>OX424575.1:164106221-165487471 GCA_949152435.1 Gastracanthus pulcherrimus | reverse complement strand
AAAACGTCGTAAAGGCGTTCGAGCTCGAGCTCGCCTCCGATATCAACAGTATATAAGGGAGAGCGAGAGAGAGAGAGAGAGAGCTCCCCGCTATTTTATGCGGGCGTAAAGTGTCGGTTGGAGTTTTCGCAGATTTCCGAGCGAGCGCTCGACCTCCTTGAGCGCGAACCCGCTATGCTGGTAACTCGAATCCTCCCCCTCCCCCCTGCTGGTGTCTTCATTTTTTCTTATTTTGGTTATATGAATCGTTGGGGTGAATAAAATATCGAGAATTATGTGTTTGCGGTTGTTATCGATGGAAATTACAAGTATTTAATTGTTTATTCATGATTATATTGTGTATACGCATTCCTGGCAGAAACCTAAGCAAATTCATAGTTAGTTCATATTCATACCCAGGCGTTATTTATACGTTTTTTTACCGAAAAACTGATTAAGGTCTGGCAAGTTTAACTAAGTTTTTCAATTTTATATTTAGCTGATTAATTATTATATGTTGTACTTTATACATGTTTTTGTAATAAATATTTGTAAATATTGTTAAAAGTTATGTAAGTATTATACTTCATTCAATAAGATCAAATCTTAAACTTTAGAATGTAAACAATAAAGTTATGCCTTATACTGCAGTAGATTTTGAGGTTATGAAGTTAACAGAAGATATCATACTCATTAGGGATATCTCAGTAAATTCAATTCCTAATTTAAATTACAAATTTCAAATTTCGCAATACCCATAATTCCAATTTTTATCAAACCTCTTGTACAAATTCGCTGAAAGCGAGAGTTGCCGCACGCGACGCACACACCGCGAGAAATAGCAAGAATGCGAATAAAATCTCCATCGTCGAGAGGAAAAAGAAAGGATTCTTCATCGGGTCGCGTAGTATTCTTCTTATAAACACGTATCTCTCTCATTTGTATCATGCACTGTGTACTGCGCGAAAACGGTACGGCGATCCATCAGACTGCGCGGAAAAGCTTCAATCGATTTCGACGCGTGCGGCTAAAAGCCAATAGATAAATCTTATTGAGGCTACGACCCAACGATCGTATAGCTAAATATGCGAATAAATGGAAGAGGATTTTAAATAGTTTACAGGACTCTATGAGGAATAACAGTATATGTGCGTGAAGTAGTTTTATGTTTATGTTGAAAATGTACGCGCTGTGAAATAATATTGCAGAATCGAATATGTACTCTCTTATTATGAAATAGTGAAAATTCACTGTCAAACAGTGAATATTCACTATTTTGAATAGTGCTAACTCAGCAACTAAAAAACAGTGAATATTCACTATTTGAAATAGTGAAATAAATTTTCACTACTTGAATCAGTGAAATTTCACTGTTGAAATAGTGAAATTTTAACATTCAGTAAATTAAAAAATAAAGTTGTTATTAAACCGTGTATAATTATATATGAGATGTATTAGATATTGATTATGTATTAAATTTTCATTTGAACATTTATTTATATTAAAATAAGAAATAAATTAAAAATGTGATAAAAATTTCTGTGATGGTGATCGAACTCTTGTCCACAAGGTTTACAGTCAAACGTCT
The DNA here is from genome assembly GCA_949152435.1 of Gastracanthus pulcherrimus. Classification (NCBI taxonomy): domain Eukaryota; kingdom Metazoa; phylum Arthropoda; class Insecta; order Hymenoptera; family Pteromalidae; genus Gastracanthus; species Gastracanthus pulcherrimus. The sequence continues at coordinate 165,485,904 of OX424575.1, read as the reverse complement.
TCACCACTTGCTTACGTAGGTTGCCTGCATAGAGTAAATTTTATACCTCTTATAATGTGCTGTGAATTTAACTGATATAAATATATTGATAAGAAGGTACTTCTGATACTTGAATAAATTCTTTAGTTGCACATTACAACAAAAATTAATGTTGTATTTAATTATAATTTTATTATGAAAAAAGGAATAGTTTTAGGCATTTGTCAAATTCTTACAAAGGAAATATGGATTAGAATCATAATTAATAGATTATTTGCACCATTTTTATTCGTTCTTTAATTAATTATTTTGTTACTACATAATAAAAATAATGTCAACTGAAATTAGGTTATGAAATACCAATTCAATCCCTACTTTACCGGTTTTTCTATGTATGTATTAACTACCAAACTAGTGAAAAATCACTATTGTTCTAGTAAATACAGTTTGCACTGACAAAATAGTAAAACTTTCACTGTTTCGCCAGTGGAGTTATTTTCACTAGCTAAAATAGTGAAAAGTTCACTATTTCAAATTAAGAGAGTAAGTTTGCAAATGTATTATCCACTGAATTTTGAGGTTATTAAGGCAGATATTTAATTTTACTAATAATATATACTAATTCTTACCTAGGGAATTACACTCAGTATTTTTAGTTGACTTATTGACTAAGCTAATAATTCACTCCGATATAGGTTGTTTCTCTATTTCGAGAGCTAGTGAAATTTCACTAAACATACTTAAACGCGAACAAGTCACGCCAGTTTCCCTGCCACCAATAGAAGAAAAAACCAACTTCCCATAACAAACCATTTTACACACGCCAGCCACTCTTCAACGAAAGCCCCGCTCCCAACCCACCATTCGCATTTCTCCCAAACTCATCATACCCCACCTTTCCCCGACAAGCAACTCCTTCGAAATAAAAGCAAGCGAGCGCGCGAGCAAACTTTCCCCACCCATAAAACCCCGGGCGATAATATTCATCGCATTCAATATAACATCCCTAACGATAAAACTCTCGGGCGGTTATCGCTCGGCGCAGAGCTGCATTTTCCAGCTGAGAGCGCCGCCGAGTGTACGTACGCATCGCGCATTATACGCGAAGCGAGTCGAGTCGTCGCGCGGCGGCAACCAGAAGTTATACAAGTCGCTCGACGACGAGCGACTAAGAAAGTACGCGCTCGGGCGCGCGACTGATTTGTCGCGGAGTAATAAACAATTTACCGGGGAGAGAGAGAGGGGGAGGAGGGGGATATCTCCGGGACTTTATCGACTGCTGCGCCGCGCGAATAAATGTCGTTCTCGGGGTTTTATGTGTAAGAGGAGGTATATACACAGTGTATATAATGCCGTTTCTAGACATACGCTTCAAGCGAGTCTCGCTTGAACTTTCAATCTTTGATATGAGTGATACCGTGATATTTAGATTATATCGAATAGTCGCAGTAAATAGAGAGCATTTTTCTTTATTTTTTAGTACTAATAAAGTTTTGTTTACATAAATAGAGTAAAGACTATTCGATGAGAAAAGTTAAAGCGAGACACTTAAAGTGTATGTATAGAAAAGGCATAAGAGTGTAAGAGAGAGACAGAAAGTGAGAGCGAGGGAGAAGGAACAGAAGAAAAGATAAGCCGCCAGAGCACTTTAAGGCGAAACTCGCTCTTGATCGGGGCTTTAAATTTTATCGTATATGTATATGTACAGAGCTCGAGATTCGAGGGGGCAGTTTCTGGTTTTTAGCCCCCTCTTTTCTTTCTTGTTCTTCTTTTAATTTGAGGTTGATAAAAAGCGAGCAAGAACGGAGGTGATGTTGATTAAGGATCGCTTCGATTCGTTTTGTTGCTCGCAGAGTGATTTAGTGGCCTGGATAGGGGAATAACGTATGGCTCGCTCGGAGATAAAATTGTCGAGGCTGGTAAGGTGATAGTTGTAATGCTTCAGCTTTTATTATGCGCTCGAGTGAGGCTTGTGATTTTATTGCGCCGAGTGGGGAAAGTTTTATTTTCAATCGGAAACGAATTTATTTCTGGGTACGTCTGGCTGTCGCGCAGTCGAACCGAATGGAACTTTGCCCAAGTCGGCGATGCGAAACTTTTTTGCCTTCTCGTGAAACTTTAAGTTTATGAATGAATTGCTAATAATAGACAAATTGTCGAATTATATTTATTGATGTGTATAGTATAGTTCTTTGTAAGGGTCATAGAGTGAAAGGAAATGTCGTGTGTCATTAATTATTTTTCATCAGAAGGATCGTAAGAAAGGATTACATTTTTGCGAAAATGGAAAACAATAGACATGTACCAGCTAAATTTTACATTATTTAAATGCTCAAACGTGATCTCTAAGCAGCTTACATTTTCTCTCTGGGTGAACGTTCAGAAATCAGCTGATTGCCACACACTCTGTAGCCATTGTCTCCATTCATATAAAGGTTACGGAACTATGCCATGCGGTTTGCAGCCACTATGATTCTCATTCTTATTTGTTAATCAATGTATAATAAATGTATTCCAATTATATTTCATTTTTTTCTCTTTTATTTGGTACATTCGATCTATTTCTGGATCTCAACATTTTGGTATTTTTTCAAATTTCTAATTAATTCTAGCCCAAACACCTTACTCTTCAACGGTTCAATTATGAATAAATAGCAAAATCTAATAGCAATAGCAATATTAGCAATTAACATATCGTCATGACTGACGTAACCTCCGCTACAAACTTTATACTGCATATTTATTCCTTCTCCCGCTTAACTGCAGTCTTTAACAGACTCCAAATTAAAAAAGGAAGAAGAATTATCCAAGTTAAAATTTCATGTTTATTCGAGTCTTAGAGAGACCGTCAGAGGAGAAAGAGAAGAGAGAGAGAGAGAGGGAGATAGATAACTCGCTCGACGCAGACTTCTGAATTCGCTCGTTACGCATGCATGAGATATGCAAACATCCCCGTCGTCTTTCACGTCGTCGTCGTCGTCGTCGATGAACATTCTCCCTCCTTCTCTTTATTCAGCGTAGACTCGGCGTCAACCCACATAACTACTCGTATTAAGAGCGAAACTCGTCCAACCCATCATCATCGCCTTGGACCCTAAACTCACCGCGTACATGCTGCATACGGCAAAAAAGTAAATATAAAATTTTAATTACGCGACTTGCAAGTGCTGGAAAAGTAACTTCTACAGTACGCAGTTTGGAGAATTCGCTTTTACTTTTAGCTCCGTTTTTTTTAGCTAAATTTAAATAGTAAATCTAAGAGAATCAATTACTTCTTTAGTATTCATAAAAAAATGTACGTTTACTCAACAACCGTATTTACCTTTAATTTTATAAATTCTTCAAACCTCTGATTTAGCTCAAAGCTTGTAATTCTACATGCAACCGTGAAATTATACTATATACTCGAGGCAGCACTTTTGCATACGTCGTGCTTGTAATTTTAATATTCTCAGCAATAGTTGCTTTATTCCCAACGCTCAGAAAATACTGTTGCAGTTTTACCTTACATTTCCAATTGACAGTCGTAAAATCTGTAAAAGTGTAAAATTTCAGCTGTTTATAAAAAAATACACGATAGCATTGCTGTTACATTACCGAGTTGATAACTTTTCCATCATTCAGTAACGTATATTCTGTACACGCCTCAGGATTTTTGCATTGTAGCTTACACGCATGTGCCACGCTTGTGTACGGCTGTACACTGTACATACACCGTATACGTGTTACACTGCGGTAGAGACGGATTCGCGCCTCGGGCCTAAGTAAAGCGAGCTCCAGTCGATGCACAATGCCGCTGCTGCTGTTGCACGCAGTTTGCGCACTCGATTCCTGCCTGAATGCTAATTTAGATTGGCGAGTGCGAGCGACTGTTGCGACAAAGTGTGTCGACGACGAGGAGCGAAGCTGCAGTACACGAGTCGAAGGGCAGTCGCGGAGTGTAGTAGCATAGGTTGTGTGGATTTGTTGGAGGAAAGTGCAGCTGAGGACAAAGGAAGAGCGTTGGAGAGTTTCTTGAGAGGGTCTAATGAAACGGAAACAATGAATTCACGAAGTTAGGCAATTTTTGAGTTCGTGCTCTAAATTTGAATCGATGAACAACGACTGATGCAATCAGTTGTAAGTGTAACACTGCAAAACAGTGACTCTTCATTGATTGAATCAGTAAACAATATGCTTTGATGTTATCAGAATATCCTTACTGTTTCATCGCAGCGTACATTATGATTTACTAATTAGAAAGTGACTGACTCGGTGGTGAAAGTATTTGAAATTTTGCAGATGTACATTCAGAGGTTAAGTTAGAAATGTAGCTTGTTATATTACGCTTTAATTCTTTAACCGGCGGTTTTTTATCTTTGTTTCAAAATCATTTTTCAATTTCTAACGAATACTTTAAAGTAGTAGAAGCCAAAGAAAATACATTCCCTATTTATTGTATTTGTTTATTTAGTAAATTAACGGACATAATAGGCATTTGTACAATATTTTACAGAAATATAACAAGTGACACATTGTAATATTTATCTAAACCTATTTTCGTGGAACACCGACATAACAGACGAACATTACCATCCTAACGTCAACTAACCCGCGCACTCGAAATTCACCAAAATGATATTCTTGATGTGCGCCCCTGCTTATGATTAACGAGAAACGCCACTTCATACGCGCGTGCACGTCCCGCAAATTACGACGCAGCCCAGAATAAACCTCGAATATTTTTAGCGCTCGTAAAGGCATCAGCATGAAGCGAGAAGGAGCTCGGTGAGCGAGCGAGAGCCAAGGGAAAGCCCAGCGGACAGATAAGGGCGACGAAGAAAGAGGAGGGACGACGACGTCGACGACGCAGTCGAAACAAAGATATACCAGCGGCCATAGCTATACGGACTAACGTCTCTGCTTTAGATTTACAGTGCAATTGCCGGGGCGCAGAGAATACGAGAGCCGCACGAGTGCCACGCAGTCAAGACTTCCTCGTCCTCCTGCTGCTGCTTGGGGAGTGGAGGGACCACCTACCGAGGGCGCAATCGGCCAATCGTTCCCGATTTCTTTGTTAGCGCTCGCGCGAACTGAACTGCAGCGCTGTGTATATATATATATATATATATATACGGTGTAGTGTATGCGCGATTCTCTTTTGCCGTGTGCTGCTTTGATTGAGTGCGCTGGCTTTTGGACTAGGCAACCACGGTATTTAATAGTTGCGCGAGCTAGCGCGCGATATTTACAGCCTACCTGTTGCTGCTGGTGCTGCTGTTCGCGAATAGAATGCGTTGTTATATTCCAGATGAAGTTTTCGTTTTCTCTGCCCGGTGCGCAGTGTCTCTTTGTTTCTGCCGATGGGAGGTATAGTGCGAGGCACCAGCTGCGAGTTGAGTGTGCTGGAAGTATAGAGGGATGGTTTTTTGCTGCTTTGTTTCGCGATGCGCTGTTGAGCGAGGTTTGATTCTTGAAGTATCCTGGAACGAAGGGTTTTATGGAGTTGGAGAGGAGATGGTTATTTTCATGTATTTTGCTCGTTATGGAATGGAAGATGTTCGTAGGTGATGAATTGCCATAAATCTGATGAATCGCAAAATTATAACTTAATTCTCGTTATTGTAAAGATTATTATTGAATATTTTATTTTCTTCATTGTCATCTTTGACCACACAAACTTGATGAGGTCAACTATGTGTGATATAATATATTTTCTGCACGTAAATTTAGAACGAATATAGAACGAAATTTATTATTTATTCATCATTTAAAAAAGCGGATACCTATAAAGCTATTTTAAGGTGATGCTAAACCCACCTGCCAACGACAAATACGAGGATCCACTTTTCTTATTTCATTTTCAATTGTCAGTAAATATCTCTATGGAAAGTTGTTGTTCCAATAAAAAAGAACAACTTTCCATAGAGATATTTTCTTAAAATTGAAAAATGAAGGAAAAAAGTGGTTCCAGTAACGTGGGGTTTACAACACCTTATGTTTATTATATGGTACAATGTAACTAAAAGCATTCACTCGCAGATAACATTCAGACGATGATTAATGAACATATTGTACAACTTTGACAATTGCTAAATTTCTTTATTATCTTCTTCTACGAGACCTTCTCTCCAAAAACCAAAAACAAGACCAATTCCAAAATGCAAAAACATCATAGCATTCTCCCCAAAGCCCGAGAACGACGAAACCACTGGCTTCCACAACCCAAAACTCCAGTCGGCCTCGTATCCGCAGGAAAGTCTCTCTCCGTGCAAAGTTTTAAAAGGGCCCGCGCGCGCACGCCGCACCGACGCCTGCACCGCCGAAAACCGGTTCTCGCCTGTTTCAGTCCGGGCTTCCAGGTCCTCGCGCGACGATTGGCCCGTTCGGCGAATTCGACTCTGCCAGGATAACGAGCAGAGCTGCTGCTGCCGATTCCCGCGCTCTTCGACGCGTGCAGCAGCAGCAGCAGCAGAGTCGAAAACTGGTTTTTCGTATGGGGCTGGCCGCCGGGCCCTCGTACGATGCTGCAGAAGGAGGAGGAGGAGGAGGAGGCGGAGGTATAGATATCGCCTGCTGGCGTGCAGTCCGGCTTGTTGCTCTTCTTTGTTCCTTCGATGGAAGAGTCTTCTTCTTTCTTCTTGGTTCGCGATGCTGTGCTTGTACGTGGGTATAGGGAAAGGTATATAGGTATATATAGTGGTAGGAGGGAGAGAGGATGAAGAGTGAAGCTGCACGTGTTAACATTTTTCGGAGGGAGATTGGAGTTGTTCTCTATCACTGGTGGAAGGGAGCCTTGATGATAAAGACGAATTCTTGCGGATATCGAGGAGTGAAGCTTTGAATTCGGTGAAGGGTGAAGTTCTTAATGGTTGAGACGTAGTTCACGATGGTTAAACTCTTGTCCGTTGTTCATAATCTGATTTAACAGTTTAAACTTCGTGCTTTATTATTAAACTCTCTTATTTTTTATAAATAGTAGGTGTAGAAAGAGATCTAAATAAAGGATTTCGCAATTGGTGATGTTAAACATAGGTCTTGCAAATTAGCTAAGACATTCGGAAGATGAACAACAGTTTATCTGTAGACGCATTTTACTTAGAAGTTGTAATTGTACTCAGCAATGATCGTTCATACTGTAGAAAAGATATACTTTTCTACAGTATAATTATGACTTGAAATTAATTTAAATAAAACAATGGAAGAACGTGTATAGCTTTACTTTTTCCTGTGCTTAAGAACACTATTGAGGTAACAGAGCACAATATGTTTGTCTTTATTCCTGGTTATTCTATGAGAACAGTAAAAAGATTTTTCAATGGCTAAAAAATAAGTTTATTCAGTGTATGTTATTCGTGATTAGTGGCACTCTTTCTCGAGGTAGTTCTTGCTCGTAAATGAAGAGTACTGAAATCACATGATATTAAAATACATTGTTAATAATATCAATAATTATTACTCTACGAAATTTCAGACTCGGCCATTGACCAAATAAATATTAGAAAATCGGATTTATCGATCATCTTACATCCTTCGATTAATGTTCATTAGTCATTTTGTACACTTTAAGGTCTAAAAATCCTTAAGAAAGTTATAAGCCTGCAAAACCAACCTTAAAACCTTCAAGAATTGAACATTCCATAAACCGACATCTTTCTCTTCCTTCGATCCCCTCACGCATTTCAATCTTCGACATAATACAAGCTCTCTCTCCCCAAACCTCCTTCCCCCATCCAACCCGCAATTAAAATCCGACTCGCATACGGCCGCCCGCTTCGTTTCGCAGGAATCGACTCGCGCGCTTCGCGGCCGAATTAATACCGGTAGCTCGCCGCTTTACAACCGCCGTCGAGCGTGTCTCTCTCTCTCTCTCTCTCTCTCTCTCGGCGGTCCTGCAGAGGAAGACTGTATATGCACGGCGCGATACCGCACGCGATACCGTTGGTGCGCGGCCCTCGCTGCGCGGCGACGAGAGACGGCTGGCGCGCGCTTTTTGCGCGTGGCCTTGAACTCGCGAGTTGCGGCCGCCTGTTTTGGGGGCAGCGATCCGCGAAGCTGAGGGATTGCAGAGTGTGTACTCTGGACGCGATTTTCGCGAGGAGGAGTAGGGTAGAGCGAAGTGGAGTGGATGATCGCGATGGTGTTGGGGAATTGAGAGAGATACGTGGAGAATAGTGAGGTGTCGTAGAATAATAGATTTGATACTGTATTAGTAGTTCGTAGTTTTAGGTGCCTAAGAGATACGAGACCATTGAGAGAAGTTTATAGTATCGATTATTAACAATGTTTTAACACTGGAGTTTTGAGTTCAATGTATGAAGAGTTTATAGTAAAATTAAAAGTATAGAATGTTTAATTTACTTGAAAATATATTTTGTTCTATCATTTTAACGTTGCTATAATAAATAACCGTTTTAACTAAACGCATTTGATTAGTATAACGATAAAACAGTAAATTTTAATAGATTATTGGTAACCTCAAATAGATTTAGCTTTTTTAGCGTGTTTAGTCATTGTTGGTGTATAGAAACCTTATTCACAAAAGTTTCTATATGTACTGAATTTGATTATTTCGATATTTTGCATGATTCAACAAAGACAATCTCATGTAAAATCGTAGACAAAAGAAATATCTTTATATAACTAGAGTAAATACTATATTTTCTGCACAACCTATATAACTTAATAACAATAGGTAGACGATGTAAAATATTCAATGAAATTTAGAAAACACATTGTTTCTCAAAATTCCTCTAAACATTTATTTTTCTTCGAACATAAACAGCGAATTATACTGTAACTCATACCCCTTAAAAAGCCAAATTATCATTATATTCTAAACAAGAAAGAAATTTACAAATGCACCAAACTCTAAGTTATGCATAATCATCAGCACATATAACAAAATCCAACCCAAAGCAAAAAACAGAATAAGCCAACGAAAGGTATCGCGGCACAGTCAGAATTCAAGAAGTCAAAGTGCGCGTCGACGAGCAGATCTCCTGGACCCCTCCTAATTGCGTTTATCCATTTAATTAAACGGAACGAAGCTCGGCTTCCCGCGCGTATCGCGTCGAAAAGTGAATTATACCGCTGCTTCGGAGATAACCATACCGCGCACCACGCTGTCGTGGGGGTGGGAAAAAATCTTTTTGCACTCTCATCCCGGGCGCGGTCAATTTGTCTTGACTCCGCGATTTTGACTATGGCGAGCTGCGTTTTCGTGTTTTTACAGAGGGGTATGCAAGGGTTACTCGATCGAGGGATCTTTATAAGTGGGATATGGATGGATTCGACGGGGTTTGCTTGAGATTTCGAGGGTTATTCGGGATTCGTGATTCGTCGTTGTAGAAACAAATTAAAAATTATATTTTGTTTTTAATTTAAGGTATTAAATTATAAAGTATTAGTTGCTCATTTATATCGGAGAAGGAAATGATCAGTGATTTTTGATTGATAGGTGTTCGCAAAGGCTAATTTTCTATTCTATTATATCGAATAGAATAACAGAAGCAATACAACAACGTACAATAATATACTAAAAATTCCGTCAGAAGTGTACCAAGTCGACAAAGTAAAAAATATAAAAATAATTTTTTTAGACACGTGGACGTCTTCAACGATGGTGCAAAATTAAAATATAAAAATGAAACTTTTTAAAGCTTAATTAGGAGTTATCATGTAGTGACTAGCTTAACCCATTTTTTCCCAAGCGGCCATTTTATAGTCGATTGGTTTTTTGTCTAAAAAATTGTCAAGAAAAAAAATAATAATAACCAATAGCACTTTTCTGGAGTAAAATTGTCCACTTTTTCCGATGCTGAAGTCAGAATTTTGAAATTTCCGTTGGAAAATTTCAAAATGGCGGTTTTAGGCAAAAAACCAATCGATTATAAAATGGCCGCTTAGGAAGAAATGGGTTAAATAGCTATGTGTTTGCATATATATCTTTATATCAAAAAATTCTGTATGCATCGCGTCCCACTTTCTTCTACTTAACCCCCCTGCGCAGAGAGCCGAGTATGCTCGTCCAAACCGCACGTCATTTTTGTATACATTTTTTATCACAAATTTAAATCTTTACTTTGTTGGGACATCTACAACCTCTCAAATTGAAGCTAAATAGTATAGCTATTATTTAGAAAATGTTACAAATTTGCAAAAAATATTGTTGCAGACTTACATTTGATCTAGTCCATATATACGAAAATAAACTAATGCGCAGGAGGGTTAAATACGATGTTCATAATGCCACCGCTCTATAAAAGTAACTTTAATAGTCTTCAAGAGCTTCCGGCAAAGTACATAGCACACTATATACTAGTAATACGATTGATCGAATTTTATCGTCCGTATTCCCGGGGAAGACAACACAACTTGTAGTATACAGACGTAGTATTATCGCCCACGCGTGTCTCGCGCGTACCGCGCTTTTATGAATGGGCGCGCGTACAGCAGCGATCGCGCGCGTGGGTGCGAGAGCGCGGCACACAGAGCTCCTCGCGATAGCCGAGAGAAGAAACTCGAGGCGGGAATTGACTCGCGAGCTGCTGCTCGATAACGATATCTCTTTGAGAGCAAAGTCTCGGAACTGTATAGGTATTAAGTTATTGTTTTGTCTCGAGGAGACGTATTTCGAAGAAGTTCAAATTTAGCGGTTTGCTATATGCACCGAGAAGAGAGATTATTTATACTTAGTACCTTAATATCTAACAAGTCAGCAAATTTGAAATTCGGCGAACTGAATATTCACTAGGAATTAGTAAATTACGACGAAAGGGTTCTAACATAACCACATTTATCGAAAGTTGAACGTAAATTTCTTAAAAGTTATCTGATTGTGAAGGAAATGCATTTTTTGTAATATAATTATATACAAATGTATTGATTTAATTATAGTGCTGAAATTATGTTCTCAGTGTGACGAAATTATAAACGATGTTGTGGCGATAAAACTCTTAGCTGATGTGATTCACAGATTATTTCATTTTGAATGTATTTTACTTTTTGATGAATATATTCATACTTATCCATGATGTGACGGTAACTGTAGTTTTACTAATGACTATTGTAGAATGATAATTATTGAAGAGTTTGTTACTTCCCATGTAAATGCAGGCTGTTATTTTCGCTCGCCCTTACGACCGATTAATTATACATGCGCGTTGTAAAATTTTAAAGTGAAATTAAATTGTAAAAGTGGTCATTATCATTCTGGTATTAAAATGTTCAACGCCTTAAAATCACCATTATTCATACAGCCGAAGCTCATTGCGAATGACGCGACGCGCCTCCCTTCATTCAAGGCGAATAAAATACATTAAGGTGCTCAAAATAAATCTCGGAACGGAAGTAAGCTTATTTAAATATTGTAACGTGACATCAGAATTATTAACTCTATATTTTTCTTATAATTGCATATTTTTCATTGCTGTACACAAACAGTTGTACTAAAATTTAAAAAAAAAATTATCATTCATAGTAATCGTAGAGCATACACAAATTTGAATGTCATTTTTCTTGTACCATAACGGACCCATTTCCTAATCAGAACCCAATATCTGATCATTATTTTCATTTATTATTTCAAGTTTACTATTACAAAAAATGATGTATGAAATTAAAGAAACAGTCATTAATAATTTACAAGTGTCTATTAAATCTCTAAAAAGTTTAAGTGAAATTTGCTACTACGGAAGCAAGAACTAAATAGGAACATCTCCTACCAGATCAAAACCTGGGCCCGGCACGCCAAATTTATCCCAGTATCTCAAAAGCACCACTTACACTCATCAACCATCTTCCAAAAATCCCCTATTTCTTCCTGCACTCGAGCACAACAATAAACAGCCTCACCTTCGATCCTCGATCCGTCCGAGCAGCTGCAGCATCGCGGTAATATCGCACGCCCGTGACGCGCCGTCGCTTTCGTAAATCACGTCCGCGCGGGCTTATCTCGCCGCAGTCGCCGCCGTGATACACCCACCCGAGTCCCGCACCTTTTATTGCCGCGGGAGCGGGATCGCGGCGAGGTGTGAAAGGCACGCGCGCGTGGTCGTCGGCAATGGTGTCTCGCCCCCGTGTCGTTCTCCGGAAGTGCCGGGAGAGTATTAATACAATTCCTTGTCGTTCGAGCGATAAAAGTCATTTGGATTTAGTTCTAAGAGGGAAAATATGCTTTGTTGATTTAACAAAGTCACTTGGTAAAATACGCACTATTTCTTTGTTACGCTTACCAAGTCATATTGGTTGTTTCTATAAAGTGATAAGTTAATTTTACTGACCCATTTTTTAAATTAATAAATTACTTGGTAAGTATAATAACAAGAATAGTTAGCGCGTATTTTACCAAGTGACTTTGTTTATTTAACAAATAATTTTTTTCCGTGTATCGTTATGTTTTGTAAGCGTGTGGAAAGGATGATCCATTGTAGGTATTTCTCGTAAGTTGAGCGTTCTTTCATAGTAAGAGGTATGGAAAGTAGATACTGAATTTTTGAGTGTAAGAAAGTAATTGTGAGAATGGTATCTTTCTAATTTTTTAAGCAATACTTAGATTATTCGACAAATTGTATCTTACTTTCAATTTTTTTTTCAATTCTCAACTTAAAAGACATAATTTACAAAAAGAATAATTAAGTAAAGAGAAAAAAAAATTCTATAATTCTAATATAAATATAATTATTCAATTATTGAACAAAAATAGTAAGAGTTTCTAAGAGTTAACTAGTTAAGAATCAAAACTGTTTCTATTCCCATAATATTCCCACCATATTTTAAACAAACAATCTTAAATCGCTATCGGGTCCCTCTTAATAACATATTTATAATATTTATTCTTCTCAGTTCAAGGAACCATTTCTATCAACTGTAAAATATTTTCGAAATAAAAAACAAGCACAACAAAAAACCACATTAAAAAACCCTCACCACTATGAAAATTAAAAATTAACACCGACATCCAAGCGCTTGCTCGCTCACACAATGTACACCACTGCGAGGTGTTGCTCTCTCGCACGATCCCCGGCACCGCGAAAATTAATATTGTCTCGAGCCCTTGTATACGCACTTCGCCCCAGCTAGCGCAACAAGCAGCGGCGGCAATCCCCGCGCGTAAACTTTGTTCTCGCTGTTGCCGCGAGGAGAACTCGGCCGTATTTCGCGCCGAGCGGAGGCGGAGAAAGTGCGAGCAAGAGACAAGAGATGAATCTAATCCCTCCCCCTCTATCCTCGTAATCTGATGTAATTGAAGACACGGCGCGCGCGAGGTATAACGCAAGTTTCGAGAGAGTAAGGTTAGGCGCACTTAACCTAATAAAACGGCTGCCGTCAAGGTAAATCTCGGAGACTCGGGTCTCGACGCGGCGTTGTACGTCTTTATGGTTGCTTTCTCGGTAGCTCGCTTCGTTGATCCTGGGATGAGGTTCGTTTTTGGTTAGTGGCAGTTTTATGGAGCGTAATCCGAGTGATGCGGGCTCGGTGATTCAGAATAAGCAGCGTTTAAAATAAATGTTATGTATTGTCTGTAGGTTTTGGCAGAAAATTTATGCGTGTAATGTGTAAACTCGTCTCAGGTTTATAGATGCAGATTAACGGTCAATTTTTTTATTAGGTTGCAAAAGTTTAACTAATATGCTTTTGGTTAATAGCAAAGATTGCAGAAGATAAATCGGTAATTAATTATACGGACGAATATGGTGACAAATAATATTGTTTGTTTTGTCCAGTACGATTCTCGAATTCAATACAACTTTCCATTACAAACTATAGAAACTCTATTTATTGATACCCTTCTTACCTACGTTACTTCATATCACGACTAGATTATGACTCTTGTTACTTCTTATCACTATAGTTCAAGTATTAATCAAACAATCGAATGAGGTGAGAAGCTTGTATCGCATTGGTAAATGGATTTATTTAATAAAGATATCTACTTTTTGCGCGCATTTATTTTTTGTCTTTTTCTCGCGAGTCCTATACTCGCAAAGAAATCTCCCTTTGACGTTCTCGAGCGTCGAAAATTACATTGCGACGATACAACCGGACTAATTAGAAGGTCTTTCACGCAGTTGAACACACGAGGGCGAGGACGTTTAATGATTGGGCTCCCGGCGGAAAAATCGCGCTTGGTTAAGAGAGTTTCGCGTAGCGGAAAAATCTCCGCTTGACTTTTTTTGCGTTTGAATCAGGTGGAATTAGTCGCGTCGAGTGCATTAAATTCGACGGGAAAATGAAGCGGACTGAATTTCGCAATTACGAAATGGTACATTTGTAGCATTGACTGTTTTGGAGGATGTCATATTGAATTTGTATTGGATGCTTTTTATGATTTAAAAGAAGCATTGTTAATTTGTATTATGTATATATTATTCTTTTGTATCTTTGTAACTAATCAGCGTCTATATAATAAGACTCATAATTTTCTTATTTTAATTGTATTCTTTTTTATCTTTGCAGGTGGGTACTTTTACATTTAAAGTGTAATAAGAACGCAGTGGTATCATAAACGCGGCATCTAAACGGTAACGTAATATTTATAAGTTATTATATTCATTATAAATTATTTATTTATTTATTTCTCTATTTATTTACAAATTAGAGTAAGCCTCATAATAATTTCAAATTAATTTACTACCAATGACTAAGGGTTTCCACATGACAAGTAAAATAAATGTCTTTACTTAAAAAATATCCACTTTACTTAGATTTAATAAAATACACTATAACCCCAACATTGCATCAATTTATTCCGGATGCTCGTGGCTCAAAATCGAAAGCTTCATTAACGCTCTCCATTCATTTGTTAATATATTTTCATCTATTACATTTTATATGACACCCCAGAACGAGTCTGTGCCAACTCAAAATTCTACTTTTGTAAAATCAATCAATGAACATGAGCTTTTCACGATGACAACATTTTTTCCTTAAATTTTATTATTCTATTACAGTTTCTCTACCTTCTTAAACCAATTTTCAAAAGGAACGAGTGCCTCTTGTTATCGTGTAAACTAATTCGTGCACAAAAATCAAGTTAAAAAAGTTTCGCGAAAGCCATTTCTCCCTTTTCTGCCAGCTTCAATACAGCAAATCCAGCATTTTATTTATTTCCAGGTTGTAGTCAAACTCACGCAACTCTCACCGCCCTCTTCCCCCGCGCTCTCTCGATCCATCTCTATTCACATTTTTAGCCGAGCGTGCGCGCGCGACGCGACGCGAAGGCGATCGCCCCGATTAATTAGCCGTCCAATTAACGCGCTCCCCGGCCCCCACGCTCTCGTTTTGCGCGCTGATCTGATCTTTCTCGCACGACCCGTCGATGAATTATTTATCCGTACGTTCGGGACTAATTGCTCTCTCTCTCTCGCCGATCGTTATGCCGAACCCCCTCGGATCTAGATCGCGTCGCGGCGCGACGCCCCTGTGTTTTTTTCCTTTTTTGGAGCTGAAGCGGGCTATTTTTTTGCGAGTTCGATGATCTGTGGGATGATGGTGGATCGTTGCTGCAAGCTGGTTTGAAGGTGAGGCTTGTAGACTCGCAGTGGCGGGGATTCTCTTTTTTCTTTTTGGATATTTGGGATTGAATAGAGAGAAGTTGAGTGGGGTGGAAATATGGTGATTACGGTGATGAGGATTGAAGGTTTTATGGGAGGCGAACGGTAGGCTGCTATCGTTAAAAATTTAATCACGATAAATAATCTCTCGAAATCCCAAAAAATGCACTTTTTGGGGTTCAGAAATCGCAAAAAGAATTTGAATGCTCGGGTCTTCAAACCTTTTCTATCTTGTTGTAGGGGCAAATTTATGAAGAAGAATGCGGTTGAACAATGAAAATTGGCCATCTGACTATCTTTCTCTGGTAAATTAGGTGTCTTTTACGTTTTTTTTATATATAGCAAAGAAAAGGATTTTACTGCGCAGGTAATATCTGTACACACAAAGGTGGAATTTTTTTCCATACAGTATATACAAGTAGAAAAAAGGACCTTGAATTTGAGTTTTGTTCGTTGAAAATTGGATGTTCCGGAGCAAAGTTATGACCAATTGAAAATAGGGTAATAATTCGTCGAAAATCTCAAATTCTGCAAAAAATGGGAAAATCCGTCCGTTTTTACCCTATTTTCAACGAATTATTACCCTATTTTCAGTTGGTCATAACTTTGTACCGAAACATCCATTTTTAACGAACAAAAACTCAAATGAAAGGTTTTTTCTTCTACTTTTGTATACTTTACGGAAGAAAAATTTCTCACCTTTTTGTGCACATCTATTAACTGCGCAGTAAAACCCCTTGTTCTGCTATATTTAAAAAACCGCAAGAAACACGTTTTTCTTCATAATTTGGCCCCTAAAACAAGATAGAAAAGGTTTGGAAACCCAAGCATCCAATTTATTTTTGTTATTTCTGAACTCTAAAAAAGTGCATTTTTTTGGGATTTCGTCATATGGACTAGATCGAATATAAGTCTGCAACAATATTTTCTGCAGACTTCCACAATATTCTAAATGAAAGATATACTATTTATCTTCAATTTTTGAGACGTTGTAGATGTACTAACCAAGTAAAGATTTAAATTTCTGATGCAAAAAATATACAAAAATGACGTACAATTTTTTCTTTGCGATGTTATGAGTTTCTCTACCAAAGTCATGATAATTTTAAAAATGTTTTAAAGATCCCAGTTATCTACTACGGGTTAACGTATTTTTCAAACTTTAAAATTTATAATTCATTATTAGTAATCATAGAATTCATCTACACGAATTATACGTACTGAACAAACAGGCAAACTAAACGGCCTTCAAAACTGATGCATAATTATATCCTTTCTCCTACAAAGAAACCTATTCCTCTCACCGCAACAAAATCTCAACGTCAACAAGAACGATTACATAAAAATACACGCCACAACGAGCCCACATTTCCAAATGAAAAACCCAAGTATACATCGAACAAAAACCATATTCCCCGTATTCCATCGGCATTCCTCCTCTCCGTTCCGAACCAGCGCAGCGCTCTCCTCTCGACTTTCATCAATCGACGGATCGGCGGATCCCCTCGCGAGCGCGAATTCCGATCGCTGTAATGGCCCCCTCGTACTTTTCCCGGCGCGGCACCGCGGCAAAAAGGTCGCGAAAAAACGCAACAGCTGAGGCCCTCGCCGCAGTAGTAACAGCCGTGCGGCAGTAGTAGTGCCGGGGATGAATGGACGGCGCGGAGACCAGCGAGAGGAATGCGCTCCCGTTTCTCTCTCGGGCCGGCGCTCACTCGAGCGTAACGCGAAAATCAAAGAGGGAAAACACGAGGAGCTGACGCTGCTGTTGCGGAGGCTGCGGAGACTTCGGTGTACTCGTCGATGGCTGGGGCTTCGCGGAAATGAGTCATTGATGGAGGATTTAGAATGTAAAGGTATTTTAGGTTGGGTAGTAGAGTGGATCAAGAAAGTTGAATGTTGAAATATGTGGGAGGTTTTTTTTATTGATATTGTTTCATGTAATTTGGTTTTTCGTTTGTCGCAAAGCTCTCTGGATAACTTGAATGCGAACAAAAAATGTAATAAGGTTTTTAATATACAAACATTTATGATTTATTTAGTTTACAATAGGTGTATTCTAAATGAAGTAACGTTTTCTGTGTTTTGTTTAGTTTTAGTCTGAAGTTATGACGATATTTACCATGACAGCTTGGCACATATTTTTTATTCACCTAATACACTACTCGAAAGTGGATCACTATCGATCTGAAAGTAATTATTCATTAAATTAATTGTTTGATATTATTTTATTTACTCGTATTATTTTTAAAAACTTCATTTGTTTTAATGTGTATTATTTTATGAAACCCATTATATAAGCAATTTTATTTAATAAAAATTAATAACAAATATCAATACAATCGAGTGAGTATCACAGCTTATTTATACAATATAAAAAAACTAAATTCTTTGTAAACACAATTCAAATATTGCACAAAACATAATATATTTCCAATTTCTATACCAGCTGAGCTTCATCTTCATAATTTGTTTCTCTGTCTGTACATTGCAATGCATTCTCAAGTTAAGCACTGAACAGGTAATGATACACCGTTCGCGCAGCTGCCACTCTTTCTTCCTTCGAATCCTTTCGCCGTTTCCTGCTTCCAGTTCCACTTTCCGCAACTCCGCCGCCGCAGTTTATCCCTTCTCGTTTTTCTTCCACCTCCTGCCCTTTACTTATCGCGTAGTCCGGTTCATCTTGCCTTTACTCCCTACAAAGAATCTCGTTCTCTGTGTTTCCGTTCGCTTCGCAACGCGCTGCAATTCTGTTTTTATTTACACGGCAAGTTTCGCATCGACGTGCTCGAGATGAATCATTCATAGGCGAGGAAGAAGCCGGCAAAACTAAGTACACATATAAATGGATTGGATTCGATTTGAATGCGTAACCAGGAAGATTCCGTGAAAACGAAGTGACGTCCGAATTGCAAAAGCAGCATTGTAGTTTCATGGCTGAAATGCGTTGGACCAGTCATGCGCGAGAGACGCATGACTGACGAGTCACGTTGCTCCGCGTAATTTCTCGTTCGCATCGCGCGTGATTGTAAATTGCGATTTATCGTCGACCATCTCCGAGCAAAACGAACTTTTACATTAAGGGGGTGTCAAAGTCAATTTTTATCCTTCCTATCTTACCCACCCGAGAATTATAAAATATTGGCTTTAATTAAAAGGATAAGTATAATTATGAAAAACTAAGAGGTCATTGCCCTCCGTAATACAATTATCTATCACTGTGCGAAGTTTCAAACAAAAACTTCAAAACCTCTACGAATGGCTTTCGAACGAAATTTGAAGGTTCGAGTCTAGACTAATAGACTAATATAAATTTCGTTCGAATGGCATTCGTAGAGGTTTTGAAGTTTTAGTTTGAAACCTCGCACAAGTGGTAGATAATTGTATTATGGAGGGCAATGATGTCTTGGTTTTTCATAATTTAGTTTATTTATTAATTGTAATCAATTGTTAAAGAATTTGAGGTTAGGAATTTCGGCGGGAAATTTGAATGGTTTGACACCCTCTTAAAAATATCTACAAAATTTCTATTAACATCAATGTCTACTTTATTCAAGTTTCTCAAACTCTTCAGTCTCCTCGCTGCAGCATGCAACAACTCTCCACCTCAAAGATCATCGAGCGAGCACCTCTTCGCAGCAAAAACACAGAACACGATCAAACTGTCGCCTCGACTCGCTTTCTCGCAAAACTACTCGCGCGTAATCGTCCATTCGTCAAAGTGCCACTTATAGGCGACAATGCCCGAGGCGTAAATCAATAAGCCTACTTGTGCGACTCTCAAATCGCAATAAATAAGCGTCAGAGTCGCGCGCTGCATCTAGAACAGACGTAGACAAAAAGGAGAGGGAAGAAAAACGATCGAACCCCCGTTTCGTCTCCGCGCGGCTCGCGAACTACAAAAGGAGCCGGGGAATTCCGTTCCGGGTCACGGCCGAGCACTCGGCTTTTGTGCGTTATATAAGGTAAAAGTACCGGTTATGGAACGCTTTTTGGTCAATCCAAGATTGTCGTCTAATTTTTCATTATTAAGAATGTTAATAAAGAAAAGTATTGGGTATGGTTCGAAGGGCTGAGTATAGTAGATTCATTTACAACCTGCAAAATGCAAATTCGTTACGAATTCTTATTATTATAAATAAAAAACTAAAGCAACAGCATGTACCTATTATGAAACACCGTTTTCCTAGCTTGTCCCTGTGTTCCAAGATTGAAGCCCCTATTATGGAACGAATAATTATATGATAATATGACTTTACTCTTTAGATTTCGCTTGTAAGTGATATAAAGATTATTAATAATACATACAATGCACACGAGGAAGGAAGTAATCATTAAATTTACGCTCTTTTCTAAAAGTTATTTAGTAGCAATCAATGAACATATATAGGGTTAAGTATACCTATATGCACCGCTGAATTGACTGATGGTTGTAGGTTAGAATTTTCAAATTCAATATACATTAATACATTGAATTTTTCACATTTATGAGGCATAAATCATTCAAATATAATATTTATAACACTATGATATAAAAAACAATACCTTGTCAACTTAAATTATTATAGAAATGTTCGTGCAAAGGTGTTCAATAAATATGGACATAACGTAATTATATGTACCCATTATGAAACAGTCAAATATTTAATATAAATCGTATCAATATTAAAATAACATTGTTATAACTTGAATCTATGGACCGAAAACTATTATTTAAACTAATATACATCTTATAAAATTGTTTAGATTTATAAATACAGTGAAAAAACGAAGTTGTATGAATCAACTGTTATTGCTCAAAAAACGACGAATTTGTGCGACATTGAAGACACGGATGATAAAAGTTTTTTTTTTTCAATGTTACTGCTTGTGTAACAATATATATTCTTTTAAATTTGAGAACCATACATAATTATATATCCATGTGATTTTTATATTGGTTTATATATATCATATTCACATTTTATTTAATCACTATGTTTAGTGTTCCATGTTAGGAGCATGGTTTAGAAGGTGTCCCATAACCGGTACTTTTACCTTATCGCGTCGTTGCTTGGCCGCCGTTTGAGGTTTGCGCGCGAAGCCAAATTAGCGCGAATTAGCGCTGCTTGGTGTGATGGTTACTTTGTGAGATGGATTTTGTCCTTTAGGAAATGCTTTTCGAACTAGATGGAAGCCAGTTTTACAAAAATCGGTAATAAATGGCTTATTACAAGTTAGAAATCACAATATCTTACCACAAACATGGTCACTTTTTTACCAAAGTCGTTCGTCATTGCGTTAGTAATACAGAAGAAAAAAAATATTAATGGACCTTATTTATTAGTTTTTATTAGCTTCGTAGTATACATTCTAGTATATCTATCGCCCATCTTACTTTACAGATTCTTTATAATTATAACTTTTAAATATAATAGAAATAATGCGTGGTGACCAATTTCAGTCAAGCTTTGATTTTTTAATCCTTTGTTAGAAAGAAAACCAGTTTAGTTTAGTCATCTCTGATTGATCACTTACTTTTGTTCTTTACATTTGTTCACGAACCAAATTCATAATTGCGGTTTAGTTGGACATATTCAAATAAATAACATAGTGAAAATCATTCATAAACCACGCAATTGATCCACTCAACTAAAACCAATAAATCAACAACATTCTCCCCAGCATCTATTTATCCCCCACATCTTAAAAACACCATCATCCAACACCCACATCGTCAATTATCCAATGAACGTAAGCTCCGAATAATTCCCATAAATCTCCAGCGCCGTATAAGGAAGTTCGAGCCTTGACACCGCGGCGCGAGATCGAAATGCAAGCCAAATCGATAAGCTCTCGCTAAACCGACCGGGACCGGTACACGTATAAAATCCAGCGAGCCTCGCGCCCACGGAGATGGATATTCGAAATTCCCGCGCGACCGCCGCTCGGATATTCCATTAAGATATCGGCCCGCGTCAAGGAAAATACGTTATCTGCGCCGTGCACGAGCTACCGGCAATCGAAATACACACCCGTTTTCGTCGCCAGCGGCCGAGAAATGCGGAATATTTTCACTCGTGCGCGGCGTCGCGTGGACGAACGAGAAACGTCAAAGAAGGACGAGTGCGGGTATAGCGAGGAAGTGGATAAACGAGTGCCGGGGTTGGTTGGGATGAGATGGGGAAAAGGGTTTGGAGAAAATGATTGTTGAAGTGTGGGTGGTCATCGTTATGGTTTGCTGTGGGCTTCCCGTGTAAAAAATTAGTCTGGCACTAGTCTGGGATGAATCTGGCTTAACACTATGCCAGACTTTTTTTGGAATTATGTCAAAAAAACTCATTTTTCACAAGTAAATAATTAGAGTAGTACATTAATTATTAGTATCGACTGGAATAGTGAAAATACGTAGTTTTCGATAAAATAGGTGAAAAGTTTTTTTACATATTGCAATCTTGTTTAAAATATGAATATTTGTAAAAAAGAGACAAAAATTTAGGTTACTGGCAATTTGACATGACGCGATGCTTTTGTTTTGCACATTTTGTCTAAAATCTGGCATAGTGGCCAAAGCCAGACTTCTGCCGGACTTCTGCAAGAGTTTCGCCAGACTTATTGAGCCAGACTATTGCCAGACTAATTTTTTTACACGGCTTGATACGTTGACTGGGGTGGGTTGTGATGTTTTCACGTTGTCGTGTGGTTTGATATATAAGGTGCTTGTTATGAAACGTGTTGAATTCATAACTATGTCACTGGGATCTTCAGCGATGTATTTTCAATATAGGTTTCTATGATTCATTATTTCGCACCCATTTTGAGTAGGAAGTGGTCTATTCGGGAACCGGAAATTGTCCGTAGTTTACCGGACGTGATTTTCTATTAAATTAATGATAGCTATTATTATCATCGTCGACCAGTATTAAGGTTTTATCTTCAATTTTATTTTTTATTTTCAGGACTCGAATGTCATTTTACCATCTAACCAGAAAGTAAACCGCGGCTAAATCAAAATCGATCGGAAGCTAATAAAAAGTATCCGGAAGTATACAGATCTTTCCTAAAAGAGTCCTAATACAAATATTATTGGAATTTTATCGATGAACGTTTGTATAAGAATACTAAAATTAACAAATTTCTATGTTAATAATTAAAATTTATTAAAGTTTTAAAACAATTATATTTGTAACTACATTTTCTTTTATAAAACTATTAGTGGTGCACGTCTTTTGACCATTTTTAAATTAACCATTATTGCAAAAATAATCTTTATTATGGCTGGGTCTTAAAGGATTACATTCATTTTATTATATAAGATATTTAATGAGAAATGTGATTTATTTTGCATTGAGAATTGCAAAATAAAAATTATCTGTCGAGGGCATGAAGATAGTAAGAATCCGACAAGAATTATCATTTAAAATATTCACATAACTATTCAACAACCATTCCAAACTCCATCTCAACAGAAGCAAAGCACTCAGTGCACAGCAAACGACCCCATCAGCCAACTATCCACAGAGCGCAAATAAAGATCACCCTTCCCTCTCGACACCCCCAAAAGACACCTGATCGCAATTAATACATCTGCTTACTCCGAAATGCCGCACCTCGATACAAACCTTTACGTCACGAGCGAGTAAGAGGGTATATATATATTCCGCAAAACTGCTTTGCGAACACCTTGCGACTGAGCGCGGACTCGGACAGCAACGGGTGGTAATCGCCGTTAACAGTGGTATTATACGAGTATAACTCGCTCCCGGGGACAATGCCGAGGACTGCTATCGCGTTAAGCAGACCATTACTCGAGTGTAAACTCTCGCGCCGTAGCTGCTGCTACTGGAGTGCTGGTCTCGCGAGGGCAGGGATCGGGGGTATTGGGTGTAAGATACACGCGGGGTTCGGGGATTTAGGGAGGGGAGGTGCGTTTACTGAGTTGAGTGCGACGAGGAGGGTTGGGCCGAAGGGGGGAGGTGTGACGGTAGATTCGTAGGTAATCGTGAAGTGTATGTAGTTTTTGAAGGATGCAGTGAGGATTTTGGGGTGAAATTTGAGGTCGCAATTTAACGGGATTTATCGATGGGTGAGTCAAAGTAATGTTTGTACCGTGACATCAGATGTACCATGTTTCCTGTTATTTTCATGGTAATTTTTATCTGGTATTTTTCTTCGCGTAGATGCGCAATATAGTCATGATGGTGCTTATTGACTCTTAGCAAAAGAGTAAGCATAAATTAATTTATGAGAAGAGAGTACGGTTATCATTCTGTAAAGATGTTTTTAGTGATCTTGAGCTAATTTGTCTATAAATATTTATATAGTACCCACATTAAACCAATGAAAAATTTGTTCTACTTAGCTAATTATATTATAGAAACATATATGATGACGTCAATTTTTTATTGGTTTGAAAAGTTTAAATAACGAACGTGGCTCGAAGGTTAAGTAAGTGGAAAGTCCCGATGGGAGTATCAAAAGACGTGCGTAATTTCTATTTTGTTGAGTTCGAAAATACCTATCGACCCAAATTACGTCAACAATTGCGAGTGCGTAGACAACAGTCTAATTTTATACGATTGTGATCCAAATTAGCATAAAGCGAGCTCCACAATTTCATTTAATTAATTCTATCTATAATTTTATTTTCGTTTACTGCGACTAAATTTCATCAATTATAAATTGACCACTTTTATCAAAAATAACTATTAATAATATTGAAAAAACTGTGTTCTACCTATTCGCTTAGACAGGAATTTTTAAAAATTAACAATTTTCTTTTAAAATTCATGTTGCTGCCGGTTTAGCTCAAAGCAGAAATATACGGTAGGAAAGCTCTTGGCGTGCACACAAATATTACAACTTAAAAGAACAAATTGAAGGTGAAACCTAAACACCTTTTAATCTATACTTGATTCGCCGGTGACTCATTCAAATTTCAGGCATATTATTTTGACATATAAATATTAAATCTTGTATTCTCCATTATTTCAAAAATGTCAAATCCTCTCCTGTCCCATCCTCCAAACACACAACACTAGCCCAGCAAAACCCCACATTCATACTCAACTCTCATTTCTTCCGAACCCCGCACTCTCTCCCTACACTCTAAACCTAAAAGAATAAAAATTGACGCAAAAAAGATTAAACTGAGAAGTTTACTCATTTGCAAAGAATAAACTGTTGATT
The DNA here is from genome assembly GCA_949152435.1 of Gastracanthus pulcherrimus. Lineage (NCBI taxonomy): Eukaryota > Metazoa > Arthropoda > Insecta > Hymenoptera > Pteromalidae > Gastracanthus > Gastracanthus pulcherrimus. The sequence goes on along the minus strand of OX424575.1, from coordinate 165,461,221 downwards.
CTCTACTTAATAAAAGTAGAAAATGTTATTGTAACTTTTAAAAGTTTAAAGTAGCGAATTTCATCTTTACGGAATGAGTAAATACCAAGATTTCTACTTTTTTACATATATCTACGCACATAACCTAAACCTCCTTAGTCAATTTAATAAAATCTTCGCTTGAGATACGACTTAAATTCATCTTTATTATGGATCACAGTGTACATAAATAAAATTAAATTAACTATAAATGCTTTGATCCATAATAAAGATGAATTTAAGTAGTATATTAAGCAAAGAAATCATTAAATTGACTAAGGAGGTTATGTGCGTAGATATATGTAAAAAAGTAGAAATCTTGGTATTTACTCATTCCGTAAAGATGAAATTCGCTACTTTACTGTTTTAAAAGTTACAATAACATTTTCTACTTTTCTAAAGTAGAGAATCAGCAGTTTATTCTTTGCAAATGAGTAAACTTCTCAGTTTAATCTTCTTTGCGTCAATTTTTAATCTTTTAGGTTTAGAGTGTACCTCAACGCACCTCTGATGGAATTCCCTCGGTGCGGCGCGGCATCACGCGTGCTCGGAAATTGCGCTTGTCCGATCGGTTTTGCCATCGCCGCTGCCGCGATATCGGACCTCTCGTCTCGGCTGAACTCCTTTTTCTTCCAGGAGAAAATATATATATATATGTCTCAATCTAGCCGCGCGGCCCGCAGTGTCCCGGAAGTGTCGTGCACGCGGAGCTTGGAGGCTCGACCGCGCGCTGTGTGTAATGTAAGTTAGTCACGATTCGAGAGCGCGAGCTGGAGGTCCGCGTGTACGTGTACGCGTGTATGTGTGAGTACGCAAAATTCACGCTTTGGTGAGTTGGGTCGCGATTATCGGTATGGTGTTTCTTTTTGTTACGGGCTCGTTGGTGTGTTCGGCGCTCTTTTTGCGGGTTGTTTGCCTTTTTGTTGGCAATGGGGCCTTGTCGTCGACGGAGAAAGCTCGAGCTGTGTGTGTGTGCGTGTGTGGGTACGCCGTGTTTGGAGAGCGGTGTAAATGTCATGATTGGCGGTGGCTAAGCGTACTGGAAAATCGAGGACATTCTTGTATATTTAGAAATGTGTAGTAGATGTATTTCTAAAATTTTGATAAAATAGATAATGAATAAGATTCATAAGTTGAATAGTTTAAAAATGAAAGAATAGAACGTTGAACTTGATAAAAGAGAAATGAACCAATATAGCAATACAAATAACTGAAGATAAATCGAATGATGTGCAGTAATGTATGGTACTTGTTGATTAAGGATTTTATTTTAAGCGATTCCATTTGGACGTCTATAGGCTTAAGTAGAGGCATGTATGATTGTTGTTGTTGAATAATAAATATTTGCTTTTCATTTGTTTAATTAGTTCGAACAAAACCAGATAATTATTTATTGTTTAGGATTCGTGATAATTTTTTAGCAGAATACATCAATATTTTATTACTCAAGAAATATCGCAAGTTCATTCTGTTATTATTAATTAAAACAAGATGATTAATCAAAACCAAAAAATGGTGCTTCAATTTTGTGTCAATATTAGAAAAAAAGTTTTAAAAAGCTTGTAGTTTAGTTTAAAAACTTCTATGTTTTAAAAATCTTTAATGACTGTCGGGTAGTTTTAAGGCACTACTCGTGTCCTTACAATATTTTTACAAACATATGAAATGTCAATATTAAGAATGTCAAAAATTATCCCATTATTCCTATACAACATTCGCACATCCTTAATACTACCCAGAATTTGACCTCGCTTAAAACAGTCGTCCAAACACTCACCAGACACTTGATAAAACAATTAACACCCAGCCGACAACCCATTTCAAAAGGACAATACAACTCGAAGCAGCCCCTGCACAAACGAACATAATACACATTCTCTCGCGCCTCTCGTTAGCAGGAACTTGGCCTACGCAAGTCCAGCCTCCAGCAACTCTCTTACTCCCTTACTCCCTCGCACTCGGCCAAGTAGCAGCGCCCGGAACGACAAACGGCAACAACGGCAGCAGCGGTAACAGCAGCAAGAAACCAGGCGGAAGAGGCGTCGCCTCGGATCAGCGACATTCTTACCTGCAATTTATGGGGAATTCCCGGCAGAGCCATTTACGGCGTCTCGCGGCGCTGGTGTATATAACGAGTGTCGGCGGAGAGAGAGAGAGAGAGAGAGAGAGAGAGAGAGAGAGAGAGAGAGAGAGAGAGAGATAGCGGGTGCTTCATTAACATTGTTCGGCCATTCTAGCGCGGATCATACGCCGTAAAGCGGACTAGCAGAAGCCCAGAGAGGAAGATCAGCGGTGACAAGTCGCCGGCAATTATGACTTACGAGCGGGGAGAGACAGACAGAGAGCGAGGAAGTATAAAAAACTTTTCCAATTTTCCGCTCTCTAAAAGCGAGGCTGCGCGCTCTCTTTCTCTCGTAAACAGGCGCATTTTTTATTCGCCTCCTCAACGATCGAGACTCCGGCTGCTGCTGCTGCTGTTTCTACTCTTTTTTTTTTCTTTCCTTGCCTCATCCCCCGCGAGAGATGTTGAATCTGTGTCTGTCCGTGTAGCGGGGGACGGTTACGCGGGCGCTTTATTTATCGTCCTTGACGACGTTTTTCCTCCGCAGTTACAGCCGCGTTTCGCGCGATTTTATTGCCCTCGCGGCAGCTTCGGCAATTCCGTATATCGAATATTATACGCGCGCGCGCTCGCGATCTTCGGGGTTTGTAGTGGTGACCGAGCTTCGCCTCGGCGAGCTTCGAGCTGGTATTTGGGGAGAGAGTTATGTGGCCGTTAAGCGCATTGTGATTGGTGTTCTGGTTTTTTTTTTTTATTGCGAGTGCGTTATAGCATATGGTGATGTACAGTGTCGTAATGCGATCGGTCGTACCGAATTTACTTCTCAGTTACTGAACAGTCATCAATGACGACTTTATGGACTGTACATTTTTACGAGTGGCGTCATTATGATAAGTAGATGGGGATAGCTATGCATTAGAGGATTTACTCGATACGAGTTTAAATAACAGTATATGATTTCGGTTTCAGTTAACAGTGATTTATGCCTTTTCATACAGTGTGCGTATAATCGATTCGTAAATATGTTCATTCTTAGGTGAATGACATTTAGAAAAGTCTTTCTTTAATTCAGATAATATCGCACTGCCCAAAGTAAAATTGTGACGAGTCAATATGGTCTTATCTTGGTATACAATAAGTTGACAAAATTATGCAAAATTTGTGAGAAGTATGAATTCTGACTCTAATTGTTCTAATTTGACGACCAATTCTAATGTACTCGATTCTCAATTCTCTCAAAATTTCTGAAAATCATAAATTTCTTAAAATTTGTCTTGATTCGAGTTGGTCAGAGAAGTTGTCAAATCAGAACAATCCTGCAGAATTCCGAAAAATTATTATCATCAGAGACATACGTTACCTTGAAAATCATTAATAACATGCTAAAATCGTATAATGCATTAACAACAAAAAGCAATAGCAAAAGTATTTTTCAGCTCATAAGAATAAAATTTGTTCCTTAATTAGATTTCCAAGGATCCACAATTTTGAGCATTGCCCTAGTCTCCTTCTGATGACGCAATACAATCCATTCATCCAATTTTCAAGAAGAACTTAAAAAATTACAATCTACTCCCTTTACATCATCTTAAAGCTCTCCTCGTCACCGCAGCCCCAACGCACACTTTTCCCCGATTCCACTTCCGAACTTTCTCTCCATCTCTCCACCTCTCCGCGTGAGTGCAAAGACACGTAGCATCCGCGTCTCTCTCTATCCCATTCAACGCGTGTATAGGTGCAAGCTCGCGCTTTGGAGATTATCCCCTGATTTATTAATCCACTTTCCTCCCGGCCGGTGGGGGAGAATTCCTCGCCATCGGCGCCGTTTATATCGCGCGTCATCGTTTCTTCTTTATCCGCGACGAGAGCAGGCGCTTCTGATTCTCTTGCGGGTGCCTCGGGCGACGGGCCGGGAAAACCGGCGGAGCGACTGAGATAAACAAAAGGCGGAGAGGGAGAATCGGAAGCGCCGAGGGATGTGGGCTTGGGAGCGCAGATTGGGAGGTGAGATAGAAGATGGTTGAAATGACGATTTGAGCTGCTGGCTTGGAGGGAGTTGAGGGCGTTCTTTTAGAGTAAAATGTGGAGTTGAAACGGAGGATGCTTTTTTTTAAATTTTGATGCGACCGTTGTACTGGGATTATTCAGATCTTTTAGCAATAGATGGTTTATACATGGTAGAATGCTCTAGCTTATATTATCAATAAATTTGATGGAGAAGGGATAAGCCATTGATTTTTCAATAATGAGAATTATGTTTGTAATTAAAAAGGAGAATGCCTCATCTCTTGGGCTCGCTCATATAACCAAAATGAAAGTGTCGTATAAATAGATATAATAGTTATGTTAATAAAGTATGCTATATATCTGCTAACAAGGGTCCATGGAATCAACCAGAAATAGTTTAACAAAGCCTCATTCCAATCGGTGACCTGAACGTGAGACAATCTTTCGTAGTAAATAAATAAACTAACTGGATATCACTTCATACTTACCGTTTCGAGATAATAAGAGATTTAATTCAAGTAGATAATACCCCGGAGTAGTCGGCCACAATGTACATCCAAAATTAAATCCTAGATTTTTCGTACTTTTAAATTCCCCACTAAAACTTGTTATAACGTCAATCATATTAATTCACATCTGCTAGACCGTCGGATACAGTGTCATAATCCCACCGTTTCCACGCCCGAAAGTACCACGACTCGAAGGACAATAAAACCCGAAAGATCAAGAAGGAGGAGAAGAGAGCAGAAGGAGAACGACGTCAAGGATATAATATAGAAAAGAAAGCACGCTGCAAGAGAGCAGTGCGAGCTTGTGCGCGGCTTTCCTCGCCGAATATCCCCTCATCTTGCACGAGAGCTTGAACTCTCCGCACCTCTTTATCCTCTCCCTCTCTCTCTATCTTTCATTCTCCTCTGGAGCTCGGGAAAATGCCGGTGCACGAGACGCCGGCCGGCGAGAGAAGCTCTTTCGCCATTGTCGGGGCGCAACGGCGCTGCGACGAGCGTCTCACGAGTGTATAGCTACCTCTCTGCTCTCCTATATCTGGACTTTATCAAGGACGAGAGATTCGATTGCGCGATTTAGCCGGTGTTGAACGGCGTACTTGACGGTGTCGTCAGTGGGAGAGAATCATGAGATTGCGAAAATTGACAATTGGTTGTACGGCGATAGGATTTAGATGTAAAATAAAAGTTGGGGTTTTAGGTGTATCCTCTGCGTGGATACTTATCAATTTGTAGCTCTTTCTGATAAATCGATTTATCGATGGGTTCGAAGAGAAACAATTTATCTTCATTTCAATTAGAAGCGATTCGAAAGCTACTGTCATATTCAATGTCACTTATAGACTATCCAAATGGTATATAATATCAAAAGAAAATGAATGATGATTTTAATACTGTTTTTAAATATAGATATGTCTTTAAATTGTTTTTACCATTAGTCATAGAACTCTAACTTTTTAAAATTTATTTATTAAAGTCAATCTAAGAAAAATGAATCTGAATAAGATAGGATGTTTCTAATTGGAATGTATGACATAGGTTGTTCGATAATCGTAACGCATAAGAGAGATTCTATCTAATTATTTCATTCATGATACACGTGTTGTTTTTTAATAGTTACCGTCATCGAGGTCATAACGTTACATTATTATAATTATGTAAAAGGTTATAAAATTTCCGCTTATTTAAGTTCTATCTCGCAGTAATTATCCGAAATTTAGATATTCTAGAGGTATGAAAATACACTCCGTGCGCACTAATTTCTTATGTCCCCGTATGAGGTTAGTCCATTTAATAAACTTTATGAAACGGATTACCATGTCGTCTACTCCCTTTTTAATCCTTTTTCCCAACTAAATGTCAACGAAGCTTTAAGAAGCTCCAACATTCCATATCGTCATTTCTTTCCAAGAGGCTGTAGACAAATGAAAACTGCCCTCCTTCGTTATCAAGTCATCGACAGCACCCCTTCAGACACACCATCAACCTCTTCCAACCCTCAGCGATGTCGCATGGATTTCCGTGAAAATTTAATGCACGCGTCCGGTCGGATTCTCCCACCTTGCGCTAAGCCGATTCTCCGCGACCTGTCTCGGTGTTTTCACTTTCGCTCGTGGCGGGGGTCACAGATTTCCTTGACCATTGGCGAGGGGGACAGAGAGCAGCAGATCGAGGTGCTGGAGACCGCCAACGCAATCGGGTTTAATCGATTGACCCCCGCGACGTACGACCGGAGTCCGGCAATTATGGCGATCGCCACTTGTGGTGGCCCGATGGTCTCGGGTCAATTATTTAGGAGCCGCGGAAGTGTGCGCGAACTCGCGTTGGCTTTTAGTGGGTTTGAGCGTGGAGCGAGGAGGGGTCAGTTGTTTGTTTGAATTGAAGTTGAAGGTATTAGAGGATCGGTTTCGAGCTCTGGTTAGTACTTAAACTTTGAAAGGTGAATTTGTTTATGGATGTGCAGTTGTGATTAGACATAGAGGCTCAATCGTACTTTGTATTCCTTTTGTAAAAGTTATGGCTAAATATTTACGAAATTTTGTAATGAAACTTTTAAATTGTACACGAGCACCATAAGAATCTTTGCTATGTATTGTAATAAAACTGCAAATTACTAAAATTAGAAAAAGAAAAAGATGCAGTAATTTATGCTAAATATATCGTAGTAAAATTTACTACCTACTATAGTAACATTTATTACATTTTTACAGTACGATATGTTTTAGGAAACTTTGATAAATTTCAGTTACCTATATATGCTTCGGACACACAGGACATCCATCCCACAGAAAAATAAACCTTTGCGAAATCTTGTCGTACCGCATTCCTCGAGTCCGGTTATTCTTCTTAACTGACCTATAGTATCCCAAACTCTGCGTTGTATCTCCATCTGTTCCTCTAATATTTGTATTTACTCTTATCTCACTTTTTCTTTTCTCTCGGAATCGACTTTTGTAGCTCATTATTATATTTAATTTATATTTAATAGTTAATTCATTACTATATCGGGTAAAAAATTGTTGATCACAATGGGCATTCCAAAAATTGGTAGAAAAGCTAAGACTTATATTTAATTAGAATTTTCTAAAATAATCAATATTTCCACAAGTTATAACGTGTAAACTATCTTTTATATTATGCCACTGTACTAAAACTTCAAAGGATGCCTGCGTTATGACGTAATACAACAACAACTTAATAAACTCAAAGTTTGTAAAGAAAGCATTATGTAATCTATCAATACATGGTATTAGATTAAAATGCCTTTTTACCCAATTGCATTAACCTTACTTTGAAACCCTCCAGTGATCCGAATATATTCATTCAAACACAATGGTTCCTATAGTCAACAGGACGAATGTATTCTTCCGAGCATTTTTGTTCATAACTTTTAATCTACTTAACTTTAAAAAGTCTTTGACGATGCAAATTAAGGCTAAAAAGCTACCCTATATTACCTAAGGTATCTAAAGTATAGTTTTTGATAAAAAATTAAAAAAAAATAAAAATAATTAAAAAAGTGTCTTTGCAGAGCACACGATTATTGCACTTAAAGCGACTTAATGAATAGAAATTCTTACGTAGGGGGGTTTCACCTTCCTACAAAACACTTTAACACCACGCGAAAACGTCATTTACCCTAATTCATCCAGCACCTTCAATCCCCTCCCATCGAATCAGCAGCAGCAAGCACATCACGACCTTACCGCGGCATTCCTCTTCCTCGTCGTTTTTCCATCCTCGCCTACGCCGCCGCCTGTCGCTGCTCTTTAATTCCGACGATGGAAAATGACAGGGAGAGACTCGTGATATTGCCGTCGCTTTGCGCTCTTTCACCGCGCGACCGACGCAAAACAAGGAAGCAGATTTACGAGCCGTGCCACTTAAAGGAGTCCCCCCACCCTTCACGTGCGCCGTAGTCCTGTAAATTGTCCGGTCTTTAATTTTCGCGCGAACGGGGCCGCCCGATTCTCGGGCTTCGGCAGCTCGTTAAGGCGGGTCGCCAGTGATTTTTTAGCGATGATACGTGGGGCATTCTTTGAAGTTTTACAGGTCTGTCTTTAAAAGGAGATCGCGCCATTTTGTGAATATTTTAAATGTCGTTTCATTGGCTTCTTCATCTGAGCGCGAAATTCAAATTTAGCATAATAGGTGTATAACCAACAGAAGAAAATGATGATGGGCAAAGTGTTCTATGGACTTCTGTAAACACATTTTAAGAACTGATAGAATACATATTTTTCAGAATGAACAAATTTATGAACGTTCAAAGAGAATAAGAAATATAAAAATTTGAATATTTAAATACGGTTTTCTTTAAATATAAATTTGTAACTAACACATTTTTTATACATTGATTATTGGTGGATCTGACTGTGACACGCGTGAATTATTCGTTTAAGCATTATGAAAAAAAGTTAATATTTTTGTTTGTATATTTTTCCAGAATATTAATAATTATGTATTTTTTTGTTTACTACAAATCTTGAAGTAACTTTAGTGATAATTTATTGGATTGGTATAGGAAAACTTGAATGTGCAAGAAAATTCTTCAATTCACTTCGGTTTTGATTCCAGATTAATAAAGACGGCTCGGAATTCATATATAGTCTTTGGTAGAAAAATTAGTGGAGACCCACCTTAACCCGGAAAATTGGGACGCACTTTTGTCTGTCATCGACTTCGAGAGACTTTGTATGTATGCAGTGCATGAAAATGTTGCTGCGCCTTTTTACGAGCGTCGAATTTTGTTTTATGGCTTCTGGGATGGGGAGGGACAAGTGTGACGAATGTTCGATGGTTTTGTTATGGTAGTGACCGCGCGTGGCTTTTGGGCGGAGAGAGAAAGTGCAGGAATGCGGTGTAAGGAAATATTAAGTGGAAGTAGCTCACAGAGGTGTATTTAAGTTATAAAGTGTAATAATGGAGCGGTATTTATGAGCAATAATGGCCGAGGATTAGATCTGAGATGTTGTCACTGGGCAATGATATAGAATTATGGGATTTATTGAACTCTAAAAGTAAATGCTCTAGATTTACGGTGAATGGAAATGCCTGAAGGTTTGAAATTTCAATGAGCAGGTGAGATCAGCTTGTTTAATAAATTGAATATTAAACAAATTCAAACATTTGTAGGCATGTTATTATTCAGAAGATAATATTTTGTGCGCTCGTATGTTACTACAATTTATAAGCTCACACTTTTATTGATCCTTTCTACTAGGTAAACTGTTCTGCAATTACAAACATTTCGTTTCTATTGTGTATCTTATTCAATTGTCAAATTAATTTTAAATACCCCAAACATTATCGCATCAATATTAATCCATGGACCGTTAAGGATTCAAGAATTTACCACATCCATTTCCTTCCCTATTTTTCAAAAATAAAGAAAACTTAAGTTCACTCGGCAACTCAAATTACCGGTTGCACCAACCACCCAACGTTGCACCATTCCTTTGCACACAGCGCGATTCGTCAAACTTTCTCGCGCGGCACTCGCGGCGATCGCCTTCCGTGCGAAATCCTCCCGTGGAAATGTCTCGCGCGCGACCGACAAAAACGCAGGCATTGACTCTCTCGCTCGTTTTTTCTCTCTCGCCGCTTCCGCGCGCTGGCAGTAAAAGATTCGCGGCCGTCCGCGCGGCGCGTTGCGCGCTCGGCGATAATTAAAGTAAATGGAAGAGCTATTCGTTTCGCGTGTATGTATCCGCTGTGCTGCCGTGGCGTGTAACGCGGGGTATTGGGAGTATTATACGTTTGGAAGACTTTTGCGGTCGCACGCGTTTTGAGCGTAATGATGCCACTTAATTATAGATGGCGCAATTTTGAGGGTATCGTAAAATGCTTTCTGCTTCTGCTGCGGGCTTTGGTAATAACGTGTTTTTGTTTTGATTGGCGACCGAGGTAAGGTAGAAAGAAAATGCTAGTGTGTTTTAAATAAATAGTAATTTGGAAAGATTTGTAAAGTCAATTAGTTTCTAAGATTATTAAAAGAGTGTAATTTTAAGGTTGTAGACCTATACACTTCAGGTTTAACAATAAATAACTTTATTTGGTAAACTATTTCAAGGATATAAGAGAGAAGATACGAGGAACTTTATTTATTGTATTTATTATCGATTCATAGACTGACTCAGAACATAATAATACAATAATTGTCGTTACTTTTATGTCAAAATGTATTCAACTATGTACAAACTTTTAAAATAATTGATCAAAGGAATTTGAACGTTGAAAATTAAAAAGTGTTTTTCAAATATCTGTATTAAGTCAGAAGTTACGAGATGATTTTGTGGTGCTACCTCTTGTATTTAAAAGTTAAAGAGAAATTCTGTATTGTTATTGTAACACAATAAATCATTCAAAAAAATTATTTCATTTTTTTAATTAGAATTAAATTACTAAACTAAGAATTATAACTATTTAAAATGGGTGTTAAATAAATAATAAGACAGAATGTATCTTTTAAATTAAATAACTTTTATATATTCAAACTCACAAAAGGAAGGAATAACGTCAGTTAAGTACAACTGATCTAGCTAGACGCTCTATGTACGACTAAAACACTTGACAAAGGATATAAGAGAACTTCGGAGCTCACGAACTGTTCTCCACTCTCTTTTATACTCAAATTTCAGTTTATGTTTTTGGCACATTTATTATTAATTCGATTCATTTTTGTGCACGCATGTAGTGTAAAACTACAGTTATACATGCACATGCAAAATCATAGCGATATTCCAACAATAACAAATCTCCCTTAAAACTAAATCTAGTTATCAAATCTGTATTTCTCATCATTTACAACGTCTTCTCTTATTCTCCAATCCACCAAACGTACAAAATAAGCTGTAATTCTCATTCCTCTAAAAATCCCTTCCAACAAGAAAACCCTAAAATCACCCCTGACACCCCCGCAATTATATTAATACCACTTTGCACATAACACTGTCTACACAGAGAAAATTTTCTAATAAAAATTATAACGAAATTCAGGGTACAAATTACCGTAAATAACTATAAAGCTGAGACACTCCTACTTTCTGGCATTTTTTACTGATATTTTACTATAAAATCTATCCCATTGGCTACAAATTTTACTGCATAGACTATAAATTTTACCACACTGAATGGTAAAATTTACCTGATTTGAGAAAAAGAAGACAGCTGATAAAGGAAACAACTGAGCGTGTCCATATTTTAGGTTAACTCAAATATAAATGTGTATAAATGTACTTATTTAAGTATTAATGATACTGCTACAACAATTGAAAGAAAATCCAGATTTTTAAAAATTATTTCGTACAAATTTTACCACAAATTTTGGTTTTCTCTAAGATTCGTACAGGAAACTGTTACTCTACGGAAGGCAAATTTTACCCTTCAGTACGGTAAAATTTATCGTAAATATCAATAAAATCTGCCGGAAAGTTAGAGTGTCCCAGCTTTATAGTCATTCACGGTAATTTTTACTGCGAATTTCGTCATAATTTTTATTAGAAAATTCTCTCCGTGTACTCTCTCCCACCAACAGAATCCCATTCCAAAAACCGACAACTCCTCCTCCGCTCTTCTCGTCTACTTTTCCCGCGCGCGAATTCCCACACGCAGACTCTCAACTCACCATCCCTACATCGGCTAATCTTCTTACTCGCGCGCTCGCGCGAGCGAGAGAAAACTCCGCGCGGGCGTATCCGTGACGCTTAAACGGGATGATAAACAAAGCTGACGTGTCCGGAGCCGCCACTACCGCCGCATACATAACGCGCGGCATCGGATATCGCCCTCGCACACGCACTCACACGCGCGCGTCATGCACACGACGGAAGAGGCGAACACTGCACGTAACGCCGAGCGTTTTTAGAGCCGCGCCACGCGCGCGCGTGCTCGACTACGTACTCTACACACTCCTTTCATTCATGAACGCCGCGGCGACTGTGTTTTTGCTCTCCGAGCGCGTGCGTCGCGTGTTTTTTTTTCCTCTTTTCGCCGCGCTAGTTTTGTCTTTGTGCGCACGCGAGGGGGGGAAGGCTCTTGTGGCTTTTTGCCGCTCGTCGGGGCTTTTTTTTTCTTTTTTTCGATACCGCGGGCTCGACGAGAGATGGTTCTTTTGGGGACGCCGGCGGGCGGACGCAAAAAGCTCCCGAGCGACGCTGATGGAAACGTCGATGTCGATGGCTCGATCGCTGTTGAGAGAGGGAGGGAGTTCCGCGTGTGGGTCAGGAATGCGGCGCTTTGTTTTGAAAGAGTTTTACTTTTTCATGGGTTTTTTTATGCTTGTTTTGGGGAGTTTATGAAGAGGAAGTTTTAGAGTGGCTTGAAATGCAGGCGGGGAATGGCGGAATTGGTGTCTGATAATGAAGCGATGCTTTGATGTTCAATTCTGCATGCGGAAAGAATATTACGTAACTCGTTATAGAGTCAAGTGTTTATGAAATTTATTTTACTGTGCAAAGTTAGCGTTCCAATTTCTAACAACTTAATACCAGTTTCTAATTACGTAGTACGTTTGCTTTAGATTTACATAACTGTCATGAAAACAATAATTTTGAATTGTTTCAGCATTTTCGCGAGTGTTGCGATAATACTCAAGATATAAATTTAATAATCATAAGAAGTTAATAATACCGAAAAATTAGTAATAGATACTATTGTAAATGGGTGTTAAATAAATGATAAAACACAATGTATATTTCAAATAAAATAACTTTCGTTTATTTAAACCCGCACAAGGAAGGAATAACGTCAGCGATGTGCGACTGCTCTAGCTAGATGCTCTAGTACGACTAAAACACTCGACAAAATGGGCATAAGAGAATTTCGGGGCTGACGCATACAGTTCCCCACTCTTTTCTATACTCGCATTTCAGTTTATGTCTTTGGGACATTTCTTAGTAAGTCGATTCATTTGTGTACAAGCATGTAGTAGTGTAGACGTACAGTTACGCAAATAGGTATGCTAAAGCATAGTCATATTTCAACCGGTACATTTACATTACGCATGTACATCTGTAGTTGTGGTGATTGCACTTTTATTTAGCACAGGCTATGATTATTAATTGAATTGTATTTTGAAGCGGCCTTATTCTGGTAAACTCTGCATGCGTTTCCAAGCGCTACCTGGACAAAAAAACGTCAAGTATCAAATTCTTTCATGCAAAAATATGTCTTTCATATTTTATTCGATGAGCAAATAGTTAAGAAAACTTCAAAGATAAATGCTACTCATTTAAACAACAAATTTATTACATGAATGGAAAAAATAATGTTTCCCAGTAACGACTAAATAACAAACAATTACGGCTGTTCGAGCAGCAAATAACTACATCGCCACATACACAAAAAAGAACGTTAGAAACTATACACTTTCTTTTTCGTACATGAATTTGAATATCAGGCTAAGAACGTATAATCAACGAATCGCAACGCGAAACTAATATTTCGACCCCACACAGCGTGAAATCGTAATTAGACGTTTGCCTCCGCTGCAGCAGCAATTAGATCAGCCACACAATTGACACGTACAAATCGCCCTTTCTGCCTCTCTCTACGCTTGCTCCGAAATCAAAGTGCCAGGCCAAAAAGCCACGGAATCAATCTCACTTGACAATATACACGTGTATTCGAATACCCCCGCACATATGAATTGCTAATCGCGCACGCACGGCAACATTTAACCCTGCATACACGCCAATAATCCCCCCCCCCCTTAAGTGGACGCGTTCACCTGTTAAGGCCCCCCGACACTCCTTTATCGTTGTTTTCTTTGCCTCCGCGCCTCCTTGCTCTCTACATATCTCGTGCGTTCGTCCGTGCTCCATCCGACCGGCTAGATCGTAATCGCGTGACGCATTGGAATGCAAATTTCGAGGAGGCGGTTTGCGAGCAAGAGAGCGAACCGTCCGACCGCTAATTATCGCTGTCAGTGGCGGTTAGCCGCGATATGATTTGCGCCAACGTGCGCGGGGTTTTTCTTTCTGTCGCTGGCGCTGCCGCTGCTCGTGTTTCACCAGACACCAGCGAATGTGTGCAGTTGGAAAAGTTTTTGTGCGCAGAGTTTGTGGTAGTTTTCTTTCTGTATATTGCGCGTCAACAAGATGGATCGGTCGGTTGCTCGGTTCCTGTTGGTTCTTTGAAACGATTGCGGATTCGTTATTGTGTTTGCTTATCTCGGGCGATCGATCGCATGGATTGTTATCCGTGCTTTTCAGGTGGCAAATTACATAGTTTTCTTTTAGTTGATCGATGATCGGATTATTGTAGCGTTTTGATTGCTTTTTAAAATTTAAATACAGTATAGGGTGCTAACAAATACTTCGTTCACCCGGTGAAACAAGCTTTGTTTAACAGAGTATCAGTAGTGAATCAAAATCTCCTTATACCTTGAATCAGTAATCTTAATCAAGCTTTTTTGATTATTTCAGAACAATCCTTATTTAGCTTCTTTATACTTCTGAAAATTAGCTTTTAGTGAACATCATTTTAGAACATCATTTTCACAAAAAATTTATCATTACTAAATCATCATGATCAAAGAAATCATTATTGTATAGATTCAAAGTTATAATAATTGGAATTCTACTTCAATCAATAACTTAGGATTCTGCATGAGTACGTGACTAAGAACCATTTAATTACCACAATACTTTGTAAAAAAAACTTTTGCTATAATTATAACTAACGCAGTGGAAATGCAGGGTAATCACATGTGAAAATGAAAATACAACTTAAGAATTAGTTACGTTACCTGATCAATCACTAGACTTAATTATGCATTCACTAATGCAGTAACTCTGGTTCTTTCTTAAAAACCATTACCATACTTTTTGACCAAAATCCATACAACGACATTCTCCATTCCTTTTATCTTCTACATCCCATTGCATCAGACGTATACTCTACCCCAACATCTCATCGCTGCCGCAGACAATCCAGACGCCCTCGAGCAATTCCTATACATCGCAACATACGGAGGGTTAGGGTGAATCTCAGACCGAAGAATAAAGAAGCATCGAAAAAACGTGTTACTCCCGAGGCTATATCTAGCGAGTGAGATTACTATTCGCTAACCTCGAGGGGGTCAAGACGCTGCTGTAATGGTGTCTGGCAGAGGGTAGCGTACGCTGATAATGGAACTCATCTTTCTCTCTTTCTCGTTCTATTCAGCTCTGTGCAATGTAACCTTGCATCTTTATGATACCATTCTGATCTTGACTATTAATAATTCTTCAGTACAACGCATCAACTGGAAAAAATGCATTAACAATACTGGAACTGAACACTTCGACCAAGAAATTTTAACCAAAGAGAATTATGATAATTTATAACAAGGAGGGTATAGTAATGAAACTGTGAGGATCGTTTTCCTATACATAAGCTTACTACTCGTAGTTTCATCCAACGAGCACTTGTACAGTAGATATATACGGTATATTTATATTATATCTTATATTATTTTTAGTATTCATCAAAATTCGTGATCCGAACCATGTGGTATCTATCCTTGTAAATGCCATCTATTTAGACATTACAGAACTAAATAGTAATGGCGAAATGGAATTGTCTCTAGCCAATATAGAAGAAAAACAAAACTCTACGTAGACTCTTTCTACCTTTAAACAGGGATAGCGATCTCGGCCATTAGGTCCCAGGGACCGCAGCTCTGATCCTTATCTTGCATTTCTCTTGCATTATCTGTGCCGTTATTGACGTGGCGCGTAAATATTTGCGCCACTCGCGTGCTACTGCTGCAACTCGCTAATGTATGCCTACTCGGTTCTTCTCCTTCTCTCTCTCACTCGTGTTACTGCACTTGTCCGATGTTGCATCGGCTGTCTCCTGTTCCGTCTGCGAGCAAATGAGGGGTTTAACCCTATATACCCCTAGAGGAGGAGTTGGAAATGCACTCTCGACAAGGCTATAGAGGAGTTAGTTATTGCTTTGCAACGCAACTGTGGAATTTCAATTTTTTGAGGGGATAACTATCAGAAGGATACAACTGCTCGGAAGGATCCGGAGATACGTTTGTATCACGCGATCCTCTGTGATTTCGCGTTTAGTATTCAGGTACAGGAAATGCTTAGATCGCGATGAGAGATTCAGAGGCTTGTTAGCATTCTCAAGAGTTGTTTGTATAATAAGATTAGTGACTGTAGAAATGTAGATGCCTTTTAATTCGTTAATTAATAAGTGATCAGATCATTGGTAATCAATGTTCTAAGTAGCCAAATTTACTCTTCCTAAAATACTTTTGATTATAACTTTTTTACGTTATAAGTATATTCCTATCGAGATACCTGTAGTTATACGTCCGATAATGGGTTGAGATCCTTAGTTAATCCCAAAAGTTAATCTAGATTACGCTGAAGGAGTTATCCTTCTTTCCGCAAGTTAAGTATGGGTGTAACCAGAAAGTGGATCATTAATTAAAAGTAAGTGAACCGGTAATATACCGGAGGTGGATCGAAAGTAGGCCGAAAAATGTTTTAACATTATGTACACAATAAATAATTTATCTTGGAAAGTCTTCATTCAGTATCCCTTACACTGGTATAGACAGTTAATTTTAAGACATAAATCGATCTGAACAAATGTTACTGACTGTGAGTGAGGAATATTTAGTTGATAATATAGCAACACCCAATTGGCCTCATAAAAAAATGACTTTCCTCGTCCCACAAAGACCCGGAAAAATTCTTATCTCAACGTGCCGTTTAATATACGGAATTAAATTCATCAGCGCGCGGGGAAAATTCCGTCGCAGAGCGAGCGCTTGCGCGAAGGAGTTAAAATTAAGCTCCGATGCTTATTCATTCCGGAGTAATCAGCTAAAAGGGCGAGCGTTTTACGGTTCGCCCTGGAATGATTCATGCGCTGAAGTTTCATCGCGATGGACGCGGATTTAATAAGATACCGCGCCGCCGCTACCACCATCCGCCCTGCAATATGCAAATTAAAAGCCAAGCGCTCCCTCTCTCTCTATCTCTCTGTATCTCACTCTCTCTTTCTTTTTTTCCCTCTGACTGACTGGAGGAATTTTTTCCTCTCGCCATAGCCGCTTCTCCATTAAAAGTAAACGAACTTTCAATTCCACGGTTTGCGCTTACTAAGGGTATGCGATAGCCATACCGTCATCTATCGCGCTGAGACGGCGAATAATTGGCTTTGAGCAAAGCGATACGTTGATTTATGCAAAGCAAAAAGAGGAATTGGAGTCATAGATGATCCATATGACTGTGTTACTAAAATATTTTAATTCTATGAAGGCTTATAACGATGGGCCCCAAGAAGAAACCAGTTTCTCATGAGGTACGATTATGAACCATTCCATTCAGTTGATCTGATGATAAACAATTAATGTATCTCATGGAATGATGATAATAAAAAATGTTTTCTTTTGAGTATATGTTTCAGATTATGCGTACCTCTAAAATTGTACTAACCAACTGAGTTGATATATACCTTAATGAATAAACATACCTTATTACTCTTTAAATACCTACGATTCTTCGGATCCATAAAAGGTACTTGATTAGGTATAATAATCTTCGCACGTGAGATATGCTGTTCATCAACTGCTATTCTGTGTCACGAGGTTTATAATCGTAACTCGTAAAATGCTCGATTCTTATTAGAACTCATCGATAAAGATTCTATATGTAATTAAAACTCTCTACGTATTTCTTCTAAGACTACAAGTATCATTACCATATCACCTTTTCTAACCCTTTAAGTTATCACTGCTAATCGAGCACACCTTCTCAGTATTTTGTAAACCCTTCCAAATCTCAACAACCATCAACGAAATCACTCCTCAAAATGCGCAGGAAACGATAAAGCGTCGATCAACGCCTCTCGGCTCTCTATAAAATCTCGGCAAATTTGAAATTGTAATTTTCGCTCGCTTCTCCACCTCGGCGCGATCCTCGTCAGATTCGACACCGAAATGCCCTGTCGTCGCTCCTCTCTCTCTCTTGGGGGGTATCATCATCACTCCGTAAGCTCTCTTTCTCTTATCTTGCGGCCGATGCTCTCTCTCTCTCTCTCTCTCCTCTCCTTCAGCAGCGCTTATCCCTCGACGAGCCTTCGTCATTTTCTACCGAGCTCGCTTTCTCTCTCTCTCCTCTCTACCCTTTCGTCGGGGCGGAGCTGCGAGCGGCTCGAAACTGAAATCCCTGATAAGCCTCCCGTCAATATTCCGGCTGATCCGCGGAGTCAGGACTCAATTATAGGCTAATGCCGCGAGGATAAAAACGGGCTGAGATAGTGCCTTTAGGCTTCTTTCGCCGCACTGGGTCGTTTTGGTTTTAGCTGCGTGCTCGCGCGGCTTTGCTTTAATTGGATGAGATGCGTTGGAGATCTTCCACGTGATTGATGTGATTTTTGAGAGAGGATTGATAGGAGAAATATTTTTTTTATTAAGAAATATTTTATTTTTACTACACTGCTCTGGTATAAATGTTCACCATTTTTGGCCAATTGATGGTCAAGTTTAAAATTGAAAATGTCACACGGATTATTTAATAATTATATATAAAAAATGAATATATTTCCATGTGTACAGTTCATAATATTGATACTTTAATGTATAACAATAGTTTATGTTATTTACCAATAAAAGTGTAGGTCAATGTTATCCCAGGGTGAAACCAAATTTCAACAACATTATTTGAAATAACAAATATTTATTTTATTTCAGTAAATCTTATAAATAATAAACATTTCTTCAAAATAATTAATTTTATCTAAATGTGGTTTTAGCATTATTGTTTGAACAAGATTTATTATTTATATCAATTTACTACCTTCTTGTAATGAAACTTTTTAAGAAAATATCATACATTTCGTTTTTCTATTCACTAAATATGCATAGCATTCACTATAAGATAATGGTACCTGAATCATTCTAACATAATTTTTTTTGTATGTTTCAGGTAAGGAATCTCATTAAATATTATCCATATCGTCAACTCTAACTCCATTTACACGGTATGTAAGATTATTCAATATTTATGAATATACTCCTTCCGCTATAACTACTCAAATCGAACTATTAAATAAATAATTTGAAGAAAAAAAAGAAAAATGTGCATAAAATTAAAAGTTTTCTCAAAGAAATTACGATGTAACTAAAGTTTGAACTGAGAGGTGAGAAAGATCGATCATTTGGACGGTGGGAAATACGTAATTTGTACCACTGCTCTAGGTGCTATTTTCAAGCATCGTAAATCTAGACAAGGTTAGTCTTACGACAGTTCTTTATAAGCAGACTGCAGTAAAACATTTTTTTCTATTTGAATTAATGATGCGTAACGTAACTAAGCTGATTTTCTTTTGTTTTCGAACTATATATATGAAGTTTCCACTTATAGAACTAAAAGCGCGTATTAAATTAATAATTTTACGCGTAATTTTATTTATATTAGCAGCAGATTCTTAATTATTGATACTAAATCTATTCGCTGTTACTTCGATATTTACCTGTAGGAAATTAATATGGACTACTATTTAATAACATTTTATTCTACATATAAAATGGGTTTTCAACATTTAAAAGACAAATATAGGTGACAGCAAGTGGGGTATTAACCTATTTATCACTTGGAGAATGTACATAATTACTTGAAAGATTTATTTATCCATAAATAACACTAATCAAAAGTAAAATACTTCTGAAAGCTATATTTCTACTATTGCCTAACTTCTTTAAAAACTATAAAACGCAACGTTAAAGATAATCTAAATTCACTCATCTCTAAAATTGCTATAACATGTTAGTATATCCCTTAGAACTTAATCTCAATCCTCAACATATAAAAATCCATTAAAAATATTGACTCCTCAATCTATTTCCCCTCACGAACTTAAGAACGTTCATCAGATAATTAAATTTCTTTAAAATCTCTCGAAACTTTTCTTATATGTCTAAATAGGTATATTTTATACTTGGTTAAAATTTCGTTAACACCCCCCCCCCCTTGGGTTATAGAAATTGAGAAATTTAGCTTCCAAGTTTCAATTCTTAACAAGGAAGCCATATCTTGAGCTGTCACAGAATGGACATTTTTATTCATTGTAAACCAAGTTTTCTTTAAATCGATCTGAAAAACTTTAAAATAAGCATAGAATTTATAAATAAAAAGCTGGACCTAACCTAAAGATACAGTTCTCTAAGTTTAGCTGTAATGTATACCTATATCGCGGTACAATATACGCAAAAATTAATGCCGTACTTTGGTTCCTGGTGCTTTTCCACTACTTTTATATTCTTTACTAAGATATCAATGCTTTACATTGTAAACTGAAGGGTTTTCATTCATAAACATTGCCATTAAACAGTGATTAATTCGCAAATTAACTTTCTAACCTTTCTGTCAGTCGCTGAACGTCCTTAAAAGAGCCAACTCGAAACTAGACAGCGTCAAATCCACCTCTAAAATTCCAATTGTTCATTGGACAGACTCTCCTCTTTCTCTCCGCGATCCCACGTCACATCGCCTACAGGACGCACTCACGTACACGCTCACTCTCAGAATCTCTCAGTCGCGCGCTTCAAAAGAGCTCCAGCTCCAGCTCCAAGGAAATTAAACAGCTTTTCATTATAAATGGCCTCGCGCTCGCGACGCCCACGCGAGAGAGAGCCAGACACGCTCGTTCCGCATCCTCCGTCGACGCGCGCACTTCCGTCAATTCCGCGAGCGCGCGCGAGAATGGATCTCGGTCAGTCGGCCGGGTCAGGTCCTTCGAGCGACGATTACTTTATTTTTCTTCCTGCTGCGAGCTGCGTCCCGGGTCTTTATCCTTTTTTAGGTGGTTGGGGTTTTTTGTATGGGTGATTGGTTGCAATTGTTGAGTAATTTTGGGTCTTGTTTTTGCGGGTGTGAGTTCGAGGGATTTTGATGGTTTAGTGGGTTTTGGTGATTTTATTTGGGTTATTTGCGAGATTAGAAGGTTTTGACTGCGAATTATATGAGTTAAGAGTTTGATGATGGTTCTGATTATCGACCATTTCATGTATGTAACTGCATTTATTTTAGGGTAAGGGTAATAAACCTCGTGATAAACAGCATCATTAAAAACATTGTTTAAAGAAATAAATCAAATAAATTAACAAATATTTGTTTCCTGATTAATTCAATCAGACTTATGTTCGTTAATATTAACAAATTATCAACTATTTGATTAAGGTCTTTAATCATGAAAAAAATTTTAAAAAGAGAAAAGGAAGATTATTAAGAAGAAAGAAGAAATAATTAAATGATTATTAAGTTAAAATTAGATTTAAAAAAAATGTCTTTCTTACCATGTGTTATGAATCAGCTTATTAAGAGTGCTTATAAGATTTATATGATTAGTAGATATCAAAACTGAAAAAATTATAATGTCATTAATTGAAAGAGATTCAGATTTAATTTATGCAGGAGAAAATTTTAGAAAAATATTGAATCCTAATTTTTATTCAATGACTTTGTAATGAAATTATTATTCTTATTCTAAATTTAATGTATGCTCGATTATTTTACTTTAACCACCATTTTACAACAATTCCAACAAAAGTCAAATCGTAAAATACAAATATAATTTGACAATGATCATAAAAATAAATAATTCACATCCTCGCTTTACATTTACATCGAAAAATCTCGCCAACCCGCGCGCACCATTTTATCCTCATCCCATCCCAAGTTTACTCTCGATTTAGACGTCAAGCCTGTGCCGGCAGAGACGAGATAAAAATAGGGCTTAAAAAAGAATCGAAGGGCGAGTTTGGACGGCCAGACAGAAACGGCAAAACCAACGCGGCGGAATCATAAAAAATGCCTTTGATATCGCGCGCGCGCGCGCACGGCGACAGCAGCAGCCGGTGCAGCACGCGACGCGACGCGCGAACGAATGTATAAATCGGATTTTTTTTACGAGCTTTCAAATCTGCCGTTACATTTATTCGAAGGGCTGTGAAGAGCGAGGCGGAGATTCACGCGCGATACTTTGTTTCGCCGGTTTTATGCGAACTCGTTTCGTAATGACTTTCTCCGATTGGAAACTTTTGGATTACGTCGTTTTTCTGTTCAAGTGATTTTGTGTTATAGCGAGGACGTTGGTTTAAGCGCGTATTTATGTTTGTGTGATTTTTTCGATAACTTTGCATATTGAACCTTTAAACAAAGGATTAAATCAATTTATCAGATTAATAAAGTTGTTTCATTTTAATTTCCATAGCCGGCCGCAAAGGATTAATTGTCAATGAATAAATTCTCGCATTTTATTAAACCAATCGGAAATCAAATTTAAGTAAACAAAGTGCTGACAAAAATAAACCGCGCCAATTCATTGGCCCTTAGCTTCCTTCAATCTTATTAATTGTTTCTATATGTATTTATTTGTTCTATTTACTTCTGCGTTGAAAAATCAAACCGACAAGTCCTTTTTTTATAAATTTTTATAATTTATATTATGAAAAAATATTTGAATTGTATAAAAACTTGAAAAGTTTTTACATATCAAATAACATTTTTTATAAATGACAATAAATTTTGTAACACTATAAAATTGTTTATTCAATTTTATGGAGTCGATTTGCACTTTAGTTAGTGAATTAAAGATCTAGTTAGTAGAGTGAATTTTGCACTCTAAAGAACAAGTGAAGAATCCAAGTCATAATAATTTGAATTAAAAAATAAATTGTTATAATTTTTTTATTTATTATTATGCGAATGGGGATACCACTTAAAGCAAGATTTTATTTTAATCGTGTAACACCCAAATATGTAAATATCTATCTAACAATTAAAAGTGAATAAAACCTTGCTTTTAAGAAATATAAATAATTTAAAATAAACATTGTGTTTCTAAAAAAAAAAAATACTCGCTGTGATATCTACCTAATGGTAGCGTGGAAACGATATCGAAGCGCTGATTTACACTTTCTACGAATGTAATTTAATAAACATGTTAATCTGTTGTCAGATTTTTAAAATTGAATATGATGAATCCAGTATCGTTGACCAAAAAATTTTAAAAATTTGGTCCACCATTTTGAACTTTGTATTTTTGTTAGCGAATTTGTGATCAGCGACTCCAAAAACTCCCAATTAGCAACTTTCAAGCAAATATGGTTGATTTTATAAAAATAAAAAAAAACAGTTCCAATATTAAACTTTCATTTTTAATATTAATGCTATTTTAAAATAGAAAAATCGTTATAAAACAAAAACAAAAAATTTCGTATGTTTATAAAAAAAAAGCAAATTAGAATTCGATTGTTTAATAAAAAATCACCGCAACGTTCTCGAGATATTTAGAACAATCAAAATTAATAAAAAATATAACCTCTAATATTTTAAAAGATAAATGACCCTATAGTCTGGGCTAAGAGCTCATCCGAGATATAGTAGCCACGTTTTCTAGCTCAATTTATTTTAAAGATTTTCGATCATATGATTCCAAAATATCGCCATTTAAAAAAATACGTTTTCGTGTATAACAAAAGAAGGAAGATAGCTTATAAAAAAATTTGTGTCAGAGAATATAGATAATTGTATGCTCTTGCAAATGCATTTACACTAAAGTGATCATATTATTTATAACATACTAAAATAATTTACCTCACTGATTTCAGAATATTGTAAAATAAAAAAATCGTTATAAGACAAAAACGAGTCGACGAATCTTAAAATTTCTTTTCCATTCCGAATCTGCATTAAAAAGCTAAAAAAAAGAGCCCTATTTGGCAAAAAATAACTGCGCCGTTTTCGAGATACAAGCGATCAAAAAATATTTCTCTTAATAATATAACCTCAACTGAAAAATAAAAGAGATAGTTAAAAGCAAAGTTTTTGGAAATTTTCAAAGCGAATGATGCCGTTTTACTCAAGTTATCGTACGACATAGAAAATCGATTTTTTTTACAAAATTATTTTTCATCTACAGCAGAAAAGTATTAAGACTCAAAAATATTACTGAATATTCTTCTCCATATTCTTAATCACCTCAAAATGTTCAATAAGTTTCTATGATATATTTCCGAGATATAATCATTAATAAAGAAATTACGTTTTCGCGTATAACAAAAGAACCTTACGCACGTACGCACGCACGCACACGCACACACACACATCCATACACATCCATACAGACATTTTTGTGTATTTTAATTGCCATTGGTCCAAAACATGTCTCTAACATGTTTTTAAGAATACTTTTCTTTTACTATTACAAAGCATCTTCTAGGAGGAAGCAATAACAGTCGTGATGGTAACTATTGAATTTTCTATTCAATCAGTATAATCATTTCAATTTAAATATGAAAGCCGAATTTTGTACGACTACTTATTTCCGCCCATTTCCGTTCATCGAAAGAGCGGATAAAAAATTATTCGGCAGGCCCCCTCGCGCGAGTTTAGCCACGGAATAATGCAGGTTCGGTACGCGTAATCGAAAATGACTACGTTACAGAGCGTATGAATTTGCGTTTTCGCCTACTAAATTCCGCTCTCGTATCAAACGATCGTTCCGCGAGTCAAGCGTTATAACAGCGTTAGTCAGGCCTCGGAACGTATGCGCGTGCGCGCGTGTGCCGGTATCTTGGGGCGTTGGGCCGGTTTTCCCGATAACAAACGGCGCCAAGAGAACGGGTCATCCTATAAATCTGTGTAATGCGGGGAAATATTGTTTGTTTGTTAAGGTGATATAGTAAGTTTAGTCGTCCGAGAAATCGAATCGTTTGTAAATTTTGTTCGGATTAACTTATCCGATGCAATCAAATAATTAATGCATGATCTATGATATGTGTATTAGCATAAGTATGAAAAATGTTGCGTTTATGAACTGATATGTATTTTGCCTCTGGGCAGATAGATACACGTTTCGATAAGATCAAGCATTATCATTAATAAAAATGAGTATATAATCTACCATGCAGAAACATATTACGTTAATATTAAATATTATGTACATTGCATAAATTTATAATATGTAACAAATGGGTCATAATTAGTATAAATAAATGATCATTTTAAATGGCATATAACTTGTACAATAATTTATTCAGACATTTAACAAAGATTAAAAACAAAAATTTAAATTTGTATCAGCACTAGTCAAATAAAAAAGACGGTAATAGTTTCTTAAATTTTAAAATCATTGCAAATAATGCTTATTGAAATGTAAATTTGACGCCGAAGTTATTTTGGCAAGCATCAATTGTTTTGCTAATCGATATATCAAAGTTGGAAATTGAAAATTCGATATCTCACGGTGGATTTTAATATAAGGATCCAAAACAAGATGAAATTTAATAGACTTTTAAGACTCTTGATCAAAATAAACAATTATATTTTTCAATCTTGAGAATGTTTGCAGTTTAGATTTTGCACTTTGAAAAGATTAAATGTCATCTAGGATATTAAAATAAAAAGAAAATATACTCGTTCGTTATGATCAATAAAGTCTTAAAAATCTATAAATTTCATTACAAACGCTAGAGTCAATCAATTAAAAAATATAAAGATAAGCAAAAATAAAAAAAAAGTTTCAAATTAATTTATCAGCGCGAATGGGTAAGTCGAATATATGTACTACCTTTTCTCCTATCATAAAGTCCAAATCAATATAAAAGAAAAACAACGCCTTATTCCATAATAAGAGAAATCGAAATTTTCATCAACGTATACCTATCCATAGTTTATTTCATACACAATCGCACGAGGGTCGTCGCGACGAAGAAGAAGAAAAAAAGCGCCAACCTTGGGAAAACGACAACTGCGACTTCAGAATCTCGCGGATATTTCTCTTCTCTTCCTACATCCATCTCTCTCTATCGGTCTCACCGGCAGATATATTTATACGATATACACGGAATGCGCGCTCGCAGCCAGAGTCGCACACGTGCAGTGTACGTACACGCGCGCATGCAGATTACGGAGCCGTAAAATTGTTTTATCGAACGGGGCTAGTGGTAGTCTATTAAAGTTCTCCTTCTGCGCGTCGTCTGTCTCTCCAGGGGTGGCTGAGGGGGGGGATTTGAAAAAGAACGCGTACTCATCCAAGCGAATGAGCAGAGACGTGTACGGAGCGCGCAGAGGAGTCTCTCTCGAATGAATTGATGAAATTCTGCTTCGCGAGTATGCGCGGGGAATTCATCCTCGGAGACGCGAAATGTGTCTTTTATTATTTGCCCTGCGTGCGGTGGAGAATGCGATGGAAAAGTCATGCGAGTGCGCTTTATCAGACGCTTGTGTGAGATCGGGCGTATATGGCGCGAGCTTATGAATTTTATTTTCGCGATGGTGTTTTGGGTTGTTTGAGTTGTGTGTTATTAGTATATATCGTTTTTAGTTTGTTCATTGAGAGATTTTATATTGCTGTTTTAAATGCTCTTCTGTTCTCTAATGTATACGGAAAGAACGTTCCAATAAAATTTATAAAGAAATACAGGCTGAACTCTACCGTGTCAAACATTGTAAACCTGGGATTTTCCCACTTTCTGGCAAATTTTATTGATATTCACAATAAATTTTACCTTACTGAAGGGTACAGTTCGTACTATTAGAATACTAACAGAAATATAGAATGTGTAAATAAGGTTATACAAAGAAATAAATGGTGAAATCTGTGTTAAATATATTTTTAAAAAGTGAATAATCTTTCAATCGTTATTGCAGCACAATTAATGAACAGAAAAGTCTTTTATGTACGTTTATGTTAGACTTAACCTAAAATTTGAGTACAGTCAGCTGTAATCCTTCATCAGCTGTCTTCTCTCAATGTGGCCTAGGGAATTTCAATTAAATTTAATTACACTTGTTACATGATTAGGGACTTTTCTAAAAGCAGTTACGTTTTACCGTTCAGTATGGTGTTTTTCACGATAATTTTTATAAGAAATTCTTTTTTTTTATTAGTGAGCTCAAATTTTGATTGTCGTAGTCGATCTGTTATCCAAAAATTATCACAAGTGATTCTTTTTTATTTTATGCTAACTTTTATTGTTTCGTCCATCGGTTTTACCGTTTATCTTTTCTAATATTTTTAATCATTTTTTTTAATATTATTTTCTCACAATTTTATTTACCATTTAACTCGTAAGGAATTGAACAGCAACTGGATCGAATATGACCAAAAAAGAAAAAAAAAGTGACCGGAAGTAACCCAGAACTAATTATTATTTTCAAATTTATTTTAAACTATAGCTTATTCGTTCAAGTTATGAATCATTTCCCATAACACATAAAACGTTTTGTGAAAATAGAATTGAAAATAATGAATATTATTAATTTGACGTAGCGTTAGCGAGGTAGGAATATCTGACGTTTTATGCTGTTCAGAAAGTTTAGTTACAAAATTATGGATGCGCAAAACTTTACGTCTCTTGTAAATGCAATGAAAGTGCAAAATGGTTTTACGAAATATAATGCAGAATGAAAATATAATGCAAATATAACGAAGGTTAAATTACAAAGTTAAACATGTTATTACCTGTGTAAAGCTGTCGATTGCATACATTGTCTTACAAGTAAAAAGAAGCTATTAAAGAATATATCTAGCTTTATCTATTTAATTATTTATATATGCCCTTTTTCACCTATAGATTTTAATAGACTCTCGCACTTAGATGTGTATTAAAGTTGCATACATTTAATATAATCAGAGCCAGATGCATTTTTAAAAGTCTAACCGATAGAGACTATTTTTCTCTGCTTTTACATACTGTACATTATTTATTCATGCAGCACGGAAAAAAATCCTTAGTAAGATTTGCTTAAGTTGGTTGAGTAAAAATTGCTGAATTTTAGTTCAGTAAAATTTACTTCTACAATTAAGCAGAATATGCCTAACGCTCGCGCAAGAACCTAACCTCCAATTCGCGACTAACAAACAGTTCGCGGGTTGGGCTAAGCGATTAGGGCGCTTGCTTTTCGTCTGGGCGTATCGAGTTCAATTTCCGACACCTTTCTGCAGGTTTTCCAAAATTTATTTGTAAACAAATAAATGTTATTAACTTGATAAAATCATAAAAACAGGCGTGTTTACATAGAATTCGTCTCACTGCTCCAGCTCGACGTGTTAAGCGAAAATCACTTAACCTATCGAGTAAATGGCGCTTAGCCAGTCTTTTTCCACATTTTAAGCAAAATTTGCGCAACAACTAAGAACAATTTGCTAAGTATTTTTTCCATAAAGTAGCATCTATATTATTCAATAATAAAAGTGAATGTGAGGTTCTATTTGAGTCTAGGTGTAGAAGTGTCTGTATAATTTATCAAGTAATAAAAACCCGTTGGTCACTCTTATCATCATAGCCATAGACCTCAGCTCAGCGTTTCTTCCTACATTTCATTTACCATTCAGTACACAAATCAAACAACCCAAATATTAAAATTCAACATCCAATTCTCCCCTCCAACTCTTCTAAACCAACCCCAAAAAACCCAACCTTCCATACCAAACCCAGAAAAATCCCCCATCGGTCCAAATTTCCACCCATCCACATTCGGAAAAAAGGCTCTTCTCCCAGTCTGAAAACGAAGCATCAGAGCAGCGTGGTCTGCGCGTCCCCGAAGCTTCGCCATAGAGGGGGCGCCATTCGGCGCGTTACATCGGGGCTGGCAGGCAGGCTGGCTGGTTGGCGCAACCACCCCAGGACGGAGGAACTTACACAGCTACACGCGGCTGCGCGCACACACGCGCGTGTATAAGCTAGAGCGTCGGCCGCCGCCAGCCGGCTTTTCTGCTCGGCCGGCCGGCGATCAATATTGCCATGGCTACGACGCGTGCGGCGCGCGCGTGGAGGAGAAAGAGGAAGCGGCTGGCTCTCTGCGTCTACCTATATATACTCTCCGGTTACTCGCGCGTACTTTCTGCTGGCTGTGTACTGTGTGCGTGCGCGCGGGGGGGGGGAAGCAGGCCTGCTGACGATTTTCCCGCCCAGCGGCGAGGCATCGAGATGGGCGCTGTGCTGCGTTCATGCGATGCTGCAGCGGGGTAGGATGGAGAATCATGGGGAATTGCGCGATGCTCGTGGATCGAGGAGAGGTGTAATTGTGAAATGTTGGACGCCGGCAGGGTTTTCTTTTTATTTATTGCCGTTGGATTTGTTGAGGGGTTTACATTTTTTTGGAGGTGTAGTGATGTATTTGCTCGTTATTTATATAAATGAATTTTTGCACAGATCGCTGATTAAAAATTATAAAAAATGTGATTTTTTTCTGGATGAAAGACATGCTTGTTGCTTTTACTTTTTGGAATATTACTATTTTTTTTTAGTTTTTAAAAAGTGATTCGATTTAATTTACAAACACGTATTTGTTATATACTTGTTGAGAAGAATATTTTCATCGTATTCATTTTTTTATACATGTTCAATGTATTAAAATTCTACGATTATCGATTATAGTTTAAATAGCGATACTGCACGATGGCTTTTTTTTGTGCATTGCATTTTTTTTCAGCAATCTGTTGGTACACCTATACTTGTTTTTATTTAACGATTTTTTACATCATTTGGTTACTCTACCCATTATTGTTTTTATCCAACAAATTTTCACCATCAATCAACCAATTACTTTATCTTTTCTAGTTTTTATAACTAAAAAATTATACAGCACAGTATTATTTATACATACATCTACTTCCACATTCATTTTACAACCTAAATACTTTTCAACATCCGGTATATTAAAACAATTCTAAATTTGAACTACCAAAACCAATAATAGTCATTTTCATAATAATAACGAGATATTATTGAGATAAGTTCAAGAAAACATAATGTATCAGGAGTAATTCCTAGTTAAAATTTCAATGTATCTTAACCCTCTAAGTCTTAAGCATAGAAATCATTATCATCATTTTTTTTTAAATTTTTTAATTTCCTCGGTTTCATCGCGATGCGTTTCGACCTGATTCATATATTTAGTTTGTATAATTTCATGTTTGTCAAGTATAAACCTTTAGAAAATAAAGAAAAAAATGAATGGGTCTTTTAAAAAAATTGTTTCTCACCGCAATTGTTACCGTGAAAATAACATTCATCAGTTTCTATAATTGAAATTTAGGTCTGCTTAAATATACTTCATTGAAAAAAGCAATAAAAAATCTGTTCTTTTTTTAATTAGAAGTACTCTTAACCATCTCCACCCACACTTAACCCACCTGCATCGGGTTATATTCTCCTCGACCATCTCCTCCTCCACACTCGGCCTATACCCACAGCGACAGCAGATATACGACACAGCCCTCCGATATGGAATTCGCGCATTGTTCCATTTTCATAGAGAAACGAGAAGGACGAGGAGGCTGCCGGCGAGGAATGAAAGGCGCGTGTATATAGGAAAAGCTCGCGAGCGCGCGCTGCGCCGGCTGATTGCAGCAGCGGCAGCCGGTAGCCCAGGCTCTCTCGTATTACTACGTCACGACGGGCAGACTCCCGCGCGGCGCGGAGCTCGAGCACACTGCTGCCGCTGTCTGTTCTGCTCGAGCGACTCCAGCAGCGAGTTATATTCGCGCCGAGCCGAGTGTCTCGAGTCTGAGTTAGCCTTCTTCGAGATGTTCTCTCTTTCCGCTCTTGGAGGTTTCTTTATCGGGACGAGTTCTTTTGCTGATAGAGGTATGGGGTTTTTGCGTATGTTTGCAAGGTTTGGTGGAGGTGGGTTTTTTTTTATGGTGTCTTGTTTTTCGATTTGGATGGGAATCGATGGTTCATGTTGGAATATCGCTATGCTTTAGCATACATATATGTGTAACTGTAGTTATACACTACTACATGCTTGTGCAAAAATGAATCGACTTACTAAGAAATGTCCCAAAGACATAAACTGAAATGCGAGATATAGAAAAGAGTGGGGAACTATATGCGTCAGCCCCGATATTCTCTTATGCCCATTTTGTCGAGTGTTTTAGTCGTACTAGAGCATATAGCTAGAGCAGTCGCACATTACGACGTTATTCCTTCCTTGTGCGAGTTTGAATAAACGAAAGTTATTTTATTTGAAATATACATTGTGTATTATCATTTATTTAACACCCATTTCCAATAGTTCATTTATTGCTGAGGAGGCTTGTACCGTGTCTCTTATTAAAGTTCTGTGAGCCTAGGGTTGTTAGGCGTTTGTAAGCGCCGTTGTTGATCGATAGGTTCGTTACTGTATTCAGTTTTATTAGTTGCTTTTCGCAAACAGATACGAAAATAAAAGTCCCGTTTCTTGTTGTGTCTTATTAGAACCGCTTTGGGACGTCAGCTTATGGGTTCGCGTTATATTATGTTTTCTTAATATTGAAGAAAACGTAGTTTCATAAAAGAATTATATTTCCTTGATTAGTTAGATCATGTTTTTTATATAATTAATAATTAGTACTAATATCAATTTATTTCAAATTTTCTGTCAAAGTAATAAAGAACAAACATGTGCTAAATGATTTAAAAATATTAGATTCTTTTATTTAAACAATATTCGTATTTTTCGAATCGGTATTGTTTCAGCACTACATAAAAAGCTTGATATAGTACGAAATTAATGTCTAGTCAACATACATATTTTCCTCACTCTGAATCACCTCGCAACAACCCAAATCAACTTACCTCGCACCTTCGCACCTGCTGCTATCTTACGAAACCGCAGCCGGAAATTAATCAAAAAATTTCCTCACCTTCCTGATCCCGAACGAGAACAAACCCATAAAAAATATCCCCTCCACGATAGAGAAAAAAAAACAACAGCGTTCTCCCGCGCAATTCTGAATTTTCAATTTTAGAGTCGCGCCTCCCGCGAATAAATCAGCGCGCGCGCCGCGATAAATCACCAGCCTTATGCCACCTTGCGGCAACAGCGTTGCGCTGTAAGACAAGAAAGCGCGCAATTCGTTTGTCCCTCGGGGGACTTAGTTTATGAAACTCGCGCGCTTCTAGTGCCTTATCATTGCGCTTGTTGCCGCGTAACTTTGCCCGGGCGAGGATGCTGCTGCTACTGCGGCTCTTGCCGTTGCAGCGATCCGCGAAAGTTTGCAGCCTTCGGACACTGTTACATGCTAAAGTTGCAGGGGGAGAGGGAGCTGGGTTCTTGATTTTCCTGCTCTGAGAATTTCAAGGTTTAACGGTTTAGTGGTTCTGTCGAGTTTTTTTGCGGCTAACTTTGCTAGTATTTTCAAAGCTTCGAGTACCATAAATAATATATATATATATACCTACAATATTTGTAAAATATTGAAAATTTTAAACAATTTTTTTAAAATTTTGAATATTGTAACTAATTATGTTTAATATTTGAAAAAAATAAGTGCTTCGATGTTACAGGTAATGTGTACATGATGCATACAAAAATTCACTTTAGTTACAGGGTCCATGTATAAAATATTGAATTTCAAAAGGTATTATTCAGTTTCACGTAACGACGCAGTATCACCCAATCTGATCGCGTTACAATAGCAGCACTTTGTCAGTACAGTAAAGTTTTTCTTTTTCAATTAGCTCGGAAACTGAAGATATATCGATCCTTTATTTACTGCTTTTATTTTTATATGTATATATATTGACTTACACTATAACGATCGTAATTTATAACGTCCATTTACTTAACAATAATATTAATAAATTATTGTAAAATTTCTTTTAATAATTCTAAGAAGATTTATCAATACTTATCGTTTACTTTTATATATAAAACTTCCGGAATATCATATCATACAGCACATAAATAATTATTCCCATTGTAAATTCTCAAAGCTTTTGTCACATTCTAAACACAATACTCTATTATATTTACTCCATACTCTAATTTACATTATTAAATTATAGGAATAAAAGATAAAACTCAACAAACTCAACGAAAATCCCGAACTCACGAAAAGACCCCATTTTTTGTCCAAATTCTGAAACAATGCCAAAACATTCATTCCACAGCGAGTCGTCCACGTCGCTCCTCCCGCGGCAAGTGTCAGGCCGGCATTCAGCCGCCAAAAAGAAAGCTGCCATTTTTTCTCCGCGAACGTTTCTCGCTCCCTTTGTCTCCGGCTCGCCCGACCCTGCGCGCGCGCCGCTGCCGCATTACGTCTCCCTTCGCGCCCCCAAAAAAGCCCTAGGGCGCTAACCCACTGCGCCTGCACAAAATATACGAGTGTAGAAAGAGAGAGAGAGAGAGAGAGAGAGAGAGAGCAAAGCGAGTCTCCGCCGTCAAAGATGTACGAAAAATCCGCGGGTACCTATATATATACTCGAGAAAGTGCACGAGGGAGAGTGCGCCGCGCGGCGTTTGCCGTGGTTTCTTTTTTGGAGAAAGAGAGTAGAGGGACATGCCGCAGCAGCTGCCCTTAAATAGACGCTGACGCACTGAAACACATGCAGACGTACGTGCGTGGCGCGTGAACTGCACGGAGTAAAGCGTATGTAAGTTAGGTTCGCGTGTAGCTCGTCGATTAATATTTTGAAATTGAAAAATAATGTAAAAGTACGTAACTGCGTATGCAGAAAATAAATCTAATATAAAATACTGTAATATATCACTGCTGAATTGGTCGTAAATTAACGATATTTTAGAGACATAACTATAAATTTAATTAAATGTATGTGCGTATAAGAATAAATTTATATTCGTGCTTGAAATGGAATGCACATACCATGGAAATTATTATGAACATGCAAGGAATTATATATTTTTAATGCACGAATGTATTTAGTTACTTTCACCTTAATTTTCATTTATAGCATTGAACTTTTTCAATGCACCTGCTTTAAATTTGCCTCCACTATATTTTTACATTAAATTTTAGACCCATATTTTCATTGCAACTTGTTTTCAATATATGCATACTACAATACACGTATAATTACAGATTCAGAATATTCGAATAGAATAATAAGACCATGCACGATCATCATAATCCAATACTTGCGCCCGCACTTACGCACCCATATATTTTCCAATACAACACCAGGCAAACGCTTTACGCGTGCTCGTACGCTGCAAGCACACGGCTGCAAGTATCTCATGAAGTATTCAGACGAACGCGCATGAATTTCGTCCGTGTTTGTGTTTGCGCGTGCTGCTGCTGTGCAAGCTCGAGCTTCGCAGCGGAGCGCCACATGCGTGTATCGTAAACTGAAGCACGCCGAGAGATGTCGAGACCTCGTGGAAGTTAATAACATGCCGCATTACTAGTGTTCGGGCGCAGTCGTTTAGGGTCGGTCTCTGCGTAAACACGTGTATGTTAGGGATGCCACTGGTGATGGCGGTGCACCTGTGCTTATATTGCGTTGTTTTGGACAAAAATGTTCATTTTGGGAGATGGCGAACATGTCAGGTTTTATAGTCTTGGTTATTATTGCTAGAGATTTATTAACGTAATTTATTATGATTGTTTATTAGCTCATTGTAGTGTAATGATTCAATAACAATATGCCGTGTAAAAGTATTTCATTTAAATATTGTAAGTTTTGTGTAATAAAGTTTAAATTATATGGATAGTGCTATTGCGAATTATGACATTCTATTTGACTTTAGATATGTATCTGCTATGAGTATGAAAGTCAGCTCTAGAATATGAAGCATATCCTTAAAGTACCAAATGATGTCAGACAAATACACAAAATATATCTTGTCGAGTATAGATCAAAGAGTTATCTTCATAATATGCTGAAAAGTAGCGAGTACATTACTGAAGCCAAATGGCATTCTCGTGTATTTATATAATCCATTACAATAGAAAAAGTACTGTTCTCTTGATCTTCTTTTCAAATTTTAATTTAATAATAACCACTTTTTAGATTCGAAATGGGAAACTGGATGATGCAGCTAAATACTTCAGCGGAAAATAATTCTTATAGCAGTTATAGCATTAACCGTCCTCTACTGCAGATCATTAACAATTTGAAGTCTTCTCAATTTCACTTTGCATCTACATATCGTAAAGTAACTTGTCTTGCAAATATAGATCACTTTTGTTTACGTTTGTTCAATCAACTTCATATTCCTGCAACAACATCATATATAACGTTTACACAGAAGTACTACCTAATATCTTCTATACTTTTAAAAAGCAATTTTATATTTACTTTTACAAGCCACCAAAACTTCGAACAATATTAAAACTCAAGGCGCGCAAGCATTTCAAATCTCCAAAACTCTCAGAAAGCATTAATTAAATTCCACCTCCAGCTCCTTTTAAAAAAGCCCTCAGCCAAACTCGCCCGAAGGAAAAACGAAATCAAACTATAATACAACGCTGCCTTAAATTGCATTTGACCTTCCTCGTAATACCTCGTCGCGCACAGTCGCGCGTATTTTCCGCCTCTTTTTTTCCCAGCCAGCTATACGCGCTACTACTGCGTAGTACCCGTACTACGTGCACTCCACTGCAGCGGCGTGGAGTAGGCGCAGCGGCGGCGGCGGCGGCGGCGGTGGCCCTTTAGCACAGTCGAGTGCAGGCGCGCTCGTAAGTTCGCGAGGGAAAAGCGGACGTACTCTCTGGTGCTGCAATTCAAAGCCGTCGCTGCAAGCGCGCTTTTCCGTTAATGAAAACTCCACGATGAGCTACTACTACTGTTGCTACTATAGTACTACAGCTGCTGGCGCTGCTGCTGCTCTTTGCTGCCTTCCGTCTCTTCTCTTTTCTCTATTTTCTTTTTCTTTTGCCTCATTCAGGCCTTTTTTTTTGCTGTAGCTGGATCGGTGGTGCAGGTTACCCTTTTTGCTAGACTTTTGAGGTGGAGCTGGGAGTTGGGAGTTGGCAAATGCGTGCTGAATGGGTGAAATCGCTTGAATGCGAATTGCAGAGGATGAGATGGCGGGAGATAAATAATGATTCCGAAGGATTTAATGAACGGAATAAAGGTATATCTGAGAATTGATACTTTGGAAGATTTTTAAAATTATTTTTAAGATTAAACTTATTAATATATATACATTTAAAATTTATAGTATAAATACTTTTTTAGAATATGTTATGAAAGGGGCTTATCCATATATGTAATTCGTATAAAATTTTTCTTTCAAGTTACAGCACTATCAAACCTGCTTTGTGCAATTTTTTACGTACAAACGCATGCCCAGTTAAAAATTAATTCTTTCAACTGCTGTCAACCATCTTTTTTT
This sequence comes from Gastracanthus pulcherrimus, assembly GCA_949152435.1. Taxonomy (NCBI): domain Eukaryota; kingdom Metazoa; phylum Arthropoda; class Insecta; order Hymenoptera; family Pteromalidae; genus Gastracanthus; species Gastracanthus pulcherrimus. Next base: position 165,425,045 of record OX424575.1, on the reverse strand, counting down.
ATTTATTCGCCACTTTTTCTCATTCGTATTCTCTCTTGGTCCAATTCTGTTTACCGTTCGGTCTTACACAGTTGAATTTCCCCCTTTTTTCCATTCGTTCAACCCACTCCACCGGCCTTCGCGCTTTTTTTTCCGCGTTTTCCCCTGCGCGCTCTTTCATTCGCTCGCTCGCCTTTTGTCTCATAACTTGCTGCATGCGCGAGTTTTAGCGGATTTGCGAGCAGTCTGCAGCAGCAAATCCCGGCTGAAAAACTGGTAATAAGTTTCGCTCGCTCGGTCCCCCTATACCCCGCCTCGTGTAAATTCGTAGTTTATGCGTAGTCGCGTGCATTGAGCTCGAAAGAATAAACAAATCGTTCGATAATAAACATATTTTTATTCTGTTAATTCGCGAGTTAGCTGAACGCAGTATAGCGCGGTTTAGCGCGCTAGCGTCGATATGGTAAATTAATAGAGTTATCGATTTTCCCGAGAAAAAGAAAAATGTGTTTATGCAGAGTTCAATTTAGTAAAGTACGCGCCGAGTTGTACGCAAAATACAATGTGTATGCAAAATATTGGATTTTAATTTAATTTTGCATGTTTATACGTTCTGCTGTTAAAGTTAAAAATTAGTTGATAAATACACACTTTTAATTACAGTAACTTTAATGCCGATTAACAATGTTATGAATAGAAAACAAAAATAAATAACAAACATAGGACTAAATTTATTAGATTCAATACTTCGTGCACATCAGCTTCTGCAGCCGAATGAAAAATATCAAATCTCCAGAAGCACTAAACTCTCCATGCTTTATTACCTTTCGAACGAGCTGTATAAAACTGATCTTCCATTTGGATGATCACCAATCCCATCCCAAATAAAAATCGCACGAACTTCGTTAATCAATCAAAACAACAACATCCATTCGCCCGAACGTGAAAAAAAGAACGCACCTCGCCTGCTGCCCTCGCGCAAACAAAGCAAAATCCTAGCGCAGAGCCGAAAATAAATTGTTGCTCCTCGCGCAGCGTTGCAACGCCCACCGTGTACGTGAAATTGCTCTCTTTCTCTCTCGCTCTCCGACTACGGCAGAATCGTGCACGCGACAATCGAGACCCGACCGTCCCTCTTTAACCCAATAAAGTCCTTCGCTTTGCGAGACTGTGACGAGCTACTGCTGCTGCATTCGAGCCCTATTCTCACGCGAACGGACTTGCCCTGTGTCTACGTGTGTGTTACTTTTACGTGTGTATGTGCACGCGCCTCGTGGATTCCGACGCGCATCACATGCACACATAGCCCCCCCCCCCGGTTCTGCATCGCGTTTTAATTGGATCGCCGTATGTATATATTTTGTAATTGGATTTTGAATTAATGATGATTATGGTTTATGAAAACAAGTGGATTTTTTGCGCGTAGCGGCGTTAGTTGAGTTTTATTTTGGTATTTTGGCCGTAATTATTGGTCTTGTCATGTACTACAGTCTTACGTTCTTATATCAAATGTTGATATTTATTTTGATTGTATAATTTCTTACTCTGAATTTTATACTAACGAAGAGAATCTCAATGACTAACTTTATAGTTGTAAGACCAGTTTTACTAAGCGTTCTGAAAGAGCTTTTTTTGTGCCTGGGAACGCTGATTTTCTTTTTCTGTATAGTTTGGTCTTAATTACTAATCTCATCCTCTACTTTAGTCTTATTCTATATCTATAATTAAAACGTATTTTAATATCGACTTTCAAAATTTCTTGCTCTGCATTTTATACTAACGAAGACAAACTCAAAACTAACCTTATAATCTTAAGACCAGTCTTTCTCAGAGTAGTAAAAAGTGTTTTTTAGTCTATATTATTGGTATATCAATAACTAAAATTAATTTTAATATCGACTCTAAAATTTTTGATTTATTGTTAATACTATAACCTTTGTAGACATAGTCTTAAGTATACTTTTACTTAGAAAATAGAGTACTGAAGACTAAAATTTGTTAAGCAATTTATGTATACGTTGGACCATCTAAAAAGTCACTATCATAATTTAAATTTCATTGAAACAAAAAGACCACATAATTTCAAAACAATCCATCTCAGTTCAAACGTCTCCAATCCAAAAACATTCAACGACCGACCATGACACAAAAACTATCAACAATCAGTCAAATGAACACTGCAGCAGCAGCGGACTCTCACAGCGGTGCACTTGTTCTCTCGGCCGCACCAGCTCCTCGTCTTTCCGTGTCACTCGAGCCGCTCGTCACGATCGCGCGCACGTTCACACACACACACATATATATATGCGCACATGTGCCGCTGCAAGTACTGCTGCAAGCTGGCCCGACCTTTGTGCAAGATAACGACTGACCTCCCGCGCTGCCCTCTATGTACACACACGCGATGTGCACACGCGTTTCGCCATCGCGTCCGGGATGCGCCGCGCTGCACGAAAGGCCCGTGCTATCGTTCTTTTTTTCGATTCGCTGTTATATGCGCGGCTCTGACGTCGATGCGCAGCGGCTGTTTGGCGCCAGGCGATTCTTTTTGCTTTCTAGAATGAGAAAGATAGGTTATGGGAGATAGGAAATTGTTAATGAGATTATTGACGTTTGACGGGTGTTTTGTGCGTACGGTGTTGTATCGGGGAATGAGCAATGCGCTTATTTGTTCGGCTGGATGTGAATGATTCGCGGATAAGAGGCGAGTTTGAAGAGGCTATCGGCTGTGCGAATGGCACGGTAATAAGCAAGGACGCGTGTCATTGTACTCGTATTGGCACGCCTCGCTTGCATGCGCTTGTATTTTTTGAGATCCATTGACGGCTTATTGCTTTACTGGCGTCTTAGTATTTTTGTTGTAACGATTTATAATGATTTTATCGAATGGAAGAGAACTTTTATCGATAATATTGCTCCATGGACATACGATTTTCGAGGAATATTATATTATAAGGAATTACTGAATATTAACTACTATATTACTACTACTATTTATTTATATTTTATAATAAAATACAGGCTAAGTAGTTCGCGAAAATGCAAATAAGTACCTGTTATTAAGTGCGTATTAATAATTGTTATTTTATTTTACCTATTGAAAATCTGTTTTTTGTAAGCGATGGAGGATTCCCACAGTTTTATAATATTTGAGCCATTGAAGGGGAACGTATAAAACTAATACTATTGATTAGAACTCGTTAAAACATGAATTTCAAAAAAAGAATTGACCCCCTTGTGGGGAAAATTGAGGAAAACACGGTGAAAATTCGTAAAAATAAGTAGAACATTCCGAGTATGGTTAGACATAGATAGATATTATATTTTCTAGCTTTTCCCGCACTTAAGGGTATTCATTTTTTTTATAAATTTATTTCTAAATAAGTTTTAAACGATGGTGTTGGTCTCATACATTTTTTCGAGGGAGCTTTATACGAAGTTTAAAGGAATTGAGTAGACTAACATTTCAATAATTAACATAACCTGTAAGTTTTTAACATACCAATAATATTTCAAAATTGAAAATAGGAAAATAGGTTTTTGAGTTTTGCAAAGGTTTATAAATGAATTAAAATCATTTTTATTTTTCGGAAACGCTCAACTTTTATTGGGCGCATTGTCCATCAATTCAGTCACCAGAATTAAAAGCCTATCGCAGTCCGTTTTCCATTTTGAAATTACCTACAAAATTTCAGCAATTATCAATTACTTTATTTTTAAATATGACAGTATAAAAGTGGAAAAGTAAAAGTTGATAATTAAGTTTTCCAAGCTTATGCAGTAGAAATAAGAAAAAAAACAATCGCAACATCGCATGAAAGCCCTCCGACGAAAGCAGCAAAAACTCCGGCGTATAAACAAGAAACGATGCATGGCCGATTGCCCCTCTGCTTGCTCGGTGCAGCAGCACATTGCACGGTATAGCGTAAACGCGCCTTCGTCGTCGTCGTGCTCTCGTACGTATATATACGCCTGCTGCTGCTCCGCGCTGCGGCTCTCTTTCGCGTATGTGTGTATCTGCATCAGCCGACGACCGGATGTGACGTGGCGCGCGCGCGGTCTAAAGATAGACTCTCTCTCGCTCTCCTCGCACGGCTGACCCTTCTTTCGCTCATTTTCTCTCTCTCTCGTTCGCCGCTGCGCTTGCTTATTCGTCGTCCGATGCGGCTTTGCCGCCGCGCGTCTTCGCTATTACGCGGTGTTTATTGCCCATTGTTTATTGTTCGTCTTAGAGGGGTTTTTTGGGCAATCATTGTTCAAGGGTTTGTTCTTTTATTGCAGTATATTGGGCTAGTAGGTGATGATTTTAAATCATTTCATAGCTGATTTTAATACAAATTTTAGGAGGAATCTTTTTTCGAGTTTTAATAATGTTTTGTATATTTGCTGTATATATTTTATTTTTTTAAATTTTCCTATTTGGTTATGTATCGATTGTTTAACTGTATGTTGTTTACACTGCTATATCAGCCAGATTTAATTTGTTAGTCACGTGATTTCATATGGTATTTAAAGTCTGATTATAGTCTAATATAGAAATTTATTTTTGATGAAATTTCACCTATACTTTTACCTAAAGGGTAATTTAAAAATTAAGAGAAAAATTATCTATCTTCCCGATTTAGTTTCAATATGATTTTCGATTCATAATAATTATTAGAGCAAAACAATTCTGGCAGTTATACACAAACTATGTTTATATTACCCTAGTAGAAAATAAATTTTGTAAGGTAATATAAAACCATTTGTATGCCAATAAACAGCCTTTTCTTTGCTAATTTTTGTCGAAATATCCTATCCGTCATCCAAAAAGCGTTTATTTAATAGTCTGTTTTCTACCAGAGACGTAATGACAGTAAATTTTCTACGCTGCATTTTCTTATTCTCCTCCCTCTCTCTCTCTCTCTCTCTCTATTCTGTCTTCGTTCTTCCTCGGTTTTCTCATAAGCCCTCTTCGAGCTCAAGGCCAGTGTGTCGTCGCCGCTGATGTCCCGCGCTTTTGTCAATCTCTCTCCCGCGTGCAGCAAGCGACGGCGTTTCTTTCTCCCCCTTCCTCCACCTCCTTACCGTCCTTCGATTTCCCTCGTCATTTTGTTCTTGCGGTCTTGCTCCTTCAGTCGTGCGGTTTTGAAAAAAGGGCTTTATTTTCCGCTCCTGAGTGTACATTTTTGCCCCTTGCTTCTTTTTCCCCCCTCGTGCGGTGTATCTCTCAAAGTATGCTCTCTCGGATTGATGGATGAAGTATCGTGTGTTCTGAAACTAAAATCTTATATTACAACGGCCTTTTACTTTTCAAAAAGAAAAAACAATTCTTTGGGTATTGTATTTATGTTTCACTTTTCAGTGTTATGTACTACGGGTAAAAAAGATTGTATTTTTCTTTTTCACTCGCAGGAATATAAAAATAAAATATAAATGAATTATATTGTTTTATCTATTGAATGTAAAAGTAAATATTTGTCATTTATATGTAAAGGTAGTAATTTATTTTGTTAAAAATATATGCAAAAAATATTTTTTAGTACTTTACCAGTAAACAATGTTACATTCAAAAATTTTATTATTTTGTAAGCACGTGCACTTAAATCCTCGAAGATTTATTTGAATGTATACTAACGTTATAACGTACGAATCCATAAATATCCAGTTGATTTCGTTGAATGTACTAATAAATTCTTCTGACTCCGTATCACTCGAGCATTGTTGTCGTTGTATATTATTCAATGAATCTGTCAAACGTAGTATTTTCTTCATCCTGATTAAAACAATTCGAAATCTAAATGTTCTACGCAAGTACCTGCACCAATGTAAAGACTTACACAGAAATTGAATATTGAAAATCTTATATTACAAATATAAATGTTCTAAATTTTGAGATACAATTTGAATTTAAATAATCATAAGCATGCACAGTACGCAAAATACTCTCTCAAATATATCCCTCTATACATCTGCGAATTCAACAGCCTATTCCCTCTAATTCCGCTTAGCCATCAATTTCGTCACGGAGTCGCCTCGCGGACGTTATACCCGCTCCGAATCTCACGACTCTCCTTGCTCGCATTTTGACTTTATTTTCCCACTCGTAACTGGTTATTTATACAGAATGCGTGCTCTCTCTCTCTCTCGCTCCCGAGGCAGAGTAGTAAACGTTCCGCGCTCCGTAATGAATTCAGCGAATCGATGACGCAATCGTCGCGGCTGCGTCAGTGGCTGCACTCGCGCTCTCCGTTAATGAAAGGATTGCATTAATGAAAGTCGCTTTCATTCTGAGCGGTTGTGCTTGCGCGCGATTTCGGCCGGGGCGCCATCTTGTGTTTTTATCGAAGGACGCTGAAAAGGGAATTGCAGTCGGGTGCAGAGCGCGGTGTTGTTGAGAAATTCATTGAATTCGAGAGAAGTGTGGTACGCGATTTCTGATATTGGCGATCGAGGGATTGAGGTGTAGGTGGTGTTATCTAGATTTGACGAAGGTGTGGATGGTTATCTTTTGATGGTAGAAAGTCTTTAAGAAAGATGGGAATTGATGCATTATTTTTTCCTTTCTATGTTATTTATGTATAGTCCTGTTACTCTTAAATAAATAAGTTATTTGATAAGTATATTATAAAATTTTAAAGAGCATTTGTCTTTTAGCTTATTAAAAAATTCTTTATTTATTTATAATAGAATTCTTTTACAAATAATAACCTTTTTTAACATCTTTATGACAGTATCATTTTTATAACTTTGTCGTCTTCTTGTTCTTCCACTTTAAATTTTCCTCTTTTTATGGTTGCATATGTTTTACGTATAATGTTACATGTAATTACTTTTTTTATTACATGCAAATAAAAACAACATAACTATTGCATTAATTATATAGTTTCTTTTCGTATATCATCCAATGAGAGATATATGCAGCCTCATAAAGTCAGCATAAATATTATGTTTCATCTTGTGCATTTCATGATTCATTCATTACCGCCTCTATACATATTAAATTGATGAGCTATTCATTGCGCATCTAAAAATGTCATAGCCGCTTAATAAAACTACTGCGTGGTACTCAAAAAATGTTATATCGTGAATAGGATTTCATATTTTTGTTGCCTCTTTTAATTACGTAGCATTATGATAAGTAACATAAGCTCAAATTTTAAATTATCATAAGTAATCTGTAAGAATGAACATTACTTACCTCCCGAAACTACTTTTAGTTTTTAAGGTTATATTTTAACTGAAAAATAGGAAAAAGTCACCCTGATATTCTGATAAGAAAAAACGTTTCTCAAATTAGTTCCATCTTACATTAAGAAAAAGCTAATTCTGAAGATACAGAATCCTTTATGCTACCTACAATTTCTCATCTCAAAATTACATCCTCCGCACAACCTCAAGAAAAAAAGAACCCTCGACTGATGCAGACACTCGGCGAGCATCTCCTCCATACAACCATCATCTACCCGACCAGACAGACAGAGACAGTCAGCCAGCCATATAGCGTGCGAGAGAGAATCGCGATAGCGAGAGCGAGAGAGAGAGAGAGAAGAGAGAGACAGAGACAGAGGAGACGTCGGCTTATCTATCAAGCTCGAGCTGACACAGAGGAACGTCAGACAGCGCTATATAACGTCCGCAGCTCACAACTGTTCATTCTGCGCGGCTCCCTATATACTCGATTCGATCGCTATATAGCTGCTCTCTGCTCTGCTCTGCTCTGCGCCCTGCTCGACATTCATAATCGCTCGAGCAGCAGCGGCAGCAGCTGCTATAGAATAGAGACTGCACAGGAGACAGGCATATCGCGTGCGTCTCTCAACCTGCGCTGCTACGCCACCGTCTACCTAAGATATTATCCGATGAATATCGAGGCGAGCCTCTAATCTCTCTCTCTCTCTCTCTACTCTGCGCTTCTTCGTCTATATTGAGAGTAATTCCGTCTATGGCCGCTCTCGGTTCCTCTTTTTTTCTGTCGCGGAAAAAATCCTCTGGTCGGGTTGATGTTTAAGCAGGGGATTAGGCGGGAGATCTTTGTGTCCGGTTTCGAGCGCGTAATGAAGTGCGGAGGCGCGGGCGGACGCACGTGCGAGCGAACGGGCGTGTATTGGGAAGTTTGCGCGAGAGATATCGAGGAGAAGAGTTCTTGGATACGAGAGGGAGAGAAAGGGTGTACGTGCGTTTGGAGAGATGGAGCTGCGTGGTTTTCTGATTATTAGAAATTAGACGAAGGTTTCTTTGTAACAAAGTTCTGTAGGACTGTGTTATTGGGTTTTTGGTGCCTTGATTAGGCTGTTATGGGTTGATTATACAATGGAACGTAATAAATGCATCATCGAGAAATGTCTTAATGGCACTTGAGTAATCGATTCATTACCAAAAGTGGTTGTGAGCTGTGTACGTTAGCAATTCGGTTCACCGTAGGCTAAAGGAACAGAAACAGTGACAGGGACTGAAGATTATTTGCACAATGATAAGCAATTGCTTAAGAGGGTTCCTCTACTTGCTTAATTTGAAATAGTGAAACTGACTATGGAATAGGATCAAAAAGTCCCTGGTCAAGTAACAGAAGCACAAAATAAATCAACTGATATATGCCAATCGCCTCTATACCTTCATAATGCATGTGGGCAAATCCGCCGAACTTTTATCATTTAGTGTCTGAACTATAAAACTGTTGATCATGCTAATATTATTTACTCATATATCCCAAGAAATCTTTTTTTTTTTATTTCTACACATCATTAGCACATGTTAGCACAGCATAGTCCTCATAATTGGACTTTATCCAATGATCCAAGTCGAACGAGAATGAAAAAATGCCTAAATTGTTATGTCCGAAGAGAATTTTTTTATTCTTACTGACAATACATGAACGCCGTTTAATTAAATCTAAACTACAGCTCTTAATTATACTTGGTTTGTGTGCCTCGTTCTGAAAAAAAGTTATGGCACTTTAAATATGTGTCCCGGAATTCTAAAAATCTTCTGATTAAAGCAAAGTTATTAATTTAGCAGTTATGTCGTGTTGTAAATCATCAATTTAAAATTCAATATTTATTGTTGACTAAAAAATAAAGAATATGAACCGTGTCATATTTATGTGCCCCTAGATATACTAAAATTAGATATATAGTTTTTTGTTAGATATATATTTTAGAATACATCTTATTATCCTACATTAACATAAAAACTAAGCGGCGATTGCGTGATTTAGAAATTTTGAATATTTATCTCGTTTATAAATGTATTATCGGCCAAAAACAACTAATTTAATAGATATAGAAACACAATGCTATTTTTATGGGGTAAAAATGCCGTTTCGTAAAAATAAGGCACATGCGATAAATCTTTTCATAAATGGCTTTAAAAATGTACCCACGAATTTTCAATTACATGCCTTCAATTTTAATTCCAATTTTAATTTTTATGCAGAAAGCTACTCTCTTATTATGAAATAGTGAAAATTCACTGTAAAACAGTGAATATTCACTATTTTGAATAGTGATAACTCAGCAACTAAAAAACAGTGAATATTCACTATTTAAAGTAGTGAAATAAATTTTCACTACTTGAATCAGTGAAATTTAATCATATTCAGAAAATTAAAAAAAAAAAGGCTGTTATTTAAACGCGTATATAATTATATATGAGATGTATTAGATATTGATTATGTATTAAATTTTCATTTAAACATTTATATATATTAAAATAAGAAATAAATTAAAAAAGCGAAAAAAACTTCTGCGATGGGGATCGAATTCCGGTCCACAAGGTTTACAGTCCAACGTCTTCACCACTTGCCTACGTAGATTGCCTACATAGAGTAAATTTTATAACTCATATAAGGTGCTGTGAATATAACTGATATAAATATATTGATTAAAAAGGTACTTCCGATAATATGAATAAATTCATTAATATGCACGTTACAAAAAAGATTAAAGTTGAATTTAATTATAATTTTTCTTTTGAAAAACTAATAATTTTAGGCATTTGTCCAATTTTTTACACAGGGAATATGAATCAGAATTCTAATTAAGACATCAGTTGCACCATTTTTATTCATTAATTAATTAATTATTTTGTTATTACATAATAAAAATAATATTTAATGTTCATGAAATAAAAATAATGTCAAGTGAAATTAGGTTATGAAATACCAACTCGATCCCTACCTTGCCGGCTTTTAACTTATGTATTAACTACCAAATTAGTGATAAGTCACTATATTTCTAATGAATACAGTTTTCACTGGCAAAATAGTGAAATTTTCACTGTTTCGCAAGTGAAATTATTTTCACTAGCTAATATAGCGACAAGTTCACAATTTCAAATGAAGAGAGTACAAGTTCGGCTGATTTGCCCGTATACCACTGCTCCAGATTCACACCCTCCTCCGATCGCTACTCCCCAACATTTCCAATTTTCACCATCGCGACGCAACAACCCTTCTTGCTTTATTATCACCTCGGCGACAGGTACGAATAAGAGCTCAAGCCGAAGCTAGAGACAGAGAAAGCGACACAGCTAGGCAGACGCAATTAACGGCCTCCTCCGTGGGGTCGTTGGCATCGCGCGCTTAGCTTCTCATCGCGACGTTGACGTCGTCGTCGGCGGCTGGGGGCGCCTCTGCGTTAGTCAGTTAATAGGCTTCGATCAGCCGCGAGGAACTTAACCGGATGCAAGAGATAGAGAGAGAGAGAGAGAGAGAGAGAACGGGGGTGGGGGGAGATTATCCGGAAAGGGAGAAACTGCGCGCACGCCGTCGTCGCTGCTTTGACATGCTCTTGTGGGCTTTATGGGATTAGCCGATAAGGATATGTGCCTGTATGCTTCGACGTGTACGTTGTCGCTGACGAGCGGATCTTAGAAGGGGTAATCCGAGAGGAGAGAGTGCGTATGTAGGGTTGAGCGGCGGGTTTTATTCTAATGGGTTTGATTGCGCGAGGTTGAAAATCATGGAATGCTATCAGTGGGGTGATATTTGGTTAGGCTGATCGGGATATATATGATTATTATTGTGTTGTTGCATTGAGAATACGGTACACAGAGAGAATTTTCTGATAAAAATTACCGTGAAAATCATTGTAAACGTGGCATATTCTGTCTTCAGGGGGGAAATTACCCTACTGAACGGTAAAAATTAACGTTATTCATTATAAATTTTACCATTCAGCACGGTAAATTTGACCGTTCAGTAGGGTATTTTTTCCTATGAAGTCAGAATATCCCACGTTTACAATGATTTTTACGGTAATTTTTATCAGAAAATTCTCTCTGTGTACGTTTATGTTGAAACTTTGCAACGTTCGATTTTGCTAGATTATTACAGTGGCGATTGAGGAGCGTTGTGGAAAAGAGCCACAGTAGTATGATCATTCAGGAGCCATTTCAAAATTAAATTAGGCACCTTTTTCACGGCGCTCATCCGTTGGGGTTCTGTCATGATTTTCAATAAATAAACCAAAACATAAAATTGCATTACAGTGTAATAAAATAGTTTTAGTAAATTATTCCGAGGCTCTTGAATATTATTTAATTTATTTAAGTGGAACTGAATTTCATACATTATCTTTTTCGTTTTAATTATTTAGCAATGCATCAAATTACTTCAATATAATCAAAACATTCGAATAACATTAGTTCAATGTAACCAAAACATTCTAATTACATTAGTTCAATGTAATCAAAGCATTCTAATTACATTAGTTCAAAGTAATCAAAACATTCTAATTACATTAGATACAATGTCAGTGTACAGATGTCATAAATACGGCTCCTAACCACCAAAATTACATACCTTCAAAATTTTGTATAACATGGTTCAATATTCTTACGTATTATTGCCTCTAAAAACATTTGTTCTCAACATAATTGAATTTTGTAGATCTCAATCAATACGAAACATTTCTTTCTAGATTTTTCCACATTAAAAATTATCAATCATTCGAACGAAAATAATTGCACCTCTTCAAAATCCTCCGCCAAATTTAAAATTCACAACACCGCTAAAGCTAATCTCCGAAAACGCCGCGTAACAAGTCAAACTCCCCTCGGTAACCCGGAGAAAAAAATCATCCACATTGTCATAGCGCCCCATTCGCAGCTCGGCGCCGTAAAGACAGACTCGCGCGTTTATTAAAACTAATTACCAGGCGAATATAATCAAAGTCTTGACGACTTCCGGCCGGGTCGCCGCCGCGCGAGACAGCTTATAATTACCGTCAGCTACGACGACGGGGGCACACACGATGGCTCTTTATCCGCGGAGCCCGTGCCTCGCGTCTGTGTGTGTGTGTGTGTGTGTGTGTTTGTGTACGTTTGAGGGTCTTCCGACAACGACGATAAAAGCGAGCGTGGGGAAGGGGGTGAATTTTTTTACATAGTTTAGACTTTCAAATTTCGCCGGCGATTAGCGGGACGAGGTTCGCCCTTCTTCTTGCTCTGTGCCGGGCTGCTTTTTGCCGAGAAAAATGGAGAGCCTTAAATGAATTTTTCGAGAGGACGAGAGGGAGACGACGTGGGTTTTTTTAATCATGCGGCTTATCGGGATTTGCAATCTTTTGATAAGCTTTTTTAGCATTTTTAAGAAGGGCTGCATGGGTACTCGTAGTCTTGACTTTGATTAAAAACAGAAAACTTGTATAGTTAGTATTAAGTGTATAAGCATTGTACTTCGTACATTAAATATTTCTTTTTTGTACTAACAAAATTGTTTTCTTGAATATAGTTATTATTAAATAAAGTTGACAATCATTTCTTATATTAAATAAATGCGTATATATTTAGATGTAAAAAAAACTTTTCAGTATACGTTACCGTTTAATTGTCCAATTTACATACACAGAGAGAATTTTCTAATAAAAATTATAACAAAACAGGGTAAAAATTACCGTAAATAACTATAAAGCTAGGACACTCCTACTTTCTGGGACTTTTTACTGATATTTTACTATAAAAATTACCTCATTGACTACAAATTCTACCGCACAGACTATAAATTTTACCGCACTGAATGGTAAAATTTACCTGATTTGAGAAAAAGAAGAGAGCTGATAAAAGAAACAACTGTGCGTGCACACATTTTAGGTTAACTCAAATATAAATGTGTATAAATGTACTTATTTAAGTATTAATGATACTGCTACAACAATTGGAAGAAAATCCAGATTTTTTAAAAATATTTCGTACAAATTTTACCACAAATTTTGGTTTTCTCTAAGATTCGTACAGGAAATTTTTACTCTACGGCAGGCAAATTTTACCCTTCAGTACGGTAAAATTTATCGTAAATATCAATAAAATCTGCCGGAAAGTTATAGTGTCCCAACTTTATAGTCATTCACGGTAATTTTTACTGCGAATTTCGTCATAATTTTTATTAGAAAATTCTCTCCGTGTATGTAATTATATCAAGAACGCAAAATACTCCAACTTTAAAATCTAAAAATATCGTACAAAAAGCTCTCGAAGCATCCAGCAACGATTAAAAAGTACACTCACCCCGCTCTCTAAAAATCATTTTTCCGAGCCCTCCGGAATACGCAGAGAGAAAAAACAGAGACAGACGGCGCGCGCTCAAAGAGGCCCACGTGCTCGAAAGTTCGCCTCGATTGTTTCGGCGCATCGGCATTCTCGCATCCTCGCCCGAGAGATCTCTCGAGGATCGATTTTGTCATAAGGGTTGAAGTTTCCTGCGCTTTGTTTGACGGGCTTTTGTCGAGCGGGAGGGGAGGGGGTGGCGCGGCAGGAGGAACAGAAGGGGGAGAGGGTTTATGATGCCTAGAATGACGAGCGCGCGCCGAGTCAGAAATTTCTGTCTCGGCTGGCTGCTGCTGGCTTTATGGAAACTTGTCGAGTACTTAATTGATTTGCCTTTCGCGCGAAAATTGCGCACACATGCTACGGGCAATGTAGCAAAGAATACGGAGGAGGGATTTTGTAGAGTCGCAAGCCTTGAAGGATACGTGGAGGCGCGAGAACAGGGTTTTGAAGGGTATCGGATTGATAATGTCTTGTTGGTATTTAATGTTAGATTTTACTGGTTTTGTTGCTCGGTTACAAGCTTTTATGCTGAGAGAGAATGATTGTTGATATTTGCCTCGTATTCACTGGTACTTTCATACAGTCAAACTTTGACCTTTAATGTTAAATAACATTGTAGTAACAATGTTTGATAGTCAATTTTACAGAGTTCTATTGTATATAGATAATAGTTTCTTCCATTCTTTCATACTAAATAGGGTTTCTTAAATAACGTGAATGTTATTCAATATTAAAAGTTCTAGCAAGACTATTAAAGTGCCAATGAAGATAAGGCAATCAAGATTCATATTAAAAATTAACGGTTACAGGTTATTTAAAATGTTCAGATCATGTGTTAGCTGTAATACATATACAATATACGTTAATATCAATGTCATTTTCCCTGTGATATTTATAAGTAATTAATTGCAATGTCTCTGTACATTAGCAATGAGAACCTTTAATAATAAATAACACGTTTACCTCGATTATATACGAAACCAGAATTGTGACATATCTGACACTATTTGAAGTAATAATACAGTGATCAAACAGAATTATCGTACACTTTGTATCAACAATGCAAACATTATTATAACAGCGCTTACACTGATAGATTCATTATGAATCAAATGGAATAGTCAAATTTATTTATTTATTTACTTACTTACTGATAATGACAATTATTAATATTACCTCCAATAAACAACTAATATGAATACTCGTCAATTTCACCGTAAAAACGAAAAATAGAGCACATCCACGACGCGCAACGCAACATTACTCTCCATTATAATATCCACCCCGCGCCGAAAACTTCAATCTCCCGGAGTAAATTAAAAACGGCATTCTTATAGCGTCGCTCCGGTACATACCCTCCCCCTCATACCACGGGCGGTATATACGTGTCGCGCTCTCTCTCTCTCTCTCGCAAGTTGCGCGCGTAAAGCGCAATTAAAATAACCGCGCGCGAGACTGACTGACGGACGGACGGGGTCTTAAATAATTTAACAGTCGACGTGTCATTTGTCATTCATGCTCGCGAGATTAATGCACCGGCGTCTCGCGAGAAACTCGCTTTGTGTGAGAGATAGAGAGAGAGGCTAACCAGAGAGCCGTGGGGGGAAACGCGTGTAACGGACGGGGATAATTACGTCTGTGTTAATTGTACGGGGGGGAGATGGGCAATTGCAATTTTGCGCCTGGATTTAGGATTTCGCGTGCTGGGTTTGTAATGTTGTTCTTTTTTTCTTTCTGTTTCAGGTAAGCGCTCTATTAATTCGGCTGTGGATTGAGAGAGTATACTATGGCGGAGGCAGACTCCACGTCTGGTATGTTTGTTTTTGTGCCTCGTTCGTAATTAGAGTGAGGTTATAAAGGCGAGAATGTTTTTATTGAAATAGCGGACATTTTTGCCTTGAATTTGGAGAATGAGAGGTCGAGGAAACCCTGCATATTGTCACTTCGTGCAGTTGTTGATAAATTAATTCGTAAGAAATCATTATATAGTGCATGTGTAGCTAAAAAAATGTATTTTCAGAGGAAATTCAATTTTTGAAGAAAAGATATGTTAATTACTGTTGAAAATATTATAGAGTTCAACAATATATTATTTATATCGTATGTATAAACTACACAATTACATACGAATATCAGGATAACATTTTTATTTGAATAATTTAACATTCATAAAGCAATGTATTTTACTTTGAACATAGTACTATTGCTTTATAGATCATCGGTCATCAATTCATACGTTGAATACAAATCATACAATAAAACGTAATGCACAATTAGGCAATATATTAATAAATTTTTATGTAAAGATATGTAAAACATTCTACAATTTTCAAGTCTTGTGTTACACTGACAAATCATCAGAAATTCGAGTGAAATTATTTACTCGAGTACTTTTGAATATGCTCCTCTAAATTGGAATGCCCGATTTACATTTTCTTAACGAAAAAATCCAATATATAGCGCCTGCAAAAATAAAAAGACACCAAAAACGTCTATTTTTCTTATCAATGTTCTCTTTCATCCCTTTGCCAAAAAACCATTCTCTGAAAACTCCCTGAAAACTGCGTTGCACTGGCATTCGTACAAATTAATCAGTCCCCAAGCTCAAGCAACCCCTTAACCAGAAGAAAATCCAGCTTCCCGGCTTAACGAGAACAGCGAAAAGAAAAACCACTACCCCCTCGATCCACATAAATTCACCAAAAATACCCCACCTACAGCGTCTCACCTTTGCCCTCGTGGGGGGGGCGAAAGCGCTCGCGAGCATTTATAATCACGGAATTACGCGAGTGCACGCGCGTCTAAACGCTCTCTGCAAGTATAAGTTTGCGCGCGCGTGTGTGTATACATGTTTTGCTGGGTGCTTAGTGCCGCTAAGTGCTCGAGCGAGTGTTAAATGCCCTGGCGTTGCGCGCGTCTTTGAGCGCGGGAAGGCGCGCTTTGCTCTTTTTGGGGGGGTTGATTTCGTTTATTAAAATTCGAGGGGAGGCGGTGCGGAATGCGCGTGACGTTGGTAAAATTGCTTTTTCGTCGTTTAAATGTAGTGCGGGCTATGGGCGCTTAGATGTGAGTTTAAAATGCGGTTTTTTGATATGAGTTTCAACGGTTCTTAGTATAAAGGAGTAAACGTATTCGGCGGTATTTCTTTATAATATACCTTCATGGCATTGTTGGGTGCTAGTCATTTTTTATTTCAATAGGTGCCAGAATAATTTTTTTATCGTTTTTATACGAGCGACAGTCCTTAAATGAGTTCAGTATAGAAATAATCAAGTAGTATGAGTTACCCAGCGTAGTTTAAGTAGTATAAGTATAAATAGGTACGGCGTGATTGCTTTTCTTCTATATAGTGAATCATATAGTAAAGGATTAAAAAATAATATTAATAAATCGAAATGTGTACAGGACAAATAAAATATTTTTTTAATTAAATACATAAACTTAATACCCCCTTATTTCTTATAACATGGTACTGCGATTTACGATAGGTATTTTAAAAGTAGGTTTTTCAAGCTTTGACTAAATTTACTACTTTTTATATATAGGCAGGTTCAAGCGATCATTCATTTCTGATTTCGCCATGCGTTTGTTAATTACATTTGACATTAAAAGCGTTTTTGAAATACGTCGCACTGCATTAGAAAGTACGATTTGAACTTTAATTTACTCAGTGGACTTGCATGGATAATGCGAAAATCGTGTTTATATTTAACTACAAAAAATTATTTAACTTCTCATGAGTGCCTTTAACGGTCATTTACTAGTCCACTTATCCTTATTAGCGGAAATTTTATATTTATACGTTTATTACGCGTCTGGTATAACGGGAGATTTTATTTATAGAATAGGTAAGAAAATATTAAATTGGCTGAATTATACACTTGATTGAAGCATATTTTCATCATTTTAAAAATATTTATTTTCCTCACGGAGTGAGAGTTATATAAGTTTATGAATATTCAATTAAACGTAATTAATTTCGTATTTAGATATAAAAATTCTATATTTATAAAAGTAATGATGGTTTTATAAATCTATAATATTTCCTTGTTGGTTCTTGAGATCGTACGCACTAACAACCCGTGTTGAAAGTTTTTTTTCACTTAAAATCGATATAATAATTAATTGCATAAAGTATTTTTTAAATTTTTTGCTTAGTGTATCGATATAAAATATTTAATTAAACAATATAGGTCATGTTACAAATAAATTGAATTAACAGTTTAAAAGATTAATTATTTTTGTGATTGCAATATATTTTCGAATTTAGATGCATTCAAAGCGATCACAAAATAACAGTGAAACTTTTTACTTTACTATTTATGCAATTAAACTATATCCTGACTTAATATTTAGATTAATATACATATTCTAAGGATCCACTAACTTAACAAATTAAATAGACTTTATTATACGATGTATTTTAATCGATTTCAAGCGAAATATTATTTTCTGACAGGGATTGTCCATATACCCTTAAACATCAATATCACAAGAAAATCCACCAATGACATTTCATAATTACGTCAATAATATAACTGATATATACAAAAATCGCTATCTCCTCTCCTTCAACAAAGCCACCATCATTTCTCCCAATCCTATCCACGCATCGATTCAAAATCCCCGTCAATCATCCCACGCATCTCCTCCTCGAACAACGTCCAGTTAGTCCTGTCACTTGTGTCCGAATGTCCACCACCTGCAGGCGATCCTTCACTCAGAACCACGGCGCATCTTCCACGCGTCGCGCACCTGACGACTTTTTAAAGCATTTCCGCAGGCGTCGTTAATCATTCTTGTTTTTCTCGGCCGGAAGCCGTCGCGTGTATATATATATATAGCCGAGCAGTGACCCCGGCCGCGTTGAAAATAGGCGTACGCGAGCGTAGGGGCACGGAAGAAAGCGCGCCCGCGCGCTAAAGAGAGAAAAACACAGGAGGGCTCCGAGAGGGCGTGGAAAAAGGTAAACAAGGTGTTGCGAGGGAAGGTTACGTCGGGGAATTCGTGTTTTCTTTTCTTTCTCGAGGTCTTTGTGGGGTGAGGATGCTGGGAATGGGAGACGGCGGTTCAATTTGGAGGAACTTTTGGGGAGGGATGAGAAAGTGTGTGGAGGCGATGTTTGTAGGCCTTTACATGATAATAGTTGGAAAAGTACTTAGGGATTTTTCAAAATATTGTTTTGTTTGAAGAAATGGGAAGCTTTTGAACAGAAAGATTTATTTCTATTTATAACACTTTGTGAAGAATATTAAAAGAGTTCAATCAATCGAAGAACCCCTGTGTACTTCTCTTTGGAATCTAGTTCCAAGTTACTGTTAAAAGTTAGTTAAGATTCGTAACCAACGTTTCAAAAAAATGTTATATCAATATAAACTATGACGCATGGAAAAACTATAAATTTATAAATTCTCTATCTTTATCGTAAAGATTGATACGAAGTAGTTAATATTTCGAATATTACATGTAACTTGGATTTTTAAAGGTGATAGAAACATTAACTTCTGCTTATATCATGTAATAATAACTATAAAAAATGATCAATTAATATTTCTATGTATGACAGTTGTGAAAGTTCAGTGACTTTTTACAAGTACGACTTGTGTCTTGTACACAATTTATGCAAATGATTTTAACACCTCGTTATTTTAATTTCATACTTTCTAATGGGTCAGAATGTCTTGCAAAAGTCCATTTAGTGTAAAAAATAATTGACAATTAATAGAGGGATGACGAAATAATCAATGAATAATGACCATCGACAATCTATATTTATATAGTTAATGAACGTAAGCAAAGTGAGAGTCTAAGTTTCTCCCGGTAGTTCTAACATGTACCGATGCATACTATATAATATAAAATCATTTTTATTATAATTACATGCGTAAATTTACGAAATCATTCAGATTTCTAATTACTTGTCCCGATATGTATTACACAAGTACTACAACGCACAAATCTTTTAAATATACCATCGTAAAAAAAGCTTGCACCATATTGTCAGTATAATAAACGTCTTTTAATTGACCAATGTAATTTGAATCTATGAAAAATGAATAACTATAAAAAAGTTGCTCCAAACACGCCGTCATAAACTTCTAATAACGCAAAGACTAATAAGCGCCAAGTGTTTTTTTTCAGTATAACGTCAGCAACACTTCGCGACTCGATCCTCGCTCTCGAACTCACCTCGAAACCTCAATGGAGAACCTCGACCCGGGCAAAAAAGCCCGCGATAAACACGTCGTCGGAAAGAAGGCATCGGATTCTCTCTCACCTTCGGCCTTATCCGAGACTCTTATTCCCGGCCACCTCGGGCACTATATATACCGCTTTCCTCTCGTCGCTCGCGATAATGACTTTCGGTTCGAGTGCGCCCGGGATTTATTGGCCTTTGAAAGTTCGGGGGTCTCGCGGCGGCGCCGCCTGCTCCTCGATTTGACAGGTGGTTATTTAATCCGGTGTACAGCGTACGCTGGGAGAGGGAACGCTTATCGTCGGCTTTTTCAATTAGCGATTTTTCATTTTTCGTGATTTATTTTCCGCGCGCGCGCGCGCGGACTCTGCGCGTTATTTTTAGCGCTTTTAACGGCGATTATTGAAATTTATCGAAGTGGGTGATTGGGAGGTTTTCTTTTTGCGTTTGATTCGAATGATCGAGGGCACTTTAATGAGGTAACGCGAAAAGTTATGCAGGAAGGCAGTGGTTATTTTGTGCATTTAATGATTGCGAGATTTTGCAGCTGAAGTTGGTGTACTAATTGAGGATTTAATTAATCAACGTGTGTACGTTTCATATATTTTATTGCATTTTCGTGCAAATTAGCAACATTTTGTGATTCACTGCTTGCAAACATAGCAGTTTAACCTTTCAAAATATACACTTGACGGGTAATAAATTTAAAATCAAATTTACCTAAAAGAAACTTAAATCAAATGTTTTAGTAAGCGATCATTTCACTGAATAAATCGTACGTTTAGATCAGTACACGCCTAAGCCTTAAAAGAATAAGATAGTCGAGAATCGTTTTTGTCGGCCGGCCGGTCGATCGTTATCTAATTAACTAAAGGCAAAAAACCCGCCCAGAGAGACCAAGGAGGCGGGAGGAGAAAAAAGACGACTCGGCTAAAGGAATTGGCCCTATTAAAGTCAGTCGAGCGGCTCTTGGCAATGGAGACAAACCGTCACTTTTGATGAAAAGAAAAGTCACCTAAAAGCTTTTCACTCTCGGGCTAATGCAGAAAAACAACGCATTAGCTTTTATTTACCTGCTACCTACGCGTGAGACTGTAATTTTGTAAGGGTATAGAAGAGTAATCTTATATTAAGATGTTTACCTGTCAGTGTTTTTCTCTTAATCTGTCCGTGTTTACGATACAATCCGAGTACGATCTTATACTTGTTTTCAATAGTATCATTTAGATGTATAGTATTATTCTTGTTTAGTAATCATAATAATTATATATTTCCGTTGTATCTAGTTTTTTAACTGCTTTTTTTATCTCAAAAGTTTAAAACTTCATGTATGCAAGAACTTCTTTCTTAATATTTCGCTAATACTTTTTTTATTGAACGCTAGATATTTAATATTGAATTTTGAGGTTAGAAATTCGAAAATAATGATGTACACTTCATTTTATTAAAAATAAGTAAATGCATAATAGATGAAATATATTAAAAAAAAAAAAAAATAAACGCAATAATAGTACTGTAATTTATAAATAATCCAAAAACTAATTTACAAATAGTTAATCATTTTCCTTTAACAGAATTTTGACGTTATGTAAAAGGTTCTTCAATTTCAGATATTATAAAGACCCTAGATATCAGAATTACGTCATCATACCCGGTTACTTCCTAGATTAACATTTTTTAAATCATTCTAATTAAAACAACAATCTACTACAAAAATAATATTTTAAATGATAATTTATTTTATTAAGTGTCAATAAAACATACATATTTTTAACAACTTTCAACTTATAATTATTTAAATTAAAACTTCAAGCTAATTCGTAAGCTGTAAACTTCTCGCCTTTTACAAAATAGCCAATCATATATTATGTCTTTGCATTTAAATATATTATTGGTTCTTTAAATGCTTTACCTTTTCCGGTCATCACTTTTTTATAAGTATATTAATATTGTCTTTCTACTTTCGTCTTGGTCGACCTAGAGGTCATTTTTTCTTGTTTTCTCATTAAAGTCTTATGAACTATTCTTTCTTTTCTTCTTACTACGTGACCGGTCTATAATAACCTGCACAATGGATCTCGTAATATTACGTAACTTGTACAGTTCTTTTATCTAATACTTATTTAATCTCCTTTATTCGTCGCTGTTCTCATCTTGTTTCGCACCGAATATCTTTCTAGGTACTTTATTTTCGAATACCCCAAATTTATTTGCTTTGCTTTTAAAGAACCAATTTTTTGCATCCATATCAAAATCACGTGTTATATTATTCGTTTACAAATCCTAACTATCAAACTGTGACGTGGTAACCACGATTTCAATAATTTGTTGACATAGTATAGACATCCATTTCCTGAATGTAATCTTCACCCGATTTCATCTTTTACTATTGCACCAAGAATATTTGCATCCATCATTAACTTACAAAACTTGCTACCAATCGCACTACTGCAAAACACTCCCACTCCCTCGGCCTCCCAATAAACACATAGTTCAGTTGGAAATCCTCTCTCTCTCTCTCTCAGCGGAACATGCACGAAAGTCGACATAATTCACCCTCCAAGCGTCTCCTCAAAAGTACTCCGGCAATCACGCTCTCATGATCATCCCGTCCTCCTCCGCGCTCGCGCTCGCGCATATAAAAACTTTCGGATTCAATTATCCAGCGAGGGGCTGCAATAAATCCAGCTGCAGCCAGCCAGCCAGCCAGCAGTGGCAGTCCCCCCCGAGTAACGAGCTTTCGAGTTGGCGCGCGATGCATTAATTAATCGCCAGCTCCAGCTCCGGCTCCGTCGCGAATCACGCTGCTGCTGCAGCTGGCAAGCGAAGTGGAGCGCAAACTGATGTTGCTGTTGCCGCTCCATGCCGTTGGGCTATTTGCACTACTGCCGACGCTCGGAGGGGAAGAGAGAGAGAGAGAGAGAGAGAGAGAGAGAGCGAGAAAGTTGAGCCTTATTGGAGTTAAGGAGGAACGAAAAGGCGAATCCTGCGAGGGTCTCGAGTAACATCCTAGCAGAGTCTCTTTTGGCTGATCGGAGCGGGGGTGGGGAGTAAGGGGTTGGCGATGCGATGGCCACCCCTCTCTCGCCGTGCTATCTGGACGATATTTACCTTGTCCGCAACAACCAGCCCTGTCCCTTTCCTCTTTCGCTTTCTCTCTGCTCGGCTCGCTCTCGGCTCGCTCCCCTATATGGTCGTGGCCTTGGATCGAGGGAAAACAGCCGATCGTCTGGCGATGCTGCTGCTGGTCACTTGTTTCGACGACCTCCCTCGCTCGTTGCGATGGGCATTTTGTTGCTTTAAGCCTGGGACAACATGCTGCTGACTGGTTTTCGATGGGTTGACGACTGTTTTTGTACATCGTGTATGAGCGATTGGAAAAATATACTTGTTACAATTGTGGTAACGCATTGAGCAAGATTTGAACTTCTTAAAGAGAAGACACCTGCGATTGGATTTATAAACGTCGAGATTCTGAATGTGAATGATTTTATTTTTTTGTCACATTGGTTATACTTCTTAAATCTTTTATTGTGTTTCAATAAAAGTATCTTCATGTTCATGTACAAACAAGCAATAAACTTAATCTTTTAATTTAGGCATTAGCTTTTACACTAGTTTGTCGTAGTTAGATATAGCAAAGTTTTCATATAATTCAATCATGTAATCTTTTTCGTACGGAGCCATGTTCATAATTGATGAAAGTTAGGTACACGTTAGAACTTCCGTAGAACCCTTTGTAAATTAGGGCTTTAAGGGAAACTCGATCAAGGTCTGATATTAGGTAGCACTTCAACTATTCCAGTTGATAATTCAATGAATTTATCAAATTAATTTTTTGAGTTAATTAAAACGGCTAGTTAAGTTTATTCTTCAGTTTTAATAGGGAATATTGATTAAAAAATTAATCCACTAAATAAATTCACTCCATATGTTTCAGAGCAGAAATAATAAATATACGTGTATTGTTTCGAGGGTGTAATAGCGACTGAGGGATATTTTGCTAGTAATCATTAGCACGAGGTTACAAATTTGTATTTGTACTATGATACCTTAATTAATGTTGAAAGTCCTTCATTTAACTAATTTCAACTAAAACTGTCCACTAGACTAGACGGTTATACTATATAATTTAAGTAATTGAGTTCCTATTAGTTTAGGACATTGTCATAGAATTAAACTTGCTAAGGTTCAGGGTTCTACATATTCGGGTAGATGCGTTAGTTTCTCATTACCTTAGACTTTATTATAGTTTGCATACTCTTGTATAGACTATTTTACTATTTATACCAAGAAATTCTTTAAAATAATATTACTAGCATATATTCTAAAATTATAACAACTTTTTAAACTCAACATTTGGTTTTAAAGGCTTGTGACCAGACATAAAAGCAAGTCGCGAAACTTTTTTATTGAATCATTACCGATTAGCGTAATTTCTTCCTCAAACTTATAACGAAAGCTTTTCCCAGTATATCAACAGCTTAATTCCCTTATACGAGTGCAAACGACCAATGTAAAAGAGTGCAAAAAGGCTTCGACCAAAACTTATCCTGCACCATTCATCAAAGCTTCTCGCGTGAAAGAAACCTGGAAGTAATCAAAAAACAAAAGCAATACCACTGTACCACCAAGAAATAAACAACATCTGGTTTACATGCATCCACTGAAAGAAGTATATAGTAATATCAATTAAATATTAATTAAATATGTATAGGGAATCTGATAAAACTATTTTTTTTGTTATACAATGACAACTATATAATTTAGTTGGGATGAAATACTAACTAACTAAATTTGGAGTTAATCTTTTGCTCTGATTATTAATCTTGGTCATATGTGCTATTCTAAACAGATATTGAATTTGCCGTTATCAATAGTCACAAAATTCTGTTTCTGTTCTGAATCTGTTTTATCAAAGTTGAAATGCGACAGAAAGGAAAAAAACTGGATTTCGTGAGAGCGAAAAACTTCTAACCATTTTCATTTTGTACACGCTGACTTTCTTATTTTAATCCCCAGAACGGGTCAATTATTGCTTATAGTCCTTTGGGTCCAATTTTCAGTCTATAGTTATGGGCAAATATCTTTTTTTCCTTCGAAAGGTACTCTGTAAATTTGAGGTTAGTCATCAAGCGTATAAAATTATACATTTTTAGTGTGTAAACTACTGCAAATATGTTGTTTTAACATACTTGAGCGTGTAAAATAAGGTAAATGTATAATTTGACACACTTGAGTGTGTAAATCATTTTTTGCTATTTTCCCATGTTTCTAAGTGCGTTATTTATTTTTACATTAAAAACTATATCTATATATAAGAAAATTACGTCGTATTAAATGTTTAATCTATCAGGGCTTATTGTAAATTGTATCTAGATAGGTGTATCCTTTAAATCGTGGAGATTTGGCGCCACGCACTTGGACTTACAGTGATATTAGCCTCAGACTATGTCCTGGTAGAAGTAAATATTTTCCAATTCTAACGCGGTGTAAGTGAGCGCAAGAAAAATTGAAAGTGAAGATAATTTTCATAAGTTACATATTTCCTAACGTCAGTATACTGCTAAAAGTTCATTGACCTTGCTGCAAATTGTTTCTTATAAGGACACACCTATCTAGATACAATTTACAATAAGCCCTGATAGATTAAGCATTCAATCCGATTGGAGTGTGTCATACATTTAATCTAACCACTCAACACCCAAGACACTCAGGCTGCAGCAACAATCAACATCTAGGAAAACAAACAACACCAACAATTAAAATCCCCAATAGCTCCTTCACAATTCTCAAATACTCCACGTTCACCGCGATACATTCCCTCGCCACACAGCCGCGCACTCCCACAATCCTGGCATTGCGCCTGCCTGCACTCTTGCGACTTTCGCCCTCGCGGCGTCTCCCGCGACAAAGGGCGGGGGCGATACAGAGAACTCCTCTCTCTCTCTCTCTCTCTCTCTAACCTCCAGCCTCGCCTCCGGCTGAATTTTCAATTCGTCGATTTTAGTATATACGGAAATATTTCCGCTGCCCCGGGATTCCTCGCGTGCCGCGCGCGTATACGCATAAACGTGGGGGGGGGGGGGGGGCAAAGCGGAGGGATGGCTTGCAGGTACAGTCCTAACAACAAAGTATATAACGCAGAGGGAGAGAGCGAGTCGAGAGCAGGCAGTCAGCCTCCGCCTACGGGGACCTCAGACGAGAGCATCGATCTGGGCGTCGCCCTCAAGATACCCCCTTGCGCGCCCCTGCTATATACCTATATACAGCCCCACGCGGTATAGCTGCTCTCTCTCTCGCTCGCGCGCTCGCGTGCGCGCGCGCCCTTCTCGCCGGTACGTCTGTCTCCTTTCTACCGCCGCTTCCCCTTTTCTCCCTTCGTTCGTAGCCGCCGCTACCCCTTCCCGTTTTCCCTTTGGATGCTCGTGTGTGTGTGTGTGTGTTTCGAACGATCGTGTGTGTTACACGGTGGAGCAGCGGCTCACGGTCGCGCGCGCGCGCGTGCTGCGTATATATATTGTGTCGTCGTCGTCGTTGCAGGCTTTTCCGTCGAGTTGCCGTTATATTTTTGCGTATTGGAAAGATGGATTATTGGGGAGGTTGGGCTTGCGGATTCTCCTATTTTTCGGGGGGGAGGAAGGGGTGTTTTCTTGAAAAGAGGATTGGAAGTTTTTGGAGGGATAGGGGATAGTCGTTATTTATGCGAATGTTTGGCGTTCTTATTGAAGATGGTGTTCTCTTTTTTTGATATTGGATATGTTTACCCAAGTATTACTCAAGTAGGAATAAGACCATTTATGAAAAGCTTTTTAGACTGGTAACAAGCCATTCTTACAAATATCGGTAAAAGAAATGCTGAGTTATAGTTTGAAAATCGTTTTATCCGACCTCGAAATCGTGATTTTTCTACAAGAGCCGCGAGAGAAAATAAACATGTTTATGAAGATTTGACTCTATTGCTCGAAAAGTAAACGTATTTGACGACACTATAAGTTTATGAAATTATAAAGATACTTATATACAAAAGAAGGCCGTACTATAGAATACTAAATTAAATCCGTTTAGTACACAAACACAACCTCCTCTTACTACTTTATGACTATTCTTAATATTAAATCAATAACAAGAACATTTTTCACATACCGTGCAAAACTACTCACTACCCCATAACCATCCAAAGGATTCACATCACTCTAACATAATTTTTACCAAACATCACGGAACAGCAGCCAAAACCAAAAAGCCAATAACAAAAAAGCTCCTAAGCATCAATATTCCATTTCTGCACCTAACATCGGAAAGGCATTAGGCTCTACACGGTAAAAAACGCACGATTTCCCTATGCATCATCGTTGCAGGGCCATATTACTATTCCGCGCAGCGTTGCACTGTCTGCTCGGCGTGCGCGCTGCCTCTCTCTCTCTCTCTCTCTCTCGTTTCCCCTGGCAAGCCCTTCGAACGCCCTCTCGCGCGCCCTTCCGCAGGCTCGGCCTTCACCCTCCGCGCCCTTTTTGTTCTCTCGCTGCGTCTCTGTTTGCCTTCGCTTGGCCCCGCTCGAGCGCCGCTGCAGCTACCCACCTTGGGATATTGGTATCGTAAAATAACGAGGGAGATACACGAAGGAAGGCCGTTGTTGTTGCGTAATGCGGGAGAGCGCGCGGATTAATTTTACGCGCGGGGCGTTTGGATGGCGTTGGCGGGAAAGGAGATTATTAATTTATTCCTTCTTTTTATTGTACATAGGTGGGAGAGGGTTGTTTGTTTTATTAAGGCTGCGGGGAAATGTAGATATTGCAGAGTGCTGTATAGGTATAATACGGGGTGTGTGTAGAGGAGGCTTACATTTTGTAGCTACGGAGCGTAAGAGCTTATATCGTTAGCTTGTATAAGTTTAGCAAACATAATATGACTGGAAATTCCATGATTCAAATTAAGATGGGCCTGTCAATTTTTTTATATAAAAATCGAATTCAAAGTAATTTTTTTTATAATTTTCAAGTATAAGGTATATGTATTGGACGGGATTAGTTATTATGAATACCCACGGAACTTTCTAAAAAAATACATCTTGAAAATATTGCGTTCCATTCAATCAATTGGTAATTGGAACTCGTGACCTTTTTCATAATTACCCATTGAAATTTCCAAATCAATTAGGATCATGGAAAACAATGGAAAAACCGGTTAAATGATGCCGGCCTAATTATAAGAATAATTTATTATAGTAAAAATCTGATATTGAATTGATATAGAATTGTCACTGATGAAACTAAGTATCGAAATACTCCATGGTTACTGTTTATGATTCCCTGTCATCGATGCTAGTAATTTGCTCAAGTTAGGTGCTTGTATTGTTAGTCAGATCGGCTGAGACTTTCACTGAACTTACTTTCTAAAGCAATATCTACGTTCCGCATGTAGCAAATCATCACCACATGTTTCACGTGCATTTCACAGCCTACCCGTACCTCAACAATCACCCCGCAGCAATCATTCGAGTAATAATCATTCCCCGAAAAACCCGAAAACCTCACACCTCGCACATCACACTCTGCACTCCACTCGCACTGCCATATCTCGCGAGTGTACCCACCAAACTCAAACCGGATATCCCCTCGCCCCTTCTCGCAGCCACTCTGATTACTTCCAAACGCTCGCGCTTGCTCCCCCCTCTTGCCGCCTGAACACACATCCTCCGAGCAACTGTACTCCCGACGTCTCGGGACGTCTGGAGAACTGCTCTCTCGGGTTACGCGCGAATTAAAGAGAAAAGCGCACCGTGTGGCATTGTGCTATCCCCATCAGCAGTGGCAAGAGGTAGGTAGGAAGGAAGGAAGGAAGGACGCGTGTTGCCAGGAACACGACGTTGCTCGTGATTACCGCCGAGCCGAGATTACGCGGCGGTGGTGGCGGGGCTAAGAGGCTGTGGCGCGCGCGAGCTGGCATCCGAGCTTCAGTGCGCGGGTTTTAACCCAAATCCCCCGCCCTACGTTGGTCTAACGGCGCGGGTGCTGCGGTGCACACCACCTGTACGCGAAAATGTGAGCGTG
The DNA here is from genome assembly GCA_949152435.1 of Gastracanthus pulcherrimus. Taxonomy (NCBI): domain Eukaryota; kingdom Metazoa; phylum Arthropoda; class Insecta; order Hymenoptera; family Pteromalidae; genus Gastracanthus; species Gastracanthus pulcherrimus. Next base: position 165,396,290 of record OX424575.1, on the reverse strand, counting down.
CAAGCTCGGTTTTGGGGCGAAGGGTAGAAGAGGGTGAGAATGAGAGGTTTTTATTTTGTTGGAATGGTGGGGATTTTGAGGGCGAATGTTTTGTTCTTTAATGTCTTAAAATTATGATGTTTTAACTGGTGAGGCAATCCAGTTTCTTATTATATAGGGTTATTTTAAGAAACCTCTTGGAATCTTCTGAAAGGAACCCGGTAGAAAATGATCTAGTCCTGTTGAGATTATCTGCGTATAAATCGAACCCCCAGTTCGATAAGCTGGGAACCCGATAAAACTGGATACTTTTCTACCAGGGAATATTTCTACATCAGTAACAATCAATGTATTCTGTTTTTTATCGTTGATTGGACTTGTTTAATTTGAATCAATGAAATTCACTGGAATATCGCAATAACATTTTCAGTGATAATCAAGGGACGTACACTAACCATTACAATTTTATTAGTTACTCTTTAGACAACTTACTTAACGAATTCGTTATTAGAACCTAAGCCCATTAAAGTCCTTTTGATAATTCTACATAAATAATTCTCACTTCTAACAACCGCAGAAGATTCATCTCGTTAAATGATAAAATCTGTTAAGTAGACAATAATGATTATTTGATAATGTATATGTGATACATCACATTGATCAAACGTTTCTGGTGGAATTAACTCTCAAATAGCATTGGTTCCTCGTAGGGGAAGCTTTCTTATGTTTGACAAAGCTCAAGTTTCAAGATTTCTAAAGCAAAGTTATTTAGAAATACTTCAGCAGTTCAATAACTTTAGATCAAGTTTCGCGAACCTTTTCCAAGCTTCAATAATTCGAGTATCCAAAAGTGTCCCAGTTGGCGAACGGAGCTTGCTGCTGTAAGTTATAACGTAAGCAAACAACTCTTTTGTTCAAATCAATACAAAAGGCAACATGAACTTGAATATAATCATTTAAAATTTAATAATTAGAAAGAAAGATCAGAAGCCAAAGTAACTACAAATTATGCTAAATTTGAAAAATTTGGTCAGTCTATTTTGAATATTTGTACATCTCTTTCATGCGTCTCGTGACTTCATTACAACTATCAAGGCTATGGTGATCTTCCAAGGAGTGATCAAAAACCGTACCCACATTTCCACAATTAATCGTGTCAGGCCCATAATAAGCGAATGAGCTAGAACGAAACAGAAGTCAGATCTTCTATACATACACTACCATGCATTTAGATCACCGTGATCGAATCAAGGCTACTTTCACCGCCATCTAGAGGCACTCAAACACACGAATGAACATTTCTCCAAACTCAAAATTTTCCTGCTCCACCCCTCCCCAAAATCCCACCCCATTCATTATCTCGCTCCCACCCTCGCTGTCTTCCCATCCCTCCAGCTCCTTCTGCTTCTGCAGCTGAAGCCGAGAGTCGAAGCCGAGACCCGAAGTCACCAACCCCCTTGACTCCTCGGAGGCGCGCGGCGTTAATTGTAGACACGTGATTACCGCGGGAATCGGCTGAGGGCCCCCGAGAAGACCATTGCGACTCGAGTTCCCCTCTCTCCTCGAGCGCGGGAAGACGAGACTGCGCGCGAGCGGTGGGGTATATATTCCTTACTACGGAGCGCGGAGGAGGAGGAAAGATCGATCGGCGATGTTCCAGCGCGGTGCCGAGGAGATTACGCGGGATTAAGCGATCGCCGCGGGGCCTCGCGGAAATTTAGCGCAGGCTGCTTTGGGGTCGGGGATTTGCGGTTTGTTTGGTTTTTTGGTATTGTATTTTTGCGTTGGAGGACGACCGGTCTTTTAAACAATGGGTGGGGTGGAGTTAGATTGTTGGTTTTTCAAAATTGTTGGATGGATGTGAGCTTTGCGTGCACCGATGGAAGTTTGAACTTGTGACTTCTTTGACGCTATTTTTACTTTATCTACTTATTTATTTTTTAATGATAATTATACGCTGTGTTTAAAATATTTCCTAATATCCTGTTATAATTTCTGTATAGATGGGGTGCATACTAACACACCTACACAAACACGTTGCGTATATAACTTATACGCACATTTTCAGTATTATAATTCGAAGTCAGGTTGACGGTGGCATTATCCAAGCAAATAAATATTGTCAATCTGAAATGCATCTGGCTCGTAGAAGATTTCATGTTTATTTTATTGAATATTAAATGTTATAAAAGCGTTTTTATTGCGATTTGAACTACAAAGTTTTAGATGTACTTTAATATTAATGAAAATTCATTAATGGATTCATTAATGGATTCATATTTGATCGTTAAATAATTTAGCGAGTACAGTAAAAGCCTGTGCACTGTGAAAACGGGCACTGGGAATAAATGGGCAGTGTGAAAAATCAGAATTGGGCACTGTTAAAAGAAGGCTGCGATGCTTTTCTGTAATTGGTGAGAGCAGTTAGGTTAGGTCGTTTACACTTCAAGTTTCCCTCGGTCTCGTCATTTCACAGTGCTCAGACTTTTACTGTACTTTTTATTAAGGAAGGTAATTATTAAATGATTAAATGCATTAATGTAATCTATAGCAAATGAGATTATAAAAAACCTTATTTCATGGAATGTAGAAATCAATAAAAAGTAATGGATATAATGAGTTTAATTTGCATGATTGATTTAAGATTAAAAGACATGGAATGAAAATCTGTAATACGAAGATATATTATGTAGCATACACTTTTATTACATTTTTAATACCGCACCAAAATTATTAAACATTTTTAAAGAATAATACCACGAAATTGCTTATATTTTTTGCAATTAAAATAAAATATTTCACTTCTTGAAATATAGATAAACTGTGCTTATTATTTTAATAATTACGTTTTTTAGAAATTCGAGTGAATAAAGTCAGTATAAGATACCACCGTGAAAGATATTTTGAATAATTAAACTCTAGCTATTGCGGTAAAACTATCCATCTTAATTAATTATTCACTTGATCCAATTTCAAGTAGCGTTTACATGCATTTTAAAGCTTCTATATAATGTTTCAGCAGTACCCTTCCTCAATTATATCAATAACTTAATACATTTTCAATCAAGTTCCACTTAATATAATATATACCTTTTAAATATTAATCAAATTCGTTTAATTAGAAAAAAAATATAAACTACTAAAATAATATTTTGATAAGTAAATTAGGCACAGCGCGTTTCTTACACACAAGAATTATACACGTAATTATTGTACACAATTTAGCATTGGTCAAATTATATATAGATATATTTAACCAATGCTAGATTGTGCACATTAATTACGTGTACAGTTCTTATGTGTAAGAAACGCACTATGCCGTAAATTATTTCTTCTAATTACCATTAAAATTAAAATATAATCCAATTATCAAATAATCAATCCCATAATACACATGCCATCTAATATCACAGAACCAATTTCACCACAATTATCTCGGTCACGCTTCACCCCATACACCCCTCCCCCAGCCCACCTTCTCTCTGCACTAACTCTCAGTCAATACCAAACACCTCGTAGTCCGGCAAAGTTAACACCTCTCCGGTCCTGCTCAGCCTTTAACCCCATCAAAAGCTCATCACCAGCGGCGAAACTCCAGCTGCCACTCGGCCTCGGCGCGCGACAACAACGGTCTGGACACCGCGCGCGCTCACACGCGTTACGTCGCGAGTTCAAAGGGAGGGCGCTGTCACGAAATGGTCTCGAACACCTGTTACTTGACGGCGGGCTCGCGTGCGGTCGCGACGTAGCGTCAAGGCTTCCTTGGAAGTTGGGTTGTTGGGAGGGATGGGTAGAATAAGGGGTATTTTTTTATGTTTGTTGGGATTTAAGTTTGGAGGAGTTTGCCGGGTAATGCTTTGAAAATATGTGGTTCGTGAGAGTCTGTAAGGTTCGATTGCATGGTAAAATAATAGATCGGTAAAGTAGGAAAATGTATTTTTGGACATTTTTTGCATTACTAAAGCTAGTATCAATGAAAATTATACACTTTGTTTTTTTACTTTTTACTATAGATCTGGATATCAAAGGGCTCAATAGAAAATAATGAGCCTCCCGATTAGGTCACAATGACGTCGCAATTCCAGAACAAGATTATGACATTGTAAAACATTTTAAGCTAATTAGAAGAAAATAAAAATTATGTTTCTTTCTACACCTTTGACATCGAAAAATATATTTAAGTCGTAATAAAATTCAAATGGAAGAATTTTAGTTCTTGATAAAAGTACTGTCAGTATTCTATAAATTTAGAATTTGGAGTTGGCATAGTCTTCTGGATGTGCGATGTAAATTATATACAAACATGGTTTAACGCAAAAGCTAATTAATTTTTATAATAAAAACCAATCAATTTTTTATAATAAAATTATTCCATAACAATATTTTTGAAATAACAAACCCCACACAATACACGCGCGTAAGGAAACAATTATTCCGCATTAATAACGCGTTATTAATTTACCCCCGCTATACCACCAGACACTATGCGGCCACGATCAATATAAACAAAATCACATAGGCACATTTAATCTTATTACGCTCTCCGTACCCCTCAAAATTCTCACAGAACTTTCCCTCGGCTGCTCAAAGTGTCGAAGCAGATGCGCAATCAAAACGCAATTAACGAGCCTTGCAGTCGACTACCCCGCGGGTAAAACACAATTGCATTACACGCACGCACGCGAATCTGATACTCATCTGGACCTAGAGCGCGCGCGTGTTATTGTATCGCGTTTCGAGTCTGCGTTCCGCGCGCAAAAACAATTTGCGCGTGTCCGACGTCCGTCGGGAAGATCCGCGATGCAGGGGTCAAGCAACAAGCCGATGCGTATGCCGGTGTGCTTCTCTTCGGGTTTGGAAAGCCGGAACTTCTCCCATTATCTCGTGTTTCATAAAGTTTCGCGTGGTACTGTGGCGTGGTTGAACGAGGCTGCCGCATCATTAGGGTGGCGCTTCTTGGTGATTTATCTAGTGGATCGCGCGGTGGGTAATTTTGGTTTGATCGATTTTGATTGGTTGTGAGGAGAAATACGGTGGGGGAAGTATGCCATTGAGCTGACGAGATCAGCATTCGATTGATTAATTTATTGAATTTAATGCATCTCTTTTTGAAACACAGTTTACTGATCTTTCCAAATCTGTAGTATGTTTTTAAAAGGTTATGATTGTAATTAAATATAGTAAGTCAATATGGATTAAATTTATTATTTTCGGAACTTCTTTCTCAAGTACTTCTATTATGTCAATGAAGAATATTTTCTGTTGCATCTGTTGTTGTAAAATTTTGGCCTATTTCAAGCAGTCATGCTTGATAAGTTATACAATGTGAAAAACATTAAGACAATTTTGTTTTTAAATACTTGATTTGAAATGAAAAATTTAGTCATTTAAATATGATGTAGTTATTTATATAAGATAATATAATACATTCATCTAAAAATAAAAAGAAAGTTAACTGAAAAGTTTTTGCATAATGAAAATAAACTATGCTGACGTTATATTATAAATTCATAAGTTTATATAGAGAAAAAACTCAGCATTCTTTTAAAAATTTCTAAGTTCTTTACCATTTCTAACCAAATAAACTATATTCGCTAAAACAGCATCGAACGCAATACCCATTAATTTACTCCATATACCCGTAACAAAAACAAGACAATGTTTACGATCTGTATCTCAAAAGTAAACATTCCAAAAAAAGCAAACGTACCTACACCAATAAACTAATGCCATGACTCCAGTCGACGTAGTGACTTATTAACATATTTTCGCGAGAATATAACCATAGCGATCGCCGTGTTACCCGCAGCACGAACTCATATAACAGCAGCAGCAACGCACAACAATTTTTTGTCGCTTGCACTCGCTTTGTAGTACACACGCGCGCGCGTCCAGGGGTCGTAAAAATTCGCGAAAGCCGCGGCGGCAATCGTCCACTTTAGAGCCAACATTTCCCGGCTTCTAATTGCCCGCGGAGTATCATAAGTTGCCGCGCTCGCGCGCGCGTACACGTGCGAGCAAGTGGTCGCGGTAATAATAATGATTCTCCAGCCGAACATCGCTCTGCATTCCAGCGATGCCAATGATCCTTCCGTCGCTGCTGCTGCTGCTCTCGATTTTCTCTAGGTTTTAAAGAAATTTTTTCCCTTGCATTTGTTGAAATGTATTAATAAATAATTTCTTATTGTTTTTCATGGAAATGATTGAATTTTATTTGGCGGATAATAGATTTCAACGCTGAAATATCACTTAGAAGCACAAACATAAAAATAAGCAATTTTTTTCAACGGAAATAATTAATATTTAGGGTTTAAAAACATAAATAATTAATTTAAGTGCCTTTCGGCAAAGTACTATTTAGTGGACGTATCAAGAAGACATAGACTGACCTTCTTTCGATGTAAGATACAAGTATTTCTGGGATAACATTCACTCAGTTTGATAATTGATACTACATTTGAGGATTTTTGACCCCACGTTGGGCGCCAATAAAAACAAGTTGACTCAAACAAAAATAATAGATGTATCTATTGGATTGGTACTGCAATCAAGCTACCTAGTAAGTGGTACTAGTAAATATCTGTTTGCAAATGTTAATACAGTCTGAATATTTTTTATTATCCAGTAAAATTATATGTTTAACGTCGTAACCTAACTACGATCATTACTAAAATTTAAGGTGACAAATCCTGGTTTATTAAAATTAAAAGTAAAGATTCTAGAAATTTCGCCAAAAATCAACCTTAAAAAAATATAAAAAAAAAATCTATCCACATTCCACTTAAAACCCTCACGAAACACCAACATGAAACAGCAATTAATAAGAAATTCTTAAACTCCAAACCCGCAACCATCCTCGAACGCTCGTCGAACCCATCAATTTGGGGGCAACTCGCCGGCGGCGCATCGCGTGCCACTCATTCCTCTCTCAACTTTTTGTCTCTCCCAGCGAGCTTTTTTTCCTCTCCCTCGGCCTCCGCCTTTTCTCGTGCCAAAGCCGCGCGCGTTTATTACGTAGTTGAGTCCCGCGCAGCCTGGATGCGCGTGTACGTACACAAACGGAGCGAGAGAGAAAACCATGTGCCGGCGTCGTAAAATTCGCGAAACGGGCACGAACCGCTGCCACGGCGCGCCGATGCATATACGTACGTATGCGGTACACCTATATACACGGGGGGCTCCTTTCCTCGGTTCTGTACTACTGTGTCGCCGCGAGAGTTCCGGCCTTTTTCCACTTGCGCGCGCGCGGGCTCGACTTTTTTTTTCGCGAGACGCAAGCGCCTTTTACGACGCCGGCTAAAACGTGCGGACGGATAATGTAGTTGTTAAATTGCAAAACAGTTTGTTTACTGCCCGTCGTCGTCGTTGTGGCTGCGGCATGGCTCGCAAAGTAATAGGGGGCTGCTTCGTTCTTTAATTATGCGCAATTTGGGGGAATGGGATTTTTCTTTCGTCCTGGCTTTGTCGCTTTTTAGCGAGGAATGCAAGCAATCTATACGCTGTGTCGCGGCTCATTGGGTCATTTTTCGCTGTGTACGGGAATTCTTGCCTTTTTTGTTTAGCAAGTTTACGAAGGAAGGTAAAAGGTAAGAAAGGTTTTCAAAAATATTTGTTTACAAGCTGTGACGGTTGTCGTGGCCGTTTACCGAGCGATTTGTAAATGCATTCATGAGCAATGTTTGTATGTTTTTATTAATTTACAAGTATATATAAACTTTAGTTGATTTTACGTAAATAACTTGTAGATATTTAGATCAATATTTAGAATAATATCAGTTGCTTGAATGTACTTCAACGCGACAAAAAAAAACAATATTTTAATCAGTGACTAATATTCAGGTTAACGTATTCCTGCACTGAAAAGAATGTAGTAAATTCAGATAAACCTTAATTTTATTACTTGTATGAAAAAATCATTTACGTGAAATTAATAAGCATTATTAGTTTTAGCAATTATAATTTTTTCGGTATAAATAAAATAAAGACCACCACTAATATTACTCACAGGAAAGAGAATACAAGCTATTCACGACAACCTAGGAACCCTCAGAATTCTCCTCAAAATAGCCAAAAACCCACAGAAAATCCTCTGCAAACATTCACAGTTATCAGCAAAATGCACATCATGCATTCCCCACCCTTACCCAGAAAGCAACAACAAAACCAACAAAAAGCGTCACAAAAAATCACCCAACACCTCTCTCGCTCGCATTTTCCCGGTTAATAATACTTTGCCGCCGACGCCTCGTGCTCTGCGCGCAAAATTCGCCCAGCTACATTACACGTATATACAATATCGGCACGAATCCCGAGTCCCGAGTCTCGCCCATAAAGCATACTTATCGCGCCGCGGCCACGGGGCGCATTTCGCGTTTTTCCTCGCGGGAGTTTGTATCTCACCCCGTAGTAAATATTACCATAACAAGAGGAGAGAGAGCCAGGCTCTCCGCAAGAAGTAGATACTACGACGCTCTCGAGGGCACGTGTCCGCCGCGGTCGAGGGAGATAAAAATACGAGGGGAAGGGAAGAGAAATAAGCACGCGAGGCCGAGTGTCGTCGCGGGCGCGTGGAGGTGTAGGAGTGCGCTGGTAGAAAGTGGAAGACGTTTAATGGATGGCGGAAAAGTTTTGGGTTGTACACTAACGAAGTTGCCTCGTCTGCTGGGGTTGTTTGCGCGAGGGTAATTTATTTTTGTCATTCTGATTTGTCATCATTTGTGGCTTGTAGTGTGAAATTAGAAGCAGTGGTTTTGTTTAATGAATTAATTGTTTTTATTTTAAAGATTGTATAAACATGAACTAGAATAGCGTTTCGACAAAAGCAAAAACGAACCCGTTTTGTCGAGGGCGCGGACCGCGAAGAGGGCTATAAAAGGAGTTTTAGCGTCATTTGAAAGATGTTTTAACCTACAAATGTAGAACGCTAAAACAGACTATTATTTTAGGGAGAATCCATGTACGCTTCAGTAGATTCTTATTATTATTTATTCGTGTAAGTGGGTCTCAGCCACTGTTGGACCAAAGTGTTAATTATAGTTTTGTTTGTAAAATGCTACGAATCCTAGCCAAATTTCAAATAAAATTAAGATAAATAATTTTTTTTTAATCTGTTGTATGCGACTTTAATTAGGTTATTAGACTTTTGTTCATGTTGTTCGTTCAATAGTACTAAAAAGAATGTTTGTATTTCACTGACTCAGTCATAATAATCCAAAGAAAACCCACTACATTCTTCCGAGTACAAATCGACTACAATCCCGAATAAATTAATTGAAAGCAACAATCCCGATATACCGTCCAGATTACCCGAATCTCGATCTCTCGCCACACTAGTCCCTCCTAATTAAATAAAAACACAGCTTCCGCCATAAAGAGCGCGCGCCCCGTACACAAGAAAAGTCTCCCAGAGCCACTCCGTAGAAAATAAAACCATCGCGCTAGCCGACATCCCGCTGTCTCGAGAAAACCAAGGGGAGAAAAATTCTCTCTACCATAGAAATCCCCCCCCTCGCACAAGTCGTACTCTTTCCAACCGAAGGAGAAAGACACAGACTCCCCGAAACGAGTATATCTCCCTCTTTCTCTCGCACACACCGAGGATGAATCTTTACGGCGATCTTGATCTTGATTCGTCGTCGGACGAATTAGTCCCCTCTCGCGCGCGCGGGCCACTCCGCGCAATGAATGGAGAGAGCGAGCTGAGCTCCGAGCGCCAGGTGGTCGATAAAGCCCGGCTGCACGAGAGAGAAGACACATGCACACACAGACACGGACACGCTGCGCAGGAAGATAAAGAGAAGAGCAAAAGAGAGAGAGAGAGAGAGAGGTGAAACAAAATCATCGATTGGCCGTTCCGTGCTGTTGCGCGCCGCGCGCGCGAAACGAGCGTCAAGGGAAAACACGTGGCCCGCTCGGGCGTTAGCACGCCGCGCGGAGACGGGGTTGATGGAGGGAACGGTGAAATCTAGGGATGCCGAGGGGGACGAGTGGCAAGGTATTAGGGAAGGATCTTTTTGGGACGCTCTCTCGATCTTCTTGATTGTGAAATAGCTGTGTCGTCTTTGCGCCGAACGTGGCTTTTATTATTTTTTCTTTTTGGAATTGTAATCTTTCTGTTTGATTCTTATTTTTTTTTACAAAGCACTTGCGTTTATATTAAAGTTATTTTTGATGTCTAAAGTTGTGATTATAAGTAACATTGAATTTTGAGGTTAGAATATGAAAATAACGATAGAATCCAATGGTTCAATCAGTCGATCGAGTATATATTATTAAAAATAAATCGAATAAGAGGCAATACAACTCATAATCAAGCCAAAAACTAATATTTTAAAGTTTTCTTTAAATATAAATAAATATTCATACTTTTTAAATTCTCATATGGCTGCACTCCTTTTAGTGTATAGTCAATCTTACAGAGATGTAACATGCTTCACTTCATTAGGTTATCATTGTTTTTTTAGACAGATTTATTTTTATAACCTTTTCATAAAAAATTGCTCTCTAGATGTATATTTTCATTTATTCATTTAACTCATGTATTCTTACAAACTCACTTATAATAAAAAGAAATAGAAACTTATAGATGCAATTAGTCTATTACGATTCTTGATTAAAACTCACATTTCTAATGAAAAATATACTTGACTACAATCTCCAGTCCACAACATCTTTAAAAGGAAAAAAAATCCATCACAAAAATGTATACTTACAGGAGACTCCCATCTCACTCATCGTAAACACCGACCAGAGAATTTTTTTCCTCCTCTAAGTAAATAACACACTTCGCTCTCTCCTCCGCCGTTCGCGCCATCGAGCAGCTGCAAAATTGGCAAACGCAAATCCCCTCTAATCGCACCTATATTCTTACGAATCAATCGCAACACCAATCAAATTGACAACGCCGTACTCACTCTCTCTCTCTCTCTCTCCTCTTTTAATCCACTGTACCCTTTTCTCCTTCTGAATATAAACACGCTCCCGCGCCCGCGCGCCAGCCGTGATTTATCGCATTTGCATACTCAGGTCGGCTGCGTTGCGCAAGCGCGAAAGACAAATATGCGCCGAGAGAGGAGAGAACAGGTGATTACGGCACGCGCGCAGCGACGATTCCTCGGCTCGCGTTTCATTGCCTGTAAAGTTTAATGCCGGTGATTCTTAACGACGAGCCTCTGGAGCTTCTTCTTCTTCTTCTGCTGCTGCTGCTGCTCCGGCTGCTGACCATTTTACGGCCGAATCATAAAGGAATTCGAAAGCTGCTGCAGTGGCCTGTTGTTCTTCTTCTGCTGATGCTGCTTGGCTTTACCTGTGTTGGACTTTTTTTTTTGGTGGAAGGGGACTGGAGAAATTGTGGAAATCGCTGGCGCGTGGAATGTATTTGATGGTGGTGAGAAAGTTGAGAGTATTGAATTGGAATGGTGATTTGAGGATTTTGTTGGAAATTATGGGCTGATTTATTGTTACGTGATGCTATAAAATAATGCTGTTTGATTATCATATAATTGGGCATAAATAAGGTAGTTTTACCAGTAGTCGACTAGCTAGGATCAGTATAAGTCGACCACTTTTGTAGTCAGATTTTTAGATTATAAATGTTGGTATTTTGTATTTGAAATATAACACTAACGAAGTAAATTAGTTCTAGTAACATCCCCATATTTATATTAGGTTATTTTATTTTTCATTTAATACTATAAGCAAAAATGGTCGACTACTGGTATAATTCATTACGCGAGGTCAACTTTATTTCATAAATTCTACTTTTGTTAAAAATGCTCATTTTCTTATTATTAAGAATATAATTTTTCCTTATGTAAACTAGTAATTTTGTAGTTTCATAACAACCATGTGCAATCCTGAAAGAAGAAAATAATTAAATACACAAAAAAAGCTACATGGCAGCATTCTCCAGATAAGTCATCATCATCTCAAAGACTATCATACGCCGATTACAATCGCTATTTACTTGAATTCCTCTTGCACATTACACGTGCACTCATATACGCTGAAAATCTCTGCACACCAACAATAAAAACTATGTGTACTATCTCTTAATTATCATCCAGCGTATGATTATCATCAGCCAAGCGCAAGCCAAACCATCTCTCATGCACACACGTACGTACATTCTTGTAAACACCGAGCGGGCACCAAACGCAGTATGTATACCCATATAATCCTAATCACGATTACAATTAATATTGCCACAACAACGCACTGAACCGAGAGCTACGTTATTACATACCCTTCGTCTTTTTGCCAACAAAAATTCCTTCGTCGAGTACACGGTAAATAAGATTACTTATTTTAGTTGCTTCTTCAAATGTTTTGTTCTTAAAATGAGTAACGAAAATATGAATTTTACTGAACCAAGAATAAGAACAAATTATTTAATTTGTGAAACATTTTATTTATCATACAAGAAACATATAAACAAGACATTTTTGAGATAATACAAAGACAGTTTATCTTTTTTGTAAGGTAACGTTCTTCCTTTTTTCAGATGCTAATAAATCCTATCGGAGATTTTCCTTTTTTTAAGTACCTTTTTGTTCTTTCCTTATGCCATCTCTCAACCGTTTTAAACGTCGTTTGATTGGTGGCTTCGTTTGACCGCGAAATTTAAATTCAGTACAAAAAATCTAAAATCAATATAACTCAAAATAAGTATCGATTCCCCATAAGAAAAAAAATGTATCTCAAATTCATTGCATCTAATTTTAAGAAAAATTCCTCCCTCAAACAAGGAATCCCCTTAGATACATATAATCCACTCCCACTCCTACGTATCCACCGGGAGGCGCGTAACAGGCGACCCACCGCGTCGTTCCTACCCTATAAGCAAGTAGCAACTACAGCAGCAGCCAGCAGCAGCAACTGTGCAAGCAAGGCGATCGTGTAGCCAAAGGGCAGAGAGAGAGAGAGAGAGAGCTGGAAGAGAGGAGAGAGCGCATAAGCTCCGGATCCCAGAAATCCGGGCCGAATCAGCATAGTAATAACCCGGCATTACCGCGGCTCATCATGTGATCTATCTCGCGCGTGGCTGCTGCTGCTGCTGGTTCTCGGCTCGCCTTACCTCTTCGTGTACACATGTGTGCGCATGTGTGTGTGTACGTTCGTTCGTTTCTCTGGAGTTGCGCAAATGCGGTGCAGGCAGTTCTCGGTCGCTTACCCCGAGTGGAGTGGCGATGATTTTGTTACAGATGTGACTGTGGATGGTGAGAGGTGTGAATTGTGTAATGTTAGATGGAGGAGGAGAAGGTTTGTTGGGTGAAGGAGGTAAGATGATGGTGCTACATCGGATTGGGATTCGGATTGTGTGACGTGTTTGTTGGGTTGGAGGGGGTGGCCGGAGGTAGGAATTTTGTGTTGGAAGTGAAGAAGATTGAATAGCAAGGGGGTACTGAAGCTTGTTGAATGTTGTATCTTTTAGTCAAGATTTTTTTGATTGATCATGAATATCAAAGTTTTTATAAAGATAAAACCCCTAGTAAAATAGAAGCAAAAGACAACGCAAGGAAATGGAAAATGTAAATATGCGATGGATGATGTAAAGAAATTATTTTAAAAGTTGGTTTATAAGTCTGGAAGGGTTAATAAAACATGTAAGGCAAAAGATAGTTGTTTTAATAGGCTGTAATACAACAAATGCAATTTTTCGAGGAAGAAAATATTGGATAATGCTTGTTTTAATTTTTTCGTTTTTAATTGAGGCGAATTAAAATTGTCTACAGTATTTTGTCACAAGATAAATTTAACCTTTCAAATTCTAAATACCGAAATAATTATCACATTTCAGAAAATTCCATATTATATTTGTACCATTCTATTTATCATTTCTTTTATAATTTATAAATACTTTTTTATAACCATTTTTTATGTTACAACATTTTTTATTTTCTTTTCAGGTAAGAATCAGTTTTCGAAATCATGTGAGCAATCTGTATCATCCTTAAGGTCAGAGTTTTCTTTTCTAAACCAGACAAATATTTATCAAAACGCTTAGCAGATGCTTTATTTATTTCACACATAACCTCTTCGTTTTCTGCTCTCTTTACTTCATCCCTTATAGTAAACAACCATCTTCATAAAGAAAAGCAATTAACAAAAAAAAATCCAGAAAGAGCAAATCCCTCGCGACGCAGGACTCCGTCAAACAACACAAAGGCACAGCCCGGTAAATTTCCCTCAGGAGCCTGCAACGAACACGGCAAAAAAAGAACGAAACAAGAAAACGAAAAAAATCCAGCCAAGCAGCAAAGGAATAACACCGCGTCGGAGATAGAAGATGAGACGCGACGACAGAGCGTTACCCGCAGTGCGCGTGTATATACGTGCGAAAGGTCACGGGATCGCGCGAGCGAAGAGAGTCTTAACGATCTAACCCGGAGGGAGCAACTGGTGGCACATCGGCTGACGTTCGTTCGCTCGCTCGCTTGCTTTTGCTCGTCGTGGCGAGACTCGCGCATCGATTTGACTGTTGCATCGGCCGAGAGCTCCGAGACATTCTACCACGGAAATAAAATACATCGGTCGGTAGAGTGGCTGAATCTTTTGATGGATGAGCAAATTTATTTCTGACTAAAATGGCAAATTTTTGTTCTCACCTAATTCAAACACAAACCAAGCGCTAATTCAGTCATAACTCTATCGTCATTTTGTTTGTACAATTACAAATCAAATTCCTAATCAATTGTACACTGTATAATTCATTTTAAAGGTGTCTTTCTATTTTACATCTTGTATTAGCTAATCTTTTGTGTACATTTGAAATGTAATTAATTACGCCTTATTCGAAAAAACATTCGTATATATTCACTAAAACTGGCATCAATGGAGATTTTTCAACGATCCCATCAGCCGTTCAAAGACAAGAATAGAGCCACACGACAATAACGTCTCTCTCAAAGCTCACATACGCGCCATTGCATCCTCCTAATGACAATTTCCTAGACAAGCTCGAGATTTGTGACCACGCTCTCCTACCTGAAACAGAACGTACTCGTAACTTCGGCATAGGCCGTATCATGCATGTACCGGTCGGAGCTGCACCGTCGTTAAACGAGTGCCGTTATACACTGCGAGAGGGTTTAACGGGCTTTAATTGATTAATTTATTGCTAATCCATCAGCGCTGCGATCGGTGTGCAGTTCAAACGCTGCGCACGCACGAGCGCTTGATCTTCTGCAATTACTTCATCGGTACACGAACGGTCGCGCGAGCGCTCCTCTCGAGCTCGCCTTTGTGTTGACCACTCGTTAACTGGCCGTCAAGTGTTTCGCTGCTTCAGTTGATTACTGGATAGAGACTGTTGTGTTGGCTTTTAGAGGCTTTGGAGTTTCATGGCTTGTAGAGATTTACGGTAACGTTAAATGTACACAGGAATTTAAAAGTATATATAAGAAAAATTAAACGTTTTGTCTCTCTTTTGCTGGTTGTATTGTTAGAACTTGAAGCTCAACATCATTTATATTGTAAAAATTATTTGTTAATAGCACTGAACCATTTCGTTATCAGGATAACATGCTCATTCTATGGAAGGATGTGAAAAATTATTAAATGATTTAATTAATTGAATGATTATTAATTTTTATATTACGCAAGAGGTTAAAAAGTTGATGGACCAAATAAAAAGTAAATAGCTTTTCATAACTTACAATACTGATTATGCTGTGTATAGATAAAAAATGTATACAATTAAAGTTTTACTGGAAAAAAAACGAAAGGTTTTCCTGGTAACAAACACTAGTAATTAAACTTTATTAAACTCTTACAATGAGAAACCTGTTCGTTAGATTTGAAGTAAGGCATACTCAATACTTCAGCAATACTTGAAATTTCCATTTAAGAAATATTCTTTAAGTATTAAGCTTTGCACTATTAAGTTTGCCAAAGAAGACCTAAAAATTAGCTCAATATCCGTGAGAAAGTTCCGGGCAGAGTCGAGCCAAACTACATCACTTTTACTCGAAATATATTATCGAATCTATAGCAATGCACTTTACTTCATCTAAGACCGAACAGAACTTTATATCCCCGAAACACTACAAAAGAATCCCAAAGTCCGCAACAGTAATCAATCCCATCTCATCCTGCCACCAGCACAACTCTCGAAACTCCCCCCGAGAAGAAGCAACGCAGAATTAATTAATTAGCCTCGGAATATCTGGCCAGCCATATCTAACCCCTTCGACGCAATCATCCAGTTTCTCAACCACCTCGCTCGCGCACGAAATCCAAGGCAATCTTCTCCACGCTCCTCTCGCCTCTTCAAAACAATAGAAAGATAGAGAGAGAGAGAGAGAGAGAGAGTGAGAGAGTTCTCTCGCTAACCCCGGGAAAACTCGAATTCGTATAAACGGCGGTTAATTTATCGGAGCCGGAGCCGGTGCCGCGGGCCGTCCGTCTCGAGTTCTAACGAGCATTCCGATAAACTTGCGGTATCTTCGCGCCGCGGATAAATCAAGCGGCTCCCACCGGCGCAGCCGCCGCTGGTGCGCACACCTCTCCAGAGAAGAGAGGAGGTAAGAGAGACACCTTGTTAATGAAGCGCGAATACGTGCACGCAAGATCGTTAAGGAGGATTCACAATGGGGAATGGGCTCAGGTGGGAAGGGAGAATCTATCTGGAGTGCTTCTTTAGACGTGGCTGTTTTTTTTCGTTCTTTGGTAATTTACGTTGGAATGGAGTTTCTCGGGTGAATTATAGAGCTTTCGGATTCTTTATCGGGTGATTTTGGAGTCGCTAGGTTCGTGTTTCTGCGGCTTGATTCGAAGCATTTTTGTGTTGTAATGAATTAGGTTTTTGAGTCGTATTTGGAACTCTAAAGTTCATCACTTCATCAATACAGGGATAATACTTTTTTCTATGACGCAGCCACTCTATCCTTGGTGTTTGTTCATGACCCACTTCTTTTAGATATAATTTATTTTATCCTCCCATCTCCGCATTGTTGTACCAAGGAAGTTTTTACTTGGTGTTCTTACTAAAACCGTATGTGCTATTCTTTCGTTTTTCATTTTCCACTAACCATACAGGTATTTTTTTCTTCCTTTCCTCACTTATAATAATATAAGCCTACTTCTCTCCTTGTATTGGTACGATAAATAACAAACTTAAAGTAAACATTTTATATAACAAACTTAAAGTTAGAATTTTATATAACAACAGTTAAATATATCGCAAGTTTAAAAATATTATGAAAGGAAATTTCCATTTTAGACTTTGTCGACAATAGGCAAGAAAGTATAACATGCAAACTGATTGTTCGTTGGGTATTTAATTATTTTAAAGATAATATAATGGACTCTACGAGCTATAAACCCTTATACTACTCAAACGGACTTTTGTCATTCCGCTTTCTCCAATTCGGATAGGTGACTGTATTATAACAGTCTTTTACCCTCCGAAAGAGAATTAATGCGAAAATAACATCCGAAAGAGAGGTGAGTTCGACAAAAAAAAATGAATATATATTTTGAATGTAAATAAAAGTTAAGAATAAGTTTTTGTTTAGAAATAATTATAAAATTATATAATAGCGTTTCGGCTCCAGTACTTTGCCGATGGCTTACGATGGCTCACTGGCAAAGTACTGGAGCCGAAACGCTATTATATAATTTTATAATTATTTCTAAACAAAAACTTATTCTTAACTTTTATTTACATTCATAATATATATTCATTTTTTTTTGTCGAACTCACCTCTCTTTCGGATGTTATTTTCGCATTAATTCTCTTTCGGAGGGTAAAAGACTGTTATAATACAGTCACCTATCCGAATTGGAGAAAGCGGAATGACAAAAGTCCGTTTGAGTAGTATAAGGGTTTATAGCTCGTAGAGTCCATTAGATTCTCTTTAAAATAAGTTTAAAAATAGTTTTAAAAATATCGCAACTATACATTCTTCATTGTTTATTGTTTTATAAATTCCATTGTTTTATAAACACTCTGCTCTACTAAAAAATTAGGCCAAATTCTTAACCTTTATCAATATTGACCCAACATTACCGAAAAAATTGATAAACCAGTTTAATCATACCGGTTTACGCTCGAACCATCGTCCCTCGTGCCAATCCCCCTTAACTCTTAAAACCCTCTCCCGCGCTCACGCTCCTCTCTTTGCATTCCTCCCGCTACCTACATACACACACACACACACACTCGGCGGCGTGCGCGGATCTGGCAAATTGAGCAAAAATGCTCGCGCGCCGCGCATTATGCATCGAGGAGCCCGGACCCGTGATGTAAGTCGATGCTAATGGCTTCCGCGATCGAGGCGCGTGCCGCGGCCGCCGACGGAGCTGTAATTGCTTTCGGCGCGAATCCCGCAATGCGATCGAGTGCGCATACCGGTTCTCAGTGGAACGAGGCCGGGTAGATTCGGCCAGTGAAAAAGTGGGTATTTAGTGCGACGACGGGGGAGGACGACGCGGAGCTCGAGAAGTTGGAATTGGAGTTCGAGAGTGCTAATGGGCGATCTTCGCCGAGGTTTAACGAGGAGTGCGCGTGCGACGGAGACGCTTTGCAATAATGGGGAGGAGGGAATATGTATCGGTGGGATAAAGCGAACGGAGAATGGCTAACGAAGCAGTGTGCGAGATACGCTGGGCCAGAAATTTATGGAAATTGGAGATTTTATTGTAATTGCAGGGGAATAGAGAAATGTTTATTTAAATTTCCTTTCTGCTTGATGGTTGTTACGGATAGAATTCATTAGTTGTAAGAAAATGTAACTATATAATAAATTTCTACGCAAAAGGTCTCTAAGACGTTGTATATAGTTCAAAAGCGATAACGTTCTCAAGTTTTATATGTTTGCGGCGACTTTCGGCAGCGTGAACAGCGACTCATTCTAGCTTAAAAAAAATGACGCAGAGATCAGATGTACTTTAGCCCTTGTACAGAGTAGTTACAGTTTCAACGCGCGTTGTAACAACCAGACTAATGTATAATAATAACTATTTTAAATACAACTTAAGTATCAATTATTTTAATAAAAATCCTTAGTATAATTACGTCCCGATCAATGGTTTATTTTTTTTAGTGTTTATTACGTTAATAATAGTTTAAGATAAATAAGTACTTGATTATCTTTTATTAGCTAGTAGTCCATAGCGCTCTTACTGCGTCTTATTTCAGTTATATGCTTTTCATACTAAATTTTAATTTCGTCGTAAAATTCCGCTGACCAATCAAGCAACTTTTATCGCGCTGACAAGATGGTATATCTAAGAGCTTCTTTTGGACAGGATGGTTACAATATTTTTATACATATTAAACTTGTATATTATTTATAAGAACTTTCAAATAATTTAGCCATAGTACCAACTAGGGCTTGTAATTATAACTATCTGAATAAGTGTATTTTCCAAAGATTGAAGCAAATGTTTATACTATCATAGAAACAAGAACTGAGCATGAATAGATCGTAGCTAATCAGAAACTGTCCTCGTGACGATAATGTTATCTAAAAGAAGTGATGACGGTCATCTTGTCAGCTCAATATTCGTAGATTTTATTGGTTAGAAATTAAATCTCGAAATTCAATTTTAATATAAAGGTATAGAATGGTAATAAAACACACGGATAAGGCCTAACCACTCAGCGCATCAAAATCACATCCAGAGTAAATATATGCATAAAACAACCTAAAAACCCCTCCTTCCACAAGTAAATCCAATTAACCTGCCCATCTAATCGCCACAAAATAGAAGCCAGAGCAGTCCACAATCTCTCCCACCCTATAAATAACACCGTCAATCTCCGCAGATCCTTTCATCCGCGAAAACTGCACACCACCCACCAGCTTCGAAGAGCATTGGTTCGCATAATAAATCGGAAGCACGTATGCGCACGTCCAACGGAATCCCGCTGTCGATCGTAAAAGTGGAAAACGAGTATGCGAGCGAGTCTCGCGGCGCATTGCACGCGGACGGAGAGAGGAGGTTCATATATCTGTTTAGCCGAGCGCCGATCGTTGAGCTAATTTCGGCAGAGCTGCTGCTGCTGCTTCTGCGGCGGCGTGCCATTGGCCGATCGCGGCGCCCTAACGAGCCAATAAGCCAGTGATCCTAATTAACCAATGACCGAGGGCTGTACTCCCAGCTCGCTATGCGTATCCGAGTGTGCGTGTGAGAGAGGTGATTCGCATACCGCTGTAATCGAGTATATATACGTGGTAACATTTATTCGCGTCCATTAATTAGGATTTCTCTCGCTGTGTGTATATCGATTTCTGCTTTGCCTCCTTCTCTCGCGGCAATGTCGTTTCTTTCTCGGCGTAATGTCGCTAGCCTTGGGTGCGATCCGAATCGATTATTCGAGGCTTCCTTTATTTTCCGTAGGACACGGAGCGCGGCGCTGGGTTTCGTTATTGCGAGAGATAATTTCGCGCTTTGAAGAAAACGCAGCTGTAGGCTACGGGTATAGGGAAAGCAGGAATCCGGCGAGTAATTTTGCTGTTAATTTATTGCGAAGGTTGTGTTGCTCGATGTCGCATCGACGGGATTACGCTTTTTCACTGGTAGTCGTCAAAGGTGCTGCGACAGATGTTGCTACTTGTTTTTGTTCAGGGATTTTTCGTTCAACGGATTTCATGGAGAATGAATATTCAGATCGGTGTAATTAATCGAGTTTTACCGAGTGAACTGGTTTTTCTTCTTGCGAGCAAACTGACTTTTCCTTTACAATAATTTATGCTATGGTTGATTAAAATGCGATTATGTAAATTATCGAGCCAATTATGTATCGGCTGCATTTGTTTACAAGCATCCGAAGAGCCAGCGAAATTAACGTTTACACACAAACATATAGAAGAAATGTTAATAAAAACTGCTAATAAATATTAAGAGTAATGTTCAAAGATAAAATAGTTAGAACGTTTAATTATAATTGGAATGCTAGAAGGAGCTTTAGCAGCACAAGTGCGGTGTTTTAATCTGTTGTTTGATCGGTAACATCAGTAGAAGATTAATAACATGTATTATTATTAAAGAAAAAACTTAAAATGGTAACTTATTTTATTTATACGGTATATGGTAAATAGTAAGTTTACTAGTGTTCCATTGATAATATCACTAGCATCTCAAGATTAAAATAAAATACAATTTTTATTATTATATCATGTAACTTCATTTTTTCAAAAGATATGTTTCGTCTGCATCTGGGCTGCAAGAGCCCCTGCCAACATGTTAATAAATTCTCCATTCAACCAATAAATCCAGAACTATTTTTCCACCATCATCCAACCAATCTCGCAAAGTAAAAAAAAACCCTCTAATTCAAGAAAGACAAAGAGGAAAAAAGCAGCCCAGCGAAGTAAAAAAAAATATCACTCGTATAACATTACATCGGCCGACGAGGAAAGCTCGAAGCGCGCGCCGTGGTAGTTTTACGCGCGCTTTTACGGCCTGCCTGCAGCGCGTTTTCACTCATCTCGTCATTGTTCCAGCAGCAGCAGCAGCTCCATGCTCCAAATGGCCTGTACGCGCTCGCGTTCGCTGGCTCGTGCTCTAAGAAATTACCTTTTTTACCTCATCAAACCTTCCGCCGGCTATATGCACACACAGCTGTCGCCGTATAAAAAGGAAAACGTGCGTTTTACGCGGGACGGCAGGCAGCAATAGCTCGTCGAGATGCAGCAATTTCGAAATGCCGTCGATGACGCAGACGAGAAACGCAGGAGGGGGGTCAGGGACGAGGGGGTTAGAGAGCAGGTTGAAAAGCGATAGCCTTGCTCGGGCAAAATGGATCGAATGGCAATTCGGGTGTACAAGCGCCAGGAGCGTTGCGCGCGTTAAGCGTCCCGGGAGGCTTTGTCCAAATATGCACAAGCTCCTCGTGTACGTGCGAGGGTGGTGCACACGCGTGTGCGGCCTGCAAACGGAAACAAACACAAACAAAATTCCATAGTTGTAACTGCAGCGGCGCAATCGGACATGAGTTTTGAGCGTACACGGGGCGCGGGGGAGTACGGGTGAAGGGTATATGTATCCGTTGAGTAGCATTCTCGAAAACAAATAGGTAAATTAACGCGTGCAAGTATAATATTTACGCGTATACGTGGGTGCGTCGTGTACCGGTAGTCGAGAAAAAGATAAACAAAGGTTTGTACGATTATTAGAAGTGTTCGATTGCATTGATAATTGTGTATGGACGAGCCGAATATAGAAGTACGTATCAGAACGAAATTTAGACTTTTGTTGTCCGAAATTGAACATTTATATAAAAACGTAAATAATTAGCAAAATCATATTTGACTACTTTTGCATCCAATTATCATGTGATAAGAGTCCTTTTCTGTCCAAAAACTACGCATCACTCAGTGTTACTGATGATCATGGACAATCCCCATCTAGCTTGACGAGAGGCAATCAACATTACGAACTCTAGTAATATTTAATCCATGAGTATAGTTATTTGAATCACGTCCTATCTGGCTTCATTGACAATATGACATTCAAACACACAGAGAATCCATTGTAGCCCAACAGACATGAATTTGTTAATGACATGAATTAAGTTAGGATAGCGACGGATTCTTCATTGGTATCCAAGTTACGCGATGCAATACCATCACCGCTTTAACCAAACTAATTGAAACATAAGTTGTCCGTACCATTTACCCATGCGCAGTCAAGTGAGAATTGACAAAGTTTCCAAAACAGAATAGTACCATCCGAAAATACAGTACCCAGGACTATATCAAATACACCATCGAGCAATAATACAACTTCTTCAAAAGAACAAATCACGCAAAGCAAAGAAAGTCACAATTCCACGCCACCCCGTTCAAACTCGCGACACAATCGTCCACGTCCAATTACACGCTCACCCAGAGCATAAAAAAGAAATCCACGATCGGCCCAGGCCCGACCCATCATAAACCCTTCCACAACATCAGTCGCACTGCAACAAGCGGAGCGCAGCTACGCACTTAGGTGCACAGCGCAACTACGCGGCGCAACGAGCTTCCAGCGTGCAAACAAAGGGCCAAGCGCGCTATAGGACACACAGGCAAGGGCACATACACACACACACACACACACACACGCGTGCGCATAGAGCGAAGCGAAGCTCCTGCCCGGGCTGCTGCTGGAGCGCGATATTCACGGTAGGGCAGTAAAGGGCCTCGGGGATCGTAAAAGCGATATCGCTCGCGCGCCCGCGCTTTACGCACACACTCCCTCTCTCTCGGAAACTGCAGGCGGGGGCATCCAAGGGGTGTAGGGTGTAACGCTGTAACGGCGCTCCGGCTCGGGCGCGCTTCCCCGGGATTCTAGGAACTATATACGTGCTGCTGGTGCAGAGGTGAAGGCCTTCGTTTTACGTGCAATCGCATAAAAGGGAGACAGTTCATGCCGCTGCGCGAGCGCACGGGATAAAATGACTGTGAGGGCGCGTGCGCGTAGAGGTTATTGGGGTGTATGTGTGGGTGTGGGTGTATGGAGCTGGGTTACGTATACGCGCGCGCGAGAGGCGCTGGAGATTCCGTTGGCTGTCCTGCCCTTTTCATTTTCTCTATCCGGCTTGCTACGCGTTTATTTCTTTCGCGCTGCTGGGACGTGGATGCCGGCTTTTTTCTTTCTTCGCTTGGATTTCTGAGGGTGGTGGGAGAGTGCAGGGAGGTCTTTGACTTAAGGGTGTGGGTGGAAGGATTTAATTTCTGCTGGCTGGGTTTGACGATTGTGTGCGAGGACTCGTTGTGGTTGAGTGGATGGTTTGGGACCGAGGTGTGGTTAATTGTCGCGTTCGCGGTGGGGTTGTTTGTAATGGTTATGAGGACAGTGATGGTTGGACAATGATGTCGTATTTTCTGTCTTCGATTAGGTATTGTGTATCTTTTCAACTTCTACTGAAACGATTATTCAATTCGAGTGTTGCATGATTTTCTTTTGTTTCATGTGAAAATAGTTTATGCTGAAATAATTAGGTCGTATTTCTTATTACTTCAATTTAACGAAAATTGAAGTAATTACAGCTATTTGAAATTTGCGTGACGTCACGTAGCATTAGAGTATATCTATATATGTCGAAAATTTGGAAACTTTCTATGACAAAAGAAAAAGTATGACCTAATTATGTTTCGCTATTTTTTTTTTTTTTTTTTTTTTTTTTTAACGTCGCCATGTTTGTGCTTCCATGTGGTGCTAATCGACGACGGGCGTCTGCGGTGTGTTTGTAAACAAAGCACATGTAATTTTTACAGAGGTGCTTGTATCAATCGGCAGAGACTAGGATTCGAACCCGGGTCACCGGCGTGGGAATCCGACACTCTACCGACTGAGCCGCCGCAAGCCCCATGTTTCGCTATTCTACCTATTTCAGGTGAAAGATCAGCTTTTTATTTTTATGCAACATCCTAATTCTTAACTCATAACACTTGTACTATAGTAAAGAATATGAATAGTCATAAGATGCTTACTTTAATTGAAAGATATTAGCTCTCCGCAAACCACAGAAGTGTAATACTACGATTCAATCACACCACTAACAAATAACTGCGTACCAGTAAATGGCCAGAAAACTTTAAAAAGTACACATTAGAAAAGGAACTTTTGCTAAAATTATAAACCAGCATCGATGATCAATAACCTCAGTCGATGCACAATGCACAAGCCGAGCGCTGATCTGCGCTCCGTTGTTCCCGGCGCGCGGCGGCAATTTTGCGAAGAATGATATTTTATGTATTTTCACTTTACGACGTTGTTTCAATTTGCCCCGGGAGTCATAAAGCGTCGGCGTCGGCGTCGGCGCTGGCGAGCGTCCCTTGGAGAAATCTCCTCAATCTCGCGCGCGCTCGCGTCTGCGACTCGATTCCCTCCATCCTAATGGGCGAATTAAAGCGCTTCCTAAATGTCGGAGGCGCGTGCCCGGCATGCATACATTATAATGCGCAGTTTTTAAATAATTCAGCGCAAGGGCTTGAGATCGCTCGGAACCGTTTCTCCGCGCGCGCATCTTCGCCCGTCGAGTATTTACTTATTAATGGCGAATGATCGCTTACGTGCCTTGTACTCGCGGCGAAGTTTGGGATTGATTTGGGTTCGGGTTTGATCGTTGATGTAATGAATTTTCGTGAGAACCGATTTTCGATTAAGGCTGTTTGATGGGTAGTCGTTGAATAGTACGATTTAATCTTCCATGCGATAATTTAATGTAATATCTCGTTATGTTTAGTTTGGCATACTATTTTAGCCAATCTTAACGGTATACTGAGTCTGAAATACTCACCGAAACTTTGATTTCTAATATCTTAACTTGTAATGCATTAAATCAATTTTCTTTCATATATAGCATGCTATAAATCCAAGCTTCGTCTATGTATAAGACACGTAGGCGATCATTTGCCATTAATAAGTAATTACTCGATGAACGAAGATTACATTATATTATGTGCACAACTATAATATCTATAATATGATGGTGAAAATATATTGAGGAAAAATGGTAAAAACGCGCGCATGTGAACCGAAAACTAAGTCAACAAACTAGCGTTTTTGTTTACATATTAACAGAATAATTTTTTATTATAGACATTCAGAAGTAGTTTACAATGTTTGTCAATTAAATTAGAATGGGATAATTAATCCAAAATTAAAGAAGGTAAATTGAGCCACCATGGAGTCCTCGCTAGCTACGGTACCTACCGTTGAAGCCGCCTTAACCCTTTAAGGCCTGATGAGTCCTCCAAAACCCATACATTTTTCTCGTTTTTTGAAGGTTTCTACTTAATAAGCTCGAAATTGTGTCATTTAAATGTATGGATCGGGTCGAAGTGGACCATTTCCGATCTGGGCGTAAGTTATTTTTGACCTCTGAATTCTTTCAGCATTCTTTGACGATGATTGTGATGATTGGGCCTTAAAAGGTTAAAGATAATTTAAAAAGAAACAAACAAAGTATCACAAATACCGTGCGTTTCAAAATAGTTCTGAATTCAAAATACCCAGTCTGTTGTTTGTGAATTAATATTTTATTTACTTGCAAATAAAATTATTTATAAAAAAATGGCGCACAAATTTGAATTCTTAGATTTATAATTTATGCTACATTTAAGTTTAAGCTACTCAATGTATTATTAATTTACGTTACTTATTAATAAAGAGAGAAAAATGTGCTTTTAATAAACTCTTCTCTTCCCTTCAAAAATAATAACAAAAAAGAAGAAAGATAACTTCATCCAGATTATGCGTAGATTTTATACGTCCCGTAATCCGCTCTAAAAAAAGGAAGAAAAAAAAAAAGAAAGAACGGGTCACGCGTAAAAATCATGACCGATAGCGCGCCCAAGTGCGACTTCGCCGCGGGACTGCGCAGCGCGCGAACCTTCAACCACGCTCCTCGCGCGCGCGCGCGCTCTGGTACATATAAATTTTTACTCCTCCATCAATCGTACAGAGAGAGAGTCGAGGGGGGAAGGGGAGCGACCGTTTCGTCGTTTACCGCTCGCGCCACCCGCAAAGCTCTCTAATAGAAAATCATCCCCGGGTGAAATACGAGTCGCGCTTGCGAATCGCCGTCGTAGGGCGCGATCCTGTCGCCGCTCCGCTGCCTTGTTTACGTATATAGGCGAGCCTCGGGCTGTAATATTTTTATATACTACTGTGCTCTCATTTACGAGGTTATTTCATTTGGTTGCCCCGCGCGAGGTTGTAAAGGGAGAGGAGAGGTGAAGGGCTTTCGCGGTGCGGCTTCGCGCGAATCCGTGAGGAAGGGAGAGGAGAATGCGACGTTGTATGTGAGTATTTATACACTTCGGGTGAAGTTCTTGATTTTTATCCTCTTCGTTTCTTGAGTTTGTTTGCTTCGTTATGCTGATGTAATGCGCGCTGCGGATAAATGCGGGGATGCCGGGGATGATGGCTATTATATGGATTTGTTTTAACGTTTGATTATTTTGAATGAATAAAATTCGGTCAGTTGCGAGTAACTTTACATAGTTTATTTCTTTAAAACGTGAAAAATTAAAAATTCTTTTAATGCTTTTTCTATAAAATAAGATATGAAAGACGTAAAAGCTATCAAAACTTATAAGGAACATTCATTTTTTAAGGCAAAATTCAAAGAAAACCCAATTATCTGTCATGATATTTTTTGTATTGCAATGGTTAAAAATGTGTACAATAATAAATTGTATCACATTAAATTTATTTAATGTCCGACCGAAAAGTGGCTGCTCCACTATAAAATACGATTATTTACATTCGTGATCTTTCGTTTTAACGATTGTAATTCCTAGCGAAAACGAACCCATTTCAAAATCCATTCCACACCATCTAAAAATAAAACAAAAAATACAAACAAACGCATGACCTCTCGCAACCACAACCATCCTCAAAGAAATAAAGAGCCCTCCAATGAGAAGCCCCATTAGAAACCAATAATAAACGCGCTCCCCGCGACTCCTTTAACGACTCCCGCTCACCTCTCTTCCTCTCCTCCATTTCCACCGCGCATTCTCCCTCCAAACTCACCTTCACCCACACCTCCCTCCCTCAAAAAGCCTCTTCTCTGCACACACTCTCCTGCGCTCGCTCGCTTATACATTCCTCCCCCCTATCCTTCGATCATCATCAATCCGCACAGCTCCACACGCATGTATATGTGTACACAGACGCGATAGCCGAGGACAGCGGCGGTGGCAGGAGCTATCAAAGTCGTCGTAAAAGGTTGGATTGGCCGCTCGGGCCTCGTAACGACGAGGACGCGGGAAATGGATTCCGCCTACGGGCGCAGGAGAAGGAGGAAGCAGCGGAGGGACGCATTAAGGATGATTCGTAGGGATGCGACGTGGCGGGTAGAGCTGGCAAGGGTTGACGCGGAGGACTGGAGGAGTCGATGAAGGCTGATGCTGCTTGGGTTTGCGGGATTTCGTACTTAAGTGTCGAGGCTTGGGGAGTTGTAGTGTTTGGGGGCTGGAGGAAATATGAGGTGTTAGGGGAGAGTCGCTGGAAAAATTGGAGTCGTTTGAGGGGATGCCTTGGGATGTGACTGATGCAGCTTGGGAGAGTATGAATTAAGTAGGATGTTTTTTTGTATGCTTAAAATTTGCATTTATAGTTTGCATTGAGGTTTTTTAAGTTAGATGCTTTAAAGGTTTTTTATGCGCGGCAGGAATTAAATGTTAAGATATACTAGGATATGTGTCGAGCTATGTATACTTTGATGATTTAAAAATATAAATGTGTATAAGATTTTAAATAATAATAATCTCATTTTGAGATGATTTGCAATGGATCTTAGTATAGAAAAACGTTTCAAGATAAGATTCGTTTTGCTAGCATATTAACAGTTATTGATGTATAAACTCATTATTTATCAATAAATCTGTTACTATTAATACAGTAAAATTTGGCAAATTATTCGACCAAATTATAATCAAGTTTTGGAGTCATTATTAGCAATCTCTTTTATAACAATAAAAAACAAATTTAAGTTGATATCTGTCTATCTTCTTTCAATTTCCGTATTCTATATAAAGGTTAACCTAAAGTAATATGGTCAGTACACAGACACTGAATCATTAAAATACATTTTAAAATTACTCATAATCTTGATTATTATTTTTCCATATTTACGGTTCCAAATAAAATTAGTAAATTAATTCGATAGATTCTCAGTGTACACAAAACAATCTTTTCCCAGATTGTTATTTCAATAATTCAAGAGCATCCAATCCCAAATGCTTATGAAAAATCAATATGTTTATCTTCAATAAAGCAACCTCAATTTCACATTTACTCGAACAAACAAGCGCGCGACTCTCATTATAAAAGCACGATTTTGCCAGTCCGGCCATAAAACTATCCATCAGAAGCACATCGCGCTGCATAATCGCGACGGCGAGGCTCGCGCGCGGCCTGCGCAATGTCAATATATCCGTCGGGGGGAGGGAGCGCGGACAATTTCGTAAATGCGCGTCGGCCGTCGCCTCCGGGATTCGTTAATTATTGCCGGCGAACAATAACACGTGGCGGCGGCGGCATGCGACGTGTTGTGGTCCCCTACGGTCGAGCGCGACTTTTCGTAATGTAAAATTCGATTGAAATTAAAATTTCAATGTAACGGCATCGAATTATAATTTCGATAGCCGCGTCGTTGATGAATTATGCTCGCGGGCCGACTGAATTGAGCCTCTGTGGATTAAAGGCGAGGCGAAAAATTGGCGCGTAAATGTAATTTCTGCGTGTGTTTTTAATTAAAACTCACTTCATTAAACTGTATCTCAATAATAAACCAACAAAGACGGAAGTGCAGATTGACAACAATTTGATGCAAAACTACGTCCGGTTATGCCGTTTGCTTTAAATTTGTGCTACATGGTTATTGGGGTAATCTTACTATATACTGAAAAATATTGTTTAAATACTGTACTAATTTTACGATGAAACTTGATTATTTTCTTTTAATTAGAATTGGATTGGAATAAAGTAAATTAAACTTTTGTAAATTCTATCATTTTTTAGGGTTTTTAATAAAAATTAGTATAGAATGGTTTTAAAGGGTCGCTGTTTACAAATCCGTTGTATACAGTTAAAAATGTTAAGAATGCAGAATAAAAGCTAATGTATGAATCTAGCTTGTATTAAACAGTTTAGTAATATAAGGGTTAATCAAGCACGCCTACTTAATTAACTGACCTTTAGTAATATTTTACTCTTCTAACGACCTGACCCCCTAAAATCAGAACTCTTGCAACCACTTCACTCCCTCTATCCCCCGAAATAAAAATACACATAAAAATCTCTCTTCATCTCGCCCCTTGCTCTCGATATACAGATACACGCCCCACATTCGCTCTTAGAAAGAATCACGTAGAGCCTCGGCTATAAAACCAGTGTCGATCTAATTGAGACTATATTCTCTCTCTCTCTATCTCTCTCTCCGTCTCTCTGTCTCTCTGTCTTTCTCTATCTGTCTCTCTGTCTCTCTGTCTCTCTCTATCTGTCTCTCTCTGTCTCTCTCTCTCTTTCTGGTTCTCTCTCTTTCTTTCTCTCTCTCTCTCTCTCTCTCTCTCTCTCTCTCTCTCTCTCTACTTTCATTCTCTCACTCCACGCAGAAAGAAGACGAACGGCTAAGAGAGCCCGTGGGATGGCTGAAATTTATCGCCCATGCGCGCGACTCGGCAGCCGAAAATGAAGACGGAAGAGATCGAAAGGTGAGCTGAGAGAGAGAGAGAGAGAGAGAGAGAGAGAGAGAGAGAGAGAGAGGGTGGAGAGAGAGAGAGAAAGAGAGAGGGAGAGAGAGAGAGAGGGAGAGAGAGAGAGAGACGGCAGGGTTGTTGATTAAAGGGAAAGCAAATACTGGTGTGGAGGAGGCGAAACGATGAAAAATTTGAGATTGACAGGTCGAGCAAACGGAATTACGCGACATTGGCGGAGAGTGGTTGTCGTTGGACAAAGGGGGTTTAGAGATTAGAGAATAGAAGCAAAGGTTTAAGAAAATGAGAATTTTAAGAAAATAAATTAGTAGTTCGCGCGTTTTCTTTTACTGACAATGTCAATTCAAAAATAATGATGAAGTGCACGAAAGTTGAAATTACTTAATTTTACTATTTATTATGGAGCTCTACTAAATTATTACTACTTTTAGAAACTTTACTTTTACTCTGAATAGATAATATTTTGAAATTATTTTATAACTAAAACTTTTTTTTTATCAGTATAAAAAAATAAGACTTAGTTTCATTGAAACATATAACTTATTCGGAGAGAAATTTCAATCTAAAATTGTTAAAACACAGTCATATTTCAGAAATTTTAGAGAGTAGATTTCAATTTTTTTAATAAAATTCGAATCACAAAAACCAATTTGCTGGATAAGAAAAGCTATTCTTAAAAAAAATTTAATTACGTTTCTGAAGTTTTCTTCTCCGAAAATTGCACTTACGGATTTAATATCCAGGAACTTTGTTTTAAAATAATGTTACACAAATATCCTCAAAATATTATTAAAATTCGAAAAAAATATAGCGAAAAAGATGAGTTATATAAATAAAAATTGTATTTAAATTGAAAATATATCATTTTTTAACACTAACTGCATCCAAATCACAAACAAGTTCCTCCAATCCCATAAAAATCTCAAAAGCACCCCATAAAACACCCAAAAACCAACAAACATACCCACCAGACAGCCAGTCGGCTCATCAAGCCCCCCCAGTAGATCGCTGCCGTACCCAGCCAGACATCCATCCATCCAAGCATCGCGCGCGCTCCGCTCGCTCACAAGCTCCGCGGAGCGCAAAGTTCTAAGCCCTTCGCTGCGCACACTGTACCAGTACTATACTCCACGCTCTCTCTCCCTCGAAGCAAAACAATGAGTGGCAGCAGATACGCGCTCCGCGCCTTTCAACCGCGACAATGAGCGCCGCGCACGAAACGATACGAGACGCACGACACAATGAGACCGAGCCGTGCTGCGCTTCAGTCGTAACCGCGCTCGAACAGAAAGAGAGAGAGAGAGAGAAACGCGCGCTCGATAAGGTACACAGACTAATTATTTCGTTTGGTTGGCGCACCGTTTGACTGGATTCTTACTCTACGTTGAGGCAGCGTTGATTTTCTGCGCGGGTGCACGTGGGCAGTGTCTTTATTGCCGAATGCGACACGTTTCAGGAATTTAATCTATTTCGCGCGCGTTTAAGCTCTAGGTCTAGTTGTCTCGCGTGCGCGGAGACTTTCGTTTTCAGGAGGGCTTGAGAGTGCGTAGAGATAGTTTTATGGTTGGGCCTTTGACGTGGTTGTGGATTTGGCGTTCGCATGAAAAGAGAGCGAATTATCAAATATGTAGATTTGGAATTTGCTAGTAGTTTAACCCATTTCTTCCCAAGCGGCCATTTTATAGTCGATTGGTTTTTTGCCTAAGAAATTGTCGAAAAAAAAAATAATAATAACCAATAGCACTTTTCTGAAGTAAAATTGTCCGCTCTTTCCGATTCTGAAGTCAGAATTTTGAAATTTCCGTTGGAAAATTTTAAAATGGCGGTTTTAGGCAAAAAACCAATCGACTATACAATGGCCGCTTGGGAAGAAATAGGTTCAAGTATCGGAGTAGAGTGCTGAACAAAATTTTGGTAATTTTTACGTCTTAAATTAACAATTTGTATAATTGGTGTTAACTTTTTAAGCGTTATTTTATGTTATTTTGTTTATTTTAATTTAGCTACGCTTACTAAATATTAGATACTACTGATGACACATCATATTTAATATAGTGGTGGTAAACTCTTGCACCTATAAAGCTCTAAATAGTCTGAACTTAACATTTTAAAGCCCAGATTTGCACCCGAGTGTCTGCTACGGTTCAATATTGCTGTTTTAATGAGACAAAATAATAATTCAGATTTTCTTCCTATCGGCTTCTATAGTGGCTTCTAAAGTTAACCAATACAAGTAAACCGATAAATTTCCTATTTTATCGATCTATATTTTACAGCTCACTCGAAACTGATGGGTCCATACAGAGTTATAGATCCGGTGTGCTCTAAAGGATTAATTTATGTTCATCATTTCGTAGTCTCTCGAGAATACTGAACTTATTTGTAAATTTTCTTTTAAGCACGTGCATTTTAGAACTCAGGTATCTACAATGTACGACTATTACTCCTCTTTCAACACTGTTCTCTACCAAAGCGCATAAACTTATTTTATGAGAACCATAAGCAAAACGACAGAAGAAGTGAATAATATCGACCAACGAGAAGCTCAGACGAGCTTCACTCTTTTCTGGATAACCACACACTCATTCACTAGCAAGGTATAACAAGGTAAAATAAATCCTTAACAATTCACGATTCCACCTTCTGTTTCACAAGAGCGCTCGCCACCAGACAGACTTCTCCCCAAATTCACATCCTCCACCTTCATAATACACGCGTACCACGCATATCACACATCCCATGAAAGAATTTGCCAGCAGTGATAGTTCAGGCCGATTCTGGATGAATATTGTATGTCAGTAAATTATTTTTCGATACTGAACCTATAAAGGGATTATATCGTTTTGATAAGAATGGGCTAGTAAAAAGAATCGACGTTGACCCGAAAAACTCCTCAGAGTCGGTGCAATACTTTTTGCCGATATTGAAAGAAAACAAAACATCGCGAAATCGTCAAGCGTAACTTAATCTACTTTTTAGGCTGATTTTTAATAAAATATTAATTTAATGTACGATTACTAAGCTTAAGTGAAATTTTCGGCCGCGCAATAGTAATCTGCAGTTATGATTATTACACTAAACTTTGAGTGAAGTGTCTCGCGTGTGCCTAAAAATGTATATTTCTTGTACAATTTTGAATATATCAACACTGAAAAAAAAATTTGTTAAATCTAAGTAAACGTTTCCTTGAATCGTACTAAGAAAATATTTATTTGATAATAGTAAATTTTATTTGATAATAGTAAATATTTAATTATGTTTCGACTGGTATTCATCAATTCAATAAATATTTACTAAATTTAAGAAATATTTACTTTATTTAAGTAAATCTTTTCTTAGTACGATTCAAGGAAACGTTTACTTAGATTCAACAAATTTTTTTTTCAGTGAAGAAGAAAAGTGTTGTACTGGCCCGTTCTTATCATCCCCGTTATATCTCAGTGCTGGATCTCTAACATTTGCAAGTACTGGTAGTGCCGGCAACCAACACTCGAACAGTATTCTGCCGAGAGTAAATTCTTCCACGGGATACCGCGCAATAAAATCCTCATCCGAACTCTTCGCCAAGCCGTTCACATCGAGAAATGAAATAAAAACTCTCTCTCTCTCGAAAAAGAGAGAAAAAAAATCACCGCTGTTAACATCCTCGCGCTGCATCACAACTGCGCCGAGCAGCTGTTAGTTTAACGCGCCTCGCAGGCTCGTGCAGGAGTCTTGGCGTTGGCGGCGCAGAAATTTCGCTCCTCGCGTCTATTAACGAAGAGCAGCCAGCGGCGCTGTCGGCTCCGCCAACGACTTTCGGGACAGTTCGGTTCTTGAGCGGCAGTGCAGCGATCGTAAAGAGGCGCGGCTTGGGTTATGTGCGAGCAGGGCTCCTGCGGACGGTTGGGGAGGAAAGGGACGAGGGCATAAAGGGCGCGGAGCTGGGTATATATGGGGCGTTCCAAGGCTAAATTGGATGGTTGGGAGTTTGAGGGTTGAAGTGATTTCTTGGCTGGGGGGTGATTAAATTGTTTATGCTTTTTGGGGATGCGAAATGTTCATGTGTGCCGGGAGTTGAGGGCGGATGGTTTTGTAAGTTTAGTGGTTTAAAAGGTTTTTTTGGAATGAACGCGTGTTATGTATGGTAGTAAACTAGTAGAATGTTTCTCGGAACACGGTGGTTTATAATAGAAAGATTAATCTGAAAAATAAGTTTAAATTGTAGTTCTTTTATGGATTTGAGCGTTTGAGAAAAGTTCAAACAAATCAATTTTGCGAATTGTAAAAAATCAGTACTATGGAAATGGTTCTTTTTATATAAAATGTAATTGCTCGAATTGTATAAAAGTATTTACACTAAAATTTAGACATAAACTTCTATGTTTGAGGACACTGATTACGAATTGGAAGTCAGATTTTAACAATTCAAAATGGCAGACCAAAATTGCTAGAAAAAACTTTTCGCCATATTAAACTTGCCATTTTGAATTTTCCTTTTAGATTCATAATCAGGTGGGCCAAAATCCGCTAGACACGAAACTCGAGTATTCGTACGCATCGCGAGAAACTGTCATCCGACCCTCAAATCGACGATTCAACGTGGATCGCGGCGTGTAGAAAGGACAGGCAGCTCGCAGAGTACGCCCGAGAAGGGGCGAATAACGGGCAAGTGGAGACAATAGCGAGAAAGAATGGAACGGTTATGTCGGTGGATGCGTCATTAAAGATCTCGCGCTTCGCTGGGAAGCTGCAGTTCTCGAATCGCTGGCGGAAAACGTCGGAAAGTGAGAGATAGAGAGAGAGAGCGAGGGGATATTTCCCGCCTTGGCCGAACGATCCCTTAACCGTGCCTCTTTGAGTACGCTCGCTTTACTTACTTTTTTACTTTGAGCTCTCGAATTTACGCGGAAATTTCGAGTGGTTCGGCGCTCTTTCTTCGTTTGACGGGAGCGAAGGTTCGGAGATCGCGTTTATGCGAATGTACACGCTTTGCGTTTCACGTTATTTTATGCGGAGATCTTTTGCTACTTTGATGCTAGGCTCTCGAAATGTAATCGCTTTTTATCTTTTTGGAAAAATTACATGTCTAGATAGTAATGAGTATTATATAGTATATAGTATTAGATGTATTATTATACTAATACTATTCGCGTGGATGTTAGTAGGTTTCTAATCCTCGTTCTACCTGTTTCTTACATTTTATTTCAGCAAATGCTAATAAAACGAGAGAAAAAGAGTTTTATCATAACCAGAAAACTATAGATCATTTTTCAAGCGTATTAGTTTTTGACTAGCTATACTTGTCT
The DNA here is from genome assembly GCA_949152435.1 of Gastracanthus pulcherrimus. Taxonomy (NCBI): domain Eukaryota; kingdom Metazoa; phylum Arthropoda; class Insecta; order Hymenoptera; family Pteromalidae; genus Gastracanthus; species Gastracanthus pulcherrimus. The sequence continues at coordinate 165,360,859 of OX424575.1, read as the reverse complement.
GAAAATGAAATCCGTTTTAATCAACGTAACGCTACGCAATACAACTTCAATATTGCATAGTTTCTTCATAACTTTACACGGAAAAAAAAGCCGGCTATTCCTGCAGGAAAGAACGTGGATACTCTAAGTCGAATCATGTTAATTCTCCAAACAGTGTCGCTTGTATTGCCCCCATGCGCGTTTATCCCGTGGGATTTTACCAAGTCAGCGGTTTGGAGACTTGAGCCTGCTTACGCCGCGTAGCCTCACATTTCGATAATTTTTTCAGTTATATAACTATATATTAGTTGAAAAACAATCTATTTCTTGCTTTCATATATTTTAACGTCCATTTTATTGTTAGTTTTCATCGCTTTCCAACAAATTTAAGTAGATACATGTGTGTGATGAAAAGAGGTTAGGTTGTTTGGGCTCAAGCTTAGATTTGGATATCTACAAACCGAGCCTGTAACATTAACAGGAATCAGCATGTCGCGGACCCAAATTACTGTCATGTAAATATTACGAGCTATTGTTTTCCGTGTATCATTCTCCACACCAATCCACCAAAAGACAGTCAAGAAAAATTAATTTTACAATTCATCCCAGCACCGCTTACGATCCCCGCAATCAAACGAAACCTTCATTAATTATGAAAAAATAAAAAACAAATCCCGCTTTCCCCGCACGTAGGAGTCATTAAAAAAGAAATCCCCTGGAAATCCCTAATATTACTTCTCGCGCGCCGGCAGCGTCGTTTTTTTTTTTTTATTCTTCCTCCCTTCTCTCGCTTTCTCTCCGACGTCTCTCTTACCCGCGGCTGCTCCACGTCTCTCTTCCCTCTTTTAATTCTCTCCCTATATATACCTTCCGCGTCTCGCTCCCTCGCGCGGCTTCTCCGCGTCTTTAACGTCCGCGCCGTAAAAAGCCCCTCCGGCCTTCCTCTTCCTCTCTTGTGCTCGCTCGGCCCCTCCCTGACGTGATGCGCATGCTGCTGGCGAGCGCGCGGGAAATGCAGCGGCAGCAGAAGCTTCGGAGTCGCGTCGTCCGTCGGGTTGATTTGGTTTTTTTATTTTTTATTTCTTTCTTTCTTGGTCGGGGGATGATGATGCGCGGGCTGGGAAGAGGGCTGGAGTTCTTTTTACTGGGTTGCGGAATGTCGATGATTTCGTCGTTCTGTGCTTGATTGGTGGATGTTAAACACATTGTTGTAAGAAAACAGATTGTTATCGTGATGAATACGTTCTCGTTTTATGCATTATTATTTTTTATAGAACTGACAAGGAGGGACCACGGAGTCCGGGTCACCGATTTTGATGAAACTTTAGGGGTCGTTTTCTAATACCTCAAAATGAAACCCAATACTCGTGGTTTTATCCCATGGGTCTTTGTACGGCAGATATGGCGTATTTAATCAACGTTGATAGTATATCTATATGTATTTGATTTTTAGCATTGCTCATATGAGCAATAATAATGTTTTCTGGCACTATCTCAGATTTAAAGACCCATTGGATAAAAGTACAGGTACTGTGCTTCATTTTTAGGTTCCAAAAGTCGATGCCCAAAATTTCATCGAAATCCAAGACCCGGACTCCATTGTCTCCCCTTATGAGTTAATAGTAATTCATATTTTTCAATTGCTTTTTCCTTTAATAATAGTTGTAAAACAATACTGTATATTAGGTGTTTAAATTTGCCACACATATACACACATACACACATACGCACGCACATACACACACACAAATACACACACGCACGGGTGGGGATAAATTTACCGAAAGATAAATTTGCAGAAGGATAAATTTATCAAACGGTTGAAATTGCCGAAAAAATCAATACCTATGGATAAATATGCCGAAAACAAGAATCCCGAAAAAAATGCCTAAAGTTAAATATGCCGAAAACGAAAATATGGACAAGAAAATGCTTTTATTAGAATATGCGCCTGTATTATAATAATGTATTAATTGTTGCTAGGTCGTTTCTTTTCAATATTAGATAATTTTAGTTTTTACCCATTGCCATTCAGCATTTTGGCATTTTTAACTTTTGCCATTTTTATCCATCGTCATTTTTACCCGTCGGAACTTTCTTTTTCGGCACTTCTGTTAATCGATTAGTTTATCCATTGACATATTTCACTTTTCGGCAAATTTACCCTTCGGTAAAATAAATTTGGCATTATTACCCATCTGCAGAGTTATCTTTCGGCACATTTATCTCCACCCCACACGCACGCATGAATACATACACACACAGTCTATTCTTTTAAAATCTAATATAATATAAAAAAGATAAAAATATCGAACATTAGTGCGTATAATACTAATAGTAAAATTCACTTGATCAACTAATAAGTCTTGCAACGTCAAAGCTTCATAACTTGAGCCAAAAGAACCGATCGAAGTTAACGAGATTATCATTGCTCAAAGCGAGCTACAAAACGTCACCTAATTATTTCGTTATGGGCCGTTGCACCAGCAGTGCAAGCCTCATCAGTCTATTTGCCAAGTTCATTAATCGAGAGGCGCGCGAGACAAGGGAAATTACACAGCGGCGGACGCGCTCGAGTTTATAATTCTTCGCCGGGCGAAAAGCCGGCCGCGACATTATTACGGTCACCCGATTGACCGTAATTACACTCGTGGGGGAGGGGGGGGGCGAAATAATCAATCCGAAAGTTCGCAAACTGACCCCCGCGCCGAATCGATGCGCCGGTGGACGAAATTCGCCGCCGCGGCTATAGGGATGTAGTCGTTATAATCGTATTATCCGGTTGGACGAGGTGGCCCAACGGCGCCTACATTGGCTCGCGTAACGCAATATTGTTGCGCGGAATTCGAAGTTCGCTCGCGTTTGGAGCTTCTGGCGGGCACAATGGAACGTTGCGTTGTAGTGTGTGAGCTTTTTTTTTTGCGGAGTACGGTAGTATGTGGGTGGTCGTTTTTTAGGTAATGGGATATGATGTCTATTTTTGGGTTTTATTATATTAAAAAATTGGAGCAAGCTCCGACAGCTTGGAATAAATCCATCAGTCAAATAAAATAACAAAAAAAAAATGTTAAAAAACATATTTTAGCCTTAAAATTTTACATAAAAAATATGTTTTATATATAAATTAATAGGAAATTACGTCTTCTTGAAGAATGCTACTATGTTTATTAGTTTTTCATATTTTTCTAATTATTGATTTTATGAAAATCAAATTTAAACGTAACTCATTTGGCTCCAAAATTAATCAGGTCTGAAATAGATCATGCAGAATATCAAAATTTTCATTGTTACAAAGCTTTCACTTTCAGAAAGCAAAAAAATACGTCTCAATGTATTTTTTCAATGTAATTTATCAAGGAATTGAATGCTGCATTATGTAGTAAATTTGAAATTTATTATAGTAATAGCATATTTAGAGCTGTTGTTGTGGTACACAATAATATTTATAAAGCCGTTTTCCTGATAAATTAATTTCTCTACCATTATGAATTCAAATTATAATCTATATTGAACAATATTATAGGTATTATTACCAATGATAATACGATTTCGAATCTCTATTGTATATGAATTTTTAAAATCAAAGATACATAAATGATTATTTGGTATTCTATGTTTCCGTTATGATTAAATGTGTTTATTATTTTCCAAGTAGATATTGAACTTAATAACTTACGAATTTGATTGCACTAAAAAAATTCAATTAAACTGTAAATTCTTTAATAAAATGTAGCTTAATACGCGTTCATCTCAAAATATACCTTTATGAGTGCAACAACCCGACAACCACTAACACCAATAATCAATTAAAGAATATAGAAAATTCATTATTAAATTCATAACAATCAAAGTGATTAAATGTGCTGAGGTGTTGTGGCAAGGGACAATAACGTGTTTATTATAGTCCTTAAGATATAATATAGATTCCGCATAATCATACACAGAGAAAATTCCTTGATAAAAATTACCGTAAAAAGCACGGCAAACGAGAGATATTCTGACTTTCTCGTACGTTTACTAACCTTCACAATAATTTTTTCCGTACGGAACAGTGAAATTTGCCTGATTAGAGAAAAATCCCTATTTGTACAATTAAAATTTACTGACATTTAGTTGAAATTTCCTAAACCACGTCAAGAGAAAATGGCCGATAACAAATTTTAGGTTGATTATTGGAAAATCATTTCCGTATAATAATCTCTATAACCCTAAAAACATCCATCCCAAATAGAAGAACATAAATAATGAACATTCCCAGCTCCCCTCGATAACACCTAACTACACTGACCCATCTGCCGCGATATTGCATCCCGAAAAACACTAAACAGCCCGATTCTTCAAACACTATATAACCCACTGCAAGCGCAGGTGCCACTCTTATGACAAAAAAAAGCACACCCCTGCCGTCGAGAAATAAAAAAGAGAGTCAGGGGCGGTACACTCGCATGGACAGGTGCACTGCCGCCCAGTCGCTAGCCTAATTAAAACGGGCTCTCGCTCGACACTCCCCTCTATGTGTGTGTGTGTGCAAATCGGGAGTGACTTTAATTCTAATTTATGCTTTTGAGGCGCTTTTTTGCCTGTTTTGCGGGAGGGTAAATGCTGCTACCGGGTTGCGCTGTGTTTTAAACGCGATGCACGGGACGTGCGCTGTATGCAAGTGTGTTCGAGATAAGCTAATCTGATTAAATTTCGTTCTAATGAGGTGCATACAATGTTTCGACAAAATTTTTTGGTAGGTTAAGTTGAATGTTCACAATTGACGATTTGGAGGTTAGATAAAAGGCTTTTTAGACTAGTATGACTAATAGACATTTTTACTGATTTTCTTTAGAAATGGCTTGTTTTGAATATAAAAAGAGTTTAAAAAAATACCTGATTTCTTCTAAGTAGTCTTCGTTATTTTTCTTATCTTTCTTATCTCTCAACTTGTAAAATGTGATAAGTTCAAATTAGTTGTACATAAAAATATAATTTTTTTCAGTTTGCTCTGTAGATCATCGTTGCCAGTACAAATATTATCAAAATTCCCAATCAGCCCTAAAATACAGACAATTCCATGTCACACATCCTTCAAGAACAACTACAATACGAAGATGCAATCGTTAAGGCAATTATCGTAACGGCCGATTTGCGCAAACGCTTCCGTCGCATTTTACTCTCGTCATGTTACGAGGTGCGCGATGGACGAGCGAGATTACGCACGAAACGAGAAGTAAAGCACTCTTTGCTCTGCGCGCTTTCTTTTTCCTCGCTCTCGTTCCTTTGCGCGGCTATGTAATAGCGCTTGCCTCTTATCGGGCGCGAGTCGCGAGTCGCGATTTGTCACCATCAGCTGTAGCCGAGCTTTCCGAATTGATTTACGACTCCTGACTGGCGCGTTCGCCTGATAGTACCTACACTCGAAAGCGCGTGCGTCGTCTCGTGCTTTTGGCTATTTTTGTGAGTTTAGTTAAATAGGGAGTGATGGTTAACGAATGAGTTATGGTAATAGAATCAATGTAGGGGTATGTCTCTGACGGTGGATAAATTAACGTTTGAGTACTGTTAAATTGTATATATTTATTGTTTTTAAGCGTTAATCATTTGAGATGCTGTTTTTTTATAGTTTATAAAGTATTTGTAAGTATACTTATGAAAGTATAATGCAGCATTGCTTAACCAAGAATTGGGGCTAGATTAAAGAATTTAGCGTTACTTCAAAATATGGATTATTATATCTTTATGAAAATGAAAATAAAATTGAAATATTTTCTCAAGGGTCTCTTGCACTTCATATCATTATATTATGATAACGTTAAACCTCCCGAAGATAAATTAATTTCATGAAAGAATCCAGTAAAGATTAAATTTAAATTGAAATTATCTCATTGTAATTATTGATTGCCTTTCGCCTGGTATTATTTATATAATTTACCATCGATCGACAACGCAAATTCGAGATATTCATTAAAACGTGAATTCCTTTAATAAAAAATTAAAGTATCAAAACTTACGAGTTAGATTTCTGCAAAATACACGAAAAAACACTCGCGCCGCCCGTTCCGCGAAGCACCACCTCGATCGTTAAAGTAAAAATCAAAAGTCCCCCTCGCGTACGTGGAAAGCCTTCGCGCCGAGATCGAATCCTTCCATTACACAGCGTTCGCGGAACTATATTCCTTGATACAAAGCGCGCAAAAAAAAAAAGGAAAGTCGACAACACAATAAAAAGGAAACAAGCCGGGAGAAAGGAAGGCGCTGTTGGGCGAAAAAAACAAGAACCAACCCCTCGTCGCACATTTCGAGGAATCCCTCACGGCAGCTTGCAACCCCTCGCAGCTATACGCGTGTATATACCGCGTATATATCGCGGCTCGACGATCTCCCGTTATATGCGTACATAACGGTGCGAGAATTGTACGCGCGAATTTCGCTGTTTATTATATGCTTTCGTGGAAACGATTCGAGCGCGTTATATTGGCCCAATTTCCAGGTCAATTACGTATCAGCTGTCTCTTTGATTGCGCGAGGAGCGAAAGCTGGAGGGTGGGATAATGCAGAAGTGTGCGGGGTTGTGATTTGATTTTTTTTTTCGATGCGGTACGGGCGGGTGGTGTGTAATATTGGAAGGTTTCTTCTTTGGTGGTTACAGAAAATCGAAGTTGGATTGGATTTGGGGTTGGTTGGGCAAAAACAGAGAATTCTTGTTCTTGTGAAAATAAAATATAAGAAGAAATAAACTAAAATGAAGATATTATATGTTTTAACGAAATAAGAGCCGATGGCAAGAAATCTTTGCCATTAGAGGTTTTTTAATACTTTACTTCGTGGGTCACATAAACAGATTAAATTGTTCGGTAAAAATACCTTATAAATAATAGTTTTAGACATTTCAAAAAATATATCTCTTTTTACAATTTTTTCGTTAGGATTCGATAATTTCAATATACTCAGAATTAAATACAATATTATGCTTTAAAGATCTTTTGTCCTACACTTACGGGATTAATAAACTTGTTTCTGTGAAATAATTTGTCAGTGCATTAAACCAACATCATAACAACTTTTCATAACAAACACTATGATTAGCTGTACAAACAAGGTTGACTCCACCCTAATACCGATTTCGCATGTATCGCGCCATAATTGTACAAAAAGTCCTGGTAGGGGTCGAGAAGAAACAACGGCTCGCACACAATTGCACGTGATGGAGAACGAACTGAATCTAAAGAGTACGATTCTGTGCCGTGCTCAGCAACAATACATATGCTCCGTCTCTGATATTATGCTCTGGACAAAAAAGTAGAACTTAATGAGTTGCCGTTTTGCTTCGAGCTTTCTACTGCATACGATATATGTGATGCCGAGTATATAACGCTAGGAACAAGTGATGTTATTGTTATTTGAAAGCGAATATAAATGTTAATTGAGCTGTAATATTGCTCATTAAGTTCTAACGTATTATACTTCGTTATGCTTTATTATGTTATTATTATACATAATGGAAACATTATTTGTAATATACATATTTCTTTCCAAATTAATTCGATAATTAACTTGTTGGTATTCTTTTTGTTTCAGGTGAGTGGAGAAATATTATATTCTTTGATGCCTTCGCTCCTGAAAGTGGCAGGTGATTTCTTTTGGCCAAGGTCAGATATAGCTCATTATCAGATTGCGGACTATACATTATTGTAGAGATCAAACTGTAAACCCAAATTTAAGTTTATAATACATTTAACTTTATCTGCTCCTACTTGTAATGTAGTTCTTATTACAGTACAAGCAATTTAATGACAAACCTTTGACAAAGGCATCATTAACTTTGTACTTGCGGAAAGTTTAAAGCTAAAAATTGAAACAAACAATTTTAACTGCTTTATTTGAAATTACAATAAGCAATGCTTGCTAATTTTTCAACAATCTCTGCACGTTACAATATATGTAATAAGACAAACCCACATAAATATATTTCAAAATGGGCAATCTCGAGGACAATCTATCGTGACACCTTACAACAAGAAATTTATTACCTAATACAATGCAATGCACATCCATTTAAAAAAACACATCCAACCTTCCATTTCATTTCACAAAACAACCACCCTAATCAGTATTCAAAACCACATAACCACACAAGCACCCAAACACCCAATTCTTCGAAACACCGCCGTTCTCCCACTCGGACGTACATTCGCACCTCCCTAAATACTCGAGTCTTACGCCATCTCGCGTCGTCCCGTCCTCGTCGTCGATCAGAGCTCTTCCTTCAGACCTCCTAGAGACTGCGCCTCGCGCAGGCCGTCCATCACACCCTCGGCCAAGCGCCTGGCTGCACTCGCCAGCAGTGGCAACGAGATTCGGACTCGTAATGAGTTAATTGGCGCGAGGGTTTAACGAACTAAGCCACGCTAAGCTCCGCCGGCTTGGTCTCGCGAGCTTGCAGCACAACCGCGCAGACGCCAAAGAGAGGAAGAATACCGCTTAGCGGTAGATGGGTGGAATGAACGGTTGTGGGTGTTGAGGTAGTTTCTTTTCTTTTGCTTTTGGGTGTTGAGTGTTTTTTGGTTCTTAGGTGGTAGGTGTGGGAGGATGTGTGAGGGGATTTGAGATGACTTTCGAATGTGCTTTGATGAAAGATTCGGTAGGATGGTAGGATGTGTTTATGATTTTGAAGGTAAACTGTGTAGATGGTTGTAGGTTCAAAATTGTATTAAGCGTTACAGCGTTTTTGTAGTTATAAGATTTTTGGGCATTTTGGGTGTAACAGATTTTTACGGTGGCTGATTACGTATCTGAAGTCAGATTTGTAGAATTTAATATGTCGGGCAACACTTATCTTGGATTGTTGTTATTTTGTATGTTTTCAGAATAATTACAATCTTCTTGAAAAAAGTGCCATTTTTTTCTCAAATTTTGATTGTTTATTCATTTTAATTGCGCTTCTGCAATTAACAAAAAAAATTATTTTTGTTTTTACATTCATTTGTCTTTAAGGTATAATCGCACCCAAAAAGAACGAGTAGAAATATAAAAACATCGGTGTAAACGCTTTTACATTAATCGTGATAAAAATTCGTTGTAAAACAGGTACATCAAATATAAAATACACTATGGTTCAAAGGGTTAGTGGTATAGAAACACAAACATTCTAACGTACATTAGGCACAATCATATTAACGATCTTTTAATATTCAATCGGCAGTTGCATAAGCATAACAGAATTCACTTATTTGCTAACTGTTAAAAAGTGTCTTTGTATAACAATGGCACATACGGTCATTTAATGAGTCAAACACGTAAGGATAAATCAAAAATTTTAACAAAAATATCAGCTGCCAGAGCAAAAGTATTAGATGCTGATATTTTAATCCAGCGAACTCTTTCGACCTCTACTAAACTTTTCACCTGTTTCAGCAAATTACTTCTACGTGCGAAATATTATTTTGAAATATACATGACTTACAAAACCTTCTCACAGCAACGAAACCTCGCTGCCCAAAACGAAAATCCCTATCCCCTGCAAAAGAAAATCCTCCATCGCCCACTCGTAAAGCCTGCGGGACAATCCAGAAGCAAAAACTCGAAACGCTAAAAAGCGCCTCCTCAACATGTAAATAAAAAGACACACGGCGCGTCGATAATAAGCTGCGCTTAGTTGCGCGCACACCCGCCATGGAAATTGCAGGCCTCCTGCGCCCAAAGCAAACACACAACGCACTCCCCCACATGCGAGCGTTCATCCTATCTCTCTCCCTCTCGTTCTCTCTCGGCTAATTAGGCTTAATTATCCTCCTGGAACGAAAAGAGCGAGCGAGCGCAGGGCTCGAGGCGAGGAAGACGTGTTTTTTGCGCTCGCGCGCGCGCCGGAAGCAATTCGTCGCCGTTCGCTGCTGCCGCGCTTTTGCACGCACGTGCGCCGTACACAGCGTCAACTTTGCGCTGTGTACACACTTTACTGTCTGCCGTACAGCTAGCCGCCGTTGCGGGCTCTAGAGGGGGTGGACGTACGTTCGCGGGGGCACACGACACCGGCGACACGCGGCGGCGACGAGCGCTGTGCAATTATCGCTCGTAAAAAAAAAAAGGAGTTTATATGTGCAGAGGTGGCGCGCGGGAGGAGACAGGAGGGAATTAGACGGAGAATTAGAGTGGAAAAGGTCGGGTGTTGGTTTTGCGAAATTTGGACTTTAGGTGGAGTGGTGGTTAGGGGTGGAGTGGGTTTGTGTGCTTTGAGGGGGTGGAAATTATGGGGTAAAAAGGTTATTAGCAGTTTTTTGGGAGAGCGCCTTTGAGGAAAGGAACAGAGAGGGCGCAGTTGAATTTCGGACATTTATCTTGATATGTCTCAATCCTCCAGAACAGGACGAATATAACTCAATATTCTATGTTTTTGTAATACCAAGTAAGGAATTTATATATTTTTTTAGTTGAATTGTATTATTGTATTGCAGTTTCTTAATCTTTTTTAACCGATATTCGGAGTGCAGTTGAAGGGCTTTTATTGACATATGATCCATTTTGTGCAGAAAAATCAAATTAATAAGATTTGTATTAGTACATCCTATAAGAAGTTAGTCAGAAGTTATGTCAATTCCATAGTTTTTGTTATTTTTAATTATTAAGTTGGTCTTTGACTTTTTCATTCAAATTTTTGTATACTTGAGATATAATAAGATATACTTGATATTAATAAATGTATAGAAAATGTAAAAAATCAAATTTTGTTTAAAAAAATGTATACTTGAAAGGATTAAGCAAAATTTGGTTAGTATGTAGCACAGTATTTATTTCTTATACGTCTAGACAAATACTCGTACATTCATTTTAAACTAAAATTTGTAAATTTTATCTTTGAATTTCTGAATAAGGATCAGCAATTTTTTAACGTTTATTTTGCTATTGATTTACCAATTCATGTCTAAATTCGTGTTTCTTATGTTTTAATAATAAAGTCAATGATGAAAGTTTAAAGTTATCGATCACATCAGTATGTGCATTCGATTACGGCTAAACTAAATTAGTGTTAAGAATCTTTTGCCAAAGTTAGAACGTGCGTTGAACGCTTGAGGAACATCTTACCGAAGTTTGCGGTGAGTCATTTCATCGGACATGCAATCGAAGTTCGTTGAATATTCCATCGAAATGTCTAGACTACTCCACACGCCACTCGCAACATCCTGTATGGTCTAGTCCGCAAAAAAGTAATGTCTTAATTATTCTTATATTTGTATTTATCAACTTTATGACCGTAAAATCTTTTTAAATTAAGAAAATTCATAAAAGTTTAGTAGTTTAAACAAGACGAAATCAAATAAAACTAACATAATAATAATAAATCGTGATATATAAAACTAAGAAAACTTGGTTTCCCTTATTATTAAGCATGCTCCACTGAAAAAATTATGACAACACACTGCAGAATTCTTATCTGAAAAAAATCTTGTCTGAGAACCCCTAATTTACCGAGAATCGTTCAGTTGTAACAAATTTGACGTTGATAATAGCTTTCACGCACTTTTGAGTCCCCGTATACGAACAGTTGCTGATCGTAGGGGCGATTCGAGTCGGACGTAATTGAGCGACGCCCAACAATTTCTTAATTTGGATATCCGCTGCCTTTTTTTGACGGCTGTATTTTCTCATTACAACTTCAAATTACAATAATTAACGTATATCAAAAATGATTCCTTATTATAACAAATTTTTCTTTAAGTAAAATACAAGAAATTAAAAAAAAATCTTTTTATAATAAAAGCATCTTGAAATTTTGTTTTTATCTTAAAACATAACCTCAAAATATATAAAAATAATATTTGCTTAAAACAAACATATTTTTTTAATTTTCTTAAGTATTTCTTATTTTTGCATAGCATGTTTCTTATATCAAGTAAAACTTGTTTATTTTACTCGCAATAAATAATTTGTTATCGTTTCGTCATTATTTTGAGTTTCTTTAATATTTTTTGTACATAATTTTCATAATAAGAAGTTTAATTAGGTTTACTTATTTTAAGTATTAAAAATGTAAAGATGCAAATAAAATAAGAATAGTATATTGTGTACCGAGGGCGAGAAATAGGTTTTTAGGACGGAAAAAGCCTCTCGTCCATGGTGCACAAAGTATTGTTTGTGATACATGTATTGATTTTTGCGGTTTTACGCGTCTATCAAGCGGAACCAGATGTGGCCGTTTTTCGATCCGGTGCAATTGTCGTCCTGTTCTATTAAGAAATGAAATATGGATACCTACACATACATTGATTTATACACACACAAACACCCATATATATATACACATAGAGATATACATACATACACATATGAAATAATTATTATCGTATATTAAAGTTTTTCAGATAAATGAAAGATAAGATAATTTAATTAATTTTAATTTAATAATTAAAAGTCTTTAACGTACGTTGTAACACGCACGCACGCTGTAGTGAGCTCAAAAATCTTTACCCCCCGCTAAGGCGGGCGGTAAAGAACATTTTTGTCGCCGGTCGGTAAACGGTCACTTCTTGTCCGTTTGAAATGCACGAATAAGCGCGAAAACCGTGCACGTGTTACAAAAATTCTTTTTACATATGCTAGACTGCCGATTATTAGTTACTATTTTAAATAATTTAGATTACGAAAATACTATTCTCATTGCTATGAAAAGGTAATCTACTGAATTCTAAGAAAAATATACAACAAAAATACGACGCAAAATACCTAACGTCCTAGAAATTCGTGAAGCATGTCCATTCATTCCTACACCCATAAAGAGAAAAAAAACTTAATTAAAATACCATTTTCCGTAGCTTGTTGCCGTCTCTCACGCACGCGTCGCGCAGCGTATAATCGAAGTTCCAGGTTAATTGCAGCCGGTGTGTCGGCGATTTACGAATCAGCGACGACGAAGCGCGCGCGCGCATGTCGCGAATGAGCCGAAAAAACACGCCTCCGCGCGAGCGCGAGTCTCATTTCCTCGTTGACTTTTCGACTGGATAATTTAGCCGGCGCTGCTCGGGAATAATTATAAGCGGCGAGAGAGAGAGAGAGAGAGGTTAGTAGCTTGCTCGGGATGTATTTACGGTGTGAGACGTTGGAGGATTTTATTGCCGGCGAGCATGGAGGATGTACACACGTTTACCCAGATGGAAATTTGATACTTGAGCTTCGGTGTGTGGATGTAAGCGCTGCTGATGTCTTGGGAAAGTTACAGATGCAGGTATTTAAATGATGAGGTGAATTATTGGGTTTAAGGGGTTTGTAGTAGTTCGTGATTTTTATTGGATAGATTTGTTAATTAATGCCGAAGTAGCTGTTGCAGGAGCTTAGAGTACGACTTATGAGTAAAATATATAATGCTAGAAACTAAATTTAATTGAGTAACTTATCAGACAGTTCTGATAATACTTTTTTCGTCCAGACTAATACTGTTACATATTTTATAATCTGTATAAATTTACTAGAAATATAGTATTAAAATCTATCGTTAATACTTATATACTACATTTTTATATTTATAGTTGGAGGATAGTTTTCATCAGGACATCAAACTTGAATTCATACAATGTATTCGTAAAAATGTATTGGATTTCTAATAGAAATCGTACCATTTATTAAATGTTCTTTAGACTAGAACCAAGACATTTTGACAGAGTTGGTAAGAAATGGCTATTTATTACTATAGTCTATAAATCGATTCATATCACCTTAAAATGTACATTTTTTTTACCAGTTTTGCATTAGAAAACTATGATAAAGCCACAATTTACATTTTTTTCTGATACGTATGTAAAATTTCGTTACACTAGTTTATCAGCTTTTCGGCACAACATAATACGCAAACACTTCACGTGATAAATGAACCTTCAATCTAAACTCCAACTAAGTTAATTTTCCGCAATCACAGTAATTTCTTAATACCACTCTCAAACCGCAAACTTCTTCGCCCTTCCAACCGCAATTACATTTTTCCGCGTAAAGAAACTCACACACACGACTCACATCACTTCTTACTAAGCGCCAATCTCAAGCTTATCGCGCGCATTACTTTTATACAGTCGAGCGCATGCGATCGCATTCGCATACGTGCACATTATTGTACAACTCGCGGTAGGCAGTCGGAGAATAAGAGTAGCGCACGACTCCGTTTCTTTTCATACTTACTTTTTTGTTTGTTTTGCTTTTTCATTCTTGCGCGATGCTTCTTTTCATTCGGTCGCGCTCGGGGCGATCTTTATCGGTTTCGCAAACTCGCGATTGTTTAGCGGGTTATGGTGTACTATCGTGCCTTTTATGGAGAAAATGCGACAGAAGGTGCAGCGGCAACAGCGGTGGCTTCGAAGTTTTGTTGAAATGACTTTAATTTGAATTGGAGTTTTTTTTTAGATGGGGGAATGCTTATTGAATTCTGAGGAATGGGTTGTACAAGAATAGAAGAAACTTTTAGAAAGTATAGCGAAATATCACTATAAAAATAATACACAAAGTGAGGAAGAATCTATATGATAAACAAATACATTATTCTATTCCATTAAGTAGAAAATCATGTTTAGAATTACGCTAATCTCCATAAATGTTGATAAAAGGCAATAGTTCAATATATAGTCGTTAATTACATATTTTAATCATGAAGCAATCATGCTTTTATAGTCAATAATAACGAATGATATAAATGAATGAATTCTTCATATAACTTCAAAACAGTAATATGCAATTAGGCAAAAATGTCCGTGCGCTAAATTTTCCACGACGTTATAATGAAACCAAACTCTTAAAATGGTACTCTATTTACGTTTTGAAGGCATTCTAAATGCGAAATTATGTAACAGCAGCGCATAGATTTGTATTCCTGCTGACGCGGCCTTTATACGAAAGATTACTCGCGGAGTAAATGCTCCAGTGAGTTCACGCAGAAAAATGAATTCAAGTTTAATAAACACGTTATATTGTAGCAATTTTCTTAATGATATATTTTATCTGAGATCGCATTATGCGAAAAGTGTGTAAATATTGTGGATAAAGAGATTTCAATGTATATAGATAATTAAAACTTAAAGTAAAAATTGGTAATGTATTTATTTAATATATATAGTATGCATCGTTTAGAAAATTATAATTTATAAATAACGAAGCATTTTAAAATATATTGCATATATATTTGCATAACAATTATGCAATTGTTTATATGCAATATATTTTATAATGCTTCGTACTTTATAAATTATATTTTTATATTTTTCTAAATTTGAAATTGTGAAATTTCACTAATTCATTAGTAAAAACTATGCAACTGATTGAATTAGTGCATATGCACTGTTTAAATTTCGGAAATTCACTATTTCATAGTTTATATACACTAGTTAAATCAGTGGCATATTTGTTACTGATGAAATAGTTACATTTCACTATTTCAAATTAGAAAATATATAAAACTATTAAAAATCTACCATATTTTTCGCTCACAGCATAATGTCACGGTAAGAGAATGCAAAAGTATTCAACACTATTTTTACTTTTAATTTTTGAACCAACATGAAACAAACCATATGTTTTAGTGCTTTAGTTATACTTCGAACATTATATCGAAACTAGTTTGCAATGGCTATGAACAATAGAAGCTATATTTCAATGCTATTTATCTATTTTTTACAACTAAAGAACAAACAATAGTAAAATTCTTACCCATTATGACTGATAATAATTTTTATATACGATATTTATTTAACAAAACATACACTATATAACAAAATGAATAATTTTTCATGTTACTCGCAAATACCGATGACAAATCTTGCGATACCTTCAAACTCCAATACTGAACTCTTTTATTCTTGAAATAAAACATTCGAATATAACGCGGAAACCGCGTACTATTTTTTCATAAAAAGAAAAACGGTGCCGAAAAAAAGGTTTCGGCATCACACTACAAAAAGAAAATCTTATTTTAAGATTGACCGATCTTAAATTTGTTGCATCTTAAAATTTCAAATGCTTGCAGAACATAAAGATAATATTAATATTAAAATAATTAATATTATTATTAAAATAATATTAATATTATTTTTATGTTTTTCAAGCATTTGAAATTTTAAGATGCAACAAATTTAAGATCGGTCAATCTTAAAATAAGATTTTCTTTTTGTAGTGCAAACTTCACGCGCAGCATCGAATGAAATGAGAAAAAAATTAAACCCACCCTAGATAAAGAGAGAGAGAGAGAGAGATAGAGAATCAAGTCGAGTAGAGTCGACTCGACTATTAGGCAGGTCGTTAAGGATACGTCGTAGCCGCGCCGTCTTATAACGCGGAAAACTTATACACCCTATATATATACACCTCGGCTCTCCGCCTCCGCCGCGAGAGCTTAATGCCCGGCAGCGAGCTAACGAGGAAAGTCGAGCGTATATTGATTAAACGTTACGATAATTGAAGTAGAGCCGGCGCGAGCGCCCGCTTTCACGTAGTACTGCGGCACTGCCGAGCTGCCGCTTGACTAGAGTCTTCGCGGACTATTTAGCTTCTTCTTTTCGATGCCTCCTCCTCTTCCTTCCTCTTTTTTTTTACGTTCGCTTCAGCTCTCGCTTCGTTTTACCTCTATTTTTAATGCTTAAGTTCATTATCGTTAGGAGGCGATGAGGGGGGGGGGGGGGGGAGGACTTTTTTTATCGGTCAATTTACACGGAATTACGCAAATTTTACGCGGCGAGGATTTCTTCGTCGCGAGTTTCGCGAATGAAGCTGTTATTTCGACGTAAGAAACGTGGGGTGATGCCGGTGTAGGGTGCAGTGGCTTTATATTGTTTTTTTAAACTGATACAGTTTTGAATGTTACAGTGTTTTTAGCTCCATTCTAATGGCTTCTTTTTATGTAAATGAATAAACATTTATAAGAAAGAATTTATATATTGTTACCAACAATTGGTTATACTTTCAATTGCACGCGTATAAAAAGTTAATACACTAAAAGTAAAGTGAACCGTATAATAGTACAGTGAATTATTCACTCCATAAAGCCAAACTATCCAAAAACAAACAACTTTCTCGTCTACTTGGCGATCTAGATAAGCCCTTTGAATTCACATGCTGTACGATCGATTCTTGAATTTCCCACGGGAAAAAGTCGTCACGTGAAAGTCACCCAGTGTGCGTCAAACGCCAAAGACCGACTGCCCGGATTTTCTACTTCTTTTGCCTCCTACTCAGTTGTAAACAATTTTAATTACCTTCCATGACGTCTGATTTTATAATTCTTATCAATTATTATTAATGAACCGTAAGTATTCAGTATACAGTTCATTAATATAAGTATATTAATGAACTGTATAACTGACGTTTTTATATGAAACCTAGTACTTCGAGCTAATTTCAGCGAAATGCTTGGAATATCTTAATAGGACTGTAAAAAGCGGTATCAATTTTCTGCGCATGATGCAAATTTATCGAAAAGTATAACGATATTACTAAATATAAATTTTAATGATCCTATGGGGTCTGCAGCAGCGAGAGAGAAAGAAAGGAAGAGAGAGAGAGAGAGAGAGAGAGATGGCGGTTACATTAAAAACGATTACGAGACTTAATTGAAAGACTCCCATGACAAACGTTTATGTTTATTGCCGAGCCGAGTGATTCTTCAGGGGTTAATTTAAGATAATCGAGAGACTCGCATAACGAGATGGCACTTTAATCTTAATAATTGACTATGCAATAAAGATGATTTATGTTGTTATTAATACTTTTATGTGCACGAGGTTTGCTGATAATTTTGTTCTGTAGTTTTATGCTGATTCAACTGAGGTTGTTGTTTAATTTGATGCTGCTTTTACATCGCTATTTAAATTAAAAACGCTGTCTTTGATAACAAGTGTACATACTGTAGAAATAAGTTAAATGTATTATATTGATTTATTTCATTCTCTTATATTTATACATATATAAAAACTGTTTCGTCGCATTATTCCCTCGTATACAGTACAATTTATAGTTGTTTCAATGTTACTTACTACGCAATTCATAAGTACAAATGTAAAATATTATTATCTCTCAACAAGGTAACGAGTAATTTATTAGCATTCATTATTCACATTGCTTTTATGTTTCATAAAATAAGTTCACATTAAGAAGTGTAAAAGAAAAAGAAATATATTTCAACTTTTAATCTTTTCTGATCTTTAATGAACCAAAGTCGAAGTCGCACAAAAGAAATTCTGCCCTTTCTTTGCATCGAATTCATTCGTTACACGAACTTTTCTTTTCAATTAGTCTTTTCTATAATTTCCGAATCCCGTGATCACGAAACTTTGCCGCTACCGACGATTCTCAATTATTTATTTCGCATTATATTTACGCCCCAACGCTGATTAACTTCCTCAATCATTGACTTACCCTAAAGTGAATACCAAAAACTTGTTTCTTTGTTCATATTTTAAATTCTTAAAGTTGCAAAGTTATTATAAATTATTTTATTTATTTAAACAGTATAAATAAAATATAATTAAATTTACACCATTATGTCACTTTTTAAATAATAATAATTTATTATAGGCGAGAAATTTTATATGTAAAAGACAATTAAATACAGTAAATATATTTATTTCATTACCAAGCAGTAAGACATTTAAAATAAAAGTCTAATGGAATGAATGTTTCCTGTTACGAACGATGCTCCACTACTCACAGTTTGATTAATGCCAATTAAATATTATTTAAACAATTACTTTTTGCATAGTCACTAATTGTAATGTATCATAATATAAACAAAATGTCCTGTCTGATTTATATATATTTATCTATTTTTTTCCACTTGTAATAAAAATATCAACGATATTTAAAAAAAATCATAACCTGAATACCTTACGAATTACCGAAGTAATAGTCACACAACATTGATTCGATTTCAATAAATATTAAATAATTTTCTTCTTCATTAATTATAATGAAAAATACCAAAGTATTTTCATAAAAATATCCAATTTCTTGGTCTATAAATAGTCTTATTGATGGTCCGATGCCCACCTCCTAATCGTCCGTAGATATTAATACTACTTTTCAGAAGATAAATGTCTAATGGCATATCTTCATCTTCCCAGTAAAAAAAACCATTTACCCCATAACAACACGCTCCTTTCTGTCATACGGCACAATACCCCCGCACTCTTCCCAGAAATAATTCAAATCCACCCCTGATTACCCAAGCAAACTTCATTTCCTATTCCCATTGGCAATCAACGCGCGGCTTGAGAAAGCAACGGCACAACTCGGGCAAATTGAATACAAAGACTGCTGCGAAGAGCCGGACGAAAAAGGAAAAAAAAAGGAATCCCCCGACCCCATCGGGCCAAGTTCGCCCGACTTGCGACCACGCTATATAACCCCAGCACTGCACCACGTGACTCTCTCTCCCCCCCGCGAGCGAGTCAGAGCCTGATTTGCGACGGCTCGTAAATCGTCGGCGCGGCGCTTCGTCGTCGTCGTCGTCGTCAGCGGCTTATCCGACACTTTGTCACTTCGTCGCGCGTCCGCGCGGTAATCGCGTTTGTTTCTCTCTCTCTCTCTCTCTCCCTCTCTCTTCGTTTTCTTTTTGCACTCGATGGGTTGTCCCGTCCTTGTTTTATATCCTCGTGGAGGTTCCGCAGGGACTTTTATCTGCGTCGCGCTTTTTATTTTGCTTCCTTTAATTGCGAGACGTTTTTTACGGTGGGGGGCGGCTATCTTGGCATCATTAATAGGAAGCTTATCGGTGGGCTTTGTTTAGGGTGGCTGGAGTTTGTCGTTTCTTGTTATCTTTAATTGTGAAGAAAAGTTTATATTTTTTTAGTTACGCAATGTAAAAAAGGAACTGTACAGTTTAAGTGAGTTTTGGCGTAAATGGGACGCAATGTTGGAAAAGTAATTTTTACACAGAAGTTGCATAAAATTAAATTTAATATTATTTAAAAAATAATAAAGCTAAATTTATCCATGCAAGAGCTTCTAAATAATTAGCTGGGGGTTATTCTCGAGTGATAAACTGTATGTCACAGGATTTGTCCAAAAAATAATTGCATACATTTCTTATGCAATTATTTTTTGGAAAAATCTTGAGATATACTTTTTATCACTTCAGAATACGGCCCTTGACTCCATATTACATATACTATAAGTTCGATTTGTATGGCCCATTTAATTTTAATTAAAGATAAAATTTTAAGATCAATTTTACCCAAAAAGTGATCTTTACATATAATCGTTCGATTTTACAACATTGAATGCTGCGCTTTTACATAAACTCTGCGTGTAATTTTAATCCAGTGTTCAGCAGCAGGTACATTTTATAGTTTTATATTGAATGTTCAATAAATCATTAAACATAATGTGATAGACTGTGAAGTATACATTAGGATTAAAATTATATTGCTATGTCGATGACTTCTACGACATTCAATAATATATATTTTCTAAACGTATTGTGTAATTGTACACTGTGCCGGGACTTTTTATATGACGTTTTCTACAGTGCTTTGTATTAATTATTCGTAAGTTAAGCTTTGTTTCATTTAAGAATGAATATGTCAGTTACAATTGATAACGTGTATATTGAAATATTGCATATACTGACCTCAAAAAGAAGAATAAAAGTATAAGAATTATGAATCTTGTACAGTTTTATTGGTGTATGCACAATTGTACTCGAGATTTTATAATGGGAATACTGCCAACAAAGCGAGTGTAGAATATAATTTAAAACTTATGTAATAAATGTTATAAGTGAATAAACATCGTCTTTTTATAGCATGTTGCAAGTTCAGTCAATAACAATGGACTTTCACGTCCGTTTAATTTATGAATTAAGGCGAGTTTGATATTTTAACGGTGCTCTTCTAGTGTTCTTGGAAAGCTTAGTTTCTAAAGGAAAATTATTATTTAGCGAAGGCTGTATTTAAAATCCGCACTGTTTATCATAGAACTAGACAATAAATTTCAGGTCGAAAAATGCAACTGGCACTTTATTTACAATAGCCATTAAAAGGCTATACAAGTCATATGGATAAAAAGTTCATAATTTACTTTCTTCAGGCGTTATTCAAATTGCTCTCTGTGAACAAAATATCACGATCTTATACGTTGCCATGAGGCTTTAATTTATTCCGCTCGTAATCACGAACTATAAATGACAGTTAGAACCAGGTATAAACATGCGAAGTTTAATCTTCATTTTGTTACAAAATAATAATATCAGTACTATAGAAGCTTACTATAAACAGAGTTAATTTTTTTAAAAATTTCAATTATACGATTCTCTAAAATCTCCTAAGGAAATTAAAATATGCTCCTCCACTCGAAGGCAACAATGGCAAAAAGAAAAGGAACCCACCTTCCATTATCACCGCGCAAAACAACACAGCGCGCGCAGCCGGGGCAAGTCTTGAGCGAAATAAAGGAAACTGAATCGCGGGCTTCGCGCGCTTGAGCCCACGGCTGAGGAGAAAAATGAGCGCGAGAAAAAAGCCCGCTAAAGCCCAAGATTTTTAGCGGTTCGTAAAATATTCGAGAGATTATTCAAAGCTGCGCGCGTGTATAAACGCTCGCAAGACGAGTAGCCTTCCATAAATCGCGAAATACAATATAAATGCAAATCTAATGGGAGAGAACTGGCGTGGTAGTCCTCGCTATTTGCGAATTTTCGTTTTGTCTTCATTGTCTTTTTTCGCGCATGCCCGTGACTCATTTACCTCATCTTTTTTTTTTGGTAAAGTGCATGCTGCAAGTTTTTCGGTACCTTTGATGCAGCCTAGACTCTGACGAATAGTTGCTTGTAACGAGAATAATAATCTAGAATGTGTTGTAAAGACGAAAATCATTTAGCACGGGCAATTTTCCTATTAGTACCTAACAAATCATTTTGATTCAAGTCTTCAATAAGAAAATGATTCCCATTGATTTTATAAGAAACTTTTCGCTGCGCAACGATTTTTCTCTTAGCAATTCATTGTACAAGCATATTTGTTCAAAATAATTAGTTATATATCTTAAAATTACAGTCGAATCCCGGTTATTTGTTACTTCCAGTTTGTTCCGAGTCATTATTACTTTTAGTACTTCTGCGCGTGCGCTTATCGCTCGTCCGTTTTCTCCGATTGGGCGAGAACGTGTCGCGTGATAGTATAACATCGGCAATCGATTCCGATTAGTAACATTGACCGACGTCTAACTGTAAATTATTCACCCTTTAACACATGAATTTCAGCACTGTAACTCCACAGTAATTTTTTTACAAAAATACCTAGCAATGAGCGTTTATCATATTTCAGTTTTTTAAACAATTTTCCCATTATTTTATTTTATACATTTACGTGCGTTTAAAAATAGTAGGGCATAAAGTTGAAGATTATTCCCGAGGGTTGGTTTACAGTAATCATCCGAGGGAATACTCGACTTTAATCCCGTGTTGCATATAGAACTTTATTGACTTAAAAAAAGGGACTTCCGGTAAGAACTAGAATTTATTGAAAATGTATATTAATATAGAGAAAAGTAATTTAAAAAAATGCATTTGCGGGAATCATACGCCATTTATGTCCAGCTTTTAAGGTCAATAAAGTGGTCATTACGGTTGAATCGGGAATAAAATCATTTAAATACTATCTACAGACACTTTTGAATAACAAAACATCTAATTACGTCGTTTCAAAATATATTCTACAACTGAACCATCTCGATATAAAGCTCCAGTCACACCACGCGCACGCGTGTCCGCGTCAATCTGGATAAATCGAGTACCGGACCATTCCGCGCGTGCGCTCCGTCCGTCCGCGAGATAAGACTCTCTCTCTCTCTCTCCTCGTCTCCTTTATTTCTTCGTTTCCTCGAGGCAGGCCAGTCTGCGCAGCCTTGTCGAAAGGACCGAAAACGCGCGGGCGCGTGGCGGGAATTTTAAAGCAGCCGAAAAACTGTCGACCCCACTCCCGTCCTACGCCCTATTGTCATTCCACGGGCGTCCTTCGAGTTCGGTGATTTATTCGGTCGACAGCTCGACCGGACGTGCCGCCTTAACGAGTTCCTCAAAATGAATGTAAGCTCGTACATTCTTTTTTTTTTCTTTTTATTATTTCGAGGGGGAGAAAAGCCACCTCTTTTCTTTCTTCTTCCGCTCGGTTGCTTTCTGTCTTTGCTCACTGTACGTCGAATTTATGGAGTGACCCGTGAGCGAATGATTTTTTTATATGGTGCTGAAGTTACTGTTTGTGGGTATGTATGTTTTTATAATGCTGGAATTGATGGGGTGTACACTGGGAAAAGACAATCTTTGCAATTGAATCGTTTTGTTGAAAAGAATTGTATTCAGATTGATAATCCATATAATTTATTTAAACAAATGTTAAATAAATGAATTATATCTTACGTCTGATTTAGATAAATATTTTGTATAAATAATACAATATTTTATTTAGTGTTATTTCAGTGTAGCTTTTATTAAATAAACGAATGCTTAAAGATAATAAATTTATAAATTATTCGTTTGCAGTTTGAATTCATTGTATTTGGATGCTTTACGCTGCTAAAAATATATAGGATTTTTATTTTCTACTCTTTCATCGAAATGTAAATATTTGAATATGGAAAAGTCATATTGAAATGATTGTCATAAATATTCATAAATGCATAGAACAAACGTTAAATGATTTATTACATTGCTTTTTTATTATTTTATCTACTCCTTTCAATATATCGACATCCTATCAATATATTCCCTAGTCATTTATTGATTTATGTCACTATTACTTTTCAGACATAGTCATAAAACACCTGCTAAAGGAGCGTTAATTTCTCAGATGCCATTTTATTTCACAGTCCGCATACAAAACTTATTTTTTACATAACTTATGATAACCCAACAATAATATAGAAATGCACAACATATTTTACATACTTCGCATTACACTCGTTACGCTCATGAATGGAAACATTTCCCAGCGTGCACTCTCGAACCTCGTACACCTTACACAGCAACCACCCAAGAGGCATAAAAAGCGGCCCTCCCGAGCAGAGGAGATTTTCCGTTTCGCGCACCTTGCATACGTACACGCGCGCACGTACAGCCGGGGGACGTATGGGATCGTAAAGCCGAATGTCCTGACCCAGTGCAAAGCGCGCAACCCGATGACCGAGCCGCGAGCTTAGATTAAGGGCGACGAGGCACCCACCGATTTTTACAGCCGATAAAAACGAGTCTATCCTGCCTTCTCGCTGGGTGCACGGTGTTTGCCGTTGGTTTTCACGCTCGCTCGCGATGCTCGTCGACTCTCCATTTCGCTGGGTTTGAGGCTTTTCCTTTGGTCCGTCATCGGCTGGGCTGAGGAACTGTGAAGGACTTTTTGTATAGGTTTGTGTATTTTATGATGTCTTTGTTGAACACTTTCCCTGG
The DNA here is from genome assembly GCA_949152435.1 of Gastracanthus pulcherrimus. Classification (NCBI taxonomy): domain Eukaryota; kingdom Metazoa; phylum Arthropoda; class Insecta; order Hymenoptera; family Pteromalidae; genus Gastracanthus; species Gastracanthus pulcherrimus. The sequence continues at coordinate 165,336,498 of OX424575.1, read as the reverse complement.
TAGAAATCGAAACTGGTTTCTAGCCAGATATTAGCTAGATTTTCTAAATCTGCTTTAATTCTGGTTAAGAAATTAGCTAGAGATCAGTTAAAAACGACATGCTTTTTAGCTGATTTCTAGCTAGATTCTGCTTAACATTTTAGTTAATATAAAATTGATAAACTAATTAATTTATGTATTAATTAATAATGGAAATAATAATAGTTTTATAATAATCAAAGTAATACGCAATTCTAATCATACTACATTAAGTATTTTACTAAATTAAAGTTAAAAATTGTAATTTAAATGTCTAGTAGTAATGGAGGTTAGGTTATTTGTTTACAGAACGACGCGTGCATTTAAAAAGTATTATTTACACAAAAAGTACCAAAGCTCCGAGTAAAATGAAAGTGTCTTTATTAAAGAAATTTACGTTTTAAATAATAGAATGCATGTAGTCAAATAAATATTGTTATTTTAAAAATAACAATAAAAACATAATAATGTAAGTTATGACGAAATTTGGAGAATTGGTAGACAAAGATTTGTAGTTTTACAATGAAGTTTTATTACAAAATTTTATTTTCGACATCAATCAAAAAATTCTTGTTGACTAAGTTATGATTGACTAATTTTCGGAAAGGAAATTATTAGTTATAAATTAGTTTTAGTATTGCATATACATAGTGGACTTTAAGAAAGCGTACGACTCTGTCAAACGAAGCAAAATGTATGAAATCCTAGTGCTCCTTGGCGTACCAAAAAAACTCGTAAAATTAATTCAAATATGTCTGAACGGAAGCACTGGAAAGGTCCGAGTAGGCGGTAATGTATCCGAATCGTTCATGATACGCGACGGTTTGAAGCAAGGTGACGGGCTTTCAACGGTACTCTTTAACCTGACGCTAGAGCATGTTGTTAGAAAAATGCAAGCTAGCGAGCTAGGCGCAACACTCAACGGAACAACGCAAATTTTAGGCTATGCGGATGACTTGGATATAGTGGGAGATAATGGTGAAACGGTGGCGAGAAATGCGGAAATCCTTATAAATGCGGCTAAAAACACGGGGTTAGAAGTGAGCGAATCGAAAACGAAATATATGATCATGGAGAAACTGGGCATTCGCGAAGCAGAGGGGGATCTCAGAGTCGGAAATTACACTTTTGAAAAGGTTAGCGAATTCAGATATTTAGGTAGAACTATAAATGATCGAAACGAAATTAAAGCCGAGATTAATAAGAGACTTCATTCGGGTAATGCCTGCTTCTACGCTGTGAACAGATTACTTAAGTCAAAGCTACTGTCGAAAAATGTCAAAATAAGGATATATAGGACTATAATAATGCCGGTAATCTTGTATAGGTGCGAAACCTGGGCGCTCACTAAAGCGGAAGAAAATCGTTTTAGGGTATTTGAAAATAAGGTTCTGCGGAAAATATACGGGCCAAAGAAAGATGAGGAAACTGGGGAGTGGAGGAAACTGCACAATGACGAGCTACATAATTTGTACGCGTCAGCAAATATTAACAGAATAATAAAATCACGGAGACTAAGATGGGCAGGGCACGTGGCAAGAATGGGCGATGATCGTACAGCAGCGCGCATAATGAAAGGAAAACCGAAAGCAACGCGACCTCTTGGTAGACCTAGACGCAGATGGGAGGATAACGTAAAATCAGACGTAACTGAAATTGGGCGGGAAGGCGCGAAATGGATGGGGTTGGCACAAAATAGGGAAACGTGGAAGGCTTGCGTAGATGAGGCGATGAACTTTCGAGTTCGAAATGCCATTTAAAAAAAAAAAAATTGCATATACATATTTCTATAAGCTCGTAAGTTGTTATTTGTTGATAAAAATATTTATTTTGGCGGCATATTATATATTGAACATTCAATAAAGTATAACAATGTATATTTTTAAAAACTAATAACTTTTCAAAACAAAATATAAATAGGTTTGATTTGCAAACAAAATACGTTCTTGCTTAAAGCATAGACTTAACTTAAGCAGATTCTAGCCAGATACATAATAGCTTATTAATCTGGCTAATAATTAATAAGCTAACCAGCCATTCTAGCTAACTTTCTACCAGGGTTGTTCTAATTATATTTAAGAAAGTAAAAACAGCGAACAATTTACTTATTTACGTCTACAATAAAGAATCGGTCTGTAATTGTAATTTTTCCTCGTTTATATTCCGGTAGCAATCCTGCCTTAATTCTTATCTCACTCATTACCTTCGCCTGTTTTTCTCCTTTTTTGCCTCCGCTTTGTGCAACTCCTTCTTTTCCTCTCATTCCTCTCTCGCGCAACGTACCTCGCAAACTTTTGCCCCCCCCCCCCTGTTTTGGTTCAGTCGCGAGTCTCGATTCCATCTTGCTTAAGTGTACCTACTTAAACGAGACTCCGCGGAAGATGGACTTTTGCTATGTGAGCGGCGCGCGCTGGCTGTTCGAGAGCACAATGACGGAATTAAAGGGTTGGAGAAGTGCGTTTGGCCGAGGTCGATAAAAGGACTTTGGAAGCGAGACGCTCGCGCGCGCGCGCGAGAGGGCAAAGGAGGAAAGAAGACGACGACGATGATGGCCGCGCTCGTACTTTTTATCGCCGGTTATTGTTGTGCGCTCCGCGCGGAGGTAGGAAGAAAGGGGAGCGCCGTCTATCTTCCTTAATATAGCACTCGGCGTTGTTGCTTTTTCATTATTTGTCGGTCTTAGGGGGTTTACGGGAGGCTGTAAAAGTTGCTTTAGGTTGCGCGTTTACAATTTACTTTTTGAAGATAAATAAAATAGTGTTATTTTGTTAGAATAGAGTTGGGGTTTGACGAAGTTGAAAACACGAGCTATCTTTCAACTTGAATTATAAAATTAGATTTTTTGTTTTTTATTGATCAAGTATTGACGTTTTTTTTTAAATAAACATTTATGCATAAATCAAGCAAATAAAAATGAAATTATCGAGTTTTATTTTCGCCACTCTGCATTTTGTTGTATAAAAACATTGTAGAACAGCTACATGTTTCTACTAAAATTAGAATACAAAACCATATCATAGTTTTATTTGAATAAATACCAAATCAATCCTCATCAAAATAAACTTCATCATTTTTATCCCGCGTGAAATAAACAGGATGAAAATCACTGAATCGAATGCAAAACAACCATGATAAAAACAAACGAGTTGCAATCAAGAGCAGCGATTCATCATCGCTGCTTAAAATAATCACGCTTATAATAAAACCACCATGGGTCGCAATGGCGATAATAATTCCGATTCACACGCAGCCGCGGCTGCTGTGCTCCGATTTCTCGGGGGCTCGAATTTCAGTGGCGCGGCCGATAAAGCCTTTTATTCGTAATTTCATAAAGCAAATATTTTCTTGCCGCATAATTGATAGCAAGCGCGAATTGCCGTGAGCAGGCAACAACGACGAAGCCGAGCGATTCGCGATTATTGTACTATAGCGCACTTATGTGTTTTCGTTCAGTTTTTGTAATGGAAATTTATAATGTATTCTGTATAAATTGCTGAAATAGCGTTTGTAATTATTAAAATTTTATTATTAACTCATATTATGAATGGTATAATTATCTATGGAAAAAAGGAATGGTAATCTTTATCTACTCACTTAGGTAAAGCAGAGCTAATAAAACATTTCGTGAATCATTACTTATCCAGTCAGGTACCGAGTACCCCAGTTTGTTAAAAATTTCAATTTGAGATTACGTTTGGTCCCTGGGATTGGCATTGAGCACCTAACTGGTTAAGTTATGTGTCACAAAATGTTTTATCAGCCCTGATCATTACTTATCCTTTTCTCCGTGAAACTGTACTCAAAATCGGATAGAAATTCATGTTCTTGTCTAAGATAATAAATTCATCAATATTTTTACAAGTAAAGTATTCAAATTCTTTGTTTTAGTTTTAAAAATTAAGAATCATCATTTTAGTACTCTACAATAAAACTGAATCAGTCTCAAATAATAAATAATTCTTTTACGACAAAATAAGGATTCCGTTAACAATGTTGATGTTTCCTGGATAAAATTTAAGCAAGTTTCACGGCTACAGTAACCAGGTAGAAAATGTACGTGTATTAATTTAGACTATAGGCAACAAAATAACTTCCTCTTTGAAGAAGCAACACAACTAATTTCACAAGCTAAATAATTCTACGCAAACAATATTCACCAAGTGAAAAGACAGCCAAGAGTTCACGAACCTCTGCACGACCTCCGCAGCGAAAAAAGCAAAGTCCATAAGCAGAAAGAAAAGGGAGCACAGCAGAGTGTAACTCGGAGGCGCACCTGCGATCAAACGACTTCGGCGTAGAAGATCTATTAAGCCGTCGCTGTCTCGCTCGCTTCCTCCGAGATAAAGAAAGAAAGAGCGAGAGGGAAGGATCGTTTGTTAAACAAACCGACGTTGGCAGACACAGCGGTAAAGAGCGAGCAGGCGCGATTGTTTAGATTCCGCTTGGTTGGCGATGAGGCGCGTCGGTGTCGGTGTCGTCGTCAACTCCGGCGAAGCATATTGCAGTCTAAACAATAATCGAGAGCCGCCGTTGCTTTTTTTCTTTTTCTAGTAGCGAGTTGCAGCACGTGCATAGAAGTCGATGACGGTTGGTTAGGATTCTTGGAAGATTCGAGTTGGATGGATGGCGTGTGGTGTGTGATGAGAGTCGAGGCGACTTATGGAGTCGGGACTGTTGCTACTTATTAGCGTGTAATGATACGTCGAGGTTTAGATTAGTGTCTAGGGGTAATGCATTAGTTGTATAATATTATTAGAGGTTTTATTAGAAAGTCAATGATTTCACTATTTTTATTTTAATATAAATACGATAGATAATTGTATAATGTAATAGTATAATGTGAATGTAGGAGCTTTTTCTTCTATTGATTTTTGATATTATTTCATAATTAAGAAGGTGTCGCACACAATTTCAAATTCAAATTTCATGCCTCAAACTATTACTGGCCGAGAAATGAATGATCAATTGTGTTATTGAATATATAGATCGAATTATCAAATCTTTGTATAACTGTGAACGATGGTGAGACAAGAAATTTGAATTTTTAATTAACTTCGGCTGATTCTTAACACTTCCGCCACGGCGTGATCTATATATGCACGGAGAGAAATAAAATAAAAGAATAGCTGTTTTAGGTATACTAATATGACGTCTCGAAGAAAAAGTTAATGTTCCTATAAAAAAGAAAGATATAGATAGTTTTTTAAGCTGTTGCAACTTGCCACATGACTGCTAAGATAAGACTTTAATTGTGAGTAGAGTAAACGTGGGTTTCAGTAGATTCAGCTTTTTATTTCTCTCCGTGTAGGTCATAAATTTATGAAAACTTTGTTACGTTCTATTAACAAATTTTCTCAGACATTTTTCACATTATTGACACAATACTCATGACGTAGATTCCCTATAACTTTTCTATTTTTTGAATCAATTCGATCTTTTCAGAAAATTGAAAAAATCATTCTTATCATTATACTTTAGCCACCGCGAAAGTGTTAATTAGTTATATTTTCATTAATTGTACATCAAACAACTACGACTCATTAAATTTTGATTGAGCTACGAAGAGAAATCTTTTCCCCTCTCAAAATGAAACTAACTAAATTAATTTTCTTCCATATTCACCATATATAAGTAACAAATTACTCCTCGAGTCTCGCATCTCCACTCATCCGCATTCAAAATCTCACATCGCACTTCCTTCCTCGATAACCAAACCCAAAGTCGCATCTCGTACGCGCGTCACGCTTTCTCCAACATCAAAGGCAACACAACGCTGCGTTACAAGCGGGTGTCATCTCGCTGTCCAAATAAACACGTCGTAAAAGAGGCCCGCCGACAAACGGTAGCGCGCGAAAAGCTGCCGCGGGCTACAGCACAACTGTTTTAATCTCTCGGTCTATATCGTAGATCGCGGTGGAGCGATAGGACGCGGCGAACGCCTTGACCGATCGATTGTAATTTATGACGGTAGCTTTGTGGGTGTGAATTTTTGGAGCAAATAATGGGAGACAGCTGGAGCTGGGTGCAACGCGGTGGTGTTCACTTGACGGTTGGTTGCGCGATGCGTTGGATTTATTGGTTGATTTTACGAGGGTTGTTTGGGAGGAAGTTTTATTGATTGCTACGTGAGTTGTAGTTTCACTGGTTGATGCACGACTTTGTTGCTTGCTTTTGTTGCTTTTTGGATCGTTGATGAGGAAGTGGTTGTCAGGTAATAAAAAGTAATACAGTTTTGAAATAGAAGTACTATATGTAGGTTACGTTTAGAAACACTGATGACAGATTTCGGATTTGTAATTGATAGCCCGGAAAACTCGCTATTTCTGGCACGACTTTCTTGTAAAGAATTATTGTTAACTAGGGTTTGTTATTCGGTAGCAATCGATTCTTAAATAATTTATGAAATTACGTATTATTTTAGATTTATTAATCTTCTAGTAAGGTAAAGCAGTTATTTTTTAATAAATAAAAATCTTCATAAAATAAAAGATGGGAAAAATATTCTGTCATGCTTCAAAGAGTTATAAGGTATAGGTAGTGTCTTTGTATTGTTATTTGTATTTCCACTTTTTTGTATTTACGTTTTCTCATTAGTACTATAGTACTATAGCTACAGGATAGAAGGTATTTTACGTCTAAGTTTGCATTCATTGTCAATTAGGTTGATAGCGTTGTAACGTGTTTGTAATGGTCGCATAGCCTTTGCAATGCTAATGGTAGGGTAACGCGTAATTATCTAAAATAGGACAAATGTTATACATATGTATAGTTGATTGTTAACGGGGCGTAATGAAGCATTTTCGGATACGCTACCTTGCATTTTCTACTGAATATAAGAGAAAGTTATACAGTAAGAAGGTAAAGTCCTGTATGTCATTGGATACTTAGAAATTTAATGAATCCAGTGAATTTTACCTATAGTATCGGATAATTTATAAGGAGTGTTGAAATTTGAGATATTCCAATCTATGTAGTGAAATTTTTATTACTTGTAGCAAAAATTTCTCTAAAATTTATTATTTTATGCAATACTATTTGCAAGAAAAAGAAAGAAAATTACAAAAATTCTTGCGTCAAATTTAATCTTTGCAAATCGTCTTTGACATTCTAGAAGTGATCGTAATCACTTTTAACTTTATGTGCGCTTCACTCAGGTGTTTTAACCATCTTTGCAAATATTACGGTATTAAAAAACTGAAAGTTAAAAGCTGTAAAAATTGACAGTAAATATTGTTACGAGGCAAAGATCATTCATCATTCAAATATTTTATGATCTTATTATCGTAGCTATAATATTACACATTATACACCTTCGCGATACATTTCAAACATACGCCAATAAATATTCCACTAAAAAAGATACTACTATTTTCTTCTCGCATATTTACATGATAAAAGAACATCATTCGTATTCCTCATTTCAACTAATTTCTAACACCATCGTCTCGAAATTCTCACGCAAAATTATACAATCTAAAAAAAAAAGACAAACGTGTTCGTAATTGTAACTTCGCGTTTAAAAAATTGACACGTCCCTTCTCTCTTTCTCTCCTTCTTCATAAATATTCAAGTTTCTCAACTTTGCACGCCAAAAGGGAACGAAAATAAAGACGCGCAAGAGAGGACGCTTCGCTTCGCGGTGGCATTTGTTCGTAACTTTCCTCGCGCCGCAATTCCTTTCGCCTCGAAGTAATGACTGTCGTTGATTGGGTACGTGACGCGTCGCGGGGAGCGACGACGGCTCGCGCGCCTGCCTGGAAAAGGAAAAATTGACTAAGAAAAGTAAAAGTCGAGGCTCGATCTTTTGTTTTCTACCTTTTCTTCTGAGCCTTAGTTTTTTTTAGAAAACGGCGAGCTTGAGTAAAGAAGATAAAGGTGGATAAGTAACTTATGTACCTACAGAAGAAAATGTGTGTTTAGTGTTTTCTTTAGTATTTTTAGCTGCTTTTTTATGAGGGGATTTTAATTATTCAGGAGATTTAGTTGAATAAGCTACGTATATAATTTTGTTGTATACCGTTTTTAATATTTTTTACTAAATGTTATGTTTTCTTTTTGTTACAGGTAAGGCTGAATCTATTGGAGCAATGTTGTAAAAGTAATGCTGTTTTTCAAAGTAAGATCAAAGTAGCTATTATTATCAATCCACACGCAGAGACAATTTGCTAATAGAATTTACCGAGAAAATCCTTGCTAGCCGTCAACTACTCTGACGGTAAAAACTTACGTTATTAATCAGAATTTTTACCATGAACTATAAAGAAAAATTTTACCATAAATCAGGGCAATTTTCCGTGTCACTGCTGTTTTTACTACGAACTCAGGATGTCTCGCGTTAGCTACTACAACGATTATCCCCGTAACTCTTTTCCACGATGAATGTTTCATTCCCTTCTAAAAACGCAAGAATAATCGTAAACCCCGAAGCACGCAATTAACATGCGCAATAATCACGCACAAAGCAAAAATGCCTAGGACAAAAATCGCGCCCCGTACGCCACGACGAATCCGCAAATGGCAAAATCCCGTTTCGCAGAAGGCGCGCGTAGCAGGAATTGCGGCCGCCTGCGAGGTGACCTCGCCGACCGCACTATTGCGAATTCTCGCGACCCACCGAAATTACTCTAGACATCTCTCTGCTTTTATTTATTTTTTCTTTTTAGATTTTTGGATTGTGAAATTGGTACCGTTTGTCACTTTGGAAAAGTTTTCTACGTTTAAATTTTAAGTGCAGAGCTTAATCTGCGACAAAAGTTGGATCATAGCCTTAAAATACGATGCATGTTTACAGTTACAATGGTGTTGTTGAATTTTGTGTTCTTGGAATATTTAATTTTATGGTTTATCGATTTTTTCCTTGTGATTTTTTAAAAGCTTTTATTTATAATGTGCTTGAATAATTTTATGGCCATATTATAATATTTATAGCTTCGAATATACTGCAACTGTAAAAAAAATAGTGTCCGTTGTAATCAACGAAAAAACACCCGTTTTTCTTTTACCCTTCTTATTTGTGTATTTCATGAGTAGTGTAAAGTGTTACTTTACGATTATTGTGTATTTACGTAATGCAGGTATACGTTTGCAATATTAAGAACTGAGATGCAAACGTCGTACACTTGACTAACACAAGAAATGCATGATCCTAGTAAAATGTGTTATTCATATGTGTTTTATATTCCTTTATCATTTATTTCTTTCAAGAAATTATGTACGTCCTAATCAAGAAAATCTCGTTTTTTCCTTCTCGTAGTGACATTATGTAGCATTTGTTTTAAAAATTTATAAACCCTTGCAATCGATTAAAATCCTACCAACATCTACCGCAACTACAAAACCTACCTTCCCGCCAAATATATTTCATTCACCTCGACTATAACCACTCCACAAATTACCACCGCTTAACCCTCCCCCTCTCCCCCTTCAAAACTAAAAACACAACCTGAACTACAACTCGAATTCATCAGGCTCACACTCCGAATTTTTGACCGCCGCAAGTCCCGCGCAATATACACAAACTTGCCTCGTAATTCAGAAGCACCCGCGCGCACCGGGGCACGCGTTCGCCACTTATCGCGTCGCCTCCCCCCGGCTTATTATCCTTTTATTGCCGGGAGAGAGAGGGGCAGAGCACGCGTGATCCTGAATAACTGCAGCTTCGCGCCTGCGCGCGTTAACGTAATATCGAAGCCGAACGCAGACGGGGGATATTTATGCGCGAGAGTGTTACGTGGCGGGGAGAAAATTATTCGAGCTGGCTGTGGGGTCAATTTTTGTAAAGAAAGTTTCGAGCGTTTAATTAGGCTTTGAAGATAGTCCTGGGTGTTTTGGGGTTGGTGCCAGTTGGATTCTAAATTGTCAGCAGCAAGTTATTGCCGGAAGGTTGAGTGGTGATGTTGAACTTAACTTTTGTTGTGTGTACTAGTTTATGTAATTTTTTTTTGTTTTTGTTGTAAGAACTTGGACTACAAATTTTACTTTCACTTTTCACTGGGAAATCAGTGATTTTTCAATCTTTCAAATATTAAAAAATCGCAAATTTGACTGAAAGTGTATGTATAGTGAAAAGCAATTAATTGGATTTGTGTCGTATAATTGACGAGATTGTTATATAAGTATATTGATATTCTGAGTACGTAGTGGAGGTGCAAAGTAACGTGTGTACATTCTTCGTTCGATTGAAGAGTTTTTAGTCAGAAATATGCAGTTTGAAATCACCGGCCATTCTACGATTCAACACGTAATAGTAAAAGATACACCTATAAAACTGGGTTCGTCATTTCACGCGCAGAATTCTGAGAAATCACCGTATAGTTTTACTCGCCATTCAGTGAGTAAATTAAGAAAAAAACTTGAATTTTCTCAACAGAAACTGGTTGCGATACTCGGGAGAGAGAACGACAGCTATAATTTAATTTCATTTAATTATCTCAAAAAGTGTGGACGTTGATGTTATATTTAAGTGTATCGTGGTCAGTTTTATTTGAATTCGCGAACAGGCAAACTCATAAAAAGCAAGATTATAGTTGTCTCGTGAGTTAACAGCTCGTAATGTGACGGTGAGCATTATGGGAATGATTAAGACGTTAGAGTATATCTTTAAATAATGATATAAAAAGAAAAATAATTATTATTCGCTTTAAAGTAAATTTGTTCGGAGAGATCAAAGGAATCTTTTTCTTTATTTTAATTATAAAAAAGGAAGTATTGCATCTGAAGGGGAGTCGTGATTTATGAGACATTATTATCAAAACCAGAAAGCCCGCATTACGATCCAAGATTTTAGATCTGTATAAAGTTACTCAATGAATACCAAATATGAGAGAAATTGTTCAAAAGCGAATTAAAAACACACTAATGCATCCGTGTGCAAAGTTTAATTCAAATTGCTCTCAGAATCACCCGAGAAAGAATCTATATACCCATAAATTAGCCAATAAAATGCCAAAATTCGATTTTGAAAGCGAAGGAAGAGAGACCCCAACTCGAAAGAAGTCAAACTCAACTCTTGCGCAACGAGGAAAAACGGGGAGGGAGCCGGCAAAACTGCGTAATTTATTACTATACGATGAAAGGAGTCGCGGATCCGAAAAAGGAAGCTTGCGCGCGCACTCGCGTATAATAAAAATAGAAGAAGCGAGCGTCGAAGAAAGGCCGAATGTAATTGAAAGAGTGCAACTCTCTCGGAGAGAAAAGCAAAATGCTGGATAGAAGGAGTCAAAAGATCGCGTGGCATAAAGCGAGGATATAGAAACGAGGCTGCAGTTGTAGTCTTACGTCGCAAGCGGAATGTATCTCGGGCAAAGCGAACGTCAGCTGTGGGCAAGGGAGGAAAAACGGGAAGAGCGGGAATCGATCACGAGCAGTGAATAGTTATATATGCAACGTTTATCTCTATCTCTCTCTCTCGTGAGCGTTTATTTTTGTATTCGCGCGGAGTAGAGAATCGTGTGGCTGATCAGTTACGCATCGCGACGAACGGCTAGTTTGTTCAGTGGTCCCGAGTCTCGTTACTCTTTTGCTTTTACGTTCTTAGTGTGAAAATACGTTGATGAGCTCGTGGGTTCTGTTTTGGTCGAGTCAGCGGGAAATCGATGATACTTGTCGAAGAGAACTTCATTTTCTGAAATACATTTTGCCAGTGAATGCGATCAAGAAAATAGAAAGAAAATTTAATAAATATACATTATTAAACAAACGTTTATCTAGGTTCGCATAGCCCACAGTTGATATTCAAATTCTAGTTTTTTATACAAAAAATTACAATATTGATACGCTAAATATTAAGCAAAGTGGATAATCATGCTTATTACCGATAGCAGATAATGGCAATTGATCATCGTCGCAACCTTCATTGAAAATGCAATCTCCACTAATAAATTCCCGTTTATTATCAGGCTTAATATAATAACTCTATTATTAATGTACGCATAAACAGCTAAGTGCGCGCGTTCGCGGCAAAAAAGCCGGCATCCAATCTAACCTCGCGATCACCCCCGTAATAAAAATCTGCATACCTCGCTCCTTGATATACCACTTCATTATCACAACACGGCAGCAGCAACAGCTGAGCGAGGACGAAAAATACACGAGAAACGGTTATAGAACCGAGCGGTGGCAATTGCAGTTTCGCGGTATAACGTGTAAGAATGCGTAAACGTCGGTGTAGGATAGCCGCGAGATCGAGGCGTGTACAGTGCAACAACACGTCGCGTTATATGCGCGTGTAAGATTGTCCGTGGTGTTATATTGGAATTCTTTGGTTGTCGCGGGTGCGCGGGGGTGGAGGGAAAACGACGTGCGGCTACGTTGATACGCACTCCTTTGTCTTCTTGTGGCTGGTAGTTTGGCCTGCGTTTCGCGATTTGTTTGCCTTGGGATTTGGCAGTCGATTGATGAAATTTATAAGAAATGGTTTTCGGTACTGTGGAATTGGTTTTATTAAAATTTAAAGAAAAAATACAAAATAGTATCCTACTTTAAAAAAATGTAGGATTAGTTGAAACTAAGTTTTTGTTGGCTGAATTTTTTGTTTGTGTTATAATCATTTGTAGTACCTCGTAACTAATACTTAATTTTGAAACAGTGATCAACAGAACTTAATTATACAAAAGATAGATAAAAGCATCATATATTTTTATAAATGAAAGTTAATATCAATACCGTAATTCATAAATCATCCAAAATAATTTTTTTACCGTATATTAAGATGCTTCACTTCTGCCAGATATCACATTTCTTTTTCGAAAAAAAATTCATTCAGTAGCAGTTCTGAATATAATATTACTTTATAAATTATCAATAAGACATAAAATATCAATGTATTTATGAATGTAATATATAAGTATAATTATTATAATATATATTTCAAAGAAAAGTACGCTGATAATAAAACAACTGATTAATGATCAATAATTCTTTATACTCTAACGAAAAATAAATGAAATATTAAATAATCACAGAACTCGGATATTCCCGTATAATACACCCAGACCGCGAATTATAAAACCAAATGAAATCGCTCGCGGAGAAAAGCTGGCAAAAAAAGGAATCCCCTTATATGATGGTGTATAACCAAGACTCACAGACGCATTCCGCGCGCATTATCGTTATCGCGCGCTAGCGAGAGAAATTTATCGATCGGAAATTGCACGCTCCGACATTATTGCCGCGCGAAAATCTTGCGAACGAAGTGGATAATTTCAATCGGATTACACGCTCGTCCAAGCTTCGATTATCGTGCGGTGGAAGGCGGGGGGAGAAATAGCGCGCGCGGATTATGCGACGAGTGGTGCGCGCGGACTTGCGTTATACGGCCGCTATACGCGTATGAAATACGCTGTATTGCTTTCTTTTGCGATTCGAGGCTGGCGTGTGCGAGTTTTTTTGTGCGCTTCCGTTTGTGCGAGCGTTTGTGTATCGCGGTGTGTAATCGGTTCGGTAATGAGACCGTCGTGTTCTCTTTGCTTGAAAATGGGAGAGAAGATAATAAAAGACTTTTGCATGGTGAGAAACATTGATAGAGAGAGAGAAAGAGAGAGCAGTAGGGTGCGAGAACTGTATTTTATTACTAAAGCTTAATCGTACAAAAAAATTAGCATTTTTTTATGTAGAGTACACAGTAAAAAGGATTACTAGTTTTAAGAAAAGAATTTCTTAAAATAAGATGCATCAAATTTAAGAACACTTTTTTCTTATTTCAAGACATGCTGAAAAGTTTCTTATTTTAAGAAACTCAATTTCTTATTTTCTTAATTCTCAAACTGTGATGTTAGGTTTTCGTCTTTATTGATTCCTTGTAGATGCTACAGAATTTCAAGTGCTAAAAACTGTGTAAAAATGATCTACTATACTTTGAATATCATTTATTTTCTTATTTCAAAAATATCGTATGGTCTTGGTCTAACGTAGCTCTACAAACCTTGCCGATGTCAAGAGTTTTGTGAATTTTGTGGCGACCACGAGATCGCGCTAAGTAAGTAAATCTTATTTCTTAATATAAGTAACTACGTTTCTTACTTTCTTGTTTTAGAAAAGTTTCTTCCTTTAAGTAATTTATTTTCTTAACATAAGTAAAATACGCGATTTTGTTACTTGTTTTAAGAACAAAAAAATTTTAAGATATTGCAACAAAAATAAGAAATCCCTTTTGCTGTATACATTTATTTTATTTTTTTGCCTTTTTTTATTTATTTAATTATATTCTATGCTTGAATAATCACGATCAAGTCTAGACATTGTAAATCTCTTTAAAATACAATTTAATTCTGTCTACATACATAACGTATAAGAAAATAAATTATATAAGAAAATTGACATTCGACACATTTGATAGTTCAAACAGCCTTTATTTACACTGTAAGTCGCAATACATCTCTTCAAATAACAAAAATTCATTACAAAATCAAGAAAACTTCAACTCGCGATAGCGCACGTCTCTCAAAACCTTACAAGCCGTGCGCGTCCCCGATTCACCTCTCCCTCTCTCCACCAACTGAATATATTTACCCTCCACAAAAGTAACATTTACTTGGAATGTACCAATTAGCATAATCGAATAAATTAATCATTCGCCTTGCGTAGAGAAAATTTTCAATCTCCCAAAGGGTATATAATATTTCCACGCAACTACCTTAGCATTACGCAAGCGCGTCATTCATAAATCAAGCAGCCATCGATGCGCAAAATTCCGCGCTCACCTCTAATTCGCGCTCGCTGTGCGCGTAATTTTTCCTTTTCACTGGGCGTCCGCGCAAAGTGTTACGCGGTGGCACAGCGCGCCAGTGGTGATATATAGGTGAGTCATATGCGCCGTTCCTACGTACACGAGTTTCTTGACTCGAGGAGATGTGTGCGTTTCGTCATGCGGGAGGACGAAGAGGAGATTGCCCCAGAGCGACTGCCGCTCCAGCGGTGCGTTAGTTTCCTTGAAATGAGTCTGCGAGCAAACGTGCCTTGGCAGCTGGAAGATCTATGGCTCGTGCTCTTTTTCTTTCCTCGTTGTCGCTTTAGATTGTCAAGACTGATTGTGTGGAGTATCCTGGCTAATAGCTTAATTAGGCCCATTATGCGTGGAGAGAGGAATCGATGAATTAGCGAATTAGTAGCAATTTAGGTAATTAGCTTGTTGTTTCATGAGCGGGGAATAAAAGAAACTATTGTTTACTGGATAATTGACAATTTATATAATTGGCTAAATTTAAATGATCCTTCATTTTGTAATATGTTTAGAATATTTAACAGCTTTAAACCAAAATAATTTGTTACAGAAGACTATTTAGTAGTCAGTAGTCAGTATTATGAAATATTAAAGTGGTAATATAAGTTATAAATCCCGGTTTGCTCCAAGTTCTACGGAAATTAAAATTAAATCAGTTTAGTATTATACGGTAATCTATTTAGCTCTTTGAGTTCGAATATTACTCGTATATAGATGTCCTTTTGAAAGGACACCAGCCAGGAACCACACAGAATATTTGTCGATAAAATTTTGAAGGTGAAAAAAAATGTATTGAATTCTACGGACTAGTAATAACCGAGGTAGTAACATAATTAATTGGTGTAATAAATGTTGTTAGCACTAGGTTCTTGGAAATAAATATTTTTATATTTCAAATTAATCTGGAAAATCTATCAAAAATAAAGGAACACAGGCTCTTTTTATCACCTTTTTAATCAACAAAATTAATCTCCACACTTGACCGAGCCGTAAAGAAATCCTAATTCACCCATAATCACTCCCTCATAAATTATCACTATTTTCAAGATAGGTTACGAAAAAGAATATCCTAAAAAACAATTAACGAGCGCCTATTTATATTCCTACTCGTGACGTTAATAGCCTCAATTTTACGTTGCCTCCGCCGCCTTTGCCGCTTCAAACCTACAGCACGCGAGTCCAAACACCGCCGTAAAAGCCATGCACACGCGGCCTATTGCGCACGGATAAAAGAGCGAAATAATCTCTCTCTCTCTCTCTCGCGAAATGATCCCTAGCCATAAGCAGCGCTCTCGTCATTATGAGAAATCCAAAAAGGGAGGACTACGCGGTGGTTAGAGTTTCAACCGGTTGGCTGCGGGAGGTCCTAGAATGGATATTTGGGTTGCAGAAGAGAGGAGGTTAACGAAGCGACGAGCCCTGGTGTAGTCTCGATATGCGCGAGGATGTATTTACATGTTGGAGAATGGAAGAGGAGGATTGGCGGAGTTGCGATGCGAGTGTAATGAGTGAGTTTTCGAAATGTGAAGAGGTTTGATCATGTGTTGAAAGTGTGTTTTCTTTTACGTTCGGGTAGGTAGTTTCTAAGAAGATTGGACGACATTCTTATTGATCATAGGATATGATTAAAAACTGTATTTAAGTATATACATTGCTTATGAAATCGCGCATATAGTTACCGTAATTATGAGGTAATATTTAGCTATTAAAACTTTATAGCTTCTCTGAGGAAACTGGTTAAAGAAAACTACGGTGATATCTACTACATTCCTAAGGAAAACGAGAAAAACCACGCGCGAAAGAAAAAATTGAAGAAGGAAACTACGGATAATTATAAAATACACTAGTTCTGAAGTAGATCAATCAGCAGAAAGGATATACACACTAAACAATGAGATTCAACCATTAACCAATACAGGTAGTCATTAACTGTTCATACTTTCCCAAACAGAACTTGGATCAAATGTAAATTTCAATAGCGCTAGACCGAAGTTTCTCAGTGCAACAACCACCTCTCCTCATACTTGAAAAATGCATTCTCATAAATCGCACACTCCTTATCCCAGAGTAACTTCATCACGCTCGACCCATATAACCGTACAACTATGCACACGATCATCCACGTACATCCATCACAACGAATTTCCTGCTATAAACGCGATCTACTTCGGTGCATCCCCACTTCTCCACGTCGCGCGCGCGCGTATTCCGTTTCTCGGCTGGAAAAAGGGAGCAAACTCATAGACAGAGCCACGCGCGCACGTCTCAATTAAATCGGCGCCCGAGGGCCCCTCGGCGCAACTGGTCACCTGTTTCTCCCTCTCTCGATCTCTCGCTAGATATAGACCAGGAAACGCGTTAGTTTGTTCTGCCATGCGCAGTTGATCGTTGCTTTTTCATAATTTACTGCGAGTTCGCTCGATGCGTGATGCGTAATGCGTACATGTGGGCATTGCGTTGTTGATTATTGCGAAATCGATAGATGCGTGCGGCAGTTTGCACGGAAGACGGGAGGTGTATTTATTATCGAGGGTATAATTTGAAATGTAAATTTTTTACCCGACGTCCAGTGGCTTTGCTTTGTCGGGAAATGTAGCCGGAGCGCGGAGTGTGCGCTGTGGCTTAATTAAGAGCGTAATAAATGATTGCGGCGCAACAATGTATGTAGAGCTTGTGTTACACGCTATTAAAAATACTTTGTTGCATCGGCCAGGTTGTGCGGTTGTATTTTACTTTTAATTGAGATTCGAGAAAGAAAGGTTTTTTCTTTACAACTTTTTGCGTTCACGTTGTGTATGATAGCCTGTGGTACTAATTAGAGCAGTACTGGCCACGTCTATAAGAATAATATTAACATAATTCTGTCATCATTGTTTGATTTAAGTTCTACTATAGTTGTGGATAATTATACTACCATTATTGATTCGTGTTTCGAAGCAAAATAAGATACTAACTTGCTTTGCGTAATTTAAATTTAGATAGCTGAGTTAGTTTACATTTATTTGAATCGATCCCACTGAAGCAATCATCCCTCCATTTCTTCCGATTACAAATATTTTGTAATTACTGTCAATCATATGATATTGCGTCTCCAGATCCTTAAACATACACTTCATATACTTCGAAAATCGTTTTGAACGATTTAAAAACTATAATAAAATAATAAATTTTAAGTAAAAAAGATTTATTTCATGAAAAATTTATATTTTATTCTTGGTTTTACAAAATTGTAGAATTTTGAGTTGTCATAGTTTTGTATCTTTTGTTTCTCTTGAAATTACGTGATATTTGCAATATTCTATAAGTGTAAGTATTTATAAGTTTTTTAAGTTTTTTATTTGTTTTATTATGTATAGGCCTGTGTGAGAGACAGTACACGCGCGCTGATGTGAATAATGATGATAAAAATGATGTTTTAAGTGAAATGACGCGATATGTATCTTATACGACGCAATTACGTACTTTAATCTATGATAATTTGTACCTGACGAACATATTTTGAAGATATGCAACTATGTGATATATCTTTATGTAAATGACTGTACATTGTTTTGTTTCTATAAACAAATAAATACATATCTATCTATCTATCTCCCTCTCTCTCCCTCTCTCTGTCTCTCTCTCACACACACACACACGACACCCAACCAACAACCACGTTCAATGGCAGCAACTCTCACCCATGCACACCCACCCGGCACGCAGCTTAACCCTACACACTCTCACCCCACCCCCACCCCCTTGCGTAAAATCGGCTCTCCACCTATTCCCCCTCAGCAGCAGCAGCCAGCGAGTAATTGAGATGTCGCGCGGTGACATAACAATGCCGCGTATACTCGCCTGACGCGCATTATCGCTAGAATACCTCGGCGGCGGCGGCCACGGTCGCTTCAATAACGCCGGGGTTATGCGAATTATGCCGGCGCCGTCGAAATATCTGCCTCTGCCCGCGGGACACGATCGTGTCGCTGGCTCTTTATGGGATCCAGCGCCGCTCTGCTCCGGTGTTGCGCGTGCAGCGGGAAGCGTCGGACCGGATGCGGCTCTATCGGTACTCGGCTGGAGGGCTGGATGTATGAGTAAACGCGCTTCGCGGCTTTGCTTCGGGGGATTGTTTGTTGTTGTTGTGAGCTGCGTGCGTGGAGAGGGGGACGTTGCCGATTAGGTAATGCATATAAAGCAGTAGTTGCGTCGCGCGTTGGCACGGCTGTGATTTTGGGGAATGCGGGTTGGCTGGAGAGGATGATTAGAGCGCGAACGGGACGCGCCGAGAATGGTTATTAGCGAAGTTGCTTGGGATGTGCTTGGGATGGCAAGTTATGGTCCGGTTTAGTTCGATTCGAAGTTTGGTTTAAGTGTGTGGGTGATGCGTATCGCGTGTGATTGGGCTGATAGTCTCTTAGATGTGAACTAGGCTAGGAATGATTGTCTGTTTACCAGGTGGATTGTGATATCTTGATATTTGGTATGAGTGTTAGAGCGCCGATTTTGGTACAACTATAAGGATGTAATTGAATGCCAAAAATTAAGATTTTGACTTACGGATTCCTCTTATAAACTGTAAGCTATCATTATCATAATGTGAGCTTGATGTTATTACAGTAATTATTATGTATTTATAATATGCATGCGTTATAATTATACTAAATGTCAGAGCTCTGTGGTGTAATCATAATAAAAGTAATCGTTCAATTACTCTAATTACCAGCATTCGTGATAGGGTACTTTAGAACCAAAAGAATTATCATTAGGGAAATTAAAAAGAATGTCAATGTAAAATTCAAATAATATCTTTCATTTATAACGAAATATTCAGCTTTCTCCAATCTTATAGAATGAGTATTGTAGTAAGGGTGCGATGATCTATTAAGAATGAATTTTTGACTAAAGTAATATCTACAGATTCAATTAAAATTCCTTTCAAGGTTTATAAATATTTTAAAAGCGTTTGAAACCTGTGATTAAATTACACATGAACCTTACGATTAATCAGTAATAAAAAACTCTAGTAGTTTAGAATTTTTAATAGACCGTCATCAAGAATGGTCGCAATCAAACTTGTTTCTATACCTTTTATAAAACATGCCTACCTAGAGTAAGAAGTTTTTATTTTAATTAATGTAGATAATATCGTACGTTACTTGTAACTATTAAATATAATACACAAGCATTACGATACTAAGACTTGTATCTCATTTGTTCAGACCTCAAAGATCAAAGTAAATTCATTAAAGACTTTTATAGACGATTGCATTATAGATTTCATAATGTTTATAGGTCTTATTGATAACCACCATTAGATTTGAGCCACTGCCGTACGTCACGCTCGCTTACAAACTGCCATCGCAATTAAAACCCCATTTTTCTCCTACTAAAAATCCCTTTCTCAACAACTCCTTCTAACACACGCGTACACACACGCACGCGCAATCCATAAAAAGAAAACCAAACAACACCAGCAGCAGCAGCTAACGCAGAACCCATAAACTAGCGATTAAATCCAGTCTCGCGCCAAGCGTAGCGTTAAATCCTCCACTTCTCTATCGCGCGCGGTAACTTCACACAGAACCTATAAGAGCACACCGACAATACGCAGCCATATACCGAACACACTAGCTGTACGCTATACACACCTCGCGAAAGTATATATCGCGGCTATACAGCCCCCGCGCGTTTGCCAAGCCGCTGCCTGAAACAAACTCAATTAATTTCCCTCGGCCTGCTATCTCGCGTCCTACGCAGGCGCCACAGCTTGAAATTCATTAAATCCCACGCGCTCGTTCACTCGCTGCGCCGATAAACTAGACTGGCCACAGCCGCGGAAACTCGAGACACGAATCTTCGTCGTAGTCGTCGGGGGCGCTAATCTTCCCGCGTACGGATTGCGGTGCCTTATCGAGGACGGGTGTGTGTACGCTTGCACGCGCAGGAGAGATAGTAGGGTGGTGGAGAACAGATTCGAGGATCAGCCGGAAGGCGAGATAGCGCGCCGAAGGAGTCCACCACCTGTGTTTGCGCACGTATGGAATGTATGGATATAGGCGGATAGGTGGCGGTTTGCCGGCTCGTTTGTATAACGCGAGCAAGGCTTCCTTGGCAGGCAGTGGGCAAGGCGATGCCGTAGCGCGGGCTTTGATGGAACCGAGGTGATGGAGATAGCAGATTGTGGTACAGGTGGTATGTTCCGTTAAGGAGGGACACGTGGTTAGCGGGAATTAGAGTTGATGAATGTGGGTTTTTGCAATGCGGGTCGATTTTTTGGGTTATTTGGTTTTGAGATGGAGGGAAATTAATAGCATTAGATTTGAGGGTTAGATACTGATTTGGGGCTTTGTAAATGCTGAACATGTTTGATAACTCTACTAAATTGGTACAAAGTGTTTTGTTAGTAAAAAGAATGATTACATGGAGGGAGATCTGTTGTTACCATAATATGCTCAATGCATGATATTATGATGTTAAGAATTCATACCTTAATACTCTCTAGACTTTTCAGAATGAAAATGTTACTAAGAAAACACAATCACCGAATATATTTGGAATGAGGTTATGATTATATAGTATATTTTATATTAGTATATTATTATGTTAGTATAAAATAAGTTTTGCTCGAGAGATTTGACTAATGATAACTTTAACATGCGAATATTTAAATTTGTAATGTACATTAGTTTGTAGAAAATTAGATAATATCGTATATTCAGATGAATTGACTTTTCTTTTACGCAGTATTCTTTTATCAACTTAACAGGTTTCATTAGCTCTTAATCTCTCAGTTGCAGCAGCTGCACCTTTGAATTCTGATATGAATGCTGCACGCATCGGCGTTTATTAATCGTAGTACCAGGAATTCAGGAAGTGGCTATCTAAAGTACATCCAGCTGGTTAGGTTACAATACCAACAACGATAACTTCATGAAACAAAAGTGTCAATGTCTAATTATCAACCAATTCAATGTGAACAAAATGATTACATTTACTTCATAACAAATAATTCGATTTACAAACCACATTCCCCGTACGATCCCGTACTAATTCTGTAATCTCATCCTCCATCAACAAACACGAACGCCATTTCGAAAAATAAACGTACTATAACGTCGTAATAAAGCAAACATCGAGCGAAAAAAGCAGTAACTAATAGCCGCTCATTCTTACCTTCATTACCCCGACATAAATCTTTCACACCATAAGCAACGCGTAAACCTGCACGCTTCCTTAACGACGCCGGTCACGCCATAATTCAATAATACCTCTCTCCCCCTCCTCCTGATACTAACGGGTGAAATGATCCGTCTACCGGAGCTAGCGTCTACGCTCATAAATCAAGCTCCCATTTTTGGTTCTCAATCAGAGGTGCAATTGTCGCGGCGGCCGGCCCACAAAACCAGATCCAACAAACAGTGTCAGACGACAGCATCCTCCTCTCGCAACGTCGGGGATAATGTCACAATGGAGGAGCAAAGCAGAGCACAGCCAAGCAGAGAGACGCGTTCAATCTTGGCGCGCTCGCTGTAAATTGCCTCGCTTCAGACGCTCTCTCTCTCTCTCTCTCTTACTCGGCGATTTATTGTTTTCGATTGTATTAGTAGCTCTAGCTCCAGCTCCAGAAGTGCCAAGTGTCTGGCTGCCGGTGAAAATCCCTTAACGAGCCGTTCTGCTCCGTTCAGCTCTGCTTCGCTCTGCTTCGCTCTGCTTCGCTCTGTACTTCGAGGCGATGAAAGAGAGAGAGAGAGAGGGAGGTAGACACGGATGGAGCTAGAGCTTCTAATGACTCGAGTGCTTCTAATTCCCGTTTATTATCGGCTGCTGTGCCGCGGGCGCTGCGCGTGATCGGAATGGCGCGGGGCGCAAGGATTAAACGGTAATGCAATCTCGTTGGGTTGGCTGTTCGCCCTTCGATCGAGACGCGACGCAACGCGGCGTACGGCGAATTTGTCATCGGTGTAGTAGGTATATTGGCGCGCAGTGCCTAATGAGTTCGCGTATATTCGGGAATTGCTGCGGATGCGAGTTTTATGAAGTTGGTGGGCGATGGGTGATGGAGAATTTGGATAATTGTGGGGAGGATGTGTGCACGTTTGTTGGGGGAACGAAGTATGTAGGGAATCGAGGTTGATTGGTAGTGTAGAATTAAATGTCCATGGCATTCATAAATATAGATGGAATGCTTCAGGAATTAAATGTGTTTTACTTTCGGTACGAAGAATTTTATTCATTATTGATTTTTAGTATTTTGTAGAATCTTATTCCTGCATACGATGGTTAGACGAAGAGAAATAAGTTGCTATAGTGACGTGTTTAATTTAAGCTCACGCCATCTTGTAATCACTTTAGACATTATTTAATTAGTCGGTAAAGTTTGAACGGGAATTTCATATTTAGTATGAAATGCGTAAGGAACTCTCTCTTTTTAATATAATCATAGAGACTTAACATTTAAAAAAATTAGATCTATGGTAAAAATAGTAACTCAATTCATAAAATTACATTGTGCAACATGAAGCTTTAACCTGGAATTCATGTTTACCTATTTTTAATTCCACACTGAAAACGAACGCCACTCCAACATTTCCATCAACTGCACCGCAATTTCTAAAATAGTATGATCGAATATAGCTATGCATTACCTTCTCCGTTGCATTTCTACACAACTCTTAACCCAATTCGCTATCTTTCCTCCACTATACAGACTACCTTACGTCCTTTTCTTTCTCGGTGGTGAACGTGAGTGTGTGTCGATGGATTCTCGTGGCTCGCTCAGATCTGTCTTATTTCGCATTGTCTTGGCGCATCCATACGTTTTCTACTTGCATTTGTTTGCCTTCGATAGCATCGGTGTCTGAATTAATCGCTCCCGAGTTCACCTCCTCTCTCCTGCGATGTGTATTTACTCCCACACCGTAATGCCAGGTAGTTGAATATTTATGTACTGTAGAAAGAGATTTTTTTCATTGAATAGTGTAGATCTAAAAAATTAAGACGATGTAAATGGATGCGTTGTATCAATTGCAAGCTGCATAAATTTATTGAATTAGAAAGTGATTTTATCTTTGATGTATTTTTATTATACTTTATTTATAGATAGAAATTACTTAAACATTGCGGTTATTTAGGTTCAGATATAAATCTGAATAACTTGCAATCAGTCGAACATCGATTGATGAATTATCTTGGCTTTTATTTATTTTGATGTTTGTTCGCTTTTACTTGTATACTATTATATATTCAACCATCAGACTATTCCTCCACATACTGCGTCTCTTCGCCTCTGATTTAAGTAGTCGATTTCTATATTTACTGTTCTTAAATTGCTTTATTTAACATTAGCTACATCTTAAAGGAGGATGCCCATGACAGCCCTCTTGAGGAAACGTATGAAATCAATACCATTGCTTAAAACTCGTTTAAATATGAATTTAAAATTTGTTTTTGATCCTTCTAAGTGCGGAGAAAGCTATAAAAAATAATATCTATGGATTAAGGCCATTTAAAAGAATGTATAAAGTCTCACCATACTCGGAAATTTCTACTTAATTTAACGACCTTCTTATCACGTTTCTTTTAACTTTCCCCACACTTTAGGGGGTCAATTTATTTTTCAAAATTCATGCTTTGATGAGCTCTGAACAATATTATTGGTTTTATACGTTCCCCTTTAACTGATCTGATATTATAAATCCATGAGCATCCTCCTTTATCTGTTATCTTCTAGTACTGTATCATTTCTTCTTCAGTACTGTATTATCATCAATATTGTAGAAATGTTCCTTTTTATAATCACCTTTTAATCGAATAAAGCTTTGTTGACTGTTGATTTATGAATTTTTTGTCAAAAAAATTAAATTAAATCTTTCCAAAAACAGTTCTACAATAAAATAGTGCTCTTAAATACTCATATCAAAAGTTCATCTACGCTCTTTTCATTCATCTCCGAATATGTTATATATGTTTCTATGCCGAACAATTACATTTCATTCTCCGTTTCTTCCCTTTCTTTATTTACTTTTCTTAAATGGTTTTCTCATGTCTCTCCATTTCATAGGCTTTTTTTCACTTTAATCTTCATACTCAGTTACTGCACACGTTGTCACATTAGCCACATCATAAATATACCTTTCGTCTTCCAGTTCTATTTCGTTCTTCTTCAATATCATACGAATGTCTATTTTCATAATCACATTCAACCAAGTAAATCAATTCATTACCACAAAAAAAAATCTCTCCCACAACTAAACACCACAATATATAAAAAAAAGTAAAATGAAATTTTTCCAATACCCTTTCCTCCCACAAAATTCATCTCCAAAACCCTTCATATAAAAAATTCATCTACCCTCAATTCGCCCATCTCCGTCCACATACGCGTATACACTCCAACATCTCGTTGCCGAATATTTCCATTTCATTTTCCCGCGCTCCTCGTCCCTTTTTCCACTCTCTCTCTCTCCCTCTCTCACTCTTCTCATTCTACGATTACACGGCGGCGCGCGTCGCGCATTCCAATGCACGTACACGTATATACACGTACAGCGGGCGAGCGAGAGAGGAAGGACCTCGTCAAGGTAAGCCGGTCATCGAGGCTCTCCGGCCAGCAGCGCGGCGGCGAGATCTTGAAATAGCCCAGGCAGGCGAGCGCGCGCGAGTTTCTCTTGTACATGCCCTACGGCGTTCCGCGCGCGCGAAATTTTCCGATCGCCGTAGTCGTCGTCGTCGTCGTCCGCGTTCCACGAAAATTCAATGCTGAAGGTGCCAGTGGATGGTGCGAGGAGACACGGTTATTCGCTTTATTCTAGTTCTGCTTCTGCTTTTGCTTCCGATGGTTCTGTTGCTTATTCGTTTTTCTTTGTTTCTGGTTATTCTTTTGGTGAATGGGATCGCACTTGCAGGTGTTCATTTGTATTGAGGGATTTTAGTAATTTCATATCGAGAGTTTTCGAGACTGAATTTGTACGGAAAATAAAAGTTAGCAATGACTACTATGACTGTACAGGATTAGTAATTTGGAAATTACGAGTGAAATGGGCTTATAGTACTAAGTATGACTAGAACTCGAACTTCACGTAATACTCCAATTCTTGGAGTTTTCATGCTTTTATACCAACCAAATGTGTGTTCATAAAATTAAATGATAGTTATTAAAATACTAAGACATGTTTCTTCTATAATACTCGGATAACATGTACAGTAACTCAAATATGAAATAATTATGCAATATTTTTCAATTATCTAAAGATGAGTAATTACTAGAATACATTAGAACTCCTTCAAAATAACTTTTATCATCTCCAAATTGCCCATCGTGCGTAACCACGTTTAGCAGCAATTATTTTTTTCTTAGTGAATCAAACTATTTGAGTTCAAACCTTGTTTCAAAGAACGTCATGGTACCGTCCACTATGTTATTATATTTCAACTCGTTCACTGACCGGCACAAACAACAGAGTAAATAGTTCTTACTTAGAAGTTTCAAAATAATTGGAAACCCATTTCCAAGCGCGATGCATAATTTCCAATTTGTTATAATTCCCAGTACCTATCTCTTACTACACCAACTTATCCGCGTCTCTAAGAGCAAATCCGTGTCTTCCAACTGATGGTCCAAATTAAAAGTTCTTCGTCAAACCGGTTACCTCACACTTGCACCGCGAAACCATCGATTCCTCAAGATTCACCCATAATAATCCACACAAACCTCATTTCATCCGTATATACCAACCCGACTAAAAACTCCCAACCTTTTTGTTCTTCTCTCACCATTGCCCAACTCCGAAGCTTCTATAAGGCAAACTGGCAATGTATACAGATAAAGTCGAGGAATCGGACGACAGTCACGTCGCGCCATATGCGCAATGCAAATCAGCCGCGAAGGATTTCTCGCGCGCTTGCTCGCGAGTGATTCGCGGAAAGCGAGAGTTCGAAGTAGTAGTTATCCGCAGAAGAAGGAAGGCGCTTTTGTGTGTTATATACGCCGCACCACGGCTCGGCTCTCGCTCGATTGTTTACTTTGTAAAACATGTACTTAGCGCGCGCGCCGGTTCGAGCTCGGGCAGTGTATAGTCGGCGGGTGAAAGGGGATTCACCTGCCGCTTGTTTACGTTTCGAACGAGGATATACTTTTATCATTCGAGGAACGATTTCCAAGTTTTAATGGGGAGCTGCTTTTTCGTTTGACGATGATTAGGAATATTTGTGATTTGTAGCTTCTAGTGTTAGTTTCTTTTTTTCAGAAGCTTGTACAGAGTAGAGATAATAGATTGGAATTTATTTATTTAGACGCAAAGATTTATTAGCTTGTTACATGCTTTTACATAAAGTAAATTTACATTTTTGATTTTACCTGTGTCTACCCTGCCGGATTAGTTATAATTTCTTGTTACTTAGTTAATAAACTTACGCCTACGCTAAATTTTCATTTTCTGTCCACTTTACTTATTTTACGTTCTTGTTTAACCTTTTTTTAATTTTAGATTATCTGCTATTCAAAAACTACTACTAAAAATACTCAAACTAAGTTTAAGCATTTAATAATACGTTTCTGCAATATAAAATTTATAGCTCAATTAATGCAATACTCAAAAAATTTCGAAGAAAAGAGCATTACACAAATATTGTGGGTCGTTTTGACACACTACAACAATCTACGATTATCAAACAATCAAAAATCGTTCCAACACTCAACGGATTACACACCCAAAAGAAAGACCACAACACCGGCGAATTAGCGAAACAAGCCGAAGCAAAGAAGCGATCGCACCGAAGAAAGCCGCGAAAGAAAGCCAACAACTCCTCTCTCCCTTCCATCTATATCTCATTAGCATCGCACCTCTCTCTCTCTTGCTCACTCGCTCGCGCTAAACGGCGCTAAGTGATACGCCGTTGCGGGGGCGCGAAGATGCCGGGCGTCGATAACGCGCGCGTCCCAAAGGTGGGAGGAACCGTGGCGGTGAGTTTGCCGAGCGACCGTTAAAAGGACGCGCTAATGCGCTTGACTCAGTGCCGCCGCCGCCGCCGCGTGCCGGGCTTCGCCTTTGAGTGTCCACGACAGAGGCTGCTCTTCCGTCTTCGCGCCGCTCGATTTCTCGCCGCTATAAGGTTGCTCTGGTTATCTTCTTTTTTGTTGTTGTTGAGGAGAGGAGTTTCAAGGAGTTTGGGTTTTTTTTTTGTGTGATAAGGAGCGGGTGTTAAGTTGATTTTGAGATTTTGAGATAAAAAAGTTTAGAGTTGGTTATGGGTATTGGGTACAATTGGAGTGATTATTTTTCATCTGTATATGTGGAATTCAATTTATTTTAAAACAACTGTAGCTTGGCAAATTTTTATTTTTTTATTATAATTGTATGTAGAGTGATCAATTTTCAGTTGCGTTTCTTATATTACAATAACATTATATATTTTGTGAATTCACTACAATATTATTAATAATTTTTATTTTAAAGATCCTAGACTTTATGATTAATGAGTTTATGATCATTCAGACTTTTCAAAAAAATACGGCTGAGCGTCTACTTGTATTATATAAACGTCAAAATGGCTTTAACAGATTTTTTACGCTAGGTTAATCTACGCACCAGTAGAAAATACCGAGCTTGGTTAGACAAGTATTTATGTCTATTGTTTTATTTTCCCATTTCATTTATGTACTGTAACGTCTTAATAAAAGTACCTATCTGATTTTATGAATAACAAAAACGGGGTTAACATTGGATTAATTCATTACCCATAAATAGTTCTATACGGAGAAATTCCCTCCACTACGACGTTCTTCTACACCCCAAAAAAATCCCAAGCTCGATTATCCCCGCCATTCTTTCCACTGTTCGATTGTAATACATCAACAATTTTTCAACATTCACCTTACACACATCCAACATTACCTTTAATTCTTATCACCCACGAACACTTCTACACGGTGCAATCCTTTCCGATTCGCCTCAATCGAATAAACAGCTCGGGATGTCTTCGCTCCGGGCCGTTCGAACGGACCACCCTGTTAGCGGCAGCGGACGGATGCCTGCGAGGTGAGTTAAGAGAGGAGGCTCGCGCGCGGAGAGTGATGAACGCACGCGTGCAATTTGCCGCGGCGCGCGCGCGTGGGGCCTTTACCTCTCGAGCGGTATTTGGTTTCGATCGAGATCTGGGATAGTTTTGCAATTGAGCTGCTGGTGATGTGTTTTCTAATTGCCGGGTGAGAATTCGTTGCGAGGCTCCTGTTAAAGCCATGCGGTTGTGCTGAGTTGTTTTGGGATCAAATATTCAGTTGGATGAATAGTACATTCGAGTATCAATTGGGTTGGTGTGATTGATCAAATTTTACTTTTTTATGTCGCGATTATTGAAACCAAAACTAATTTGTGCTATTGTGCTTCTGAATGATCCGATTGTGTAGTATTTGGGTAATTATAGAAAACTTTCAACGTGACTTTTGGTTAATACAGGTAATGATAATTTTATGACCTCATTCAATATTGATTTGCACAGTCCACTTGAACTGCAGTTGATATTTTCCGTATATTGTCGGTCATTTCATGTCCCACTACATCACGAGTATATAACGATATTGATACAAAAACCGCATGCATGGATTACTTCGTTCACACATTCGCAGTTTGCTCGTTCTATTGTCAAACATTATCCATCTTGCAACACCAAAAAATATATAAAAAAAAAGTTAATTTATTCAGCCAAATCTGATTCTCCGCATTTACATTTATTAGTTTACACTATGCAGATTATGTTCAGTTTGAATAATGCAAAATAAAGAATCATGCGCATGGTCTGACAGTACCCATTCGTTTTCTACTTGAAGTGTTATTTTATATCTTTTTACAAAATTTCTTTTACACATGTATTCATGGATCGATTGTAATTGATATTTCCAATATACTAATTTAATTAGTAATATATGTATATTATAGCGAATCTGACTCGTAATTTATAATTACTGTATTAAATAATAGTCGCAATAAATTTTAATATTAATGTAGTAATAGTATCACTCAAAGCGCTTTATTTACCATCTCATAATATAATTTTTCTCCAAATTAGCATAGCACTCAACTGCAAGCACACACACATTACCACATAGAAGCACTGAAACCTCACAACGAACCTGCACCTTCCACAAAAAGCCGAATCAAATCAAGAAACGCGCTCACCTTTTTGCCCGCCCATTATTCCGCACTTCCTACACACCCAGGCATCCCTTCGTCCCAAGCTTCTCCTCCTCCACCTCCCCTGACACTTACAACCGGTCCAGCCGCGCATATCTCTATTTGTCTCGGCTCGCGCAGCAGACACGCACACTGTTGCGCGCGAGACTCTCCCTACTTTCCATTATCGCGTCCCACCCACTGACTTCTATCTATCTCTCTTTCTCTCTATCCGCGCGGCGCACTTTCTTGCTCCGCGCTTGCTCCCCGATCCGTATCGCGCGTCAGATGTATTTACGAGGCTGTATAATAACAACAACACAGGGGTGCACGCGCGTGTGTGTGTGTGTGTGTGTGTGTGTGTGTGTGTATGCGCGGAGGATGTTGTAATGGATTATACGAGAGGAATGATTCGGAGAGAAAGAAAATAGAGTGACAAACCTTTGAAGTAAGGGGAAGACGTGGGAGAAATTTGATGAGGGAGGAATTATTGCCGAAACTCGGTCTGGATCGCTTAACACCACAGTGTGAAGAACTAGCTACGTTTTCTCGCTCGCAATTCCCTACACTGCAGTTACTTACATCAGCGCAGAAGCTGAATATTTTCCTTGCCTCGTAAAACCTCTAAAATCCGAGGGACGGATTCATTTCAACGCAGATCTGCTGCCTACATCACCCTAAATGTTGGGTACTCGTATCAAGATTATCAACTATTATTCATCGTCGAAGGAAAGAAAAGAAGAAAGAAGAATTGTATGCACAGTACACTGAAAAAAAAATTTGTTAAATCCAAGTAAACGTTTCCTTGAACCGTACTAAGAAAAGATTTATTTGATAATAGTAAATATTTAATTATGTTTAGACTGTTATTCATCAATTCAATAAATATTTACTAAATTTAAGAAATATTTACTTTATTTAAGTAAATCTTTTTTAGTACGATTCAAGGAAACGTTTACTTAGATTTAACAAATTTTTTTTTAAGTGTATGTGTGAGTTGGCGTTCGTCTATTTATTTGTAATATATATATATATATATATATATATATATATATATATATGTGTGGTCTATTTTATAATCGTAATTTGATTAATATTGGCTCCATTTGAGATATTAATTAATACATCGATTTCTTTTCTTTAATATAAATAAGTATGATTTATTTATTTCCTAGTCTTCATATTTTATTATACCTTACAATGTCGTGCAACAATGTTGGGCGTGGTGCGCCCTGGACGGTTTAGTTTCTACCTCTGGCGCGAGCGATGCTTTCTCCTCTCGCGAGAGGTGTTTGGTTGTTTTTTGTTTGGCGGGGTTTTCATGTGTATGGGTGCAGGTCTAGACGCGCGCTGTGCAAATGAGCTAGTTCAGAAGTTGGGTTTATTCCGAGTCGCCGTTATTTGGGCTAAGAGCTGTAAATTGCGGAAGATTGGAGCATACGATCTGTGTAAATGGTGTGGGAATATTTAAACGACGTTTAAATTGAAAGGCGATGGAGTGGATCACTATGTGGATACAGACATTAGGCGTGAATTTTCGATGGCTATATTTTTTTAAGGCTGATGGTTTTTTTTGGAAGGCTGATGGTGGTTTTGTTTGTTTTATATGGTGTCCACAGTAATTCTGTGTAACATATCAGTTGTTTAAAGAACAACCTAAGAAAATTTTAGAAGCTGTACATGGAAATATAGCGTTCATTCAGCTTTGGTTGTATACGCAAAAATGAATTGACCGATAAAAATTACCCTGAAAATCAAAGTAAACATTGGACATCCTGAATTCACAGGGAAAATTATACCCTGATGACCGATAAAAATTTACTTCATTCATAATAAATTTTACCATAAAGTGGGGTAAATTTTACCGTGATATGTGGTCATTTTTTCTATAAATTTAGGATATCTCACGCTTACTATATAATATTTACGATAAATTTTATCCTAAAATTCTCTCTATGCATGTTTTACGCGTTACATTGAAACTTCAAAGATGAATATCTATGCTTAGCGAAGGTACAGTCCATTCAAATTCCAATCATGCATATAAAATGCCCTCATAAACAGCCAGTAAAAATTGAAGAAGATTCCTAACAAAGTCGCCAGTCGCTACAAATACCTCAAAATAAAGACAGATAGGGCAAGAGCAAGCAAAAGAGAGAGATGCAAGATTGGCGTGGCGCGAACTAGTATATATACACACGGAGCGGCAGGAGTTTAGAGCGCATGGGTGTGGGCACGAGCGCGCGGCGTGTAATGTATCATTGTGCAGCGGTTGATGGAAGATAGTGCAGGTAAGCGGAGTAGAGAACCGCGTGTATCGGCCAGTTTAGTACTGGTTACGTGACTTTTTTTGCTGTTACCGGGGGAGCAGCGAGGAGCAGGGATGATGATGGATGCCGCGGAGTGTAATTTAGCGAGAGGAGCGAATAAGGATGTTACGGCGTTGTTTGGCTGAAATTCGGTGTGCTTAATGGGTTTGAATTGAATGTATAAGTATATATTGGTGTACTTTATATTGAGAGTTATCGAGGGTAGTTACTTTGATAGAAAAGTGGGTATTTTGAGTTTATTTTTAGACAAGTAGGACGTAGGTATACAACTTGTTTGTAGTGTAGAAAGCGTTTCATTATATATGTAGGTTAATATTTCTACTAATGTTAGTTCTGAACTATCTGATTTATAATTACAATATGATACGATAGTTACAAAAAATTTGGTATTTTGCAATATTGCAATACGACCTAATACATATTCTTGCCTAGTTTGTCAATTCTTACAAGAATAGATATGAATTTAATTTTAGCAAAATATATAGCCTAATTATGCAGTTAGTATATATAGCCAATACAAAATAATTTAATACGTATGACCAAACAATCTGGTACTATTTATTACGATTATTAGTTCTCCTGATTCTTTACATAGAAATCGAATTAAACAGCGTTCAGTCGTGAACAAAATAACTAACAATAATTAATGTTTACTTTCTAAGTTTTTAAAATTATTTTGCGTAATATTTATTTTCTAACAGTACTAAATAATGTCCAGGAATTAATGACACACGTAAAGTATAAACGATATGCTTTGAAAACGTCTTTATTTAGTTATAGACCACGCGCGAAATCCATATTTTTCCCTACAAGTAGCTTATAACAATAATTCTCCAGTTCAAACTAAACGAGCCGCATTCAACGTTACCCTGCAAATCAACTCTAAGAATGATAAATCGCTCAAGAACTTGCGTACATCGCGCATTAACCAGCCGGTAACATAATTTACACGCTTAAAGCCTCGCCGTCCCGACAATTACAACAAAATTATCATAAAGACTGGAAATAAGAGTCCCCTAAAGACTTCTTACCAGTTCTCCAAACCAGAGAAGAAAAACACAACCAATCCCCAGACTAATTGCACAAAATTAACAAAGAAAAAGGTCGCTCTGACAGACAAAAAAAGGAAACACCACCTCAAAACTCAATTATCTCCCAGTCGCGCGTCGCGCAATCTTACAGGTTTCTCATATATACTAATATACCTATATTTTTATTTTCGCGCAGCGACGACCTTCGGTATAAAAAGCCGACCGCGTCTCCGCGCGCTGAATTGCAAATAAGTCTCGCGCTTGCCGCTGTGCTGTCCCAGATATTGACACACCCGGCTATACGCGAAACCGATTTTTCCGGATTGCTCGGGATGGATAGGTATATAGGGGCGAAGCGCCTTGTTTATCTCGCGAGCCTCGTATAAATATTCAAGAGAAGCACTTGTGCTGGCTTTGCTGGTTAGCAGCAGGTATGCCGTTGTCGTTGTTGCTTTTGTTTTGCTTTGTTTCTGGTGCAATTTGCTTTCTTTGCTTTTGAAATTCGTTTGATTGTGCCTGTGCTGTGCGACACGACGAGTTTGATGCGGATTTGGTTTTATTTTGCAGTGCGTGTAGGGGGACAGGTGTTCGATTAATCTTGAGCATGATTGAATTAGAGTTTTTAGTTGTTAGCTGTGTGGAGGCGTCTTTCTTTTATTTTGGATGTTTTAGAGGATCTTGAGAATAGAACTCTTAATCGTTAATAAGAATTTTAATTTACAATTACAGATAGGATGTATTGATTTGTAAAAATTTATCAATATTTTATTTTGGTTGGTTCAGAGAATTTTTAATGTAGAACTTTTAAGGGCTAATAGGAATTTTTGTAATATGAAGCTTCACTTTTTTAGAATTTATTTTTGTTTAAGAAATATTGATTCTGTTACTAGGTAAATTTATAGCATTTATTTAAAATTCAATCATCGATCTCTTTGAGTAAATGTTTTGGAGGTGAACAGAAACAAAAACATTGTTTATCATTTTATCTCTTCTACCTATCAAATCAATTTTAAACAAATTACTATTATTATTTTATTAATTGCTCTTTATTAAAGAATTGTAAAATGTAATAAATAAAGCGATGGCGAATTCAGTGCTATTAAAATTATTTTACAGACTAATAATAATAGTTTGCTTAAATAAATCTACAAAAACGAAACATATTTCTTGAAAGTAACTGTCGTTAAAAACTCAATTCAAAATAAACTTTAAGCATCAACTATCGACCCAACTGCGAACGTATTACTGCCTATCACATAACCATTGTCCCAAACCGCACCCCGATAAGAAGATTCACTCGCGTACGCCCCAAATCTCTTCCCAGCTACCTTATAACCTGTCAAGCCTCTCTCCCCATCTCCTCGCCATTAAGAACCCGCAGCCAACGGACGAGGAAGAAAAAAGAACACCCTCTTTACTCTTGCATTCGGATAATCGACTCTCCGTACTACCACCCCCTCCTTCAGCGAATACCGCGAATTCCTCCTCTCGGAAAATCTGGCGCCACCGGCGTCGTCGTCGCAATGCAATTTTTTGACCTTATCGACGGGACGACCTGCCGATAACCAGACGCGCGGAGAATCTCTCCTCCGTCCCCGCTCCGCGGATTTCAGCTGCTGCTCTCTTCTGCTTTTCTTTCGTTTCACTGATAATTGGACGATTGGATTTCCTTGGTTCGCTCGAGGAGGACGAGGACGGCTCTTTGCCCGAGATCGGAGCTCTCTTGTAAGCCCGTTGTCGGGGAGCTCGAGGTGGAAGTTGTACCTGGAGTCGGGGACGGCATCGACATCTTCAATTAAACTAAAAATAAAGAGGGTAGAGAGGGAGGGGGGGAGGAGGGATTGAGAGAAAATGGGCCGAGGATTCATTTGCTCACGAGGGTCTTTCTGTTTTATTTGTTTTTTTTTTTGCTTTGGGCTTGATGCAGTGTCTGGGATTGTGTTTAACATTGTGAATCGTGTGTAACTTGTTAAGACATAACTTATATAAGCAAAAACCTTACTTATGATTTTATTTATGATTAAGACTAAAGGTAATTGATTATCTTAAATTTGGATAATATTATATTTCACAAATATTTGATGAAGATTTTTATAAAATGTAACTCCTCTCAAACAGGCTTCTTAAAGAGAAACTATTTATCTAGAATAACATATTCTAGAATTTATTTTTTTATAATCTAAGTAGATAATATATCTAATTATAATCTGAACATAATTATCTCATTGTTCAGTTGTAAATTATTCCCTGACCTTTGTTTTTCATAAAGATTCTTTTTATCTAAATACTTTACCATGACTGATAGCTTCAAATAAGAATTAGCCATTCCAATATTATCTGCAACAATTCATTCAAGAAACTCAATTCGAAGTTAAATGCGTCATTAACCCTCTAAGTCCAGGTAGACCCTCCAGGACCCATACATTTTTTCTAAAATTGTAGCGCTATACAAACTTGAAATTATGCAATAAAAATATATCCGCCAGGTCGAAGTGAACCATTTCCAATCTCGTAGTGGCGTAACGGTCATTTTTTACCACGTTGAATCCAGGAAACCTAAAGATTTTAATATAACAATGATTACACTTATTCAAATCCCATTTTCTATACTGAGAACCTAGAGGCTTAACATTTAAACGTAAAAAACACTCACTAAGCACCACTTCCGCATCTAAAACCCAAAAATCCCCAAGCCATGCAACACCGCCTTTCCCATCTCTCATCCATCTCCAGCATCATTCTGCACGCTTCTCCTCCCCCCAAAAAAATCATCCTCCCGACTGCAGTGCTCTCCGACGTCCCGCGGCGCGCGCTCGCTCTCCGTGCACCGCAGCTCTTTCTCCCCGGGAGCATTTTCTACGTGTGTGCTCCCTCTTCCTCTCTCTCTCTCTCTCTCTCGAGAAGGCTACACAAGAGCTGAAGCTGAAGCTAAAGCTGAAGCTCAAGCCGAAGCCGCCGCGGAGGACAGAAACAGACATAGAGGGAAATCGAGCGGAAGACGCTTTCGCGCGCCCCCCGGCTGCTTTATGCACTCGTGATCGTCCTCGTGATACTCTCGAATTTTACGAGCTCCGTCTCTGGGCGCCGCTCTTCGCCTCCGAGTGAGCGCGTATTTTTTCCTCAAATGGCGATACCGCTGCGTGTGTGTGTGTGTGTAGTTATTATATTTATATGTACGAATGGTTGCGAACGATCGACGATGAGGTTCGAGGCTAGACGCGAGGAGGTTAGCGATGGCTGCACTCGACTTAACGGTCGCCGACGAGCGATTTTTCCGAATGCGCATTGCAAATGGCGCTTCCGCGTGTGTGATTATGTGCTATTGTGGAAAATTGAAGAGATCGTTTGGGGGGAGTTTTGATGGCTCTGCAGTGGGTGTAGGGAGTCGATTTCGCCTGTGATTTGGAGGGAGAGATGTATTGGAAATTAATGTTTAAAGCGGGAGTGGGGTTTTTTTGGGTGGGAAGGAATCGGGTTGATTTTATTGGGTGCGAGTTGAATCCGTTGACCTTTTTATTGTCCATTACATTATGGTATGGATGTTTTAAGTAAGTTACGAGAGTAATACGTTTATTCATTTTATTTATTCTTTGTCGTTTATGAAAAACATTCGAAAACAATAGTATAGAACTATCTATTTTTCGTAGAATTAGGACGATTTACGAAATTGTTTCTAGACCAGAAACTGATTATTTCGCTGAAAATCGCCAAAAAATTATAATCTTAAAATGATCACTCAAATAAATAGCAAAACATACAAATTGTGGCTAATCCTACCACCTCTTTACTTATTTCTCAGGTCTCTGTTAACTTAGTAACCTTATTTTTTCTCTTTGTACAAAGATACACATGTCAACAATGGACTGTTAAATGTTTAAATCATACAACAGTGTTTGAAGAATAAGTATAATAACTATTACTTTCTATAACGATTATTCGATTTGTTATCTGCACGAGAATAAAATGAATACATTAAAAGCAACAACAAAAATGAGTACACAGTAAATTGTTTAGACAGTACATTGTAGAAAAACCACACGCATTTGCATTCCGCATAGATATACTTATTAAAAGCATAAAAAAGGCCATCCGAAGATAATTCTATTAACACAAAGTCTATAATTACCGATTCCCTGATTTACGAGCCATTGAAGAAAGTTGCCGATGCGGCAGCCGACTTTCTACATATGTATTTATGCAGCCTTCGCGATAGAGAAGGCATATAATCGGGGAGGCGAAAAAGTAACTCTCCGCTGCGCAGGCCAATAGATTCAGCTGGCCGATATATTCCCCCGGTCAGCGTGCTTTTCTTACGACTCGCGCACAATATACACGCGGCAGCAGCGAATAATGCTTATTAGCGGGTGGAATGCGTGCGTGCGCCGTATAATAAAGCGAGACTTGTTTCGCGATAAATAATATAACGGTCGCGTTGGTTTGCGTTGGTTTTTGCTGGCTTGAAAACTGTTGTGCGCTGATTTTAATGGATTATCTAGGATAAAGGTGTGTATCTGTGACAGGGCTATTAAGATGCTACGATTACAGTCTTCCTTGGATGACCATATGGTTTTACCTGAATAATTGATTCTTCGGCTGTTCAGATCTGGGGCGAGATACTGTTTTCTATTGAATATTTTTTGGAATAAGTAATTAACTTTCTTTCAATTATTTGGGCGTTGAGCTTGCTGTCTTGACTCCCCTAACATTTAATTTACAGCTAACTAACTTTTTGATAAGAATGAAAAGAATTGATTACACAATCTGTGTAGAAACATGTTCCCAATAATTAATTGTCATCGCACACTATACTAAACAATAAAATAACTTGAATTTATTGCTGCTCAAAACCAATCTATACCAACTTCATCGTATCCTTAACGAACTCATTACAATTTCGTCACTGCCAAAATCGAGAGCCCTACAATCACTACAATTTACAGTATCCTTCCAACTCGACTTTTCCATCATGCGTAATAGAAAATATAGGGTTCACCCCGACTGCTGTTAATTGGCGATATCGCGAGAAAGCTACGCGCCTGTGCGTATTGGTATCGACGATTCGATGCATATATACACGACGAACGCACGGCGCCTCGTTTTTGCTGAACGAGCGAGACAAAAATCGGGGCGCAGCGCGAGTCCGTATATCATTGCTCGTTAGAACATTAATTGACAGCGGGGACCTGGTGTAACGAAGTCGCCGGGCGATTTCTTTTGCCTGATTAGTGACTCCCCCTCGAGGCCGCAGATTAGAATAGTGGGGTCTTGGAGGTTTGGTTTTTTCGAGAGAGGATTTGAAGTTCAGTGGTGGGATGATCTTGAGTAGTTTGTATTTATTGTAGGAGATTCAGTGCTTTGAGGTATGACTGCAGGTTGTTTGAAATATGTGCAGAGTTTCATCGGTTGATGGATCGATTACAATTAGTGCGCTTTAATTTTGAATCAATGAAACTCACTGCAATCATTAGCAAACCTACACATTGTTTCACAACCTCACTGATACAAATTTAGAAAATTCTGTATCTACATATACGATAAAAACCCGGCATTTAACTAGTTGACAAACAACTGTACACAAGAACCATAACTCACAGTTCTTCCGCACCAACTTAACTCATCTCGTAATAGGCAGCAGCGCGACTTACCGCCAAGAAACTCAACCCCTTCCAAAAGTCAACGAACCCCAAACCCTCCACCCAACCAACAGCTGCTGCCGCTGTATCTCATCTCGCATCCGCGAAATCACGTTTCCTCCCTCCCCCCCAACACATCCCGTACACTACACAGCCAGACGCAGCGACGACAAAAAGGAGGTAATCCCCGGTGGCGATTTATCGACTTGGCAGCCGGTGGCGATGACTAATTTAATTAGGATCGCGAGCGAGAGAGCCTCGGCTACTTTTTCGAGCCCGCCGCGCAACCGCCTCGCCGAGCCAAAACTCCATTTAGATGCAACGAGAGCAGCAGCAGCAAGAAACAGCGGCTATACTACACAGCTGTATAAAGCTGCAAGAAGAAGAAGGAGGAGGTCAGCCGCGATGGCAGACAGACAGAAAAGAAAGGACAAGGATGGGAGGAGGAGAGGATGGAGGGACGAGTGTGCAAATGGCGCGTGCGAGAGGGGACCGGTATCCCAAGAGCGAGAGAGAGAGAGAGAAGGGAGATACGCGACAGATCCATTAGAACCTAGACATCGTGACCCAGTGAGGCCAAGAGCAGCGGCGACCGCGAGAGATTCCGTTTTATTATGAGAAATTAGCTCGGCGCGGCGCAGTTGCGCGGTCGATGAACTCGTCGCTCGCGTGGTCTTTTTCCCGCTGGCCGCGCAGTTGTGTAGTTGCGTGAAGAGGAAATATCCGCTGTGGGTTGGCTGAAGAGTCAAGCTGTTACGGCATGTGTTACTCGAGCGGTATTTTGGTGGTGGATAGGACAATTTTTTTCCACGAGTAGTGCACCTTTTAGCCAAAGCTCGATTCTTACACAATAGTAGGGAATCTTTTTCATGTCAATGTCAATCAATCTTTCAGTTACATTTAATTTGTTAAATATGTAAGAGTGAAAGGACCACGCACAGAGTAAATGGAAATCGGCAACCGGTCAAATTATCTGAAAATGAAATATGTTATAGTTTGTGGTGTGCTGAATAAAAGTTCTCATGGGTCCAAGACCCAATAATGGCCAGTTTCGGCGCTAAATTGATCAGCGACTATGGAAACACTAAAAAATGAATCAGCCATTCTTAAGAAGACTACTTAGCTCCTCCTGACCCTGTTAGGGGCACCTTATTGTACATTTGACCCCAGATTCGGGATCAGCGACCATGAAAACCCTCGAAAATAAAGTCTTCAGCAATTCCCAAAAACCTCACGATGAATTGAATGATTAGGAGCCCACTGACCCCATTAGGGCCACCAAATAGTAAATCTGACCCCAGATTTTTGATATGCGATATAAAAACCCCTTATCGTGTATTTTTATTGATTTTCAAGGACTTCAAATGATAACGGCTTCAAATAATTACGCTCAGAGGCTGTAGCCGCTGCGTGTGTACACTATCAAATTTGCTGACATTCAATGTCGTTTAGTGCCGAAACTGGCCATTATTGGGTCTTGGACCCAGGAGAACTTTTATTCAGCACACCATAAACTATAACATATTTAATTTTCAGACAATTTGACCGGTTGCCGATTTCCATTTACCCCGTGCGTAGTTCTTTTGCTTAGAAGCTTGAGTGAATGGTGATTAGAGGTCATATTTCACTCCAGTTGCGGCTTTACTCTAAAGTAGAGTGCAACTTACCAGACAGATAACAATAAGATGTCATCCACGTATCTTGAATTTTCGTTTAAATTTATATTCATGAATCACATGACAAATGAATTAGAGCTTTAAAATTTGCATATCCGATGGAATATATAAAGAAGTAATTTTTATTAATGCATTAAAAATTTCATAGTGAAAAACAGGATACGTTTATACTGTTTGGATGACTAGCCTCATTTAACTCATTCTTATAGTTCTTTTTTTGTTTTGCATGAAAAGTTAATATTCAAAGTTAACAGAATGCAGTTTAAATTCAAAAACCGAAACACATGAGGTTTTTCAATGTGACGTTCCAACATCCTTTTAGGCAGTATAAGTAGCTACCGCATAACGTTTAGGTTTCAGCAGCTCATGCATTATTTATACATTGATTAATTAATTGAAATACTCAAACGAACACTTTTGTGAGAATTAGCAATTTCGCATGTACCTATAGACTGTAAATAAATTTCTATATTTTAACATATAAAATTGTACTATGATAAAAAATAAAGAAGTTAACCTCCAAATCTGTAACTTCATATGCTTCCCTACTTCTTACGTCTACGCTTATCGCCAATACAGAACTCGTGCAGAATCCCCCTTGTTCTACATCCGCCCGATGCTAAATCGGCTCGAATTCTCTCTCTTTCTCTCCGTGCGCAGCAGTCTCTCTTGTGCTCCTTCTCGTCTCGCGAGCGAAATCGTTCCGCGAGAGGAGAACGCGCTCGTGGTGTGTTTGTGTATATCGTATCCTTCCGATTCTCGTA
Organism: Gastracanthus pulcherrimus; assembly: GCA_949152435.1. Taxonomy (NCBI): domain Eukaryota; kingdom Metazoa; phylum Arthropoda; class Insecta; order Hymenoptera; family Pteromalidae; genus Gastracanthus; species Gastracanthus pulcherrimus. Next base: position 165,295,175 of record OX424575.1, on the reverse strand, counting down.
AAGGGGATTGATTGGCTTGGCTCGGCTTGGCAAGTGCACGCCGACTTGGCTTGTATTGCCCCGCTGGATTTGTTTGTTTGTTTTTTTTTTCTGCGCTTGCTGGAAGCCTTTTTGCTGGATGGAGGAGAGGAGGTGGATTGTGTTGTATGTGTGTTGCGTGTATTGCTTTTCTTCGGTTGTACTTGCTGTTTGCGGAGAGATTGAGAGTTGGGCGGGTGACAAGAGGAAGGTTTTGACATTTATATGTTACTTTTCTTAATTTTGCTGCATAATTCATTTGGACCAAATTGTTCTTCTTTTGAGTTAGTAAGGACACTTGACGGATAGTTTTAAGAGAAAGCACCAGTCAATTATTAAAAAGGGATAGAAAAAGTTTTAAATTTCTATTATATAACATACAATGTTTACAATTATTTTATAATGTTGTTGCAAATCGAGGCTTAGTACAAGTGATATTATGATACATCGAAATCCAGGAGAGCATTCACTTATTATTGCATAGAACTCAATATAATTTTTCTACAATAATCATTTAATACCTAAAGAGTTCTGATAAAAACAGCGATTATGAAGATACTAATTATCATTTCCTCCACCTTTCAGGACGCTTATTACACATGATATATTTCAAGTAATTTTCATATCATCCGCACGACGTATTCCTCAAATTGCTCCTTCAACTTCGCGTACCAAAAGTCGGAAACCGTCACCTCGCTCGCCAACACCCAACTCTCTCGTACACCTCGAGCCCCCATTAAACCTTAATCACCCTCCATCCACTCGAATCGCGCATCCTCCCCGAAACCCACGAGTACAAAGAAAGGGAAAAAACAAAGACCAAAATCCAGGCAGTGGCTAATCGGTGATCATCTTTCACGCCGAGAGCCATGGACGAGCAAAAAAGAGCGCGCGGGGCGTGGTGGTGTTTCGCTCAAGTGCTTACATTATTCACGAGACTCGCGCCGCGCGACTGTAGTACACTTTTTTTTGTTCGCGTATTACACGTATATAGCGCAGGCTTATCAATCGTCGCGTTCTTTCTTCCCTCTTTTGTTTTATCTTGATTTCGAGTGGAGCGAGCTAGTGTCGCTTTAATTGATTGGATTATTTAGACGAGGAGGTTCCGAGGGGTTCCCTCTTTTTTCGAGATACTTTGTTTTGCATGCGGGTAGTGCGTGGAGCGAGCGAGTTAATGAATCGAATGCGTGGAAGACGTGCGACAGGACGCGGCAGTTACTTTGCGAGCGAGTTTTTAATGAGGGTGGGATGCGATGCGCGGTTATGAGGTGCAGTGGACGGTTGGGGATAATTGATGGTGGCTGTTTAACGATGCAGATGATAAGATAAAATTATTTTGAAGGACTTGTTTTATTAAAATATTTCTAGATGTAATATTCTTGATTATTCTCATTTTTGTTTTACATGATTTTTCTTTTAATTTCGCTAAATCGTGTAAAATTCAAGCTCCTGCAAAATTGTAGTAAAAAGAATTTTAGTAACTGACTTTATTAACGAAAAAGTTGTAACAAAATGAATCAAATTTTATTAAGGCTACGTATTTTTTACATCGATATCAAAGATCGACTCAAATGAAATAATTGTAAATCTTCGATTTTATTAAAAAATGTCGCGGCTTTTCATTATAGTTACAATTAGGTCAGTCGTAAGGCAAGAATAGCCGTTACATACACTGGAATCATAAAAGTCCAATGAAACATGAATTATGTTACTACCTAGCCGGCGGGAAAATTCAATCAACATAAATTTTATTCTTGTTGGTGCGTGTTACATCTGCATATATACCGCAAAAACATCCTTTTTGTGTTTGTTTGCTTAGTGCATTAATCCTTTTGCGTTACTTTTTTATGACTGACAGTAATTCTCGCATTTCAATAATTGTCGTGTCTAAGTGTCTAGCCATTAGCTGAGTTACGTTATTTATGACATTTCATGGTAAAAGGATAACATTGTAAATAAGTTAACCTCTCAAATGTTCATTAGTTAAAATTAAAATTTTACTGGATAGATAACATCTACTTTAATTACAATCGAATCAGTTTAAGGTTTAACGCGAAGAAATCTACTCAGAAAAAGTTGACAATATATTCTTATAGATCGTGGTCTAAATTTTTTGTAATTATTACATTTTTTTATTTCAATAAGGTAAGGACAAAGCTCTAAAAACGTTGTGACATAATTTCGGCTGGCCTCTTTTCATCTTTCAAATCGATTTAAAAACTTAATATACTTTTAAAAAAAACAAAAAGAAATACACGTATCCTCAATCTCTTACTATATACACAAATGCCGATTAAAAATAAATTTGCATCCATTCCCCATTCAAATATTCCATCACGAGAGAAAGGATTATTTAAAATAAAATGCAACAAATTTATAAAATATGTTTCGAATAACTGTGTTTCTTATTATAAGTATTTAAGTAATAAGTACGAAACAAGTTATTTTCATTGTTAAAATCAGCATTTTCCAATTTTCATCTTATTTTCCCTAGAGTTTTTCATTTTTGCATGTGTTTCTCACATAAAGAAAAAGGGTTTCTTAAATTAATAGCGTATTCTTGTTTCTATTACAGATTTCTTACAACAAGTACATAGTACAATTAAAATTTCCATTGTATATTATATAAGACCAGCAAACACTCTAAACTGCAATAAAAGTAAAAAATCCCTTCTACTATATAAAATACAATAACATTTATCACTCTTCTTCTCCTTATCCCACTCGCCCACTCCAAAAGAACTCAGCAACACCCTACGAACTACCCAGATCCATCAAAACTAATTAAACAAAAATCCGCGATTCTCGTCTAGCCGGCAGCAGCCACTCATCTTATCCCCCTCTCCTCCCGATTATCGACGCTTATAGGCGCCGCTCCGTAGTTATATAACTTATACATCTGCTTTATCCACTGCCGATCGCGACGCACACAGCGGGCCCTCGCGGCGGAGGAAGTCGTTTGCGCTCGCGCCCACGCCGCCGAGTGCGATTGATTTTCAGTCGATGCTCGCTGGGACGCGTGGGTGAGGATGTCCGTCGGTGGATGCGCCGGAAGTCCGTGCGGGCTTTTTTTTTGCAAGGGGAGAGATGGAAAAAGTGGCGGAGAAGAGAGAGGGTCGAGCTTTCGCGCGTTACGTTGGACTTGGTTATTGGTAGGTCAAGGAGAGGGAACATTAAATTGGGAATGTGGCTTGTTTTTTAAAGGCAATTGTGTATTTTTGTAAGGCATTCGGAATCTAGTTTGGGACTATTCGATTTACTGAAACGTATAGTTCAAAATGATTTTCTTCATTTTCATCTCTGAGATAGCTTTGTTCTTTCTTTCGGGAAACTGAAGTTCACGTGTTTCTGCGACGTTAAAAGTAGGAAGCAATCAGTTTTTAGTTTTATCTTTGGAAATGTACGTCGGAGAAGATTGTACTTTGATACAAAAGTATATTAAAAAATGTATTGGTTCTGCAGATATTGCAAAATTTTAGATTGAGATTTTTGAAAGTTCATTCGTTTTCAAAGGTACAATATTGGAAATTGCACTTTTGGATTTAATAATAAATAAGCAATTATATTTCTATAATTATACTTCTGTAGTTACTTTTCAGAATTCTAAATGCATTAATTTTAATACAAGATTCTACTACAATTTAAAATAAATTAAATTAAAGAAAAAAAATTTTAAGTAATTTTTTAAATTTTAGATTGAGATTTATCACAAATTCATTAGATTTCGAAGTGAAGATTCGAAATAACTCTTTGGACTTAATCATAAATAAGCAAATATTTGAATATATTTCTAACGATCGTTATACAAGAACGCTGATATAAAGATACTTAATATAGTACTTACTAAAATTCTAAACCCATTAATTTAAATCTACGAACAACTCAATCTTTTATCAACATCACATTGAAGTGTCCATCTAAATCTCGTGCAACAAATAACGCATCGAAAATCTGATTAATTACCGTTACGATCCCAACCTTGTAACAGAATTTTTCCCAATCCCCCGAGTACAAGCGACGGCTGATTCCACGCATACACACGCATAAAATCTCTCTCCATTCGCGAAAAGTCAAGCCCGCACATCGAGTCTCGATTCCGCCGTCGCGATAGATAAATCTTCTCGCTTATGAATGCTCGATCCGCGAGAATCCGAAGAATAACGACCGTCTAGCTGCTCACTGAATACAAGAATGACGCAAAGATAGATCGTCGTCAAAGCGATGTGCAGTGCAGCGCAAAACTGCGACATCTTTATAAACACGAGTCGATACCCACGGATGCTGCACGAAAAAAAAGAGAGATTATCAAATCCCGATTGTGTCTCAAGATATACGCATGTACATCCTTACATCCACGTATCATCGACGCACTCGAGGAATATATATATATATATACAGATATGCATTGCTCAAAAGACAGGAGTGAGGTTACACCTCGGGTTTATATTGCCGCAGTCCTTCCGCACAACGCTCTTTCGTTTCTCGTTTTTGTTGGTGCCGCGCACGCTGACGTCGCGCGCGGATAAGATAGACGAGCCGCGATCCGATCGGCCGCACCGCGGCTTTGCACATCCGCCTCGAATTATTCGCGCGAAGGTCGATTAGCCTCGAGAGGAAGAGAAAGAGAGAAAACGATGATCGATGGACCTCTCGATCTTCGAGCCATTCTCGATCTTCGCTGGATCTTTATTTGCGAGAGGTGTTCATGGTGCTGCTAGTTCGAGTTTGCTTGTGCGACGGCCTGAGAGATAATACTCCAGGGTGACATTGAAATGAATACAATGTACGGATGATTTTTTGTGGTGATGGGTGATGTTATCGGCTGATCGTTCAATTGTTGACATTTTTTTAGTAATTATAGAGGGATTGAGTTTTATTTGTGCTTGACAGGAAAATTACTATTATTTTTATTTGTTCTTTGACAGGTGTATTAATATAATAAGCTTTCTCCTTTTAATATAAAAAGGGTGCCGTTTGTCGATTCACTATTTAGGTATATTTATATTTCAACTGCACTATTTAGAGATAATTGTTGGTTAATTAATTATGACATTTTTTGTTTAAATTAAAAAGAAAATGTTTAATATTATTGTTTTATTGGGAATATAAAAAATGCGATGAAATACAAAATAATTATACAGAAAAGAATTTTAAAGATAATTTAAGGAGAAGCTAGACTACATTTTTATATTCAACCATATATAGATAAGGTTCGGTAGATTGTGTTGAAATTGTGAAATATATTTCATCATAATCAAATTTGATTTTGAGCTAATTTATGTTTCACTTTGCTATTCAGTAATAAATTACTTCTCTATGCCTCAATATTAAAATTGTATTAACAAACAAGAACTTTTAACTATATTATACATCTTGAAATCCGTATAGTTAATCAAATTATAATTTATCACATGCACGCACAAGTAATAGAATACAATTTCAATAAAATTGTTCTCGATAAAAACACCTAAAACATGATCTAGTAAAACTTCCTCCGTCTCGTTTCCGTTTGAAACGACACAAGCCCTCCCCGAAGAGAAAAGAAAATTATAAGTAACGCCAAATTAGCTTTTCACCCTCCCCCCCCCCCCCCCCAATCTCAACGAGGCCAAAATGAAAAAGAAGAGATACACGCCGCGTCGTCTCGGCATAAGGAGCGGAGTAGCGGGAGAAGAGAAAAGGAGCCAAGAAAAAGCGCCGTTATCGTGCTTCTAACGAGCCAGATGAGAAAATAACGATCCCCCAGACTTAATATTTGCTCGCGCTCGGCGCGAGAGTAGCGAAGAGAAGGAGAAACAGGAAGCATTGGAAGAAGAGGGAGAGAAAGAGAGAGAGAGAGATAGCAATCTGGTCTATATAGACTAAAGAGAGGGAGCGAAATTTCATAGCGGCGGGAGCTTCTCTGTGTTTCTTCACCGCCAGTTTTCATCCCGATTCGAAAGTAAACTAGGTGCGAGCTAGCACGGCCTTACCTCCTATTACCGGATATATATGTTAGACGCGATGTTTCGCGCGCGCTCGTTCGCTTTTTCATTTCGCGCGTTTTGGAGTAAACGGAATTCATGCAGTTGCGTTTGGAAAATTAATTTATTTGACGATTCTTTTTTAGCGGAACAAAGGATTGATTTAAAAATGAATTTCTTGTTTGTTTGAATTCTCTCTTACTTTTGAAAATTATTAAACAATATTTTTATATTTAAATAATATTTTAGATTTCTTAAATGTGTATCTAATCAGAATGTTTTGTTTTTGTTGCAGGTGAGTCACTGAAATTACCACTACGTGAAATCTTCTTTACCACGTAAGTTTACAATATAACAACCAGCTAATAAAAATCAAGATTATAAAAATAACAATTAAGAAAAAACAATTTATTATTACATCATTAAATTTAATAGTTAAATTATATTTATAATCCATTTAATTACATAAAATTTAAATGTTATTATATAGTTCAACTTTAAATGACTTTTGTTACATCTAAATAATATGAGATTATACAATCAACTCTCTAATAAGGAAATAGATACTAATACAATGATTAAAATGAGTTATTGCAGTTGAATTACTATCAAGCGAATTATTATCACATATATAATAACAAAAGCAAGACCAAGAGTTCCAAAAAGAAAGCTTCAGACCCATTCCAAAACAATTTACCAAACGCCTTCCTCTACAATCCCAGCACTATAAACACGAAATCCCCATAACGCGATCCCCCCCTCACCTTCTCTCTTTATCGCCTCGTTCTACCCAGCGATTCAGTTGCGATTGTGCTCCTTTATTAAGAGCCTTGAATTTCCGCTCTATACTATACACACGAGAGCAGCACCCCCCTCAAAAGAATAAAACGAAGAAGAAAACAGAGACGCGCTCTCGTGACCCGCGAGTGAACTTAATTAACCTCCTCCCCCGGTGCAACGGCCGTCGGTGAAAAATGACGCGAGATGATTTTATTGCCGCTTCGTGCGGTAGTCGCGAGCGATTTCCCGAGGCAGATCTATCAATGCGCCGGGCGATGTTGGCATTTTTGCGCGATCGATTTTCCTGCGCGCGAGGAATATCGCGCGATGGATCTGCGCGGGAGGAGAGCGAGCTCGTTTGGCGGCGCTGGAGGTTAATTAGAAATTAGAGGGGATTCGATTTTTATTGGTTGATTGAAATCTGCGCGAGGTTGAGTTTATTGTGTTCGAAGATTAGTGTGTAGTTCTTATATCGATCGTTTATTGTAACGATGAGTTGGTGGATTAAAGTGTGAGAATATTTACGTGGAAAGTGTTTAATTATGTAAGGTAGGTTGCTTTTGATAAGAGCTTCCGTTTAATGAGATAGCGCTTGTAAATTGCAGTTACATACGTTCTGACGCACACAATTTCTTTTTCAAGTAATTACATATTTAATTAAAAATACGTGATAAATTAAAGTACAGTGTAAAAAATTAATTCCATATTAGATTTAATAGTCATGTTGGAAGTCTTCTTGCAAAGGCGTATATTATATTTAACGATTAAATTTCACGTGTATTATTTATCAAACACTATTAAAATTAATTTTAATCTATATTATTTTCTAATTCGATCTATTATTTAAAATTAATATATTTTTGTACGTTAAAAGTATATTAAAATATATTGCAAATTTTCATAAAAGATAAAGTAGGATGCAAATATTTATTGCCTGCGTAATTAATGCATCGCGCTCATTTGAAGTACTTACCGTGTTAATTAACTTCATAATATTTTCATTTCAGTATATTTTCAATTAATTAACAAAAATTTCTCTTTAATTTAACTTTATATTTCCCGCTAAACGTCCTTAATTAACGAGGATATTTCGTAAATATTGAAGCTCCACGTCACTTATAGACTCTATAAAAGCCTGACTTCAAAGAGATTCCAAAAAAAAAAACGAAAGAGAAATCTAATTCCCATTAGCAGGTCGTTAACGTTCGACTCCGCAATCAATACGACGTTCCGCGCTTCGGAAAAATTGCCGACGTGATCCGCCAAAAGCAGCCGCTCGTATCCATAGCGAGAGATACACTAATGGCGCGGTTTTTTCTATTTTTGCCGCTCGTACTTGCGCGCGCGCGCGCCTGCTCTCCTGCACTTTTATTGCCTTAGCTCTCTGGAAACTAAGATGTTACACGGAGAATATTATCTCGAATTAACTCGATTCGCTGCTTCTTCGCGCTCTGCAGATACAAAATTTGTATGGAATTTCATGTTTTTATAATTAACTTAAAAATTGTAGTAAAGCGTGATAAAGGAAGATTAATTTGTCAATTATTTTATTTTATTCAACTTTTGTAAAAAAATCCGAGTCTATCCAAATATTTTACGTAAGAGAATTATTATAGAACACTGAATTTTGAGAATAAGTCTCGTGGTATATAAGTTGAGAACAAGAAAATAGTTGTGAATTAAAGCACTTTCTTTGATCTTAAAAAGAATGTTTAATTCAAGTAGAATCTTTTCGAATTGACTCTGTTAAACAAATCAAGAAGATTCTACTTCAATTAACAAGGTTCCTCTTAAATAAAAGGAAGTGTTTTGGTTAAAAACTAATTCCCTTTTAGCAACTTATTTAAGATTACTCTACTAGTTAAAAAAGTAGTGAAATAAAATAAAAATGAAGCAAAATTTTTAATTCTAAAATTATCATGCTTTTTTCTAATACATTTCCCCGCATTGATACGAGCAAACGCCTAAATCAACACATCCAAAATCTCTCCATCTCAAAAATCCCACGCGCAACAATGCCTCCTTTAATTACAGCCCTCCGAGCCTCCTGCGCCGCCGCACTGCACAATCAATTCCCGTGGTCTCCGATAAATCAAATCGTTTATCAATTAGCAACAGCGGCCGGGCCCCATCGCCGCTGATTATTTATTCGAATCGATTAGTCGCGATAACGAGTCGATAATTATCGATGAAAATCGCCGCGCTAGCTGCAGTTACGCACTAATGGCTCGTCGACCTATACCACGAGCGGCGACGGCGGCAGCAGCAGGAGGAGGAACGGTAACAGCCTCGGGCAACTCCCATAGACTGTGCAACCGTATAGCCGAGCGAAGCGCATAGCAGAGCAGAGACATCGCACCGGGGATCAAGATGCATTATGTGCATCGCTGCCCCCCCGAGCAGCTCTGATCTCTACTTCTCGCTCTCTCTCTCTCTCTCTCTCTCTCTCTCTCTCTCTCTGTCTATGTCGCTGTTGTGTATGCGTATGTGTATAAATAGTGTCAGGCGCGAGAATGGGATTATTATGTAGTGCAGAGGTAGTGGGTATGTATATAGGGTGGGCTGTTTATATGTATCAATTCGGTTTAAATTGTTGTGACACGAAGATTTCAATGAGTATTTTCACATGGAATTTAGTTTTCTATCGATAGAAGGCGATCTCATTTGAAAATGCAATTTGACCTTATAACACACCGGGGTGTTTTTTATGTAAAGGTTTCTATTTTATCTATTGGGTCAAGGATATGAGCCTTCCCATTTAAAAAAATTAAATGATCCTTATAATAATTTTGAAGATGACCGTCGTGGTCAAGATTAAGGTCAGGAACATATTTTTCCTTTTAAAATCCTACAATTTTTATATTTCGGTTATTATACGTTTTTTTGCATATTATCAATTCTGGCCTAACACACTTTCACAGTACACTTTCGTTGAGAACAGTTCGACTTTTCGTAATATATGAAGAACTAAAGGAGATATGATGTTACGTAAATGTTTGTTACGTAACTTTTTTGAAGCTTGCTTTTAAAAAGAAATCAAACCAATTTAGAAATAGGCTTAATATTTATATCCGTATCATAGACACCGGCGAAGAAAAAATATCATCCAACTGTTTTTTTTATATCAGATCTCACGCGACAAAGTTACTTAGGTGATACATGAAAATGGAACGCATTATGCAGGGTGAGTGAAAAGTATGAAAACCCTGGAATTTCTTTCCAAGGTTCATTTCTTAATCTCTGAAACTTTCCTACTAATTCCAGGCTTTTCAACTTTCCACTCACCCTGTACATCATCTCCACTGCATCAACGTGTCAGAAGTGTCTGACGTTGCCAGGCCATCGTTCCTGCACTCGCCGATGTGTGCGACTCTCGCCCGAGTCTTCTTCTCGCGTTCCCTCGTCGCTGGCGCATATATGGGAGATCTCTCTCTCTCTCTCCGAGTATAGTTGGCTTCGGCCGTCGTCGTCAGATTGACCGTTGCTCTGGTCTCTCTGTCCACGTCGCGTCGCGTCTGTGTTTGCACTGCGCACGTCGCGTCGCCTCGCCGATTTACCGCTTCAGCCAATTATCCGCACTTGAGGAGCTGGTATAGGTGGGATGACAATGATGGGAATGCGCGCGAGAGAGAGAGAGAGAGAGAGAGAGAGAGAGTTGCGGGAAGCGAAGCGTTCTGGGAAAGAAGAATGGACCGCCGGTGAATGTATGAAAATGCGTTGCGGGATGTGACGCGCGGTGGATTGGTTGATTGGCCAAGGTGTATACGGATAAGGTGGTGGTGCAGGAGGAGGATGCACGTTGGATGGTGATGATGTGGGGATAAGAGGTGTGAATGGAGGAAGGTTCGTTGGTACGAAGATTTTAGTAACGATGGATTGATTTGTTTCTTTGTTTTAGAAAATTAATTCAAGTAGACTGAGAAAAGAGTTTCATGAATTTGAATTAATATATGAATTAAATTCAACTGAAACATTGAGTGTTTGTAGCAAAATATTCTTTAATCCATTGTTTGAATACAAATTATTAGGTTTTTTCATCGTTTTTTCATCAGAAGATTATTATTATTTATACTCAAATTTGTCAGTAAAATTTTGTGTTATTCCCAGAATTGCCATATTTAGATTATAATAGTATGTAATAAGAATATTTCTCTTTACTGTTTTAACTAGTCTAGGTATTATATTTCACATGAAGAAGCATAAAGAAATGTTCTTTTATATGTACTTGAAGTACCGTGCATTATAAGTTATATTAACAGATATATTACCTAGAACTTGACTCAAATATATGCTTTAATAATCGTAACAGTGCATATTAATCATAGTCACATTATTTTTATATATTCTGATGAAGTATCATATAACATACATCCATTTATCATTTTGTAGATACCAGTTTCCGTTGAAATATATCTTGAACACCATTAATCCATGTTCACTATTGGTTAGAAATACAATGATGGTTAATCATGACAAAGTACATTGATAGGTTTCAATATCATCAAATCATATTAAAGTCATCATCTGCAGCATCATCATCAATTTCCTCTTGAAATTGTAATGCTTTTCTGTTTAATATACTTTAACATATTTGCTTGTATCATTTATTATAATGTATTTGTACAAGTATTTTATCGCAATATCCAAGTTGCATCCGATATCCCCCAACAAAAATAACGCTTCGAAACACAAATTTACACACGCTTTTCAACCGAAAAAAAAGAACAAATTAATAATTTAATCTCCGAGAAAAATACTCCAGCAGCGGACAGCAATCCCGTTTATATCTGCGCCAGTACGATAAATGAAATCATTCTACAACAATTCCCTCTAACCGATCGTTCCTCTATCTCTCGTTCTCCCGCCATTCGGAAGCACAAAGCGCGGCCGAAAACATATTGAATCGACTGGTTGCAACTCGATCGGTTCCGCAGCAGCCCGCTGAATTTCACCCTCGATTTCCTCCCACAAAAGCGACAATTATAACCGACATTACAGTTCGATTAACATCAGCCGCGGCTGCCATACATCCGCAAAAGCTGAAAAAATAAAACGCTCGCGCGCAAAAAAGCGGCGGAACACACGTGGGAATACATCCACAGAGAAAAGGCCTGACTGCGCTTCAATTTCCGAAGATTTAACAACCAGCGGCCGCCGTGGGCGCGCGATTTTTATCGGCTTCCGCGCGCGGAATTTAGAATCGCGCATTTATACGCGTGAAAGTGCAGCGGATAGGCGCAAGATAAATACAATTTTGTAATGCGCGCGGCGGCGGCAGTGGCAGCATCGCCCGACAAATCGCTGCACGCACGTAGGATTATACATGCGTGGTACACGCGTGCGTGTAGCTGTACGAGTATATATCGAGCACGACGCGGGCTTTTATTTATGGGTTAGGAGTGTACTTTTGCTGCTGCCGAGTTTCGCGTGGGCACTTGTACAGTTGTTTGGGAGATAATAAGGCAGCGGCGAGCCGAGCGAGTGTACGCGGGATTATTACACCGTAGGTTGGCCGTGGTTTTTCATTTTCCCTGCTTTTCTGGACTTTTTTGTTGCCGGTTAAATCGATACGTGGGAAGTGAAGGTGTATCGAGGATCATTATACGTAATGATTGGTAATGGGCGCGATGGTTATTGAGAGGCTCGGGGATTTTATATGATTGGGATTCGAGAATTAAGTTACGTGTAGTTTTGGAGAGGTAGGTTTTCGAAACATGGGAATGAGGCTCTTCCTGGTTCGGTTTTCAATCGGTGCTTTGTGTTGATTTCTAAGTGTGAGTTCTTTGTGAAATGTTCATTAAAGGTTGCAGGAGACAGTACGTTTTTATAATGTCCATGCGTTCATTTCCTTAATTATGAAGATACAATTAGATGATCACGATTATAGCATACAAATATAGACTTTTTATGTCCTGTGAGTTTTAATGATCTTATGAACATGAAAAGTGGTAAAATAAGTAGAAAAAAATATAATTTATTAATTAAAAGATATTCTAAATTATTAAGAAAATCATGCTTGAACTTTGAAATTGTTATTTTTGTCGTGTAAAATTGTAAAATTGTATTTTCATGTCATTTATTTACCTTAATTTTATATAGATGATTATTTAAATAAAATGTTTTAGTAATAAATATACTACAATTATTATAATTATACCTGTTTTCATAATTTTAAACATGATTCATCTGAGATTAACGGTATCTTCAGACTTCTGATAACTCACAATAATATCCTTTGATCATAGATCATATTACTTTCTTTTACATGCTTTATGTTTTTAAGATCACCAAAATGCACAACGTATACAAAGTCTATATAAGTTGGTTACACGGTATAACTAGCAGTTACACAGTATAGCTTAATTAGCATAAGTAGCTTATCATATTTTACGTTACATCTAACGGTTTGCAAAATGCAAATATTGCTAACTTCAAATCGACGCTCCTTACGAAGACTAGCACATTTCGTGTTTCTCGAAAACTACTAGCTCTTATCGGAAATCTCCCACGAAAAAAAGCAATTTTTAGAATTTCAGACGAAGACTATATAATTCTCTCAGAGGAACTAAAAAAGTATTAGTATTAATTAGAAAACCTAAAAAGTGCTAGTTCTTTATAACAGGCCTCAGCCAAGAACTAGGAGTTTCCGAGAAATCTGAAATGTGCTAGTCTTCGTAAGGAGCGTCGAAATATAGAAAGAACACAGTAAAATATATACAGTAAAATCGCAGCATACATTGTACAATACAACGTAACACCACGGAAAGCCCCAGATGATCCTGCTCACTTATCTCAATGGCTATAAACAAACTCGCACTTACAAAAGATCAGTCCATTCTGAGCCCGCGCCCACGCGACCGCGAAGCCAATAATAAAAAGCGCCAACCACGCGGATCTTCGAAACAAGCTTATCTTCGGCTCCGCGGCGCAATGCTCCGCTCTATCTCATCACCCACGTGGTCTCTGCCTTGCATTTCCTCGGCCGCCACGCGATCCGAATGCTGTATATAGTAGCCTAGCCTATGCCGATCCGCGCACATAAACAGCGATACGCCCAGGCGGAAGAGCCTAGAAATTCATAGACAATGAGTCTCGGGATAACGCGCACGCTGGAGCTCGAGTGCAGTGTCAGGGCGCCCTCGCGACTGGCTGGGCCACTTCCGGCTCTCTCTCTCTCTCTCTCTCTCTCGAGCGCGCGCGTGTAGGTCGATTTTCCTTTTTATTCATCTCGATATTGATGTTACATTGTATGATTATATCATTTTTAATTAAGTTTGTAGTGGAAATTTGATAGAATTAATTTTTTTGTTAGGCTCACTATTTCATTTAGTTAGGTTTATTTCATTTAATTAACTCAATTAACTATCTTTGTCATACGTGTTATGTAAGACTATTTAGCGCAAGCGATAGTCACAACATTCAAGAATATTTACTGTTATCTGACTCCGCATTCGGAAGCAGCAACGGTGTAAATAAAACTTGAACAACTAAATGCGAAATAGTCAAATGGACTATTGACTATTTTAATTTGGTAGCAATAACCAAAATTCTAAGCTGAACATAAACATAAATAAAAATACAATACAATATAATACAATAAGAATAGTTAGAATTACTATTTATTATTTATTTATTTATTTATTCATTCATTTGTTTAGGCTAATTGACCTGCATATATGAGCTCGTGCTGATATAAATACAATAAGTTTGTTATACTAAGAGATGTGTTATTTACAAGAAGTATCTTAATATATTTACATGTATTCTTTATAAGGTGTTATCTAACAGCTATACACACAATTTTCTATACAAACTGTTTCTACAGAATTACCAAAGGCGAGAATAGTCATTTTAACTACGCTACTTGTCTGAGTGTACCGTTCGACGCCTTTTTTTTACGCGTGCTTCTTCTTCTATTTGTTCGCGCACTCGAGATACAGAGACCTGCTATGGCCCAGAGCAATGGGAAGTACCTAATTAACTGCGCGCGCGGTGTGCTTTTCACGAGCAGTTGAGCGCGCGTGGGAGGAAGAGGAGGTGGGTGCTCGTTCCTTTATTTCGTTATTTTTGCTATTCGAAAAATCCCGGGAACTCGCGCGCCGTACGCGTTGTACGGGCTAATTGCATTAGTAACGAATAGCGCGGTCGAGTGGCGTTGGGGCGTCGGTTTGGTATAGGCCGGAGTTGTTGGCGGTTTGTTTGTTCGTTTTTGTTTTTGTTTTTTCCTTTTTTTTTTTCGACGTAGGCTTTTTTGGGTTGGCGGAGTGTTGTTAAAAGCGCAACGTATTCTGTTACTGAATTAACGAATGCTGCCTTTTTTCGTTCGCTGCCGGTTGAGTGCGGCTCGCTTTTGCCTGGGTAAATTGAATCTTTTCAGCCTGGGTTACGGGATTGACTGGTATTATTGACGTAGGGATGGTGTCGGATCAAATATTTGACGGTGTGATGTAATTAATTACTGAATTTTCTAAAATGAGAATTGATTAAAATTAAATTGAAAATTATTACTCTTATCTGCATGTGTAAATAATTATTTATGGCAAAGTATCGTAAGGTCTAAGTTTCTCAAAAATTGTTTAAGCTCAGAATGTATCATTGAATACATGTAACACGCAATATAAACTCTTAATAGACATTGCTCATTCACATTATACCTTTTTGCTTGGAGGAAATTGAACGTCAATATTCACGTGTTATTAAATATGCCTAGTCAAAGTTGTTTATATTATTCAAACAATATATGAAAGAAGTCAATTTCATTCTAAATCCAATAAATGTAAAGATGTAACAATTTTTTGATTTTCAGTTTTTTCATCAGTGTTTTATGGATAGTTACAATCGAAGTGCTTTTCATTTTCAAGTATATATTTACTTGGTATACTTTACTTTACTTTACTTATTTTTAGGTAAGCTTCAATAATTTGCTCTAATTTGTGCATTTCTACTACTGGAAAAATCATTCAATTACATTGAGTGTAGAAGACTTGCCTATGATTGGCAAAAGCTGGTGATGCTTTTGGAGTACATATTTTCTATATAGAACATTATCAATCACTTATTCTTAAAAAAGGTTTTTAAAACATGACTGATGCCTTTCAAAATGAGTAAAGAGTTTTTTATACTTACACAGAAAAAATTTTCCAATAAAAATTAAAAACAAATTCCCGGTAAAAAATACCATCAATCACAGTAAATCTCTAAAACTGAAATTCCCCATATTCTCGTAGAATTAAGTAGAACGGTAACATAAAAATGAAATATGTTAAGTTATTCAAGGGAATAAACGGTAAAATTTTTGAATAATAAAGAAATATTTGAAAAATATGAATATTATTTCAATTGTTATTTCAGAATTATGAATGACCATAATAAAAGTCTTTTATACAGATTATACGTTTATGTTAGACTTAACCTAAAATGTATGTACAGTCAGCTGTCATGTTTCATCAGTTGACTATTCTCGACGGGGTCTAGGTAATTTCAACTAAATATCACTATCACTTCAGTATGGTAAACTGTATTGTGAATATCAGTAAAAAGTGCCGGAAAGTTAAAGTATCCCACTTTCGCCATATTTTTCACGGCAATTCGTATCAGAAAATTTTCTCTGTGCAATACGATCTCTTAAATATTAACCATCAAACTTAAAACACAGCCCCCTGAATAAGCATGCCTCCATAAATCTCCAACCCAAGCTCAACTCTCAACACTTACCCAAAGCCTCCAAGAATCATATCTTACCCAAAAATCACTATCTCAAATTAATCATTCCACTCATACCAAAGAAACCCCCCATCGCAATAGTCCATCCAATCCTCAACATCTCTCAACACCCCCTCACTCCCTTCCAAAAAAGAAACAACCCACACAAATCCCAGCGTCGCCGTCAATTGGTCCACACCGGCTACAGTGTCGTAGTCCACGCTCGCGCGCTCGTTCAATCGACTTGGCGCTCGCGAAATTGGAGCATCCGGCTGGTGCTGCTGCTGCAGCGGCGTCGGCGGCGGCACACCGGGTGCACGGCCTCTCTTTAGCCCGCAGCAGCAGCAGCAGCTGACAGGCCGCGTGACGTCACGCGCGCCGGTTCGGCCGCTCGATAATGCACCTCGCAGCCGCTGGTGGCAGCGGCGTGCTCGAGTTCGAGTGCGTTACGTATAGTGGTGGAGTTTTTTGGAGGGCTTGATTTGAGATTGAATTGAATTGGAATGTAATGGGGGTGGAGTGTTAAGGACACGATTTTTTAACAGATGGGGGTCATTCCGGATTGGTTCTTGCTTTCGTAAAAGCAAATTGTACTTGGGGTCTTTAGACTTCGAATACATATTTTTAGATAGCAAATCATCTTGCTTAAGACTTGAAGCATATTTTTATGATATTACGTTTGAGGTAACAATTTATGGGAAAAAATGATCAAGAGATAGGTTCTGATGAGGAACTGGGTTTTTTAAGGTGCGTACATTCAATGGAAGAGTACATTTGTAAATGTACAGTGACTGTACAATTGTCACCGAGTTATGTGAAATATAGATTTTACCGAGCTCTGGTAACTTAGTCTTAGTTGAATCCGTAAAAGTTTTTGTTATTATTTTCAATTTATCCATACAATATAGAAAGATTTAGTAACCAGTTCAACCTTTTTACTGTTTATACATACAAATAATCTACATCGTATACCTTTGTCTCTATACCACATAAGTCAACTGTATAGCAGTACAGCAAGTTCAGTCTGGTAATGGCCAGTAAGAAGTGCGGATGTACTTAAAGCTCAGTGTATTTGATAAGCATAAGGGGTTACAGTTATAATATAACTATAGTCACAGCAATATAAACCTTCATTTAACTTCGTGTATTATTTTTGTTACAATAAATGCAATAGTTTATTAGCTAATAAATATTATTTAAAAAAATATAAAGAAATGTCTTTTCACTCACTTCATACAATTCTCTAGATTTCCGAATGATTTGAACAGGTATATAAGATTTTTCTCCTTCTCTAAATACAGAGAGGAATAAAGTTATTAAACTGAAGTTATAAGGATTCAGTATAAATGAAGATTAACTATTAGAATGTTGATATGATTGAAATATAAATGATTCGCTACTGTTAAGGAAGAATGATTCGAAAGTATTTATTACAATTCAATTACTTAAATACACTGGGCTCTGGAGTTTTGGTGAATATTATTTAATGGTTTGGGATGATGACCAAAATATCATTTCATGGTCACTTTCCTATGTCCAAATTCAAATATATCATATAATATTTTCAATGAAGTTCCCCTTATTCAATATTTACTAAATTTACATTTCCAAGTTATAACCCAAATAATACAATCCCCATAAAATTTGGACTACGCACTCAACCTTCCACCATAAAAAGCACTTCACAATCGAGTTCCAATCAATTCTCTACCGTACAACCAAGCCCCCAATCAAACTTCAGCCATATTTTAAAACTCTCCCAAATAGCTCCTCCCAAAAAAAAACTCCGAAACACCATCCAAATTGAACTTCCCCGCATTTGAATAGCCCCCAGCGCCCCACGTTGGGCGCCAAATATACGGCTTTGACGAAGCTCTATTCGCTTTTTGCAATACATATATACATCGCATCTCCGGGCAATCCTATATCAAACTCGGTCCGAAGTATTCTGGCAGGGGGGCAGGGGGCGATGCTTTCCCTGCTTAATGGAACAGAAAGACCAGCAGCAGCCCAGTGTATACTGTCTACCTTGCGCCACGCCGCCGCAATGTGCCAGTTCGAAGGGAAAAGCTCTCCTCTCCTAGGTGCCGTCTGGTTTCGGCGGAATCTATAGGTGACAAACTTAGCCAATCGACGTGATCTATTCGGCCTGGTGCTGTAATTTTGCCCAACTTCCAATACAGGAATCTAACCCTTTCCACTGGAATGAGAGAGAGAGAGAGAGAGAGAGAGAGAGAGAGAGAGAGAGAAGATAGAGCTTTGGCACAAGTTCGGACGCGCGCGCGAGGCGACGGCGAACTTTCTCCGGCCGCTGCAACTTCCCGCTCTACACTCGCCTTCTATTTCCATCTTTCTATCCGTCTATCTCCTCCTCGGGCCTCCGTATATATAGTTTCTCTCACTCTCTCCCGCCTCTTTCATCTAAACTCCGATCTCTCGGAGAGGGGCGTGGTTGCACGCACACTGCAACCAGGAATGACTGAAAGGCTATGTAGGTGGTGTGTCGCGGGATGCTCGACGGTTTGGCGCACGCTTTCGGTCGGAGTGTATAACGGAGGAGTCTTTGCGAAAAGCGTCAAATGACGCGCACGATATTCACGGACTTCCGGTCGGGGAGAGATGGCGATGAAGACACGCGATGAGGAGATAGAGAGTGAAGGGAGAGTCTTTTATTGGGAGAGATGGAGTAGATGAGATGAGGGGAGGAGGGAAAAATTGAGGGCTGTTTGGGGACGAAAATTAGGGGATGTTTGTACATTTCCTAATTTTCTCATTCTCACATTCTCCTGTACTATTTAGCTTTAATTTGAGAGGTTGTGACTGCTTATGCGATGTAAAGATTCTTATTTGTAATACATAATGTATGTAAAATCGGTGTATTTTTTGGTCCAGATATCTTAAGAGGTTTTATTGTAAAATTGACATTTTGGTATTTGTCATTAGTGTTGATCTAAAATTACTCATATTCTTCATGGTAAAAAATTATATTACTAGAATTTGGGATGAATATACAAAATGTTTATTGAAGGTAAACTGTATTTTAGGTTTTTATTGAATATGTATTTTGTAATTAAACATAGTTTAGCTGTATTATGTAAAACTTTTTTTAGCTGCAGTGCCAAAATTTCAAAATGTTATTTAATAACCATCTTAATACATCTTTTCTGTGAATTTTCAATAATTTTTGTATATAAATATTCCTTGTATATTCAGATATATGGTTCCTCCCAAATTTCAGTGGAAAATGTTAGATTGGGTCAGACGTCGCGTTTAGAAGTTTAGGTAGAAGAGAAAACCCTTTTTCGTTTTCACTGAAAAAAGTTTTGGAATCAAAATGGTTTCTAAATTGTTATTTGAATTGTATATAAACTGCAGTTACAAACTGCAAATTATTATAAACAATTTTAAATAATTCTAAATTTAATATTCTTTTTTAAATCTGGCAGACCCACGACATTGTCACTGAACGTCTGCCATTTCGTTTAAAACACCAATGTCTTTCTCTAAATTCCGTAGTATCTTTCATATATTATCAGCAGTCACCTATATACAAAAAAAGAAGTCACCAAATCCCCAAAAACCCTCCATCAACCCACTCCCCTCCTAATTCCGACCCCAAAAACCTGAAAATCACCTGAAAACACCCCAAACAACAGCTTGAAAGCAGCCTCTCTCCCAAGCTGGTTTTCGTTACAAAATTCCAGCCGGCGCCCGGCGTCCTTTACATCGGCTGGAGCCGGAGAGCTTGGAAGAGGCTCGCGCGCTGCAGTTCTCCCAGACAGCTGCAGTTACATCGATCGATAGGGCTGGCGAAACGCGGGAAGCGCTTGCGCACTCGCGCCGCGGCCTTTTGCCCTCTCGCGCGGTATAATACTACCACTGCGTCGGTTATACGGCGTGCACACGGGCGTTACAGCGTTGTAACCGCCGAAATCAATTCCAGCCGCGGCCTCTCCCTTACAGGAGGACCCGGTGCTGGATGATGTTGTAAAGGGTTTGGAGGAGTGTGAGAAGGATAATAAAGTGAAAATTAGAATTTGAATTTCTTTGGGTATTTTGTTGGTAATGGATGATTGGACGTTTTTGTTTAAAGATTGGGTACTGTTATCCGTTAGTTAGCCTTTTCAATTCTTTTGCTTATATTTTTTCTTTTAAATAAATGATTTTACATGGCTTGCGGTGGTGTTTTAGAACTAGTAGAATATATTTTTAAAATTTTAAAATTGTTTTGAATGACCAACGTATTACAATCTTTACATTATTTAGAACGAATTTGTTTTTGATTCATTCACTACGAATAGTGGGATGAAAATCAATACTTAGGTAGTTTTCGAGTGGTCGATTCCGAATATGAGGTCGACATTTCAAAATTCAGAAAATTTCTAGAAACTGCAGTCCGCTGTACTAGTTCCACCATCTTGAATTTTGACATTTTCACTTGAAAATTCGTAGTCAGCATCCCAAAAATTCTCTAAGTCCAAGTTTCACTAAAACCAATCGTTAGACTTTGATTTGGCACTATTTATAGACATAAAATAGTGTTATCAATCTTTACTCGAGTAAATGGTTAGTTAATGACGTAGAGTAAATTTACACTCGGAAATAAGGATTCAGATTAAACTTTATTAATTATTTCGAGCGAAACTCCAATCTTTTTACGGTGATTTTTTATTCAAATAAAAAGATAATTTACTCCAGTAAAAAGAGAACTCTGGAAATCGCTGCAACTTAGTATATAATCGAAAAAGTTTTATGAAATAAAGAAGCTGTTGGAACAAAAAAGCGCTAAAAGATTCTTTAATAATAAAATATTTCTTTAATAAAACTTTCATATCCAGCGAGACATTCTTATTTTTTAAATTTTAATAGTATCTGTCAAAGAGATGTGCTGAAAATAAATTATTTGACTATCTAAGCTACGTAACTGCAAAAACTGCTTTTGCTCTATTTTTATCACGGATATTGGTAAAATTTTACAAATACATGCATGATCATATACAAGAAACTATTTGGGGAGTGGCGGAGCATAACCGGATATTTCTCCTTGTTTGAAATCCGAGAAAGCGAAGTAAACCTTATTTTGTTACTTTAAATCAAACAAAGTATCTTTAGGTACTCTTGTAAAGACCTAACACCGAGTTTAGCTACCAAATAACACCAGAGATAGAAAGAAAACACTAAACTGAACTAACACAATTTCATCCTCTGAAATTCCTAAACCCTCACTTCCAAAAATCCTCATATACACGCATCCCTCTCCATGTGCGTCTGCAGCACGATCTACCGGCGAAAACCCGGCGACCGGCGTGTCTCCATCTACCCACTATCTCTCTCTCTCTCTCTCTCTCTCTCCCTCCGCAGCAGCAGCGTGCAGTGCGTTCGACTCGTCTCGCGGCCTCGGCGTAGCCTCGGCGCAGCTTCGTCGTAGCCTCGGCACAGCCTCGGCGGAGCCTCGGCGGAGCCTCGGCGGAGCCTCGGCGGAGCCTCGGCGGAGCCTCGGCCAAGCTCGGCTCGGCTCGTTTCAGTCAGCTGGCGGTGGCGGCGCGGCTGACTGTATATGTACGGCGCAGGGCGTTGCCCCGCCGGCTGGCTGGCTGAGCCATTCATTACCGAGGCGAGCGGCCAGATCCGCCGTGTCTCTCGCTAGCTCGGCTCGCGCGCAATTACCTCTCTCTCTCTCTCTCGCTCTCTCACGCTGTCTCGATTTGTATCTTGCGCATGTGGATGCGTGAGTGGGTTGTGTTGGTGGTGGTCTGTGTTTGGGTTGGGGAGGGAATGATTGAGATTTTGATTTTTGGGAGTTTTGGGGATTCTTTTGAGGGGGACGGGGGGATCTTGGAAGAGAATTTTGATTGAGGTAGAATTGCATCGCTAGTATTATACTGTGGCATTTTAAACAGTTTTCAACTTGGTATTGTCACGGAAAATAGCTCGTACGAGAATAATATCCTTTTGAACATTTAGTAAGCTGGTTTAAAAAAGTACAATAACTGTAATTCACTAATCTAATTCTAGTAAAAAATTGAATGCTATGAAAAATGTATGCTACTTGTTTGGTTTTAGAAAAACATAGAACGTTGAGTTGTTCTAGTCCTGTTCTGGGGATGTGAATATGCTAAATGATTGTCATACATACCCATGTATTATTATTATATAACACTAGGAGTTCAAATCATGATCCACATACTTTTTTATACACTTACTTTTCATACTGAATTTTAATTTCGCGCGGAATACGTAATTAATCAAATCAACGAGTATCAGACTGACAAGATGGCGCTTTTAGATAGGACACATCGTTGTAAAAGGAATGATAGTCATATGTTTGTACTGATACTTTCATTTTAGTTAATAAAATCTACCAAAGAAAGGTTACATTCATTAAGCAAAAGAGCTCACATTTTTTAGTTAAGCTTGTTGCTCATTAACCCTTTGCTACAGGCGTGAACTTCTTTAGACGTAAGTAATGATGTGGAACGTATCACAACATCTAAGATATATCTGATATTTTTAGCAAAACCAAATAAATTAGTGTTTACTAGTCTAGCAAAATGTTTACCGTTAAATATTTATAAATAGGAAAACAAAAAATTTAAACTAAAACTCACAGATCAAAATTTTAAGTTAGGTTACGAAGACATCTGATTGTTGTAAATCAGCAATCAGCATAATAAAGGAGTATGCCCATAGCAGCCCCCCTCGAGGCTCCGTATGAGACCAACACCATCGTTTAAAGCTCGTTTAGAAATGAGTTTTATAAAAATAATAAATACTCATAAGTACGTGGAAAGCTGAAAAAAATAATATCTATGGATTTGTCCCATTTAAAGCACTATAAAAATCATAACTATACTCGGGGATTTCTATTTATTTTGACGAGTTTTCACCATGTTTTCCTCTACTTTCTCACGTCTTAAGGGGGCTAATTCTTTTTCTAAAATTCATGTTTTGACGAGCTCTACACAATGGTATTACTTTTATACATTCCCCTTCAACGGCTTAATTATTATAAATCTGTGGACATCCTCCTTTTAGTAGAACTTAATACATTCTACATACGAAAGGTTTATTATAATATATTATTCGCATCCCGCGACATCATATCTTCCTGCCATAAAGCACAAATGACTCCGAAATAAATATTCATTATCTATTACAACGTTTGAATCAGTAAACATATCCATCAGCAAAACTGAATCCTCTTATTTCATTTACTCCCTGAAATTCATTCTTATTCATCGCCCCATCCCACCCACTTCTTCCCCGTAATATACCAGTGACCCACCTGGGAGTGATCAATTATTTCGACAGCTCGCGCAAACGCCCATCTCCGCCGGTAAACAACAACACGGAACATCTCCATTACACCTCACTCCGGCAAATTACAATCCACTTCCGTCCCTCCCCCTCAGCCACCAATCAGCGACAATCATCGCCCCGTCAAATCACTCCCCCGGGAAGTGGGTCACCTCGACAAACCGAGGCAAAAATTCCCTTACATCCCTTCAATTCGCTTCGCTCCTCCGTGTATAATACCACTGCACGTCGTCTCCCGCCCTCCACCTTTTTTCCCCGTCTACTCTCGTCCTCCTTTCGTATATTCATCTGGAGAGCGGAGAGAGCTATATGTGCAGTGCTCTCGAGCGCGCCGGTTATATATCCGTACGCCTACCGCGCCGGAGTACTACTACGGCTGCCGCGATTACTATACGGAATACTACGACGGCGCTGCTGCTGCGCCGCGCGATTAATCCCGGCGGCTGCTTCCGTTGCATCCGATGTGCGCGCCCACAAGCTACGTTCATATCCGCGGCGAGAGAGAGAGAGAGAGAGATTTTTTGTTTCGCTCGCTCACTGTTTCAGCTGTAAGCAGCCGTTGTTGTACAGTAGTAGCGTTCGAGCTGCGTGGAGGTCTTTTGTTTATTAGGTGTAAAATGGAAAAAGAAGTTTATGAACGACAGATGGAAAGATATCAATTTTTTATTTAATAGAGTATTAATTATAGCTTATGTCACTTTCAGAACGTGACATAGGATAAACATGATTTTAGTGCAAAAGAATGACTCGAGAATGAGAAAATAAGAATCATCCCTCGTGGGTCACTGGTGTTCCATAACTGATTTTTTTTTAATTTATTTATTTAAGGGTCGCATCGACAACGAGGTCATTAGCGACCACAAGAAAATTACATAAATGTTACATAGTATAAATACAATGGTACTGTGTTATCATTTTTTACATATGTTTACAAATATCAAGTAATTACATAGTTTATAAATATATATAAATAGATAAATATAATAATATTGGGTTACAAAATTTATACATTGTGCTTACAATATTCGAGTGAGTACATATACATCAGATGGTATGGAAGTTACATATAAATAAAAATAAAAATAAAAAATAAATAAATGGTAAATTACATATATATATATATATATATATATATATATATATATATATATATATATATATATATATATATATATATATATAGCGAAACATTAATTGCGTATTGCCCATAACTGTGTTTACGATTTTTTTTTCTTGAAAATAAATCATGGAATTTTGTAAAACTAATAATGTCATAAAAATGTAGATTAAATTAAATATAATACGTTGAATATATCTAGCGTAGTAATAAAACTCAAACCGGAGCCTTCTAGTTCATGAAAAAATTTTGTTTCAGAGTCGGTTTTCTAAATACTCAGAATTTTGAATCACCATAGTCTGGTACTTGGAGGGCGATATAACATATATATTTTTTTTATTTACCGCTGTAATAATAAGAAATTTATTTTAAATTCTTTAAAATACGAAGGTACTTATTTTTATTTTGTTATAATTGTTAATGTAATATATCAATGAAATATTAACAGTATGAACATATTTAATATCTTTATAACAATAAGCAAATTTTAGTTGATATTAAAAAACGTACATTTGAATACGAATGTTTCATTTCAAGATCGATTTTATTTATAAAAAATAAAGAGTGTATATTATATAAAATAACTAATCAATATTTAAATAAAATCCTTTTCGTACTGCAAAATAATTACGCAATTAAAGATAATTTTTCCCATTTTCATAGAGAGTACAAAACTACAGCGTATTACATTACGCGGCAATTGACTGACGTTCTGTCTCCCTCGGTTTTCGCTTCACTCCCCAACTCTTTGAATTTTTATTATCGAAAGTTTGTACGTATTATGCAGAGCTGCTTTTATGACCTGTTCCAAGAATGAGATTTTAATCGATAATGAGCTATCGCGAGTGCTGCCACTGCCGGAGAAGAGGGTTTTGAAGGTTCTGATTTAGATGTGAGAGGGAGCAAGATGTGCAGGGTTTTAGTTGCGGAGTATCGATGGTGTATAATTAAGGGGATGCTTTGGAGATTAATTAGGCGGATTAATTAGGGCGCGTTGAGGATCGTGCTTCATGGGAATTGTGCGGATGTTTTAAATCTAAAGAGATCATTTACGGGTACTTTTAATACAATTATTATTCAATTAATATAATAATAATAATAATGCGTAAAGATGATTTCCATGTTTTACTTTTAATAATTTTTATTAATATGATTCAAATAGAATCTCGAAATAATCTTTTTAATATCTTTAATAGTTTAATAATTGTAGCGAACTATTTCTCCAAGAAAGCAAAGAACTATTTTTTTAGTATATTGTACAGAAGTGTCTGATATTGTCACAGATCATTGAAAATTAAAAAAAATGAATGTTTTAGAGTATAATAACGTAGGGTTATTCTTTGCATTATCTTATTTGAAATATTAATTAAAAATCGAGATGAATTTTAAAAATTCATGCAATTCAACCTAAAATCAATAAACTTTTATTCATTTCATCCAACTTATAAAAAATGTAAAATTCATTTCATATTCCATACATAAAAGCAGGAATTAATAAAATGTAAAATTACAATAGGTAGATCTCTGAACAAACATAATAACTCCTCACACGGTAGGACATTACACTCCCTTTTTTCATTTTTACAAATTTCCACTCAATCTCGACATTATTCCCATACCTCCACTTGCACCCCTCACACTCTCGTCTCATTCTCATATACGCACGGCTCGACGTGACTTTCCGCTGACGACAGCTAAGCCACATATAAAAACCAGCAGCAGCTTCAGTCCCTTCCCTCATTATTGACATCTCTCTCTCTCTCTCTCTCTCTCGCTTAGAGCCGCTTTTTCCCGATATCCACCCCACAATGAAAAGAACCAATACATATAACTCTCGCGCGCGCGCTCAAATGAACGTAAAAGAAGGATAGCAATAGTAAAAAAGAGGAAGTATTCCGACGTGTAATATATGTTTGATACGTGCACGTATAAAAATAAGAAGAAAAGAAATTGGCAAGCCCCGGAGAGAGATTATAAAAGAGAAGCTCTGCAGTTATTACCTGCTGCTCGGCTGCTATACTACTGATCAGTGGTAACGGACGAGTATATCAGCCTTTGTTTTTGTCTGCCGCTGCCACGATTAATTTGGCGAATACGACGTAGCGACTTCTTTTATGCCGATGGCCCGCGCGAGCTTTTACGACAGGTGCTGCTGGTGCAGTTTCTTTTTGTTTTTCAAGGGAGTCTTTCTTTGATTTCTTTGCTTTGGTATGCAGAGAGCGGAACGAGAATATAGTGTATTTCTCCTCTTTGGGGGCTGGCTTTCCTCGGGCTTTGTTCATTTGGTTTAACGTGCCGTATAAACGAAAATGAAAAGTTCGATGCTGCTGTTGCTGTTTTATGTCGGCTCGTCGAGAGAACCTGGCACTAAATGAACATGTGAAGTGGACGTGTGGGGGTGTATAAGTATGCGAGTGGGGATGCGTTTGATTGATGTGATTTTCGATTGAATATTTTAATGTGGATTTACGTATCATGTGTATCATGTAGTCTCATTAACTCGGGGATATTTAATGAAGTTTAATATTTTCGGTTGCGCATGTTTTCCAAAAGTATTGCTATATAATTGTAGTTGGTTATTATTAATAATATAATATAATAGCTTTATTTGCAATTAATGAATATCTAAGTTGTGTTATTTGTAGAAGTAACCTAATAAGTTAAAAATGAAAGAAATAGTAAGAGAGTAAAAAATAATTATGTTGTAAAAATGTAAAAACGGATTTTAAATTGATGAACTGAAAGGATTAAATTGTTTGTAAGGCATGTTATTTTGCTATAAGCAATTTTTATATACATTACAATTTTTTTTATCATTTTTTGGAACAAAAATGCTTTTAATCTGATTAAATTGTTACTATTAAATTTTTCAGCGAAATTTATATTTAAATTAAAACTCTTAATAAGTTGAAGTAAAAAGTTTTGAATTTTAACAAAGGAAAATGTGTGAAAAACCAGCGAGGTTTTACCTCGCAAATTGAATTTTTCATCATATTTATGTAGTAAAATTACATTTTGTAATTGTTTTGCAGATTCTGGAAATTTTTTTTAATTTGATGAATATGCTTTTTAACTGCAAAAAGTTCCGCCATAGAATTTGATACTTGATTCCATTTAATTATCTCTAAATGTATAAAAGGAAAAATGTACAGGTTAATTTTACGGAATATAAAATACAAATAAATCATGAAAATTTTATATTTCCTATGGAAAAAATTCGCACATTTTCTACATCCTCCTTAACCTAAAATCTACTACTAAACGAACTCTTTAACCCACACAAAACTAAGCAAATAAACCAAGAAACAAGGCTTTACAACCGAAGCGATCAGCGGCTCTGACACTTAAAAGCACGCTGCTCTTATTCCCGCGCCCTCGAACAAACGTACCAACGAATTCACAGTAGTGTCACGAATCCCCCGACTCGTAAATGCGCGTTATTCGCGTACGCGCTCGCAAACGCAATTTGTCGTGTACTTAAGACGCATCAGCGAAACAAGTCCTTCGCGCAGCGCCAGCGCCGCGTCCCTCGTACATTTTTCTCTCTCTCTCTCTCTCTTCCTCCTCGCGGCGTTTAATTTTGCCTCTCGCGCTCTCGTCGTCCTCTTTCTCGGCTGATCCGTTTAAAACTTTGCGCCGAAGTGACGGCACTTGCTGAAAGATGAAAACGAAGCGTTTCGCTTTAACTTTTTTCGGAGTCACCGGGAGATTGTAAGTGAATGGGGGAAATTACATGGTTTTTGCAATGTAGAATTCGTTATGGTGTATAATGATTCTACGATAATTTTAGCGTTGATGAATATTATTGTTTGAAATGGAATTCTTAGTTATTAAAATTGAATACGAATGTTCATTTGCCTCTTTTATGGCACAATTTTACAAGACACATAGAAATTGCCGCAAAAATTATTATAAAGGACATTCTGACTTAACGGTGAAAATTATCTTGATATACATGGTAATATTTAATTTAAATAATTTAAATACGTTATTGCCAAAAAATTCTCTGTAGTATCCCTGTCATAAAACGAAATGCATTGCAAATGTAATGCATATATAATGAAAGAAAACTTAAAGTAGCATTAAAAATGTTAGCATTATTGATGAAAATACCAATATTTCAATATTATAATATAATGCACACATTATATTAAATATGCACGTAAGTGAATGAATATGCATATTTAATAATAATAAATATGAATATTAATATCGATTATTACATATTTAATATCATTAATATTAATTATTTAATGATTATGTATATTATCATGCATATTTACATTAACCTTGATTCGTGCACCTACTGTTTCCATTTTCCATTTAGTTACGCGTACAAAAAATTCAACGTAATTACACTAGCTTTCAAAAGTACATTAAATTCAACTGCACTTTTAACGGCATCCCTCGAGCCTGTCAAACGAAACACATACTCCTCAACAAATACAATTTCCTCCCCGGCGCAGACGTCAATTCTAAATCGGTGCAGCGCCTCTCACTCTCTCTCCCTCTCTCACACACACCTCCATTCAAGCTCCTCCTTCACACTAATAATCTCTCTTCCTCATCCTCGTCCTCCCACTTCCTCTTCCCTCATTTTCGCCAATCAATATTCCTCTACGTAGGTCGCAGCGAGTGCAGCGGCAGCGGCAGCCGTCGCGGTGCGCCTTCGGGCAATTTGCGGGCTGGGCCCCGGCTCTAAATTGAAAGTGCGAGCTCGCGGATCGTGGGAATCGTAAGACCGACTCGGCGGCGACGCGAGAGGAAGGAGGAGGAGAAGTAGCGTCGAACGTAGGAGGACTCGTAGAGCGAGAGGCGCGATGCGCGTGCGTTTTTTCATGCGATGTGTACACTCTAAACCTAAAAGATTAAAAATTGACGCATAAAAGATTAAACTGAGAAGTTTACTCATTTGCAAAGAATAAACTGCTGATTCTCTACTGTATAAAAGTAGAAAATGTTATTGTAACTTTTAAAAGAGTAAAGTAGCGAATTTCATCTTTACGGAATGAGTAAATACCAAGATTTATACTTTTTTGCATATATCTACGCACATAACCTCCTTAGTCAATTTAATAAAATCTTCGCTTGAGATACGACTTAAATTCATCTTTATTATGGATCACAGTGTATATGAATAATATTAAATTAACTATAAATGCTTTGATCCATAATAAAGATGAATTTAAGTAGTATCTTAAGCAAAGAAATCATTAAATTGATTTAAGGAGGTTATGTGCGTAGATATATGTAAAAAAGTAGAAATCTTGGTATTTACTGATTCCGTAAATATGAAATTTGCTACTTTACTCTTTTACAAGTTACAATAACATCTTCTACTTTTATAAAGTAGAGAATCCGCAGTTTATTCTTTGCAAATGAGTAAACTTCTCAGTTTAATAATAATCTTTTAGGTTTAGAGTGTAGCGACGGTGCGACGAGAGAGAAGAGTTTTGAGGATAATAAGTGCGTGGGGCTGAGTTGGTTTGTTGCGCGCGGAGGTTTAGAGGGTTGTGAGGTGAACATTGAGTTTACGGGGAGAGGGGGGAGACGGAATTGGTTTTTTGCGGGTGATGGGGTAATCGAGGGAGTTTTTGGTCTAGTGTGGAACAATGAATTTATTAATACTGTAAGACCGGTAAGAACCGGAATAAACACAGCAGGAGAAGAGGAAATGGAAGGATGGGATCGTTTTTACGTTCACGAATGTAGATTTTTTAGTAACACTTTGGTGATAGATTTATTTTTCACTAAATTTTATAGATCATCTGATTGGACCTACAGAAAAGAATGTTGAGAGTTCAAGTTCTATACATGCAACAATATTATCAATTTCTTTTATAAATATTATCAATTTCTTCTATAAAAATTATAAATAAGCCATTGCAACAAAATTCCTTATTTTCATAATGATAATTACACAGTAGTTAGTATTTTTTTCAAGTAACAATCACTTTCCTGAAAATAAACCAAACTACTTAACAGAAGGATATTTTCCGGCAAGAAATTATGAAATTCGTACGTATGAAATGTGTCTCAAAACCATCAAATGGTAAATCTATGAATATGATTCAATGAATAATATCAATGTATACTATATAAATAAAATATTGATTTTAGTTCATATTATTAATGTTGTTATTGTTTACATTTTAATTTTAATTACTTCTAATAAATATATTTTATAATTAGGTATGCGGGTACCTTTTATTACTTTATTCTCTTAACTATCAGAATTTAAAAACAAAACCTGTATAAAATCAATTATTTCTTGTAACTTTGATATTACCGTGATACCTATACACGTGATTGACTTATAAATATGTGGTTTTTGGTACTCATAAACATACAAACGAAAAAAGCTTTCTCTGCAAGAAAGTAAAAGGTCCTTACACGCCTAAAGATTTAGCTAATATTTTCCAGTACCATTAAAAGTTCACAACGTATTGAGTATTCTTTTATAAAATCTACAGTAGCCATTTACACATTAATAACACTACACACCCAAATAGTTACATTAAATAAGCAGTCCAATACGTCTATAAAACCAGAAACTAGTTTTCATAACTTAACAATGGCTATTCCACTAGAATACCCCGACAGCTTCCCAAAAAACTTTTCCCATTCACAGAAGCATCGCGCAACCAAAAACTGAAACAACAAGACAACACACAAAGCAAAAATACAAAAACCAAAAAACAAAAACAAAAGCAGAAAATAGAACGCCGAGCAAGAGACACGCAGTTGTCGTCGCCATCTCGCTCGCAACAACACCCCACCCACGCAAGCTTTCCACCCACCCAACAACGACACGCTCAACAACGCCCCCGCATCAGCGCGCGCGCGCTTTCATTTTTCCGCTCGTCGGCGTCCGCCACCGTCGCGTTGTACAACGGCGGAAAAGCGCCATAAAACGCGCGCAAAGTGTGTCGGAGGCTCGGCTCCGCGCGCGCTGACACGTCGGCAGGAAGCTTAAAACTCGCGTCGGGACAATATGGCACCGATGGAACATACATTATACGTAGCCTCGGCGCTGCCGCCGCTGCTCCACTTGAAGCGCCGATAGAACAGCGCGTTTCCCGGTACGTCGTATGGGGGTAAAAATTTTGAATAATAAAAATTGGAAAAGGTCAAATTACGCGAGTTAAAGTTTTCAAAATTCAGATTGGGAAGTAAAATAATACCTAAAATGAAAATTTGGAATTTAAGATTTAACGAAAGGGAAAACATAGAAAAAATAAAAGTATGAAAATAAATTATTTGAAAAATTAAAATTGAAATTCGTTATTTTTATTGAATTCTTGACAATTTCTATTAAAATAATAATTATCCTTTACTTAAAAAATTGTTATTTCAAAATTTATTTTTTCAAAATATATGGTTTATAAAATTGTGTTTTCGTAATTTTATACTTTCATAGATTAAAATTTCAAAAATTTTTAATCAATTATTTTATCTTTCCAATAATTTTGTTTTCATAAATTAACCATTCCATAAATTTAAATTCAACATTTTTTTATTCAAAATGATATTTTTCAAAAACTTTACCCCCACTCGTTGTGGAGCAGCGGCGAGGTACGCGATGATACCGCGGGCGAGCGAGATGCGTTGCGCTGTGTTGTTTTTTTTTATTTTTTTCGCTGATGTTGGAGGTGGAGGTTGAGCGAATGAAATATATAGGGATGGAGGTGTATACGCGGAGTAGTTCGGGGGATTAATCGAGCGAAGGGTACGACGGGATTAATTTTGGGATGGTGAATGGTGGTTGTGGTATGGAGCTTTGGGATTTGGATCGACGGGGGAGATTTGTTTTGGTTGGGCAGGGAAATATTTGTTAATTTGGTAATGCAGTTCGTCCAATTTGAATGAATATATTTTTTATATTAAACCCGTTTTTGTAGTTGGTATGAAGTTCTTCGTGTGCTTACATTGCGATTTAGAATCTGAAGAAATTGACGTCCGACTATACCAGGCTCATTCTACTTACCACCTATTAAAAGTTTTTCATTAGCGTGTATTTAAATATAGCCCGATATTATAGAGGATGATCTCATATTACTTATTTAATTAAAATACCTTATATGCTAAATAAATGTGATTTCATTTGGAGATATGAGAGTATATTAAGATATGTAACTGAGAATATATTTACATGAAATAAAATTTAAATAAAAGTTATTTCTGTTTGATAGGAATATCTACATCAGTATAAGAATACACGCACATTTGAAAATTTGTTATTTTATTTACGTTATAGCCTACATTTTTTTGTATCTTTTCGATATGATTTGAATAGAATTTGTAGACTTTTTTGTTCATGTTCAATGTATTCTCCTCTTAATACTATCGCCATAAATTATTTCACAAATCAGCACTCATAAATCTCCCCAAATACTCCAAAATACATACCAAATAAAAACGCAAACAAATCCACCATCACTTCTCATTTGTAAATCCTATCCACCGCCCCAGTCTCGCCGACTCAAAAACGCTCCTTCCTTTTACTCCAACGCTATCGCATCCCGCGCCGTATAACGGCATCGACGCTAAAGCTCTCGCTCGCTCACGATATTACGCACGATGCTCTCTCTCTCACTCTCCATTCTAAAACGATCGGCCGTTTGGTTTTATACCGCGCTACTGCTTATGCGCGATTGAACTCCACCATCTTGGTGTCAGTATTGTTTCGCCGCGGATGCGAGAGCATGTGCTGCGCGAGTATTACGGGCGCGAACGACGCCCACGAAGCTCTTTTCCATAATCGCGCCGGGCCGGGGTATAGGCAGTCACTTTATTAGGCGAGGGGGAGAGATTTCGCGGGTGGCTTGGTTCGAATATACTCGCTGGGTATTTAGAGGGAGTTGGGTTTCTGGAATGGAGAATTGGTAGTTTGATTGAGAAGGGGTATGAATGGAACGGACTTTTTGTAGTTATCGAAGAGCCAATATTTTTGTATTAGAGAACGTAGGTTTTCAATTGGATTGCAAGTACCATATGTATATATTTTTCTCAATATGAGGAAAGAAAAGAAGTCCAATAGAATGGCCACCTTCGGTGTATGAGACAAACCAAACATTCTGAACGATATTCTGTTATAAACAAGAACTTATAATGAACACTTTTTAGAATATAGAATATGCACTTAGGAATTGCTTCACGAATATCAAACAAATGTAGGTTTATGAAATCCATGAATTATTTCTTTCGAATAATAGGTTTTGGAACAAGATAAGTTTCTCATTTTCATAGTATAACTTCCATATTAAGCTGACATATATCATAGCAAATTGTTAATTACGTATTATTTAAACACTACTAGTTATGCTTTTCAAAAGTTATATTTAAATCTTTTAATGAGCAAACATTAAATGTTCGTTAAAAAGATGTTATAAATGAAATAAAAAGTTAAAATGGTACACAATAATTAACTCGAACAGATAAAAGTCAAAACTACTTGTTCAACTTTGAAATCTAATCTGGAATATTATGTCCAACCGAGGACAAATATTCCGAGTTTAAAATAGTTTTCCCCGTTCGAAAAACAGCCTTTTCGCTTCTCCGTTTCATCGTCGTCCCATGGGTAGTCCAAGTTTTTGCCGAACTAATCATCAAATCGCTCTGCAGCCTGTCGCTTTCCATTTGCATAATTTTACGTTCAAGCGTCAAACCGTGATTCCGCGAATGCGGTTTGACTTTCAAAAGAAGCTGCGCAGAACTTTGCTCTCGTGTGGCTATATATAAGTTGCCGGACGAGACAAATGAAAAGCGTTTTATGAATGAGAAAGAGAATACGTTCGCGTGCGTTTAATATCGTAAGATTTACATGTATTTTATATAATTTCTAATGCATAACTTTAGAATATTATGCGCAACCTCTAATGTTTTTTTAAATGTTTTCTGTTACAGGTAAGCAAAAAGTGAAATCGGATGTACATACTGACATTAAACAATTAAGGTTTGGAGTTTCTAGTATTTATTACTCATATGTGAATAAATTTGATCTCTCAAAATAAAAAAATTTGTTAGTTAATGAAGTATTAACACTTCGCGTTTTATCAATCTTTAATATTTACAATCTAAAAGAAAGTTCTACCGATATTCGTCAATTTGCCTAGATGGGCAATGAAGCGCGAAATTCAAATTTATTATAAAAGCATTTAATTACACAATGTTATAAAAGCATAAAATTATTACAATATTTCGAGTGCATTCAGGCTCAAGATACAAAATCAAATGACCACGAGCAATAATAATACAAAAACAATAACGTTCAACTTCAAACAGCAAACTTCTCTTTCTCACTCATCCTCAACCAACATCACAATTCCCCTCCGACTAATCACAATTTAAACGAAATCCACCGCTCCAACACACTCCTCATTTTTTTCCCTCTCTGCAATCGGGGTCGCAATCCCCGCGGCGACACTCGATTCCTCTCTCTTTCTCTCACTCTCGCGCCTTTTTTCTTCCTCGCGCTCTCGGACCACTCCGCACGACACAGACCTCACGCTTAGCAGCAGCGCCAGTGGATTCCCGCTCCGCGCCCGATAATCAAACGATCGTAGTTACGGACGGGGGGTGGCTCGGTTTACTTAATCGACATTCCGCTGTTAACTGACTTCGTGCTGCCAGCGCCAGATGAATCGATCTCCCTCTCTGTCTCTCGTGCCGGTGCACTCGGCCGTTAATATCGCTCCCGTCGCGGAAAGTGATTTTCTTTTCCTCTGGTCTCTTTCTGGTTTTTTGTTTTATGGTTCGGCACGTGTCGCGTCGCCAGCTGGAGAATATAATTAGCGGCCGATCGGTGGCATTTCGTAGATCTTGTTGCGCGCACTGGAAATGCAAGTGGGTGAAATGGATTTAGGCTGATGTTTTGGCACGGATTGCGCGCATACTTGTTACTTATGACAAGTTTACATGCTTTTGTAAGGAACTAGGGGAGAACGAGGTAATGCCGGTCACTGGCTAATTTCGGTCACTATTATTTTCAATAATCTAAACATTTTTAGGTAATAATACGAATAGTATATCAAACGCAACATAAAATGCAATTAATCTAGTATTCAAACAACCTTCTATTCAGTATTATTAAGGAATTATACACAATTAAAGTTTAGGTCTACATTTCTTGTAAGAAATCTGGTCTATAAAATAATCTTTTTTGCATATTAGTTCTTTAATTTATGCAGTTTTTTTATGCTACTTTATTAATTTGAATAATCTAAGAATACGAAGTAGTGAAAAAAAAGAGTATAAACCTATTGTTTTTTTATCATTTCAATTTAAATTACTAAGCAGAATTTGGATAATACCGGTCACAATGTTATTTATATGACGCTCCCGAAAGTGAGGCTAAGAAAACGCTCCATTGCGCTCTCAGGTAGGGCAACTTTGCTAAAGTGTTTTGGATTGAACAGTGGCTATGTGTTACATATTTCACTATGTAAGTGCGAATAATAATGCGACTGGTCATATGAAGGTTCATATAATTGATTTAAGGAAATGTTTTACTTATTAAAGTAACTTTTTAATAGTGACCGGAATTGTACCAAGGCTGACCAGTATTACCCTTTGATGTGGAGTAAATCCAGTCAAAATGCTTCTCTTTATTTCGTCTTATAGCTTCCATATCTTACTTTTTTATATTAAACCAATAAGAAATATTTAAAGTCAATGGTTTGAACTAATATAATAATTATTTAAAGTTAATAAAAAACAATTTGAAAGTAGAAATAACAAGCACTTTTGCTTAGGTGACCGGCAATACCCCGCTCACCCTATTATATATTTTTGTGAGGGACTATTGTTTAATTTTACAGATGCTTTAGTATGTATATTGTATATTTTATAAGAATGTATGTTCAATAGCTCTTTTAAATATATCTTATTAAATAATAAGTTTTATTATCAGTGTTTTTCTGTTTTTAAGACTCTCTAAAATCGTTAAGATCGTAAGTATCTGTTAAGATAATATAGTTATTCACATATTTTTTTCTTCCGTAAGGAAACCATCAGCATTCGTCAATATCAGCATCATCAGCACTAGACTTTGTCATCTTAATATTAACATTATTTTGTTATGTTTGTCCATATTTTTCTCAGGAAATGTTGAACGATATTCATAAAACTGGTATCGTTCATCTGTAGACTACGAAACTTAAATTTTTAAAATTGGTTAAGTGCTTCTTATGAAGTCTTTTTGTAAAAAATGATTCTCATTTAGCGTATCATAGTTTAAAAGCATTTTATAAACGGTTATATTTGTCCTAGGCTAGTAATTCATTTTTACCGCACATCAAAAATACCCTCCCTCCCAGATTCTCAATAAATCCATAATCTAACATCTAACGCCGTACCAAAATCTCATCTGCAAAAACCGAGAAAATCAACGAACACAGCAAATGCCATGACGAATCCTAAACTCTAATACACTTCGATCCAGCTTGCCCCCGTCCCTCTCCGAGATAAAAAGAGACTGTCTGATGTCTCACTCGTCTGTCTGCAGGCTCTCTCGAGGGCGAGAATAAAATTCCAGCGAAAACGCAGAAAGCCGCGCGCCGCGTCTCGAGGGGCCCGCGCGAGGGCGTCAAGACGCGATGCGACGTATATATAAAGCAATAGTCGAGGGAGCGAAGGGTGCGAGGTTATACTCAAAACGCGGCCGACTGGGAACGCCTCGCGTGAAGAAACATTTTTTAATAATGAATTTGCTGACTGGGAGGGTTAATGCGTTGTTGGAAGTCTTTTTAAGGGATCGTGAAGCTGAGGTGTAACCACTGTTGAATTTTGCGCGTCTGCACTGTTATGGCGCATACAGTTATGGCGCATACAGTCTGGCTTTGGCGTTTGGGCACTGTGATAGGTTTTTATCAGAAACCATATGACATAAATTAATCAATTTAATATCTTGTCTCTTGTTTGGTGTAAAATCAATTTTGCTTAAGATTAAAAATTATAAAATTATTTTATTACTAATATCAAATCGAAGAATATAATTTATTACCATTTCTACCTATCTTAACAATAGTATACACAGAGAGAATTTTCTGATAAAAATTACCGTAAAAATCATTGTAAACGTGGGATATTCTGACTTCATGGGAAAAAATACCCTACTGAACGGTCAAATTTACTGTGCTGAATGGTAAAATTTATAATGAATAACGTTAATTTTTACCGTTCAGTAGGGTAATTTCCCCCTGAAGACAGAATATTCCACATTTACAATGATTTTCACGGTAATTTTTATCAGAAAATTCTCTCTGTGTATGTACTATGATTTTGATATATTTTTTAATAGAGACTTCGTTAGAACATATTTCAATAAAAGTCTTGTATAATATTATGGCCAATAGATCTAAATTAGACCTCTGTTAATTCACGAACCAGACTGGTGCAGACTAATTTTTTAACACGTATATTGTGATATTGATATATTTTCTGACGTACAACAAATTTGACCCCGGAACAGACAATTTATGTAATTTTGAAAAAGTGATAAAATATAGCTTTAACAGTTTACTGTTGATTAAAATTTTTAAAAAATCTATTATTCGTTCTCAAAGTTTAAACTTGTAGACAGCTGAAAATTCGCTATCACATTTTTTCATGTAGGAAAAGAAGAAGAAGAAAAAGACTATGGAGGAATTTGAAGTTCGCTCGTCGGGAAGAAAAATGAACAAAAAAGGAATAAAAACGCTTGAGAACGAACGGTAGGAGCGAAGTTAAAGTAGTTTTTTTGAAGAAGGTGGAAGTACGAAAGAATGTAAAAAGAGCAGCGATAAAAGTTTCAAGCTGTCACCGTCAAATGGAATTTTTCTCACCGGATTTTCTTTATTAATAAATTCTTTGAAGTTTTCATAAAATTTGCGGAAAACGCAGAATAATTTTGAAAAACTTCACACCAACCGTAATTTCAAAAGAAAGACGCTACTTAATTCAAATGAACTTTTAAAAACTCCTAAATTATTTAGATTCTCCCATCCACTGTAAATGAATAAAAAGAAGCAACCGTTTACTAATAAATCTGCAATTTCGTAAATATAAAACGTCGCTCTACACCCGCGCAGACGATTAAAAATTAATTTCTTTCACAAATAAGCATTAAGCGCGAAGATCTCTTAAAAGCGAGGTGAAAACCGAGCGCAAGAAAGCGAGGAGGCGCGCGAGAACCTGAAGAAGACCAAAAAGAAAAGTGCGAGAGAGTCCAGGAGTACGCGGCGACGGAATGACAAACAGCGGTTGAATCTTTAATCTCTCGCGTCGCGCGGGCGCGGGGATATTAAAGTTCACGAAAGAGAGAGGACTCGTGCGCATCCGCCGCCGCAGCCACTTGGAATACCGCGCGCGCCATGAAATGGAGTTTAACTTTCGCCTCCCCCCAACTCCTACTATACATATACACACACATACCCACACACAGAACCTCTCCGTATCTCCTTTATATTTCTGCATAACCACTTGTATCCGAGCCGGCGCGCTTTGATTTTTCATTTCAGCCTCGCGAAGGGCGGCGACGCTTCTTTTCTTGCAATTTTGCCAAGTGTATACGCGACTCCGCTTGGTCCGAGAGGAACAAAAGTCGCGGGGGGGACACTTGTCATCGCGCGCGACGCTTTGTGTTATTAGCTCGTTTTCGTTTGCCGGGCGATAGCTGCGCGCGCGCGCGGTCTTTTGTCTCGGATTTTATGAATGGAAGGGGGGATGGGGGATGAAAGGGGCGAGGTTGAAGTCGCGGATTTAATCTTCGGGAAAAGTGGAATTGTTTGTTTTTGCGAGTTGCGGCTTTTGTGTTCATAGTTTAAAACGCTTATGACGGTATGAAGATTGCGTGTACTAAGAAGTGGTACTGTAGGCGCGTCTTTATCTGTAGAGGGAGAATTTTATGATGAAAATTGTAAGAGAAATTTACGGTGTATTATATGGCGAACTTTTTAGTGATATTTGTAATAAGTTTTACCGTTTGAACGGTAAAGTATTCCCTGTACGTGAAACGTTCCTATATGGATTAGCATGTGATTCATGTAAATATCGTTTTAATCTAGCTAACGCATGATGGGCTAGAACGAATTTTAAATAAAAGTAACTATCGCCCCTGATTTTTTTATTGGGCATGAAACCTGGACTATAGGAGTATTTTGGCACAAAAATCAGAATATTTCGACTAGCCGTTTTCGAGAAATGTTAGTTTAAAGTTTAAAAAATCGCTTTTTGTTAAATACTTATAGAAATGCAGCAAAGTGTACAATTACTTTTGGTAAATATTACACTTTTAAATACTTTTCACATCAGGGTAGTGTCAAATATTATTCTGAATACCTTTTACTGGGAATGGTAGGTATATATTTCCAAATTCGATTTTCTTTACCATGCAGTATATAATAAAATCATTCCTACATCGACTAGAAATGCGGAGTGTCATAAAGTTTCGGATTTACCATATTACGCAGCAATAATTTTCTTAACGATGGGAGACGCTGACTTTACTGTATATATCATTTTGATACACGGGTAGAAATTAGCGTCATTCGTGATAACTTGTACGAAAAACTATTAGGATAATTTCTAATTAGTTCAATTTTTCTGTATATCAGAGTACGTTTACCGTTAATTTCTCAATAACTTTTATTAGAAAATTCTCTCTTCCTATAAAAAAAATCAACGATTTATATCCAACAACCCGCCATACGCCTCGAAGCCGCGCGATTAATTACAAATATTGACATTAACCATCTCCACGCGCCGCGAGCTTCCACAGATACCCTCTCTCTCTCTCTCTCTTCCAACCACACGCATGCCCACCGTCTCATCGAGACATTCCGCCAGTTATTACCCTCGCGCGTCTCGCAGCAGCAGCAGCTCTAATTAACATAAGCCATGAATCTCCCTCTCCCTTAAAAGGCCTCAATGAGAGTATATATCTCCATTAATATCGAACGGTCGCGAGCGGCGCGGCGCGCAAAAATCCACGAGCGCGCGCGCACCATGCGAAAGATTCATCGAGATTAATTGAATGGGAGATTTATCGCCGTGCGCGCGCGCAGCTGGCCCGAATCGAAATAAATGTACAAATAAAAAACGAGAGTAAAAAGAGAGTGCATCGAGCGGCCTTGAAGAGGACGAGGCGTAACACGCGATTGCGCGCGTATGCGACGATTATGCGAGGCACGCGCTGTGCCGAGACTTGGACACACGGCAGCGATCGCGATTGCCCTGGATAGGGGGGTGTATAGGTGGATTTTATGGACGCGAGCCTTTACGTAATTGAGGATTATATGGGTGTACGAGTACGCGCGGCGGTGGGTTTATTTCTGGATCTTGGAATCTCGATGTTTATGCTTTGGATTTCTTGGAGTGGTGAGTTTCTTGGGGTTGAGTTTGTTAGCTTTTATTGCTTACTTTTTTGTAGGTTGATAGCGAGGAAGGATGTAGTGCCGGAATACCGAATAAAAGTGCGTAGTATTAAACTTCAATTTGAAGCGGCGATTTTAATTTAAAAGAGTTTAAGTACACGGAGAGAGAAGAATAGTAACCTCTACTATTACTGTATAAGTAACGTCTCCCACGTCGTATAGGACTTAGTACTATCTCGGAAAAACGGATAGTGAGTCCTACACAAGTACAGTAATTATTCTTAAATATCACTAAATGACTATAAGGTTATAGTATATGAGAAATGTTCTTTAAATGATATTTGTAAGATGATAAATAATTAGAAATCAATGGAGGGTAATTCAATGTAAATTTCTGGAGATTTTGCTCAGCATTGCCGTTGGGCTCCTGCTGTAGATTCTTTTTTTTAGGTTAAAGTGACCACGTTTTATCGTTACTGTTAATATATAGTACTGATCACCAAAAAGTTAGGTACTCAGTGCGCAACACCTACGGAAAGTCAGCAAAATTAATTGTTACAAACTAGCATAGGTACTCAGTCCTATGATTTACAAGGACTGAGTACCAACGCGTTACATGCTTCCTAAATTACTATACACGTATAGTAACGATTACTATCTTTTTCTTTCCGTATATATTAGCTACTCATTTTATAGAAATGATTTGCAATAAATTTTGAAGTTTTATGTAATTGTATACAACATTTATGGTTGTAATTTCGTAAAACCATTTTTACTACAACGTCGTTGTAAAATTATCAGTTTCGCTTATTTATAATTTCAAAATTGAAAATTTTTTAACTATAGTTGAATTGAGTATAAGGTATACTTAGCTTAAATATACGTTCATTGTAATTTAATACTTATAGCGCTGTTTTTATTACACAAATGCCACACAAGAATTATAAAGATCTTTTAAAAAGAAAAATAAGTCCAGGCACAAAAAGAATTATGCATTATTGTTTATTATTTTGAAAATCATGTAACAAAGATTAAAAATATGGATTTTTAAATTGTTTGAATTACGTATATGCAGAGTGTACGGAACACTACTTGTCTAAGTCTATAAACTCTTTATTTAAGTAGTAAAGCCGTGCTCACGACAGACTTTCCCTGTATTCAGAAGAAACTATGCATTTGTGAATAAGTTCCTTCAAGAATAATAAAAACAATTCCGCAATTTTCTCTTCTCACCGTACAATATGCAAACATTAATCATAAAGAATGCTACGTAATATCATAAATTTTTTCTAACCTACCTAACCTAATCAATATCCTCCAAAGCAAAATCACATCCAAAGCCCCGCGACAACCTTAACAGGAAGCCGTATCTACTTGTC
This sequence comes from Gastracanthus pulcherrimus, assembly GCA_949152435.1. Lineage (NCBI taxonomy): Eukaryota > Metazoa > Arthropoda > Insecta > Hymenoptera > Pteromalidae > Gastracanthus > Gastracanthus pulcherrimus. Next base: position 165,252,547 of record OX424575.1, on the reverse strand, counting down.
CTTGTCTAATTACATTTTTACTAATTACTCAAATAGTAGTTTGTTAATTGTAAAACTAAGACTCATCTCCAATACTTCTTAAAATAAGGAATATTTTGAGACCTAAAAGAGTACCTAACATTATTTACTTTCGAGGAATAGTTCGAAACGAAAAGCCTAACCTCAATTTTCGCGTTTCGAAGTATTCTCGAAAAGGAAATAATGTTAAATATTTTTTTAGGTCTCAAAATATTCCTTACTTTACGAAGAATTGGGGACGACTCTCAGTTTTTCAATTAACAAACTACTATTTGAGTAATTAGCAAAAATGTGATTAGACAAGGACAGTAGATACGGTCTCCTCTTAATACGACAATCATTCCGCAACAAATAATAAGCGCTCTCGGATAAACGCTCGCTCTCTTCGCTCCAAAAGCCAGGAGAGCAGCTCCTCCTTTTCACCCGGCAACAATGTCATTGTTTCCCCTCGAATTAATGCCCCTGCACCGGAGAGAAAGAGAAGGCAGAACCAGAGCCACTGCCGCGGAGTGGAGTGCGCATACATGCGCGTACGTACGCGAAGTGCGGCGCTGGCGCTTATCGCCGACCAGAAACGTATGCTCGCGCGATTGTCGTCGCGCTCATTGTCATAGCACGGTCGTCCCTTTTGTAGCCGCGAAACAAGCCATGGCTATCGCTGCGCGCACCTGATAAATCGCACGAGCGAGCCGCGAGGCGGAATTATACACGCTCCGACGGTGTCCGGCTGTTCCTCTGGTTCTTACGTGGTTTTTGCTTTTGTAGGGCTGGGGAGAGATAAGGTGGTTTGCTATAAGGGGTGTGCGAAGATTGCGAAATTCGAGAGGACGAGTGCCGTGCACGCGATTTACTGGGTTTTAAGTGGCAGGATTAGTAAATAAATTTGTGTTTACTTTGAGTGTAGTTGTGATACATTATTTTACAATTGGTAAATGATTAACTTATCGACTATAATATTGAATTTTGAGGTTAGAAAATAATGAATATATTCTATATATTCAATTTTATTAAAAATGGACATAAGATTAGTTCATTAAGTAGAAGAAGAATATTCCTTAAAATAAATGCATTAGTATACGTAAATTTTCAAATTATTTAAATTCAAATAAGTCATTTTTGCTTTTATTAAATATGGAATTTTGAGATACTTCTTCATCCAGTAATCATTCTTTTTAAAAATAAATATTCGTGCTATTGTATAGTTTTTAGCATTATAATAAAATATATACGCTTATCAAGAACTAACATACCTTTTTAAAATACTTCTTAAGTTTCTCTTATATAAAATTCTAATATAAAAATGTCATCACATATAAAATCAGTCTGTCTTCTCAAACTCACTCAAAAGGAACATCTTGCTATTTCCTCCAAAAGACCTCCATTACTTTTACCCCCCGTGGCATAAAATGAGTCGTAGCAGATAAGAGAATAAGAACACTCTAGTACACGCGCTCGTCAAATGAAATTTCAATTTCAGCGTGCTCGCGCGACACACATCGAGGGGAAGGGGGGAACACCCCTCGTCGAGCTCCTCGCTACTGTTCAACCTTAAAGACCGGAAGTTATTTGCGTTTTACGGGATATAAATGATCCCCCGCGATACGACAATAATTTTCAATTCGTCCGTCGTCGGCCGGGTTATACTGCTCTAGATCGATGATTACCTTGGTATGCGCGCATGTACAACACGCGCGGATGATCCGATATAAAAAGCTCGCGCGTACGAATGAAAATTGAATGAGGCTGGACAGACGGAAAGTGATAAATAATGGAGCGAACAGACAGTCGTGGAGGGAAAAAGACAAGTGAAATGTTAATAAGATAGTTTCTGTTATTCTATTTTGGTTATGTATGTATTGGCATGATGAATGTGCACTTTTAATGAACTACGGAAATATAGTTCTGAATATGCAATACATGATTTGTTATTCTTTCTCTATCAGAAATTAAAATAGTTGTTGCAGCTTCAATGGAGCCACCTACTTTATAACTCTGAAAAACAATACCAATCAATATATTATGACCAATTGTTTTTAAAGATTCGTTACATATTTGGCACTTCTCTTCCCTAAAAAAGGTACGAGGTCAATTTAAGCCCTGGAAAACTCATTTATATGACTCTACAAGCTTATTGCACAGGGTCTAGGTTTTGCAGCGCTCATAATATCCTAGATCAATTGGTCATAGCTTGCTTTAATTTTTTTCACAGCTTAATAATGGCTTATCTCATTAAAAGAGTTGAATTTTTTAACACCTTCCCATTGATAACAAATAATTTCTTCAGTATAATTAGCATAATATATTGTATTACTCTTTGGATAGTAGTTCAATACGCAGTATCTTGATCTCACAAAAACAATCCAAAACTTTCTCTAACTTTTGTGTAGATATAGTATTGTATGTAGTTTGCCTGATCTCAAATTTGTTTCTATTGATGTTTATTTGCTAAGATCGGATACCAACTTCATCTCTCTCTCTAAGAGAAATAAAAAATAGAATCTATTAAAACATACGTTAATTTAACTTAAAACAAAAGACTGTTATATGATGTTATCTTATGTAGATTGCAACAGCTTTCATAAACAACTAAAATTAATTTTTAGTTTTAAATAACATGTGGAAATTCTGTTTGCTCTATCCTCCCGAGAAATTTTTCTGTTTTATTAGTTTTCTTCAACACAAAAAAAAACGAAATAAATTCTTTAACAATACAAAAGGTAACTCAAGAAATAAATTTCAAATATCCCAAATCAGTACCTCCAACTCCTACCACTCCGAGAACTAAAATTTCAACCCAACCCAACATACACTACACACAGCCGATCGGCACAATGATCACAGACCGAGAACGCAGATCGAAGCCGACGACGAGCAAATCGGATCCCGCGCAGCTGCGCGAGGGACAGCTAATGGGCCCGACGCTCTCTCTCTCTCTCTCTCTCTCGGTAGTATACGACGCGACGATCGCATCGGGATATGCACCTCTCTCCTTCCCTCTCTGAATATAGGCTCGGAGAATGCACCTAGTCCATTTTCTCCCTCTCACCGCTGGCTCTCTCAAGGTCAAGGTCGGCAGACACGTAGATATACGCAAGGCCACGAAGGACGACACCGACGCTCGCGTATACACATCGTACAAAGGGAAAGAGGAGAGCGCGAAACGAGATATATACTGGTATTATCCGGTGAGATGCGCAGAGAAAAGAAAAAGGGAGGACGAGGGAAGATGGAGTATTCGAGTTCTATAAATGGCTGTGGTACTGCGCATTGTGCGCGAGTGCACAGCCAGGTATAAGGACGCCGGACGATGTTCTCTCTGCCCTTTTACGAGTTAATGAATTGCGCGGCTACGAGCCTTTTTTGCTTTCTCGGAAGTTTTATAGCTTAATTTCTCTCGGTGCGGTGAGATGTGGAGTTGGCTTGCGCGCTGGACTCGGTAAATACGGTCCGCTGGAGAGGGATTTCATTGTGATCGCTCATTTGTTCTTGATGTGTTTGAATGAAAAAAGTGATTTGTGTAAAGCAGATGTTATGACGTTCAAATGAATACGTAAGGAGCTCAGTAGATTTTTGGTTGGTGTCAATGATTGTACGACGATTGTGTATAATTCAAAATGTCAATGATTGTTTAAAGCATTTGACTGTGAATTGTATTCGATTATCCTAGGTAAAAATAGTACGTAATATTTACTTACCTAGATAGGTAATGTGGATCTTGATAAAACATTTTGTAGATCTTTACCTAACCAGTTACGTTACTCAGTGCCAATCTTAGAGACCAAATATAACCTCAAAGTGTAATTTTGGACAAACCTAGGTACTCGGTTACTAATTTTTGTTACTAATCTTTGTTCTTTAATTACTAGTCTAAAACTCGTTTTATTTAAACTCGAAAAGTATGCATAACATATCAACAATAACATTCTACCTCGCATTCACAATAAAGTACAATTACATGCTATCATTAAAAACTCTGACTACACAAATCAGCCATCAATTATACTATCTGTCAAAAAGAATAACGCAAGCCATCCATACATCATTCGTCATCCATCATAATAATCCCCCCATCCTCTCCAAAGAAGGATTCAATCATTTAAAACCTCTTCAATATGCAGATTCACTCCCCCCCCCCCCCCCCCCCCTCTCCCTGCGCAAAAAGCCCTAGACCAATCCGAACGGACGGACGGCACGAATGCAGCGAAGATTGCCATAAACGTCAAATGTATATATCGCGCTCCCTCAATTACACGGGCGCGTGAGCGCTTGCTTTTTGCCCTCGTAACATCGCCGTCGTGCAGCAGCGCCATAAGTCCTCGCGCTTCTTGCCGTCGCGGATACCCGCCGTTTTACTGCGCTAGATCTGCAGCACTCGTCGTAACGGATACGTTATCTCGCGTGCGAGGGTGTGATGGTCGTTGGGGGTTGTTTTTTTGTAGAGGGATAGTTGGATGTCGAGCTGTTGGTTCGTCATTCTGGATGATGGCTGCGTGGGTGAGGATGGAATCTGGGAGTTTTTTTAGGGTTTCTTTGGGATTTTGTAGGAGGATTGATTTTGCTTTGATTGTTTAGTTCTAAGAAGGATAGACGAAGGGTTTATTTTAGGGAATAGATAATATTCTTGGTGAGCATGATTGTACAGAGTTCTGCAGAATTTTCAAAACTGAAAAATACATAATCACGTACTTACGCCAGTCTGACTCATATTGTCTGTATCTACTAATGAGGCTCAACATTTTTTTAAATATCCTTTGATGTTATATTTAATTAAATTCATCAACATATGCAAATCACAGAAATCAGTTTTAACATGGATTATTATGATTAATGCATTTTATTCTCCCGTATACTCATATTTTTGTTAAATTCTATAGAACATATTATACTCACAAAAGCTTCTAGGAATACACAATAGTACATTGTGAAACGAGTGCGGTACATTGGCCAATAGCGTACGCGTGCGCGTTGGCGCACGAACGTAACGAGACATGTCGCCCAAGTGGCGCTATTGGACACTACACCGCACGAGTTTCACACACTATTTTTTATCGTAAGTGCTGGGAATGTGACATATATTGCGTAAGGATTTTGTGTACGCTAAATGGTCAAAAGACACTACGGGTATTATTTCCTATAAATCACTCGACAGCGTGACGTAATGAAATTAACGCTGTCAACTGTGTTATGGGAATAACGCCCTCAGTGTTACTGACCATTTACCGTATGCAAAACCGTCACGGAATATGTCATTTTTCCAGCATGTATGATGAAGAAAAGATTAAATATCTCCTACTATACATGCAAGAAGATAAACACACATCATCAAAATTAACATAAACTCTTCAGCGAATTCCCTCACTCTCCTCCTCTCACACCTACTACCATTTCCGATCTGTCCCTAGAGCGCTTGCTCGCGTCTGATGACCTTACCAGATCCTCCGCCTCCACCTCCTCCATCTCTCTCTCTCTATCCCAGCATCTCTCCATCCCTCTCGTTCTCACCGGGGTTCGGCACGAAATACCAAAGCCGCCACCACCGACGCTGCTCACGATGTGCAACATAACCTAGACCCGCCAGTCGCGCGGCCTGCACACCCTTGACCTCTTTTACGTTCAATGCCTCTCTCGCTCTCTCCCGGCTTTTCCCATCCGCTGCTAAAACAAGACCCGTCTCTTGTCTCCTTTTTCCCTCTTCTTTGGCCAGCCGCGGCTGCGCGGCCTTTGAATGAAGCTGAAGCTGAAGCTGAAGCTTTCTCCCTCCTCCCTCTCGACTTTATGCTAATCGTCTGCGTGGCGGCGACGGTGTGTGCGTTTATCGAGGCTTTTTATTTCGAGCTGTTAAATGCCGAGGCGCGATGTTGCTCTCTCTTGCTTGTGTTTGTGCTGGATATTATGCGCACGTGATATGTAGATGTGCAGTGACGAAGGAATTGGCGATTTTTAGTTTGGTTGGTAGGTGGTGGGTATTTAAATGCGAGGTGGCGCAATTATTATTCTGGCGAGTTTTGCGTTGAGGTGCGATTTATAAGGATTTAAATAAGTTTTGCAATCGGTGAAGGTCGGCTGCGATATTTACCTGTGCAACCTTTGTAGGTTCGTGTATATATGAGATGTCCTTTAAGATTTACTGATATACTTGTCGTCTTTTCATATTCAATATTTTAAATCTTATCTTCATTGTATAGTTGCTATCATTGTTATGAAATATGCAATGCTAACAATTATTTTAATTTCAAGTTGAATGTAAATCAGTTATTAAGGAATGTTTTATATTTGTGTTACAGGTAAGCGTGAAAGAAGCATCTACTCAATGATATTAACATAGTAAGATTGGAAGGAATAGTTCATCAGCGCGGTAAGAAACAGTAAAACGATAAGATGATTCTCATCCTAATATCAAAGTGATATTAGGATTCATTGATAAAAGCAATACTATACACAACATTTGACTACTTTTATATTAGAGCTATATCTTGGAACCACTTTCGCATAATCATGTAATTCGTGTGTAGGTATACTCAACAAACAATGATTTTTCTCAAGTATTAAAATTTCAAAGTATATCGTTCATCAGCGCCGGTGTAATGTGAGAATCATAATTTGCACCTTAACAAGCTGGAGTTGTAATGTTGGGAAAAGACATTTTCTCCTGAACGCATAAGAAGCCTTCATAAACAACGCTACAATGGCGATGATAAGAGTAATAACTTTGTCAGCTTGGCATCTGGGTAAACATAAGGACTCGTAAATACACCTCTTTTTCTGATACCGGATAAAATAAGACTTTAATTGGTCATAATTTAATTAAAAAGGGCATTCTTTCTTCCTCTAATTAATATTTTCGCTCGAAATCCACAGATTATTACTACATTTCCACCATTCATAGTCTACAAATGATTCACATATCAACCATCACATTGTCATCTTAAATCATCTCAATTAGAATCAAATACTTACATCTCTCATTAAAATTCAAACATGCATTCTTCATTACCTTATCACCCGATAACGACCCTCATTCCTCGCGCAAATAAATCGCAATTTCAGCCTGCGCCAAGACACACACACACTTACGCAAACAGCCGCGATAATCCGAAATAGGTCACAAAATACGTCTCTCGCGCATACCTACCTCTATACCCACATTGTATCGTAAAACCAAATGCATTCCTCGCTAACAAGCTGCGCACTCGCGGCACGTGACCCCGTCTCTCGTGTTTTCTCCGCTCGGCTTTCTTCCAATAATAACCGCTCGCCATTCATTTGCATAAAGAAAAAGCCGGCCGGCCAGTCGTTGCGGGTGAATCGTGCCTCCTCTCTCGAAGGATACCTAGAGAAAGACAAAGAGACCGCGAGGGCACTCGCTGCGAATGCAGAGAAAGAGCAGCCGGCTATTTCCAGAGATAGCCTCGCGCATGTGTGTGTGTGTACGGGGGAAGAGAATGAGAGATAGAGAGAGAGAATGATAGACTGACCTTGATCCTGACCTTGACATTGGCGCCGCGAGGCGTAGACGACCAGTCGGCGCTGCAACTCGCTCGCTTATCTTATGGAAACATCGAAAGTCTGGGCGTGCGCGCTTCGCTAATTGCTTGGGCTGTGCAGCCCTGCTCTAGTGTGTACGGGTGCCTCGTGTGCGCTGTGTATATGTGTGTGTGTGTGTATGCGTGTGTGTGTGTGTGTGTGTGTTTAGGTACTGTAGTGTGACTGCTCGTTTCTGGTGCGTCGATTAGTGCTGATGGGTTATATCTACGTAGCTATTTCCTCCGAGCTGTGTGGGCTCTGGTTCTATGTATCTCTTGGGAATGCCTGCGAGTGTCGGTTCGCGGTGTTTTTCCTGGCGTTTCGTTGAGACGTAGGCTTGGGTAATTGGAAATCGATGGGAAGAGGATGAGTTAGTAGAGGAGATTTTTGATTGGATTGGTGCTTCAACGTTGAGTTCATGGTTGTTGGTATCATTTATTTATTAAATGCTTTTTTTGTTTTATAATTATGCTAATTGTCTAATTTGGTTATCCGAAGATACTGTTGCCAAAAGATAGAATGGTTGCTCTGATTCAGAATTCCGTGAATTTAATAATTAAATCGATAATTAAATTACGAAAGAAAAGTATCAATTCAGTTTTAAGAATTTAACTTCTTACACTACATTCATCACTTTTATTGTATGCTTTTTCAAGATTAAAACGTCAAAATTTGTCTACGTCTAAGAATTTGAAATCAGTCACTTTATCTGGGCAGTTCAGGCTGACAATCCTAATCGTCGTTCATTTTTTTCTCTACGGACAGACTCTTTTGAAGGAAATTTTATAGATTCAAAGTCCCAGTTGACAGATACATTAATATCAAGATGAATTGACACAATCTGTTAAATGATAATTCATTTATCGCTTTCTCTAATATTGAGCTTTTGTCAGATTTATTGTCGGATGCAGCCTATACTCTCATCATTAATTTTCGTGGTACGAAGTAAATTACTTTTCTTCGTCGCACGATATTTTACATCCACTCATATCATCAAAATAGAATAACCGATTAACCGCACCTACAATTGATAGCCCAACATAGTTAATAACATTCGACATCTATTTCTGAGATTAAATATCAATCTTTCTAAGGATTCACCTCTCAACCTTAACCCACTTCCGTCAGGACGCTTTATTCTCTCTATACATACGACGGCACGAAGCACATTATAAAACTGTTACACCTCCATAAAAACAGCGATGTATCATTATATACTTGTGTGCGATAAATCATCAATCCATCAATCATGCATTCACGTTGTCTCTTTTACTCTCCTTTTATCTCAACACGTCCCACTGCCGCGGGCTCCTTCGACAGGTGATCGAGCGATTCTCTTCCTTCGCACGCTAACTTTCTCTCTCTCCCTCTCATGCACACTCACTCACACACGCGTGTTCTTCCGCTAATCAGAAATTTAACTTCCGTGTTTATATATAGCCTCTATCTCGTACGGTCTCCCCTCCTCGAGCTTAACGCCCCCCCATCGAAGCCTCGTGTTTGCCGATGGCTTCACGAAAATTGACTGGGGGGGCTAAAGCGCGCGTTTTATTCTCCCTGGCGTATATGGGTGCGTGTATAACTGTATATATAGGCCGATGGCCAGCCGGTTGTCGTATATTTGTGACACGAGCGCTTTTCGGAAAGTGGACGCGTATATATCGCGTCGTGGACGAGGACGAGCAAGGCCGTCTACTTATCCTCGGGGAAGTTGTTGGGGAGATTGGGGGGCGAGAAACTCGGGGAATAAAAGCTTCTGCGACGTCTTCGATTTCCGTCTGATAATTGAAGAGTCCTCGTAAAAATGGACGATTGGATTTGTGCTTCTTTCGTTTCTTTTTTGGTTTGTTAGCGGCAGTAAGCAAAACTTGGGCGGTAATTTGAGAAGTGAAATGAGGGCGATTGTGTTTGTTGTCAAAGCTGTGTTGTTAATGTATTCTTGAAGCTATAAGCGTTATTTTCGGGTCGGTATTGAAAGTAATAAAGTTTAATGAATGCAATCATTTATATTTACGATGCATTTTAGAAAGAAATAAAATAAGTGCTCAATTGTTGGACTGGAAAATTCCCAAAGTGGCTGATATTTTAACTAGTTAATTGTCAAGTATCGATTTCGCATTTAGGAAAGTGGACGTATTCTCTTGAAGTGTCTCCTTATCCCCGAAAGAAAACGAGATAAGACTAAGGAAGCTATAGATTTTTTTGTGTCTTCTATTTCTCTTGGTAATGGAAGCAATATGTGTTTCCTTGGACATCTTTGAGAATTTGATCTAATCTTTTAAGAAAAGTACCTCGAAAAGAACACGAGTACTTTGAAAGTGCAAATAACTTTCAAAAAAAGTTATTTCAAAGTTTTTTTTTTTTTCAAAGTAAAATTATACAATTCGGAGTTGCAATATGGTACAATGGTGTATCATTAAAAAGAATATATCAGTACTTTTTAAAACATTTTATTCGGGTTTGCTTGAAATGGGGTGATTGACAAAGAAATCTTGATATTCTTCAGGAGTTAGTGCGACACTTTCCTCGATTGCGCCTCATACAGGAATACAAATATCACCACGGCCGCAATTCTAAAAATTATTAGCAACGTTATAAAAGATATCCATTTAGTGCATAAAATGTTTTTTATAATGTAAAGTAAAGTATTTATGTAAAGTAAGTATTTCTGAGCGTAAAGTGAACTTTCTCACACATGCTGCGTAAAGTGAAAGAAATTCACTTTACTCATTTCAGTCGTGCAAAAGAAATCACATTATTTCCTCGTTGTATAAACTACTAATATTTTCCTTTACTTACGTTCGATGGTGTGGTAATATCCTCAGTTACGCCTGTATCTGGTTTGCTTGGAATGGGGGCATCGACTAAGAAATCTTTATATTCATCAGGAGTTAGTAAGTCACTTTCTTCGCTTGCGCCTGTATCAACAGGACAAGTATCACCACGGCAATTCTAAAAATGAATAGCAACGTTACAAAAGATCTCCATTTAGTGCATAAAATATCTTTCTTGTCTGGGTGTACGTAAAGTAAAGTATTTATATAAAGTAAAAATTTCTGAGCGTAAAGTGAACTTTCTCACGCATGCTGTGTAAAGTGAAAGAAATTCACTTTACTCATTTCACTCGTGCAAAAGAAATCACATTATTTCCTCGTTGTATAAATTACTAGTATTTTCCTTTACTTACGTTCGATGGTGTGGTAATATCCTCGGTTATGCCTGTATCTGGTTTGCTTGGAATGGGGGCATCGACTAAGAAATCTTTATATTCATCAGGAGTCAGTAAGTCACTTTCTTCGCTTGCGCCTGTATCAAAAGGACAAGTATCACCACGGCAATTCTAAAAATGAATAGCAACGTTATAAAAGATCTGCGTTTAGTGCATAAAATATCTTTCTTGTCTAGGTGTACGTAAAGTAAAGTATTTATGTAAAGTAAAAATTTCTGAGCGTAAAGTGAACTTTCTCACGCATGCTGTGTGAAGTGAAAGAAACTCACTTTACTCATTTCACTCATGCAAAAGAAATCACATATTTCCTCGTTATATAAACTATTAGTATTTTCCTTTACTTACGTTCGACGGTGTGGTACTATCTTCTGTTACGCCTGTATCAACAGAACAAATATCACCACGGCAATTCTAAAAATGAATAGCAACGTTACAAAAATCTCTATTTTGCGCATAAAATGTTTTTTTTTGCCTGGGTGTGCGTAAAGTGAAGTATTTATGTAAAGTAAAAATTTCTGAGCATAAAGTGAACTTTCTCACACATGCTGCGTAAATTGAAAGAAACTCACTTTACTCATTTCACACGTGCAAAAAAGTTAACATTATTCCCTCGTTGCATAAACTACTAATATTTTTCTTTACTTACGTTCGTAGGAGCTGCTAGCGCTACTGCCACTAAAAATGAAGATAAAATTCATTATTTTTTATACTGTGCCTTACAAACATTCATTCTTAATTCAAAGTGTAATTTCAGAAAAACTAGAACATATTTCCAATCTTTATCTCTGTGTAATATAATATTTACATATATGGTAAGTGTGCCTAATATGGCCCACCTAAGCTTTGAGTATTTACCATAGTTGATATAAAAAAACAATTCTTTTTGGCAGGTTGGATATGACAATGTAGCATAAAAACTAACATAAGAATTTTATTTTATTTAAAAATATGCATACCTATAGGGCAATTCTATAGAGTATTGAGAATAAATAACTAGTGGGGCATATTGGGTTTCAGGTATACGTAATATGGCCCGTCATTATTTTTCTTTCTTCAAGCACTAATAAGAAGCAAATATATGTATTGGAATGGGTTAAAAATGATAAAATGATATAGATAAACGTTAAAAGTAATACATTTCATTAATTTAAACAAGGTTTAGGCATTCTGAATAGATACACTCATCTTTATCAGTCGAAGTACGATCTAAGCATACGTGAGTCAATTCATGTGCCCTGCGTCAGCTACTGTGCCCCACGGTAATTTCTTTTTAAAAACAATAAAATCATAAAGTAACTCGATACAAAACTAGTTTATATGGAAAGCTACTATATCGTCGAGTAACATTTTGATTTTATTATTTTTGTAAGAAAGATATCGTGGGACACAGTAACTAACGCAGGGCACAGTAAGTGACTCACTTACCATACATAATCAGCAGTGTAAGTTTCTTTTGTAACAAATATATATTTCTTATCCTTGAAAAGCTTAAATAAATTCTAAGGAATGTCATTGGATACAAATCTTGTGTGCTTTCGGTTACGAAGGCCATATTAGGTAGACACATATCTTCTTATACTGAAAAGGTACATAGCCGGATAATAAAATAAACTATACTAATAAAATAAACTATACTAATAAAAAGCTAACGATACGTAGTAACATGTAGGGCAGAGTCGACTTGAAGCAACATCTTTATTTAGTATCACAGTAAATATAAAGACTTGTTCAAAATTATAGTGACGAATTCACTTAAACGATTGTAAGACAAAATGCACTGCAGGTTGGTCCCCTTTCGGTAACGTGATAAACTTTTCCGATAAAATAGCTTTTACTGACATCGTATACAAATACATAATGCATCAGCTATTTGCCGGCTAAATTGCGTGATAAGTAAGATAGACATGGTGGGCCACATTAGGTTAAGGGGCCATATTAGGCACAGTCACGTGCGATTTATGAAAATTAAAGTGTTTATAACTTTTTCTTCACGCTTCAAAAATTTTAAAAAATTTAACAGAGTTTTTTTTAACTAAAATCTATTCATACGCTAAATTTTACGATATCATTTATATACATAATCACAATTTCGATTTTCAAAATCAATACAGAGTAATATGTTATATTTAATTTTTGAATTACAATTACTTATAAAAAATAGTAGTTATCAAAAAATACTTACGGAAAAAGAAAATGCAAAACAATTTCAGCCACTGCATGGTTCAATTAAAGAATATCAATTTTTAGTCACGTTTGATGGCAGGTCAAATTCTAACTGATAGAAAATTAGCCGAACATCATTTTTATAACAATACGAGTTGGCAGGTTTGATACAATTTATATTAACTCATGTATTAACATTTCTTGTTACATTTTTCTAAGAGCAAAACAATAGAGCAATAAGAATAACATTGTCTAAATGTGAAGGTGACAGACATTTGTGTCTTGTTGATTTAATATATCTTCTTTCAGATGATTGTAATAGTTATACTTACATTTGTTTCATAATAAAGCTTATCATTTTTTAATAGATTCTTTTTATCTTCATAAATGCGCATATTCAATGAAGAACTTAAAGATAGTATTGTCCTATTATATCCACGTGTACGGAAAGACAATCGCCTCGTATTTTTGAAATTTCTCTCGACGTATCTAACTTACCAAAGTTCTCAGAAAGTATCAACTTCCATATTTACAACTAAAACATATGTAATCCAAAAGCAATCCAAAGATTAAAAAATGTACATCAACAACCACTTGGAATCATTAAAAAACCACCCCGAAATTACCCCAAGAACCCCTCGCAAAGAAACCACACCATCCACAAGAAGCCAAAGTCCACGGATACAGTCCTCTCTAATCGATCGAGCATCCTTCCCCCACCCCAAGCTCACCGAGTGTGCAACGGATACGTCGGGCTAATAAGCTAGGGGGCGGGGATTCCCCGGCAAAACGGTTTATTATTAACTGTCATCCCGACGGCCCGGCCGCGGTCTCCTCCTCGCGCGAGCAGCGGATAATCCGCTCAGATTTCCGCTCCGCGCGCTCGCTCCTCCGAGGCCGAGCGCGCGAGTTGAGCGTTTCGGCAAATCCCGTAAGCTCTCTATTCACGCAAGAGAGAGAGGGGGAGAGGGAGGCTCGTATAAGCTTCGCCGCGGCAATCCCGTCGTCGACGTCCTCGTCGTCGTTGCAAGACACGAGAGCATTCGCGCGGGGGGCCTTATACTGCCATCGGACGAACCTGCACTTATTACGCTCGGCTGATTCTCGGCTCTCCTCTTTCTTTTGGCGCGGTGTATTTTAGGTTCTTGAGTTGTTTCTTTGGTTATTTTGAGATGTGGGGGATGGAACTTTTGTTGTGCTTTTTTTCTTCTATGGGGATTTTTGGGCTGTTTCGTTGGTTTTGGATTGTATTTGCGAGATTATAGGGAAGGAGGTGGGGATAATTACTGGGTGAACGAGAGTGTTGTTTCGTTCGGAGTTGCATAATGAATGATGATTTTTGATATGCACCGACAGTCTTATGTCTTTCAAATTTACGTCGGGAAATAATAAGCATATTAACCCTTTCAGTCCCGGTGGCTCCTCCAGGACACATACATTGTATCATTTTCCTGAAATTTTCATGTAACGAAATTGAAATTACGTAAAATAAATATGTTCATGAAATCGAAGTGAACGATTTTCGATCTCGTAAGGGGTGTAGAATCATTTTTGACAGCATATGTTCGAGAAAACTCAAAAATACAAATAATAGTACATTTCGACACGGCTTCGGGAGTAGATTATTTGCCTCTACTAAAAGTATTTGATAACTAATAATTTCCTTTTCGAAAATTAGTCAATCATAATTTAGTCAACAAAAATTTTGTGATTGATGTCGACAATAAAATTTTGTACTAAAACTTCATTGTAAAACTACAAATATTTGTTTACCAACTCTTCAAATTTCGTCATAACTTACATTATTCGGTTTTTATTGTTATTTTTAAAATAACAATAATTATATGTCTACATGCATTCTATTATTTATAACATAAGTTTCTTTAATATAGTCACTTAAATTTTACTCGGGGCTTTGGTACTTTTTGCGTAAATAATGTACTTTTTAAATGCACGCGTCGTTATGTAAACAAATAACCTAACTTATGTTTAGAATTGCGTATTACTTTGATTATTATAAAACTGGTATTATTTCCATTATTAATTAATACATCAATTAATCAGTTTATTAATTTTATATTAACTAGAATATTAAGCAGAATCTAACTAGAAATTAGCTAAAAAGCATGTCGTTTTTAACTGATTTCTAGCTAATTTCTTAACCAGAGTTAAAGCAGATTTAGAAAATCTAGCTAATATCTGGCTAGAAACCAGATTAGATTTCTAGAGTGGTATAAATACTATTGCATATATCCAAATATAAAATTCCAACAGGATTTTTTCAGAATTTTTTTGCCAGCGTATTCTATGCTCGGCATTTAGAGAGTTAAAAGGAATATTGGCATTCTTTATGTGTTAAAAATGAACAAACATTTGATTGTAAATGCGTACAATTGTGGATTTTTCATTTTTAGTGATCGCACGTTCTTATCAGCACGATACTCGTCGATTTGATGGATTGGGTGTTTGAGCACAAAATTCAAATTTTGAGTCAATAAAAGTGTGTCTCTTAAAACGTAGTATGATTGGTTGGTAATAGTTGCGAAAAATGTAGCTGCGAAGTAGATAGCGCAATAATTGTTTTGAGTATATTCCCCCTATAAAGAAATTATGACAGGATATTGAAAACTATTTGAATGCAATATGATTGACTGGCTTATGAGTACATCAGTAGTTGTGAAACATTTTGATAGTGTATTCAAGTTAAGATAAACTAACCATAAATCAATTGTCTAACTAAAAGAAATGCATTGCAATCTTCTATTAGGACTAAATTTTAAACTGCATAAAATCTATAATTCAAGAAAATTTTGAATAAAATATTTGAGAAATATGTAGGATAATTCCTGAAAAAAATAAAAATTCTTTTCAGAGGCCTTTGAAAAGAAGATATTAAGATAATAAAGATAGTCAAATTAAAAAAGATAATTTATTAATAATTATAAGATAATAATTAATAATAATAATAATAATAATAACAACAAGATAATCACTTTCTTATATAACCTTCGAAAAAGTGCAATTTTTTATGGAATATCTGAAAAGTACTAATTTCGTATAAGGCGTTCGAAAACAATCATTATTCCTTGATGAATCTAAAACGTGTCTTCATAAGAATCGTCGAATTATACTATCCCGAGCGCAATCTAATTGCGAGAATCACCGATCCTCCATTCGTAGCTGCACTCTCCCACCAGCTATATACACGGCACGACGAGAATCGCTCCGGGGGAAATCCACGAAAAGCGTAATCGAGCCGCCCGCGCGTCGAAGTCAAGCAGCCGTAATTCGCTCATCTCGCTCGCGCGGGCGACGAAAATCGTCGAGGGGATTTCGAGCCTTTGCAAAGTGAACTACTCCAGAGCGAGAGAGAGAGAGAGAGAGAGAGAGAGAGAGAGAGAGAGAGAAAGAGGTGTGGGAATAGCGAGCCAAGATAATCAGGGACTCGTTCCTACTTCTCGAGCAAAGTAGATTATCATAAATAGCAGTTGTTGAGAAAGAGAGAGTGGGATTCTTTGCTTCTTTTGCATTTACCGGAGGGAGTATGAACGCTGATTTCGCGATGGTAATGGCTACTGAAGATTTGCTTCAAGTGCGTGTTTCTTTAGCCTTAGATTTTTATGTGGAGTAGGGGATAGATAATTTTATATATCGTCGCATTTGATAATATATTTATTTTACTTTGAAAAGTTAATAAAATGTTGTTAAGAAAAAGGTAATGTATAATAAACATCTTATTTTTTTAACTGTATGATAGACTAAAGGGTTCAGGTTAAATCTATTAAAAGGTAAGCAATGCTTGCTATACTCAATTGTTCAATTTTCAATTGCTCTATATTAATTTAGAATATACAAACGAATGCTTATCAAAACATTGTTTTAAACAAAGAAACAATAATTTACCTTACAGAAAATGTGATGCAGGCTTTTTATTATCCTCTGTAAATTCTTAATCTACATTTTAACTTACGAACTGCTATTATATATGCGATATTTCATAGTCCAAGTGTCAATGTCCATAGTAATATACTTAAAATAGTAATTTAAAGTAGTAAATAAAAACTAAATAATATTTTGACTCATACCGTGACTTAGTTTAAAAGAAACTAATTTTAATATAAATAGTAAAACTATTCTATTCTTCGTTTCTATTATTTTTCCTTTAAGAATTTTGGAATTCATATATTTCTTTTACTTATTTGTTGTATAAAAGAAGAGAAAAGCTGTTTCTGAAGGTCTTGATCTAAAAAGGTTCTAGAACAATAAAGTTACAGGTAAAAAGGTATAACTTTATACAATTATATCTCCGGTCCAGTTCGACGATTTTGATCGATTCAAAGAAAAAAAATTAAATGAGTTTCGGTCTCATTAAATTACTGCAACCTGTAGAAATGGCAGGGGATAAAACAACCTAAACATCAGAAAAATGAGCATGAACGTATCAGTTATAGAAAATGACCCGCGTAATTTTTTTCGACGGGACATATTTCTTTCTTAAAGAAGCCCGATAGACAAAGCAACCCATTCATCATAGAGTTACATCATGTGACCAGACTTTTGCCAAACTATTATAAGCCATATAAAACATTTTAAATACGTTCTGCATGAAAGTTTAACAATTGAGATTCCACGAACTGACTATTTCATCACCAAATCTCTACATACTACACTAAATTGAAAATCACCGTAAAACTGCTGCGAAAGTGTTGTAACAACTATACTTTATTTAATGAAAATGTCAAAGTTATGAATATCCAATTTCCAACTGAAAGTAGGAATTGCAATCATCCAGCCCTCGCCATCCAAAACCTCCCTTTCAAATCCGTCCCTCCCGAAGTATCTCGAAAACCTCTCCACTCTGCAATCCGCGCCGTGTACGCCCCCGCGCCCTATATATGCATGCATCGCCCGTTCAAAGGGCAAGCGAAAATTCGACAAAGGGCTCGCGCGATCAGCCGGGAAACATTTTCATCTATTCCGAAAATTCCCTGCGCGTTTTTCGTATCCACGCGTACGGTATAGCTCGAAGAATTAGCCTATCCTGCGTGCGTGCGCGCTTTTCTTTATTAAAAATGTAGCACACGTTATTCGCCTTCATGCATATGCAAGAGATCGGAATCACGCGAAAGCGTCGAACCTCGCGCTATGGTTTTAAGGCGTGCGGTGGTTAGTTCGTTCGCGGCTGTATCCAGCGGGATATCTGCCCGCGTCATTCCGAGAATTCGTTCCGGAGAGTCGGTGTATAACGTATGTACGCTGCTCCGCTTGTGATATTGTGCGTTCAATGCATCGAATTTTCTAGATGCACGTGGTGCGATATAGCGCGCGTGGTTATACTGTTATAAGGTTTCGCGCGTGGTCGTGTCACTTTTTGAGTCATTATTTTTTATTTTTGTAAAAAAGAAAAATGATTAAAAATGTGTATTTACTTTTAATAGAAATTGAATAGATTTTTAAAGAGGTGGGCAATGCTCAAAAAATTAATAATGGAATTAAAAAATTTAACGCGAAACTTGAGATTCTTGGAGTGATTATTTGAGAAAATTTAAAGGATCAGTTGGTTTGTAATATTGTCTTTTGCATTCGGAATGGTATCCATTTTTTAACCAAACTGATAATTTTATATTCTTCTTTTCAAGATTAATTCTATTCTGCATTATTAAACGAACGATAAATCAATTTCCTGACCATTTATCTCAGCTTAATTTTCACCAATATATACCATCTACAAAAATTAAACCATTGAATTTTTGAGCTTCACTGAATTTATTTCTATTAAGTACCTTTCAACCTTAGATTAAAGCACACGTAGTCTTAGCACAAATATTTAATAATACTACATAATAAATGTATAATTCACTCCGCACAACTCATACAAATAATTAATCAAAAAATCCACGTTCAAACGTCAGCGCGCCTTTAGGCTCGCACCGTTCGCGGTTCCTCGTGCGCGCCTCCCCATCCACACCGGTATTACACGTGTACAGCAGCGGGCTAACGCGCGAGGGTGTGTTGAACCGCGACTAAATAAATTACGCCGAGTTATGCGCTTATGCAAATCCCGCGTATTGCGGAGCAGCTTGCCGACGCTGCCGGTGGATTATTTCAGTTATACCTTCTCCTTTTTTTCTTTTTATTCGCGCCTCGCGCGGAAAGTAATCTATCTTTCATTTAAAACTTGATTATTCATGGCTGAATAGAAAATGCAATTAAAACGCAATTCACAGTTAGTGGATGAATATACATCATTGATTTAACTTTTTGCTGAGGTCTTTTTCTTAGCTAATTCTGTGTCGTGTGGTATGTAGGCTCGTTTTTTGTATGTTTTGTCTTTGTTGATTGCGCGTGACGTTTATCACGTGTCGCAAATATTGATAACAAAAATAATAATTTATATATTTAATTGTTATATAATGTTTTGAAATGATTTTGTTGAAGTTATTAAATGTAGTAAAACTCCAGACACTAGTATACAAAACTTTGTGAAATATTCTAAGTTTAAAAAAACCTTATATGTATATTTTGTCATAATCGATCTATCTATGTAACTCACAAAGTAATCCCTACTATGGAAGGGATACTGCCCTAGTTAAAAGACTGTGTTTGGAAATCATCTATTAAGAGTGTCTGTATTTTTACTGCAGTATAGTAAATGCAAGACATTTTCTAAGAAGTTAAAAGGTAATAAGTAAAACAATAAAGAATAATACTAATTTCCAATTAAAGGCACAAACGAATTGATATACTTTCTTTAAAACTGATTAAAGCTTTTGTGATATCTGGAAAATTGATGGTTCACCGCTAAAAAAAATTTCTGTCGCATCATTGTAGAATTCAGGTTGCGGATTTTTCGGAATATTAAAAAATGATTATAAATTATCCCTAATTTAAAGAGTACCGTACAATAAAGAAATACTTAGTTATATAATAGTAAAATATTTAGTATCAATTAATGACCTTTTATCAAATGCTACATACAATTACTTACTAAAATAAAAACCAACCTTCGCTACCCAACACTCCCCAAAGCTTCACTGCACCATCACTGCAAAAACACAATCGGATCGCCCCGAATCCAAAGGATCATTGGCCCCTAGCATAACCACTACCTCTCCTCCTCCTCCTTTCCTCCAAGCAAAAGCGCATCGTCCGCTCGAACTCTCTTTTCCAAAAGCTCCGCGCTCGAGTTATACTTTCCTTGCGGCTTCCGGCGCCGAAACGCGTGCCAAGTGACGATTGCCCTCTCTTGGCTTTCTTTTTCGCCGCTGCTGCCGGAAGCTCGACTGCCGGGGAGGAGGGGGGAAAAAGGAAAAAGAGAGGCGCGACGACGACGCGACGTAAAGCGATTAGGTCGCGCTGATGTTGGACAAGAGTGCGAATGGCTTGGCGAGAGTTTTATCGCCGGTGTAGTTTATTTTTGCTGGGGGGGGGGGGCGGTTTGTGAGGGAGATCGGAGGAGTTTTATCGGTTTATTGGTGTATTGTTGGACGGGTTAATCAGAATGTGGCGAGGGTGGATGAGTTAGTTACTGGGCCCATCGGGGTTTTCTTTTTTGAGAAATTTTAAATTATATAATTATGTAGTAACTGACTTGATGAAATAGTAATTTTTTATATACATTGCTTTTGATTGTGTTATTGTATGATTTTATAACATTTTTAATAATGGCACATTGAGGGGTATAGTGATCGATGCAGGGTTCAGTAATTAGTGAACTATTTTACTCTATTGTTCTCTGTAATTTTTAGGTTCAAGCTACTGTATCAGCTATGTTTAAAATAATATTATTTGTATATTAATAGAACTTCGTATTTTGTGGGTGTCTCAAACTTTCGTACAATTTTCATACAATTTTCTTGGCAGTTTTCTTGAGTTCCCTGTTACTCTTTAAAATACGTTGGGATATTTTCTATTTATAAAAAAATTAGTGTGCGAAGCAGTAAAAATTATCCAAGAATATTAAAAATGATAAACACAGTAGTAGACAATTTTTATGCAATAATATTGTTTTGGATTTTACCAAAGACATTCCTTAATTAAAAATAAATTAATTCGCTCATGTTCTCTCTCATTTTAATGATTAAATTTCCTGTAATTAAGAAATGTAATTTAATTAAATTTAACTGAAAAGTCTGTCACTGCCACCGGATTAGTAAAAAAATCCACGAATTTATACTAAAAATGAACTTTATACCATACTAAAGTCAAATTTTCACTCCGAATTAGTCAATATTCACTTCTGAATCAGTAGATTTATTCACTAATTTGGTAATGTGTGACAGTGACGCACCTATCACTAATTCACCAGAGAAGACACATTAAGCTTTTCCTTTGCGTGAGAATCCTATTTAATTTCCGACACAGTGCGACAAACGGTTTATAGTACGCATACGCGCGCGAGTCTGTTGCTTCTGGAAAATTGGAAAATAGCGAGGCGCAGTTTGGCAAAGTTCTCGCAGCGCGACTGCCAGAATTGCCGCGGTCAATGTACCGTACACACGTACACACGCACACTTACAGCGAAAAATCTCCGCAGTCCTTTTACGCGCGCGCTTGGACGGAAACGGAAGCGAGCCGTGCAGCAATTCCTATTTTACACGTCGCTTGAGGTTTTCTTGCCTCGGCCGCTTATGTGTACGGCGCAACCGTATCGTCGACGGGGTTAGTTGAGCTTGGAACTGTACGACCGACATTTGCCGTCGATAATGAAGCTTTTAGAGCTGAGTTATCGCCGCTTTCATTATTGACCGTTTAAGCTCGAGTGTTTCAGCGACCGTTCTCTGCTCTTTTAGCTTTCCTATTATTTGATAATCGGTAACGAAACATAAAGCTGTGATTTTTCGTGTTTTATGGTTGCTATGGTTATCAGGGCTGTACATAATCGATTGGATTTTCAAATTAAGTAGACACAAATTCAAAATCAACTTGGAAATAAATTCCAATTAGAAAAAAATAAATTTTAATTCTTAATTTTTAAAATTTCAATAAAATAGTTAAATTTTAATTTTTAATCACAACCATTTCAACTCATAATTAAATACACTAACCATTCTATTATCAATCGGTTAATTACAAATGAACCTCACTAGTTACGTCATAATCTTGCTCTACTTCCTTATGAATGAAAAAGTGCACCGCTCATCTAATTACCTCTCTCTTAAATACCTCGAATCTCGAGTTTATACTGCAAGTCACGCGCAGTTTGCGTTGATCGAAAACAGCGATGCGCCTCTTTCTCTCTCTCTTATAAAGGGGCGCCGAACTACTGCCACCACCGCCGCCGGCCTAGATTACTTTGCAGCCCGGCGTCGGGCGTCGGCGGTCTCACGGTAATTACCAAAGTGCTACCGCAAAAGCATCTCTCGCTAAGAGCGCGGGCGCGGGCAAGAAAAGTTAGCCGCGCGCGCTCTCGGAGCTTTTTTGCTGGGAGGCTTGATGAAACAGAAAAAAATAGAGGAAGAGACGTAACGCGCTGTCTGGACGGCATTAGGCGAAAACTTTGTTTCGTTTAATATTCGAGAATGTTTGACGGTGGAATTTAAAGTCGTTATGGGTGACTGGGGTGAAGTCTTTGAAACTTGAAAGTCGATGGAAACGTTGTTGTCGGTGAAGTCAGTTTGAGATTGCTGTAAGTACTTGCATATAGTTAAAATTTTAAACTTAGGTATTGGTAATTTCAATCAGGTTTTTGATAATATAAATAGTTTTTCATGTTCTTGCATTTTACGTATTTTAAAAGTAAAAAATATGACGTGAATCTGCGTGTATATTCCAAATAAAATTTTCTAAATTTTACATATATACCCGAATGAAGTAAATTAATTGATTTCTCAGCTTCATTGTATTTTATTAATTTTGAGTTAATGTGCGTTACGGCAACTACACCCTGGCACAAACATTTTTTCTTCCACTGTCACTTCAATGCAGCATCATATTCCCGAACAAATTTCAAACAAGTAATTCGAACCACGTAAGTCATTCAGTAAAACCAATGTCCTCCCCGAAAAGAAGCAGGACGTACAAATCAATCAACTGTCAATTTAAAAACACGATCAATAATCAACAACCGCCCCTATCATCACATACCGAAGTATCATTGACACATTTCATTCCTGTCTTGCCCAGCTGGTAAAAGTTCGCACTTCCGGCGCAACGTTAAGCATCGCGACGCCTCCTCTTTTTCCTCCGACCCGCGCGCAGTCGCGTCCACCCACTCGCGCCATACAAAATTTATGCGTCCGCTGTCGCGCTCGACGGTCACCGTCGCGACTTCGGTCCACACCTACGCCGCTGTTGCCGCGAGGCGCACAATGCGGATTCTGAAAGTTGAGGAGACGACATTCGCACAAAGCTCCTACTCTGCGTATTTGGCAGGTTGCTGAGTGGAAAATCTCGAGATAGTGCTGAGGATTAATTAGCTGGTTTGAATAATTACTATTTGGTTGGCTGAACAATTTTATATACTAAATTGTAATTTACATTTCCATGGGTTAATCGGCGTTGATTTTAAATTTTATTTAGTCAACTTGATTCTCACAGTTTTACCATTTTTTTTTGTCAATTTTTACTTTTCTCGGTTTTAGCGCGTTAGAAAATTTATTTTTTCGATCAAATTTTTGTGTTCTGTTAATTTTTAATCATTTTTACCTATCTCGTGCATCAATGCTGAATACAATCACATACAACTTTCCAGAATTATAGCTTTTTACAATATAAACTAAATTCCAGAGTGATTTTTTATTATAACCATCGTATAAAATTTATATCGCATTTTCAAATTTAGGAGATGGTCATCATTTACTTTTTACAGTGGAAAGTCACTCTAATTAGAGCAAATCATCGCTCTTTCTACAATTAAGGGAAAAAGTCACGAGTATTCAAATAGCTGTTACAAAATTGCAATTACACCTACAGTCCTATTATCTCGTACACTCTTACAATTTGTATGCGTGGTCATTAAGGCTAAACTTTTTATATGATGAAAAGAAAAAGCTTAGCATTAAGCGACTGACTTAGTTACCCTAACTACATAGACTCATAATTACTCGTAATTCAAGCATTATTTAGTTTCTATAACACCAAGTTACAAAAAGTACATTCAATTCATATGTCAATTGCACGTATCTCTTATCTACAATCACCACCTGACAAAACATAATCTCCATACAAAACTAGGTAAATTTCCAATTACATCTAAACACTCATACACTGCGCCAAAAAACTCCACATACCTCCATACAAAAAAGAAGATACAACTCACTCACGCATTACATCCACGACAAGTCTCAACTTGCCGCAGCGTTTGCTGAGCGCGCGTATCCTCCACACACACACACACACCACCTCCGTCTCGTGCCAAGAAAACGAGCGCGAAACGCAGCCGCATTGTCTCGTTTGATATCGCTGAATTACGCGGGAGGGTTGGGCGCTCGAAAAAGATGAGCCCACACTAGCCCGCGCGTATACGCGATTGGCACTCTTCCACTTGCGAAGGAGAGAGAGATAGATAGATAGATATACTATTTATTCATCAATGACGAAATTCTTACAATTGCATGTACACGTGTAGTTAAAATAATTAAAATATCAGTCAGTTTATACATTTGTTATGTCACATTTAACATTCATTATTGCGTTTCTTATATAAAAAATAACATTATTCGTTGTAACAGTTCGTCAATTTATAAAATCTAAATCTAATGAAGTAGTCATAGTCAAATAGTACATCACAGAATACGCGTCGTCAATACATAATAAAATAAATATAATAAAGATAACAAAATACAATAAAAATATAAGGAATACATACACACACTCTTCCAAAATTGCACGTAGATCTATCACGTCAAAAAATAAAAACACACTCATTCATATGACATTCTTACGATTCACGCCAATATATACATTCATACTTAACACTTAACACTTAAAATAAATTAAATAAATAAATAAATTAAGTAAATAAATAAATCAAATAAATAACTAAATTAAATAAATAAAAGAGAGAGAGAGAGGCATTTCTTCCCCTCGCGACGGGGGGCGAATGTCCTCTCGTGATGGGAGGATGGATATTCGGTTGTTTAAGGGAGGGGTGGGGGGGGGCGGTTATTTATTTTGGGCTTGTTTCGGGGCTTTGATTGTTACGGCCGGGTTATCGGGGTTCTGTTCTGTTTTTTCTTATTTTGAGGATCCGAGTGTGGGTTGGAGATGTAGGGATGAAGTGGATAGGATTGTGTTGTGTATGAGGTAGAATTGTTGGAAGGAAGAATGGGATTGTGATGTTGAATGTGCACTGAAAGAATTATGCAGTAAACATTATTAGTTCTATATACTGTTTTTAAATAAAAATTACATTATTTAATTGTAGTAAATATCGTCAGTTTTGTAGTAAAGTTTACTGTGATGACTGTGGCAATTTTTACTATAAAAATAAGGTAATAATTTCTATAGATACTCAAGTACACATCCAATATAGTAAATTTTACTATACATGTTGTTTTACTATACCCAACGTGATAAAAAGAAATAAAGAATTAATCTATTAAATACGTTAAAACTTTCAGTCACGCAAGTAATACATCGGTCATTTTGCCCATTTCCAGTTTAGTCATGAATTAGTGTGCAACGCATTCATTCAATCACTCACAGAATACAGTAAATGTTTTGCTAATTTCACTTACAAAAGCAAAGTTTCACAAAATTAAACCCAAAAACGTCGCAACACAATCGCGAAAAGAAACAAAAATCCCTAAAAGTAATGCATGCTAAACGTGCTGCACTATCCCTCGTAAAATCCTTTCATTTCTTCACTCGCGCCCAATGCACCTGCACACTCGCTATTGGCGCACAATGGACCCACAAAAAACTCCCGCGGCGTGAAAGGAGACGTGCGCTGCAGTCTCACTCTCTCTCTCTCTCTCTCTTCTCTCCTTCGAACGAATTTGCGGTGAATAACGCTTTGAACCGAAGAAACGAGCAGAGCAGCGCTCGCGAGTTCGAAAACAAGAAAGACAAAAAAAAAGAGAGAAGCAGCAGAGCCAAGACGCAGAAAGAAACTCGTATATATATATATGCGTGTGTATAAGGTATATATATACCTTATACACACGCAAAACAAAAACAAAAATCCGCAAGGCGCCTTTCCTAGATCCTCGCGAGAAAGAGGTTTTTCATACACACTCTTTCTTCTTCTTCCTCTTCTTCTTCTTCTTCTGCTTCTATACCGCTCTTTTGTTTAGCCCGCGCGCGCGCGCTCGCCGATTCCCATCAGGTAGATCCAGATCCGCTTATAGTCCCCGTGTATTTCGTAGCCCCCGAGCTGAACCGAGGCGACGCTCTGCTCTGCTGCACTTTTTAGCAAGGTGTGTGCTCGTCTTTTGTTCTTGAGAGCGCGCGAGCGGGAGTGAACAAAAGGGTTTTAAGATGGGTTTTTTTGTGTGGGTTTGAGGGGGTACAGGTGTTGTCGAGTGTATTGAATTGGCGAAATTGAGATTTAAGGGCTTCATTTAGGGATATTTTGTGTTTGCAATGAGTTTTAAGAAGTATTAATGTTATACAATAGCATATTGTATTTAAACCTTCTGTTAAAATCAATTTTATATTACATCTGTTTTTATTAATCTGTCTTTAATAACTCATTCAAAATTATAGATAGGTACGTAGTAAGTATTTGGAGGCTTATATGTCGAGAAATGGACAATGACATTGAAAAAACTACTTTTACCACTATTCTTCAAGGTGGTTATTATCATTTTAGTCTTTTAATCAATTGTGTATATAACCTATTTCAAAATTTATAACATAATTTTGATGTCAAATCAATATTGCGCTTTTTTGGTTCTTATTTTCTGTAGAACCGATTTCTAATATTAATTTGGATTTAACAGTAAATTTTTAATAGAAATTGTACTTTTTAAAAATTGTTTAAAGATTAAGCATTGATTGTTTAAACACGTGGTAAAAAAATTGGTTATTTCTGCTGTTATTGATTTCTCGCAGTATAAAACAAATGTCGTAATAGTTGTTCACCCATTCATCTTTCGTGATTTAACAGGAGTCTGAAATTTAAATTTGATTTGTCTTCATCTCGAAATACAGCTGAAAATATTAACTATTTTATATTAACTATATTATATTAACTAACAATCATCGAATATCTAGAATAGACAAAGGTGTAATATCTAGGAACTACCGAAAATAATTAAACTTCAACATTTTCTAAACTCCATTTTTGATTGAAGCAAGAAAAGAAGCATAAGGGCTTAATTTCTACTGATTAATAAACTTTTATTATCATCATTCCTGAAAATCATCCATTTCATCCTATAACAGCGAATTCAATTTCCACTACAAAATAACCATTTCTCAAAAACTCTGTCAAAAAAACCCACAAACTAATGACCAAAGAACCCAAAGAAAACGCTGCATAATCCAAAAAAGCAGCGGCAATCCAACTCCCGTCTCTCCTTTTGTCCACTCGAAGCAAAGGCCACTCGGGATTCTTCGGATTACCTAACAGGCCAGTCTGACTCTTAATTAGATTTCGGCCTCTCTCTTCTCTTCTCTTTTCCTTTGTCTCTCTCTCTCTCTCGCTCGAACTTGATTCACGAGCGAAACGCAGAGCCGGTCAAGAGGACCCGGAATTTCCGCGTCGGTAGATAGACATCGGACGCGCCGCGCGCCGTGCGTGCGGGAATACATCTGCGTAAAATCTGCGATTTATGCAGGACCCCGATGCCGCCGTCTCCGCTGCGCTTCGTTAATTTTTTGTGGAAGCGACGCCGATGCCCCCACGCCCGGTTGATTAGAATTTCGAGGAGGTGAATTTATCCAGCCGCACGTGGGAATTCCGATGAGCCGGGAGACTACGAATTTTACAAAACGTTTCGGAAATTTTACCAAAAAGTACGGTAATTTGATCGCAGACTGTAAGAATCTTAAAAATTACCAAACTTTCTGGTAAATTTTACTGTAATGTGTAAGAAATTTTACTGCACAGTACGGTAATTTTTAAGTTTCTCCGTCGTCAGCTGAAACATAACCTTAAAATGCGATGATCAAAAACACATATTCTTAGTAGCATTATTAATGTTTTATTAACAACAATGAGCTTCTAAATAGTTACTTTAAAATGTTTTCATTGTTATAAATTAAATTTATAAACATAATTATCATTTCGCTAAGATAATTTAGCTTATATCATCAGTTGGTTTTGATTAATGTAACTTATGACGATGCTAAGAAGTACTGTTGGTATATGAAATAGTGTTGGCGCAGTGGTAAGTGATCCGCCTCTCGTGCCGTGGGCAAAGGTTCGATTCCAAGTCGTAGCATTTGTTTTATAACGCTTTAAAATCATAATAGAAAAATTCCAGTACTGTATTATAAAATTTACCAAGTGTCAGATTATAACCAAATTACCAGACCTTTTAGTACAATTTACTGCACAATTAGCTGCTGTTGTTCTGATTTAATTTAATCGAGAAAATGTTATGTTCTGAGACGTAGTCATTTATGTATTCAAATGCATTCAGGTGCGTCGCTCGAATATTAGACTCATTTTAGGGGGAAGATAATTTCTCTGATAACTTTTCCTCGAATTAATTTAATCAGAACAACAGCAGTTAATTTTAGGTAGATTACTGCGTAAAATCATAAGATTGTTTTGCCATGGAAGCCGTGCAATAACGTACTAATGAGAAAAGCGATTCTCAGAATCCATAAACGAGTTAATCCGATTATCTGCCTAAAGTACGAGCCTTAATTTTCTCAGTATCGTACATAAGAACTTCATCATTTTCACGTAAACTAAGGAGCATAAATTTAATACTTAACAGTATTTTAAACAATTAATTAAAAGGATTTAAATATCAATACATTTATTATAAATTATTTCGTAAATATAGGTTAATTTTATATTATCAAAATATCCAATCCAAGGATTCTTCCGTATCTAAAAAATTCAAACTTTCAATTAATACCAAAGATAATCCAACCTGAAGCACTTGCCAAATTCTACTACGCTCCAAGCTCCTGAACCTTGTTAACAACCCCTCGCCACCTCACTCTATAATTCCCAAAAAAGCAATTTCCCACGATTATAAAGCCCCATCTATACACTCATCAACGCGTACAGCCGCTCGCACCCGTAAAACACCGCGTACCCACTCTCGCTCTCTCTCTCGCACCTTATCATTATTTTTTTTCCTTCTTTTTCCCTAATTCCGTGTAGGATCTCATTACCGGGAGGGTTGCGCTAGTGCAATTCATTCGCAGGATTTACGGGCAATTACAGTTCCGGCCTGCTCGGAATTAGCGCGCGAGTCTGTCGGGGGCTTCTCTCTCTCTCTCTCTCTCTCTTTTTCGACGCGGGCCGTAAGTAAACGAGCGCGTAGGGCGCGCCGCGTTGACGACGTGCTTAGTTGTACAGTCCGGGCGAAAAATTTGGGTCTGTGTGGAGAATATGATTGTGGATGGATGGAGAGGTTAAATTTGGTTCAAGTATGTTGTAGAAGCGTTAGGCGATCAGTAATGTTGGTTGAGAAGGTGTGCGTGTATGAAGTAGCTAAGGTTTTGTGTGGTAAGAAATTTTGTTGGATAATTATAAAAGTGAGCTTACACACATTTTTTAAGATAGTATTAAATGTAATCTACTTTAGTTTGCAAAAACTCAATTGAAATATGAAGAATCGATTACAAGAAGTTACCTATATTTGGAAAACATACTGAAATATATGATTTTGATGAGTTTTAAATGTGTCTAACAGTCTAATACCGGACACATATTATCAATCACAATTGAATTGAACTTTTGCATGCTCTTAGATACTAGTAAAATGTAACTGAAAGAAATTAAGCTCGCCAAGTTTTATTCATAAACCAAATTTATGCGTACACAAAGATTTAATATTCTTTATCCTTTAACACGTTTATGAGATTGAATGAAAAGCGTTTGCTTTTAATTTGCAGTAGTGTTTAAAAATATTCCAAAACCGCATTTCTATGATCAGCGAAACATTGAAATAACGAGTATCTGGTATTAGAGGTACTAGAAAGTGTCCAGATATAGGCACATTTCCTCTACAGCATCATATCTAACAAACCTAGCGTTAATCGAAAACAGATTGATCAGTACTATTGGTCAATATTTTGCATTCTTACACTTCAGTGTATTTGATCATAAAATGCGTTTTGCCAGTATTAAATATCTTCATTCAAGTTAATTGAAAGTTACTCGATTTCTAGTGTATTCAATACAAGAGCATTGCTTATGAATTATAGATCCTGAACATTCTTGGAATCTATCTTCAATGTACCGATCTGTTCCACGATTATCATTTATCTATATTCTTTTCAAATCATTTCAAGCTTCATTCTTCGGAATTGAATTATTCCTCGAAATTTAGAACCCCTGCATATGTAAATCATCCCCCAGTAAGTCAACGTAATTTGGTCCACATTCAAATGCCTTACCCGCGAGTCGACCCACTTCCACTCTCCGAAAGGTACATACTTCAAGCTTCCATACCGACTCCTCGCGCCCAGATCCACGACAGACTGTACCCCACAGGCAATTGCATCCTTAATGCATAATAAGCTCGACGGGTATTAACGGGGTCACGGGATGCTGGCGCGCGTGCTCATATATTTACCTACACCCGCGTATACATATCCACATACACACACTCAGCGTAGCTATAAAACCTCGAATCCCATATGTCTCGGTTATAATGCGCACGCGCTGCTCCTCCTAAAAATGCTAATTTTATGGCTTTCTTGTCGCTCTGTGAAACGCACGCACACCTACGACCTGCTGTTCTTCAAGTGTGTCTCCGTGTAGGTGTGCGTGTGGAAAGAAAGCGCCGGCAATTATATATTACGAAGGGGGATGAGCCGGCGCTTTTGAGGATACCTGCGCCGGGGCTTCACCTCATGAATTTACCATGGCCGTGCCCCATGGCTCCGATCCTCTCGGAGACGATTTCTCTCTTTCTTCTTGGCGTACGGGACTCGAGCTCGCGAGATGCTTGTACGAGAAAAAGAAAGTGTGGGATGGAGGAAGGTGATTTTGATGAGTGTACGGGGAAAAACAGTGGTAGAGGAGGACAAAGGGTTGAGGTGGTCAGATGGGAGAGGAAGGAACACGTGAGAAGATTCAAGTTTACTGCGAGGAAATGAGTTTGCGCGGAGGGTATTCAAGACTTGTTTTTTATAACGTTTTGATAGATTATAGCATTCTTTTCTTGGAGTCTTTGAGTTTTGCAATACATTTCAAATAAAAAAAATAGATCTTCGAAAATACTCGCAACAGCATCATAATTTTCGCAAATTCTAAATCTTTGTAAATTTTGTTCCTATAAGATTGCTGAATCGATTCGATGTCTCTATACAAATGATGGATATTACCAAAGAAATAAATGTATGCAAACAACATACGGTACTTTTGCGTGTATTTTGTTATAAAGTTTAGGGAAGATTTTGCTGTATTTTGCAATGGCATGGGTATTACATCTTTGATACCTATTTTCGTCTAATATATGAAATTTATTATTTTATTTATTTATTATTAATTTATTTACTTATTATTTATTATTTACTACTATTAACTATGTAATGGAATTAAATGTGTAAATTAAAAGTTATGATAAGTAAATTAACCAAGGCCTTCTGTTTAATTAAAAGGATTATAAGTAATAAAAAAGAGAAACGATGAAAAGATTCATTGAAAAGTGAGAGATCAAATACTGATTAAGCAGATCTTAAAAGATTTTAAAAGGAGAATTACTGATATCCAAGCTTTTAGAAGAGCTTCATCTATTTATATTCGAATATGGTTTGATATTTTATTTTCGATAAGGCTGCAGAAAGTGCTCGAATTGAGTCAGTAAAGTCATTTAAGCATATCAAATAATTTACTAGAAGTATCATTCTATTTTTGTTCGTTAATTAAATTTGCATATAACGTTTGGATTATATTTATACAAATTAAAAAAAAACTATAAATACATAAAATGTAAATTAGTAACTATAAGATTCTCACTAATGCAACATTAATATACTGTACCAAACGTATTAATGCTAATAAATACATTTACAATCATTTCAATTTATAACACACTACATTCATCTGATATACCAACTTACGTTCTTTACTTGCAAATCGAAATTTAATTTTTCTCCAACTGTAAGTCTAAACAAAAAGGACCCATAAAACCATTTCAACAAACTCGCCCTAATCTAATTAAACCCCATTCCGATCAAACCCTACTCACACCACCGTAAAATCCATCCCCATCTCCCAAAAAAAACAATCTCTCGCTTCATTTCACCCAGCACCCAAGATTCCACCACCACCCCCTTCTAAAAGAGAGCAACGAACCTACAATCGCTCTCTCTCTCTCCCAGTTACGCAACTCCGCCGCTGCAGCACAGCTCGGCATCCCAAAACCATTACGTCGCGCGGACACTTCGCAACGCCTTTGGCACTGCTCCGCACCGGCGTTCCGTGTCCTTCTTTTTTTCCTCCTCCTCTCGCATCCGCTCTCGAAAAATCGCGTCCATTTCCGGCGCGCGAGAACGCGCGGCCAAGCCGGAAATGCGCCCGGCGCAATGATCGAAACTATTGCGTATATAGGCACGGTGTGTTCGTTCGCTCCTTTTTTTTCTTGCAAGGGGGGGTATCGATTGCAGCGCAAGGCTGAGAGAGGAAAAAGTGCGGAGAGAGAATTGGAAAGAAATTTAATAGCTTCCTTCGTGCGCTGCTGCGGCGTTGCAGCGGCGCTTATGTTGTTAGCTGGGTTTCCAGGTTTTTTGCGCAACGGAAGGGGGATTCGGGAGGAAAGTGAGACGAGTGTATCGCGTGTGTGTGAGTGAGAGACGGAGAGAGAAAGAGAAATTGGTGGAGATAATTGTGGATAATCATATGCATTTTAGCGACGGGTGAAATGATACGGACGGTGGGTAAGAGCCAATGATGAGTAGTCGGTTCGACGAAAGACTTGGAATGGCTTTTTGACGGTTGAAGGGAGAGTGCGTTTTTGCATGCTACTAAGTGAGTTTTTCGGTAAGTTGGAGCATCGAAAACGTCTTGAATACTGAAGCTCTTGAAACTAATATATGCATTCATATTAGTTTCTAGATAATTTTTATCAAGTAAGAATTGAATTGAATTTTCTTTTTCATAATTTTGGATATATAGCAATAATTAAATAAATAAATTCACGGTACTCATTTCATTATAAGAATAAGGTATTTTAAATTGAAATACTTTGTATCAAATTTCATAAAAGTTATGTCTTAATCTTCCGTATAAATAATAATATAATCAGATGTATTTTTTATGAGGAGCCTTATATACAGCAAAGTCGGCATAAAAAGATAACGAATGAAACTTCGTTTTGATCGTTAAAGACAAAAATATATAGCTATGTTTTTTTAGCTTGAAAATTATATGACTGAATTCGAATGCGGTATTATCTTCTTTTTAGCTGCATTTTAAAGTTAAAATCATTCTGAAATATTGAAGCGTTATTTGATAGCCTGAAGCATAACTTCATATTAATTAAGAGTATTACGCAAAGTATCTCAATATTTTACATTTTTTAGAACCCCTATGAAAAACTTTTCTCTCTAACAAATATATGATACAAAATATAAAATAAAATACGTACAAAATAAATGTTGCAACAATAAAATTAAACAATTCGATCGATACGTTGTAGCTCATCACTCGTCCATCTCGTCGGTACGAATTTAGCACTGCCCTAAATAAAAAAGAAGCTACACCCATCTCGTAACAGAGAACCTCTTTTTTTGCGCCTAGATCAACAGAGCGATCTATAATTAAACGAAACGAGACGAGAGGAAGGGAAATCAGTCGACGCTCGGTATTTTTCACTCTCTCCTCTCTCCGCTTACGGTTTACTCGGCGAATTTCTGTCGTCTCTCCTTCTCTCTCATCCTCTCGGCAGTCCGGTCTTTGGAATGCCGACGCTACAACAAGAAGATCGCGATTCGATCCCCCTCTCCCCCTAGCCACAGCTGCAGATACGAGAGTGGGAGGTCCGAGAGGAGGCAGCAGTAATGCCAAGAGGCTCTCCTCTGACCGTCGCAAGAAGGAGAGTTGATCGAGGGACACAGCGAGAGAGAGAGAAAGAGATAAATTTATACAAGGCGAAATATAAAGGCGCCTCGCGATTAAACTGGGAAAGCCGGTGAAAATGAGGAAAAAAGGATGGCGACGATGTTCGTCTGGTGAAAAAAAAGGGGGAGGAGGGAAAAACACTCGAAACAAAGCGTGGTCGATCCTGGGTGGAAGACGGCGGAAAACATTATAGAAATAGAAGGAGCGAGGGAAACGGTTATGAAAGTTCGAGGGGAAGAAGGAACTATGGAAGGAATTAAGGCGGCGAGGGAAGAAGCGAGAGGAAACGAGAGGTTGTGCGTACTGCTGGTAGTATAAACAGCCGTGGAATGCTGCGAATTCGCGGGAGCGCGCTAAGCGCGTTCTGTCTGCCGTCTTTCCTGCCCGGCGTCGATGGAAAATAAGTCTTGGGCCCTTTGAGAAATTGTTGCGTATTGGCATATTTTTTTTTACTTTTATTTCTGATTGTTACGTTTTTTTGATAGAGGATGATTACAATACATTGTTTTTGGGACAGTTAATGTGTCTTGGTTACATGAAAAATTCTAAAATTGCATAGACTTTAAATGACTTGTTTTTAAAGTAGTCATTGTGGTCCCACCAACTTGTCTGTTTCTACTTGATGACGCTGAAAATAGGTTATTCAAAACTCTGTTTATGGACAAAAATTTCGAGAGCATTAAATATCATAATATTATGCGTATTCTGAATAATTTATGATGCATGTACATTTATCATATTATGCACAATCTAATGTTTTTTTTATATTTTCTGTTACAGGTAAGCAAAGTCTGAAATCGGATGGACATGCTGACATTAAACAATTCAGGTTTGAATTTTCTAATTTAATCTACATGGGTAAATAAGACGTTTAAAAATAAAAAACGTTTTCAGAAAATTATCTTTAATATATCATATTTTAAGAAAGTAATATCGAACACGATACTTGTCGATTTGATTGTTTGGGTAGTTGAGCTCAAAATTCAAAAGATAATAAATAAGTATTAAATGATTGCTTCTAACAGCAAATTATACGGGATTGTTTTAATTAATATGAATATCTTGACAACGTTTCGGGTGTCTCTTACATCCTTCTTCAGAAAACAATATCTTAGTAGATTCTCAAGCAATAGTTTTAAGCAATAGTTAATAAGTGTAATATAAAAGCATGCTATTTTATAAAGTGTTATTGCCTTATTGTGAGTGGGGAAAAATCAACCTGATCGTTCACCGACACTCGATGGCTGAATACGTCCAACGGAATTTTCAACCGCGTTGTGTGGGCTGCAGCGAGCAGTCTAGATAAGTTACCTAGATTTAAGTTTATTATAGAATTAATTCTTCTTTGACCTGACGAAGGGTGTAAGAGACACCCGAAATATTGTCAACATATTCATATAAATTAAAACAATTCCGTCTACAATTTGCTGTTAGAAGCAATCGTTTAAAATTTATCAAAGTTAGACGTTAGAGACATTTTTTAATTAACGAATGTTCGTATAAACATCTTACATACATTCCAATAAATAAATAAGTATGTAATTGACAAAACGCGCGAAGCGTACTTTAAACTCCTAGTAATATATAATTTTATATAATATACAATGTTACATTAATTATTATTTTATTCTTGAAAAAATTATTTTATTTTGGTCAAATGTACCTTAGAACACTCTTAAAGTTTTGTTAAGCTTAATTTGTAACTTATATTTACCAGATAAACAACTTTTTAGAAAACTAATTTAGATACTAAAAATTAGTTAATTGATTGTAAGTAGTAATTTATTTCCCGTTTGACTAAAACTACAGCGAATATCCGGTAAAATATTTATTTTCGGCTAACTCTTATCGTCGGTAATCGATAAAGCGTACACCAACCGTGTAGGAAGCATACTTGTCTAAGCAAACTAACATTCAATGTATGTATGTTATCTTTTGTTTTTCTAAAAGATTAAGACTAGTTACATATTTGGACTTTTTTGCTGTTTTAACGTCTACATCAGCACAATATAACTTATCATAAAACTTTTTTTTTGCAAATAAGATTAATTTCCTTAAATTTCACTTTCATACAACATGATTTCGAAATAGTTAATTAAAAATAATTCTTATTGAAAACATGTATTCTAAAAAGTATTCATAAGTTTCTTGTAAACCTCGAAACATTGTATTTTACCAAGTAAAACCGGAAATATGCTTACATAAAAAAAGGACAAAAAATCATAAAACTCATGACTCAAAAAAAAAATAAAATCCAATACAACCATCCGAAGGCAAAAACTAGGTCACTCTCTATATCGCAATCCTTTTTTTTCACCCACCCACTGCCAAAGAAAAGACGAGCGTTTGACCCCGCCGCGCGATCGTCAAAACCAATCCCGTAAACGCGCTTCCTCCTCGCACTCCAAACCCAAACTCCCCCCAAAAAAAGGAGCTACCATCTTACAGCAGTCGCTATTACACATCAGCCTCGTGACCTAAGCTCAACCCTTGCGTCACCCGCAACAGGCCATAAATCGCACTCCTCCGAAAGCCAACTTCCTCCTCCCTCGACTTTTAAAAATGGCGCCGCATAAAGAGAGAGAGAGAGAGAGCGAGCCTCCGGCGAGACAAAGCTCCCGCGCGGCTCGCGTAAATCGCTATCTGATGTACGGGCCTGAAACCAGCCTCGTGCGCTGCGCACCATATGATGCGAGGGGGGAGAGGGGAGAGCGGCGAGGCTGATCTGACCTTGGCCCCCGCCACGGTGTAGCGCGCGCGGGCATTAAGCGCGAGATTTCGGCACGTGCGTCGTAACTTGCGGCGAGGGGACTGTACAGCTGTGGTATAGGAGGTTGGCGGGTTGGCCCCCCCGTCTGTGTATAGTCGGTACACTGCTGGTTGTATAGTCGACGCTTCTTCTTCGTCTTCCTTCTCTTCTGCTTGTTTCACTCCGCTTGCTCCCCCCCGTTTTTTCGCCGACTTTCTTTCGCTGGCTTTATTTTCGTGCACACGGTGTTACATGGGTGATTCTTCGCAAAAGTGCTAGGTTGTGTAGCTCTGTTCAATGATTTCTTTATAATCTAGATATTTGTGGTGGTAGAACTAGGTTTTATCGATGGCAGAGACTTTTTGTCTCTAAATAACAATAATATAAAGCGTAGAAAATATACTTTTGGTGACCTAATCCTAAGATACTTTGAGATTGTAAGATCCATGGATTTTCGCAAAAAGTTTTTTGTCTCATAAAAAGATTTTTAAGTACTTTATCACTTTTTTCATATTAAGGACAACAATCCCTTGAACGTATAACTCTTATAAACTATTTAATTTTTTTAGATCTCAATAAAACATACATTTAAAAAAGAATGCCCTTAAGGTGGCTCAGTCGCGTACTCCCGTATCTACGCGGGGCCCCGTGGGACACACAATTTTTTTTTCTAATAACCAAAGAATTTTTAATAAAAATGATTCTATATCAATTGTCAGACTTATTGACATAAATATATGTTATAATATATCAGAAATAATAACAATACGCATATGTACGCATACAAGAATACACTTACACTTATTTTACTTATTTATTAAATATTTTTTATATTTGACTGTCAACCGTGTATTTTTGTTAAACAATTGGAATCTGTAATTAAAAAGATACAATCTCCTGGTGGTTTTATAAAGAAGTCATGGATTTTCACGTTGTTACAGGCATAAATGCACATTTCGCCATTTTTTTTCTCTTGAGATTACCTGACAATCCCACCCAACCAAAATTTCAATAGAATGTATAAAACACACACTTTCAGTGAGATTTTTATTTTTTCTTAATGGTGGATTTTGAAAAAATGACGGAGCCACCTTAAGGTTACTTTTTACCACTTTTTTTGAGTGAAGTCAAATTAAATAAAGAATTCTGGTTTTTGCCATCTAAACCAATATTATATAGGTTAGAAAAATTATATCGTCGAGGACCATTAAGAATACCCGATGTTGTTCTTTATGATTCGGTACAATAATTTTTTTATAATTTATTGGTCTACAGTCAGACTAGATTAACAGTAAATTGATACTATAAGTGACTTATTATAAAATACGCGGATACTCGCAGTTTTCATCTCATAAAAAGTATTATGAGTATTTTACATTTTTCTCAAGGCATAAATTACCGAGTTTTATGGTATTAAACAATTCCAAACGTTACTTTGATATAAAAAAAGATATCTTCAAAAGGTAAATGTTTTTTTTTCTCAAATTTTTTAAATGAAATTTAATTCTATTGTGAAAACACAGTCACTGGAGTGAGATTAACTCTTAAAAAGATTTATTTGGAGAGTTTAAATATCTCTTTATGATGGTAAATTTTCGTAGTACAAATTTTAAAAGTCCCTTGTATCCTATATCCTAATATAATTTATATTGTTCCCATGAAAAACAATGATCGCATTCCAAAGATCGGATACTCAAAATTTCAAGATAGCCACGTAGTTTACATATAAAATTTACGCGCTCTCGCAGAATCACCCATATACTCGATGGGCTGGCGCTGTGCGTAAAAAAAACTTATTCGGCGCTCTCGCGCGAAGCCTTGAAAAGTTCGCTGCGCGCGCACTCTCTGGTTTGTCGTGTCGATCAGATGGTGGATATTTCGTATGTGTGTGTGTGAGCATGGCAGGCTTCGACGCTGTGGGCATTTTATTCCTTTCGTTTTTGTGGGTCAGCTGTTCGCTTGCCTTGCCTTGTTCTAAATGCAAATTCCTGGTTTATATCGTTGGGCTTACGGAGATTTGTATAGTTATTTCTTGATTATTTATAGTTTTATTAATTTATGGTAGCATCGTTTTCGCTGATTAGTTTCGTACGAGAAAAAATTTATATGCTGTAGAGTATCGAATCTACTTATAAAAATTAAGAATATTCTGTTTTTGGACGTGTTTTTTTTTATGCTTTCGGATTTATATTTGTTCTTTGATACTTACACTTTCACTGTTATCTGACTAGCTTGTACATGTATTCCAGTCTAAAATAATAAAGAACGATGTGTCATGGTCGTTATGTCGAAGCAAATTTATTCTTCTCATACAATTTATTGATTCAAACATTGATTAGGGTATAAATTACTCGATGAACATGAGTCAGGCTAATTAAATTTGCATTTTTATCTACGAAGTTTTAAATCCGAAGCATGAAAGTATGAAATTATCGATAAAATTTAAAGTAGCATTCTTCCTTCATTTTTATTGATTCATTTAATTTATATAGTTACAAGATCTGATTTTTGTTTACATGTAATATTAACATTTTAGGTTTCTACGTTTTTGTTAAAGAACTCTACTAACTCTACTAATTCTACTAAGAGGAATAAGGTTATGAATATTTTGGTTTACGATTTTTTTTACTTCGACGCTCATGAAACTTCAGTCCTTGGTAAAATAGTCTTATTAACCATAATTTCATGAGCGTGGAAGTACAAAAATTCGAAATTTTATGAGAATTCTATCAAATACTAAAATCGTAAACCAAACTATTCATCACCTTATTCCTCTTTATCAACCACAAAAGTCTCATAAAATACTTACTTAAAAACAATCAACCATACCCAATTACACTTCTCTCCTCTACACGAGAAAATCCTGCATGTTCCCAACCCCGCACTCCGTAAAAAAGAAAAATCAGCTTCAGACCAGGAGAAATTCATCCCTGAAAAGGCAACACCCGGTGCGAGCCACAAGCGAAGCAAGGAGAAAAAAGAGGGGGGAGATGTCGCGTGACCGCGCGCGGGGCCTGGCCTCCTCTCTCGCGCGATATCGTCTTCTCCCGACGCGACGAGCCTCGTTATATCTTCTCTCGCTCGCTGCTGCTGCCTGTCGCGAAAGAGAGCGCACGGAGGAAGAAGAAGAAGAAGAGGAAAAAAAGAAGAAGGTGGCGCGCGAGATCGTCGACGCGCTCCGCAACAGATGTCCTTGCGCACGCGAGAAGGGGGAAACGAGAGAGCAAGAGAGGAGAAGGGAGATGGAGATGGATGATTCTTGGTGAAGAATGGAGGGAAAATGGTGATATGGTGGTTGGACAAGTAGGCGCTGGGTTGCTTGGGATGGGCTTGAAATGTTGTTTGTATTTTAGAGGTTTAGGAAGTATCGAAGACTCGTTTAGATTTAACGTGGATGTGTTATTGGATTTCCAAAGATGTAGCCTGTTTCTAGCATTTATAAATAATGAGGATTTGTAAACCATGATATTGATAAGTTCAATGTACGATGCGTAGCGATTTTTTGGGTTATTTTAATAGGCGTCTCTGACTTTTTTGCATGACTAACTCTGCTGTTCAATCAATGTCAATGAACCAACTTGGAGTATGCACTCAAATGAGTGTTAGAAAACGATAAAAAAGCATTTCATTAATGCCTAAAAAATTATCAAGAAAACGAGGTTGTTTCTGGTCGGCACAAGAGTACAATAGTCAATAAATGGCGAGTAAATGAAGTTTATTTTCACCAAAATTGGTGTATGATAATTCTGTATGGATGTATTCGAGTAGAGTATTTAAAACACTCAGAATATCTTTCTCAAGCAAAATAACATTTCTTTGAGTGAATAGTACAAATTAAATAACCTGCTATTCAACTTAAAACAATTGTCTTTTTGTTATCATGTTATCTTGTCTATTTCACATGCTTTCTTGTTATGGAAAGCACGTTTCTATCAATGAAGTATAACTTACTCTTAGAAGAAAGAACTTGAATTTTGATGAATGGATGAGCACAGAAGTTTAATGGATATTTAGTGTAAAACACACAGGTAAAGGAGTTTTTTCTTTCATTATACGGATTATTATTCTATTAATTAAATTAAATATTAGATATTGTTAGAGATGTCATAGTCATTTAAATCATGCATTATTTATTGTCATCGACTCATAGCTTACACATAAATTCAATTAATAACGACTATTCTATTTTTGTACTGTTCAGCAATTTTTCGGTTATATTATAGCATGGTGTATTTTTACGTTTCTATCATAAATACTGTAAAAAATAACAGTAACAAATAATAGTATTTTTAACTACAAATTAAAGAACAATATTACTCCATTATCAATAGTCAAACAACGAATGAACAATGTGGGAAGTGTAGATTTAACGAAGCAACTATTATCGTGATGAAAAATTGTAAAAAATTAATGCTGATAAAGTAGGCAGTAGTTTATGCTTAGCATCGTAAGAAGGTAACGATACCGACACGTCACTTCCTACAATGTCGACAAATTCGCAATGATACCTCGCAAAATACACACGAAATTTATGATGGGTGACTGCATTGGCTTCTGCCTCTAACCATATTTTAATAATAACGTAAAATAAATAACAAATTTCAAACAAAAATCACGTAAGTTAACTAACAGTCGAATTTCGTAACATCATATCATTACGATACGACAATGAATAAATATGTCCAAGCATTCAAAGAAACACGTCCACAAATCTTACTAAACGTCACCAAACCCTTGCATCCATTCGCCCTACGAGTCTCAATGATAAGCCATGAAAGAAGAACCTTAAGTACTTTATTTCAATATTCATTTTCAATATTCATCTCCAAATTTGACAACAATCTTATACATAAATAAATGCGCTAAGAAACCCAACGGTATCGCTCGGTCTCCGTCTTTCTCGCCCCCCCCCCTGTCTAACCCTCTAATCGTCCATTTCCTGCAGTAGTCTTTCCATCACGGTGTCGTTACTGTCGACGACGAGGGAGCCGTCGCCGTGTCGGGCCGCGTGGCCTATGACGACCGAGTGCGAGGCCTTCTTGAGGTCGTAGGCGAGGCCACAGTAGGCCAGCAGGTCGAGCAGCCGCGTGCTCAGGCCCTTGGTGTAGCCGAACTCGGACATGCCGCAGTCCCAGGGGAAGGCGTGGTGGTAGTTGTGCCAGCCGTCGCCGCAGGTCGCCCAGTCGGCGACCAAGGACTGCGTTGCTCTCATACGCCTGCGGGAACAAGTGTTTTTTTTAAGTAGTTCGTGCGTTTTGGGTGGTATTTGTGTATGGTCGAGCAATTTTGTCTTTGTATTTTAACGAGAAGTAAAAGTGTATGAAAATATCTTACTTGTCTATTGGCTTTGTTCCCCATGCATGGGCGAACGAGTTGACGAAGGAAGTTAAATGCAGGACAGTTGCGAATCTGAAGAAGTAGTTGATGAATAGCGATACCCAGAGGTTTTCATTCCATCCGTATACCGGAACAAGGGTTGGTATTAGTATCGCAATCAGAATATGCAGTGGCACGATGTACCTAATTGGAATAGAAATAAAATTAATAATTTAATACTTAACATTATTTAAAAATGTATTTACGATGAGGAATATTAGCAAATTAGTACAAATAAACAATTTCTTTTACTTAAGTAAATGTTAATTGGAAAAAAAGAATAATTGCTTAAAGCTAAAATGTGTATTTGAATTTACTATTTTTTACGCGTAGGTTCATTTGTTATAATTTTTCAACTCAAGACAGCTACTGATAATGATATAATGGGAAGAATACACAGAGGAGAGTTTCAAAGAAACATTGTAAAAAACGAATGTACTTGTCGAGTTTCAAGAGGTTCTATCAAATTCCGTTGCGCAGGTCGCGAGAAAAAGGAGAAAAATGAGATAAACGTATTTTAAAAACTATAAAAATGTTAAAATAACACATCAGTTTCTCGTAAATATAGCTTCAACTTTTTGTCCCTTTAAAATGGTGGTCAAGCCACACTTTTCGGTGTAAAAAATCTACGTTTTTGAACCATC
The DNA here is from genome assembly GCA_949152435.1 of Gastracanthus pulcherrimus. NCBI lineage: Eukaryota > Metazoa > Arthropoda > Insecta > Hymenoptera > Pteromalidae > Gastracanthus > Gastracanthus pulcherrimus. The sequence continues at coordinate 165,209,702 of OX424575.1, read as the reverse complement.
ATATTAATATTCGCTAAACATTACAAAATCCATCTCATCCAAGCTTCATCGAGCCTCGCGAAGCACGGCTTATCAAATCTTACTTCTTCTGAAACATGACTATGGGGTCCTCCTGGAGATCGGACACGTCGATGAGCTTGCTCTTCTCCAACACGAGGGGATGCTTGCGCGACATCAGCCAGCCCGCGTGCGAGAAGAAGAAGCCCCGGCTGGCGTTGTACGGGTCGGCGTCCGTGTCGCTGAATTTGTGATGAAGCCGGTGGTCCCGCGCCCACCAGTAGACGTGATTCTGCGATCAATTGGATAATCAATGAGCGGGGAGTGCGGACGTGTGCGCTGCTGCCTCGAGTCCTCATTATAAATGTTACTTGGGATGATTTAAAAAGAGCTCGTTGGACAAGAGGAGGTATAGCCGAATGGTTACTGGTGACGCGACTCTAGGATTCTAGGGTATCTGTGTATACGAAGTTGATGAGCTAAGTACACAAGTTCTGAATTGGGGTAGAGGAAAATGATTGTTGAACTGTTCGAGAAAGACGCAAAAATAACTGCTATTTTCATTTAAAAACAGCTGACAATTCAATAGCACTTAGCTTACTCGAATTTTATTAATTATTCATGTTTTATTTGATTTAATATATTAATGTTAACCGCTATTGTTTGTTAATAACAAAATTATTTTAAACGTGTATCACGTCGATACAATATACAATGCCATGGTTAGTTTCCAAAATATAAACTATTTTGTAAAACAATATTATTTCCTGTATAATAAAATACCAACGATAGGTAATAATCGTTATCGCAGCGATTTTTTTTCCATGCATAATGTATTAAAATTATTTAAATTAAATTAAATTATGTAAGCGGATGTTAGTGCGCCAATTTACTGAATATTGTTCTCTATATTTAAAATAACCTGAATTGTTTTCAACGATTTTCCATCATATGTTTTCGTAATATATCCGCTTAAAAAAAATAAGTTTTCGTGTATAACAAATGAAGGGATATCTCATCCAAACTTTCACGTCAGAAAAGTTAAATAATTTTATGCCGTTTCAAATGTATTTGCGCAGAATCAATGATATTATTTATAACGCAATAAAAATCGAAAATATTTAAAACCTTTAAATCAAAAGACCGTTAGAAAGCAAATGCGCATTGAAAACTAAAAAATTTCTTATCCCCGTATTCTCGAGAAAAAACAAAGAAAATGGGTTCTGAAAAATTAATTTTGACTCTGCATATCCAGAGTAATGTTTATTCCCATCCATACATATACACGCACATACACGCAGACAAATACACTCACGCACACATATGTACGCACGCACACACACACACACACACATGCATACACTCATATAAATATACACGCCCACACACAGGGATCTCAAATGTGGCATCCGTTACTATGGAAATACATGTATTTCATATGGCAGAAGTTGCCACATGCACACACATGCGCACACACACGCACACACACATATAAAAAACACACACATACCCATACAGACATTTTATAAAAGTAGTGAATTTCGATTCCATAAGACTCAAAGCATGTTTCTATAATATTTTTAGCAACAGTTGTTTTGTTACTATCACAAAGCTTCCTCTTTGAGGAAACCAAAAGAAAAAAGACTTCTCTTTAGATATTATGTATTGTATGATCTTTAATTTTATCGACATGGAAATTTCCTGTACACTTTGTTAAAATTAATTTTTACGAGCATGACAAGCTAGTGAGGTTTATTCAAATAGTTTAAAGTAACCTTTATTTCGATCACAGCCAATTATCTTATCCTCGGTAGCTTGTTGAAATTCATGTTTTATGAGTTCATGTAACATTTCATATTTAAAAGCGAATATTCTGAAAATTTGTTGAATATAAATACTTATTTTTATCTTTAACCATTGTAAAACATCAAACTTTTGATCCTACATGTCACAGAAAATTGTCATTCTTAATACCTTATTTATTGGAGGAACTTTGCGGTGTGCACGATTCTAGGTGATATGATGAACAAAGTATCTTTTATGGTTATTCGACTTCTTATGACATGTACTAAAAACTAAGCAAATAACTTTTTCGTGAAAATTTGTTTAGTATTATTTTTCTAAAAAATAGTTTTAGTACATGACAAAAGGAGTTAAATTACCATCGAAAAATAAAATTAAGATTTGGAAGTTTTACAAAGGTTAACTTAAAGATATTATCGATGTATTTATAGTCAAAGAATTTCCAGAAGTTCGCTTTTAAATAAAAAAGTTTCTAGAATTCATACAAATTTTGTTTTATGTTTAACAGTGCCTTGCCTTCTTAATTTAGTAGACCAAGACACCCAAACGATATCACTTTACGGTAATCAGAAAAATAAATTTTAAAGAGTATTTTTGATAACGATAACAAATTTAAATTTAAATCAATATTGAATATATTATGAAATAAATCACACATCTATGAGTACAATATTCGAGTATTCTTAATTTTTAATACTGTAAATGTTTCATCTTAGTTTTTGATTTGACTCTGAATTGACACGTTATTTTAGGTTTTAAGATGTCCTATTTGTTAAAATTTTTAACATCTAGGGTAAGTACATCAAATACTGCTGATGTACTGATTATTGCGGATTTTCTCTAAAGTGATAAAATATAATAAATCTATATTAAAAAATGATTAAAAAAAAATTTATTAAGTTACTTTTAAGTTTAATATTGTCGATAATACCCAAATAAACAACATGAACGTTATTTTTAACTCTGATAATATGATTTTAATATCAGAGTTTTTGCAAAATCCGAAGAAACATTCTTTTTAATTACCTCTTTTTATTTAATTAATTACTCTTTTAGGCACTATACAAATTTATTTCGACTTCTGAAGTGATCAACCATCGGTTAAAACTTAAAACCAAAAGTCAACGCATAAGTTAATTTTCATGTCCGATTCTATCTTTATAATCTAGCTTAGACGAAAATCCGCAGTAACCGATACATTTACCCTAACTATGCATTTTTACGCATTTCAATATTAATTTTTCCTATAACATTATTGATAACCTGCTGTAAAATTTTGTAGAATAATCTCGAGAATAATACTATTATAATTTACGAATAACAAAAACTGTATGCAGTTATTCAATATGTTTCGTGCAATGATTATCTCAATACATATATTTCTGTTAATATTTCTAACTACATGTATTATAAATGATATTTTAAAATATATATTTAAAAAATTATTTTCTTACATACCTGACCTGACATCGTGTGAAAGAAGACCAGAAGGCATTGCAAAGCTTTCGTAGCCTTGTAGCTTTTATGCGAATATCCACGATGGGATCCTAACACAACGCCTTGCCCGCTTAAGAAACCCGTAACGAAAGCTAAACATTGATACCATTTGAATAATGTACATTAAGATCGCAAATATTCGTTATAAAAATTGAATACTTTGAGCTAATAATTTACCCCATATTATTGTGGTCCATTTTGCTTTGAACAGAAAAGCGTATAATCCAAAACAAGCAAGAAATTGTAAGGTGAAATATGAAAATAGGATATGCGGTTTATAGTAGTGCTTGTAATTTGGATCGGTTCCAAGCTTCCCAAGTTGGATTCCATTATCATCATACTTATCACAACGATTTTTAAGCTCCTTATCCATTACACAATATTGTTGTTATCTTTAGTTATTTGTCAAACTATTTTGAAATACTTGTTGGAGCGATTTATGACTTCGCGCTCCTGCAGATGTTGTGCGACTGAGGATTCTTCAGCAATATCGTATTTTCTGTATACGTGGTTTGGTCAAAAGGAAGTGCAGAGTCTGTTGACGTCAAACAGTTTTTCCTGGTTTTAAGATACATAATTCATAAATATAGGTGTTGTATGTGGCGAATGCCACGAATTCTTAATATTTATTAATTTAGTAGGAAGTAAGGTAAAAGTACCAGTAGCTGGACGCGTAGTAGCGTGAAGTAAAGTAAGCGATTATTTAAAGCGTGACAATCATATTTTAATGATTATTTTTGGATTCTATTGAATGATTAGACTTCACTTAACAAATATATAGTAAAATAAATATTTTTAATATTGATTTATTAAAGAAATAACTGAATCTTTGAAAAGTTGCTATGTACCAGTACCTGGACACGGAAAACAGGACTGTCCTAGTGTCCCAATTTGCATGTCCTAGTACCTGGCCATCAAATTCCAACTGAATAAAAAATGATTTTAACTCGCTTAAACATTAAAATATAAGATTTGAAATAAATGATTGTCAAGACAGTTCATTTTATAAATTTTTAAAGTAAAAATAATAGAATTATAATTAAGTAGTGAATAAGGTTATAGATACATTCAAAAGACCTCTGATTTAAGATTTTTCTTGTTTTATTTTTTTCTTTTGTAACATTAATTTTTTAATCTCAACATTAATTTTTTTCGCTTCTTCGGCTGCACCTTTCTTTACTTTCTTTTCGTTTTCTTTTTGAATTTTAGCATTTTCTCTCTGTCTTTTTCTTTCTTCTTTTTCCATCAGCTTTTCTTCTTTCTCTTTTTGAATTTTCAGGTGATGAGCTTGCCAATCTTCTGAGGTAAGTACAGTAGTGATTTTTATAGCATTTTATTTCTTCTTAATAGGGATTTCTTGAGGCCAAGCTAATGCTTTTTTGAAAGGAACTGGAACATTTAATAGCTTACGGCCATCCCTCCTTTAATTGCAGCCAATGCCTTCGCCACAGATTCTTGCGTGTACTCATTCTACCCATTGTAGCATTTCTGAAAAAAGAAAAAGAAACTAAACATGTAGATTTTAATTTCATGAACATACATTTTTAGGTTAAGAGGTTAGGATTTGAAAAAAATTACTTTTTTCGCTATTGATTTACATAACAATATCATAGAAATGTATATTAAATATATTTAATTAAAATACTTACGAGTTTTGGTTCAAAAAGCTCCAAAAAATCAAGAAAGTCGTTAAACAAAAAATGTCCAGCTACACGTACAACTTTTCGGAGCAGGGAAAATCACTTTTGTCCCAGTACCTGGACGGTCGGTCAGGTACTGGTCACACAGTCATATCGTGTACCAGTAGCTAGACACATTAATTTAAACGTATAAATATTTATTTTGCAATATATTTGCAATTCAGACGTATTTTTAATGTACCTATAAACATAAAAAAATTGTGTTCGGGTCACGAAACATTAAATAACGCCAGTTATAATCTTAACAATTGTGTCGTGTCTCTTAACCCTATTTTAAGAAAATGGACGACATCGATCAACGAGATTAAACGCGGCAATTATAATAGTTTTTAAAATTTCAATTACAGAGATAAATGCAAACAAAAAATTGTATAAGATGTATCTATAATTCAAATATTTAAATAAATTTTAATTATATACAAACTTTATTTTTAGAGCTTAATAATAATTAAAACGTATATGAATGGTCAGGTACTCGTACATGTCCAGTTACTGGTACTTTTACCTTATAGATAATTGGGTGGTACATTCAGAAAAATAAGTTTTTACTTCAAGCTGAATTCTTCTTAAATATGCGCCAAAATTAAATTTTACTTGATTGTAAATGATTCCTCTATGATTGAAAACAATTCATTCAATTCAGATACGTTATCAATTTTAAATATAACATGATAGTTCATACTGTACACAGAAATTACGGGCGTTGGATTTCATTTTTATGTATCAGAAAACGACCAGCAAAATTTCATCCAAATCCGTAACCCAAACTCAGTGGTACCTTCTTGAAGGATAGAGTGACCTAAAGTTTCTTTGTCACTCACGTACGATTTTTGCCTTTTTCCAACCTATAAAGCGGGCCTAAAGTGACCGTTTTCCGACCGGCGAGCATAATAGTCGAAGCGAAAATTTGCGAGCACAGAAAGTTTTTTACACCCGCTTTTTAATTTTCTACTCTAATAGGCATGTGGTTACCGTTTCGCCAAACGGTCAATATTCGTCCGCTTCATATAAGCATACAAAAACGCAAAAATCCACACGTGTTCAAAAAAATATGGTGTCCACCACGGGCAAGTGGGCCTTTTTGACCTAGCGGATTTGCATTACTCGTCTCCGACTCGCGATACGCACTCGCCTACGATTCGTATTGCAAACTCCACACTCGGTCGAAAAAGACCCACTTTTCGCCCTTGGTACACGATATACTATTGTGACGTCATATCGTTAACGCGGTACTCTTTTGTCTTATAACGAAGTAACGTCGTTCAAGGAGCAAGCTATACTTTTTGCAAATATACTTAAATTTGAAAAATTCTGTAAGAATTATGAGCCGGGTTCGATATTCTATCAATTTTACATTACATCGCTTAAAAGAATCAGTTTTGATAGTCAGCCAAGGGGATGGGCGGAGCTGCGGTGGAGTCGGTTTCGGACGGTCTAAGCACGATTTTGATGTGTATCTCTGATTGCTTCTGTTGCGTTGTTTTTACAAATAATTGGAAATACAAAATATTTTTAGGTTATGTTACACTTCAATATACCTTTAGTATCTCCAATTATTTATAAAAATGACGCAACAGAATGAATTTTCCTTGCAGAGTGGCATTGATATCATTCATATCTACACGGCTATTCTTTCAGTTTTTCTTTGCATTTTGTTTTTAAAAAGTCATTACTAACAAAACAAACGAGTTTTTAGATCCGACATCAAATTAAGGGGTAAAAGGGTGTCTAAATGTAAAAATTTAAAAAAATGTTATTGAGTGCACATTTTTTCTAAAAACAGATTGAATGTTTAATTTTCATAATTCTCATAAAAAGGAAGTTGAAAAACCATAAAAAAAAAATTATCCAACCTAACCCATTGCTACCTATTGTTAGCATCGGTGACTCCCAAAATTGACAAAATCACATTTGCCATAGGATATTTTTTCAAATTTTCAGTCTTGACCTCAATAAAATTTGTTTACATTCTTTATACATGTATTCATTGCTGTGACTAAAGAAACCTAAACCTTTTTAAAATTGATCCAAAAATAATTTTTTTTCTCAATTTTTTTTTTGTAAAAAATTAATAATTAATAAAAATAATAATTTTACAACTTAAATTATTTTTATTTTTAATCAATCTTAAAAAACTTTAGGTTTTTTTAGGGCAAAAGACTGATTATTTGAAAAAATATCCTACGGCACTGCGATTTTGTCAAGTTTGAAAGTCAACGATGAAGATAATACGTAGCAATGGGTTAGTATAGGTACAATATTGCTTCCTCCTAAAGGAAGTTTTGTACTAGTAAATAGAAGTTTTCTGGAAAACATGTTAGAAACATATTTTGGACCATTTAGAATCAAAATACACTATTTTAAGAAAATGTCACTATTTGAAGAAAATCATGGATGTGGGCGTGTGTGTGTACGTATGTGTCGCTCTATATATCGAGTTATCCATGGTTAAATTTATTGCTTCGGGACCATTTTTTTGTTTTTTAAGCAAGGGGACTCAAAAATAATTATTTTTGTTTTTCGATGCGTTTGGTTTTTTTTATCTGTTATTCGATATTTCAGTTTTAGTTTCTAGCTTTTTTTAATACCTTAGAAATAATATCATCGAATTAGATATAATGCATTTGAAAAAGCTTAAAATTACCTATCTTTTCCAACCCGAAATTTTTGATAAGCTTTCCCTTTTTCTGTTATACACGGAAACGTCATGTTTTTTTTTAAACGGTTATACTCGGTAATATATCATAGAAATGTGTCAAAAATAATTGAGGTGATCAGTAATATATTTAGAATTTTTTTTGCTATTTTATTTTTATCTTGTCGAGAAATAAATCATTTTGTAAAAAAAATCTATTTTGTATGTCGCGCGATAACTTGAGTAAAGCGGCATTATTTCATTTGAAAATTTTTAGAAAGGTATCTTTCCACTATGTATTGACTGAGCTCTTTGACCAGAGTATAAGAAGAATAGTCTTTTATTGTATTTTTTATTATTATTATATTCTTTATTCCATGTACAGATTTTTACATCTGTTTACATTAACCGTATACATGACAGTCCCGTGTACTCACGTTCTTGATCTCGCTTTTTACATAACAGTATTGTTCGCAATACATTATTAAGCCTATCTACATTGAAACTATTTACATTTTGAAACCTTTATTGTATTTATTAAACATATTTCATATAAATATTATACACTTATAATTTCACAGTCTAATTAAAAGAAATGTACTTATAACAAAAAAAATTTGATGTGATCATATTGTTAAGTTACATAGAAAACACATTAAATACCAACAAAATTGATAAATATCGTCACGCCCAGTCTGCGGTAAATCACAAAATTCAAATCGTGTGCGATCCATCGCCGTGTCGCGCCGAATGTGCCCGGACCACGTTATCGGAGGCTCTTTTGAGATCATAGGCGTAGCCGTGTTTGGCGAAAAATTCGATGGACCAAGTGCTCAGTCCCTTGCCGTATCCAAACTCCGATAGACCGTAGTCCCAGGGAAAACAGTGATGAAAGTTATGCCAGCCGTCGCCACCGGTCAGCCAGTGCACGATCTTAGATTGCACTGGCCCTATCCTCCTGTAAATCATGTACATTCTTTTGACTTTTCAGTTTATGAAAATTGGATTATTTGTTGAAGTGCTTACTTGTCGAAAGGTTTGGTTCCGTACATGTGAGCAAAAGAGTTGATGCTGAAAATTGTATTCAAAGAGATAGTGTATTGAAGACAATAAGCAACACAGAAAGAAATCGCTAAGTCCTCGTTCCATAAGAAACATGGAACTAGCAATGGCAGCATAAATCCTACAAAGAAGTAAAGATCTAAGAAGTATCTGAAAGGGATTAAAAGAAAGTAAACTCGAATTAGGAAATTATTTTCAAATGTCGTTTTTTGAAATTTGCTTATTCACCACACGCACTTGTGTTGAAACATAATCCAGTTATCCTGCAATAAGTCCGATATATCAAGTTGCTTCGATTTCTCCATTACCGCCGGATGTTTTTCGACGAGTATCCAGCCTAAGTGGGCAAAAAAGAATCCACGAGACGCGTTGTAAGGGTCGGCGTCCGTATCCGTGTATTTGTGGTGAACTCTGTGATCCCTTGCCCACCAAAAAATGCTGTACTACAAATTCATAGCCAAATGTAACTCCAGAAAAGCTCTTAACATATAATATGCAGAGAAAGATCATTGTCAAATCAACAAAATTATTTGTCTCCTCAATGAATATAATTATCCTCAATGATTATAATTTAATCATGTTTTGATTTAATCTCATATTCCACATCCAAGTTTCTTATACATAGCTAAGAATTTAGGAAGGGTCTTACATGCAATGCAGACACCAATAAATGAACACGTTCAATAAATCTACGATTGAATACTTATTTGTAATTTTAAAGGTTGCGTTAATATCTTAGTAGCTTAATAGCTTCTAAGGTGGCGTTATTCCTTAAGCAGTTAACAATTTAAATACCTTATTTATTTTATAAGTGTCATGACCTGTGCCTTTATGTTATTATTAAATTCGTTTAACCCGCTAACACCAAAAGACAAACAAGAAGATTATGGTAAAATTATTTTTTAATTTTTAAAAAATACTGAAGATAATGTCTTAGAAGTGTAAAATAATGACAGGAAAGTATGACTACTGGCGGGTTAATGGTACACTCAGCCTGCAAAAGTTTGCAGGGTACTGAATAAATTGGCGAACAAAATTCTTAAACTTTCATCTTTTAGTAATATGGCAAATTTAAACAGCTTTCAAAACTCATAAATTTTGATTTTATGAGAAAATTGGAATAAAAGTTTACAAATTAAATTTTTATTTATCTTTACATACACTGAAGAAAATGATGCGTCGGGATAAAGAACAATTATGTAACTTCGTGCCAGACCCTCCTCAAACCAAATGTTATTTTATCACATATATTAATTTAATATTTTTGTTGATAATTATATTCATTATATTCCTTCTTATTTTCCACTTGATAGATGCATTTATTAGTAAATACATTCTATTGCTCTCTCCAAATGCATCAAGTTGCTGCATTTTCTCTCTGTTAAAGTGGAAAATACTATAATAGAATGAGAGCACCTCTACTCGACGGATTTGGAGTGAGATTTTAACTTAAAAAATGGTAAAGAGATAATTTAGTTATAGTATGCATACTGACTTGTCCGGCCATAGTTTGGAAAAATATCAAAGCGAGCTTCAAAGCTTTGGTTGGCTTAAAACTACGATGAGAATAAGCACGATGAGCGGACAGAACCACAGCTTGGTTACTCAGCACCGCTAGGGTGGCAGCTGGAAATCGAATATAGTCATTGTTAAAAATATAGTGAATACTTTTATTAGTACTGAATTAAAGTTGCTAACCCCATATGATTGTTGCAAGCTTAGCGCCATAAAAACAGTAATACAATCCACAGATCGCGAAATAGTGAATCAGTAGAAAGAAAATCGGAACAGCTATGTTTCGCTTCTTGAATTTAAAGTTCATGTCAGTTCCAAGTTTCCGTAGGTCTGTTTTTTCTGCTTCTGAATGAACGTCGGACGCTATTTTGGTCATCTCTTGAACAACAGCCTCATTTTCGTCTTTTTTATTTATACGACGTATAAATACGTCTCGTATAATGTTAAAATCTGTCCACATTTTTTAGCTCTATAGCTACGTAGTTTTGTACACGACTACCTCGATAACGTTCATTCTTCCTCTTATATATAAATTCTTAGCTGCTAATTAGCAAAAGCGCATTATGTATTATATGTTATGGAGATCAGCGAGCCAATTAGCATATGAGACGTTGTCGTAAATTGTTTTTGTGTAATTTTTCGGTCAGCTTGTACAATGCGCCGACCGAGGTCGCTCGAGTGCTCGGCTTCGTCTTACGATCTGCATGCTTCTTTCAAATATTTTTGTATTCTAACAATCAGTTCACATTTGTCGTATAATTTTTGAATATGATTGTTCACACCTGCAGCCGATTTTGCTTTAAAAAATGGCTTCAAAATCTATACTGGAGCTTTCGTTAAGAAAACCGCTGCCAATTCATTAACACTTAGCGTCCTCAAGTAAGTTAATTGTTCCAATATGAAATTATTTGTTCTAATAATAAATAAATTAATTTTAAATTGCTATATGTCTTTCTAAATAATACCTCAAACGGGGTGTGCTTTTTATCATTGATGACTTGACAAAACCAATCACTTTTTATTAAAATTACAGAACGATAGGTAATAATCCTTATCACTGCGAGTTTTTCTCTGTACGTAATTTATTAAAATTATTTAATTATTTAAATTAATTATAATCAGGTGTTAGTACGTAGATTCAGATTTTCACCGTGTATATTCAGAGTAATGTTGATCCACATCTATACATACATACACGCACACACACATACACACATCCATACAGACATTTTCTAAAAATAGTGTATTTTGATTCGCAGTATCTCAAAACAAGTTTCTAACATGGTTTTAGCAAAACTTTCTTTTTACCATCCTACAGCTTCCTCTATGAGGAGCAAAAATTTAGTATCGCTTTTGAATGTTTTTTTAGCAAAATCAGCTGCAGACGTGAGCAGTCATATTCAAAAATTATACTACAAATGTGAACTGATTGTCAGAATACAATAGTATATTCTGTCATACACGCATGATTTACGCGTTTTTCTCACCTATGAAACGGGCCTAAAGTGACCGTTTTCCGATCGGCAAAAAAGTGGACTTTTTGCGCCCGCTTAGAGCTGTTTAGTTCGAAACAAGACAAAACTGTAACCAAAAAGTGTTTACGCCAAAAAAGGTTGGGAGCTTGATTTCTGTAAAGTAGGTCATATATATGTTTTTAATTTTCTAATCTAATAGACCCACGTTTGCGTCGTGTCGAAAAACGGCACACTGTAGTAAGGTAAAAGTACCCCTTATGGAACGATTTTCTGGAGGTTAAAGATTGCGGTCCGATTTAAGCTGTTGTAAGGTCTAATAATGTTAAACTTTTGATATTTTTCGATAGGCTAATGATTAAAGATGAAAATGCGACCTGGTAAATGTAAATTAAACGTAAATTAAAATTATAATAGTCAATAAAGTAAACCAAGAACCGGTACGTGTTATGGAACGCAGATTTTAAGGCTTGTCCCCCTGTTCCATAATTCATGTCCCTATTTTGGAACAGATTAAAAATTTGTTATAATTAAATGTGTAATTAATTATACAAAGTATTTGTTGATTTTAAAGAATAAGAAAAAGTTTAGACATTAATCAAAAATGATAATATATAATTTTAGCCCAAGTAAGTAAGTTATATTATATACTTAATAATTTATTAATTTTTTAGTTTATTATTTAATAAATAATTAACACAAATACATATATTCTGAGCATAACACGCATGTATACATTTAGTAATACTGATTTTACATAGTCTACGATTTTAAATAATTTATTCTTTTTCACGTTTAATTTTCTTCTGAATCTCGTTCATCTTTTCTTGCATTTCGCGCATGTACTTCTTTTTCGCCTCTGCCAATTTCTTTTTCTCTTCCTGTAAACTCTTTCTCTTTGCTTTTTGTTCATCCTTTATTTTTTGGGCTTGTTCTTTCGCCATATGAGCCTTCCACCACTCATCTGAGGTACCTACAGAAGGTAGTTTGGATTTTCCAGTAGTACCTAATTTAGCACGTTTTTTTTTAGGTAAGTATTCAGGAGGTAAGGTAAAAGCATAGGCAAAACTCTTTCTTTGATCACTGATACTACCTAAATAAATGCACAGAGATTATATTGCATGATTGATGAAATGTATGTTTGTACAGAACGTATTGAGCTATGCATCAAATCAATTTGTACGACTCACCTGAATCTAGAGAAGGGATACTAATATTCTCTTGATTATCTTGAAGGTCACTTGATTCGTTATTTATTTGTTTACAAATCTTTTGTACATTTTCTTGTAACACAGGCAAAACATTTTCATTTTGAGGACTAAAAATTCTCTCAAACTGATCATCGATCATCTTGTCAGAGTTATCTGTTCTTTGGACGGTCACTTGAAGACTTGAATTTTTTTTGTTTATAACTCGAGGACTGGTAAACTCTTGTACTTGATCATATTCTATCTCCAAGGCCACGTACATAATTTTGTACACTGTCTAGCAATTGCATTTTACTGACTGGATATCCTCTTTCAGCCCGATACATAATCCAATGTACAATATCATTTTCAACATCAGTTGACAAAACAGCGGGAGGGCCAGTCTTCGAATGTGTCTTATCCGGATTCTTCACAGCTCTGTGCATTGATAACTTTCTGTATATCTACAAAAGTATATAGTTTTCTTTTTATTTTTTCCTTTTTTTTACCACTTTCACTTCCTTTTTTACAACAACTTTCTTGCGTCTTGCACTTTTTTTCACAGTATCACAGACTTTTTCACCGCTCTTTTTATTCTTCTTGATTTCCTTCTTTATCCTTCCTTTTGCTGACATTCTTCAAAATCGTAATAAGTATCTGTAATAAATATGAAAATAAATTCTTAAAGATTAACGTACTTTGCTTATGTTTGCTTAATTTGTAGGTTAGGTTTTTATTTTTGCTTCAAAATTGTATTTATATATACATATTATATATACATAACTTACACAATAGGTTAAAAAACACAAATTAATTGCTGCAAACGTTTTGGCGTTATAGAAGTAAATAAAAACTTTTAAAATTACATGTTAAATTTTTGGTCAAAACGTGCTCCATAAACCGGTGCAGAAAGTAGAAGGAGGTCTGCGGATTTGGAACACTGATTTGGAGTGTTTCATAAATCCGGACTATGGCGATTTTTGCGCACCAATTATGAAACACCAATATATTTCATAAAAAACTTTATTATTGCAAAACAGACACTGTGTAACTTTATATTATGAATCAAAAGCAATATATTATTCAATTATTGTATTATAAGAGAATTTAGATATATAAGTATAGTAAACAAATCAAATCGTAAAAAATCAGCTCCTACCGTACAAACAAGCGGAGATTTCGGTAAATCTCGAGACACACACAATTATATATTTTTTATTAATTGTAATTACTGTGTATCAATATATATTGTTGTGTGTTTTAAATAATAATACTTTAAGATATCGATACAATTTTTATAATTCTTATACGTATCGTTATCATATTCTATTTTATTATATTTCAAACTGTTCCATTACGGGGTCATGAATTTAGGACTGTTTCATAAAGGGTACTTTTACCTTACCGCTCTATAGGTATAAGAAAAACGCGTAATCCAGACATGTCTTACAAAACATATGGTGTCCACGACGGGCGAGTGGGCCTTTTTTCACCTCGTGGGTTTGCATTACTCGTTTCCGGCTCGCGATATATTTACGTGTAATATACTATACTGCAATATACTATTGTGTACCAAGGGTGAAAAGTAGCATTTTATTGCCCGCGTGTGTGTTGCAGTACCTACGAGTCGATGCGAGCAAAGCGAGTGTGTCTTGCGAGTCAAAGACGAGTACTGCAATCACACAAGGGCAAGAAAGACTTTTCATCCAAAGTACACAGTATTTTTTGTCATACTAGAATCAATGATACGCGCGTGTATATGTTTCTTTGCTTTGGTTTTGCTTTCTCAAAGAGAAAGCTTCGTAACGATGAAAATTTATTTATCAGAGATTTTGATGAACTGTTATGTTTTCAAGACTCCTGTATCAGAAAAACATGTTTTTAAAAAATATCTATCTGTATGTATGTATGTATGTATGTTTGAGACAAATAATTTGTAGAACTATAACTCTTTAAGGGAAGCATGCTATGAGCTGTAATTTTGCAGACATATGAAGTAAGAACTTAGAACTGATTAGAATTTCAAGCTGATTGGATAATAAAACGTACATTAAATAAAAAATAGTAACTTAAAATAATTTGCAAAAATCGAAAAAAAATTTCTCCTTGTACCTTAAATATGTTGAAAATATGTATGTTTTTATAAAGTACACGTGATTTCCTCTTGATTGATATATCTAGCAATTATGTAAAATTTTTCTTTAAAACAAAAATAAAAATATAATTTTTTTGACATTTGTAAAAATTAAGAAATATTATTTTTCTCTTTATACTAAAAATATGTTGAATATATATATGTTTTTATAAAGTACACGTGATTTCCTTTTGATCGATATATCTAGCAATTATTTTAAATTTTTTGTCAAAAGAAAATGAAAAATATAAATTTTACGAAATTTGTAAAAACTAAGAGAAATTTTTTTCTTTTTATACGTTAAACATATTGAAAATATGTACATTGTCTTAAGATAGACGTGATTTTCTTCCAATTTGCATATATAAAAATGACCTTAATACTATTTTAGAGGAAGAAATATGATTAAATGCTGAATACGTATTTTTCGAAAATCGTTAATTTTAGAAAATTCAGAAATAATTTTTTAATCCATTCTAGTACACGTGATTTCCTTTTGATTGACATATCTTGCAATTATAAACAAATAACAATGTAAACAAAATTATTGTCGTTATTTTGATAAATGAAATAATATATATAATGAAAATGATATAAACGAACCTGCTCTATTCAATAGAGTAAAATAGAATTAATATTTTCAAGTGTTTGTATGAGAAACTTCAGATACAGTTAAAATTGGTTATCAAAATCGCCGAGAAAACAGATCAAAAAGCGTAAATACGCAGATACGCTTTTAAATCAAAAAATGGCTCCGAGTCCCGAGACCCGACCGCTTGATAAATGAAGAACGTGGGTATACACCTGGTAAAAGAGATTTTATACAAAAATTCAATATTACGGCATTATACGGCATCGCATGTAATTCTTTCTTAAAATTTGAATACGATTGTTATGCCCATATAGTTCATCACTTTTGTCGATATGTTTTTAATATAGATGTAAGGTTTCAACTGCGGATAAAAATTATATTATTACGTTTTTCTTTCATTACCAATGTTACTTAAAGGAAGTACATAGTATACCATACCAGCAGCACCAAACGTCTAATTAATTGTATTAAAATTTCGATAAAAATCGAGTATATAATAATAAGTAGTAATTAAGTATCTGTATATAATCTTTTTTGGGGTCGCTGATTGCGAATCAAAAGTCAGAAATTCATAAAATAAAATAGCGGGCCCAGCAACTGTAGTGTTTACTTAATTTTATGCATGTTTTGATAAAAATTTATGAAATTTGATATACAGGGGTTTTTGAGGTCGCTGATTACAAATCAAAAATTAAAATAAAAAAAAGTGGCTAATCCAGTACACGATAGTATTTACTAAATTTTATACATATTTCAATAAAAATCTATAACATTTGGTATACAGGGGTTTTCGAAGTCGCTGATTACGAATCAAAAGTTAGAGCCGTTAACTCCGCCATTTTGTTTTTTGCATTGTTTTTCTGATTTGTATAAATATTTAATATCATCATTTAACTCGATTCATAATCAGCGAACCATAAAACCCCTGTATGCCAAATTTTATTAATTTTATCGAAATATGCATTAAATTGAGTAATCATTGTGGTGTTACCAGGTCCGCCATTTTGTTTTTTGAAGTTCTGACTTTTGATTCGTAATCTTCGACCCCGAAAACCCCTGTATACCTAATTTTACCAACTTTTATCGAAATATGCATAGAATTGAGTAACACTATAGTTACTGGATCAGCCATTTTGTTTTTAGAAATTCTTACTTCTGATTCATATCAGAGACTCCGAAAACTCCTGTATACCTACTTTTATCAATTTTTTTATCAATAACGTTGATATTGTATCTATATACATCTGATTTTTAGCATTGTCCGTATGAGCCTAATGTTCATTGACTCTATCTCAGGTTTAAAGGCCTATTAGATAAAAGTACTTTTTTGCCCACTATTGATTTATTTAGTTATTTGTACTTTTCGAAACATTTCCGCAAAAATCCATATATGTGTCACAAAAAATATGGTGTGCATCGTGGGCTACTGGGCTTCTTGAGCTCGTGTATTTGAAGTACTCGTCTTCGGATCACAAAATGCACTCGTCTTCGGCTCGTGCTCGATCGCCTTCCACTCGTACTGCAAACTCCACACTAGGTCTAAAAAAGCCCACTATACGCCCTTAGTACACAATATACTATTTTACCCCACGACACCAGTAGTTGATCCTGGATGCGGCTACTCTCGATGCCGCTATCTTCCGGTTCATAACTATACATTAACGTTGTATTACTACAATAAGTATAACATTTATTATTTCCTCAAAAAGGAAGCTTTATGATAGTAAATGCCGCTAATTTTCGCTGCCAATTCATTGGCACTTAGCTTCATCAAAATTTATAAATTGTTCCAATATGAAATTATTTATTCTATTTAATACTGTGATGAAAAATAAGAATGACAAGTCTATTTCTTTTTAATATGTCGAGATATATGTATATATTTAAATTTTGTAATTTAAATTTATGAAAAAATATCATTGTTTAAAATATTTTTTAATGTAATGCATATCATATTCACAAATAAATTTAAGATAAGATGATAATGTGTAACTAAGAAAATCTACCAAAAATGGATACATACACACACACGCACGTACACACACGCGCACATACACACACACACACACACACACACACACACACATACACACACACACATTCCAATTCCTTATATCTCAAAACATGTTTCTAACATGTGTGTGTGCAGGAAAATTAGTATTTTCGATCAGGTATGCACCATTATCTTCGCATGATTTTTTTAGCAAAATCTACATTTAATAAAAAGTAAATTCTCATAATTTATACATTTTATTACCTAACAAATAATTTACAAACTTTTTTCTTCAAATTGAGGGATACATAGTCTTCAGCCACAAATCTCCTACATTTTTTGGTCACAATTAATCCATATTATTTTCAAAAACTTCTCAAACTTTTATTTTTACGTATAATCTGATAAAAACATTTCTATGTTATATATTCTCTTAATTATAATAACTAATATTTTTCTCTTTGAGCTTAGAATGAATTTGTAAAGAACACATTTATGATTATATTAATAATATTTCTTAAAGAATGAGTGTTTTTAGAACTGTTTAAAAATAAATTTTAATACAAAATGCAGTAAAAAAAAAATTTTCGTATCCTTGTTTTATAAAAATTTGTTTTATTCAATAATCATTGATTTTTTATGTATTTCAAATTAAGAGTTTACAATTGTATCAATATTTGTTTAAATTTCTTTAATAATTAATCTTCTTTTATGAGAAAATCTTTTGCAGTAAGTGATTCGTCGCCATGTCGTTTGGTATGGTTATAAATGACGTTCGGATTTGCAATTTTCAAATCATATGCGATTCCCAGTCGGCTTAAAAAGTGTAAAAATTTCGTTGATAAACCTGGTGTGAATCCAAATTCTGAAAGTCCGTGATCCCAGGGGAAGACATGATGATAGTTATGCCAACCGTCTCCAAATGTAAAGAAATCAGTAATATGCGACTGATGTGCTGATATTCTTCTACAATAAGAAAAATCCAATTTATAAAAACAGCTTTCATTTTACGAAAAAGATTATTTTCTAAGCACAAACAGATTCTTACGTGTCAAATGGCTTCGTACCATACAAGTGTGCAAAAGAGTTTATACACCATGTTGCATTAAGTATGTGCACGTATCGGTACACGAAGCATGTAAAGAAAGCAATGCAGAAATTTTCGTGCCAAAAGAAAACAGGTACTGCGATCGGAATTGTGATATTGAATAAAATAAACATTAGGACGAAGTACCTGAAATTCATTTAATTAGTTTTCAATGTACGTTGTATAACTAGAACTAATCGTAAAGTTTTTTAATTATAACGCTAAAAAATGCATACTTCTTTTGAAACATAATCAGTTTGTTCGCATCTATGTCTGACATATCGATTGTCTTTCCTTTTTCGGCCACCAGGGGATGTTTCCGCATCATCATCCACCCTACGTGCGAGAAAAAAAAACCTCGCTTCGCGTTGTAAGGATCAGCATCGGTATCAACGTATTTGTGATGCAACCTGTGATCTCTCACCCACCAATGAAGATTGCTCTGAAAGGCGTAAAATTTTAGTATATTACATATATATGATATGTGGTGAATCATTGTAGATCATAAGTAAGTGAAATTGATGAAATACAGAAAAACGGGGCAATGATTATTCTTATTAACGATTTTTCATATTAAACGTTTAAATACGCTGCATTAATAAACTATCTGTGTAATTAGTCCAACTTTTCATTTACAAGTTAAAACTAATTCGATTCATTGCTGAAAACGTCGACCGCGTATTCGCTACGTGCAGAACCTAGAAAATCTGCACCAATACCCGTGGCGAATTATCGTACTAGACAGTCGGTCGGATGCATTATCTTTTATGGTGAAGTTTAAAAATTGTAAAATAACGTCCAAATATCATTTTTCTGAAACCAGATTTCATCCAATTAATCCAGAGTAACTAATATCAATATCCATTTTAGCAGACGCCAGCTTAGCTTGTATACTAGTTACCGTTGAATATCTCAACAACTCAGAATAAAATAATTAAATTTAACGCTCGTATGAGCCTATGTCTAAGATTCGCCGACTGGCAGCGCTGAACCGAGGTTGCTGCTCGCAGCGAATATCAAAGAACATTATCGCAGAGCATAAACTGAACTACTTTAATTTGGAGGAGCAAAGGAATCGGCTGCTCTTTTCGCTCGGTCCCGACCGTCTACTCGGTGCACAACGACATCCTCAGGACTCAGCGGTTGCAATCTCGTGTCTTTCAGACTAACACAGTGATGATGATTTACTCCGTATAGAATAAAATACGATGAACAAAAATAAAAATAAAAACAAGTTTTTTTATCTATTTGCAAAAATAATCGTAAATTAAAAATTTATTACATTGTAATATTACTTAAAACTTGTTAGTTTGACTTCGAGTATTCTTATACTTAGTTACCGTAGAACCGAGCTCAACAATTATTTATAATAAACAAAAAAAGGTTTATTAGTTAAAAATTATTAGTTAAAAATTATACTTAAAGCTCGCTTCCACGGCCAGTACTTGTGAATACATATTAAGTTACGCTATACTTTTTTAAGTGCAAAATATTGTTTCATTCCTTAAATCTAAAAGTCCAAAGAGACTAATTTTTTTCCATTCACTGTATTTACAGTCGAAATGTTTTTGTGACGCCTTAATTGGTACAATTTTACACCTATATGTGATTGATTTTGATAGTTTAAAATATACATATATTATCTAAACAGTAGATGCTGAATATTTGAATTGTATATTATTAATATTATTATTATTATTATTATTATTATTATTGTTCTATAATCAATAATTCAGTAATTTGCAACAAATGCGATATATGAATCATCATTTCCTCCGACATACTCTTAAAAGAAATTTGAATGTATTTATTTTCATAAGTTTATATAATAAAAAATACTTGAAATTTTGTAGAAAGCAATTTTCTTCAAATAATTGTAAATAATGGATGAAAAGAAATTAATAAAAAGTATTAATACATATAGCTCTGTAAATGAGCAACAACATTTTGTATAGGCGGGAATGCTATATATATAGTTCGCTATGAAGGCACACAGCGCTCCGAGTGCGCGGAGCTCTCGTGCAACTCGCCGCGTGCTGCTGCAGACCGAGCTGGGGAGCGCCACAGTCCCCCGCTCGGTCTGGAGCAGCACACGCTACGGGACTCGTACAGTACCTCGCGAGTACTACTGTAGCTCCGAAACAAGAGACTGTCCTAGTTCCTTTTTTCTTTCCGAGCAAAGTTTCATCAAAATCCGAGAGCCGAACTCCGTGATCTCCCCTTATTAGTATTGGTTGTATGTACTATTGACGTAAATATTTAGTATAATACAAAATATCAAAAATTAAAGGTACTCAGTACATGTTATGGTATAAGCGCATTATTTCATCAATCTCATTAATAAAAAAGTATTATTTTTAACAACAATAATTTGTTCATAACTTTTTTGGGATATACCAACCTGGCCAGATATCGTTTGAAAAATGATAAGCATGACTTGACCAAAAGTATTTAGCTTAAATGCATTATGCGAGAATCCACGATGAGCCCCGATAATGACTCCTTCGGCGCTAGCAAGGGCCACAGCACATCCTTTAAAAACGAATTAATTATTAAACTTAATTTTTTTCACTTTTATAGTCGTATTTACCCCATATTAACGTGAGTAGCTTCAATTTGAAAGTTACAATCAGATACAGTCCATAGAGTGCACCAGCATGCAATGTTACAAAGATCAATGCATATTTTACTAGTAATTTATGTGTGTAATTCGGGTCGGTTGTAAGCTTGTACATCTTGACGCCTTCTTCGTCATACGTTTCGTTACCAGGTTTAAGAGGCTGGAAATTTAAGTTGAATTAAAATTCAAATTTTCAAATGAAAAGATTTGAAACTTACATCTTCTTTCTGATTTTCTGTCATTATCTCGTTTCCCACCATTTTGAAAAATCTATATCAAATTTGATTTTAGATTTAAATACTGAACTTTACTTATTAGGTGAATTATCGCTTACTTCACTCCTATACGTAAATCGTGTGATCCTTATATAGTCCAATCGAGGAATATCGAGGAATAATCAATTAAAATTATTAATTTATATACGTTGCACTTCCTTGACAAATATCAAAGGTCATTTATTTTAAGTAAAATACATATTTTATTTATACTCAATTAGAGTTTTTCTCATTAAGTACAATAGTTTATTTTACTCTGTTGATTACGACTAATTAATTTTTTGAACGTTTATTTAAGGGGACAGACTGGGTTAAGCCCAAAAAAACCGCTGCCGATATTGCTTTTTAATATATATATATCCATACGGACATTTTCTAAAAATACTGTATTTTGATCCCTATATCCCAAAACATGTTTCTAACATGTTTTTAGCAAAACGTCTTTTTTACTATCACAAAGCTTCCTCTTTGAGAAAGCAATTTCTTTTACAAGTCCATGAAATTTTTTAGGTTTAAAAGTAATCATTCCGAAAGATTTTATGCTATAAATATTTAATAATATCTTGAATTTTGCCTACGCACGTCACAATAAATCATTATTTTCAATACCATATTTATTAAAGGAACTTAGTGTCTCACACAATTCCAGGTTGCATGATGAACGAAAACTCTCTTTTCTACGGTTATTCTACTCCTTCTGACATGTATTACAAATTAAGTAAAGCAAATTGCGTTACATTTTTTGTTATTATTTTTCTTCGGAGACCCAACCGATTTTTTGAAATTTATATTAATATTTTTTTAATTATTGATTAAATCCAAAAAAAAATAAAAAAAATCTTAACGAAAAAGCGCTTTGCTTAAGGGGATGCCAGATGCCGACATTGCAGTTTTTCATTTATTCAATGAATACATGAGATTCTCAAATTTCGCGAACGTACGCACAATCTATTTATTACTAAGAATGTGCGTATGTTCGTAAAATTTTATCAAAGTAAACATTGACTTCGTAAAGCGAAAAATTGATAATTTCGGTAACTGAGCATAAGGTATAGGACTCCGACCTCCTCTTAATTTGTAATGCATGTCAAATGGAGTAGAATAACCACGATTAACCCAGGACTGCCCCTTTAACAAAGCCTAACTAACTGTATTATTATTATTACCCTGGTAGAAATTCGTCTATTAAAAATGGTCCACAAAACTAATAGTTAATGGACCAAGCAATCGTGTCACCTAACCTTAAGATAATTTAAACTAAATTTACGCTTTATTCTTACATTGTAACGTAAAGAATCCAATAGAGAAAATTAATTTACAAAATTACAAATAAGAAACATTGCTATTAGAGGTATGCATGTTACTATTCGCGTGGATATTACAAAGCTTTTATTTCACTATTTTATGTGTCTCTCAGTCATCATTGAGTATTTTTACATAAGGGAGGTCTATGACGGTCGTCAATGAGGAGAAATTCAGTGAGAGGGAGTTAAATTAGAGCGAGTTAACGAGTGACAGCCATATGAGGAGGAGTCGATGAGGGGGGTTATTGGGTTATTGGGTTTAATTTTTTTAATAATATAGAGAGACAAGAATCACAGACGTTCTACGCGTGTTACAATTTGGGTTGTTGACGATGTAAATATTAATATGAATAACAAAATAGATATTAATATCCATTTTGTTTATAAAATCATTTATAAATATCATTTATAATATAGAGGAAATGGTTGTTAATATTATTAGATAGTTTTAACTTAAGTATGAAACATGCGCACACCTCTGTATACGCTATAACTTCGGCGCATACTTTTGTGCCCACAGTTATTACTGCGCATATTTAAGTGCACATGGGCACAACTGCGCATGCATATGTGCAAGTTGGCATAAGCGCACCTTTCCGCCCCTCCTAAAAGCCACCTCATGTCATCCTTTTCAATGACAGCTACCGGTTCTTTCGGAACACTTCACTTCATTCGTTGATGAAGAGTTAAGGTGGTCCTATAGTAAATTTTGAAATATTTGCTAGTTACAAGATAAAATTTTCTTTAATTAGTGTTTATATTCGTTATCTAAATAGAAAGTTTATTGTAAATTTTCATAAATTTATAATATAGATTAGCGAATTTTCAAGGGACTGTAAAGAACACTGAGAGGGGTATAATTCGTGAAAAAACATATAATATACATATTTAAGATATAAAACTTGTATGAACTTAGATTATGTAAAAATATTTTTGCCGCCTATAAAATGGACAATGATTTTTTACAGAATTTAACTCAGACCTGGGTTAAACCTAAAAGAGATTTTTTCTTTATGAATCCAGAAAACTTTTTAACTTTAAAAGCAATCATTCTGAAAATTTGTATGGTATACATACTTAATAATATCTTAAATTTCACCGTCGTAAAACTTCAAAATCTTGATCCTACACGTGACAATAAAACAATAAATCACTATTTTCAATACCATATTTATTGAAGGAACTTTGTTCCTCACACGATTATAGGTGACACAATAAACGAAAATTTATTACAAAATAAGTGGAGCGCTTTCTTGTTAAATTTTTTTTTTATTATTCTTTTTCGTAGATCCAATCAATTTTTTTTAAATATTAAATTTTTTTTTTTTTAAACTTGTTGGATTTCCGAAATAGGGATGATCCATTATCTCGAAAATGACCCTCTGAGCACTATATTAAAATAATAATATGTTTAATGTAGCGTTACGATGCCCATATCATTATTTGCATTATTTTGTTAAGAAAAATACCCCCTCCACGACCCAATACCCTTCCCCACTCTTCTTACCTATCCTAATTCTGTCCCATTACGCTAAAGTACTCTTCCATGATCTCCAAATTGACCCTTCTAGCAGTAATCATAGTCATAGTTATAATATGTTTAATTTAGCGTTACACCTATTTCCGGTTTCAGTGATTACAATGATTCTTTTACTATAGAAATTATTGTGGTTATTATTACTACTATTCTTTTAATATCTGTCCCTAGTAATTAATTTGCGTTATTCCTACGTTTTATTTTCGATTATTGTGTTTTCAAAATATCAGTTATAATATATCGTAAATATTTAACTATACTTTTACGAATACTTCGTTCTTTCGAAGTTAGAAAGGTTGTTCTCTATGAATTCAGCGTTCAATTGATGGCAGGCAGTCTAGGATTTTTCGGGTAGGGGGGGGGGGGGTATATTTTACCGTTGTGACCTCCACCTCGTGTTTTCATTTACGTAGTAACATAAAAATCGAAGTTGGTAATGATTTATTAGTGTAAAAAATAGTGGACAACAAGGTTTTTATTTATAAATAGCTTCAAAAGTTTCTTTTAAGAAATATTATTATAATTAACCAATTTAAAAACGTAAATCTGACGGTCATTTTACCCTTTTTTAGCCTTATCATCAATCTCAGCTCGTGCAGTATTTTTCATTTCACGATGAAATTTCGCATAAATATGTACATTAAAACTTTTACAAACATTTATTATTATGACAATAATAGTGGACAACCACATTTTTATACTATTAATGCTCACAGATTTTTATTTTTGTGATATAAGTTTTCGAAGTGAGGTAGAATCTGCACCAATCAGGATAGCTCTTCTTTTTAAGACTTCTTTTTAAGGGGAGATTATCATGTAAAACGCAAAAACAAAGAGTAAGTTTTGAGATTATTCTTAAAGAGCCAGTACAATGAATTTATTAATACTCTTTAGATATATTTGTATACATTTCAAGAAGTAGAAAAAAAATTATTATAAATGGTCGCTTGTAATCTAGAAATTACTAGATTTCGCTGTGGCTTTCGTGCAGGAGTTACAAAACGGTGTAGGTTCTAGCATTCATTGTGCTTATAAAAAATCGGCTGCTAACTGCTATAGCAGAATACTTTCTCAAAGAGAGGTCTTGATTAATCGACTTATCAAACCTTATTATTTAAATTCGCATTAAATAAATTAATGTTAATATGAATTTATGATTTCAGGGTTCAGAATACCTTTAAAAGAATTAGTTCCAATAAAACTTTACGTATGTTTTATATATTTTAATAAGCAGTGCTATAAAATTAATTTAGATTTGTTAAAATATCTATTTTAGAAAAAATGGATACGTTTTTCAAATTCGCGTTTTAAGAATTTATGTCTAACTTTTACATATCATCAATACAAACTGCTTACAATTACTTAAAAATAACTTAAAAATAGCTTAAAAATAGCTTAAAAATAGCTTTAGAAGGCATACATTGAAAGGAAATCATGCGCACTTTAAGAATCTCTATCTATCTTTTACATATCTTCAATACAAAATGCCGATAAAAATCATTTTTAATTTGATAAAATAACTACTTTGTAGAAAGCCTTTAAATTCACGTTCATTTCTTAAAAATAGATTAATAATAGGTTTAAAAGACATAAATGGAAAGGAAATCACGCGAAATTTAAGAATTTAAATTTTGAGCCTATTTTTGCCCTCGGTACACAATATACTATTTTGGTATTTTTTGATTTAGTCGAGTACAATGAACACCACAGCTTACACGGGAGTTTAAAGCAATTTTCACAAGATCACGACCTAAACTACTAAATTCACAATCACAGGCAGCCACTTTTTAATAAATTTTGTTTTCTACTTGTCATAATATACACCCAGCAAACAAGAGATATCTGCAGATATATTTTAGATATGTTTTAGATATCAAATGCTACTTTTTGAACATTCGATGTCTTTAAGATATCTTTTATGTTTGCTGTGTATTGACATTCCTTTTATTTTTCTGCAATATTGAGGTGTATAAATCATATCAACTTAATCTATTTAAAGTTATTGAAAAGATATATCGTAACAGTTTACAAATTTGGAAACAGATTTATTCTCGCTACGTATTTTTATTGTCTAATCATACAAAAAATTCAATACATCGAATAACAACAAGATTGAGAAGTATTGCCACATTCAGTCTGCGGTAAATCGTAAAATTCAAATATTGTGCGATCCATCACCGTGTCGCGCCATATGTGCCTGGATGACGCGATGGAGGGCATTTTTTAGATCATAGGCGTAGCCGTGTTTGGCGAAAAATTCGATGAATCTCGTGCTTAGTCCCTTTCCATATCCAAACTCCGATAGACCGTACTCTCAGGGAAAACTGTGATGGAAATTATGCCAGCCGTCTCCGCTGGCCAATGCACGAGCTTAGATTGCACTGTCTTTATCCTCCTGTTAATTATTCATTCTTTTGGTTATCTAATTTATCTGAAAATCGTACTCTTTGTTGAAAATATACTCACTTGTCGAGCGGTTTAGTTCCGTAGACATGAGCCAAAGAGTGAATACTGAATATTGTGTGCTAAAAAGAACGATGACGTATCGAAGGTAGTAGGCGAAACAAACCGAAGTTCATACATCTTCGTTCCATATGTAATATGGGACTAACATTGGTAACAAAAATCCTACAAAGAAATAAACGTCTAGAAAATATCTGAAAATTATTAAAAAAAGTGTTAGTGCTACTTTCGCAAACTATACTCTAGTGCCCTGGTAGACATCAATCTCATTCATAGTCAGTAATCGGCTATTATCGGACATTTATAGTTAATAATGGACGATTACTAGCTAGAAATTAGATTAATTTCTATTAATTTTTTAATATACACAAATTAATTGTTATTAATTAATTCTATTTATTTATTGATTTATTTATTTTTATTAATTTCCCAGAGTATAACTTATAAAATTATCTTTAAATATCTTGCTGCGAAAATTATTCAATAATGCACTTGCGTTGAAATACGCACTTGCGTTGAAACATAATCCAGTCGTCCTTCAGTAAATTTGATACGTTAATTTGTTTCGATTTCTCTATTACCGCCGGATGTTTCTCGACGAATAACCAGCCGAAATGGCAAAATAGAATCCACGTGACGCATTATTTGTGGTGAACCCTGTGATACCTCGCTAACCAGAAAATAGTATTCTGCAAATCAATATACAATAAATACATATTACACAAAGAAACAAAATTATCAAAGCAACGAAATTATTTGTTTCGGCAAAGGTTAAAACTAACTCATTAACTTTTTAATCAATTTAATGCTATTTTAAAGTATAGCGGAGAGAAGAGCATGGGTGACACCTGATTATTCAAAATAATTTACCTAATTGATTTAAAAATATCGTAAAATAGAAACATCGTTATAAAACAAAAACTATTCGAGGAATCTTTATTTTTTTCTGATTTCGTATGTTCATCAAAAAACAAAAAAAAATCGTTTATTTAATATTTCCAAAATATCAACGTTTCAAAAAATGACTTTCTCGTGTATAACAAAAGAAAGCCAATAAATAGCTTATACAAAATTTCGTGTCGGGGAAGATCATATATTTCCAAGATACTGTCTAAATAAAACCTGACGTTTCCCTGTATAACAGAAAAAGGGACATAGCATATCAAAAATTTCGGGTCGGAAAAGATAGGTAAAAATAAGCTCTTTCAAATGCATTATCACCAAATTGAAAAACTAACACTAAAAAGCGAAAAACCGTTAATAAAAATACATCGAAAAAAAGAATTATTTTTGAGCTCCCTGCCTTTAAAAAAAATAAAGAAAATGAGCCCTGAAACATTCCAGTTAACCGCAGATTACTCGAGATATAGAGCGACACATACACACACACAAACATACATACACACACGCGCTCGCACGTACACACACACACACACACAGACGCAAGCACGCACGCACACGCACGCACACTCACACATGCACGTACATACACACACACGAACACGCACACAGGCACGTATACACTCACACGCACGCACACACACACGCGCACGTACGCACACACGCACTGACGCACGCACTCACGAATACATACACACATACATGCACACACACACGCACGCACACACACACACACATGCACACACACATATACGCGAGCGCACACGTACGCACGCACGCACGCACACACACACACACACATGCACGTACATATACACACACACATGCACGCACACACGCACACACATCAATGCGGACGTATTCTAAAAATGGTGTACTTTGATTTCAAATCGCCCAAAACATGTTTCTAACATGTTTTTTACAAAACTATTGTTTACTATTACAAAGCAAGAATACATTCATTAAAACTAAATTAAAGTTGTTTAGCGCATATAACTGTTGCAAACTTAGATCCGTGAAAACAATAATACAATCCATAGATCGCGAAGAGGTGCAGCAGTACAAAGAAAACTTCACTTATATATATTTATATGTCACTTCTTGAATTTAATGTTTATATCAGTTGCGAGTTTTTTCAAATCCGATTTTTCTGCTTATGAATCAATTTTGGATGCGATTTTAGTTCCCTCTTGATCGATCTCTTTATTTTTATTTTTTTTTCATTAAGCCTAATATTAATATGTCTCGGAAAACTTCATTGTAATCTCCGAATTACATTTTTGAACTTTTATGTTATAAAGTTCCATACGCGACTTACTCGATAATGACAGTTCTTCCTCTTTTATATAAATTTGTCTCTGCTAATTTGCAACATCGCAGTATACATTATACATTAGTGAAAACAAACTCGCGCACTCAATAACTTATTATACGCCGAGTAGAATATCTGTTTTACATTAACCAACAAACATTTAATATGCGTATTTAATGTGCATTGAGAAAAAGGAAATTGGTCTCACATCAATACTTTTATATTTATATGATAACTATACTCGTATTGCTCGAGTTACCGTACATATTGCTGTCGTAGCGATATTATACTTGTCGGTGATATTGTATGGATGTCACAGCAATGTAATATTGCTGTGAGAGCAATAGCAAAGTATTATTGCAGCTGCAATATGCCGTTTAGTTCGATCAACCATAATCTGGATACTCGAGCAATAAATTTTTTTCAGTGTGGCTTAAAAAAAATTTATTTCACAATCAGTCAATTTTTATGTCTTATTTGAACACAAAAGTTTCTTTCTATAAATATAATATATTAAAATTTTACATTTTTATACAAATAATTTACTTAATAACTAATCTTCTATTATTCCAAAGTCCTTTGCTGTGAGCGTTCCGTCGCCATGTCGCTTACAGTGGTTATAAATAGTATTCGGATTTGCTTTTTTCAAATCGGATGCTATTCCAATTCGGTGCAAAAATCGTAAGACCATCGTCGAGAGACCTCCTGCGAATCCATATTCTGAAATCGTATGGTCCCAGGGAAAGACGTGATGATAGTTGTGCCAACCGTCTCCAAACGTCAGGATGTCACACAAATGTGACTGAGTCGCTGATATCCTCCTACAAAGTTTCGAAAACTTAATTTATTTTAAAATGCTTTTAATATTCGAAAAAAATTTGCTTTCAAAGCGAAAAAGTATTCTTACGCGTCGAATGGCTTCATTCCATATGAGTGTGCAACAGAGTTTATGCACCAAGTTGAGTGAAGTACGTGAATATATCGGTAAAGGAAAACCGTGAAGAACGCAATCCAGATATCTTCATTAAAAAAGTAAACGGGCACTGCGACCGGGACTATGATGTTAAAGAAAATGAACATTGGGATGAAGTATCTGAAATTTACACGTTCATTAGTCTTCAATTTACGTCATAGAAACGAACCTAATCGTAAGGTCTTTTATTTAATTAATGTTCAAAATTTACTTCTTTTGAAACATTATGAGTTTATTCGCCTCAATATCTGACATATCGATTGTTTTTCCTTTTTCGGCCACCAGAGGATGCTTGCGCATAATCAACCATCCTATGTGCGAGAAGAAGAAGCCTCGTTTCGCGTTATAAGGATCAGCATCGGTATCGACGAATTTATGGTGCAACCTGTGATCTCTTACCCACCAATAGATATTATTCTGAAATGTTATCAGTAACAATTATATTAGCAATCATTTAGCCTGAATTCATATTTTCCAGATTATTCATAATTTTTAGTTGCAATATACCAACCTGTCCAGATAACGTTTGACAAATGATAATTATAACTTGACCAAAAGTATTTAGTTTAAAAGAATTATGCGAGTAACCACGATGAGCTCCGAGAACGATTCCTTCCCCACTTGCGATGCCCAAGAAGAATCCTTTAAAAAACAATTGATTTTTATACTTAGTATTTTAACATTGCCACATAATTATCAATCAAACTAAATTTCTACGTCAAATTGCATAGCTTTCTTTACCCCATATGAACGAGATTAACTTTATCCTGAAGGTGACGACAATAAACAGTCCATAGAGTGCCCCAACATGCAGTACTGCGAAGATCAACATAGCCGGTATTATCAATTCATGCTTGTAATTCAAGTCTGTCGTAAGCTTGTACTTCTTAATGCCTTCTTCATCGTAGGTTTCGCTGCCCGGTTCAAGTTTCTGAAGACTCAAATTTTCTCGCTGTTCCTTCGTTTCCCCTTCTCCCCTAGTCAGTACATCGTTTGGTGCCATTTTGTCAAATCTGCGTGAAACTGGAATCAAGACTGAAACCGATTACTTCGCCTTTTCGGCGAATTGTTCTTTACTGTACTTATATGCGTTAAGTGAAGTTTCCTTATATAGTCCCACCCAGGAAATATACTTCGGATACTGGATTCAAATCGTTTACGTACATACGTTACACTTCCTGTCCGAAGGTCAAAGGTCATTTATTTAGTTGAATGAGGAAATATTAAAGACAATTTTATACTGGGATTTTTGCTTCTTGAAAGAGGAATTTTTGTGATAGTGAAAGAAAAAGTTTCGCTAAAAACATGTTAGAAACATGAAGAAATCAAAATACACTATTTGTGTGTATGTGCGTGCGCATGTGTGTGCGTGCGTGCTTGCGTGCGTGTGTGCGTGCGTGCGTACGTGCGTGCGTGCGTGCGTGCGTGCGTGTGTGTGCGTGCGAACGTGCGCGTGTGTGTGTGTGAGTATGAGTGTGTGTGTATATGTGAGTGTGTCTGTGGATGTGTGTGTATGTGTGTGTGTGGACATGGATCAGCATTACTCTGTATATACATGGTGAAACTTCATGTTTCAGAGCTCATTTTTTTTGTTTTTTTTTTAAAGGATGGGGGGACAAAGATATTTTGTTTTATTTTTCTATTTTTTGTAGTATAACGGTTTTTCGATTTTTGCAGTTTAGTTTTTTGCATTTTTTTTGGTACATTAGAAATAACATCATCAATCTATCGAAAGTGCATTTGAAAGAACATAAAATTACCTAACTTTTCTGACCTGAATGTTTGAATAAGGTCAATCCCTTCTTTTGTTATTATACGCGAAGACGTAATTTTTTGTTTAAACGGTTATATCTCGGAAATATATGACGGAAATGTTTGAAAAAAATTAGATGATTAGGAACATGGAGAAGAATATAGTAAAGTTTTTAAGTCTTGACCTTTTACTTTTTCGAGAAAAAATAATTTTGTCATAAATATTGATTTTCCTTCTCCGACGATAACTTAAGTAAATCGGCAGCATTATAGCTGCAACTCTACAGAAAGGTAGCTATTTACTATCTTGAGGCCTATGTTTCGCTTTCTCAAAGAGAAAGCATTATTTTATAAAAAAAAATTTGCGTATCATTTTTTAACGTAAAAACATACTGTATGACTTGGGGAGTTCGAAGAAGCTACTCTCAAAAAATGTCCGCTGTATCGATGTGTGTGTGTGTGTGTGTGTGTGTGTGCGTGTGCGTGTGTGTGTGTGTGTGTGTGTGTGTGTGTTAATGCGTGCGTATGTGTGCGTGAGTTCGTGCGTGTGTGTGTGTGTGTGTCGCTCATCCGCGTTCAAATATTCCGCGGTAATGCCTGACTAAATTTGAAAATATTGGTTCTTTGAACATTTTTTGATGAATAAATGTTTTTGGCTAGCGAATGTTTTTCACAATAATGTACTCATAAAATCCTTTAATTTAAGACCAAATACGATGCAAAATGTACCGTTTCTCATTTGTTATATCGTGCGTTAATGAATTTTCTTCTAACCTCTATAACTCGAAAATTAAAGGATAAAATTTAATTAAATTTTTACTGAATATTAAGACTGATTGCTTGTTAAGAAAAAAAATACAATATTAAAAAAAAAGCACTTTGTTGGATAACGATATCTTAAAAAAAATTTATATTTTAGTGTGATATTTACAGTAATAATTTGTTAAGTCTAGAGTTATAAGCCTACTAGCATAGTTTTGATAACATTTTTTGCAATTTTTTTTACGTAAAACCGGAATATATGACGGGAGTGAAATGTTACTTTTAGAATAATTACGCTTTGGGTTCAAACACCAGTGGATATTATCTAATCAATATATATATGCAAAAACTTAGTTTTCACTTAACATTTAAACTTAAAGTATTTGTAGCTCTTATCAACATTTTAGTCAAATTTGCCTTATAATATATCACCTTATTTTGTCAAGTTCATCAACAGATATTGACCTATGTATACTAATATAATATACTATATGACATGACTGATGCTTCTTTGAGAAAGCTGAGTGCAAAATCAGTTGGCAGCTTTTTTTTCAGATTATTAGATCTTTTATTTTCTGAGATATTGAGGGTATGTTTTACTTTAAATTTTTTTTTTGATCGCTTATTTCTCGGATGGGGTGGTCATTCTTTACCAAAATTAGAAAAAAAATTCAAGATTCATCAACTTCTTTTTTATTTATAATGATCTTTTAATTTTTAGATTTTTGAGTTAGTTTTTCGGGTTTTTTGGTATGTTAGAAAAATTATGATCAATGTAGCGTAAATTCTTTAAAAAAGGCATAAAATTACCTATCTTCTACGACCACAAATTTTGGATAGGCTCTATCCCTTCTTTTGTTATACACGAGAAAAGTCGTATTTAGTTTAAACGGTTATATCTCGGAAAAGTAAGATGGAAAATCGTTCAAAAAATTTTAGATTATTAGGAATTCAGTGACTCTTTGTACTAACATCTAATTACATATAATTTAAATATTTCAATAATTTTAATAAATTTGAATAAAGAATTTTATATTGGAACAATTAATTTAGTTTGAGGAAACTAAATGCCAATGATTTGGCAGCAGTTTTATACTGCAATGTTTATAATAAGAAGTGCAATGATCAGTTTTACATCGCTCGCTACAACTAATTTATTTTTCTGGTACTTATACAACGAAGTACAGTTATCTCTATACGATAATTACTTCGATATCTTTCCCTAACAATTATCGCGTACGTTTCTGTAAGTTTCACTTTCGATTATCGTGACGCCGTAAGAGAAAGCGCGTAATTCAGAGCTGGCAATTACGTCGAAAAGCCGATCGATTTTTTTCCCTAAAACAAGAAGGATCGACGGAGCCTATAACACTTTTTAGAACCTTTCAGAAGCGATTGCTTACTATTATACGCGTATCGCGTGACAGTCGGCCCGAAACGCTCGGGATAAACTCATTACGCCGGATTGAACTATCGCCCACGGGCAATTGCTCGACTCGTTGTGCTGTTTAGGCTCAGGTGTTGCGTGAGTTTCCATTCTGGATACGCGTATACGCACGTGCGCGCGCTTATGCGTTTATCGTTTCCCCGCGCGGCGTTCTTCCCGCCGAATTTTCGAGCCGCGAAAATTATATACAGCTGAGAAAAAGTGAGAGAAGACGAGCGAGGCTTAGTCGTAATAAGAGGGTTGCGCCTCGAAGTGTAATTCTTGCGCGGCTCTTTCATTTCTTGTTTTTTAGAAAAGAAGTGTAGAGGTACGTGTAAACGGGGACCGGAGGCTTTTATTCCATTTTTTTGCGATTTTTTAGTATGTTCAGTTTGGGGAGCATTTTGGCTATGTGTATACTTTAGTTTGGGAAACCGATGTCTTTCGAGAGGGGCTGACGAGGGCAGTTTTGTGAGAACGAACGCCAAAAAGATGGGCGGTGACTGCTGTTGTGAATTGTGGTGTACGAGGTGAACGTCTGACCGCGTTTTTTTCACAAGCCCGCGAAAATAGGCCTCAATAATACAGAGAAATACGCAGAAGTTAAGAGATACACTTGTGAGTACAGGAACTGACTAAATTGTCAAAACATTTGTAGAAATAAGGGTGTAATTACATGGTAGATTTGAACTGAGTCGACTAATTCTGTTTTTAGTTACATATTTTTATGAAAACATAATCGTTGTATTATTTTTAAGTATAAACATTATAACAACTATTTTGAAATAGTTCCTCTTTGAAATCCAAATTTCATGATTTTGCAACATTGCTCTTTTCTATTCTCTTTAGTCTGATAAGTCTTAAGCATTTAGTTAATGCACTCTAAATGTATTGTAAGATAAAAACGTACAATTTAATAAAAGGTAAACAATTTGTAACGAGTTTTGGACCCTAAGAAACGTAAAATTTTGACGATTTATAGATGTATTCTTTATTCTATCTTATTCCATTAAAATGAATTTTATAATTATCTTTTTGTACATTCAGAGAAAATTAAAAAAGAAAAAAAATAGAATTATATTATAATGTAGCACTTACATTTGTACGGCTTTCGAAGTTTTGAATCTCAATACATCCAGTAAAATTAATTACAATTATAATTCTATTGCACCAGATTTAGCTTCCTATAATACAGCCCATCAGGACGTTGACGCTAGCCTTTTCCTCCGACATTTTATCGTGAAATACGTGCAACTTCGTGCGTGCACAAGTCACCTCCAGAAATCTAGCCCATGTGATTCTTAATTCATATAAAACGTGCATTGAAT
Source organism: Gastracanthus pulcherrimus (assembly GCA_949152435.1). Taxonomy (NCBI): domain Eukaryota; kingdom Metazoa; phylum Arthropoda; class Insecta; order Hymenoptera; family Pteromalidae; genus Gastracanthus; species Gastracanthus pulcherrimus. The sequence goes on along the minus strand of OX424575.1, from coordinate 165,174,376 downwards.
ACAATGCAATATATAATTAACGCATAAGAGCGTGAAAATCATCGAACGACAAAAAATATGAATACCGAAACGCACATGAACACGTAAAAAGAGAAAGAGAGAGGGAGAGAGAAAAAGAGAGCGAAAGGAAATAAAGCGTTATATGCGAAGTTCTTCCGTAGTAAGCGAAGAAGAAAAGCAGTATCAGAAATCCTCGCGGTTTAACCCTGCAGAGAATAAAAAGACATTGAGAAATACTGTGCCGCGCATGAGATAAAAAGGTAAATGAAGCGTGGACTCGCTCTTCCTTGTCTCCTCTTAGGGCCCATTCATAGTGAAATATCAGGGACGGTACTGGTTGAGTCTAGACCAAACCTGATCAGACTAGACTTAATTAGACCTAGCCGGACCCAACCATAATTAACTCGGCAAGATATCTGTTGTTAATTACCAACAATCATTAGTGCACAGAGGTTTAACATTTTGTAAAATGTAATGAAATCTTTCTACATTCATGCATGCTTGTATGCTTGGAAACTTTTTCTTTATATTCTTTTTAAATTGAAACAAAAACCTCTTTATTTATTTCGTGAACCTGGAATTCTCCTATTATGGTGCCAAACATAAAATGAATAACAAGTGATTAAGAATATCTTTTAATAGAATACTTTGCTTTTTTCATTCTCCCATATAAATACTCGCTTGCTCTGTTTACCTGCTAACATGTAAAGAGTTTTTAACTATTAATGAATCTGATTTTATTTATGGCAAATACATACACGGAGAGATATGATGTAGTATTATCCGATAAATAATGTAGTAACGATTACTATATTTCCTATCAAAAAAGAAGAGTTGCATTTTAACAATTTTTACAATTTCAGTACAGTAATTTTATTTACATTAAAAGAAAAATTCTTTAAATCTGTATATTTTTAACACTTTATAAGTACTATTATAAACACAAATTTTGAATTTAATTTAGTTAAATAATGTAATTGAAAAACCGCTGCATATTCATTGGCACTTATCTTCCTCCAACTAAATTAATTGTTTCAATATGAAATAATTAATCTTTGCTCTTATAAATTATTTTTAAATTGCTATACTTTACCTTAATATAACCGTTTAAATCATTTTATCGTTTTAATTATCATTATCATTATCATTATCATTATCATTATCATTATCATTATCATTATCATTATCATCATCATCATCATCATCATCATCATCATCATCATCATCATCATCATCATCATCATCATCATCATCATTGTGGACCAAAAAATAACATAACGACTCCGAAGTCTCCACATTAATAAACGTCAAGTAAATCCGATTTATATTAAAACTTAAATCCACCATTTTGAATTTAGTATTTTTGTTAGAAAATGCATAATCATTCCAATGTATAGCAACCCAACCCAAATATCAACTTTCAATCAAATACAATTGATTTAAAATTTTTTTTAAAAATCATAAAAATGAAAATAAATAATAAAACAAAACTGAATTGATGAGTCGTAAGAAAATATAGTATAGCCAAAAATTTTATACTCTTTCAAATGCATTAACACTGAATCGATCATATTACTTCTACATTCCAAAAAGATCTACCTCATCAATTTATGAATATCGTAAAATAGAAAAATCATTATAACACAAAATCGAGTCAATAAATCTTAAAATTTATTTTTAATTCCGAATCCTTATTAAGAAACAAAAAAGATGAGCCCTGGTTGACATAAAATGACCACACCGTTCTCGAGATATGAACGATCAAAATTAAAAAAAAAAAAAAACATAACCTTAAATATCATAAAAAACAAAAGTCCTTATGATCTGGACAAAGAACTTAGCCAAGAGATTACTAAAAGCTACCTTTCTGGAAATTTTCAGACAAATTAAAGCCGCTTTACTCAAGTAAATGGACGACAAAAAAATCGATTTTTTTTCAGAATAAGAAAAGGAAAAAAACTTGAAAATTTTACAGAATATTGTTCGTCATATTCCTAATCACCTCAAAATTTTTCCAACATTTTCCTTCCTATGTTTCACAGATATGGCCGTTTAAACAAAAAACAACATTTCCATGTATAACGTAAACAGGGAAATGACTTTTTTTAAATTTAGGGTCGGAAAATATAGACAATTTTATGCTCTTTAAAATGCATTTAAAATGAATAGATAATATTATTTTAAACATACAAAAAAAAAAAGGGACTAAAACTCAAAAATCGAAGAACCACTATAAAAACAAAAAAACATCGAAAAATAAAAAAATATTTTTTTAGCCACCTTCCTTAAAAAAAACAAATCCAATGAGCCCTGAATCAGGTAATTTAACCCATGGATTACTCGAGATACAGAGGGATACATACGTACACACACGCACACGCACATGCACACACTTCCATACGTACATTTTCTAAAAATAGTGTATTTTAACTTCTTATGTCTCAAAACATGTTTCTAACATATTTTAAGCAAAACTTTTTTTTACTATTACAAAGCTTCCTAAGGAGGAAGCAAAAGAGATATTGTGGAGAGTAGAACCTGGAACCTTTGACTCCAGAAGCGGACATCATACCGACTGCGCCAACATGACCTGTTACGCGTGATACTTCGAATCGTCCTCATAAGTTACACGAGATAGTGCTTTCAAATTGTTTCTATTTCACATATGATATATTTGATTGTTTAAGAACCCTGACAATAAAGTACAATGATATATCACAGTTAATTATAATTAACCAATTTCTTGCATATCATCGAATTATAACGCGTTCATTACGTGCAAAGATTAAATGAAGTTTGAGGTTAGGTCACGATTTCAGTACTACGCCTTTTAGGGCTTAAATAAAAAGTGGTCAGAAGTTTAATTTAAGTCTTGTATAATTTCGTGTTCTCAAGATATATACGAGTAACCCGACAATTTATTAGAACGTGAAATATTAGATGCGTTCTCTCGAAAGACCAGATTCGAACTGCCTGCTTTTGATATCTTCTCCAGATTTATGTCTTGGGAAAGTTTGACAAGCCCTTATTTTAATTTCTTTTCTTAGAACGCTACATCTGGATAAGAAAAGCTGACTGAACCCACTCATAAAAATGACTGCATCGCAGTGTTGCTGCGTCGGTATTCGATAGGTATGCGCCTAAATATGACAAATGCATGACAAAACGTCATTGCTACAGTGTATAGTAAATTTTACAAGAATATCTAGCTTAAATTGCTACATTTAATAGTAAATTGTATGATTTGTAATTTTTACTATACTAACTTAGCAGATTATTCTACACTAGTTAGCACATATTAATAGACAAATAGCAATAACTGTTAATAATGTGGCATTTACTACTAAAATAAAAGTAATTATTGCGATAGTGCAACTCTAACCCTCTATTACAATACAATATAGTAATTTTTACTAGACGATTTCTCTCCATGTAAGTAGTTCTTTCTCTAGCTGTGGTAACTAAAGGTGATTTATAAATAAGTTTTGGAGCAATGTACGCAACAAAGCTTCTTACGGCCCTAAGAAAATTACATGTCTCGTTGAGCCAGGTTCGGTTGGGTATGCTTGGGTCTATCCCTGTCATCTCACTATGAATGGACCCTTAAACTCTTCCTCTCCGTAGTACTACACGCGTACGTATATTCGGCTGCTGCTGGTCCGACGCCATCTGTTCGCCGACCAGCTGCCGGCAGGTGCGCACCGCGATACCACGCGAACACACTTTCGCAATGTATACACATATACGTGCGTGGATACACACACACACACATTGCCGAGTTTCTGTCTCTCGTTTTCTCTCTCTCCCTCTCTCCGAGGACGACGAGGACACAACGTCGGTATCAATTAGCCCGGGGCTTTGTTTTGTAGCGACGCTGGGAGGCAGGAGATTCTCTCTCGTCTCTTCTTCCGAGGTCGTTCTTGTTTACAGTGTGGTGTGCGCATCGCAGAGAGGATAACGGGGAGTCGCGCACGCGGGACGACACGCGATATTTCGCCCGAGATCGCGGTGAGGAGACACGAGCCGTGGTTCTTGATTTTTATCCGACGAGGGGGGGAGGGACGCTTCCCTTTTGGATGCCGAGAAGTTATTATTGCGGGCTCCGCTCCGAGTCAATGGGTTTGTTATGCTCTTCTTTTTTGCGTGCAGCGTGCGGGTTCGTGGAAATCTTGGTTGCGCATTGTGCGGCGCGCAGGTGCTTCTGCTGGGACTTTGCATTGCAGAGGCTTCCTCTGGGGATCGTTGACTGACGAAGCTTTTATAAGGACAGTGTCTTTCTTTCTTTTTTGGAGACGTAAAAGATGCAATTTGATGATTTCAATGGGAACAGTTTATTCGTTTCATTGTCGAGACGATAGCTAACGGGAGTCTACGCTGAACCTAACTCTGTACTTTAACTTCTTCAACGATTTTTTTGGAATACCTCGACACATCTTGCAACACATAGTAGTACGATAAAGAACTTTTTTATAAGACAGGCACGAGGTAGGCCCTTATTCATGCCTGTAAACCGGATGAAAAATTACCCATTTCAAGCGTGCCCGATGAGAGTGGTGAGAATAGCCATTTCTTTCCTCTTGAGTGTGCTGAGCGAAGTAAAATGCACGCAATTTTCCAACCGACTCGTATGCGTAAAAAAGGCCCATTAATTCCTTTGTTAAAAAAATACTGTATAACACGGTTGAAATGGGGGGGCATTTTCAAGCTCGGGTGATGTTCTCAGCACGAATCGTAATCGAGGGCGCCGAAGGCCGAAGGTGCCCTTGACGACGGTTCGTGCAGACGACATCACCTGGCTAGAAATAGCCCATTTACCTCCCTCCCCCCCTTGTTGCACAACATACTATTATTCCATTCTAACGAAAACAATTTACTAGAATTTCCAACTAAATCATTTGTGTACTAATATTACAGCGAGAATTTTCTAATACAAATTACGCTGAAAAACATGGTGAATGTCAAATCACCTTGAGTCACGTTAAAAATTGACGTTAAGTTTTAAAGTAATAAAATAAAAGTCCAAGTAGTCATACGGACACCGACACTTATTATAAACCATCACGGCCATCCCCAAGACCTCTTGAAAAATCAGCACTCTTGAAATGCCTCAAAATTACCCATCCAACTTCATCAGTACCAACCTAACCGCAGGATAACTTTTCGGCGATAATTCGAGTCGACAACACACTCCGCAACCATCCCAAATAAAAGAACCTACACGCACACACGGAAACTTCTGTCTCTCTCTCTTCGCATGTATGGTACACCTCCTCGGAAAATACGAGAAGATACAGCGTAGCCTGGACAAAATAGCAAAGAAAAAAGGAAGAACAGGGGTAGACCCCGTCATCGTCGTGTTCATACTCCGCGAGAGGTTCGCGTGCGCAGGCGGCCTCTCCATGCTCACCGCAGCGCACATGGCGACCGCGATATCCTACGGTATGCGACTATCCTGCTTTGCTTGATCGCTCGCTGCTATGTTGAAGTTGTGTTTTGCGTGGTTTCTTTCTTCTTTTTGTCGACATGCTTTACGGTGTTTTATTCTTGGGTAAATATCTGTACGGGCTGTCGAAGCGCTGGTGCTCGTATAAGGATTGGATCTAGGGTCTATTGGGAGTTTGTCGTGTAAATATGGATGGATGGTTAGAAGATTACCGCTGGTTGAAATTAGGAGTTTAATTCTTCATAGAGATCTACGAGAGTATTTGTATATTATACAAGAAACTTTCCTGTTAAATTAATAGCAAAAATATGTTATTTTCACAGTTAATTTGGAATTCGGGAATTCATTGATCTCCATAAACTATATTTCTTAAGAGTTACTAATATATTCAAAAGAGAGCTAATATATTCACTATACAACATCATTAAGTTATCATTAAGTTAATTATTATTATAATCATAATGTATAGGGTATTGAATATTAAGTTTATATTATATAAACTATGTATAATTCTTTGAATTCTTATTTATTGATCCCTGAATATTAATAGTATTAACTATTATTAATCGATAAAATAATTATTTATAAGCCTGGATGTTCGTATATTCGGGTGTTTGTGCTAAAATAAATAAAAATGCTTATTATACAATAGCATTATTTAAATATTATTTATTATTTTTTACATGTCATAAATCATATCAAAGCTAGTTAAAATAAATGTTCTTATTATATTTCAATCATTACGAATCATTATTAATAAATTTTTTTCTTTTGATTTCAGGCTGCAATACTTCAGCAGACTGCCGAATACATATATCAGCTTGAGCAACAGAAAACTCAACTGCTGTCACAGAACCTACAATTGAAAAGACTGGTAGATCAACATGAAGGTGGCGATGTGCCGACCAAGAAGCGCAAAAGTGAGAGTCAAGGTTGGTTATATTGAGATTACTATTTTTCCTTTTTAAATGCGTCATCTGTTAGCTTACACGAATCAAAACTTTTGTTTAAATTGAATCCAAGTACCTTTGTTGTTTTGTTCAATTAAATAAAGTTAACTCGGTCGCATCTATAGACAATCAATTTGCAAATAAGGTCTTGTTAAAATACTATTGCCTTAATTTCAAGAATTGCCTTGCAAAGAGAACTCATAATTATTTCAATAACCAGTATGTTTGTCTTCGATTTATTCTTCCCTCTTCTGTTTCTATCTCATTAGATTATTTATAAATATATAAAGAAACTTTAATACTGATAAACTATTAGTGTCATTATTATTTATATTAAACAATTTACTAAACAAATCATTTATTTTAGAAGACAAATCAAAACTGAAAGGGCTAAATTGAAGGTTTATTAATCTTACCTGTCACGTGAAAATCATTCATTATCTAAACTAAACTACTAATTAAAAGAAATATCTCAACCACTACTTCAAGATTTAAAAAAAACTTTCACAAAGACCAAGCAAAAATTACACGTAACTACCCTAGTCTTAACCCTCTACCTATCTTCGAAAATCCCACGCCGCATCGATACATCGAAATAATCGAATCTCGAAAGTACAGGATACGCGATACCCTCTCGTGCAACCGCATCATCATCATCGAAGGACCACCTCTATCTCTGTCTCTTCACGTACACTCGGCCCCCCAAAATCCCGATTCCCGCGCGCCTCATCGACACTTTTAACTCCGCCGATCCGGTTCGTTGCTACTCCGTCCGTTACACGCGCTCTTTTCCTCCCCTCAATGAGAAGAGACGAGAAGCCGAAGACCATCGAGGAGGATGACTATAATGACACTTAATGGCAGCGGAGGCAAGAACCTCTCTCTCTCTTTCGACCGGGTGCACGCGCGTGGTCGTTTTGACAAATTGCCCTCCGCGCGTGTATATATAGGTACGCAGAATCCGGAATGAATTTTCCCTCGCGCAGGGGCCAATTTCGCGAGTTGCGTGTATAGAGTGTCCGATGGTCGGAGTATGCGTTGGAAGCGGGGCTAGGGATTCGTGGGTATGGAATGGGAGGAAATGGGAATGAAGCTCGAGGGAGCGGTGTGTAGGGGTTGACGAGGGGATTTTTGTCTTGTGTGTACAGTTAATGGTTAATGGTTGCTCTCTTAATTTGAAATACTGAAAAACTGATTCACAGTGAGAACTCAGCAACTAATTCATGTAGTGGCTGAGTTTTCACTGTGAAACAGTGAATTATCAGTATTTCAAATTAAGAAGGTATGTTAATGGTTCGGAAACGGAATCACTCGAGTATTAAAATAGTTGAGGTATATCACAATCTAGTCATTTGTCATGGGAAAGTATCTGGATAAGTTTATTTGGATACTAAAAAGTATATTTCATACATAATGCCGGTATTTAAGTTTAAAAAGTCTGAATATTTCTATTAGAAGAAATTAATTTTTTCTATTTGATTAGTTTCTCGAATAATATACTTGATGTATTATGGATTTATATATTTTTAATCGAATTAAATATAGTGTCAATCATTATTGTCTCATTCTAGTTAAGAGGGTATGTTAATGGTTCGGAAATGGAATCACTCGAGTATTAAAATAGTTGAGATATATCACAATCTAGTCATTTGTCATGGGAAAGTATCTGGATAAGTTTATTTGGATACTAAAAAGTATATTTCATACATACATATTTATATACTAGAAGGATTATACTCGCATTTAGCTAGAATAATGATCAAGGAGGAGTTTTTAAGTGGAAGATAAAAAATGTAACGATGTAAATGTGACTAAAAGTATCTAGTTATGTTTATTTGGATAAATTATCTAATAAGGTTACCGAAGAAAACTTTTTAGTTTGTGTTTTCTACTTAGTAATTTGCTAGATAACTCTTTTCAAAAAAATTATCTTTTAACTTGTAACATTTTTCAAATCGAATAAAATATTCAAGCGAAAATCATTAACAAATACTTTTAAAAAAGTTATTAGACACTATTCTAAAAAAATATATTGTTTAAAATTGTATGTATTCCTTAACCTTAAATAATTAGATTGCCCTTGATTGCTATATATATATATTATTTTATTCTACTCCACACATTTACTATTAAGTAAAATGTGACAAAAATATGAATAATAAACTATATTAAGATTAGATATATATATATATATATATATATATATATATATATATATATATATATATATATATATATATATATATATATATATATATATATATATATATCTAATCTTAATATAGTTTATTATTCATATTTTTGTCACATTTTACTTAATAGTAAATGTGTGGAGTAGAATAAAATAATAAAGTCAACGGGCTTAATATAATATCCTTGTACTAAGCAAAGATAAATTAATCTATTAAAACAATAAACTTGATAAATAAAACAATTTCATAGAAGCTTTTGAATTTACAATAATATAAAATTTGATTGAATTAATATTGCAAATGCACATCTTTCAAGCGTCATCAATATTGGAAAAGTTTTGAATATTAAATTGCTACGCCAGCAGGTCTGAGGTTCAATAATAGTCAAGCTTATAAACAACATCAAAATTCATAACCTTACTTTAACGCGATTGCCGACTCTTCGGTTGTCGATAATTTCTGTTAAAAGTTAATCTTTGAGTAAAGATCACGCTGAGTCACAAAACAGAAAAGATTTATGCTCACAATAACCAAGTGTCTATCCTCTACATCGACCGCACTAACTCCATTACAACTCCTAAGAAATACGCATACAGCTTGAACTCGGAGGTGAACGAGAATCAGGAATGTGGAAAAATTAAAATATTAAACGAGCCGAGGAAAGCGTTATTATCGAACCGCTGCGCGCGGCTGCGGTAATTTCGATACGCGTTGTACTCGGAACTGCGTCCCGGCGAATTTTGAAGAAGCCATTAACAACCGCGGCGAAACGAGCGCAAGTAGGGAGTCAAGTCCGCGCGCGCACGCGCTTATTACAATTAATTTACCGAAACCTTTTTTAGCTTCGTGTTCCTTTTTTGCTTTTTTATAGTGAATTACGGTCATTAAGCGCGCAACCGTTCAATTTACTCGCATAATCGATTAATTCGAAAGGACGAGAGTACGAGAGTACGAATCAGGGTACAGGGAGTATTATCTACAATGTAAGCTTGAATTAAGTAACCTCTCAAGAGTGAAGTTTAATCCAAACCTTTTTTTAAAGAAGTCGATCTTATAAGAATACATGATTGGTTGTTGTGAAATATTGCATTGACTGATAGGTTTTAAAAATTATCTTATAAAAAGAAGTGGAGCATATTGAAACTCTGCACGACTGGTTGTTTAGTAAAGGCGCGAAAATGCCGGTATTTAAGTTTAAAAAGTCTGAATATTTCTATTAGAAGAAATTAATTTTTTCTATTTGATTAGTTTTTTGAATAATATACTTGATGTATTATGGATTTATATATTTTTAATCGAATTAAAAAGAAGTGGAGCATATTGAAACTCTGTACGACTGGTTGTTCAGTAAAGACGTGAAAATGCCGGTATTTAAGTTTAAAAAGTCTGAATATTTCTATTAGAAGAAATTAATTTTTTCTATTTGATTAGTTTTTTGAATAATATACTTGATGTATTATGGATTTATATATTTTTAATCGAATTAAATATAGTGTCAACCATTATTTTCTCATTCTAACATCAAAATTCAATATTAGTTATAACCATAAAGTTGGTTGTGACAGCTTTTAAAATAAAAACAATGTTTTTACCTAACAAAAATGAGAAATAATCAGAAAATAAGAAAACAAATAGAAACCATCTAGTATGCAAATCTATCGCTGTTTATGGTGAAACTGTATTTACATTGCTATTCCGTCAATATTTACAAACTGTCTAACCTACAAAAGCACACATGAATCACTGCCACAAATTACCGTCTTATCCGAGCAAATTCGTATAATCCAGCGTAGAAAGTAACCCCTCCCCCCGTACCCAAAGGTAACTCCACATTATTACACAATCAAGGGAAAATCAAATAGCCCCCCATTGATGCAGCCATCAGCGTATACTTCGATCGCTCCCGATCAGCAGTCAACTCTTTTGTTCACCGCGGCCAGCGGCACTGTAATAACAACAATCCCGGGACTACCTACTATACTACCATGGGGGTGGCGCGTTTCGTTCCACCTTTCTCTCTCTCGCTCACGAGATTTCTATCGGCCACGACAATTACCGCTTCGCGCGCACCGTAATTCATGCTAATGCCGCGCGGCGACTCCCGAGAAATTGAAATTACGCCCCTGGCGCGAAAATGGCGCCACGCCATTGGTAAATCACGTGGAGGAGAGCGTTGGAGCTGTTGATGTGGAGAGTTGGTTTTTCGGTACTGCGCTTCGAGTGATAAGGATGTGGCTGCTGATGTACAGGTGGAAGTGCAAAAGTGTGAGGGGTGAAAACTGATTGTTTGATGGGTAGAGAATTTATGTCTAAGAGGTCTTGACAGTAGTGATAATGAAATATTCAAAGACACCTTAATAAATTTCAATTATCGACTTTGAAGATTGCAAATCATTGAAAGTTTAGGGAATAACCGAAAATGTGGATTTTAAACATTTTATTAATAATAGGTTCAGTGTACCAGTGAATGACGGGTTTAGGATATGTATGATTGTAACCATTTATTTTTAATAGTTATAAATAAACAAGCTAAGAATAACCATTAAGTATAACCATTAAGTATACTTCGAGCCTTTAACACTTAAACTTTAAAGTAAAGATTAAATGTTTCTACAAATATGTATAAAAAAACTCCGTAATGTATTAAGAAGTGTAAAATATTCAGTAACACCAGTGAATGATCACCTCCCATATTTATAATATAATGCATAATTTTCTATGTTGAACATGAAATTATGAAAAAATGTTTAATACGCTTATGGTATAAAGTTATTGTATACCACTCTAACCTCAAAATCGCACCTTTGATATGATTTTTCGGCACTTGTGGCATAAAATGCATTTCGAAACTAGTGCGTAAGTAGATTATTTACCTCAGTAGATTATTAACCTCGCTTCGCTCGAGCGAAAAACGTCACATGAGGTAAATGATCTACTTCCGCACCCCTGTCGAAATGTACTATTTTTATACTTTTTAACTGAGTGGACATTCATTGGTGTCTGGTCATTCACTGGTGTTTTGATTCACAATTTTTTACATTTTTTCTATAAATTTATTTTTATCATTATTATCAACGTATCTGTTTGAATTTCCATTCCATTTTCATGCATATTAGGTAATTATGTATTTCTTACTTTTCATTTTTTGTTAAAACTTTGTAAAAATGTTGGAATAATGTAAAATATACATAACAATTTTCGTTTGTCATATGCGATTAGAATAAATTATTCCATTTCGTGATTTTTTTAAATACAACACCCTTTTCTAAAATTTGACCAATAGTTAATTATAATATAAAGAATCTGTAAATGTTTCTATCAATACGTTTTTATTTTTTCTAATGCAGAAGCCACCTTAACTTTCACCCGTAGCTCTGATTTGTACATACACCTGCACCTGCGGTGTAGTACCGAGTAAATATAGGTATGTAAGGTGAAAGACTGCCTCGTCGTCACTTAATTATTGCAATTTAACAGCGTGATGATGGTCATTTTGACGAGATCGCTGCGGTCGACCGCGCTTTGCTTAAAGATAAACAATGATTATCTGTATGGGATATCGATCTTCCGCTGTTTTTTGTTTCTTTTTGTAAAGAGAAGTTTGAATTGCAGAGAATGCGTAATTGAGGCTCCCGGGGGCACAGCGAAGGATCGCGATAAACTTTGGTTGGTATATCCTCGGGTGGTAACGTGTGTCTTATAGCTGGTAGCTGAATTGTGTTACATTATTTTATTGCGTAATTAGCAGGTAAACAAGAGCTAAAGTTTTTTATTATTGTATTTTTGACTTGCGAAATAAAATCTTAATCTATCTATCTAATCTATCCATTATATATTCAAAACAATTTACTGTAGAAAATATATTGTAATTGGCTTTTAAAGAAATTATAGAAATGATTTTCGTTGTTAGTAATAAAAGGATAAATATCCTCTCTCCTACGAGTTACCTCAGTACTAACAATTTGATTTTACTCATTTCTAAGCCTATATTAATGTATAAGTTTAAATTATCGTGCTATTTGTATAAAATACATGCATAATAATAAACATATCGAGGATATTATAAACCAACACTTGTCTGTTAGTAATGCACTATATATTGATACTATTTCAATGAATTATAAATATTTCTTTCATGATTATTAATAATGATAAATAATAATTTATGGATGAAACCACGTTAAAAAAATTAGCATTTTGATAATTAGTAAGTTAATAAACCAAATAAAAAAGTTGATTTAACTGCTTCGTCTGTATTGAGCCTCTATTGACCTTAACAATAATTTCTGTTACTTTAAATAGAAAATTTTATAGAATACATTGTTATTTAAGCTATTATTTATATCTATATCAAAATAACACCCAACATCGATGTTTCCTCGGACACCGTGATCAATTGTAGAATATTATTAGAGTTATTAAAAATCAGCAAAATCACCCAACATGGTTGTTACATTCCTCAGAGTACAAATCACAAGACAATTATTTTATACACCACCCGTAATACGGTCAAATTTTACAAACCCAAATTCTTACTAAACCTTATTACAATAATATTTTCATCTCAAATAACTCATGTTCTTAAAATTTTCTAAATTTATGTACAGCAAGTACACAATCTAACCAACACTCGCCACCCAAAAAGGCCGACCCAACATTGCCCCTATATTATTCACCTCAACCACACCACCGCCTTATCCGCACAGTACCTCGGCTAAAAGATGAAAGACGACCTGCAATACTCTCTCTCTTTCCTACCTCCTGGCGCATTATGCGCCACAAGTTTCGGGGCTCGCGTGAAATCGCTTCCTGCGCCCTCCCGCGCACAAGCTTGTACCAAGGGGGAAGGGGGGGGAGGGGGAGGAGTGCTCGTTTTTCGCGCGTACGGGGGGGCGCGCGCACCAGAGAACGTATATACGTGTCGATTCTTATCCGCGGAATTTATCGCGCCTACGCGGACGCGCGGGGCTAGAGAGCTACGACTTTTGTTTTTGTTCGCAGAAAATTATGTTACGGTCCTGTGCACTTTACTGCTTCCTTCGGGGAGCGAGCGCTGTGCCTGCATAGCGTTGGCGAGAGGCGGTGTGTGGTTTTACGTTTAATCGGCGCGTGTGTATACTCGAGAGATCGCGAAAGTGATTGCATTAAGTTGGCGCTAGGGGGGGAGGGGCTTATCTTGATTTTACGTTTGAATGTGTGATGATGATTTTTGAGATGGGGAGTATATTGAATATTGTAATGATTCTCAACTGAAAATGAAAGAAGTGTATATTTATAGAGAGTGAAATTTCGGTTTGTGAAAACGAAAATGAATTTTTAAAATCATTTTGTTCATTTTTTGTAAGCAGTTGCCACGCTGGTGTGAATTTGCACCCGTGAATTTCTCTATAGCGTGGTATTTCTTACTAAGTAGTTGAATCACTTTCCCCTACTGCGTAAATATATTCAAAGGATCCTATCTCGAATAGCACAGTTCCGGGGGGCAGAAGCTTTAAGGCTGTGAAGAAGATACTTCGCAAAAATGATTTTTTATCTTTCTGATTGTAATTTTGCATGGTATGAACTTTGGTACATATTAATACTTATTTATTTACTTATAAATTAATATTATTTATTACATTCTAAAATTAATAAGTTACAAGTGAAAAGATAATGAATGATTTTTTTTCATATGTAATTTTTAATAATAATTACTTCTTTATGAACATTACGTATCGATTCCTCGTAAAAGTTTACCCCGCAAAAAGATCCCAAGTTCTTTACATAGATAAAATAATTAGAAATGAATCGACGTGTTTCGCGCGCTGACTACAAAATAATTCCATTGGAAGAAATGTGATAACTTCAATTCTTGAAAGTATCACATTTGCAAAAAAATACTGTTAAAATTATTAAAATACTTCATCGAATATGCAACTTTCGTATATAGTTAATACCATTGTTTAGAGCTCGTCAAAACATTTATTGTACAAAAGGAATTTGACCCCCTTAAGAGGTTGGAAATCAGAGGAAAACGCGGTGAAAATTCGTAAAAATAAGTAGAAATTCTCGAGTACGGTTAGACTTTTCATATTGCTTTAAATGGGACAAATCCATATAGATATTATTTTTTTCAGCTTGCACTTAAGATTTTAAATTCTTTTTATAAAATTCATTTCTAAACTAGCTTTAAACGATGGTGTTTGTTTCATACGTTCCCTCGAGGGGATCGCTATGGGCATCCTCCTCCAACCCATAACAAGCACACCCATTCTCGTATGCCTACTACTGGAAAACAGGTGCAAATGTGCACCTTTGCTCGATGTTTGTCTTTCGGAGATGATTTCCAACTGTGACCGGCCCCTTACTATTTGACACTATACAGACGCAATTAACGTAATGTTGGTAGCCTTTTACTCCTATAACACACTGAAAAAAAATTTGTTAAATCTAAGTAAACGTTTCCTTGAATCATACTAAGAAAAGATTTACTTAAATAAAGTAAATATTTTTTAAATTTGGTAAATATTTATTGAATTGATGAATACCAGTCTAAACATAATGCAATATTTACTATTATCAAATAAATCTTTTCTTAGTACGATTCAAGGAAACGTTTAACTTAAAGTTAACTCTGAACTTAAAGTTCTTGGATGGTGGTGCGAATTCGCACCCGCGTGCCTACTACGTGGTCCTACCCCTCCAATTCCATAATCATTCCTCTGCTCGCTTATATACTTTCCTCCCAAAGATTCTAACTCAAGGAGTCAAACTCACGAGCACCTTTCTCCGTTCGCAGGTGTGGTGGTGAGCCTGCCGGTGCACGTGAGCGAGAGCGGCGACGAGGGCCTGGGCAGCATGTCGCCGGAGCCGCTGTCCGTGATCACGGTCTCGGCCGACGGCCACGCCTCGCTCGCCAGCAGCGAGGTCGCCGAGCTGAAGCGCCAGCTCGAGAGGGAGCGCCTGGCGCGGGCCCACCTCGAGAAGCAGATGCGCTCGATGCAGAGCCAGCTCTTCCCCGAGCGATTCCGCGAGGAGCAGATCATGACTTATCAGCCACACGAGGTGCGTATATTGGGTGTGTGGGGGGGTTTTTTTTTTTTTGGTTGGTATTGGGGTGGATTTGATATCGATGGGATTGACGGACGGTAGAGTAGCGTTGAGCTGGATGGAGATTGTGTTGGAGGGTTGCGAACTTTATTATGGAGAGTGTTATTTGTATTGTTATTCTTATATTTTTGTGAAATCGCGGGATAGTTTTATGTGATAAAAAATTAGTAAAGAATTTGAAGCATTTGTACGGGTTTAAGTGGAAAATGCTAGTTTTGGTCAGGCAGAGACAATTACTTGATCTTATTATAAATAGTAAGCTGTAACTCTGTATACTTTTGTAATGATTACTATTATTCAAATTATATTTTGGCGATTACCAATGGAAACTGTTTGGTTTTCTTAGGTAAACAATTAATGTAATCCAAATTTTAATTTATTTTTATTAGAATTCTTAAATCGTAATTTAATTTTTTTCTTTAATTCTTTTATTTTAATATTTTTATCTTGTTCATATCCTATAAGTATCTAAGACGTTTGGGGTTGTTGATAACGAATCTGCGTTTTATTTTATTTTAGATTTTCGGTCATAATATTGAAATCTGCCATTTTGAATTTTATAGTATAGAGATTTGTGACAATTTGTCAATTTAATTGAACAAATATTTTTAATTTTTTACCTAATTATTGAATCCGATATTTTGAAATTTTACTTGACGATTGAAAATTTATTTATTAGTCATCTCAAGAATCCATAGACAATAAATCTGAACTAAATGCATACAGAATTTTAGAGTTTCATCTGTAATATGATCAATTTTTAAATTTATAATTACAGGTGCATCATTAACGACTCAAAAAATTACTGCTGAACATGTGACTAGAGTACATTTTCTCACAGATTTACATATTTCTATTTTTACACCATTTTACAAATGTTCAAAAGATTGTAAAGAATCACTAGTTGAAACTTAAAAATGCGTGTAATTTTTTTTGAATAGAGAACGTCTGCATATTATTTTATCAATATCAATATCTTATTTTTTTGAACCACCAATCACGTAGGAAATAAAAAGTCTCAGTTGACCTTATAAATAAAACAAATTTGCGTACATGTGAATGTATTTTACCAACTACTACGCGGAGAGAAATTTTGTAGTAAATTTGACAAATAATTTTTGATTTTAGCCAGAAAGTACAGTAAGCTAGTCACAGTCTGACAAACCAAAAAAGTTACTAAATACTTTCTACTTATTAAAAAGTATAGTAATGTATTTAATTTCATCAATCCATGACAAAATGACCATACATCCTACCAGGCACCTTAAACAATTACATGGTGACGGGAATACACAGAAGTGAACTTTTCGAATATTGATAAATAAATTATTTTCGTTCATTTCTGTGTAGTCCTAATCTATTTTTGGTATTTATTTAAGTTATTTATTTATTTAAATTATTTATTTTTTTAAATTTATTTATTTATTTAATTTATTTATTTATCTAACTTATTTATTTAATTTAGTTATTTATTTAATTTATTTATTTACTTAATTTATTTATTTATTTAATTTATTTTAAGTGTTAAGTGTTAAGTATGAATATATTTATTAGCGTGAATCGTAATAATGTCATATGAATGAGTGTGTTTTTATTTTTTGACGTGATAGATCTACGTACAATTTTGGAAGAGTGTGTGTATGTATTCCTTATATTTTTATTGTATTTTGTTATCTTTATTATATTTATTTTATTATATATTGACGAAGCGTATTCAGTGATGTACCATTTGACTTTGACTAGTTCATTATATTTAGATTTTATAAACTGACGAACTGTTACAGCGAATAATGCTATTTTTTACATAAGAAAGGCAATAATTGAATGTTAAATGTGAGATAACAAATGTATAAACTGTCCGATATTTTAATTATTTGAATCATACACGTACATGCAATTGTAAGAATGTCGTCATCGATGAATAAATAGTATATCTATCTATCTCTCTCTCCCCAGGTGATCGAGCACACGAACAACGTCCTCCCGGCGCTCCTCGAGGACAGCATGCCCGAGGAGCTCCAAGTCGTGTCTGTCGTCTCCGTGCCGACGGTCGGCTCCACGCAGACCGTCGAGACCAGCAACGCCGACTCCGACACTCCGCCCCTCTCCCCCCAGCCCGGCTGCGAGATAATCCTCCCGAGCAGCGTCGGCGGCATAGGCGGCGACGTCTGCAAGGAGGTGAGCGTGGCCGACCTCCTGCAGGTCGACTCCCGGCCCGGCAGTCCCAAGATCCTCGGCTTCACGGGTGTCCAGGTCTTCGCCTCGAGCCTCGACGAGCAGGCGGCCAACGCGGGCAACTTCGGGCCAAACGCCGGCCCGGCCACCGCCATCGCCTACACGGCGAGTCTGCCGGTGGTCGGGGCCGTGGCCGCGACGGCGACCGTCGTCGACTTCAAGAACTCCGCCGGACAGTTCATCACCGCCAGTCCGACGAGACCCTTCTCGCCGGAGCAGGAGGAGAGCCAGCAGCAGCAGAGGCTGCCGAGCGTGCTCGAGGCAGCGATGAAGGCCGAGCCCAAGGTCGAGGTCGAGAGGTATGTACGAGGGTTTGTAGGGAGGTTTTTGGTGGTTCGTTTGCACTTTATGCGCGTTTCGTGTTTGAAAATGTAAATTGTATTTTACACAGAGAGAATTTGCTGATAAAAATTACCCTAAAAATCATTGTAAACGTGGGATATTCTGACTTCGTGGGAAAAAATACCCTACTGAACGGTCAAATTTACCCTGCTGAATGGTCAAATTTATAATGAATAACGTTAATTTTTACCGATCAGTAGGGTAATTTCCCCCCTGAAGACAGAATATCCCACGTTTACAATGATTTTCACGGTAATATTTATCAGAAAATTCTCTCTGTGTAGATTTTATATCGGGTACACTGAGAGAATGGTTCAGTTAGGCTTGCCGAAGTCGCATTGCTAAGTTTGCGGAGGCCATAGTCTGTCATTCTTACCGAGGAGTTCGGTCAAAACTACGGAACAGGTCGGCTGTTTTGCCGGATGTGTATTAAAAGCGATGTGTGGTGTTGCGCTTTATTGTAGCCTCGTTATCAAGTTTGTGATAAGGTAAAACAGAAGTAAGGTTAAAGTAGAACATCGAAAATGTAACTTAGACTAACTAATTATATATAAAAAGGTTAGAGTAAGAAAAAAATAAGAAATTCATTAAAATATTGATTATTTGTGAAAAAGTGAGGTTAGGAGACTCAGCTGCCGAACTTGTTCCGCTATTCTTGCCGTATACATGCTACCGAACTCACTTCGGTCAAAACTACCGAACAGTTCAGCAAGTCTGACCGATGTATTCTCTCAGTGTAACTTGGACCCATGCAAAATTGATTATATTTTGAAATCTTGTCGGTACAGCTGCTTTTTATATTTTCATATATTTCGTTGATGCTTAAATGAGGTAGAAGAAGGGATAGTCACATTAAAGTTTCGTGATATTGATAGAAGCTAATTTTTATATTATTATATGAAAAATATTGGTTAATGTTATCCTAAATATTGAGTCTTAAAAATGTTTGATTCTCTGATAGTTCAAAATAAATTGGAAAGTAAGTTGTAAAGACAGTTCAGAGAACGGTACATTTCAAAATTACCATATCTTTTTATGATTTCAAATATTTTAGTTGAAATTGTAAAAAAGAATCTGTCAATAATTCAATGTAATATTAATTTTCTTGTAACGAACATTCGAATTCTACATTATTGATGAAACCGACAGAATATGTATCGATTTTATATTTAAAACTTTGGATTTAACGGTTTGAGAAGTTAAAATTTAAAACTAGTCTCATTTCATGCTTTAGAGTGTTTTATTTCAATTTTCGACATATATTGTCAATAAATTCAATGTAGTTTAAATTTTCCTATAACGGAACCCTAAATTCGCAATTATTTATAAAACTATTGGAAAATTTATCGAACTATAGTATTGAAGTTCTTAAAATAGTTATCACGATATTTTCTTGTGAAATTTGCAGAAATTTAACATAATTCATAAAATTCATAATATTTCGATTACTTTATCATGTTATTAGAAAACATCTCAAAGCAGATGCACTCAAACAAATGACCTCTTGAACCAACAAAAATAATTTTGAATAAGTTACTATTTCCTATTAGGATTAATGTTGGAATATAAAACTAATAAAATATTTCATACCTAGATTAAATGATAGTTTTCTTAATAACTAACAAGGAGAGTGCACACCCTCCGGGAAACAAATTTTGCTCAGACTTCGGGAGGAAGTTTCTGGCACCCAAACATAAACCCTATAGCACCCGTTAAATCAACGAATTTAAATTAGAGTTAAATTATTTAGAATATTCATCCAATTTCGGTCACCATCTTCAATTGTAAATAACTTTTGTCTTCTTGCCTACTTTTTATTATATTTTGAGTCATTTATCTATAATAAAAATGAATCTACAATAGAATTAATTACGGGTACTAGGCTTACTTTTTGGGTACCAGAAAACGCCTTCCAAAGTCTGACTGAAATTCGTTCTCCGGAGGGTGTGCACTCCCCTTGCATATTTGGAATAGAAGACCTTTTTTGGGATTACTACGTTTCCTTCTCAGGAATTTATTCAGGATTATTTCTTTTAGTTCAAAGGACCATTTTTCTTAGCGTATGAATAAACGTTTCTTGATTTTATCTTTTCAAACCATCTACGAGGACCCACTTTCTTATTTAATTTTTAGTTTTTAATAAATATCTCTCTGGAATGCTGTTATCACAATCAAAAACAACAATCCTCCATAGATATTTTCGCAAAATGTAAAATTGAATAAATAAAGTGGTTCACCGTATTTGTTAATTACACGGGGATATAACTTAGCCTTAACCTATTACTTCCAAAGCGATCATATAAAAACCGGTTGGGTTTTCCCCTAGAAAACGAGTAAAATGGATATAATGAAAAATTAAAAGCATGGTTTGAGAAAGAGAAACACTTAATCTTTTCGATTCTGAAGACAAATTATCGAAATTTTTCGAAAAATGCGTTTGAAAAAGGGTAATTTTTTGCATAAATCGGATGGTAGTATTGAATTTCGAACAACAATGTTTAAAAAATTTTGTTAAAAGTAATAAAAAGGATTTATCTCAGAATATTTTCTAAAATTCTGACCAGATTTGAAAAGAACAAGTCTTTCTCTTCCAGATTGAATGTAAAAAACGCGAGCCAACCCCCCCACAAAAAGTAATCCCCCTCGTCCCTCTTCATCTCCAGGTTGCCATCTCCGTCGAACTCCCTGGACGACGGGACGCCGCAGGCCCGGCTCTACCTGGCCAACACCTCTCGCCAGAACCTCGAGACGATAGTCGAGGCGATCCGCCACCTCGAGGGCGACCACCTGTTCAGCGACGAGCCCGCCCAGGACGTGCCCCTCGCCCTCACCAACAAGCCCCTCGGCGCGACCATCGTCGTGACCGCGGCGGCGGCCGCGGCCGCCAAGACGCGGCTCCTCCACGCCGAGGTCAACAACTTCCTCCAGTTCCACACGAGCAGCAGCGGCGGCTCCAACACCTCCGCCGGCGCGAATCCACCGACCCCACCGGCTCAGTCCTCCTCCTCCTCCGCCTCCTCCGGGGCATCCTCCTCCGTCTCGTCGGCCGGCCCTCCAACCTCGGTCTCGACTCCGGCCGCTGCTCCGTCGCCACCCGCGGCAGCCTCGACCAGCAGCCCGACCAGCAGCACGACGACGACGACGCCGGCCACGCCGACGACGCAGCAGCAGCGGCCCGGGGTCATCGTCGTCAAGCACTCGTGATCCAAGCAGCAGCACTAGCTCGCGGGCAGCGGCACTCGGCAGCCTCAGCGACACCGACACCGACAACGCCACCGCCGCGATCGCGAGACCGAGGCAGAATTCGTGCTCGGCATGTGAATAACAGCCCCTGCGCGCGCGCTTTTCTTTTGGCTTTTCTTTGCGCCGCGACTCGAGCACACGGCGTTTTTCTGTACAGAGGAGGAGTGGGAATGTGTACCGGGGACCTTTGGGCCTTTGGACCTTTGGCGATCTTTGCGCTGGCTTTCTCGCTTGGGTGGAATATGCGGGAGTGGAAGACGGGTCGGAAATTTCTTGATTTAGGTTTTCTAGCTTCCGGAAGCTGTGCTGCGAGTTTTATTCTCAGTGGGATGGTGATCGGTCGATCCTTTGCTGGACGAAGTGGAGAGGCTCGCTTGCGCGAACGCGCGTCACGAGTATTTCGTTGGATTGGGAAGCTTTTCTGCGCGAGATGTAGTGTGGATACTTTTAAAGATGTCCACTTTGTATTTTAGGAGCGAGAAGTGCGGATCTAAGGAAACTTTTGTGACGCGAGATTTGCGAGGCGAAGGCGAGAAACGGGATTTTTCCTTTATGAAATCAATGCGATTGCGAGCGGATTGAAGGAAGTAAGCGATGTTGATTTATTTCCTTGCGGAATTTTTAGAAGAAGAGTCTTGTGCGTAGATGGGATCGAAACGGAGAATGAAATCATTCATTCTCTGCGCTGCTGGATTTTGTGAAAAGCATCTTATACGGAGAAACTGTAGACACTGAGAATAAGAGTCGCATTACTTGCACACATCATCATTTCCTTTTACCTTTTTCCTCAGTCCACTTTACTACGCTCTTCCCTGTAAATATTTCTGGCTCTTCTTTGTAACTTTGCGTCACATCGAGACTGCGCACTGATGAAAAAGGAGAAATTAAAAATGAGGAGAAAGAACGCGAGTAAGGGTCGAAACAGTAAAAGAGCGAGAAAGGGGCGAAAGAGTAAAGGAGCGAGAAAGACGTAAGAAAATGTAGGATTACTTTTATTTTTTCGTTTAAAGGATAGGCTTAGGCTCCAAACGTCTAAACAGTACCACCACGATAATGCTAATAAGTTAAGATTGCGGTAGCATAACGTGTATGCATATACGTGTTTCAATGTGTTTATACGCCTACACATGTACGTATAAATATGAAAACACGCATATAAGCGTACATTCACGTTTCTTTTTTTACATTGTTATAATGGTAATCTAATGCGCGTGCAACATAATAAAATATAACGAGAGAGACAAAGAATTAGCACTGGTACGAGATACATAAAAAAAAGTAAAAGCGAAACCGGAAAGAAGAAAGAGGAACGATCGGTAAGTTTTTATATGCGTTTTTTCAAATTGTACGAAAAGATGTTTAACGATGTAAAGTCGAAAATTCGTTGCTCTTTCTTCGATTCCAACGAAAAAAGGGGCTCCCACTATATCGTTTTTTGTTTCTTCTTTTCGTTCTCGTGAAGCGGCGGGAGGCGATGCAAACAAAAATTTCATTTAAACGTATAATCTGTGCCAAATAATGGAGTCCGTGGCTTTTGTTCCTTCGTAGGTGTTATAACGGATAGTGCGACCGACTGACTCAGAATCACGAGTGTAAAAGCGAGAGTGTGAGAGTGAGAGTTACGCCTCTGTTATATATATACATTAATTTACGATACATTTCATTTAATTTGTTTTTTTCCTTTCTTCGTGCATCTTCTTATTGTCTTTGAGCGTTGTAATGATTACCAATTTATTATCACGTAGGCGCATAACCCGAGTTTTTTCATGAAACACACGAGAAACGAAGTAAAAAAAGTATACTTCAAACTTTTGTTTTAAACGGAACTGCAAGAGATTTTGCACTCTTGGTTTCGCGACGGCCAGTCGTCGTCGAATCTTTACGAAGCAGGAAAGGAAAAGAAGTACGAGTTTAAGAAAAACAAACACGTAGGAGTTAGTGCGTAGTAGTTAATGCCTAGAGTTTAAAGATAATGTGTTAAGGTATCTTGTATGTCTCTTAATTGTTAAGGAAACCCTATAGAATGTCGTTTAAGTCGTCGCTGAAGACAGAAAGAAAACACCCGCGATTTTAAGATTTAAGCGAAAATAAAGAACACACAACAACATTTATAAGCTAATGACAGTTTACAATAGCGCATATAGATACGTAGGAATTGTTAGCGCGACGAGTATGAGTGTAACAAGGGTGTGCTTGAAGCGGCTGTCCTGTGCGAGTGTGAGCCATTGATAAATGACGCGAATTTACCTGAATAGAGTTATGATGCTACCGATGTCGTTGACGCGAAACGAAAAACATAAGAAAAAAAAACAAAAAAAAAACCAATGGCACGAGAGAAAGAGATAAGAAGTGGAACATAACCAAAATGTAGATCGCGTTTCATTTTTCCTTTTTGAATTTTCGGCGTCGCGGTATTCGAATTGTTGTCAAGGGAAGGAAGTACATCGACGTGCGAGGCGGCGTTCGCGATTCGCGCGATTCGAGAGGTGAGAGGTTTACTTGTGCGTGCGACCAAATGTTGACGAACGCAATTGGCGTTTTTGTTTGTCCCCTCGCTCGCGGGATCTCGGACGCTCTCGCACTGCTGTTTTCTTCGCTGCGTCAACACGAGTGGGGAAAATTCGGTATCGGAATATACATATATCGGTACAAGCGTTGAAATTAAAGTGTAAAACAGAAATTTAAGGGGCAGCTCTGGTGAAGTCTTAGATTTGCTGAAATAATTGTATTTGGTACGCAAATTGCTTAATTGTTTCGATATATCCAAAAAATAAATAAGTTTGCTTCGAATGCAAATCATTATTTCAACTTCATATTTTTATTGTTTATTAGAAGTTTGTATTTATTTTTATAAATTATTAAAAAGCAAAACAATAAAAGTATTAGGTACAAGATAAAGCATTTGTAATATAGTAGCTAATTTAAACTATATCTTTGAAAAAGCTGAACATTTTTACCGTAAATTATAAAAATCATAAATGCATTTAATATAATCAGAAACGCATCAGAGAGCCACTTTGAGGAAAGATGTAAATGCGGCGAGCTAACTTGCGAGATGGCGTGCATCGTAATTATTATAGCGTTAGTAGATATAGAGTTCCCAAGATCATGGTTGGCATTTGAACCGGTTCCTCGGTGAAGCAAAGACGAAGAGAAAAAATAAATTTTCCAATTCAGCGAGGACCACTGAAGGCCTAAAAAAATGATAAAAGAGACACAAAAACACTTGAAAGCGCACGTTCGACGACAAGCATTTGGATCGAGTCAATGCAGCATTCGCGCGCTCTCGAAATGAAATTAGATTTTAAAAAACGTCTTTTCGTTTTCTCGATTCTCCATGTGTAAAAAAAAAAACAAATTTTTTATATATCGTTTGCGAATCATCAAAAAATAATTGAATTATTTTTTTCTCTCGTTGACGAGATCCACCACACGAATGCGCAAGCTATTGCGACCTGTATTTTCTTAAGTAAAAGGACTAATATTTTTATCTATCGTTATTTCGAATTCGTTACATATAAAAAAAAATCGCAGTAGTTTGTAAAAATAAAAGAAGCTTGTCGAACGGCGGCGACAAATATTCCCCTTGGCCGTCAAATGCGCAACGGCAAGTGCGCACTTTGTATACGAAAATAAAAAAAAATAAAGATAAATTGTAAAAAAGTAAATCGCGCATACGTGTCACGAGCGTAAATGGTACGTTTAATAAGCATTTAGTGAGATCCTCGTAAGCTGAATCGGTTATTTTCTAATTTGGCGCTTTAAGTAATAATACGTCGGTTCGTGTTTTATTTTTACTTTACTTATTTTATTTCCTTTTTTTTTGTCATTTATGTAATGCACATTGATTGTTAGGCGTCATGAATTAAGTACGTCGACGTGTATTTCAAATTACAACGAACTTTACTATATTTTTTTTCTACATGCGTTTTGTAAATTTTGCGTATGCTTAAGCTATTTATTATTCAGAGATTCTATTCGTTGTAAATACGATGATACCAAATTATTGTGACTAATAAAATTTAGGCGCTTACTCTTTAGGCAAGAAAAATCGAAATTCATGCGAAATTATTATAATAAATTTTAAATCGTATATGAGGGTATAAAGAAATACACGTCAACGTTGTAATATCAAATTTTTGCGACAGGCTACAAACATACCGAAGTCAAATTCGTAGCTGTTTGATCGATTTTTGATATGCAAAAATCGATATTCCGAAATTAATTAAACCACGTTTGTAATATTGTAAATTAGAAAACTTTAAGCATATGCGAAATTGGCTTCGGTATAATTTTGGTATTGAATAAGATAAAAGAGAAAGCCTGATATTTACGTATGTAGGATTATAAGAGATAAAAGATAAACCCATCTGATACATTGACTCCGCATTTGCATAAGTTCGAAAATCAACAAATTCATAAAACAATCGTTCTTAATAAAAAAAATAGAAGATTTTCTAACGCATTTCGCATCTTGCTCAGGTGTTACGATGTTCTGAAGAACGTTCGAGCAATCTTTGTGAGACAAATGAGGCTGAAAATTATTTTTGTTTTCTTTTTTAAAAAAGGAAGCTGAATTTCTTTATAAAAAAGCAAACAAATTTCTACATCGGTATAGCAGACTCTATTCTTTTTTTATTGTTTTTTTATTGTAGTATTAAGTATATAGATGACCTCGCATACGACTGTTGCGGACATAACGATAATAAGAATTTAACCGAAACTGCAAATTTTTTTATGGAGTTAAAATAAAAAAACAAAATCAGCAAGTCATTGAAAAGTTGGTCCTCTATGGCAAATGGCGACTGAAAAGGATTCTGCTTAATCATTTTAAGTGGGCGGAACTTTATGAACATTGTTAATAGTTCTTTTTATCAATTATTTCCCGTTGTTTTCTAGGAAAATATGTTACTCAAGACTTGTAATGCATTCAATTGATCTATCGAATATACTCATCTTTGAAAATGAATGCAAACGAAAGTAGCCATTTTTTTTCCTAATACTGTTCGATGTGCATTACAAATCTTCGGTATTTTATATTTTACATATTCATTTCTTTGTAGTAAATTTTCAACAAAAATGTTATTAATCTCATTCACTTTTGTAACGATAAATGAAAAATATAACCATTTCTTACAGTTATTTTTGTGCTTTTATTATATAAAAATATAAAAAAGATAAACATACACGTAAGTCGTTACACGAACAGGAAGAAAATCTTATTTCATTATGACGATCAATTTTACGATCGGTCGCCACGTGCCCATAATAAAAGAATACAAGTACGTTTTAAGCGACAAAGTATAACAAAAATAAGGAAGAAAGTCCTAGAGTGTGAGCAAGATATGCAGAGTGCAAGTGTGCGACGTAGATTAAATACGAAATACAAGAAACAAGCAAAGAAAATCGCGGGCTTTGACAGATACAGTTAAAAAATAAACTAAACAGGACTTATAAAATGTCGGGGTGAGCTTTTCAGGTGCAGAGAGTAAAAGAAAATGATAGGGGAATACAGAGCGAATACACGTTTGTACACACGATACACAAAACACACACTGTTTTTTAGCACAGCCAAGATTATTCGGAACTTGCATAATTTCACTTTTGTTTAAAGTTTTGCTTCTTTTTATATATATATATATATATATAAATACTTAAAGACCGGAAAACCTCCAAATAAAACGAACAAACTGTCACTGAATATTTTCATTTCATACTAGATCATGTATTTAAATGTTGAATTAAGTATACCGTCAAACTTCAGTAAAAAAAATAAATAAATAAAAAATAGATAAATTATAGACATTGTTACTAATAAAGGTAAAACGAGCTTTTTGAAATACGACTGATCAAGAAAGTTGCATTCATGTTTTATTAAAAGAAAAAAATGGTAACTGAACACATTCTCACAGGAGTAGAGTACAGGGATAGAAAGAACTGTTATAAACTTAAGGTGCGTATAAGCAAAAAAAAATAATAAAAAATAACAAAAGAGCAAAGAAAAAACAAATAAACAAATTGTCGAAAAGTTCCTCGACCGAGGTGTGTTTATATGTCGTGCGAAGGAATTTCTCTTTTCATAGTTAACAAACTGACTGCCATCATTGCAGAAAAGGCGAAATGAACGAACGTCAATCGGTGGCATTTTTTTACTAATTAAACTCCATTGTACATGTACAGAACGACGCGTTTTTCTAATGGAAAAACGAGGTATCGTGTATGAATAAAACTTCACGTTCTTTTCAAATTCCCCGTGAAACTGGGAACACACACGATACCGTCATCTCAACTTTTTACACACGATAGAGATATATACATATATATATACAATGCGTGCAGATTCAACTGAAATAAAAAGAAAACTTGAGCTTCCTTTAAGTAATGAAAGGTGTTGATACATGTTAATTAATTAATTGCCTAAGAATGTTATTTCGTGCATTGATAATTATTTTTCCCCCGTTTTTTATTTTTAACACAATCCAAAGTTACAAATATTAGTCAAGAATAGAGAGGAAATAGAAGCGTCGGAATAACTGAATGTAGTTTCTTCGATGAGCGACAAAATTCTGCGCACTTTATAATATACATAATATCGATTTATACTGAAATTTTCACATTGTCGTATTGAGCTGTTTTTGAACAAATGAAAGAGTCAGAATAATAGGAAATAAAAGACTTGAATAAGAAATCTTAATCTACCGATTTCATTCGCATTTAAATTTTAAAACTAAAAAACTAAACAATAAATCTGAATGTCCGTTTTTGGTATCGCGTTTTTTCATGTGATCCGATATATAATGCAAGTGAGATGATCTCTTGGCGTAATTTTAATAAACGACCTTTTTACAAACTTGCGAGTATAGAAGATTTAACTGACATTTCAATGTACTAGAGTTGTAAAGTAAAATTCAAAGATATTAAAAAAAATAATAATAATAATTCATCAAATTCCGATCATTTTTCTTGCTAAAAAACTAGTCTAAAAATAATTTTTCTTTTTACATTACGTGGTAGCTTTAAGATCCAGAATTAGAGACTTTCATTGTGAGCGCCGATGGAAAGTCTGGAGCACGTACAAGTTCCCTAATAAAAGAAAACAAAAAATTACAAGCACACAAACATTCATACACATACACATACACACAAACACGTTACATCTTTTAATAATTTCTTATTCTTATAAAAAAGAGAATAAACACCTGAATGAATCTGCACAGTGGAGAATGTATTTACTAAGTAGATACATGTATTTAAGTCGCGAAAAGTACATGCGTACGTTGAAAACATGAAAATAAAAGACATGGGATGTCTCGAAGGAAGTAAAATGAGTGATTGCAGGGGATGAATCTGTTTGGAAACAAGAAAAAAAAGAAAACGATGAAAAGGTGTTTGAGGAAAAAGAGCAAAGCGAAGCTAGGGAAAGAGTGAAATGCGCGAGCGAAAGTTGAGTGAAAGCGAGAGAGGGAGAAAGAAAGAACGATAAATTAAATAAAAAAAAATAATTCTCTGTGATGTAATTATATGACTTGATTGTATTTACTGCGATTAATTAATTATTTATCGACAAATTCTATAACATCGATCATTAAGATCGCACTGCATCTTTAATCCCCCTATCGAAATATTTGTTTTTTTTCTTTATTCATATATCGTATTAATTATATGGACTCATCGATTATCCGATTATTCGTCACCACGAGACATGTAGATAAACATATTTCATTATGTATGTCGACACATGCGATTATTTTTTCTCTATTTCTTGCGACTATTATTATAATTAATTACTATCTATTAATTATGCCATTATCATCAGTAATACCGCTATTTTTCATTATCATTGTGGCGTGAAGGAATATAATGAATTACCTCCTCCCCATCAAGAAATGGTTAGGTACACGGAGAACAAAAAAGCATGTTTTTAACATTTGTATACTTTCAAGTAATCTTAAGAGCATATTCGTCGCTATTATCATACAATGTTTCTTTTTTTTTCATTACAGTATGGTACAATTTAACGAAGGAAATTACGATAAGTTAGCGTTTTTTATGTAAAGAATATTATCAGTTGAAGAATTTATTAAATAAATTGAGAAATGACAGTACATCTTCGAAGTGGTCAAAATTATTGCACTTCTACAAAACATCCTCCCTTTATTATATACATTTTCTATTAATACTATCTTCTCTATTTTTTTAATTTAATAATTTTATTTTAACCTTGTGATTTTTTTATGTGTTTAAAAGATGAACAAAAATAATACAATACATATTACAATTTTTAATAAAAGTTGAATTAAACAAAAATTAAATAAGTAGTTTTTTTAGTTTTTACTTTGTAATTCTTGTTTCTAAAATTCAAGTATGGTCATTGCTGATGTAGACTAAAAACTATGGTTTAAAAAAATATTACTGCATTGAAGAGCTGAGTTCAAGCAGACTAGAATTCAAGGAGGTTGTCTTGAACCAAAACAAAAATATATTGGATGAACTCGAAAATTTACTACAATATTCTTCTTTCTACAACATCTCAAGAATGTTGTATGGCACGCGGTAGTTGACACCTTCTTAATCAAGATTAAAGAAAATGCAACGAAAAAGGAACATCTGCAGTATATTTTATACTTACAATTTTTTATTATCATGTTTGTTTTTCTTTTCCATCAACGTACGTGATTCGTATATTATGTACATTCATTAAGTTTTATACTTAATTTAGTTTACAAATCAATGTATTAACTTGAAATTTTAATCATGAAAATTATGCTACGATTAAATTTTTTTAAAACTTTGTCTTGTATGAAACCCATCTGTTAACGGCAATTATAACTGGAACCAAGTTTTTCACTTAATTTTTTTAAATTCATTCTTTTATCGCGGTTAATTCGAAGACTTGCACATTTCAGATTTCTCAAAAACACCTAGTTCTCTACAGAAGTTTTTTATAAAAACTAGCATTTTATATATTTTCTGATAAACACTAACACTTTCTATAATCCTCTGAGAAAATGATAGTTTTTGTCTGAGATTTTAAAAATTGTTAATTTTTGCAGGAGACTTCTGGCAAGAACTAGTATTTTTCGAGAAAACTGAAGTGTGCTAGTCTTCGTAAGGAGCGTTGATTTATTATTGTTTTTTAAGGTTGAATTTTCATATCAAGATATTGTCCGGTATATCCACGTGGATCAAACTATTCGGTTCAGCGACGTCACAGATGATCTATTGATAAATTTTATTAAAAAAACTTTTATAAAGATCTAATCAAGATTTGCATTATAAGAAGGTAAGTAATAGGGGTTAAGGAACTCTTCTACTTTTTATTGTTCAAGATACCATTTAACCGTCTCTTGATCGGATAAATACTTATGTCTGTTTTTATGCGAAGATCTTCAAATTTTTTAGTTGAAATTTAACAGTTCTTTCAGAGGATGTAGATAATTATCGTTTTGTTAACACATAATTTTATATATGGTTGAAATATGAATTGAAATAAATTGAAATATTGAAAATATGTTTGACCTATATAAAATATACAAAATTATTGAAAGCTATTAGGAATGACGGTATACGAATCTTTTGAGTCAAGAAATGTGAGTAGAAAAAAGAATAAAGCCATAAATATAAGAAGTAATGTTAGAGATAATAATACTCGCAAAATATGCAAGGATATTTGCCTTGTTAAGTGCCCAGTAACGCCATTTGACCCATGTAAAAATAGCTAATGCGGCAAAAAATTAAACTACTCTTTTGGTGGTAAATACAAATCTGAACGAGATAGGTCACATATTATAAATATCGGTTTAACATTAGTATTTGCTATTGATTATATTTATTTTAAACAGTCTCTTAACTAACATTACCATAATAACTCGGAACTTTTCCCTAAGCCTTTTAAACATTTAGTTAAAAAAAATACTTGTCATTCTTTCATGTATTTGGTATACGGCTACCACCAATAAAGTAAGTCAATTTTGAGATGGCGTCACGTGTGACTTAACGAGGCGAATACATTCAGTTAGGAAAGGTTTTAAAGCAGGATCGAATAAAATGAGATGAAAACGGATACTTACAAGGATAGCTCACAGAATCCCAGTCATGGATTTTGATGAAACTTGGGATCCTTTTCTAGTAGCTAAAAAAGAAGCCCAGCATCGAATGAGCCTTTGTACAGTAGATCCAACGTATTTCATTTTTAGAAAATGCCGGCATGTATGTGTATGCGCGTGCGTGCGTATGTGTGCGTGGTATCAGGTATCAAAATAGGAATATTAACGTTATGGCCTGAACTAAAAACCGTTGCCAATTCATTGGCACTTAGCTTCCTCAAACTAAATTAATTTTTCCAATATGAATTTCTTTATTCTAATACATTATTTGAAATTACTATATATCTTTCTTAATAATATCTCAAAAACGTGGATCTCTTTATCGTCAATTGTTGTCAAAACATAAATTACAAAAAATTATAATCTTGTGCTTATTATAGATTGCATTATCGATTTCAAAATATTAAAATAGAAAAATCACAATAAAACGTAATAAATCAAGTTTATGAAATTAAATGACTGTGAGGTTGTATTCTTTTTTCCCCGCAGATGCACCGAAAGTACCACTTTTCCTCCCAGGCGCATGGAGAGGAATGTGTATTTTCGGTGCTGGTGTGAGGAAAAATAGTATACGCACCATGGGAGGTAAAATGGCGACCCCATAGCACACGTTTGCCATCCGAGCCGAAGGCGAGGATTATTACAATTGAATAATGGCGACTCACGTCCAATAAAAATAAACAGAAACTGAAACATACAAAAATATGCACGTGGTTTTTAATTCGTCGAAAAATATGAAAAATTTGAATCGTCATATTTGATGCGCTATTTTGATTTGTTGTCAAGTGTCTATACTATTTTGTTGTTTGCAAGACGTTATATATCTAGGTCAACATAAATCGATAACTGTTTAGGCTCTACGTGGAATAATTGAACACACGTATAACATAATGCATAACTCAAATATATGCATAATAAATATACATATGGATGAATTTGCAAAGCGAAGTTTCCAAATATCAGTCAGATTACTGACTTCATAAATATACAAAATTGGCATGGTAAGCGTTATGCCTTCGTCCAGCAAGATCTTACCAATTAATAAGTCTTTTCCATATAATGCAGGGCCGACTAATGTTGTCATTAACGCAATATTGATTTCGCCATTAGTTATTTTTTTACGACACTATCTAACGCGTTAATGTTATTGTTATTCATAAAGTTTATTTTATAATTTAAGCTTTTTGATAATTCTGCGATAAATTTTTAATCCAATCCTTCTGTAATGGTATTTATATTAAAGTCAATTTTAGTAATAACGTATGGCAGCTTGTTAAATAGCAGAGTATTGACAAAATGTCCATTCATGTTCGGCAAATTATCTGGAAATAGTATTTTTTTGGAATTTATGTCGGTTTCTCTGTATATTGCTGTAATAGGATTATAAGCTAAAATCACTAAATTTCTGCTATTATTCACTTTTAAGATCGCGAAATCCGAAAATTTTAAAGACCAGACATACTGAAGTATATCTTGTGAATTCATAACTGATGAGTCGGATGCAGTGAAAAAAAGACTAAACACTTTGGTCGCATTGGTACTGGTGATATGGACGAAAGAATTGAAGGTATTTCGGACTTCTTCTAAATAATGCTCATGTTAATTTTGAAGTAGAATGTACAAAGTGGCCGTTCGTGGATTTGAAGAGCGAGTAAGGTCAACAATCGAAAATTAGAAGTAGTTCTTGCCGCTGCAATATCAATCAAAAAAGTTGGTACTCGATGAATCACTTTCTTAAAAACATAATCTACTACATATTTATCTACATCTATTTCTTTCTTTGTAAAATAACTATTTGATGAATTTCTTCGTCATTACTAATTATAATATACCAAGGGTTTTCAGTAGTGAACGTCAAAGATCCAAAACTGATAATAGAAGTAAAAATCTATAGTTTCTGTATTGACGTTTAAAGTTTGTTTGCTAGCTGACATTTTTTTTCTGCGCAGTATACAAATAATAGATTATGTGAATACGAAGTCATACTGAAGTAAAATTGAGGGTTAGTACAAATACTTTACGTTATACGTAACTTACAATTGGTGCCACAAGAATTGATTTTTTAAGTACAACTTACTACAAGTACTGTAAAATTACCCATAATCAATATAGATACACTGCAGGCGTTTATTTCTTAGCTTGACATTAGTTAATAATATTTGAATAGTTTCAAGTATTTTTGTAAAACTTATAGTGTTATTCAGAGTATCTAGAGCATTTGGACAACCTCGAACACCTGGAAATCTCGTGAACAAAAATTTACTCTGGAAAGAACTTTAAATATCAGAGAATTTTTTGAGAGTTTGAATACAAAAATTGAGGTTTCATACAATTTTATAATTTATCCAATTTTCAAATATAATTCTGATATAGTCTTCAACTCTGTTGTAACATTTAGAAAATGCTTTATTCGTAAACTGCATATTGTAGTTTGCCGTTCTTTGAAATATTATCTAGTGAAATAGAGTCTCGTTTAATTATCATGAAGAGGCTTTAGGTTTTTTCTAGTACCAATAAATAAAGTTCATGGCTCATTCATTGATTTACTAGGAATCACAGGAACACACTCGCACACATCTCGGATTATAAAATTTTCGTAATTCAGTTTTATTATACATTTATAACTGTTATTCCATTTCATACATGTAGATGCACATATGTATAAATTAAAGATCATAACATTTTTACAAATAAATGTTGAACTATACAACGATATGAGTATAATAAATTTACAACGCTATGAATTGTCTTATATCCTACTTAAAGATACCATATAACCGTCTCTTGATCGAACAGATTAATCCGTTATTAGTCGAAGATTCTCCAATTTTTGAGTCGAAGTCAATCGGTTCTTTCGTACGATGTGGACAATTATTGTTTTTAAACAGATTATTGCATATTTTTTACCTGCATGGAAGATAACATAATACCAGTTGCAATATTTACAGTATATTTTCAAATATGTATATGTATATTAACTCTTTAAATACTATAAAGCTTAATTATTCATGAATCTCCGAGTGTAAAAACGCTGCCAACTGCTTTGGCACTATGACGTTTCAAAGTGATATCAATTATTCTGTAATCAATATGTATGTATATATATATATATATATATATATATATATATATATATATATATATATATATATATATATATATATATATATAATATGTAAGATAAGTGTACCCGATATGGCCCACGTATGCTTCGAGTATTTACCACAGTTGAAGTAATGAAGAAGTTTTATTCGGACTGGTTGGATAATAAAAAGTAACACAAAAGCTGACATAAAAAATATTCTTTAGTTAACAATATGCATAATTCTAGAGAGATTTGAAAGAAAACAGCTAGTGGAACATATTGAGTTTTACGCATACTCAATATGGCATGCGCCTTTATTTTTCGTTCGTTAATCATTAATAAAAAGCAAATGCATATATATATATATATATATATATATATATATATATATATATATATATATATATATATATATATATATATGTATAAAAAATTGATTTGCAGTGAAATTATTATCTAACAGCTTCTACTGACACCATATATATAATTTACTAGCTATTTACCGGTTTACCCTTTGATGCAAAGTGGTAATGACAGGTTACCACTTTTATTCATTTTTTATTTTTTATTCTTTTACTTACATAATACGGGAATTACTGCCCTTAACCAAAGGCAACTAGTTATTTATTTATTTATTTATTTATTTATTTAGTTAGTTGCATGAGGCCCGATTTCCGATACCGAAAAATCCGGAAAGATATTTTCTGTTAAATGTTTCCGAAAAATTCGGACTGACGGAGATTCGTACCCACGTCTCTTGAGCGGCCGTTGTCCGCGTTTACCACTTGAGTCATCGACCGACCGGCATATGATTTCCATCGTTTTTAATCATTTAAGCCACTATTTTTACATTTTCGTTGAAATTTTTTGTACTTTTGAGACCTAATAGAGGTTAATAAATATATAAAAAATATATTGAGTCAAGTTTTCTTAGTTATTAAAATGCTATGGATAAATCAATTTAAAAAAATGAATTGTTAGAAGAAAATCATTTTTAAGAGATTTATAAGTAATATTGTCTTATTTATTTATTTATTTATTAACCCTTTACTATCGAGGCAGAGTCTGTGAAACCCATCTCAAAATTCAGTCATCTATACCTTCGTCAATATTATATTTCCAGCCCAAAAACCTTTTTGTAAACTCATCAAATATCATTATAGTTATTAGGTAAAAGTTTAGTATAATGAAATTAATAAGTTAAAAGAAATGGATTACTTAAAAAATTATATTTTTTTTACCAGAAACTGTTTGTTATGAAAGCTTTGTAAGTTAAATGAATATTACAAAAGTTAAATTAGATTTAGTAAACGCGTTTTCGATTTCTTTTTTTTTTGTAAGTATATGACCATCTATTTGTCGCGCTTAAATTTTTCGATAGTTTACTATTCATAGAATAATATCCTGACGTATTATAGACGGATCGGAAATATTGTGAAACAGCAGGCCGTTGAAGTGTAGCTGCTCGGGAGCCAGTAAATGATTAGATAAAACTTTAAACGCACATACAAACATAATACTTTTTTGACGAGTAGATGACAATTAAAGGGTTAATAAAATGATCATATTTCAGAACAATTTACTTACCAATACATCCACGAAGACCACCACTGAAGGGAATATAGGTGTACGGATGTCTATTGTTCGAATTTTCGGGCAAAAATCGCTCTAGAATAAATTTTTCAGGATCTGGCTAGAACTTTGAACTCCTGTGAGTTACGAATGGAACCATCGTTATTGAACATCCTTTCGGTAATGTGCAGGTTTCTGAAGAAAAATGGAATTTAAATATAGATTGTACAATAATGCTACCACAGGTAATAAATATATAAATGTTAATTATATTTATAATTATACTTATAAAAATAATCTAATTTTTTATATTTAAGTTGCTATCTTTCTATGTAAATCACATTTAAAATTTGTATATTAGGCCTTTAGGTCAGTAAATTTAATAAATAAATAAATAAATAAATAATATTTCATTTATAAGTCCCAAGAAAAGATAGTTCTTTTCTTAGAAAATGAATTTATTACTCGCTCAAAAGATTTTAAGGTAAGAAAATGAATAGATTGATCTCTGCGAGTCAAATTACTGGACTATATCATATATATGCGTCTCCCTGACGAGCCTACCAGGCAGAGCTGAAGGTGAAACACACTTAAATTTAATTAATTTTTTCTACGATTTTCGTTTTTTTAACATTTTA
Source organism: Gastracanthus pulcherrimus (assembly GCA_949152435.1). Taxonomy (NCBI): domain Eukaryota; kingdom Metazoa; phylum Arthropoda; class Insecta; order Hymenoptera; family Pteromalidae; genus Gastracanthus; species Gastracanthus pulcherrimus. The sequence continues at coordinate 165,137,481 of OX424575.1, read as the reverse complement.
ACCAATTTTTGTAAAATTTTTTTATTTTTCTGGATTTCGAACGCAGATTACATGCATTTTATTTGATCATTAAAAGGTTTAAGAGCTGGTACAATATACAGCATTCCTTTTAAATACGAATCAAAAGCTGTGATATAGTCCAGTAATTTGGCCCTAAAATGGTTCATTAATTCTGAAAAGAGAAATATGAATTTTTTGGCTGTATATAGGTTTTCAAGACTGCGCATTCCAAATTTGGCATTAGTTTTTCAAAATTAAAAATGGCGGATCCAAAATGGTTGACCGAAACTACTGAAGTAAAGTAAAATCAGAAATATATGTTAAAGGAAATTGTATACAGAGTAACAAACCGAAATTAGGATGTTGCATAAAAATAAAAAGTTGATTTTTCACATGAAATAGGTAGAATAGCAAAAAATAAATAGCAAAAAATTAGGTCGTATTTTTTCTTTTATCATAAAAATGAAAAATTTGACAGTTACAGACGATTAAAGTTTCCAAATTTTCGATATATGTAGATATACTCTAATGCTACGGGACGCCATGAAAGTGTAACATCGTGACGTCTCGCAAATTTCAAATGACTGTAATTACTTCAATTTTCGTTAAATTGCAAAAATAAAAGACACGACCTAATTATTTTAACATAAATTATTTGAACATGCAATAAAAATTTAAAAAAATCATGTAATATCCGAATTAAATAATTAAAAACAGAATATTAAAAAAATTTTAAAATAGGAGTGTAAAACGGGACTAGAAAACTCAACGCGGTGCATTCTGCTGTAACCGGTTGTAGCTGTATGTTTTTGATATACTACTAGGAAATGTATACAAATAGTTTTTAGTTTTAAATCAGCATTTCAGACAATAATTAATTTTCATGACAAAACAATCATCTGAATTCAGATATACCATTTTCTTTCGACCATTTCATATCCGCCATTTTGAATTTAAAAAATCTATCTGAAATTTGAAATTATCGCACCCTATATGAACATATGTAAACATAGTTTTGAACAAATTAATCTTATGTATGTGGATTTGCTACTTTGTGTTTACCACTTTGAGTCCATTATTGTTAATTTTGAAAAACCGATCTCTAATTTATAATCAGCATTCTCGAATACCTATAGAACCTGAGTTTCAAATAAAACCATCTTATACCTGTGTATTTACTATTTTTATCATCCACTTTGATCCTCCATTTTGGGTCTACTATATTAAATTTGGAAACACTAATTTAAAATCTCGTCTCAAATTTAAAATCAGCATCCTCGACAACCTATAGATCCCGAGTTTCAAGTAAACGGAAGAGTTTATGTAATTAATAAATATCATTTACTTAATAACGGCGCACGTCTCTCTAGTGCACCGCGGATGGATATTCACCCGACACCTATATCGCTAATGCGACCACGATCGCTTTCTTCGACGCAGCTCTTCCTCAGATGCGGCGGCGTGTCCAGCTAACCAGTGGTGGAGTATTCCCACGCAACTGGCGGGTATGAAGGAATTATAAAGCTTCGCGTAAATACGAGCGTTTCAAATCAAACAAACACGTATATAACAACGAAAATGATGAAATAAATGAGTACAAAACGCGAAGGCGCGGCCTCAGGAATCACGAACGAGAGAACGCTTTAATCGAAGGGTGTCGCTACACCCTTCGTGCGCGCATACAAATATACCGATACCGCTATACTGGTACGCGAGTATTCGTACTTAATGTTTACTCTCTCTCTCTCTCTCTCTCTCGCTCGCACTCTCGTCGCTGGCTGCAGATGCTGGATGCAGATGCTGATGTTGGCTGCAGAGGCCGGAGTTCACTGAGAAAACCATGGGCATTAATAACTCCCACTTGTGGTGCAAAATCTTCAGCACTGAGAGACATTGGATGTTTACGCTCACGCGTGGCAGCTACAGTCGCTCACAGTGGTGGGAAATCTTCCCCACGAAATAACAACGCATGTTTACGATCACGCGTGGCAGCGAAAGTCGCTCACCGTGTTATGAAATTAGCCCCACAACTGGCGATGTTTGTTTACGGCCACGCGTGCCAGTGAGAGTTGCTCGCTGTGGTGTTAAATTCGTCCCACAACTGGCGATTGTGGGACCAATTGCACACCACGGTAAGTGACTTTTGCTGCCACGTGTGGCCGTAAACAAACATCACTAGTTGTCGGGCTAATTTCACACCACGCGTAATGTATAATATGCAATCTTGAACCGTGGGGGTTAATTTCAACGATGATTTTCTCAGTGTTGGTGGTGTGGCCAGGGCTACCTTGGCTACCAGCGATGAAGGTGCCGCTCCTCAGCTGGAACTCGTCACACACACACACACACACACACACTTCCTCTCGCTCTCTCTCACTCTCATTCGCTTCACCCAGTACACGCACGCGGTCGAACGCAAAACCCGCGAGGCTCGCGCGGCAGTCGCCCGTGACTCATCTCGGCCTGCCCGCGCGTATCAGCCGGTCATTTCGTGCTCGCGCTCACGATCTCGTTACGCGAAATTACCCCCGCGGCGGGACTCACCCGCGTGTTTAAACGTACGGGCGCACCGATAATGCGCTCGTTATAGAGTGGATTTACTATTTTGTTTCAAACATTCTGATCCGGTATCTTAAATCTGCCATTTTAAATTTTAAAAAAGTGACTTCAAATTTTAAATCAACATGCCCGAATACCTCTAAAATATAATTTCTTTTAAGTACAAATTACTAGTGATAATATAGGTTATTTATTTTCTTAAGGTAAAATAAATCTAATTTTATTATAATTTGTTAATTTTGCAATTAACAATTATTATAATAAATGTAAGTGTACACTTAAATGTACAACTTTTTAGCTTTTATTTCCACTTTATTTCATAATTCGATCGTTAGTTATTAAGAGATTACAACACCCTGAGATTTTCCAAAAATCGAAAAAAAAAATTTATTTCTATCGTTACTTTATACCTAGAACAATAATGCGCACAGAAGGAAGTTTCATGCATATTTTTTTTGTTTTTACTCGAGTATAGCGCCTTGGTGCACTGAAATCGACGAAAAAAACTTTAAACGCGTTTTTCTAGAAACGACATTTTTAAAGAAGGTAGCGTCTCTAGCGCCTAAAATGTTCAACCGATTGTTTTAAAATCTTAACAGTATCTTAAAAATTCTACGTATTTCTCTAGATTATATATTCATGTAGAAAATAATCCCGTTGAATTTGTTTTAACACCAAAATTGTGTCGTCCAAATGCGTCACCATGGAGTACCTTTTCAAAAAGGGCATTGGGTAAAGTGCACAGAATTCTGAAACTTCTTAAAATATGTGTATAATAAAGGATGCATAATAGAATTACGATGTATATTTTTATTTATGTGTAAAAGTTCCTTAAAATTGCACCTTGCATTTAACCTTTGACAGTGATATCCCCTTAAGTTATAAAAAAATAAATCACCCCGAGTCTGACTCGGGGTTAACCATCTTGGCACATTTCGCTTACTCAGAGTCAGACTCGGGTTAAACCGCAGGGAGGTTACAAAATAAATGACGGTCACTTTACTTAATAAGCGCGCGACTCTTTAAACTCCTAGTGAGAAAAGAAAACTTATTGTGTACAATCGCTTCAACATCAATCGAATATTTCGCGAAATAAAACGAACATTTGTACGCGGATCACATACATATTAGCTCGTTTTGTTGCATTCTATTCGATAACCTTTCTACTTTGATTTGTACTTACGTATAAATTTCTGCTCGATAGAAACAGATTTCAGAATGTAAAATTAGGTTGAATTATTCTTTTACAGAATGTGAACGTTAGGTAGTCGTATATTGAGAGTAATTCGCAATGATATTCTTTGTTTCATACATATAGTATAATCTGTAAGCATATTGAAAGCAAATCACTATTTTTATTCTCTAAACTTCAATATAGGATATACATTTTGTCTTATTTCATTTAAAAAATTTCTTACTACTAAGTTAACTGTAGAGTTACTTTAAACATCTGACAAAGCATATGTTATACGCAATTAATTTTTAATATCAGTTTTTAATATTAAATCTTACTATATGTATTAATTATATTTTATACGCGTTCTAAAATAAATATATTTCTCAGAATAAAATGGAAATATTTGTAATAATCTGTACAATGTCTTATAAATAAAAACAAAATATGCTGAAGATTGCAGCAGGTCGTAATTATACAAGGATCACATAGCTAACGCCATTGAAAGTAAATACGTATTTTGTTACGTGACAAATTCGAACACTTTCGTACGTATTTTTGTTACGTAAGTTTATAACGTATCAAGATATTAAAGTTTATTTTGATTTACTGAAAATTAAAAAATTATACATTTTATATATTTATTGACCATTACTATACCATGCGGATGATAACACTAAAACTGGGGGACTAAGTTATAATAATTGTATTTAAAAAATTTTTTGTTTAAACATTTAAAAGTTAAACAGCATATATCATAGCTTAGTCCCCCAGTTTTAGTGTTATTATCCGCATGGTATACCCTTCAATGGTCACTAAATATGTAAATAGTGTAGTTTTCGACGTCTCAGTGGAAAAAGATTACCTTAAAAATATGATACGTAATAAAATTATTTACTTTCAATAGGAAAGACTTCATCAAAGTTTCAAACGCAAACCGCATCAAAGTAGTATAAATGAACTATTGAATTAACTTTACTACTAAATTTCTAACATAAAAATCTTCGTAAAAAAGTGTATGAAATTCATTTCCTTGTTATGAATTATTCAGAATCTGGTTCTTATAAGCAAAACAGATTTATTTAAAGCTTAGTTAAATTAACTTTTAAATATAAAGTGCTTATAACTAGGGTCTGCGTGCATATTATTTTTAAATTTTCTTTCGTTAACATTGTAAAGAAATGATTAAGGAAAAAAATAAGTCCCCAAACATAAAAATTGGTTTAGAAATAAAAAAAAAATTGGGGTTTCACTTAAGATATTTTAAATTGACAATATTTATTCTTGTGACGTCACGATTTTTTTGGATCTTTTTTTCATGTAGTTATGAACTATTAAAAGTATATTTCATTAGTTTTATTATAGGACCTTTATAAACTATCATACGATTTTTTGTTTTATGCCCTATATCTAGCGAATGACCCTCCTTAAGACTAGCATAAGAGTGATCATGGCCATTGCTATGTATGTATAATGTATTTACTTTCTATTTAACATATAATTCGATGCATACCAATAAAGGTCATGTAGGTATGCATCGAATTATATGTATATAAGGGGGATGCCCATGAATGCGTAGCAAGCCAGGGGACGCGCGAAACGTTCAAAACTGACAGTATTGTTTAGAGTTTGTCAAAATATGAATATTAAAAGAAGATTTAATCCAGGAAAGTGAAGGAAATTTTTAAAAAAGAGGGTCAAATCCATTAGAATAAGTGAAAAAATCAAGATTTTATCAGACATTAAGTAGTAAAAATTAAGAGAATTAATTAATTTTCATGTTTTTCACTTAATACAACAGTCGCAATATACTAGTCTTAAAAAGTGTCTTCGTGTATACGTGTGTCGATTTTGAACTTCTATAACTCGAAAACTGTAGGATATGTAGTTCAATGAATCTTGTACTTATAGTTAGACATATATCATTGACAATTTTCAAGTCATCATGTATCCATCTGTATATCACAACATCTATTAGCTTTATTGTGATATTTTTATAGGAATTAACCAATAAGGTTGCTCTATTTCAAAAACGTTCGACGTGAATATCTTCCGGCGAGTTTACATGTATGACCTGCATGACCCTTCATCCTCCATGTTTGATTTCGATTGCGCGTGCGCGCCACCCATTTCGCGTGAAATCAACCGCCTCGTGTGAGCGCATCCTGAAATTAGCTATTGATGGAAAAGTGATGTAATATCAAATTTTGTAATTTAAGAAAAATAATAATTTTTTGCAATTTATTTAAACATTTTCGAACAACCGTCAGAGTTACACGACTAAAAAATAAAACGACAAGGCAATATAAAAATAAAATTTAGATACATATATATGTATGGATATATAAGTATATAATATACACCTATGTTTAACATTTAGTTTTAACAACCGAACCAAAAGCGGAGGAGATATATAATATCTTGAGAAATATAAAACCTTGAAAAGACACAGTTTAAAACCGAGCCCTTTGGACTGATATAAAGCAAGGTAATTTTCATAATTGTGACACAATATAATTTTCAACTAATAATTAGACCTTGGAACCGCTTAGCTACGCTCTTTAGCAGGGTCTGCTTGGTGCTCTGTAAGGACCTAACGATTATTGTAAGACTATTGATTAGAGCCGAATTTTTTACCCGATTTCTTTTCCAATGTAGTGTATAAGTGACGTGTCAGGACTGTCAGGAGAAATGCAGGTGCAATAGGAGATATTATATTCTAAATAAAGCAAGGCAGCTAGCATGGTCGATTCGCCTTCGGAAGGAATGATCCGCGGTTCGATTCCCGACGCAGTCATTCTATACGTCCGCTTTTATGATATAAAATATAATTCGTTACAGTTATTACATATTAGAATTCTTACATCGAATGAACATTTGCAATCCTTAAAGCTACAGTTTTAATTTAGAAGGTTGTAGAAGGTTACAGAGTATATATTTGTAGACTTAGATTTGATTAAATTCAATACGAAAATAAATTAGTACGCAGGAGGGATAAATAATAATATTCGTACTGATATTTATTATAAGTTAAGTTTGTTAAATAAAACAAAAATATTAAAGCACAGTTATATTATTCTTTCATCTCTAACACTTGATCGCAGACATACAAACGCACACATACAAATTATACACTATGATATTTTTACAAATTAATGCTTAACGTTACAATGATCTTAGCATAATGAATTTACAGTGTTATGAAATTTGTTAAATATTATATCCGAGTTAAAGATACCATATAACCGTCTCTTGATCGAACAGATATATCCGTTTTTAGACGAAGATTCTCCAATTTTTGAGATGAGGTTAATCTATACTTTCGGACTATGTGGACAATCATCGTTTTTAAACACATGATTGCATATTTTTGACCTACATAGAAGATAACATAATTATCAACTGTAATAATTATATAGTATAATTTAAATATTGATAATAATATATCAAACTTTATAACAATTTACTTACCGATACATCCACGAAGACCACCACTAAACGGAATATAAGCGAATGGATGTCTTTCATTCGAATTTTCAGGCAAGAATCGCTCTGGAATAAATTTTTCCGGATCCGACCAGAACTTTGAACTCCTGTGAGTCATGAATGGAACCATGACTATTGAACAACCTTTTGGTAAAGTACAGGTTTCTAAAAAAAATACGATTCAAATATAAAGTTTGTAATAATAAATTTAAATAATTTAAAATGTTTGAATTGTATATAAATATAGTTTTTATTTTAAAAATGTATTACCCAGGTCAATATCTCCAGTTACTTGACGTACCATCAGAGGAGCAATTGGATAGAGTCTCAGTGTTTCCTTGATTACCATCTCAGTATACTTTAATTCCGGTAAATGTTCAACTTTAACGCAGTCATTTCCCAGAACATTTTTTATTTCTTCCCGTACTTTATCCTAGAAAACATTTTACAAAAATTATATAACTATTGAATAATAGACAAATAATAAATACAAATAAGTTATCGAAATGAAAAACCGATTTTCATTAAAATGTCATATACGATTGTTTTTCTACTAAAAATAGATCATTTTGAGCTAAACGGAATCGGTTTGACCATTGCAGAACTTAACTTGTTAATTTTATAAACTCCAAAAGAACAAGTATTATATGACTATTATAAAACGTTGTCAAACACAGCGAAAAAGTAAAAAAAAAAGAGTTCTATATCGGTAAAACCGGTGCGTTTAACTGAAGATTGTATGAGCTGTCTGACTTGTATACTTGCATAGGGGCCAAAAGCAGCCCTCATTGACCTACTTTTTTTTGTTTTTTCTTAAATACATTTTATCTTGAATAATAAGTAAAACTGTTACATAAATAAAGGAAAATATTAGCTTACCTGAATTTCCTGTTTCATAGCCAAATTCAGTAATGCGAAGGAACTAATTACCGCCGTTGTATCCTGCGCCTTTAATCAAACAATTACAACATTTTTTATTTGTTACGTTGCTTTAAATTATCTCGTTATACAAATGTACAATATGACATACTGCAGTGAATACTGTGTATACTTCATCGCGTATTTGGATATCATTCATAAAATTGTTTTTTGCTACGTGATCAATCAATTGCTCTAACAACATTAATCTCGGTCTTTCAGCAATAATGGCACCCCTTTCCAGAGCGTAATGTTCTTTCTTTTTTCGGGCAACTGCCTGCAATTATGAAAATGAAAAGGTACATTTAAATAGATTTTAACTAAACAGCTCTTTTTAAAAATGAATACTTGTAAGTATATCTATACTCATTATTGGAACAAAGAAAACTTACACTTTCAACGAAGCCACGAATAACATCTTGACCTTCCTTTTGCTTTTTCGCCAGATCGGTTAGCGAAAAAATCCAATTAGGATGTAGCCATACCTTCATCATTCTTAAATGAATCAGTTCGTACATACTGCAAAAAAATATTATCATTTTTCAATTTTATTTTTAATATCTAAGCATATTTTATCTATGCGAATGAATGGGAACGAACTTTTCGGTCCAGTAAACAAGTTCTTTATGTCCATCTTTCTGAGAGCTACCTGGCATTCCCAAAATAGTATCTAAAAAAATAAAAGAATAATTTAAAAAATAGTACATGGGTATATTGTAAAAGTACAGTAGATTTGCATTTAATATAAGAGATTTAACTATAAACTACAAAAAAAGGTCAATACCACAAATCATATCGAAGGTACAGTGAATCAAAAATGGTTGTATATCGAACTCGCCGGTACCCACTTTTTGATCTAGTAATTCGGCGCAAATGCGACTATGACTATCGAAATGCTCCATATATTCATTCAATGCTTTGCTGTTCAACATTGGCATTATGGCTTTGCGGTGACTTCTGTGAACTGGTCCTAAGAATTAAGTTTAAAGTATGAATAATGGGTTTATCGACTAACAGTCCAAAAGTGTAAAAATTATATTTTAAATTGAGTATCATCGCAAGTGTAAAAAATAAAAAAGTTTTAATGGTACTTCAAAGTAAAGTTATCAATGCTTTTACTCGAAATTATAGAATACTTACCAGATCCGCTAACTAATCCTTGACCAACAAATGGCTCCATAAATCGGTAAACTGGATCTTTGTAAGAAGCTTTGTGACATCCTAGTATTACCTAAGGATAGTTAAAAACGCATAAGTCGCAATTTAAGAATGTTTTAATAGTAGTAATAATATTTTATTTTCATACCTCATAATCTCGCGGCTCTGTTAGCACGATGAACAGCTTTGGACCTAGCCAGAACCGCATTGGCGATTCGTAACTTCCTACAATTTGTCTAATTCTTTCCAACGTTTCTGAAATATAAAGTATTTATTTTTATTTTATAAATAAATGAAATTTAAATATTATACCACATTTAAATGAATTTCGCATTGCAATGATTATTAAACTAATATTTTGTTTAACACTACACGAAGAAAAATCTTCTTTAATGAATAAGTTGCAGACGTCAATCTTCTTTAGAACAGGAATTTTTAAATCAATCAAGTTTACGAAAAAGTACTTATAGGTAATGGGTTTACTCACCATCTGGGCCACAAGCAAATTGTAAAGCATTGCCAATCAATGGAAGTGTAGGTGGTCCCGGTAATTTCGATGCTAGATGTAGCATTCTAGCTCTTTCACGGTGCCATTCTTTAAGTATTCGTAACAACCAAAAGCCCAGTAGCAAAGTAATTGATGTAATTAGAATGAAAGCTGTAATTAAAATTAGGTTATATAGTCATAATACATTTTTTAATTATCTACTTTTATTTCCGATTTTTTTACGTCAAAATAGATCTTTTTTATTTAATAAAATCGTATAGAATAGCATTCACAATAATTGTAATTCATCCTTGTTTATTTTCTACTCTAAGTATTCATAAAAAAATAAACAAATATTTATTTTAAAAAATGTGTGTCTTATTGTTAAGTAATCTGTACGGTATTGTTCTTCACCCAACATATAAATAAAATGGTTGTGAAAAATACATAGTGCCTCATTGCGCTCCAATAACATTCGAATATTTCACTGAGTGAAATGAACATTTGCACCCGCATCACGTAAGTAACATCGTTTCGTCGCACCCGTTTTGTGTTGCATTCTATTCGATAAGCTTTTTACTTTGATTTGCACGTAAAGAAAGGCTTATTGTTAAATCATTTATACAATTTAAGAAATATAAATATAAATTTCTAACTGTTGAGAATAAACTATAAGAATGCACAATTTACAGTTGACTTATTTATTGCATTTGGAATGACTGGTAGGGCGTATAATTAAAGTAATGCTTAATAATATTATTTGCTTTATATATGTTGTAATCTTATTTAAACGCATATTGTGTATATATTTTATTTTATCGTTTCTCTTACTAAATATCTATAGAGTTATTTTAAAGATTCTGATATAAGTTTACCGAATTAATTGATTTTTAATATTAACACTTTATACTAACATGCACTTATTAATTTTATATTACATGGAAGATATAAAATAAATTTATTCTTTAGTATAAAATCAAAGTACTTGCAATTAACCGTATTTACAACATGCCCTATGAGTAAAAGCCAAAAATACGCTGTATATTATAATAGTCCCTATTAGTAGTATCACAATGATTCTAATTTTCAGTCAAGTTTCCATATCAATAAAAGTATAAAACGCACTTTTAAATGAACTTTCGTTTCACACTAGCAGCAAGCAACAAGCAATGCATAACAAACCGAACGACGAAATCAACCCACTTGTGTCGAAGTACTGCCAGAACACGAGAGGATTCTCCCTCGACTCGAACTTGGCCTGCTTCCACGTCATCCTCGACGAGTCACTCATCTTGCGCACATACGCGGGAACCGAGAAACCGCACGCAATCACACGAGCAATATCGGAAACTAATAGACGATTCTCGCGTGGACGATCGATCAACGCGTCATCGAGTGAAAGTTCGCGCACGCAGGTGCAGGTAATACATGTAAGCGCTAATGCTGCTTCTTCCTTGCGTGCGAGCGAGCGACGGGTATAGACTGAAGACTCGCACACGTGGACGCAGAGCTTATATCAAAGAGAAGAAGAATACGCGCGGACAACAAAAGCCTTTTTGGCGAGCAGGCGCACGTTTCGTTCGTGCAGAGAGAGAGAGAGAGAGACGCGCAGTCCTTCGTATACAAATGAATTTCAGAGGGAGACCACTCGTAGGAGTGTAGGTGCGCGGAGAGTAGAATAAGGTAAGTGCGCGTGGGATGATTTTGCGAGTTTGTGGTGGATTTCTTTTTTCCTTTTTTTAGAGTAGAAATTGTTTATGGTACTAGGTTTTTACTAAATTGGAAAGGGGGATTGTAGTCTTAACAACTGTAATTGGTTTGAAATATATAATTTTATGGGAAATAGATAAAATTGAAAATTCGCTTTATGTAAATCGATCTAGTGAAACCTGGTTGCAAAAGTCGAACTGGATTCCATCTCGATTTGATTGGATTTATCAGACTGGAAATCCAGGTCGATATACCTATAAAGTGAATTTTTGCCTGTTTTTCGTTTGATTTAATGAGATAATTTCCCAAAATTTTCACAAATTTTGGTCGGTAATTAAAAGAAATATAAAGGATTTTTAGTAAATATAGATACGATTTTTCTTAATATCACTTCATAATATCCTAACGATTTGTATCTAATGTCAAACTACCATGAATAGATTAATCCTTTCTTCCACAACTGTTTAATTTGCGAAATGGAGAATTGGTATTACCGCATATTGAAAGTAGAGGTTTAAACTATAATTTTGGTGCAAGGTTTTCGTTTTTAATAGGCGAAATTATCTATTTTTCGACCCGAAATAAACGATAAGTTAATTTCGTTCATTTATTATACGCGAAAACGACATTTCTATAAAACGAAATTTATAAATAGAAATTGGAACTTGTTTGTTGAATAGACTTTATTAAAGAGTAGAATTTTTTTTTCAAAAATAATCTGAATTATAAATTCAAGTTTAAAATTTGCGTTTTTACGATTTACAAAAAGGTTTGCCTAGCACCACGCACTAATAGTTTTCACAGTTTTAATAGCCAATAAATAATATTTAAAAAGTATTTAAGGTAAGAAAATAATATTTTTATTAAGAATATGTACTTTAGCATTTGTTAGAAAAAAGAAGAATCACTATTCTTACTCTCTTTGTGATAGTTCATTTATCAGTCGTTATTTTGTGGCCATTTTACATTCTTCCTCGTTTTTGCCTTAAATTCAATATTAGACATTTTGTTGCTCAAAAAAATACAAAAGACAACTCAAGAGTGTCTTACAATATAAATTAAACTCTAATAGGTTAAAGAAACTTCAATCATGGAAAATATATATAATAATATATGGGCCGTATTAAGCATAAGTTGTTCGGGCGGTACTAAGCAAGAGATTCATTTTACCAATTTAGATAGTACTACACGAGGGCAAGGAATTATCGGGGCACCGAGGATTTTTTTGTAGATAAAGGTTTAAATGTCATGTATAAATTACTACAAAGATACAAACTTATTTGCCCAATAAGTACTAAGCTGTTCAAATTAACTTTTGACGCTGGCAAAATTAGCCTAACGACTATTTGTCAAATCAATAAATTACCGTACCTAAAAGATTTCATATAGCAATGGAAGAGAAAAGCGACTGGTGGGCGGTACTATGCAAAGGGTGTTACTAGGCAAGTCTGCCCTATACTTCAGAAAAATATGATAGAAAATCGTTGAAAAAAAAAATTAATTGTAGTATCGAGAATAATATTCAGTAAAATTTTTAAGTCTAAACCATTTTCTAAAAAAATTCAAATATATACCTAGCTATTTCTTGTAAAAATTTGTGTAGAATAGCTATTTTCATTATTTTGTTATATAAACGTAACGATATTCTTTACATAGACTACATCTTGCAAAGTAATTAAGAAAACTTAAAAAAAAAATAATTTAATTTTTTACTTTTCTCGAGTAGGCCTATCTTTAAATTAAAGCTCTATCTGCCTATATAGTGTTAATACATGCATAGTTATTATCACAAGAAATAGTCTCTCTTTTCACTAAAGTAACGTGTATTCAAAGTAAATTACCTCATACCTCGAATACGAGGGCCGATTGGCGAAATTTACAGGTCCTAAACTTCATTTCTAAGTACCAAATACATCTCCCAAAGCCTCATCAAAATTCTTCTCCCAAAGGTATGATACTCACCCTGTAAGTGCCAATGAATTGCCAATGGATTTTATGTATATACATAATTTTTTTAATTGAATGTTCACTTGATTAGATTCGCTTTATTAGAACGAGATTTTACTATATAAAGTGACTTTCAAACATAGTGACTTCTAATACAGTAAGATTTTACCATAAAATAAAGGACTTCCACTCCGACAGATTAAACGTGTACACTTTACGTGGGAAATTTCTGAATTCGTTTGAAATCCTCCAATGAGCTTAGCGAAAACGTGTTTTCGATCCAATGAGACCCAATGAAATTGCAGTATTTCAAAAAAATTCAAATGAGTTCGACCAGAAATTTCTCACGTCGAGTGTACATATAGAATAAAATAAATTTGTTTTTACTTCTTCAAACATGTATAATAATGTCCTCAGAAGAAAATGATAAACGAATGTTCAAATTATTTCACAATATCTCATTTAACTAATAGCAATTTTCAAAAAATATGTTTATCTATCCGGACAATAAGTAATTTTTTATAATCACATTCTTTTGTTGAAATATTTGCTCGGAACTAGTATCAGTCATTTACCAAATAACATAATAAAATAGCTTTTAATGACTTTACACAACTTTACAATTGAAAACTATTATAGGTATCTTTCAACTATTGTATCTAGAATCAAGTTTTTTTTTTGTAGTTTTCACCATAATAACTGTAGTCGCAATTTTTATCTCGATTACATTCACTTTAACTATGTTTTGAATGACAGTTCTATAAAGGATATGCACTCTGTTACTTACGTAGCAGCTTGTCAAGGCTATCGTTCGTTTCACTTAAAATGCAGGATCCACAATCGAGCGTTCCAGAAATCCCTATTTGCCAGTCTACACTTTCCTTATGCGCGGTGAGAAATACAGGAAATGCACTCTACACATTGAGAAATCTTGGTGTTGTTAATATTGGTTAGTATCAAAATAATAAAATGATAAATGATGGTAAATATATTATTTTTCGAATAAACCTTTTCTTTTAATTTTTGATTAGTTATCCATTTTTTTTATATATTATCACTATTTCGTTTAAATTACATTATTTTGTTATGCGAAGAAATATAATAAAACGATTTATATGATATAGGGGAGATCAGGGCTAAGTTGGACACTTTATTTTCAATAACTTTTAATTTGGCTAACTTATGGTTAATAAGTACTATGGCGCTTAAATTGTTAGCTTATATTTCGGAACTATAGAATAGAATTTGTTTAAATGCTCATATTATTATCGATTTTTTTTTTCAAGAAAAAAGTGTAAGGATAAATTTAGTTCAACTTTACCCCAGCGAAGCTAACTTTCACATTTAATTTAAAGAATTTTTATAATCTGTATGTATATATGTTCAAATGAGCATTTGTAGGGCATAGATTTACAATTTATGATTAAAAGTAAGCGTATACATTTTTTCGCAAGAACATAATATGTTCAACCTATTTATTACATTGTTTGAGATATTTCAGTTATGAGGATTTGCAATTGTTATAGAAAACTCAAGAAATAAGAGGTATTCAATTTTATTGCCTGCAAATTTTTTTATAGTTAAGTTTAATCTGCGTCTCTCATATTCCTGAACAGTAAGTCTGTAAATATGACACTTAGGCTCTAGATATTCGCGTTGTGCAAGTTAGCTCCGTGTAAAACTTAACCCCGGTCACCCCTATGTGATGATTAAACTGCTACATAACGATTGATTGAACTAAGGTAAGAAATTAAAATATAAAAATATTATTCACAAAACACTATAACTGTGTAAATAATTTTGTATTGAATTATTCAATACATATCTTTTACATTACGTACTTATTGTTCCATCCATCATTTAATACAAGAATAATATGAAGATTTAAGAATACTTTTTTATGACACATCCCGTTAATTGATGTAAAATAAACTACCTACATGTTCACGTTTAAATTATGAGCATTATTTTCACTATTTACATAATAACTAATGATTAATACTAAATAGCTCACTATACCAGTGAACTTTTTTCATATTATTAAGAAATGCATAATGATTATACAAACAACCGTTAAGACAATTTAGAACAATTTAAATCCGCTAATGTAGACTTTGACCATCCATCTTTATCGAATTAATTTCAACTAGCTTCTAAAAAAAACACTGTATATCCAACGTTCCCTCGTAATCGCTTCTAAATGAACACGCGCGTCCGCAGTGTTTACTCCTCGAGTTTTCAGACAGCAGCACCGCTCCACGCGCAATTACGCCTCATCCGAATTACTCTTTTTCGTCAGACGAGCCGGTTCCTGGAGTCCGACAATTTCAAATCCCGCAGCGCCCTGCGCCTCGGCATATATCTATACATACTGCATTTGGAGCACGTACTTATACTCGTTGGGCCTGCGAAGAACGCGCGCCGAAACAACCTTTCCTTGAACTCGTAATTTTTTATTTTTCGTTTCATCGCGACGCAGGCGCATGCAAGGTATTGTTGTGTACTTGTTACGTGTTTTCCCTTGGAAATCTGGATTGTTGTATTTGTGTACACGGTGGTATCTCAGGAGTGGAATGGTTTTTAATGATGACTGGGATATAGTCTTTTACATGTCGTTGATCTCGTTTGTTTTTGTTGTTTCGTCATCTAGTTTGATACCTATCAATAGCAAATTTTCTTGTTTTGACAATTTTGTATGCGCAGTGTATAATGAATTTTGTATAATACATTTTACTTATTGTACCTATTTTAATGAGATAGTAAAATTTTAGATTATATTATGTATAAATCAGACAAGACCATACATTTTATACTGTGATACTATAACACCTTGTTGTAAGGTTCAAAGATACATTCAAATCTTTAATTCTTATTTCATTTCATTCAAAATTAAAATTTTCTGACTTGAATTTTACGGACTGAGAAGTAAATAATATAATAAATACTTATTATAATTAAATTTTGGCAACTAATTAACCATTAATGGGGGGCCGCTATAATAATAATAATAATAATAATAATAATAATTTTATTTCAATAACTTTTTGGATATTGTTTGTTTTGAGGTTTATCACTCTGTACATAACTCAATTACTGTACTAATATATATTTATAATTATAGTTAATTATTTACTTTATTTGACTTTTATGTTACCTTAATATAATTTCGTCATCGTGAAGTATTAATAAAGACATATTCTAAATATATGAAAAACAGTAATACAGTAAGGAAGCTTAAAGTGAGTCACTTTTCATGGATGATTTTAAAAAAATATAATGTAACAGACCTAAATCAGGTTTATCATGAATCATAGTCAACTCTATGATCATCGCAGCTGTGATTCGAGCGCAAAATGTTCTGCATAAATTAGCCATTGCAACCTGTGAATTACAGTCACTTATAACGTGAGCTTGATTGTGCGTACAACGTTTGCAGCAGCAAAGATGAGCAATGCCTCAATGCGGTCATACATTATCTATATCAACTGATACTATAATTTATTTCTGTAGAGGGATATTATTCATTATTTATTAATTGAATTTCACTTATGAATTTGTATTTATTTATGAAGTATTTAAAATGATATGTTAAAACTTTGTTAATGAAACTTGTTGAACTTTGTTTGAACTTCGATAATGGAATTACTGACAAAAGAATTAAAACAGACTTTTTCAAACAACATATGCTTAATTATTATTAACTATTACTACTAACTTTAGTTTGTACTGAAATTATTCTTATGCCTAATCGTAATATTAAACTCTAGTTGCTAAAAAAAAAACACTTACTTGAAGGTCTCTGTGAAATAAATATATTTTAATCCTTGCAACTTCAAACATGCAGCTTTTCTTTCAGGTACGGGTTTCGATTGAGTACATTTTTAGCAGCATAATAAAATTAATTTAATCAACTCTATAACTTGAACGACTAAATGAAATTAGCTTTAGAAAAGCGGGATTTAAAATAGAAATTACGTATTTTTATATTTTATGGACCATGGTATTCTATGTGACTTGAGATTAAAATTTTGGCTTTTTGATTTTGAAAAATGATTGTAATTTTCGCATGATCATAAAATTCGTCAACGGTATCTTTACTTATTAAAAATACATTTATCTCTTGCGGATGTTTTTGCTCGCCTTCAAAATAATATATTGTGCTTTTTTAATTGACGTCCGGAGTTGGATCGTTGTCGTTTTATTTCTATTTCTTGCATAGGTACATCGTATCGTCACAGAGCCAGTTTTCTGTCATTAGTTTACACGAATCATTACATTTAATGCATTACAGTAAAAATCTCTTTTCAAAACTATAAGAAATATCTATTAAGTAATTGATAATCTATGCACAAAGAACCACCAAGCGTGCAAATCGTTAACGTTCGATCCGGCTCAACATGGACAACGCATCCTGCGTGAACAATGCTTTATCCATGATTGACGACGTATCGTAAGGACGATATAGAGGATCGGCAGTCGCTCGTTCGCTCGCGTGATTTGCGTATATATACACATGTATACGCAATGTGTGTGTATATGTGCGCGTGTGTATATATGTGTAGTGCCTGCTGCACACGAAGCTTAAATATAGATTGACACCGTGGCATTAATTCGTTGAATGGACCAATAGAAGAAGGTGTGTGTATGTGTGTGTACGTGCGCGCGCGTATGCGCACCGCATCGCTCTGATACAACATGGGGGGAAACCCTCTTTGTCTCTTTCTCTCTCTATCTTTGCGACTCTTCTCTTTATGTATATTATCAAGTTTGTCTTCTTTATCACTTCCTTATACATGAGAATCACAATCGTTGCCGGTCATTGAAAAGCGGCACCCTCTTGAACAGTGCTAAGAGCTTTAGAGCATTGCCGATGCTTGAAATCAATCCTCTAAAGAATTAGTCAAATTAGGGGACTTGACGAACGAAACTAAATGTTTCATTTATTTTATCACCTTTGAAATCCTATCTGTTTGTCTACAATATCAATCGACAATTGAAAATTGTAAAGTGGTCCTTCTTTTCAAATGTATAAACTCTCATTTACATTACGATCGATCTTGAAGTAATTTTTATTTCAGATAATTAATAATTACCGCCTAATGTCCATCCATTTTTTGTTACACATTCTCATCAGTTCGGAGCTAAACGTTCTCCCCCTCTTTCTATGTGTATCCCCCTCCTCCTCTATCATCTCTCATTTCTATCTACTATCTTGATCGTGTGTGCGGTAGGTATAGTCCTCTTCTGTCTCGTCGACGTCGTCCCTTCCTCTCGCAACGAGCGCCCATTCATCTATCTCTCTCTCTCTCTCTCTCTCTCTCTCAATTTTCTATCTCTCACACTCTAACTCACGCATTGCGCGTTTGCCATGCACACAGCGACACACGCCAGTTTTGCGCTTAGCTGCGCAGGGTTGTAGAGAGAAGATTCGAATTCAGATTCCGCTGCGGGACATACAGGCAGGTCCCGACGAGGACGAGGGACTCGCGCGCGCACCACGAGCATTTCCCGACGACGTAGCACTCGAGTGTCGCGCGTAACGATTCGTTGGTTTTGCGAGAAACGCGTGACGGAATCGACTGTTGGCGAGGAGTTTGTACGAGGTTTGAGAGCCGGAAGACGTTGATTTTTGGTTTTTGTGAGTGAGAGTTGCCGAAGGAAGGGTTGTCGGTTCGTCGGTGACGTTTGCCGAGACTAGGTTTGTGACTTTTGATTATTCATTTTATTTACACGAAAGAGTGACAGTTCTTGTGATTATAATAATACAGTGATTTGGATTTTTGTATGATGCAGTGAGATATTGGAGGATGTTTCATACCTTTCGTGCATGGAAGAAACTGGAAAATCATACGTATGGGCTTCAGTTTAAGGGGTCGCTGATTTTTAATCTGACTCAAATTAAATCTGACTTGGCAGATCCCGAAATCACTTAAAATATATTCAAATAATGTGTACGGTCGCCTAGTTCCTTCTATTATTAAAAGGGTTATATGAATCATTTCTTTTTGATTAGAGAAATCAGCAAAATATTTAATACCTGTACCAAACTGATTAATCTCCAATCTTGACAACAATCTCGAAAGAAGAACATTGATTTTTCAAATAAATTTATTTTTATATTAATAATCATGAAATATCTTGTCTTTAAAGATAAATTAGAGATTCATCAGTTTAGTGCACATGTAAGTTCAGTCTGATAACAATTCAGAGATTCCATAAATCAATCAATCTTTTTCAATTGAAAATGAACAATTTTTATAAAAATTACAATGTAGAATTGGGAAATTCTACTTTATTGTTAGAAAAGTACAAGATAGAACCACCAATTTAAGATATTATTCTGTTTACGACTTCCATAGTAATCATCTATATAACAATGCTGGTTGATCTAACTATCAAACAATGTGAACATTAAGATGCAGAAAATCACAATGATTACATTATTGTACACATTTTGTTTCTGTATTGCGTAAACTAGTTTTGTTAATCCACTTTCTTCATAAATCTGTATCCCATAAATGTTTATTCGAACTTTTGAATTTATTTACATAAAGTTTTATGACTCACATTATAATATCTTCAAATTCGTGGGCTGCACTTTTATGACCCAATGCACAATACCATGAGATTTAAAGAATTTTATCCTCTACATTTGCATCATGGGAAATCATTAAAATACACTTTGCACTTGAATGAACTTGCGTTCGGTGTCCACTGCAGTCGTAAAAATGAAAAAAAAATTCTCCCGAATCGAAAGTCCTCAGCCGTCACTCCATGCACGGCTGTATCTACTTAAATCTCGACAGCACGCGTAGCGTCGTAAATACAGATCCGAGTCTCGCGTCTTTCGGCTGCGGCACAAAAGACGGATGACTTAATAAAAAAGGACGAATAAAACCAAAAAGCCGCGTTACACCCTTGCGTCCATATATAAATAAAGTAAAATAAAGAGAGGATACAAACGCGAAGCTACAGGTCGCCTCTATCAATATTCTGACCAATGCTCTTGTCGCAAGTATACGTGAAAAAGAAGGTTCGATGGAGCGTCAGCGTTTTTTCCAGCGCAAAAATCAAAGTCTCTTCATGATTGTTAATCAGTTTTATTCGGTTAAAAACGTGAAACGTAGAGTAACAACAATTTTTAGAACCTATTTTAGTGACGACCTAGAGAACACAAAATTATGTCGTCATAATAATGTCGATTCTTAATACTAATAAAGATAAAATAATTACATTACGTAATATTCTTTTAAACAATTTCGTAATATTTACATTGATCGAATGCACATTATAAACTACTAAAGTGTTTGCAGTATCTTAATATTTACTTCCAATAATTATTATTAATCTAAAAACTAAAAAAATGATTCACATAAATTGTTGTTTTGTATACAGTACATAGCAAACATGAATGTAAATAATATATCTAATTGTATTATTTTGGAATTAAATAATAGTTGATATCACTGTTATATATAGTGTCTTACTGGTTTCGAACATGATCTACTTTGACATTTAGAATTACATTCAGAATTATTTACTTTTACGGATTTCAAAACAATAAAAAGTATTCTAGCTCGCCGTATTATGTTTAAAATATTGAATAATAAAAGAAAGTACCAATTTAAAAAGATGTATATTTTAAAAAACGGAATTTTTGTTTTAAAGCTAATTTTAAAACCATAAAATAATTATAAGTTTGTAAAAAGAAGGAATATTAAGCTTTGAAATTTTGAAATTTTGGCACTTCTGCACATACTTAGCAGCAATTAAAACGTACAGTGTACAGTAAAGAAATTACATAAGATAAATAAGATTAATATAGTTATCTCCTAAAGTTAAAAGTCTCGAGAATCTTCTGAAATTTTGAACAAAATAAATTTTTATCTCAAAGAATATTCCTGAAAATTTTCAGATCGCTGTACGATATAAATTTCGAGATATACTCATCCAAAGTTTACTCTTTTTAATTTTCTCTTTTTTACAATTCAATACGGCGATTTCAAAGGAATAACTATGAATATGAGTTTATTTCAGCTCTAATAATTGAGTGAATTTCGTGAAATGTCTGTAATCCTAGAAAAAAATTAGAATATAAAGCCCTGATAAAGCGTATATTTTCATTCTCATAAGCTGGTCCAGACATTAATGAAATAATATCAATCCAAATCTCGTAAATCTCACTTTTGATCGTGACTGCGTGAATCAAAAGTTGATTTTAACAGTTTACATTACATAATTTTTCAATTAATTGCATTAAAATAACATGCAGATAACTCTTTTGGATATTCGTGTTTTAGGTACATAAATAAATTCACGTATATTGAGATTTTTATTTTTCAAATAATAAAATTCCATTTTTGTTATCGAAAAACATAAACTTTACATGTCCACATTATCCTGTGAACCCTTCATTTCACTTAAAAGTATTAATTAATTCTTAAGCGAAATAATAATAGTACAATTCGTTTAAAAAACTGACAACTCTTATTTTACAAAACAACGTAAAAAGTAAAATTGGTCCAGGATCATGCTCAATCTAAATAATTCCCTTCCATCGTACCCAACAACTTTCCCCAATTAATCAACCATATTCCACCCCACTAAAACAAACCATGGTCAACATCCACCCTACATTCTACACTATTTTCCGATAATCCACAATAACACTCTCCTCTCAAATAAAGAAAAAACTCCTCTCTCTCTCTCTCTCTTGCGCACACCGCTCTCAAATCAAATGAGACCACTCGAAAGTCCAACGACACTCGTGCCCAGTGGGACACAGAGAGAGAGAGAGAGAGAGAGAGAGAGAGAGAGATCCGTACCCTCACGGATACACAACCGCAGCGAATCGGCGTCCTTGGTAGGACGTCCAGCAGCACGCGCGCGATCTCGGTGCCGGGATCGTTTCTCCGGCTTCGGCTTCACGGGCATCCACTGTCTCTCTCTCTCTCTCTCTCTCTCTCGGGGGGCTTTTCCATAGCTTCGGCTTCGAGCTTCGAGCTTCGGTTCGCGCTGCGCGCACACACGCGTACACACGACGCGTAGGTATATGGGACAAGGTTGACGCGTTGGGAACCGAGAAGGAGATGGAGATAGATGGGGAGAGACGCGCGCGCGTTCGGTCGCTCTTCCCCGGAAGTCGCTCGTTGCACGTCATCCATCATCATCAGCGCGAGCGCGGGGCATCGCCGTCACTCCTGAGTGTGTGTGTGTGTGTAGTCGCGTCGAACGACGATCGAAAGAGAGAGGAGAGATAGAGAGAGAGAGGGGTTTAGGTACGCATAGTGCGTAGAGGAGGATTTGGGGAAAATTTGAATGTTTAGTGTGAAAAAACGAGTGTGTTGTTTTAACACGCGTAAGGGTGGCACATCAAAGGCACCGCCTGTCGCCAAAATTCGATACTTTCATGTTTGTTGTATTTACATGGAACTATGTGTAGATATAAGAAAATAACACGTGGAAGCATGGATAAATGATGATTACACACTTGGATTTACAGTGTTAGTGAGAATGGTACTGTTTTCTTTTGTAAACTGTTGCATTCACGTGAGACTCTTTATTGAAAAAAAAAAAGGATTTTGGTTTGACGAGAATGGCATTGTGAACGATATACTGTGATAAAATTAATTATAAAATAAAAAAAGGGTTTTTGGTAAGGCAGAAGGTATTATATTCTTAAAACGAAGTTATTATTCATTATTTCAAAGAAAAATAAATTAATTTTTTAAAATAAAATTACAATAATACGCACTCAAGCTTAGTTATATGAGTTTGATGACTACCAAAACGTAAAGTTTACTTTTCATTGCAAATATCTAAAAGTAAGTAATTCAATTTGGGTTACATTCTGAATGGTACGAAGCAGTAGGTAATATCCGAGACCGGTAAGACACGGTGTATTATTATAATTATTGATCTAATAATTAATAATAATAAAAATAATAATAATAATTAATAATAATAAAAATAATAATAATAATTAATACTAATAAAAATAATAATAATAATTAATAATAATAAAAATAATAATAATAATTAATACTAATAAAAATAATAATAATAATTAATAATAATAAAAATAATAATAATAATTAATAATAATAAAAATAATAATAATAATAATTAATAATAATAAAAATAATAATAATAATTAATAATAATAAAAATAATAATAATAATTAATAATTAATTTAGTAATTATTCATTTTCCATTTTTAATGCAAAACTTTCAATTTAAACTAAGTACTAAGCTCGGATACAGTGAAACAATAACGGTTTTTGTCAATATCGCGAAAAGGAGATCGGCTACGATACGGGGCCGATTTCTTTTGGATTTTTCAGGTCAAAAATAGGGTAGAACCACCTTCTGTTTTTCTTTCTACATTTTAACCATACCTTTAAGCCTCAGAATATCATAGTGTTCCAGAGTAGTATAATTGGATATATTTTATAAATTGCTTCTACAAAGAAGAAGCTTTGTAATAGTAAAAAATAAGTTTTCATAAAAACATGTGTAATCAAAATACAATATTTAAATGTCCGTACGGATCTGTGTGTGTGTGTGTGTGTGTGTGTGTGTGTGTGTGTGTGTGTGTGTGTGTGTGTGTGGGGGCATGCATAAGTGCGGGTATGCATGCGTGCGGGCGTGCACGCGTGTGTGCGTACGCCTTTCAGTTTTTCAGGATATTTTCTTTTTCTTTTCATAATGTTGAGACAAAAATAATTCTTTTTGTTTCTGAATCATTTTTAATTTATTAGCTATATTTAGGTTTTTTCCCTACCTTTACCGACCTATATTTTCTGTCCTTAAATTTTGCATAACCTAATTCACTTCTAATAAGACTAAAAAATCAAATTCTTTATTAAAATTTTTAATCAACTTTCTTTAATAAATTCTCATAACATTGTACTACTACTATATCAACATCCCTTACGAAAACTAGCATATTTCAGATTTCTCAGAAACACCTAGATCTTTTTGAAGTTCTCTTATAAAAAACTAACTTAATACTAACACTTTCTTAGATCTTCCAAGAAAATTATATTTTTTGACTAAAATATTTAAAATCGCTAATTTTTGTAGGAGATTCCTGACAGGTCGTATTTTTCGAGAAATTTGAAATGTGCTAGTCTTCGTAAAGGACGTCGAGATGGTGTCAGGTGCTAACTATTTTTGGTATAGTCATATATGTATTTATTTAACAGGCGAATACGGTCTTATATTGGAAAATATAATAATTGAACTAGACTATATGTATCCTATGATATTTTTATAGTTTGATGAATGAAAATATTACAGTGCGTGAAAATTACTCAAATATTTGCAATTAAGTGGTAGATAATAAAAGATAGTTGACACTAAAAGTTCTTTAATTTTCTAAAGCTTTTAGAAAAGTAATTTTCAACCTGCAACATAATTAGGTTCCCGGATCAGATAACTCACCGAGCGCTCAAAACGAGTAAAAGAAACAAAGATGTAAACAGAAATCTGTCCAAATGAAAAAAAAAATAAATTCTCGTAGATAGTGTTATCAACTATACAAACGTTTTTACTTTAAAAAATTAGTTTTCAAAAATTTTTCACTCAGTAGGCTCCTACCACTATGAAATAATTCAAATTTCATTCTAATACTATCAGTACCATAAAGATTTAAACAAAAAATTCCTTTTTTAAAACCTCAAAGGTATAGTTATCCTCTATTAATATTTCTCCGAAAATCTTGCAGAATGTTACATCTGTAGTACAAAAATCAAATCTGATAATATATATTACATATGTCATGAAAATGGCAATGTTCACCTGGACAATTGTCATTTTCGTGGCATTTATATTACAGATTTGACATATGTACTACTTAAGTAACATCCTTACGGTAAGTTTTAACATGATTACTTTCAAAGGTGCTTGCACTGTAAATTTTCTTTTTGATTTCGAAATTGAATTGTTTTTAGGTTATTTATCAACCAAAATAAAAGTACCACTGCCAATTCATTAGCACTTAGCTTCCTCAAAATTTGTAAATGTTTCCACTGTAAAATTCTTTGTTCTAATAAATTAATTATAAATTACTATATCTCTTTCTGATTATGAAAAAATAACTATGAGACACTTGCTATACCAAGAGGCTGCATAACATACAAAAATAAATTACCTTATCGATTTCAGAAAAACGTAAAATAAAAAAATGTTTAAAAAAGACGAGTCGATGAATCATCTAATTTCTTTTTAATTTTGAATCTTCATTAAAAAACGAAAAATATCGAGCCCTGTTTGGTAAAAACTGACCGTGCCATTCTCGAGATATAAGTGATCAAAAAAAATTCAAAAAATACAGAATCTTAGATATCTTGAAATATAAAAAGAAATATAAAAGAAATATAAAAGTCATTGTGATCTGGGCAAATAACTCGTTTAAGAGATAGTACAAAGCTATCGTTTTGGAACGTTTCAGATCAAATATTGCCGATTTGCTCCAGTAGTTGCAGCTGACCAAAATTCGATTTTGTTTACAAAAAGATTTTTTCCCCTTCAAAAGAAAAAGATGAAGCCTCAAAAATTGTACAAAAGATTCTTCACCATATTTCTAATCATCTCATTTTTTTTTCAAAAAGGTTACTTCTTATATTTTACAGACATAACCTTTTAAAAAAAAGACGATTTCGTGCGTAACAAAAGAAGGGAAATAGCTTATTCAAAATCTCGGGTCGGAAAAGATAGGTAATTTCAGGCTCTTTCAAATGTATTATCACTTAATCGATGATATTATAGTTAAGGTATAAAAAAGCCCGAAAAATAAGGATTCAAAAATCGAAAAAACAGTTACAGAAACATAAACGCATCAAAAAACAAAAAAATTAGCCCCGAAACCTTAATGTTCATCGTGTATATTCAGAGTAAAGTTGATTCGCATCGGTACATACACACGCGCACACGCACACACGCATATATACACATACACACACACACATACACACACTGCCACAAACGCACACACACACACATTCATACAGACATTTTCTAAAAATAGTGTATTTTGATTCCCAGTATCTCAAAACATGTTTCTAACATGTTTTTAGCAAAACTTTTTATGAGGAAGCAATACTTTAAGAAACGGAACCTTTGTTCGCCATATTGGATCCGCCATTTTGAATTTTGAAAATGTGGCAGCAGATTTGAAATCAGTGACCCCAAAAACCCTTATATACCAAGTTACATAAAATACCAATGATTAGCAAAATTAGTGTTTAAAATATCCATAAAGCAATTTATGTTATTTAACCCTTTGAAGCAAGAATATTTCTACGAACCTTTCTTAATACCAAAAGCTTCACTTTTTTGACAATCACCCACATCTAAATGAATAAATAAAAATCTGCATCACCAATAACTAAGAATAATAAATTAAATATCATTTAAAATAGGGTTATAACTTTATTTTATCGAATATATTGAACGTACTATAAAAGGAAAATATTAAAGACGACACAGTTCTTGAAAATTTCAGTACTGTCAAATCTGGAACGATACTCCAACCTCGTCTAAAAATACAAATATAAGAATAAGATCGTCCCAAATCGCCATCCCTCGATCCCAATAAGCTACGATAAAAGCGTGATGATAATGGCCGAGCCCTGCTTGCATATCCGGCTCGCCCATTATCGCATACCAAGCCGACCGCCTAACCATCACGTGCGTCGATCTACATCGATCTGCGCACGAGGTCGTCTCGTTTCATTCTAATACGATACATCCAATATAATACCCATACCCCTTCTCCCCCCCCCACCCACATACTTCTCCATCCTTCGCCAACGCCGCGCATATTACACCTAACTCACCGATGTACCTCTTTTTTTTCTCCCCTTGTGCCCACGCACACAGGCAGGTTCCACCCGCGGCGCGAAGTAATGAGGATGAGGTGAATTGGCGCGCGTACGTACCTACCGACACGGTACACACACACACACACACACACGCGCGCGTGCGTGCGTGCGTGCGTGCGTTGTTGCGTCTGCGGTCTGGCCTGCTGCTGCACGTGAAGCGAGAGAGAGAGGAAGGAAGGAAGGCGACTGAGAGAAAAAAAAAATGCCGTCGATCGAGACGATCCAGCAGCAGCACCAGCAGCGCGTGGACAGGTCGACGAGTCCGTTGCCCCAGAAGCCGCCGCCGCCGCCCCAGCAGCATCACCAGCAGGTGACGAGTCCGCTGGCGAGTCCCGTGCAGGAGCTGAAGGCTCTGTTCGCCGAACCCAGTGGATTGCCGATTGTTACGCTGGGTAAGCAGCAGCAGCAGCAGCCGGATTTTCGTCTCGAGGCTATACAGTGCCTGCAGACGAATCAGGAACTGGACGAGTCGGATATCCCCGAGAGAGGGTCATGGGGAAGCAAGGTGGGTTGTCGAGAGATGAGGGAGGGTGACGAGGGGATATGTCAGGGTTGAAACGTGGAAAAGTTAGTTGAATGTTTAGAGCTTGATCGGGGTTTTTCTTTTTGAAATTGGGATTGGAATTACTCTGTTGTTCCAATTTGTAGTTTTATACTTATGTCCTAGATCTTGACGGCTAAGCATTTCTCCACTTTTAAACCCGATTGCATGAAATCCGTTGTGTCGTCTACTAGAGCGAGTAATAATACTCGCACAGTGTTCTTTTGAACTATGCTCAATCACAAATTACTGATGATACACCTAAAGAACACTGTGCGAGTATTAGGTCTGAAATTTTACCACGAAGTCCAACCAGAAACTATAGAAATAAGATAGCAGTTTTATTGAGGTCAAGTTTGAGAGCTTGAAAGATCTCAGATACGACTATAAATTCAGACCTGAGAAGGCCTTCTGTCAAGGCTTCAAATATCGTCACTACGGGTCATTTTTGGCGCTGTTATCGAAAAATCTACTTGCAACCGTGCACGGCTCACAGCTTTGAATATCACCACCAAGGGCAATTCTTAACGCTTTTTTCGTCCAGTTCCGATCAAATAAATAAACTTTTGACCTGAAATAAATTTTCAAATTCTGCTTTACCTATTTACTAAAGAAACTTGTTCTGAAGTTGCTACATTTTTCATTTGAATAATTTAAGTATTATAACAAGAAGAAATTAATTATTCCAATACATTTTAAAATACCTTCAAAGAATCCCATTTTTAGAGGATAAAATTTTGATAGTGTAGGTTAAAAAGGAAAAATACATATATTCAATATAAATGTATGTATTATTCATTTAACATTAATTTTTTTAATGTATATAGGGTAGAGTCGTTCAGTGTGACAACCCATAGCTATTTTGGGAATAACGTTTAATTGACTCGGTGAAAATTAAAATCCCAAAGAAAGATTTGTTCCTTGAATATTCCTCTATCATGAAAATTTACTGAGGCCAAATTTAAGCATAAAAATTAATTATCAATATGAATGTAAAAATTACGATTTCAGGAGTTCTAGAAAGTGTCATACAGTATGAAAATTATCATTTTGATTCAATTTTGAGCTCTATGATATATAAGGGTACCCACAACATTTAATAATGTAGTATATTTATTAAAAATTTAGCTTTATATACATTTATAAATTGCTTTATAAACTACTATACTGCATATTTACTAAGATATAGTATTATATAGTATTTTAGTTATAAATAAGGGAAAATAACAAATAACACTTGTTAAAACGTGTTGGAGATTATGTTCAACACATATGACAAATCCTAGTAAACATTTTTCTTCTGAAAAAAGATAGAAGTAAATTTTTGTAATATTTTACCTATTTTAACATAATTTACATATATCATTCTGTACGCTAATCGTGTTTGTCAGACTGTACGACACGTACGTTATAGTGTTTTAGGTTATACTGCTCGGATAATGATAATTAGAAGTCCATCGACATCTCAATAGACTTATGGAGGACTAAACTTGATACAAGAATTGTTAGCGAGACATAAACTTACCTAGGAAAAAATATGTCAGCCTCATAAAATAACTTTTGTCACTTGTAAAATTGAATAAATCGTTGGTTGAAACAGAAGTTTTGAAGCAGTAAACTTTATCTACCGGCCGCGAAGTATGTTTAAAATAACACCAAAATGTATCCAATAATGCATAATTTGTTATACTGTATGCTTTGTCACACTGTACGACTCTCCCCTATATATTGCTTTAAGTAACTGGCTAGCCAAACTAGATTAATTTAGTACTAGTCAATTAGAATTTTCTTTTAATTATAATAAATTTCTCTGACAAAGTGATCGCATGCTAGTAGTAGTATGTAGTTGCGGGACGGTTAAGCGGCCTCTAACGAGGACGTGCTAAACCGGAGCACTCAGGCTAGGGCCCATTGTACTATTCCCTTCCTTTTTACTTTCCTGATGCTACCCTTATATTATCTTCGGCTGTCATTTTCCCTATACCCAGTTACAGATTCTCTTTTACTTTCACCCCCTCGTCCGATGCAGATCGACTGCAGACAACTTGTAAGGAGACAAAGTTTTTGTCTTATAGTCACACTGATGTATCTACAGGTTAGCCGCTCGATCAGTTTTCTAAGCTAATCGGTATTGGCCGCTCCTGTATCAACTCAAGTTGGACAGAAACGCCCTACTTTTCCACTTTGAAAGCTCGGTATTAGGTTTTGACGGTATGAGCTGCCTTGTATGATTCAGAGTGAAAAGTTAAAAGAGAATCTGTAACTGGGTGGACCTGCAGTTCTACACAGAGAGAAATTTCTAATAAAAATTATAACGAAATTCAGGGTAAAAATTACCGTAAATAACTATAAAGCTGGGACACTCCTACTTTCTGGCACTTTTTACTGATATTTTACTATAAAAATTACCTCATTGACTACAAATTTTACCGCACAGACTATAAATTTTACCGCACTGAATGGTAAAATTTGCCTGATTTGAGAAAAAGAAGACAGCTGATAAAGAAAACAACTGAGCGTGTACACATTTTAGGTTAACTCAAACATAAATGTGTATAATGTACTTATTTAAGTATTAATGATACTGCTACAACAATTGGAAGAAAATCCAGATTTTTAAAAAATATTTCATACAAATTTTACCACAAATTTTGGTTTTCTCTAAGATTTATACATGGAACTCTTACTCTACGGCAGGCAAATTTTACCCTTCAGGACGGTAAAATTTATCGTAAATATCAATAAAAACTGCCGGAAAGTTAGAGTGTCCCAGCTTTATAGTCATTCACGGTAATTTTTACTGCGAATTTCGTCATAATTTTTATTAGAAAATTCTCTCCGTGTAGATGGGTTTCAAACCATCAGAGCCGCGGTGAAAAGTAAGCCCGTGCGATCTGAATAAAATTCAGTGCAGAGGTGATGGCGAGACGGCCGAGGCCGGGAATCGAACCCGGGTCCCCGGCGTGAGAGTCCTAACCTCTATCGCCTGAGCCACCGCGGCTATTTTGCATGATATATTTTTTTATAAAATCCCTGAGTCATTAAAAAGTCTAATGAAACTATCATCTTTTTAGAAGAATTGTCAATGAACGTCCACTTAAAGTTATTCAGACGTATTTGGAATGTTTTAAAAAATCTGGAATGTACGCTAATGATAAAGAGAATTTGAAAAGTCATATAGGTAATTTTGGATTAAAATGTTTGGTTAATTTTATAAAAATCTGGTATAATTCCTCAAATTTAATTTGTAAAAGCCTTAACTGAACTAACTGAGCATTATTCACGCTTAATTTTCTGCTTTACATTCAAACGCGAATGAAACGAACAATTAATATAACGAATTTAAAACTTGTCTCATCTTCCACAACGCGTCATACTCTATAGGGGTTTATTCAACAGATGAATCATTTTTATCGGGATTTCTGGTGACTCAGTAGTAGCGTCTTGCATTTTATATTTAACGTACAGTTGTCGGTAAAAATAACGCTAAATTTCGCGTCGAATTCTTTTTGGAATTCCGTGCGTGTGTCGTGTGATTACATATGATTAGGTTAGGTCAAACATGACATTTGGATACGAAAACGTCCAAATTTCATATTTGACCTAACCTCATCATAGGTAATCACACTAAACACGCACGGAATTCCAAAAAAATTCCACGCGAAATGTAAAGTTATTTTTACCGTCAAGTGTACAAGTGACACAATACAACAATACGCTTATTGCATAATTACATTCCACATTAAAAACTACGAACTAAAGTCGACTGTCTGTGTCAAAGGTCGAGTTCATCCTGTCGGTGGTGGGCCTGGCGATAGGCCTGGGGAACCTATGGAGATTTCCATACCTGTGTTACAAGAACGGCGGCGGGGCATTCATGGTTCCGTACTTTATAGCGCTGGCGTTGGCTGGGGTGCCGATGTTCTTAATGGAATTGGCCTTAGGACAGATGATGACCATCGGAGGCCTCGGTGTATTTAAAATAGCTCCTATCTTTAAAGGTAATAATCAACTGTTTTTTTGTAATCTGCAAAATTGGCGATTGACGAATTTCTCAAGTTTAATAGTAAGCTACTACTTTCATCTTTATTTCCTGTAATTTTTAATGTACTACTTATTTATACTTCCTGTATTTAACCACTAATAATACTTTAGTTTGATCTTTAAACGTTTGAAGAAGATTAAGATGATTCATAATGTAGGAGAAATGAAAAATAAAAACTCTTTACGGAGTTTTAATGTAATCTGCAGTAATAAAAATTTTATGATATTATATTATTTTAAATAAGTAGTAAACTATAGTTGAGTATGAATTGATTATAAGCTTTGCAGTCTCAGGTCTATTAAAATCAGTAAATTTCCGTCCGGTAACATGAGTTAAAAATTTACTTCGTAACTATTAAACTGTAGCAGACCTTATAAGTGAAGCTTAATATCAAGGGGTGCGGTAGCGCCGGATGGCAAGTACGCTGGTTTCGTTACACACTGTTATATGAGTTGTGATGTAAATAATAGAATAACTTAAATCATTAAAGATTTTTTATGTATTATATTTCTTACTATGAAAGATTACAAATGGTTTACGACATAAAATAAACAATATTTAAAATTTTTAGCATACAAAATTATATTCAAATACATTTAACTTTTATTCATGAAAAAATACTAGGTAAGGATACCAAAATAGCTCGAAACTCAATTTTGCGACATAAAATAAACAATATTTAAAGTTTTTAGCATACAAAATTATATTCAAATAAATTTAACTTTTATTCGTGAAAAAATTACAGGTAAGGATACCAAAATAGCTCGAAACTCAATTTTTAAAAAAAGTGGATTTAAGCCGTTTTTTCTGGGAACCCGCAGATATATAATACGCGATCGATAGAGAAATGCACCAGTTTTTATTGGCATGGAGAGGGGCATGCATGAAAATTGAATATATTATGGTATAAGCCAAAACACTTGCAGTGTTAGTATACAAACAATACTTTTTCTAAAAAATTCAAATGAAGTAACTGTATTATTATTAACATATATTTAAGATACAATATAATTTTAACAAGTTTATTATTTATGACATTTTAATAGTTTGTACTTATATGTACGTTTCAATGTAAATAGTCATACCTACTTTGTTTTAAATCAAATTAAAATGCAAGAATTAAGGAATATTGTAATTATTGTTATAAATTACATATTCTATTGACAAATATGCATTACATTTTATAATTTATTTAACATAAACGTAATAAAATTTATTTAACCGTGTACTCGTTTAAGATTTCGAATGCAACCGTGACTGTATCATTACTTATCGATTTTCAGCATTAATTATTCTGATCAGAGCCCAGCATGGATTTCCAGAATTATGACGTCGATTATTTCACTTAATGCAAAATAATTCTGTGTTTGATAGTCTAATCATGTAATTTTACGTCACTGATTACTACAATCTCGCCTATAAAGTAATTCAAAATTTTGTAGAATAATTAATTCATATAAACATTGCACGATTTTGCCGTTCATATAATTATTATTCTAATTTAGAATATTTTTTTACGATTCAACTGCGATAAATCGAAGTAATAATCATAAATTTGTTTAGTCACATCTATGAAAAATTACATGTTTACATATTTTAATTACATTACTTACTTTATATCCTTTATATTTTATATGTTTAAGATTAACAAATTAACATTTTTAACAAATAAAGTATGTCATTTTTTTAACCGTACAGATATGACGATTAATTGACACACGTAATCCATCCTGTTAAATCGATACGCATTGAGCATCAGTCAGATTACCATCTAATCCAGAAATCTTCCACTGCCAAAATCATCGCATTAGAATCCCCAAAAGAATCATAGAACCACGCAATGCAAACAGAAATTCAAGTACACGTAATCACGATCGTTCTTTTTTTCCAGGAATTGGATATGCGACGTGTGTACTCTCGTGCTGGACGAACATCTACTACATTATCATTCTGGCGTGGGCCCTCTTCTATTTCTTGGTGTCCCTCCGCTCGGGTAAGCCACTTACCATACGCACACTCGAAAAAAAAAAAAGGAATCAACATCTCGACCAGCTCGCATGCAAAGCATTCTAACGCGTGCTCGTCGCAACAATTGAATTTAAAGAGAAAAGTAAAAAAAAAGAGGAGTCACGGAGACCTTGATACCCATGGCTCTCAGGGTCGGTTCTTTTTTCGCGACTCCCGTAAAACGCAAAGTCGTCGCGTACAGTGAAACATCGCGAAGATATTGATGAGCGCGACGCGCTGAATTTAAATACGACAGCCGGCCTTTGATAGTGACTGTCGGACGCGACGCTGGGTTACTATGTTCTCGTAACTCAAATTGAGGAGGAATCTTCGAGTGTGCGCGGCGCGCGGCCTTTTAAATGCGCCGCGGTTGAATTTCGTCGCGAGTTCGCGGGTACTTGGTAAGTATTGCGCGTGAGTAAAATCTCTTCCGCGATGCATAAATGGTGATGTTCTTTAGTGGCGTGTTCAACGTGTTTACTGCAGTGGATGGACACTTGGGATTCGTAATAGTACGTTTTGCAGCTAAATTGCGAGAACATTATTCAGGTGAAATGATTTAGGCGTTTGAGCAAACTTTGGAAATTTTCACTTCTTTTGTAACTCATATCTGTCATTTTCTGGATCGTAAGTTCTAAAATATAACACAATTTAAGTACTTTTTTAGGATTATCGAAAAATATTTTTAATGAACTCTTGTTAAATGCATTAGGATTTACTTTTTGTTTTTGAAAAGAAGATTTGAAAGCTTGGGTAGGGTCAAATGTTTCTTCAGAAATTAGAATAAATAAAAGCCTTTAAAAAATTATGGAGGACACTATTAATAAAAGTTAAAAGTTCTGAAAAATATATATTCCATACAAAAATGAAAAAATTAACAAAACAGACAAATCGTATTGCCTTCTCAATAAAAAAGCATTGTATTAATAAAAAAAAATGTTTTATCAATTTTATCATAAAAACATTTTATTATACTTCGAAGAGTTCGAATAAGTTACATCCAAAAATGTCTACTGTATGAGTGTGTGTGTGTGGGTGCGTACGTGCGTGCGTGCGTGTGTGCGTGCGTGTGTGCGTGTGTGAGTGTTTGTGTGTGTGTGTGTGTTTATGTGTAGCTCATATGTACTCAAAATGCAGTCGATATAGTCTTGTATAAGCTAAATGCTAAATCAATTGGTGGCGTTTTTTCAGTAGTAAGTGATAGACCGATCGTCTAGTTCAATTGTCTGTTACTAATGTTAAATGTGGATTTGCAATACCTGACGTTTTTTATTCACTTTAAGGGCATTTTTATAGAATGATAAATCTTTAGATGGGCAAATCCTAACAAAGCAATGATAATAATAAATGCCAGAATGATTATACGGTTAAATAATAATGATTGTAACGATGAAGTAGAAAATTTAAAAGTATGTTCCAAATGGTTGAAAATGCTCGAAGTTTGATCATTTATAATCATTCGTTATAATTATTTTTCTAACTTTGATTATTCTTATAGAATTTGTTAATAAACTTTCTTAACATCTATTAATTAAGCCAATTTATTCTTAGGTATATACATTATATTTTTTGAGTCTATATTTTCTGTCTATAAATGAATATCAATCTGAAGATTTTCCAATCTAAAACCATGTCATCTGCCAAAACGAACAAATAAAATAGCGAATATTTAGCGTTTATCCAGGTACTTTTAATAAGTTTAAAAAATACCAGCATGGCTGTCGAACTGGTTGTCTGATCATTTTATTGTTGAATGTTCAGATGTCCCATGGAGAACGTGCGAGAACACGTGGAACACAAAGTTCTGCCTATCGCCACTGGACCGGCTAAAGACACCGTGCTGGTCGAGCGCCGACGATACGATATGTTCAACCTCCATAGGAAACTTAAGCCACAAGCTGCTCAAAGATCCCGTGAAGGAATTTTGGGAGTAAGTTTCACACCAAAAATCATAATCAAAATCAGATAAACAATAACTATGTAACCTAGTGGAGTGTGAAATACCGACTCGATTCCTACCGTATCGGCTTCTGACCGGTATAATTTTCTCTCTGTAATAAATAAATATTTTAGGATAAAGTGCGATTCTATGCTCTTTGTAACTATACAAGAATATAACAGGATCTATGACAGAAGTTCCCAGTTAAAATTCCCATAAGATTTATAAACTCATTATAGAAGAAAAGTAGGTTGAAAAATAAAGGCCTAGAACTATAGTTAAATGTTGTAACATCTTTCCACCCATTTTCTCTTACAGTTAATAACGATACCTCTTAAAAAAGCAACTAAGAATGTTTTTGAGTCAATTTTTCGAAAATATTTAAAAACCGAGAAAAAATTATAAGAACGAAATGCCGGTAAGGTAGGAATGAGATCGGGATTTCCCATGACCCTAACGATCCGACGTCTGTGACTGTGACAGGAGGCGAACGCTCCAGATTTCCGACGGGATCGAGGACGTCGGCGGCGTACGATGGGAGCTGGCCGGGACCCTGGCGATCGTCTGGGTGATGTGCTACTTCTGCATTTGGAAAGGGGTCAAGTGGACGGGAAAGGTAATTGACGTCGCCGTGCTCGGGCCAACGGCCGATCATTCAATTCGTATATTATATGCATGATTTCCTATTTCTCTAGATGCTCTTAAACTTTCCACTGGGCGATTTTAATAGTGTAGGACATTCGTTTGAACAGAGAATTATGAATATTCTTATTTTTAGAATAATTTTTTTTCATTGAAATATTTTATTACGTCTGACATAATTGTGGTATCTGTACATATATTATAAAGTTAATTCTTAAAAATCTAAATCAGATATACCGTCATTCAACAATTTCGACTACTCATTGAAATCAGTTAGGTCTTCTTCCCGCTCTACGAATGTACAGAATCCGGATTTTGCAAAACGAGTTCAGCTTTAACTTCGTTCCATGCAGGTTTCAGCTTTAACTTCGTTCCATGTAGGTTTCAGCATTCTACATGGCCACTAGGACATCCACCTTAAACTTCTTGTTCATATTCATCTCCAATAATTTATTTTCCGCGAATATCAGTGATTTGTATTTACTTGTTGATATTATTGACTGCTATATTACAACTTATCACTGTGAATGTAGAATGCACACTGCCAATGAAATAATAAAGTAATAATAGTGTTTCAACTTTGCTTATAAGAATGTAAAAAAATAAAATTAACTAGTATTTGGTAGGATACATGGTAGTTGACACTTTGAATTATCGCTGTAATATAAAATATTTCTTCATAAAATGCTGTATATTTGAAGGGGACCAAAAATTTCGAATTATTCATGTTACGAAATTTCACAATTTCGAATGGTCGATGTAATTTTACATTGGTAAAGATACACGATGTAAGAATCGGGGTTCTGACTTCGAATTATCGAAAATTTTGAATAATTGCTGCTCGAATTATCGAGGTTTGGCTGCAGTTTGCGGTTCCAGGTAAAACATTAATTGGGGACCTAACAAACTGATATGAGCATGAAGAATCCCTAAAATCTTAAGTATTTGAAGAACAATTTCTTTCTGTATAAAGTAAAACGCTTGAAAAGAGTAAATTTTTTTAATTTTGACTATACTATTATTATTTTTCGAATCATTTGGAAATAAAGGTCTATCTTATCTTATCTTATCTTACTATACTGAATGTCTGATAAAATCGTGATATTTTCACTTAATTGACAAGATTGATCCTTTTTTTTTAAGTTTCCCTTCACTTCCTCGGGATAAATTTTTAAAAAGTTTAATATTTTACTAAGCTCTAAACAATAGAATTAGTTTGTAGTTTGACTGAATTTCTGCACTTACTACGCATATATGTAAATATCCTCCTTTGAAAATTTTTAACTTATTTATATTATGTAGCCTGACTTTTGTTAATTTTTATAAAATTGTTATTAATAAAATTTTAATATAATATCGTCGAAATTTAATGATAACGTTGAAAATTGAACAAAATTTAAGCGTTCTTGAAAAATGACATGATTCTTTAAAAGCTGCTTGCGCAACAATAGAGAATTTGTATGAAAATTTTTTATATCATATTCTGATAGATCATAGTATATTTCCTTTGTGAACTTTTTAATTTTTGCAATACATCAAAAACTAAAGATGATACAGCGGTATGCAAGTGCTCGTGACGTTACATTGCTGTGTCGGGTCCTTTACTTTACAACAGTGTGACGTCACAAAGAAGCTTAAAGAATCTATAACTTTTATAAATTTTAATTTTTTTAAACATTTAAACGGATTTTAAGAAAACGCAATCTTATTCAAATTCATGAAAGTTTCAGGATGTCAAATCAGCAACTGTTTACATAAATTACATTTTTATCGTATCGACATGCAGAAATCTTTCGTTGTACTTTACTTTTTTATAATATAAGTGGAATTTTATACGTAAAAAACATTTAGATTGCTCGATATTTATATTAACTCAAAAAGATAAAATGAATTATAAATACGAAAACTTTTGCACTTTTTAGAAGTTGGTTTTTGTCTTCAAAAATCTAGAAATTTTTGTACTAGTGTTTGTTTCTGTAAAATAGTCTTTGAATAAGCTATTCTAAAAAGTTTAATTATTAATATATCACTTTATTAAAATAGTCCAAGTTGATGATAAAAAATAACTTCTAAAAATTGTAAAATTTGTCATTTGCATAATATGTTCTAACTCGTTGATTGAAGATACATATAGCAGTAAACTCAACTAAATTACAAGGTAAACCCAACAAAAAATTTGTGCATATGAAATCAATAAAACATACATTTATATAAAATAGCTTATTAGACTACGGTAGTCAGGGGATAACTAAAAGCAATTGAATTGTCATCTGCTTAAAAAAACTTCCACTCCTTTAAAGCTGGTCCCCTAATTCAAGACGAAACCTTCTTAAATGAAATATCATAAACAGCCAAGATCTAACAATCGTCAACGAGGAGTAAATTCGTCGCTTAATTTCAGGTTGTCTACTTCACGGCGCTGTTCCCTTACTGCCTCCTCGTGGTCCTCTTGGTGCGCGGCCTCACGCTTCCGGGCGCCATGGAGGGTCTCAAGTACTACGCGACGCCTAATCTCTCGAAATTGGGCGAGCCCGAGGTATACACGCGCACACTTATTATTCTATCATCGTCTTATTGAGCGACGCATTAGCCCGGTATATTTAATAATTACCGCTTGGGATATCGGCGCGCGGGTTAGATTTTGAACGCCTCGCTCGAATTTTAAGTTGAGCGGACAGAGAAGACCCGACATAAGCACAATACTTAACTAAACAAACGCATGTCTTAAAATTGCCTATTATTTCGGTGATTCTCTATAAAAATTATGTGTTTGATTTTTAATTAACTTCTTTATAATTCTAGTCCTCAATGGTCAGACAACGCTTATATTTAATTCTAAATGTTTTTTTTTCACGCAATAGTTATAAAGATCGCAGAAACTCTTACTGAGAGTAATTAATTCCTGATTTGATATAAAATTGTAAACTCCGTTAATGTCCCTAAATAATTCTCATTTTAAGAGGAGGCTGTACTTGTGTACTATACACGAAATTCGTGATTCTTAACTTTAATCCTTGAATTTTTGATTTTACATATTCAACGAATAAAGTTCGAAACCGTGTGCTTCGTATCCCAGGACGGCCTCATCTTAAATCTTATAAAAGATTTACTTCTTACAAGATGTAAATTTCTGACTAAAATAGTTTAATTTTTTATATCAAATAGTACCAGGAGTCACATTTGCAAACAAGATTATTGAAAAGTTAATTTTTGTTTATCAAAGTGTGTGGTCTATTATGTTCAATAAGTTCACCGCAGTGAATATATTTCTTCATAAGAGATATACCTCGAAGATTTTGACGAGGTAATTTTAAAATTGATTGTATCCTGTATATAAAATTTATGCGTGTTTCTAGAGAATCACCAATACATGTTTTTAAAGAATTTTTTGCAGGAATTTCAAAATTCGATTTAGAAATCACTGCCCAGAATCAATACGCATTGAATGAAACATTGAATCAAAGAATTATCAATACGTTATTAGGCAAATGATTAAGATCTAATTCATAATTTTTGCAATGCAAAGTTAGAGAAATGCTAAACTTGTAAAGTAAAAAATACTAATCAATGCATGCGTATTACGTAATGCGTGTGTCATTCATAATTGGAAGCTTAATTTTTCTATTTCATTTGATGAATGTATTATTTGTCGTTGTAAAATTAAAACTTCTGAACAAACTAAATTAGTTCATCAATTTTGCTGTTCGCCTATATAATTTATGTTGAATAAAAAATATAGGTATGGATCGATGCAGTCACACAAATTTTCTTCTCGTACGCACTGGGTCTTGGTGCTCTAGTGGCCCTGGGTAGTTACAACAAATTCAACAACAACGTTTACAAGTAAGAATTAACTAACACTCTTATATCTTCTTGCAACTAAAATGAACTTACTTTCGAGTAACATTTTCCCATATTTGGGTGAAAAATGACTTCATTAGAGTCGAAACTTCATTCGATGAAACAGGAATTTTACACTCACATATTTCATGAAAATTCTACCTTTGTTATTCGAGTAAAAATTTTACTCGAATAGAACTATTTTTCATTCACAGAGCTTAGATTTTACGCAAACCATTCTATTTTACTCAAACAATTTATACTCTAAGATAACATGTTTAAAGTCAACTGCTAATCGAAAAATTCATGCGAATTTTGACTCATTAGGATAATAATTGATCAATTGATTGAAATACATTTTCACTTAATACTTTTGCATACCACTGGCTAACTTTGATAGAGTGAATATGTTACGCGAGAAAAAGGAATTTTTCGTTCTAAACAGGTTCTATCAATACAACTCAATGAATTTTTACTATTTCATTGAGTACACAGTAACATCCACTAAATTTGCTAATCAAACTTTTCTTCAACTTACTTAAATTCGCTTTACTCATTAAACGATGCTGTTTTACGCATTACTAATTTTGCGTTATTTCATAGCTTGAACGTCATGATACATATCGTATTAACCATAATTATAATTATCTTCTCTCAGTGTAAGAATTCCTCTCGCAAAAAGTACATTGCACTTTTTAAACTCCTCTCTCAAAGAACTTAAGCCATACCTATTACACACACCTACGCATTGCCACCATCAAAACCTACGCATCCTCCATACAAAGAAACGAAAGTAACACTCGCATTCTCGTTCTCTGTGCCCCATGAAAAAAAAAAAAACAATCACCAACGACCAAAGGGACGCTCTGATCGTGTGCACCGTGAATTCCTGCACGAGTATGCTAAGCGGCGTGGTGATATTCTCGGTCGTGGGCTTCATGGCCCACGAGCAGCAGAAGCCCGTGGCCGACGTCGCCGCCTCCGGTACGCATTTTTTATTTCCTCGTATATATACTTTTCCTCCCGTGCTATGTAAGAGTTGTGTTTCTTACGTAACGTCGTATTTTTGCGCGATACAGGCCCGGGACTGGCGTTCCTGGTTTATCCGTCGGCGGTGCTGCAGCTGCCCGGTGCGCCCGTCTGGTCCTGTTTGTTCTTCTTCATGCTGCTGCTGATCGGGCTGGATAGTCAGGTAAGAAGGAGTGCTTTGCATTAAAGATCCGCGATGGAGGAAGGAAGCGTACGGGGAATTGAGATGCAAAGTGGAGTGGCCTTGAGTCGAATGAGAATTGATCTACTTACACTGGTTTTTCCTTCTTTTGGATTTGATTTCGTAGTGTAATAGTAAAGTTACTTTTTAAAATTTATGAAACGCTTTTCTCGGGAGTTTGAAATGAATGTTACAATATTTATAATACTTCTGTATTATATAATGATTAGAATTTTTTCAAAGTTATTGTAACGAATATTTACCATTTTACGGAGAAATAGTATGTGGTAAAATGACGAATTATATATAATATTCCTATACCACAAAAAATTATGATTTCTGTTTGTATGTAACATGTTCATGGTCAAATTTTAATCATTTGGAAACTTTTATTATAAATTAGGTATACTTTTTATAGAAAAAAATTGTGTATGACCTCGATGTACACACAGAAAAAGTAATTTTTACGACACAATTCACATATTGCATATACACATATAATTTACATTAAAGCTAATAATGAATTTATTTTTTAAGTTTTGTACGGTAGAAGGCTTTATCACTGCAGCAGTTGACGAATGGCCACGTTTATTAAGGAAAAGAAAGGAGATTTTTATCGCCATTGTTTGCTTCCTTTCGTACATAATTGGGCTCTCTTGCGTTACACAGGTAAGTTTGCTAAAATAGTATTAATATATGTATATATATAGTAATCAATTAATCATACGATGCACTCAAGAATCTAAATGCTTCTAATTTTTATTTTATATCTTAATAATTGTAGCATAGGTATAAGGTTAACCGATCAAATTTTAAGTTTGAAGAATTCCCCTAGGAGATATTTGTTTAAAAAAAGAAAAATAAAAAATTTCATGTTGATTTGGTGTTGATTTGCCTGAAACGAAAATTAAAACGCTGGCCTTTCACTGAAACTGTGCCAAATTTTCTACTTATGAATATTATGATTTTTTGTTTCTTTCATTAATATAACATAGCAAAATAACTCAAAATTTTTAATCTCAATACAAAGTAACATTTATCAGTATGTTTTGTTAATGATAAAAAACGATGTAAAAAATGTATCGTTGTAATAGCCTGCGTGCGTTGTTCACGCAAAAAGTTATAATGAACTTTTTTCTAGGTATTGTAAAGAAATATGCAAATATGATCAAAAATGAAGCGTACGCACAATTTTATAATAATGGACAGAATATTTTAAAACTCATTGGATGCATTTATCAATCAAGATAGGGATTAAAATATGAGGTTGTACTTATATTGTTTGAAGATCGCCTAAGATTCTGTAACAATATTATTGTCCAAATTACAATTAATTTATGCTTTTCGTAGACTAAATGCAGATTAAACACCAAAAAAAGTTCTCGAAAATAGATAGAGCTTCAAAAAGAGAAAATTTTTTAGTAAAAAGGTAGTTCAATGAATGTTATTATACAAGTATATACCAATAGAATAGGGAACATTTCATGAAAAAATCCATTAGACCCGTCAGATATAAAATAAAATAATAAAAATATTGAAAAATAATCGACACGTATTTTTTCTTCTTTTAATTAAGTGATTATCAACAAAGATAAAGCAGGTTGAAATGTCGTGTGACGTAACAATTCCCCATCATAGCTCGGTGAGGAACTTAACAAGCTTTAACCCCATAAGGTGTTTGCACTGTAATTATTTTCTGGTTTCGAATTGCACTGTTTCTAGATTATTTACCCATCAAAATGAAAATAATCGGTCGAACAGTTTTTGAGAAATGGTACTTTTGTTCACCATACGACTGAACTCGCGATTTTGACAACGGATTTGTAATCAGCGACCCCAAAATCCCTTATGTATCAATTTTCATAAAAAACCAATGGTTATAAAAATTTGTGCTTTAAAGGGTTAAACGATAAAAATGGCCTAAATGGCCCTTTGAAGCACAAATTTTTCTAACCATTGGTATTTTATGAAAATTGGTATATAAGAGTTTTTGGGGTACATAGCTGATAACGAATCCGTTGTTAGAGTTTCAAATTTCAAAATGTCAGGTTCAATATGGTGAACAATATAGATAATATGAACAAAAGTACCATTTCTCAAAAACGGCTCGACCGATTATTCTCATTTTCGTTGGAAAATAATCTAGAAACACTGCTTATTCAAATCCAGAAATCTAATTTACACTGCAAACATCTTTGGGTTAAATCATGTTAAGGCTCACCTTGGTAGTATATCTATGTACATGGAGAATTGTGACGTCACGCGACAAAAAGAAAAGATACGTGTCGATTACTTTTCGAAATTCTATCTGACGGACCTAATGAATTTTTGCATGTAACTTCCCTATTGCAAAATAATTATAGGGGCTATAGAGATGTTTCGCGCAAAGTTGAAACAGAATGTACATGTGTACGCGTGGAGTGCTATATGTAGATACACATTCATGCACGTGCACGTACGCACACGCACACTCGCACATATCGTCAGTGGCATATTCAGACTCGTAAAGTAGTACAACTTGTTTTGACGATAAAAACGCAGAGCAATATGGTTTATCAAACAATTATACTTTCCCTTTGAGAAAATAAAAAAGATATATCCTTAAGATCACAAATGAAAACCCTCAAACGATTTGTCTTTTACTCATTCAGTATGGTGGAGACTGGTAAGATATTCAGTACACCTTACTAGAGAGATGAGGTGAAAAATTTTAACGTAGCTCGTGGCAACAATTCTTCTCAATTTAGATTAAAATTGCATTCTCTAAACTATTTTGCACGTGATTTCTTAAATATAATTGTGAAAGTTTTTCAACATTGTAAAAGCCAAATTTGATTGTTCTTAGGCTTAACAGATCATTTTTCATAGTTTTGCAAGACTAATTCCGAATGAAAAATACATAAGTAGGAAATGAAATATTCAATTTCAGAGACAATCGAAATAAAATTTAAAAACACGAAACAAATGTCTCA
This sequence comes from Gastracanthus pulcherrimus, assembly GCA_949152435.1. Classification (NCBI taxonomy): domain Eukaryota; kingdom Metazoa; phylum Arthropoda; class Insecta; order Hymenoptera; family Pteromalidae; genus Gastracanthus; species Gastracanthus pulcherrimus. The sequence goes on along the minus strand of OX424575.1, from coordinate 165,092,959 downwards.
AATCGTACCTATTAAATAAAATTGTAATTATAAAGAGTGTCGTCGAATTACAAACGCACACGCGTTGCGCATTTTAAAATCACAACTTTCCCATTCCTTCAGGGCGGCATGTACGTCTTCCAGCTGCTTGACTCATACTCCGTGAGCGGCTTCGTGCTGCTCTTCCTCATGTTCTTCGAGTGCATCTCCGTGTCGTGGGCCTTCGGCGTCAATCGCTTCTACGACGGCATACGCGACATGATCGGCTATTATCCGTGCTTCTGGTGGAAGATCTGCTGGACCGTCACCACGCCGGCGATTTGCATAGTACGTATCGCACGTCGTATGTAGATATTGCGCGTATAAGAATTATAGAATGAGCTCGATCGCATTACCGCGAGGTCAATCGCGCGGAATAAGTAGGTGTTCATGAGCTGATTGTTTCCCCCTTGGCGTGGGCTTATAAGTATCTTCTGCCGACACTTGGCGGAATGTGCCTGTGAATGTGAATAAGATATTTACGGAGATCTGCATGAGGATCGTTGAAGAGAATGAATTGATATGATAGAGGGAACTCGGGGAAGTCGAGATTTTTCACTTGGGAACTAGGTTTATTGTCAGACATCACACATTTTGTCGTTAATTTAAAGTATAATGTTTTTCATTATTATCTATAATGAACAAGTTGTTTTTATTTTACTTTAGCTTGAAATAAAAATATTTGCTTTTATATTCAAATTTACTCACGAATTAATGTTATATTTTTATAAATATTAAAATAAGGTAAATTTTTTATTAAAATAAGTTTATTGATAATACTTTATAATATTAATGTTGGTGTCATTATGAAACTTCGTTTAAGGTGGTTTTTCCACGAGTACGGACCTTAGATATAAAAATGTATATAATAATTTGTTTAAATATTATAATATGAGAAACAGCATTGAAGTGACAGAAAATACTTTTTTCATGAAAATTTGTATATTGCAAAATTATAGATATCGCGTCAGGTAGATAATGGTTTGACAAATGATGCGCATCTTTTTTATTTTTCATCTGATTTGAATTTGGTAAATCTCATTTTGTTCCTCGAAACATTTCAGGGACTTACCAATGTAAAAATTTAAAAAAATTGGAAAACCTGCAGAATTACACTCAATAGTTTATACTTGTAAACGAAAGAACTTACAAAAACACTTATTAACTGGGCAGGATTTTCGATTTGTTTTCAATTTTTAGATCGGTAAGTCATCTCAAAAATCTTTCAATGAACAAAATGTGACCATCCAAATTAAAATCGGATGATAAATAAAAACGATTCGGATCTTATGTCAAATTATTCTCTAGTTTGTACGATATCTAATTTTGCCGTCTTTAAAGTACCCTTCTACCATATTAGCATAATGTTTCTCATATTGTAACATGTAAATAAATTATTGTATAAATTTGTATATTTAAGGTCGATTCTCGTGGAAGAACCACCATACAGCCATACAAAATATTCAATATAATTCTTTATAAATATAATTTTTGCCGATAATGAAAAAGTCAATACATTGATTTTCCGATACCCATATAGATAATATGAAATTTTAATTTATGAATATTAAATAATAATCACTAATCAATGATATTATACTCTTAGGGAGTTTTTACGTTTAACGTTATCAAGTTTGTTCCTGTTAAATATCTGGACTACGAGTATCCGTGGTGGAGCCACGTACTGGGCTGGCTCAGTGGGCTCTCCTCTATGATGTGCATACCTGGTTACATGATTTACTTGTGGTGCGTTACACCCGGAACAGCATCGGAGGTAAATTTAACCATTGGTTTCGTCAAATTAGTCATGATAGTTTAAAATACGAATTGTGAAAGTCAATTTAAAATTCAAAGAACAATAATGTTAAATAATTGAATTATTTGGACCACTGGAAAAGTGATGTCATTTTTTTCAGATCTGTATTAATTGTATTCTTTAATTTACATTTGTCCGACAAAAGAGGTAATTTTAAGTACTTTCACATTTTAAACGCAAAACTATTGAATTAAAAGCTAATTGCCAAATTAAATAAAAGATATCTGCAACTGCTGAAATAGAAATATAAATTCTAATTTTTACTATGATTTTTACCGACCAAGAAGTGAATAACTACTCATAATTATACAAGACTTATATTTAGATAAAACCAGCTTGCTTTTCATTCAATAGCAATGAACCTATGTACGAAGTTTCAGACCTCAAAATCAACGACACCCTAAAAAATTATTGGAATCAAACTTTATCAACTTTTCATTTCAATAATTCTTTTGAGTGTCGTCGATTTTGAGGTCTGAAACTTCGTACAAACGTCCATTACTACACAAGGGCAAACGATGTTTGATTTTGTCTAAATATAAGTGTTTTATATAAGTATAAGTAATTATTCACTGCCCGGTCAGGAACAATTAAAGAGGGAAATTTGAATTTTTAATCGACTTTCGAATCCCCTTAAATCATACTGACGAAGAAATGAATAATAATTAGTTTGTAATTAAGACTAGGGCATAATTTCTTTTTCTTCTGTATTAAACCATTATTGTATGCAAATTTTTTAATATTTCGACAAATGCCATTATTTGAATGGTATCCGTAAAAGCTTTGAAATATTAACTTGATGCTTTATATGATGGTATTATTATATGAGAAACTGCAATGGTATTTTCCTTTTATATAATTGTATCTATATATTTATAACTACAACTAATTATTTATTTATTGTTCGATTGGTAAGATTTCAAGTGAAAAATGTATTCTACCAAATCTAAGTGTTTTAGAATACTTATCCAATGTATATGATATGGAAATCAAATTCAACAAATTTTCTAAAATAAATGATACTGAGGATTTTTTTTACCTTCAAATGTATTGTATCATTTTCAGAAATTCCGGAAATTAGTAAGGATAGACGATGACATCGCGACTCTCAGGGCAAAGCTCAACCCCACTAAGGCTGCCGAAATCAAGGCTCAGTTCAACCTATAGAAACTTATCAACTCAATTGCCCCATTACTTTTTGTACAATTGCTCAACTGCAGAGCACGAAGAGATTGATGCAATAGCCAAAGAAAGAGACCAAAAAATAAGAACCACCAAAGTCAGAATCTTTCTGTACAAATATAGTATATAGCCTACAGTGACAATAATTTAGTGACTGTCGAATGTGACCAAAACAGAATACTAATATTTATTTTATTTTTGAAAAGCATTATTTTAAAATTTCCAAACTGTCAAAGTATAACAATGTTTAATTTATAATATAAATAATGGAAACGACAGTATTGGAAGATTGAAAGTAATGTCTTTAAAAATAAATAACTGATTTTTATATATAAGATAGATCTGTCAATAAAATAGGATTTCATATATGCTTTAGAGTTAAAAATATATTGTTTTATAATAAAACAGGGTATCTTCAATTGCCAATCCTTGATACCATGTAATGTTATAAAGCGTTATAATATAATATATAGTTTACTATCTTTCTACAATTACATAAAATATGACGTATTTGTAAAAGCATAAAATACGTATGTGTGAGCTTTATCCTGTGAATATGCATTAACAGTCATATTGCAATTAGAATTACATTTAAAGGCAGTGATTTGTTTTCATTGCAAGATGTAGACTGGACATGAGAGTGAAAAGTAATTGCTATTATTATGTATTTGTTAAGAGACACCCATATCAAGTAAATATCTATCAGACAAAAAATATGAAAATGTTGAAAGGTATAGAATGCAGCGATATACATATGAGAGCTTATAATTTTTGACACTTGCTTATCGACAATCCCGAATAATGCATTATAACCGCGTAAATTGCGTTATATCGTTTTATTTATGTTCAACGAATTGTTTTTAAGTGAATGCTGTCAAGGACAACAAAGTTGTATGTTATTCATGTTATTCTAGAATAATTGTTAAACTCATAGATTCTTCCTTTGATAAGCAACATTTGCACTGAAGAAAAGAAAAAGTTCTATAAAATAATATATAAGAAACAGCGTAGAAAGGTCTTGTAATGTTTCTGAAATTAATAAAAATTTAATACAAAAATTTTACAAAAGAAAACGATAATCATGCAGTTGTGCTGAATTAAGATACAATTTTACTTTTAATCATACTACAAAATAATAGTTGTAACATGCATGAAATCTTTTTAAAATAAATTAAACAATTTGTAACAATCCCTTGTGGTATTATGTAGCAGATTGTCATTAAAGAAGGACATTTTTATAGTTATTTGAAATGTTTATTTACATTAATAAAAAAATTATTTACATCAAAATGTAAAGAGATTAATTATATCTTACTTGAATAACAACATTATTTTTAAAGCTATATCTTATCATACAATTTGGAGAAACTAAATGTTTGTTAAATCATTTTTCAACAAATGCTTAAGTTATTTATTATTACAGATATATACTAAAGTTTATAGTTATCTCACTTTTCAGCGGTAAAAATAATGCCTCTTATTTTTATCAACAAAAATAAGTATATACATATGTATGAATGCACAAAGAAATACTTTTTATAAAACCAAATATTCATCTACTTTTATTTTTTGTCTTTTTGTATCTCTTTAATACGATGAATAAGTTGTTCCTTCCATTGATCCTCAGATATAGAATTAGCCCATTCTGGTATTGCTGTAGTTGGCAAAGTAAAGGAGGCCATCGCTGATTTAACTTGATCAATTTTATCCGCATCCAAGTCAATATTCGATGAATTACATGGGGTAGACCAAACCTCTAATGTTTCTGGAGGGACAGGTGGTTCTTGGTCATTTGATGCCGATAAAGTCTGCTCAGTTTCAGTAGGTGCATGTGTCCACTCGAAATCCTTTTAAATGCAAAATATTACTTTTAAATCAAATGAATTCTAGTTACATGTATGCAAATAAAATTATTCATCATATATTTAAAAAGAATCTTTGTATATTTTATAATTTAGCATAAAATACTAATGTTTCTAAATCAAAATTTAAATTAGGTTTAAGAACAACGCTAGTCTCACTGTATAAAAAGGAGAGGTAAAAATACAGCAGTTAATGTAGAAAATAATGGTACCGTCTACCAATGTAAGTGATATTACATTATTATATACTGTAAATTTATGAGTTTAAGGTATTATTACTCAAAACTGGTATTGTAACAGTATTTAATACTGTAATATTATTATATTGGTTAGTGATACCTTTATTTCCTACATTAACTGCTGCAATTTCACCTCTGCATTTTTTACAGTATTTATAAATAGTTGGATTGTACATTTGCAAATAAAGAAACAAACCTCGTCGTCATCATCATCTTCATCTAATGGTTCTCCCTCAATTGGAACTTGAGAAAGAGGCATATATCCTGCTGGTCCAGCATCTTCATCTTCACTATCAGATTCATGTGCAGTTATTACATTAACATTTACATTAGCAGTATTTAAATTGTCCACTGGTTCCTGAGTTGGCTCTGGTGACATTTTAATATTTTAAAATATTTTTGATTTATTGATTTATAAGGTGAAATATTAATTTAATGATAGTTTAGAATTATCCACAGAATCCCTTTTAAAATTGAATATGTATAAACTATCTTGATTTGTTATTTAAAAACACTTGTTTCGTTTAACATAACCTTCCTCTTTTGTTTTGACTGTTGTTAATGGTCGTAAAAATGATGTTTATAAATACACTTCAATGAAAACCTTCAAATAATCAGTATTGCATGTATGTCTTGCACATATACATATATTTTATAACCACTTAATAACGCTTTATGGATGAAAATGATATGAATAATAATTACAATGAGAACAGTGGATCAGTTATCATATCAATGTGTCAAAATGCGACCAATGCGACGTGTTACTTAAGAGATAAAACAGGAAATTGATTTGACATGAATTGCTGATGTTGGTAACATTGACGTAGATATGCCGCGAAAATTCGAAGTTGCATAAACCAAATGATTAATCAAATGCATAGATTATCATACATAACATGTCGTATTTTATTGTAATATATTATATAATTTAAAAGAAAAATACCTGTCTAAGATATTCCTGTGTTAATAATTTTTAAAAATTATTGATAAAATTAGAATTGATAAAAAACATATAAAATAGCCGAGTTCAGTAGCTGATTGGATAGGGTACGCTTGACGTTAAAAATATCTGATCAAATTTATTTGAATTTTTTTCAATACTACAATTCATTGGATCGAATGCTCATTTCCGCTAACCTCATTGGCGAATTTCTAAAAATTCAATAAATTCGACCAGATACTATTAACGTATAGTGAACAAGACTATCACGCTGGAGACTCCGTTTCGATTCCCAAGCAATTGACACTTTAAAAATAAATGTTAACGAAAAACACCTCTTGACCCGTAATAACTGTAAAACTAATGAATTGCCTATAATAAACCAAAAATACATTGTAGAAAATCCTTCTTATATTCTGCACATTATAGGGGTATATTATGAAAAAGTGAACTGTCCCAGAATCTTTAATGAAAATACACTCTTAAAAAATATCGATACGATAGTTATCGTAGATAATGAAGTAGGAATGTTAGTTGATAGCTTTACAACAAATATTCGTAACAAAAATACAATAACAATTTTTACTAATAATAATAATCCTGCATGCAGTCCTAAACGGGTCGACAACAGCCTCTTATTCTGTACTGTACAATAAACATATCTCCAGGGACTAATAACCTTGCATATCTCATATTTAAATCATTAAGGCCCGGACACTTAAAAAGGAACAGAGAAAAAACACAAGAATAACATTAGCTACTATACACTATTTTTAGAAAATGTCTGTATGGATGTATGTGTGTGTGTGCGCGCGCGCGTGTGTGTGTGAGTGTGTGTGTGTGTGTGTGTGTGTGTGTGTATGTGTGTACGTATGTATGTATGTTTACCAGCATTACTCAGCATAAACTTGGTGAAATTAATTGTTTCAGAACTTGTTTTTTTTAAGGAAGGCGGCACAAAGAAAACAAAATTGTTTTCGATACTTTTTCGTTTTTTAGCGATTCTTCGATTTTTGAGTTTTAGTTATTTTGATTTTTTAATACCTTTGAAATAACATCATCGATTCAGCAAAGATGAATTTGAAAGAGCATAAAATTACCTATCATTTCCGACCCGAAATTTTTAAAAAGATATTTCCTTTGTTTGGTATACACGAAATCGTCATTTTTTCTCAAACGGTTATATCTGTGAAATATAAGACGGAAAATTTTTGAAAAAAATTGAGATGATTAGGAATATATAGAAGAATATTCTGTGAAATTTTGGAGGCTTCATATTTATCTTATGTCAAGAAAAAAATAATTTTGTTAAAAAAATCGCTTTCTTTCTCCGATGATAACTGAAGTAAATCGAAAGCACTTCTTCTGAAATTTTACAGGAAGGTAGCTTTTTACTATCTGATGACCTGTATGTTTTTTCAGATATTGAGATAATTTATTTTATGATGTATTGCGCTTATGTTTTTTGTCAATTTTTTTTATCACTTATATCTCGAGAACAGCACGGTCATTTTTTACCATTCAGGGCTCATTTTTTATGCTTTTAAATGGAGATTTATTATTTAAAAGAAGTTTAAAGATTCAGTAAGAACTTACGTAAGAACATACGTACGGATTTCAACGAAGATCTTACGTAAGTATTTATGCAAGTTCTTACTTGCTATTTTAAATTGAATTAGCCAACTAAACAATAAATTAAACAAATTAATTTAACATCTATTGATATACCCATTATGCTTCGGATTATGGTACTTTTGAGACATTAAAATTATTTTTAGTAATTTTGAAATTTGTTTAAGCTGCCTGTGTAAGAACTTGCATAAGAACTTGCGTAAGAACTTAGGTAAGAAATTAAGTAAGCATAAAAAAATTTCAAAATTGCGTAAAATTTTAATAAAAAGAAGTCTTCTTCTCAATGTAACTCTGGATGCTTTTACAGTAAAAAATGGCCCTAAAACACAATAAAACTAGACGAAAAGAGCTTAAATTTAAGCTTTGTTGCGTATAAAAATATTAATTCGAGTAAAAGTTATTAACAATCAAATATGATGACTGGAAATGCATGAATATTGGTCGAAACTTAATTGTTATAAATTAAAGGAGAGTGCACACCCTCCGGGGAACGAATTTCAGTCAGACTTTGGGAGGTGTTTTTTGGTACCCAAAAATGAAGCATAGTACCCGTAATTCATTCTATTGGCCGCTTATTGTCAAGATATAAGGTAATTTACTCGAAATATGCGTTATTTTAATGAAAAAAATGTACCTCTTCTTCTAACCATAACTCTACACATTCTTATTATAGATAAATGATTCAAAATATAATGAAAAGTAGTCAAAAAGACCTTTAATTTAACTCTGTAACATTTTGCATACCGTTTTAGTAACCATTTTTAATTGTTAATAACTTTTACACGGATTATTTTTATACGTAACAAAGCTTAAATTAAAAGTCTTTTCGCCCAGTTTTATTGCGTGTTAGGGCTGTTTTCTACTGTAAAAATACGCAAAGTTACGTTGAGAAGAAGACGTGCTTCTTTATCTCGAGAAAAAAGGCCCATTGGAAAAAACTACGGGTGCTAGGCTTCATTTTTAGGTACAAAAAAACTCCTAAAGTTTCATCAAATTTAGAGACCGAGAGGGTGTGGACTTTCCTTGTTATTTATCACAATAACGCCACTATTAATGCAAATTCCATCAGGTGACTTGCCTTTTTATCAGGGCGTTGTTGGGGCATCAGTATGGTTATCCGAAATCAGGCAAGTTTTACGAGCCTCTTACTGATGTAAGCATTACAGATCCCAGCACAACCGTAATACGGTGCAAGAGTGAAACTTTGGTAACTACGTACGGTCCTACTGTTACGCCGTGGCAATACATATATACATTATTTTTTAATATTCACATTTCATATGTTTACTATTTTAAATATTCATATTTTACATATCAATTATTTTAATATATTTATGTATTCACATGAAAATCATATCTGATATTGCTAATTTACTTATAATTATAATTTACTTATATTCTTAATATTATTCATGTATGTGTTTTTGTTATACGCTTAGAATTGTAAGTTTTTAAAAGTCGCATAGACGTACGCACGTATAATTTCTCACGGAAATACGTCAACGAAAAACCGCTTCCTTCAAGCAAAAACTTTATGCTTATGTATGACAGCATATGCGAAGCGGAAAATCTTCGGACTCCAAAACCCGTGCCTATTCCGTGCGATACGTTCGGGTTAAGTACCAAAAAAGGGGATCGGACCGACGCCGCGCAGTTTAATGACTTTATGACCATTTTTTCTACTTCCTACCAACCTCGCATCGATGCGCATCTGCAGGGCTCGTGTTTGGACCTTAAAACAAAGGACAGTTTTCATCCAATGACAGTTCCCAATTCCAACAAGACACTCCTACATCATCCCTTCCTCTGCATAGCCGAAATCACAGACTATTCAAAAAGTGCATTTGACAGACAGATATCCTCTCGACCGCCGCGCAAGCAGCATCTCAAATAACCACAACTTCACTGCGAATACATCATATTATAGACTTTGTTCAATGTTTGTTTTCGTTATAAATTTGTTATTAGATTAAGTGTATTTTAATGTGAATAATCATTTTAGTTAAATATTAAATTTAATTAAAAATATTTTGTTGTGTCCACTTATTTCTTATATTAATTTGGCGCACAGCAGAGGTCGGCACGATACTCGTACCTGCTTCACCACCTACCGTACAATAAAATACGATTTTTACTCGGGTAATGACCCTGAACATTCCTGAATTAGTATTTTCAAGCTCATTTATTTTATTTGTATGGTCGTAAATGTCTTAAAGCTTATTTAGTCATTGTTGTAAATAATGAATAAAACTGCAATTAAAGTATAAAAAAATATAAATAGTTTTTTATTACTTTTCTGCTAAACCTGTATGAATATTTTGAATACATAGTAGAAAAATCCTTTATATAAATATATTTTTTCCACTTTTATGTTTGGCTTAATATTTTAATCAATAATCTTTCATTTAGAATTTATCTAAACGATGCAAAAACTGCCATGTATGATAATGATGTTTTGACCAGCTAAAAAAATAATTAGATTATTAATTATTGTTGCATGAAGTATCATTACTTAAATTAGGAACGAACATTTGAAATACTTTTAAACAAAAATGTTTCATTTAGGAATTTAAAAGGTATTTAGAATTTTCATTTAGAAATGTTTTTTTGGAATAAATAATAGCATGAATTATGCCCGTAATTTGAATATCGACGCCTGAGCGGAAAAACCTCTTATCTCAGCTCGCGCCAAGAACCTCTTAACTCGCCGCGGCGAAGAACATCCTATTTCGGCCCGCACGAAGAAACTCCTAACTCGCAGCGGCAAAGAAGATCTTATCTCGGCCCGCACGAAGAAGCTTCTCATATATTATCCGTATAATATTATTATATAATAATATTATAATAATATTATACAGATGATATGTGAGGATACCTTGCAATATATTTATAAATAAAAATCTATTTTGTAGTTATTTTTAATAAAATATTAAAAATAAGTTTCTTTACGCTGGCCGAGATAGGATATTCTTCGCTCGAGCCGAGCCCATGCAAGAAGATTCTAATGGTCCAATATTGGCCGAGTACTCTGCCAGATATTCAGTACTATCAGATATTATTGTTCTAATGCTGGGGCAATACTGAAATGATAACAATGGGCCAAGGTTAGCAAGCCAGTACTGGGCCAATGCAGGAATTACAAGAACTGCCGATATTCGCAATTTTAGTGCAAAATATAACAGAAAATATATCATTTACGGCAGACTTTTACCGATTCACTAAAATTACTATGCATAGATCTTAATCGCATGATTCCACTAAACAGTAGCATTTATTTTATATAATTGGCGAATATATTTTAAAATAACAATTTGCAAAAATTAGAGGTTAAAAAGTAGGTTATGACAAATCCGCGATACTATTGTTTTTCAATCTGACGTGCTGCATTTTCAAGTCCGACTGAGTACTGGCATTACAGCAAAACCAGACATTTATAATAAAAATTTCATTACTGGCCCGTTGTTATCATTCCAGTAAAAATAAAGTGCCGGAGCGATGCTGGCGTCGAATTAATTGTTTAGCAGTAAAGAGCCAGCAGTGGCCCGTATTGTCAGTAATGGCAATTCTTACATGGGAAGTTGGATGTTCTTCGCCGTGGCAAGTTAGAAGGTTCTTCGCGCGAGCCGAGATAATAGCTTCTTCACGCGCCAACCGAGATAGGAGGTTCTGCGCAGCCTAAGATAGGAGGTTCTTCCGCTCAGGCGTCGATATTCTCTTCGTAATTATAAATATTCAGTATTACCGCTCCAAAATTCGCAACATTCATGACATATATCCCTCCAGCTGTTAGTTGACATGGTTCTATGCATCGCAACATCATGAACTTTAAAAGTTTCTTAGTTTTTTGAGAGCACTCGTACCATTCATTGTTATAGCTAACAATGAAAAAGATGGTCGATATGTTTAACTTATAAGTTTTAAGATAATGAAAAAATAACAATGAAATTTTGTTGCAACAGTTGCTAAACTTACGCATCGTACAAAATTCCTCCACTGGAGTCACTTAATTTTTGTCCTGGCCAACTAAGATAAAACATGTGTATCATCAGTCCTATAAAAATCATGGTGTATCTGATCAATTCCATTGGTCGATCTAAATTCATGATTATCTAAAAACAATATTATTATATCGTTGTATGTCGTTATCGTGATAATCTAGATTATATTACGAATTTCACAAATGAACTTACTACGACCGATCCAATACTAAGAACCATCACATTCGCGCCCATTAGAAATAGAAAATTGACAGCGTAAGAAGATTCAAGAACATTTGCGAAGCTAAAATCATTATGAAAAAGGATAACTTATTTTCATATTAAAAAAATGAATTCATGACAAGCAATTAAATTTAATAATGTTACACAATATAAGACTAATATAATATAATAAACTCAACTTTATAACTTTTTGGTGTAATTGAGCACTTCGAGAAATCAATTCGTATGGAATGTCCTTTTCCTCACTATCAATTGATTTAATTTTCGTTGCACATGTTGCTAGTTGTAACCGCAACCTAAAAGGTTATATATAGTAGAGATGTAACGCATGACATTTATATTATAAAATATATATAAAATAAGTAGTACTTTATGTTTAATAAATATATTTTTACCCATTACTTTTTATATAATACAATGAAATACAAGTAAGAGACATTTAATCAATTTACTGCACAAGTAATAAAGTACATATGCCTTCCAAAAAGTATGTTATGTCGTTGGCCTACACTTACTGCTCTAATTGACCAACGGTTCGCCAACGACTGCTCTATTTGTGATTCTAAAAATTCATTTTCAAATTATAAATTGAATCATTAAATGTACGTCATTAAATGTATATTTTACAATAAGCCACTGAATGGTAAAAATAATAGCGCATATGCTGTCATGAAGTTGTAAAATATAATTAAATTTTTATTTAAAGTAGGGTTATGGTTACGAATGGTTTACGAATGTATATGTGTATATTATGCCTACCCGCGCTTCTCGCGCAAACTAACAGCGAGTCTTGAGTTGCGGAGCATGCAAATATCTCTCGCAACTACTGGTTTTGGTATAATTTTTTACTATTCATCCAACTTCCCATGTTTTCATATTATACTATAGAATTGATAAAAAGTATTTTTATTTTATACTTAATTCTTAATTATAATAGTAAATTATAATATATTATCCTAGTGGAAATGGTTTTAATGTCAAAAGTTTGCCAAAGATTGCCAAAGTTTATTAGAGTTTGACAAAGTTTCTCAGAGTACGCTAAATGTCTTCCAATTGGCCGTTTTGGCTCACATATGACAAATTTTGGCACACTTTTGGAAAACTTTGGCAAATTTCGGCAAACTTAGATAACTCAGACATACTTTGGCATACAAGATTTCTTCCACTAGAGTAGTAAACTAAATCATCAATTTACTACACCTAACCTCAATTTTGAATTAAGTGTAGATATATTTAAATGTGAATTTTTTAAGTAAACTATATAATTATGCTCATATAATGACTTTTTATTGATTGCATAATATACCATAACACTTTACATAGCTTGCTTAAGCAAAATTTAGTGCTTTTCGCCGTTCTCAAATTTTCAGCATTCGTTGGCCAACGACGGGCAGAAAAGCGTTTCAAAATAAGTGGGTTCGTTGGCGAATGGTTGGTGAAACTACTGGCCAACCTTAGTAAAATTGGCCAACGATTGACGAGTCGTTGGTGAAAGTTTCTACCAGGGGTACAAAGGGTGAAAAGTAGCCTTTTTTGCCCGCGTGTGGTTTGCAGTACGGGTCGAGGCGATCAAGCACAAGCCGAAGGCGAGTGCGACTTGCGAGCCAAAGACAATGAGTACTGCAATCATACAAGGGCAAGAAAAATTTTTTACCCAAGGTACACATCGTACTTTTTGTCATATATGTCTTGATTTCGCGTTTTTTTATGCCTCTAAATCGGGTGTAATTGTGCCTGTTTTCGAATCGGTGTAAACATATATTTATAAAACTAAAATAAAAGATCAATAAAAATGTTTACCAAATTTTCAAATTCAGCCTATGTTTTGAAATTTTGTTGTTATGTTTACGTTATATATGTGCTATTTTACGTTATTTTGCGTTATTTTACGCTATTGTGCATTATTTTACGTTTATCTACGTTTCTTTACATCTAAGAATCAGAACCTTCCTCTATCCCCCTTTATCTACGTTATTTTGGCTTATTTTTCGAAAATTTTCGTTATTTTACCGTTACTTATGAGCTAATTAACGTTATTTTACGATAATTTATGTTATTTTAAATTATTTTACATCTAAGAATCAGACCTTCTCCATATCTCTCTTTTTCTACGTTATTTTAAGCCTAAAAATCCAGGCCTTATCTATATCAAGTTATTTTACGTTACTTTCCGTTATTTTATGGTTATTTTAAAGAGGACTGTATTTAATGTTTGACCAATGTTATATATGTATTAACGTTCTAACAACAAATAATTAATTATAAATATTATTAGCTTGCTGTCGCAAGTTGCAGCTGATTTAAAATTAATTAAGTATCCTAATAAGACTATAATTGTGCAAATAAATTTGTCAATAATTGTTAAATTATAATCATTTATCAATTTTACGTTAATTTATAACTTTTGGATTATAATACCTAGGGAAACAAGATTATTATTCCCGACATCTTTCAGGAATTGCTGTTTATCCATAAATTCCGTAATTGTTTCCGTATATGTATGTTATCCTTATTATTTTGTGATATGTCATAAGCATTTACGAGAAGTATGGATGGCGTATATCGTTGGATGTATACGTATTAGTTATTATATTATATTATAATGTTTAAAGTTGTTTTTAACGTGAAGTATTTAACTAATTCTGGTATTTTATGGATTATAAAAAAATCGGGAATTGGCACGCGAAGCGGGCAGAGGGGCGGAGCCTCCTGATATATATATGGGTCATTGTAATACTTTTCAAACAAACCTTGCGCATTCATGTCAAGGATTTTGCCGGCGATTTTTTATATAAAAGTACTCATCAAAATAGGCTCTCAAAAAATTTCTTAGCACCTGAGGTCCCCTGTGCGACCTAGCAGAGTGTTATGAATTTTCAAAAATGGCCAAAAATGGCTATTATTGAAAAATTCGTGAGAGCTCTCATTAATACCAATTTGAATGTATAAAAAAAAACCTTTCTTTTTTTAGGAACTTTAAGAAAAAAACATTAGATCCCCTTGTAAGTTTACGTAGGGTAAAAAGAAAGCTGACAGTTAAGTCCATCGCCGCACTGGTCGCAGGTTACCGGCTCGTTTTACTTTATGCCCACTAGTTACGCCAATAGAAATGAGAATACAACTGGCCTAAACTTAGTTTGTGAAAATCAATACATGTGTTACAAAAAATATAGTGTGCACTACAGGCAAGAGAGCCTTTTTGACCTCGTGTGTTTGCAGTACTACTCGTCTCCGGCTCGCTGTATGACAAAAAAGGCCCACTTATCACTCATGGTGCTCTACTTTTCATACAAAAGATCGTCGGTACGTAACAAAGACTCGAGTGCGCATGAATTTTTAAAACTTGTTTGGAATGACCCAATTATTTGTAAAAGTAAAAATTGGATAAGTAGCGCTGTTGTTGGAGATAATTCTATCTTCGAAATATTTAAAAAAAAAGCTTCGAAAAAAGTCCCGACAAACCCTTTGTTTCTCAAGTTATCACAGTTTTAGATGATTTATAAAGGCTCTTTAAATAAATTACCTGACCACAGCCATTAAACCAACGCATTGTTCTACGCAAACTGCATAGGTGGCATCAACGGTGGAAAATATTACTACTAACATTATACACGTCCAGCTCTCGAATATATAGACTTTTCCATAATGTTCATATTTGTCCAGAATATATTCGCCGTCGAGTATGAAAATTCGCGGCCGAGAGCCGTTAATCGGTAAAATTATGTCTATTGCCATTGGAATCATTGGCATGGTAATAAACATAATTAAAGCCATAAACATGTATCCTGAAAGAATCTTTTTTTAAGCGCTATTCTATTGATTATTTTGACCGATTCAAAATACGAAATTATTCCGTTAATATAGTTGATTGGAAAATCATTAGAATCTCAAAAGTAACCTACCAATGTAACCAATAGTCAATAATCTTCCGGTCTCAGAATATTCGACAAGCGTACGTATTTCATCTTTATCATCTAATAGTTTCCAATTTTGAACGATATTTTGATATACAATTTGTATCTGTAAATTATATGCAATTCAAAGTACATTATTATTACTTACGAAAAGTATTGCATATTGTAAAAGATTCTGATTATTTATATAAGAATAAGTTTCAATATTTCCACGCTCACCTTTCTTTCTGTAGCGATCGTTGTGATTAGCTTCAAGAAAATTCCAAGTATAAAGAACATTGTCGCCGCACCTTGTATTACTTTATCTGCATCCACTTTCGAATATTTAACTAAACTAATCACCTGTTTAATATTAAATATTGTTTTTTTCTTCAAAAATAATATGCACACAGAGTCCAAACGCATCAATTTGTTATTGCTTAAAAAATTCAATTAATTTAAGATGAATATTATATATGTTTGAGATCACTCTAGCAGCACCTTAGTAGACGAATAATTTATTTTTAACCGAGTTCGAAAAAGGAGGAGGTTCTCATTTCGACATGTATATATATATATATTTTCCTATGTATGTTCGCGCATTACTCCGAAACTACTGGACCACTTAGAATGAACTTTATTTTTATGAAAGAGGATCATCCCATTCCATTTTTGTAAGGGTTGGTCTAATATCTGATCAGTAATTTAGTTTTTTACTAGATTTTTTTTCGTACATTTCGGCCTTTGTCGACTCTGTTCGCCAATTATTCGGAAACTACTGAACCGATTTGGATAAACTATTTTTTTAATGAAAGCGGATGATCCCATGGGGGTCTGATATCATTACTGGGCCAGTATCGATCCAATACTAAGTTAGTACAGGCATTTTGTTATGTTCGTCCGCCGATTATTCCGAAACTACTGAACCAATTTGGATAAACTTTTGGATATAAATAAATAAAATTAAATGTGATCGGTACAACTAAAAAATATAAAATAAAAAGAATATTAAAAAAACCGCTTGCGAAAAAAATGCTCTAAAAAGTATGAAATAATCGATAAAAAGTATGAATAATCGATAAAAACCTTTTCGCAGTCGTCGTCGAATTTCATACGGACTTATAGTATCTTTCTTATGGATATGCTTTAGAACTTATACTGGATTGTATACTGGAAGTACTTTTTGAAATTGATATTTTGTGTATGATTTCTTGTTATTTTTTATAAGACTTTTACTTACACCGGAGAGTCTTGCTCTCAAAGGCAAATATGTAATGATTGTGGATAAAATGTAAATAACCTAAATTAAAAAAATATATAATAATCAAAATTAAAAATATACAGGGTGGACCATTTTAATCTATTATGGGAAATATCTCAGAATTATGGTTGGATACAGAAAAATGTTTGAGACAAAAGTTGTAGTGGTCAAAGGGGGTCAACTTTTGGAACCAACGACCTTGACCTTGAAGTTGTTTTCAAAGGTCATTCCAAGGTCAAGATCATTTTTTTAAATGAGAAGACCTACTTTCTACTAGGTTTTCTCATTTAAAAAAATGATCTTGACCTTGAAATGACCTTCAAAAACAAGTTCAAGGTCATGGTCGTTGGTACCAAAAGTTGACCCTCTTTGACCTCTACAACTTTTGTCTCAAACATTTTTCTGTATCCAACCATAATTCTGAGATATTTCCCATAATAGATTAAAATGGTCCACCCTGTATATGCGTTTCGTCCCAGATATGTCTACTGGACTCATTAGCAAGGGTAACATAGACAGACCCTGTCTTTAACGGGAACAGAAATTATTAGTAATTGTAAATATATTAAATAATTTTCAGATGCCTATAGTGATGAAAGGAAATTTCTTCTCTCAAATACTTATGTTCTTTAAAACTTTAAGCGCGAAAGTACACAAGCTCTTATTTAAAAACTATTTACTAATAATAATAATACCGATTTTTACGCGCGCTTTAAAACCTGAAAATATTAATGCCGATTTTTATTTGTGATTCAACTGCCCGGGGGTTGTTGTTGACGCTGCCGAATTTCGAAACTGAATGATGGCCAGTCGAAAAAGGTATAAGGATATGTTTGCTGGGGAAATGAGAGGGAGAGAAAAAAATTCTTAGGCTCAATACTTTCTCCAGTAACATACTATTACTATTGTATCTTAATTAATATTACATTTTTAAGGCAACATATATAATATTTTATAATATAAGAATGTAAAAAATTATTCAATAAATAAAACAAAGAAACATAATAAATTCGGAATGTTACATATATTATATTACATTAGCCTCGTTTATGATTATAAAAACAAATGAAATTGTACAATGAATAAAGGCGATTCTCAATTAAAAATAACTAAGTAGTATTTTAATAATTTTTTTCGCTTTTTTACTAAAATTACAGAACGATAGGTAATAATCCTTATCACAGCAATTTTTTCTCGATACGTAATTTATTAAAATTATTTAAATATTTAAATTAACTGTAATCAGATGTTAGTACATAGGTTCACTGAATTCCTAATCATCTAAAATTTTGTGAACGATTTGCCATCATAGATTTCCGAGATATAACCGTTCAAACTAAATATGACTTTTTTTCGTATATAACATAAGAAGGGAAAGAGCCTATCTAAAATTTGCGGTTGTAAAAGATAGGTAATTTTATGCTTTATTTAATGCATTTACAGAAAATTGATCATAATTTTTCTAACAAACCACAAAACTGGAAAAACTAATACTCAAAAATCCAAAAATTGAAAAATTGTTATAAAAGAAGAACGAGTCGATGAATCCTTAAATTTCATTTTAATTTCGAATGTTCATTAAAAACGAAACAAATGAACCCTGTTTGGTAAAAAATGACAATGCCACACTCGAGATAATATAAGCAATCAAAAAAAGAAATTTAAATACATAACCTCAAATATCTTGAAATATAATGGTCGCTGTAATCTGTGCTTAGAACTCGTTCAAGAGATACTAAAGAGCTACCGTTTTGGGAAGTTTCAAATCAAATGTTGCCGATTTACTCCAGACTTCGCTACTGAATAAAAATAGATTTTTTTTTTAAAGATTTTTCTCTCTTCAAAAGAAAAAGATAGAGTCTAAAATAATTTATAATATATTCTTTTCCATATTCCTAATCATCTCAATTTTTATCAAAAATTTTCCTTGTTATATTTCACAGATATAACCCTTTGAGAAAAATGACGATTTCATAAATAACAAAACAAGGGACATAGCTTATTAAAAATTTCGGGTAGAAAAAGATAGGTAATTTTATGCTCTTTCAACTGCATTATCACTCAATCTATGATATTATATGTACGGTATCAAAAATCCCAAAAGACTAATATAACTAATACTCAAAAATCGAAAAACCGCTCAAAAGGCAAAAAAAACATTTTTTGGGCGCCGTCCTTAAAGAAAAACAAAAAAGCCCCGAAAGATTAATTTTTACCGAGTACGTAATATATATAACATTCAAAATTTATTAGGTTTTTTTGTTACATTTTTATAAAATATTTTTCATATGGTACCTTAAAAATGCAATATTTATTAAGGTACAATAAAAGTGGTGACACTTGTTACTAATAATCCATAATAGGCATATTATTATGCGAATTTATGTTTTAAGATCATGCTTTCTAGTAGAATAGCATTTAAGTCACCTGTATTGCATGGTTCCATGGTATTATATTATAAGCGCAACATGATTACTGTCGTCTTAATTACAAAAAATCGAATACAAGTAAATTGTTTACGATTTGGACAATTACGAAACTTTAATTCGAAAAACTGATGCCATATTCGTAAATGTGTAGAAGAGCTTCCGCAAATTAAAAAAAATCAAACCTTAACGTCATTCTAGAGTCGAGATAATGAAATTGAGATGATATGAAGACGCGAAACCAAGTTTTCGCGTGCGAGCAGTTTTAAGTACAAAATTTTCCGCTTACATCAATGACGTTGGATCTACGAAATGTGATCCGAAATTTCATTCTAATGTCATTTATATATGCAATTATATTATTACCTGAAACTTACCAGAGTGGTATCATGCTACAAAAGGAATGGCAATGATGTATTGGTTTGTCATAATTCAGTTTATTTATTAATTGTAATCAATCATACATCGGTCAAAGATTTGGGAATTTAGAAAGAGTTAGGAATTTCGACGGGAAATTTGAATCGTTTGACACCCTATTAAATGGTTTGATCTGACAGTATAAATAGTGGATGGAATACGGTATATTATCATAAAAAATTCATTAAATGAGATAAGTATGAAAGTGTAATTACTAATCTGAGTGTTTAAAAGATTTGATTTCTTTGTGTCTACTTTTATTTTCAGTAAAACCGATATAAATAAGTAGACGCATGTTAAGAGTAAATAATACCTTTTTCCAAGAGAAATTTTACATAGAAAGACATTTTACTAAGGAAATTACACTGCTCTAAAAGCTTAGTCTTAAATTATTGTATATGTGACTTATTCACACTTTGTTTGTATAGCTTTTTTTTACATTATCCCTTTAAGTCCAAAGGTCTTTTTTCGATTGAAAAAAAATATGGGAAGCGGTTTATTAGCTCAAAAATGTTTACGAATGGTTTTTTCAAGAGAAGAATGCTCTTAGTATGATTTATCGAGGCGGATATAAAAAACTAATATGTCGTATTTATACTCTTATATTAATTAAATTTTAACAACTAGCATGGTAATTAGTTAGTTTGAGTTATTATACAAGTATCTACCAAAAGTATTAAAAGAAAGAAAACATTTTCTCCGAGTTTTTAAGACAAAATCTATTGCGCCATACGCATTGCTTTCTGCCACCCGCATTGTTTTTTGTTATGGCATCACTATTTGCGTTATCATTTTAAACAAATGCCTCCTTTTAGACTTTAAAACCCACTGATATATTCTTCTTAACCCCCTAGAAGTGACTATTTACTGACTAGACAAGATACTGTTCTAATGTCTGCAGGCACACTTGGAACCTAAAGGGTTATACTTATGTGACACCAATTTTTTCAGGTTATATGAGTGTAGAATGACATATTTTATGTCAAAATAGTTATTTGAACGAATACAAATATTATAGATATGAATGAGGTATGCTATTTAAATGTATTGGTACATTAACATTCTACAAGTTTAACCCGCTCTTACTCAACTTTGTATTTTCAGATCCTGCGCGCAGCCTCCTGATCAGCCAAGAACATGAAATAAGGTCCACCAGGGCTTAAATTATTTCTTATTTATGCAATAACATGTAAGTATTATAAGATTAATGGAAAAAAATGTGAATTTTCATTTTTTTTTGTTTTCAGAAATGGTGAATGCTTCAGATAATCAATGATACATATTATAAGTAGTTCGAAACCTGTAAAACTTTATATTTTAATTTTGAGTAACCAGGAGGCTGCGCACAGGAAAATAAAGGCGCTGGCCAATTATCTAAGGTCTCGTTTATAATGAAGCAACAAAGTTGTATGTAAATGCGTCTTGTTGTGTTTTCTGCTATGTAAAAGTATATTTATATGTCGCCGAGAGTCAACTCCGCGCCTCACTATAAATGCGCCCTAAGAGATAAAGTAGCGAAGGGGACTTTTTGAAGGTGAAATATGTTGATATAGTATATATCGACGGCTGAGCGGAAGAAACGATCAACTCGGCGCGCAATCGAAAAAGAGATTAATTCGGATCGCGCCCCGAGAGTAGATAAACTCAGATATCGCGTGAAGGACGGCTTATTTAGCCAATTATTCCTCGCTTTACGTCATGTTTTGGCAACTCTAAAAAAAAAATAAGAACGAATATGACCAAAAAAATGTAATTTACTATTTTTTTCTTTATTAGGAAATAAATTCCTTTTAGTAGTTGTAGATTGTTTTACTAGATGGTCAGAGGTTATACATTTATACAATATTAGAGCTGATACAGTAGCTGAAGCATTAGTTTCTCAAGTAATTATTTCACGAGTTAGCTGATCTATTAGGTATCTTTAAAACTAGGACGACAGCATTACACCCACAATCAAATGGTCAAGTAGAGCAACTTACTCGTACCATTTTACAGTACTTGACTTTATATATTTCACAAAACCAAAACAACTGGGACGAACTGTTTCCGATATTTCTTTTGGCCTATCGATCTTCGCAAAATGAGACGACAGGATTCACTGCAGCAGAAATATACATTGAACGTGATCTACGATTACCACTCGATTTGCTCCAAGGATTCCCCTGAAGATAACTTCAATACGTCAACTAACTACGTTATAAAACTAAAGAATCAAATGAATAAAATTCATAACCTGGTCAGACAACGAATACATATATATATAAAACGAAAATTTGATATGACAAGACTTCAAAAATCAAGGATTTTATTCAAGGACAGAAAGTTTGACTATTTAACCCCCGAAAGACTGTTGGAAAACAGTCCAAAATTCAATCAGACTAGGAAGGATCTTACAAAAACGTAAAGAAGATTAACGATACTGGTTTGTATTAGAAAAGGCCCAAATCAAAAGAATAAGATCAATAACTCTGATCGTCTGGCGATTTACAATCAACGAAATTGACAGCCTCTGTCTGCTCTTCTGTCAATTTTCAGATCTGTGGTCTTCCTTGAGACGATTGGTAAATGCCAGAACAAGAATTTGGGTAGGACCTTAGACAGTCAACTCACTCCCTAATTCTGCCAACAACGCTAAGAAAACACTAACATAATTTCAAATTCAAGACGCGGGTCCTCCTTTCAAGTCCTGGAGTGATGATTGGAACCTGCACTAGAGCCATTACTCGGTAACTTGATGCCTGAGTGGATCAAGGTAGAGGATATTTGTGACTTGTCATGGTATTATCATTGGAACAAAAAAGAAGATCAACCCGCTTGGATTCGAAGATGTTGAATTATCGAAGACGACAATTTTCAAAGGGGGGAGCAGCGTTATGTACGCAATTTGAACACACGAGTGTTCGAATGGGCGTGATGTTGTAGTTTTACTTATCGACCAGCTGATAGTTTGTTTTGTAATTAGTCAGTCGTCTGTTTGTGACAGCTGATCTAATTAGATATGTTTGTAATCAAACATTTTAGTGTACGAGTTTTTAATAAAGCCTTTATTATTGTGTTCTTTTATAAATAACGTGTCTTATTTATATTCAATTATGTAAATAAATTTATCAAGTAAGAAAAGTACATTGAAAACATCAAAATCGTTTTAAAAGCCACTCGTTTTAGCAAAATCAGCTGCAGATGTAAGTATTCATATTAAAAAAATATGTGAACTGATTGCCAGAATACGAAAATAATTGAAAGAAGCAGCATGCAAATTGTAAGGCAAAGCCAAGCGCTAGGTCTGCGCATTATAGCGGCTGACCGCCGTGCACTAAAGCTCAAACCATTTGTCCAGAGTAGAATATTTTCGGCTCAAAAATTTTTTGCAGGTTCATGACAACATTCCGAACAAATAATCGCATTTTTGGATTGGAAAGTAAAAATC
This sequence comes from Gastracanthus pulcherrimus, assembly GCA_949152435.1. Taxonomy (NCBI): domain Eukaryota; kingdom Metazoa; phylum Arthropoda; class Insecta; order Hymenoptera; family Pteromalidae; genus Gastracanthus; species Gastracanthus pulcherrimus. The sequence continues at coordinate 165,069,623 of OX424575.1, read as the reverse complement.
AAAATGAAAAACGATTTCTTCAAAAAGACGGAAATAAATATTTTGATTTTTTTGCTTCCTTCTGGAGGAATCTCTGTAATAGTAAAACAAAAAGTTTTCTTATAAACAACTTACAAACATGTTTTGGGCCATTTGGATCCAAAATGCACTATTTTTAGTAAATGTCAGTATGGGTATGTCTGGGTGTGCGTGTGCGTGTGCGTGTGCGTGTGCGTGTGAGGGTGTGTGTGTGTGTGAGCGCGTGTGTGCGTGCGTGTGTGCGTGCGTGCGTGCATGCGTGCGTGCGTGTGAGTGTATGTGTGTGTGTGAGCATGTGTGAGTGCATGTGTGTGTGTGAGCATGTGTGTGTGTATGTATGTATGTATCCCTTTGTTTTTCTTTAAGGTAGGAGGCTCAAAAATAATTTTATTTTGTTTTTGACAGGTTTCTGTTTTTGTAACGGTTCTTTGTACCTTAGAAATAATATCATCGGTTCAGTGATATTGCTTTTAATAGAGCATAAAATTACCTATCTTTTCCGACCCAAAATTTTTTATAAGGTAATTCCTATATTTTGCTGTACATGAAAAGGCCATTTTTAACGGTTATATTTCGGAAATATATCATGAAAATTTATTGAAAAAAAATTCTGTTTATTAGTATCATCGAGAGAAACATTCAGTTAAATTTTTGAGTCTTAATACTTTTCTGCTTTCAAAGAAAAAAAATCTTGTAAAAAAATCAATTTTCTATGTCGTACGATAACTTGAGTGAAACGGCATTATTCCGTTTGAAAATATTCAGAATGGTATAGCTTTCCACTAACATACGAAATTAGAAAAAAATATAGATTCCTCAATTCGTTTTTGTTTTATAATTATTTTTATATTTTACGATATTTTGAAATCTATTATGCAATTTATGATCATAAACTTATATTTTCTTGTAATTTATCTTTTAACAAACAATTAATGATAAAAAACACACCTTTTTTGAGCTATTTATTAGAAAGAAATATATCAATTTAAAATTAATATATTAGAATAATGAAATTTATATTGTAACAATTTATTTAGTTTGAGGAAGCTAAGTGCCAATGAATTGGCAGCGGTTTTAAATACGCCATTAGATTCGTCGTTAAAAAATATATTATAAAAAAAAATTTCTCCCTAAAGTAATTTAAGTTATCAGTGATCTGAAATTTTACCCAGGCCTCCCCTTAAGGTTAAAAATCATGCTGAATGATTACAGTATTTTGAAGTATTGCTTATTTTAGAATTATAAATTTCTCCAAAATTGAGATTGGAGAACACATTCTTTAAGAGAAACACTTTAATCTTATACATTTTATTTTATTTTTTAAAGTGTCATATGTTGAGAAACATTCAATGTAACATTTAACTTAAAATAATAATACCATCGTATAGAGCACGAAAAAACCTTTCGATTTATATATGAATAGTTTATGTATTGCTTTATGAGTGTCTTTTCTAGCGAGTCAAAAAGAAAAGGTTTATGAGAAAGACGCGCAGACATCCGCAGTAGTGGCCGGTTTTCCGTGGACACTCTCACTATATAGAAAATACATTTTTTTATATTGATTTTTCTTTTGCAAAATATAAATTTTTCTATGCAACTAAACGTTGCTAAAAATAAAACAAATATTGTATAAATATGAATATAAATATATAAATGTTGTATAAATGAATTTTAATTTTTAACCGACTTCATCTTAAAAATTGATGAAAAGTAAATTTTATATGAAATTGTATGAATACATGCATTCGCGAAGTAACAGTATATAGATATCCATTACTTGTGGAATCATGGCAGTACACATGATCAGCATGAGGAAAGTGCGTATCAGAAATTTAGTTTTACGGTTCTGAAATGGCCATAGGCCCAGAAATTTTAGCATTCTCTGGTTTATTTTAAAGTATCTGCTATTGTAAAAATCCATCGTTATCTCGACGCGATATGCGCAACTTATTTTTACGTTTCGGTTTACTTTTCGACTCTGAAATGCACGCGTACACACCCAATTACGCAATTTTTTTCGTATGTTCCATGCGAGTAATAATCCCTTTTCTATTTCGAAGAAAAAAAGGGATATGACGACTATTATGTGTGCTATTACGACTCCAATTTGCATTCGTAATGAGTATCAACCGCCATGTGTCATTTTTGCGCCACACATAAGTGGCGATATAGTCATATCATTTATGCAAGAGACTAGTAAGGGAACAGTAAAACAGTCGGGGCTTGGACTAGGTGGTACAGTATAAGATAAAATATGAAATTTATTCTAAAGTCGTATACGACTATTGATAGAAGTTAGATGGATTATCAATTCTCGCGCGTGTTTGTAGGAAAATGAATACAGAATACGGGAGAAAGACTTGTAGAAAAGATACAGATAAGTTTTACACAAACGAATGTAATTATAAATTTAACACAAATGTTTCTGTAAAAATTGTGTAACGTCCAAATTTTATACAAATTTCACACAAGCTTGTGTAAATTTTTACATAACACAACATTTGTATAAAACATACACTCGATGGACAAAATATCTGATTCCAATGATTTGAATTTTTTAGAAACCCTATTATGAGGTTAGCCAAAATGTGCATTCGTTCCAATGAAATTTTAGTAATTAAAAAACAGCTGCTAATTCATTGGCACTTTGCTTCCTCAAACTAAATTAATTATTCTAATATAAATTTTTTGTTCTAATAAGTTAATTTTAAATTGCTATATCTCTTTTTCATTATGAGCACAAAAAATGTGTGCTGATTCATCATTAATTGTTTAATTCACAACGTTTAAACAACTAGATGTAGCCGTAATCTTAAATTTATACATTTCACCTTGAATTTTAATTCAACAACATCTAAAATCAGATAATTAGATCGTTCATACGTATCATTTTACCCAGAATTATAAGAAAAAAAACATAAAATATACTGATATACATTATTTCATTAATCTTCAAATACCTTCTCAATCAATATTTCAAAATATCAATGTGAAAATTTAAAAAAATAAAACAGACTCATCACCGTTTAAACATAAAAAAGACGTTTTCATATATATAACAAAACAAGAAGAAAGACTTATAGAAATTTCACGTCGGATTATATAAGTAATTTTATACACTTTCAAATGTAAAATGAAGCGATCATGGAGTCTCCCTTGGCTTAGTAGGTAAGACGCCTTCCAATACAAGATGCTCAAGCAGTCAAGGGTTCGATTTCCGGTAAAAATTCTCGAGAATTTTTTCTTAGAGTTTTTCATAGGAAAAGATCTCCGATACCGCATTATGTTTTGATGCATGGAGTATGCGCCCATATAGCCTCCTCAAAAGTGTCTGAAACGCTAGTAAGCAGGTGATGGGTTTCGCTTGACATTGCACAAAACAACAAACAAGTATATAAAATACAAATGTAAAATATAAAATTCCATATACATCGTGACATATCGAAGTCCCAAAAAAGAGGAGACACATGATTATTAAATACAAAGAAAGAAATAATTAAACAATTATAATATTTCTAAAAGACAAAAATAATTTACATTATCAATTTCAGAATATCTTAAAATATCGTAAAATAAAGAATTCATTGTAAAACAAAAGCGGATCCATGTATCTCAAAACTTCTTTTCAATTCAGAATCTTCATTAAAAAACGAAAAAAATGAGCGCTGGTTTGAAAAAAATGAACATCAAAGATTGAGGTTATTAAAAATGTCCAGAAATAGCCGGTTTTAAGTCAAAATTTTGACTTATACGGCTGTTACACGAATAAAAAATTTGTTGTCGGTTAGGACGCAACTGATTTTCTATTCAAGTAGTATATAATCAATTACCAAAATTTTTTTTAGCATAAATAATTAAGTTTTAGTTATTTTATTTGCGATATTACGGGAAAATTGCATAAGTGCTCTTTAAAAAAGCTTAAATTTGGGGTAGAAACCTTTAAATGTTAACGTTAAGCACCTAGCTTCGAAGAAACTTATTTTTTTGACAAATATCAACTTTTTAGAGGCTTATTTTTGATATTTGAAAACTTTTGGGAATTTTGAACCACCCTGATATAAAATGCAAATTAAAGTAAATATATATATATACTAGCCATCGGGCGCTATCGCGCCCCTTGATATACAATTGCGATCGTTGCTTCGTGAGCGTATGTACCTGCGTATGGCCGTCTTAAATTTATACAGCGATAACAGGTACTTCATACTGCGGGGGATGAAATTCCAAATGCGTGAGCCGCGCCGAGAGAGAGAGAGAGAGAGAGAGAGTTTTCATATCGGTATATAAGTCTCCCTGAAATCTTTCAAGGAAGGAAATGATACCTTCTGAATTAAAATCGGATACAAAATAAAAAAATCTCTAGTAAATATGTATATTTTTGCAATATGAAAATTATGTTGAAAAAAATTATTTTTCGTCGCTTGAAGTATTTCTTCTTTAATTATATCTCTTTTTAAATTATATATATAATAATTTTTTAAATTATAATATCTCTCTTAATTATGTCTCTTATAATATGAGAACAAATTGTTATATAAATTTTTATATTTTATACATATATTGATGCATGAATAACCTTAAGAACTTCACAAACGTTTCATTAAACATAACACTATTCATGATTATTTATTCGTTTGATTGTAATTTAATTGATAACAGCTAATCGTTTGCTTATTTATGTACCAAGATTACTCACTGTAGAATACCTATTATTTTAAATAGTATTGAAAGTTTGTTTTTCGAATTAAGCATTCATAATTTCATATATGTGATCAAATCTGTTAAAATGAATCTGTCCAAAATTGATAAGAGGTATTTAGCATTAAAATTGAATGTTGAAGTTTTTTAGTAGTCTTGATTTTTAGTAAAAATGGGATTTTATAAAGAAAAAAACTTAATATCGTTTAAGGGTGTTCCGTAAAATCACGAAAAAGTAATCTTTTTTTTTCTATTCAAGCACAACTAGGTTGTCATTTTCAGCTGTGGCGAATGCCGTAGAATTCGATTGCGGTCACCATATTCCTCTTGTTACATTTCACGCATTTCAAAAGCCGTCATGCGGTATTTCTCCTAGAGTTTCTCCATATTAAGTTTTCATGAAAGCCTGGCCCATAGTCTGGCATTATATCAAGATTTTTACGATAAGCGGAAATGAAAGTCTGGTTGAGAGTTTAGCTAACCAGTGTATGTCAGATTTCTGCCACATGAACGCCACATTAATGAGGTCAGACTTTTGTTAATTTTTCGCCAGACGAGAAAGATTATGAATGAAGATAATATGTTAGCAATGCTTGATTTACTATACTCGAGTTCTTTTGCATACTTCTTCATTACCAAAGAACTTTTTTTCCTTATTCGATCGATTTTTCTTTCTTTCTTTTGGCGTTTCCATTTTTTACAGCCGCCTTTTTTATTATATGCCTGTACTTCAACTATTCTCCTTCCTCTACATTTTTTCAATGACTAATTGTATAAAGTCATCAATTTCGTTCTTTTGGCTGTCAATTGAATCGTGCCATAAGGTTGAGCTCAATAATTATTAATATTAACAAAAAGACCTTGGTCTACTTAAGTCTACTTTATCGTTATCTCCTGATGACAGTCCATAAACAAAATGACGTATTCCTGTTATTTACTCACGTACCCAATTACAAGTTCATAACAGGGCTTAAATTAAAACTTTTGCATAGTAATTTATGCAAAAGTAGCCAGAACAAGCAAACGTTGAGATATTGCCAAATGTGGTTGAATATTACGGTAAGAAGTGACGTTAGAGTAGGGGCGACGACGATTGGGGATTGGTCAGAGTACTGAGCAAGGGAGTGAAATAGTAGGAGATTCCGCGAATGTAAGAAAAGTGGGACTTTCAGGAGTCATTTTGATAGGTCTACAGTGATAAATAGAAAAATGGGAGGGTCGATTGGCAAGCCCTTAGAGGGAGGGACAATTTTCGGGCCCGCGGTCTTGTGCGCGTTCTGGAATTCAGTTCATTTGCGATCGTGTTGCGTGACGGTTTGTCACATTTCGGGAATTAAAAAGTAGATTCATGATGTAGCTAGTTAAAAAGAATTATAAATGAATAATTCCGTTGTTTACAGTTATCTGCGAAAATCGACCTAACAAATATAAAAACATAAAAACATGTAAGAAAAAAATTAAAATCAAACATAACATCTGACAATGAGTAAATTTTTTAATCAATCAGAATAATAGTCTATACTGAAGAGAGGATTAAAGATACTAACAATCAAAAGTGCAAGCGAGTAAGTAAGAAAAAAAATATAAATAGTAATGTTTGTAAGCGGTACCATCAAAGTGAACTGCGAGTCTTAGGTCAGTCGCTCATCGGAATTAAACAGCGGTTGTACATGAGGAACAATACTACAAAGTTTCAATATTTTTTTTTTTTAATTAACGTCGCCATGTTTGTGCTGCCATGTGGTGCTAATCGACGACGGGGATCTGCGGTGTGTTTGTAAACAAAGCACATGTAATTTTTACAGAGGTGCTTGTATCAATCGGCAGAGACTATTGAATGGTTTGAATTTCTGTCGAGGTTTTTGTGAGCGGTGATCAGTTATTATAATACGCCTGCTGGGCTCGCTCGAGCGTTCGACTTTGTCTCACAATTTGCATGCTGCTTCTTTCAATTATTTTTGTATTATGGCAGTCAGTTCACATTTGTCGTATAATTTTTGAATATGAATGCTCACATCTGCAGCTGATTTTGCTAAAAAAATGAGTTCAAAACCGATACTCGTGTTTTTTTAATGAAAGCTCCAGTATAGACTATTTTAGTAAAGTAGTAGTACCTACTAGTTTCTATCGGTATAGGCAGATCGTATTACTACATGAACGGTTTGCCGCACCATGCTTTTGAACACTTTAGGTTTTATTATTTAAAATGTTCATTTTTCTTCAAATCAATTTTAACTTAAAATCAATTTCTCGAAATTGTTTTTATTCGAATAGAGATTAATAAAAGTTGACTGAAAGTTATTCAACGGGTAGTTCATTGGCATTGACAGAGATTAGTAGTCTCTGGTATTGATATGCGTGGTGAATACAGCAACAAATCAAAGAAAAGTACCGAAGAAGTACCGAAGAAGTATCAATAGATAATATTAATTCTGTATATGAGCATATTTCTTCATTTCTCAAAGTTGAGTCACATTATTGCAGAACCAGTACAACTAAAGAATAGTTGTAAAAAAAATTTAAATATTCATATGATGTGGGAACAGTATCAAGAGTGGGTGATGGTCAGCCAAAATCAAACAGACATCACTACTAAATATCTGAAAGTTTCTGTAGACACTTCCACGGTTTATAATTTGGCGAAAAAGGAAGGAGTGTCATGCATGGAATGAGACCACGCGGGTAAGGGGTGAACAAATTAAGTAATGTAGGTGCTTAAAGTGATTTATTTGCTTGCAAAGAAGACTAAAGAATTTAAATTTTATAATGATAAATATGGTGGACAAATCAAAGCCCCTGTATAATTTAACGTGACAACTACACACAATTTTAATACACACAATAATTTTTTCTTTCAATAATATTCTTATAATTTATCTTAAAAATAAAATAAAATATCCGAGTGCTCTTTAGAATAGATGAATGAAATATATAAATAGAGTTAATACAGTTTCTTCCAAATTGCCCTATAGTAACTAGTGCTACATCGAAGAAAAAAGAAATACTTTTTATTTATTCTATAAATCTGTTAATTGTGTTCTAACTTAGGTATTATGATAGTTTTGGTAGGCAAAACAATGTATAGGAGAGCGTAGTACAGTATGACAACCCATAGCTATTTTGGGTATAACTTTTAATAGATGCGGTGAAAATTAAAATTCCATAAAGGATTTGTTCCTTGAATAGTCCTCTATCACGAAAAAAGTTGTCTGTGGTTAAATTCGAGCATAACTATTAATTATCAATATAAATGTAAAAGTTACGATTTTGCGATTTCTAAAAGTGTCGTCCAGTATGACAAATTATCACTTTTATTCAATTTTGAGGTCTAAATTATTTATAAGGGCATTCATGTATATTCAAAAATATAGCTTTATACATTTCTTTATAAACTACAATACTGCATATTTACTAAAATATAGTATTTTAGTTATAAATCAGAAAAAAGAACTACCCACATAGCTCTCAATATTGCAGCAATATCACATGAGTACTACATGCAATATTAAATAATTCCTGTGATATATAGCAGTAATATTGCAGTGATACTATAGCAACATTTAATTTCCGTGTCGTTTTTATGACAGGAATATGACGGGAATAGCAGTACAATATTTTGGTGACAATCATTTCACAATAATAATGGGAAGACTGGGTAATATTTCAGTGACATTTCAGCAATATTATTATTATATTATCGAAAGTATTTGTAATTTCCTTTACATTTTTAAAAATTTATATTAAAAATTTATATTTCGCCGTAACGCTAGAACAATTTTTAGTATTAGTAACATACATGTAATAAACGCCTGTCGATAATGCTTCATACGCAGCAGCTTCGAGATGACACACATTATCGTAATGTTTGAACCGTCATTATATAGTAACTTAAGACGAGTCTTAGCACTTGCGAGAAAAATCCAAAGCGCCATCTACTGACAATCTTGAGAAAATTGACTTTCAAATAATGTACACCGACAATAATCGGTTTGTTGTCACCTTTATCAAGTCTATAAACAATTGTTTATAAATTTACAGGAATTACATTGTCACTTAAAGCTAAAATTATTCATCACGAGAGATCGTCATTTGATTGAAAAGATATTACACAATTACCTTAACTATCGCGACATTTATAAAATATACCAAAATCCAAACATACATATTAAATCATTCATGTTGATAAATACACGCATTCTCACACTGATGTTTTTTATTTTACTATATCGCAGGTAAGTAATTAATCTAACCGATCACCGAAGATTTGGCGAAGACGCCTACGATAGCCTACCTGGAGAAGTGTCGTTGATTTAAATTTGCATAAAGGACATGCACCTAACGCTTCGGAGAAGCGAGTTCCAAAGTCGCGAACCCTGGGCACTGAAAGATTTCAACCTACATCAGTGTACGGCTTCGGAACTGAAGGCTACCTATGGAAACCCTACTGGAGGTCCTTGACTGGTTTCTTCAAAAAAGGGCACGAGATACGACGGTTGCTTCATCTGGATTGCTTTGTATAATAGCACCGCCGTAAAATATGCCCTTCATTCCACATTCAACCAATTCTAAAGCAACAGGACTACGGTCCTGGAAAAGGTCATTCGGAAATCTACTTGATTTTCAGGTATGAGATCAAGGCAAACCATACTTGATCAAGCCAATCAAGCTTGAAAGCACAATTGATCAATTAAGATCGCTTTCGTCAAGTATTAAAGAAAATACTATTTTTTAAAAAAACAATTATCATATTTTTATTATCATATTTTTAGAGCTAATAATAACGAACAACATATAGAGTTTTCATTTCTAAGAAATTTCCGCGAAGAATTAGAACGCCAAGATAGAACGTTGAAAAAGTTAAAACGTCTGCTGTCTGCTAATGAAGATGAAATGGAAATGGATATTTTAGGGGAAAGAGCACTCGAAAGGGAAAGAGAAAGAATTGACAAAAGTTTTGTGGGGTAATACATTGCTTCAAAGACAACTAAGTAGGTCGAGTGACAACTTAAAAGTTGCAAACGGATATAGCAAGCGAGTACCATTGTCACGATATAAAGTGACTGCCTAAGTGCGTGCGTATTTATATAAGAATTTATGCATTTACTATAATAATTAATCGTCTAATTTATTAATTTTTTAACTTCTATAACTTCAAGGTTGCTTCAAATACGGGTTGAAAGCTAAGGGATACACTGGAAAATTACATCATATTAAAAATTATATAATATTATATCGAGATTATTTGAATAATATGAATAGTCATTTAACTAAACTAATTACTTATACGATTCAGAAGACAAATAAAAAAATGAATGATCAAAAACAAAGTATTTTATTTAATTTAAGAAAAGAAAATAACGATCCATGCGAGTCAAACGGATTAACTCGCTTACGTTTCGGACGCATTGTGGAATTGTACATTCAGAATAATTACGCTTCGTGTATGTATGTATGTATGTATGTACGTATGTATGGATGCATATATGTGCGCGTGTATGTATGTGGGTGTGCGTGACATACGTAGAATTGACCTCACTGTGCATTATGTTAGTAAAAAATGTTACCTCTACTTCTTACTAGAGAACTGCAAAATTTGTACGCTAGAACAAACTACCCTAAGATAAATAAAGTAGACGACAAGTGCTGCAATATCATCTTTGTTTCGTACAAAAATATTAATCTCGGCCAAAGTTGCATACTTTCTAAGAAAGTTTAAAAAAACATAAATTCGAGAAGTGAAACTATTTTACATACGGTAATTTTTATGTAATTTTCATCACTTTCTTTGAAAGATTCGTAAATTTGTTCCTGATTAATATTATTGTACGAAATAAAACTGATATTAAAGCTATTTTCGTCTACTTTTATTTACATTTAGATAATCTTGGGTAGCATCAAAGCTTGCGGAGCTGTGATCATAAGTAGAGGTACTATATTTTACTAAACCCCTTTACTACTCCCTTTTCTAGGCTACAAAAATATAATTTAAAGTTAAAGGATGTACAAATGAACAATGTCTGTCAATTTAAATATTAACTAGCAAAACACTCACTATCAAAATCTTCTTAAGTCTCACGTGAGGACTAGTAATTTATAAAGATACTAACAATAAGTATCTTAACCAAAACTCAGAACCTAACAAACAATTCTTTTATAAAAATTATACAATAGAAATATGACTTACGGTTCGCTAAATTTTTAATATTATAATTAAATGCAAAATTCACGTATCATGTTGCACCAACTTCGCTTAGTCTCATACTATTATTATAATACAGAGCTCACGATATTTTTCCAAAACATATTATGAATTATTTACACCATATCTCTTTTAACCCTTAGCTACCGTCGTGAAAGTTTTATCACGTAACTACCGTCGTGTGGCTGACAGACACCAAATGATTTTTATGAACTATTATATTATATGTGACATTTTTTATATAAAAAAAAATATAATTAATGGTTTACATAAATGAACAAATTCAAATGATTAGTTGACCGAAAATTGGACATTAATCTTGAAGAAAAGTAATCCTTTGATGAGGTTATGTATAATCATTGTCGGTCGTACCACTGTGCACGTTTTCGTTTTTTCTTCTTTACAATACATTCATTATAATAATCAACAAATGAAATATAATCAATAATATTATATTTAATCTTCATAAAATACACAAATTTTTAAGAAAAAGCACTTTTTGAAGTAATAAAGTCAGTTTTTGAAAATGTTCATAATTAAATTTTCTAGTTTTTGTTAACAAAATCGATTATATTTATTAATATCATTAACATTAGGACATTTTTCGAATTTACATTAAAATAAGAAGCTCTAAAACATAATATTTATAAAATTATAATTGTTTTTATGTCAAGTGGTGTCTGTCATCCACCACGACGGTAGCTAAGGGTTAATAGTCGTTATATGAATAGGAAATTCACTCGCCTCTTAAATTACATTCGCAAAAGAATCCTCAATGTGAAATTTATAGATACACACATAAAATTTACCAAAAACAAAATTGATAAAATTATTTCCACACTATGTAATATGATTGACCCAATAATTACTACTGCTTTCACAGAATATTATGACACCACTCTTTATGATATTACATTATACTATAATTATGAACTCGAAAACAAAGATAGATTATTAACGAATTCAGATCATTCTAATTTTTACAATAACGATAAGAATATCAATAATAACAATAACAATTTTAATAATCATAATTGTTCTATAATAAATAATAATAATCGAAATAATATGAATATCAACACAAGTAACAATAATAATAATAACAGCAGTAAAAATCTTAATGTCATTCTTTTATGGACTCGAACGATGTAAAATTTAAAAGCATTAGCCAATGCTTTTTTAAAGATAATTTACTTTGAAGTTTGACTCTTATGCATGGGCTTTTACGGTAGCAACTTGTAAACTGACAAACTTACAGTGCGATTGTTTAAAAATGATAAAAAAAGAAATAAAATACAATGCAAATTATTGTAAAAGTATTTTTGGTTACGTACGCAAAATTTTAGAATTATTATTATTATTATGACAACACCGATTTCCTTGTTAGTTGAAAAGAACAGCAATGAAAATAATAAAAATTTTCAAGAATTAAAGTTCATTCAATTTCCTTGCTTATTTTTCAAAATCAATCACCACCAAACCCAAAATATCAACCCACTCTCCCCATCTCATACACGTCACTCGTTCCAGAAAAAACCAGAGGGCGAAGCTACGCAACATCTTCCAGTACTTCGACTACCTGGACAGCGTCGGGTGCGGGGTCACGGTCGACGACCACCTGTTGATCTCCCGGTAGGTGATCCTGTCGCGCCAGTGACTGACCATCGAGGACTGGCTGGAGAACGGTCAGCCGCTCTGCCCGTTGCAGATTCGGCACGAGGGTCGATTGGAGCGCGCCGAGCTGGAGTTTTGCGGCGGCAAGGCTCGGCCGATGCAGGTGTGCTTCGCGAGCCGGAGCTTCGGCGCCGGGGTCCTCGAGGCCGACGCCAATCAAGAGACTATTCAAGAAAGAACACTCTAAACCTAAAAGATTAAAAATTGACGCAAAAAAGATTAAACTGAGAGGTTTACTCGTTTGCAAAGAATAAACTGCTGACTCTCTACTTTATAAAAGTAGAAAATGTTATTGTAACTTTTAAAAGAGTAAAGTAGCGAATTTCATCTTTACGGAATGAGTAAATACCAAGATTTCTACTCTTTTACATATATCTACGCATATAACCTCCTTAGTCAATTTAATAAAATCTTGGCTTTAGATACGACTTAAATTCATCTTTATTATGGATCACAGTGTACATAAATAAAATTAAATCAACTATAAATGCTTTAATCCATAATAAAGATGAATTTCAGTAGTATCTTAAGCAAATAAATCATTAAATTAATTTAAGGAGGTTATATGCGTAGATATATGTAATAAAGTAGAAATCTTGGTATTTACTCATTCCGTAAAGATGAAAATCGCTACTTTACTCTTTTAAGAGTTACATTAACTATATAAAGTAGAGAATCATCAGTTTATTCTTTGCAAATGAGTAAACTTATCAGTTTAATCTTTTTTGCGTCAATTTTTAATCTTTTAGGTTCAGTGATATATAGTTCCGTAGTCGAAAAGCTATCAATTTAAAAACGTTAATTTATCTAAACTAACTAAAACCAAACTAATAGTTAGGATATAGGGTTTAGAATTACAGATTTAATATTTAATCTTTTTTAATTGCAAATTGCTCAGCTACGGTTGGTTATGTTTAGGTTTTAGTGTTTAGGAGTTTGTTGCATTTTAAAATTTTATTTTAAATACAAGTTGTTGGATTTGTACCTCATTTTTAGTACTATTACCTGTCCTCTGAGAATCGCTCCTCCCAAACTAGGTTCCTGGATCCGCCCCTGTAATAAGGGCGTTGTCACGCGTAAAACCTCGCACGTACCTAGTGGCAGCAAGCAGTTGGCACTTGCATAAAGTCTACGCCTAGTCAAATTACCCCGTCACAACATGTATTATAACAACAGTAAATGATAGCGGCAGCCACGGTGATTTGTCAGTGGGGCGTTTACGCACAACTGGGCCCTGCTAACAGGCCCCGCCTCCGCAAGTAAGACTGACGGAGACCCATACATCTCTTGGCCATTGTTTATGGGGCTTGCTTTTTACCATTCACGTGTTTCTCTCTCCAATGTCAGTGTGCCTTATAGGTGGAAGGCGGGATTTCCTTTTTGTTTTTATTAGCATATACCTTCCCTCTCCATGCCCTGTTTTCTCGACCCCTCCTTTCATAATAGAATGTAGGAATAAGGGTAACATATTAGATTCGAAAGATGTCCAAGGTTAGTTTGTTTGTTGTCGTGTCTGAATCATCGTCTTGTGATAAGTAAAAATGTTTGACATGTCGCTAGCAAAGAGGGATTCCGATTTTATCATAAACACGGTTCGTGAAATCAGGATAACGCATGTAAATACCCCATCATCCTTTGATGCCCAGTTAATCGATGAAGATTTGGCGTATCGCGAACTAGAGATTGAAATGTATGATTTTTATAGTCTTAGCTATATATTATGCTACTGCAAACAAATCCATACAATGGTTTTTCAAGAAACTGATTTATCAGAGCTTTGCAGATTAAGTCTTAATGAATTAAAAGTGAGTTTTTAAAATTAGATTTCACAATTTTTGACAGCTAATATTTTTTGAATCTATAAATCCTCATTTTTTAGCCTAATATGTTTATTGCCACAAAAATAATGGGTAAATGGCGGCGTTGTTTGACAGAAAATAATGACCCGCGACGGTGTAGATTAATAGATGATGGTGCTATTTTAACACTTCTTCAGTTGAATGAAGATATCGGAATATATCCATTACATCAACAATTTTGTAATATGCCCCCACGTGTCATTTTATGTGGACTTGGATATGTTATCCCTACATCACCAAGAGGATACTTCTGGAGTTATCGTGCTTGTGAACTATTTAAACTAATTACCGAGACTAGAACTGTAAAGGCATTTTTCATTGAGCGCGGATTACCCTCCAATGCCATGTATGTGTTTATTACAACCGTAGGATATGACGGTGGGATTTTGCATGTAAATACGATGCTAGTCGCATTCGACACGGCAATACTTAATCACATAGGGATGCAACATCCCATAACATACGATGATATACCATGTTGATTAAAAAAATAGATTAATTTTGTAAATAAATAAATAAGTAAATGTAAATCAACATTTTTCTTCAGATTTTTAAACAGAATAGTATAATAGATTTATTTTAATATTCTTTAGTGTGGTATAACTTATCTTAATTAAGATAGACGTATTTATAAGGTAGCCTGACTTATTGCAGAAAAATGACTTTTATAAAAATCTGTCAAAATTTACTGACATTATGATGAATGTTACATGCGAACGTATTTCATTTTAGTACGCTGAATACCCGAATGACTATAGCATAGAAAACGAGAATAGGAAATTGAATTTTAAAAATATCTATTGCAACCTGAGGACTAGGACATAATTCAGAAAATGTGTGACACAGACAAAAAACGCTACCATTTCTGCAAATGATAAATATAAAAAAAAATATAGAATAAATCGCTAGACTAATTTTTCCCAACTATAAAAAAAATATTCACAATAAATTTATAGCTAAATATAAAATACGCTTAAAGAAATTGTATACTTGTTTTGATATATTGATTTTTTTTATATATTGATAGATTGTTTTGTTTTAATTAAGTTTAATGCGATTACCCATGATTTTATTTTTATCAATATCCCTCCCCCTTCCCCTATATGTTATGACTCATCAAACGTGTACGAAAAAATATTTGGGAATTCAGAATTTCACGAGTATAAACAGTTTTTTCACTTCAGATATCAGTAAAAAGCAGTAGAGGTCAGTTCCGTAACACTATTAAATTACTATATAGATACTATTTATTAGATATTTTACTACTAGTAAAAAGTGTTTAGTAAAGTACATAAAACGTATTTGCAAAGAAGTTCGTATGGGAGTAACGTCAAGGATTTATGAGATCAGTTTCAAAGTAAAATGGGCGTATTCCGTTAGGGTCCATTTATTGTGAAGGCGAAGAGTTACAATTAGTTACAACTCGTAACTCCACTAAGCTTTTACAGTCGAGAATTACATTTGTTGATAGTTAATTTGATAATAGTCGCTCTAAAAATAAATATTCTTTATGTTTATATGCAGAACATGACATTTTTTCACTAAATTGTAAAAATACATAATGCAAAGTTGCAACTAGTTGTAACTCTTCGTCCCCACTATAAATTGTCGCGCGATACATTTTAACTTTCCGAAATATATTTCTGTCTCTCTTCAATACATTGCGCCCCCTATCCGAAATTCGCGTGCAGGACAATAGCGAGAATAACGGAATACGTGCAATGTCAGTTTCGTAACACCCCATGAAAAGTATTATCAAAATAAAAGTAATTTTCAATCATTTTCATAAAAAGCTAATAACACGCGTACCAAGTGATTCTATGGCTAAAAATACATAAAAAGTTATACAAAGTTAATAATTGTAAATTCAGGGGAATCAATGCAGGCTGGGGAGTAAAAATCGACAATTTTCACTCATCCGCCGTTTTTATGCTTGGTTTCGGAAAGCTTTCCGGCGGGATCATCCATGTATTAAAAAGAGAATTACTTTTTTTCCGAGCGGAAAACAAGTGCTACTGTTTTCCCTCAAATTTGCAGGAAGAAAGTAGATAAGAGGGAAATCATAGCATCATATCATATGCTACTTTTATAGCACTGTGTGGCCTAAATCCGCACTTAAGTAGTCCATTATTGCACCGTCCTTATCGCCCTCGCTACGCTCAGGCGCTAACTCCACGCCGTACAATAATGGACCACTTAAGTCACACGTATCATAATGTACTATTGTTCCGCTTTTCAGGTCAATAAAGTGGCCATTACGGTTGAGTCGGGAATAATAGGTAGTATGTACATTATGCAACAACGGAATAAAGTCGTCTTGAATATAATCTCCAAACATTTATTAAGTGTTATTTGTTATTTCTCGTTATGTATAATTAAAATACATGTGTGTACTATATTTGAGAAAATATGTGCAGTATTGTATAAGTTTATAAAGCAATTTATTAATGTCTATAAAGCTATATTTTTAATAAATATACTATTTTATTACTTATAAAAATATTGAGCATAGTATCCTTACTATTTGATTTAATTTCTACTTGTATAATAATTGAAGAATCACTAAAAAATAATTTGTAGTGGTAATTTATACAACGGTAATTATATATCAAAAATATATGTCTGAAAATCGCATGTGTCGCCAATGACGCGGTATAATACCGCTACGAAAGGGTTGAAATTAAAATTTATGATATTCATTGTAACATAAGAAAGTTTTTAATAAAATATGGGTCTTCTGAAATGTGTCTAACTAATTAAGGATATACTTGTATTCCAAAGAATATTCAATCCGTATAGATACCGCCGAAGAAACAAAAAGTATGTTAAAATTACAGAACTATTTCGAAAAAGAGAACTGCAAGTAACTTGAAATGATTTGATATCGAATCATTCATGTAAATATAAATTAGGTTCAATTTCAATCCTGAAATGATTTTATGTAATATGCATATGGTTTAATGCTTAGTAGTTTACTTTAAGCTACTCATCCATACTTATAAATTAAAAATAATATTTTATTAATTCGTTAGTGTACTTAAATTATCAAAGTATGAGAGTTTTAGGTCCTCAAAATAGTACATTATGTAACAAGGGAATAAAGTTGAAGATTATTCCTGAGGGTGGGTTTACAGTAATCATTTGAGGAAATATTCGATTTTATTCCCGTGTTGCATATAGAACTTTATTTCCAACTTAACTGTGGCCAATCTATTAATTTAAAAAGAGGCACTTCCAGTAAGAACTAGAAATTATTGAAAATGTATATTAATATAGGGAAAAATAATTTAAAAAAAATGCATATGCGGGAAAAAAGTAAATTTGAGGGAAAAAGTAGATTTTCGGGAATCATATACTACTTTTATCCCGGATTTATGGTCAATAAAGTGGCCATTACGGTTGAGTCGGGAATAAAATATTTTATTTGCAATTATCGCAATATATACATACCTTATACTATACCGATAAGAAAAGATAGTAAAATAATTGACGTCCAGTACAATTGCACGCAGCTAATATCACTCAATATCACTTCTCTCCTCAATGTCCATTTAATTATTAAATCGCCAACAATATCACCAACATTGTTGACCATATAATACACTTTGCGCGATTATTTACGCGTGAAAGATAAGCAGTAACAATAAATAATTCATTTTTTACAAATCCTCGGTCGTTTTGCATGATCTGCATCTCTTGCCAGTACACCACGGCATCTATATAGAATGAGTAATCTCTTTTGGGCTCCTCTGGCTCCTCTGCTCCGAGTCTTTCGACTGCTAATATTATATGTTCACATGAAGCGCAAAGAATGTAAGCGGTATAAACTTATTTAACAATTTTCTTAAATTTCCATCGTTGTAATAGTTGAAATCGACTAAATAAGCATTATAGTAATAATATTTACTATTTCTTAATTAGTTTCTAGACTAATAATGGATTTATAATCACATTTTAATATAGTTGATCGTCCTTGCTGATCGTTCATAATTCAAGTTTTCAAATTTGATTGTATAATTTTCATTAATTTTTCAAAGTGTCTTCAATATTGTTGTCTATAGCTGAAATATTACATACCAGAAAAAACAGAAAGTATTTTATATATATTTATTATAAGTAAAATAATTTATTTAAATAAACTATTACTAATTCATTATTCGTTAAAATTTATTTCACAATCATCAAATATTTCTGAAGTATCATTGTTAAAAATTTTGATTATTTTTTCTCCACTTTTGTTAAAACATATTGAAAGCTTTAGATGTGCTTTGCAATTTCAATTTTGTAATTTTGATTCAAATATACCATATTACAAGTCTTAAAATTTGATTGTAATTCTGAAAATATTATATTCATATTTCAAATATCAATTTAGTCTAAAAGTACAGATTCCATTTGTATGTGATGACCCTAAAATATTCCTCAAAATGCTATCATGTAAAGGATGAAAGTGAATTAGTCACCTAACTTACATTTTTTTGTCGGACGGAAGAATCAAATTAAGGTCTAATTAACCTTCAGAGGGCCAGAAAGCCTATATATCTGTGGTCAACCGGAAAAACGACTTAAGTCCACTTTTTATGTTTTCGAGATATTAAGGTTTAAAGTTTTTATTTTTCATTTAAACTAATGTTAAAAGAATTCGCAAATAGTAGGGTAATGACCCCAGTAGTCAGCCACCCCTCACTAGTCGGCCACTTTGACTATTTTCTTTTAATAAATAAATCCGTAGACAAAATATCGCTAGGTTAATAATTTTTTAATGATCTATGCCATTTAAACATTTAATTCTAACGTTAAAACAGTTCAAGAACCATAAAATAAAAATTGTTTTCGATATAACTTTATCGATATATGCTTACAGGTGGTCGAATACTAGAATTTTTTTATTCTTTGCCGAATTTTAGTTGTCGGCCGGGCCTGGTCGGTAACCCATATCCAAAGGCACTTTTAATTGTAATGATCATTACGATTAATTAATATTTCATTTGATTCATTTCATATTTATTCAATCTTTTATAGCTAAACTTAAATCGTAGAACTAATAAAAAGAATAAACAATGTTTTTAAAGCGAGATGTATTGCCTTAAATTGTCCTGGTCGACTACTAGCGATCAAGTGACCGAGTAAGTACTAGATTCCGGTGGCCGACTACTAGCGCTTCCGTCATATTTTATTAAAACACATAATATAATTATCCTGTAAATATTTTGAGCAAGAATAAACATTTTATCAAAATCTAGAATACATTTAAAGTGTAATAGAACCGGTAATTTATAAACAAAGATATTTCTGAATTTTTTGTAATAGCTTGAGTACAAATGTTTCCTTAGATGGCCAACTACTGGGGTCACTATTCTATATGGACACTATTGTTTACACTTTTTTTTATTTTTCGCAGTTTTATTTCAAAATATACTCTGTAAGGGTACCAAAATCGCTCGAAGCTCAATTTTGAAAAAAATGGACTTAAGTCGTTTTTCCGGGAACACACAGATATACAGGCTCGAGCTATGATAGGAATTTTATACATCTATAGTTAACACATGATACAAGACACAAGTTTGGGCAATTTTAAAGACCGTTTTGACATCTCAAATCTCGACCCTATATGCATCATATGGTCGCGCAGCAGCTCGCACTACCTCCATGACTACAACCAAGGATATCTCCCCCTGATGCAACAATTTTAAGCGCGCCAGCTGTGCATGCGCATTTCACTCGGTCGGTCCGTTGTCTCACACACATGGTGTATCCAGTTGTGCCTGCGCGGCGCCTCAGTGAACATCATATTTTAATATTTATTGCTCGTAATAAGGTATTTATTAATTTATTAGAAGAGGAAAGATGAACGCCACGTCGAATCCGAACAATCCCAATGCCCTGAAGCTCGCAGTGGCGGCGGAGATCGCCGGCAAGGAGCTCGGGATCGACCTCAAGAGCGAACCGAAACGTGAGTCACCTAACCTCGCAATGCATTGTTTTCTGCTATTTCGGGGATCAAAATTGTGAATAAATGCGCGTGAATCGTGGTTTTTATTGTTGGACGGAGGTTCGAGGAGGTGTGAGTTGTATAATGGATTGTAATTGCTTTAGATAATGTGAATTAGCGGGTTTATTGATGCTTTTGTAGTTATTTTTTCATTCATGCTGTACAGTTACTTGTTCTTTTTGCAGACGTGTAAAAATAAAGTATGTATTTATTTTACAGAGAGTACGTTAAATCGTCTGCCTGTGTTAAAAATAGAATCTCCAGCGGAGGAACTTTTCAGTGTCTCTGCAGCAGTTCAATATGTTGCACCGGTTAGTGAAGAAAATACTATTGCTGCTAACAGATGGCTCGAGTGGGACGCTTCGCAATTACAAGTAAGTACTAATTATTGCAAAAGATCATTGGTTTCGGGAACTATATATAGAAAAGCTGTTTATTTATTTACAAATAGAACTAAGTCTTCTGTTAACCTACATAATTAAAAATGAACTATAGTCTTTATCTCATATAATAGTAGTTTAAAGAGACATAAGTAAAGTTAAGTTTCTTTTCCAAAAAGTAGTAGGTAGTAATGTTTAATTGTGTCTATATAAAACTGTTTCGAAAACAAAATTAAAAGCGAGTTGTTTATAATTATGATTTTTCTTGCAGCCTGCGATAGTTTCATATGGTGGATCTGGAAAACTAGATGTATCACATAAGCCTCGAATATGGTCCCTTTTAAAGGAACTCAACACAGCATTAAAAGATAAACAGTACTTAATTAAGGTAAGATATCTCATTATTAATCTTTATATTATTTATTGAGCAATTAATTTTAAAATAAATATTTCTTATAGGATAAGAATGACCTAACAGTAGTTGATGCATCTATTTGGGTAACATTGTGGTCTACAGTAGTTGTTACTGAGATAGGTGAAGTGATTTCTAAAGAATTTGCCAATGTTGATAAATGGTTGAAGCATATAGAAAATTTACCTGTTATACAGAAATCATTGAACAAAGTTAAATTAGAAAGAGGTGTCCAAGCTATTATTTCGATTAATGCAGCATCTTGGTTCCCTCTAAACTCGTACACTGGAGCTGGAAAATCTCACAGTGTACATACAGCTGATGATGTAAGTAGTATTAAATTTATGTAATAGTAAACAGCTAATACGTTTTACTGATTCTATAAGCTTTTTATATTCATATTATGAATGGTTTTAGGCAAGTCCTACAGAAGAAAAAGAAGTTAAAGCAATTACTCAAGAGGAGATGGATTCTGTGAAAGAAAGTTGGACATCTGTAGCTTATTCCACGATTAAAGACCCTCCATACCCTGTGTATGTGAAATAAAAATTATTCCTTTTTAATTGATTTTATAGTACTTTTAGGACTGAAGAAATTTATTCTAATTTGTTTTATTCTAGATTGCCCAAGAAAGGAGAGAAGAATGTTTTAATTACATCAGCTCTTCCATATGTAAATAATGTTCCTCATTTAGGAAATATCATTGGTTGTGTTCTTTCAGCAGATATTTTTGCTAGGTTTGTACTTTCACTAATTTTCTGTTGACTGGTTAAAAATATGAAAAATATTTATACTAAACTTTTTGTTTTAGATATTGTCGACAAAGAAATTATAATATACTTTATATAAGGTAAAATATTCTGTTGATATATAAATCAATTCACTCATTTTTATTCATCACTTTTATTTCCTAATGTGCCAACTTTTTACAGTGGGACTGATGAATATGGTACTGCGACCGAGGCTAAAGCTCTTGAAGAGAATTTAACTCCTCAGCAAATCTGTGACAAATTTTTCGACATTCATAACGATATTTATAGATGGTTTAGCATTGGGTTTGATTATTTTGGCCGTACTACAACACCAGAACAAACTGAGTAAGAAATCCAATTTCCATAATACATATCCATATAAAAATATATGTACATCATTATGTATTTGCATTCATATTAAACAATTATAAAATCAAAATTTTTGTGCAGGATTGTTCAGGAAATGTTTTTAAGAATAAAAGACAAAGGTTACATCCTAACGAACACTGTGGATCAGCTTCTTTGTGAACACTGTAGTAGGTTCCTGGCAGATAGATTCGTTGAAGGAACGTGCCCTGGATGTAAATACGAAGACGCGCGAGGTGATCAATGCGACGGTTGTGGTCATCTTGTCAATGCCACGGAATTGATCAATCCACGGTGTAAAGTGTGTAATACAAAACCAGTGATCAAAGCTTCAACTCAATTCTTTTTGGATCTGCCCAAGGTAATTCTAGAATTGTTTGGGTATAAAATAATTATTCACAGAATTTAAAAATCGAATTAACATAATTTTTTCAATAATTACATCTTTTAATTAAGGTTCAAGAAAAACTAAGGAACTGGGCGACAGAGGCAGAAGGTGGCTGGTCATCGGTAGCTCGTGCAGTTACAAAGCCTTGGTTGAGAGATGGTTTGAAACCTCGATGTATCACAAGAGATTTAAAATGGGGTATTCCGGTGCCACTAGATGGTTATCGAGATAAGGTCTTTTACGTTTGGTTTGATGCCCCTCTTGGTTATGTCAGTATTACAAAGAAGTACACTAAGGAATACGAAAAATGGTGGAAGCCCAATGGTATTGATGTAAGCTTATATCAATTTATGGCCAAGGACAATGTTCCATTCCACGCCATTATGTTCCCTGCAACTCTCTTCGCAGCTGATCAAGGACACACACTTGTGAGACACATCATGGCTACTGGTAAATAGATTTTTAAAATAATTATAAGAAATGTATTTTTTATTATGATATATTTAATATATTTGTACTATTACTTTTTTAGAATATCTCAATTATGAAGACACGAAGTTTTCAAAATCTAGAGGTATTGGTGTATTTGGTACGGATGCCAGAGAAACTGGTATACCTGCCGATGTCTGGCGTTTTTATTTGGCTTACATTAGGCCTGAAACTATGGATTCAAACTTTAATTGGGTTGATTTGGCTACTAAGAATAATAGTGAATTATTGAATAATCTTGGAAATTTCGTCAACAGGTTTGTAATATTGTATGAAAAGTCATAATCTTGATAAAACCAAGATAAAATCTGATAAAAAATTTCTTCATTTTAGAGCCCTTATGTTTGCGGAGAAAAATTTTAACTCCAAAATCCCACCAATCGAATTGCTTGAGGACGACTTACACCTTCTTGCTCTGGTACAGCGTGAATTAACGAGCTACGTTTCCTTGCTGGAACAAGCAAGACTGCGAGATGGTTTGAGGCATATACTGTCTATTTCCAAACATGGAAATCAGTACATGCAGTTCCAACAACCATGGGTTAAAATTAAGGGAAGCGAAGAAGACAAGTAAGTTTGTTATAATATATGCATTAAATAATTGTTGTTCGACTGTAGAAAAACTGCAATGATTGCATTATTATACAATATTACTATATTTTGCAGGAAAAAGGGAGCAACTGTTATTGGTGTTTGTTGTAATCTTGCTTGCCTTCTCTCTGCACTATTGGCCCCATTCATGCCAAACACAGCTCGAGAACTAAGGAGTCAACTGGGATTGTCGAAGCAGAACTATGGCTACATTCCTGAAGTTCTATCGATTATGCTGCCAGCTGGTCACAGTATTGGAAAACCTGCACCGCTGTTCACGAAAATAGCAGAGAACCAAGTTGAGGAGTTAAGACAAAAATACGCAGGAAGACAAGAATCCACGCCCCCAAGAGAAACACAAGCTCCAGATGCGAAGTCTTTAGAAGAAGCAGTCACGCAACAGGTACGTCATTATGTGAATTAATAAAAAATTAAAAAAAAAATAGAACCAAAAATTTGAGCAAATTACTAAACTTTTACTACATAAATGATAATATATATCATTATAAATTATATTCGATCACTAAATATGATTGAACGCAATTGTTGATTCTAGCGTCAACTCCATATAGTTATATTTTGAGTTCAAATGACCAAAATGTTGATTTTTTATTCAATGAAGATAATAAACATTTTATCGTAAGCCTATTATTTTTTTAATCTCTTTATTACAGTAATTATTATCTTTTTACTTTTTAGAGCGTTTTTTTTTAAGTCGGTTCTATTTTTTTCTAAAAAAATTTATTTGGTGTTCTCAATTATTTGTATTTAATATATATATGGGTGATTGTCAATAAGTTGATAATTTTCTGTCCCGCCTATTTTACAAAGTATCAGGGCATTATGATAATCTAAGAAAAATATAGTAAAGTGGGACTAACATTGGCAATTTTACCCAAAATTTTCAGAATGTCAAATACTTTATATTTTGAGTAAAAAATTAATTCGTAGTCCAAATCGTCTGCTCGGTTTCATGTCCCAACCTCAGTTTCACATGAATATTATAAGATATTTAGTGATATACCGAATTTCAATCAAACAAAAGTACACAGATAATTAATATGTATATGACTTAAATAATTAAGAAATTATGCGCAAACTTTTCATTTATGCGTTCTGTATTTATATGGTTGTTTCAAACTGCGTTCCTCGATTTTGGTGTTCCATCGGTCCCCAGGCTTAAATTATAACTAAAGTTGAATTAACGTTTTACTAGTTTCTATTAATAACTCATATATTCATTTTATAAAATAACTTCCCATATAATCGTTTGTTGATATTGTTTTCCAAAATAAATTAATCAATGATGTATTTCTATCAGCATACTTTTATTGTATGTCTTCCCGGTCCCGCGTTAATGACTTCAGCATTAAAGTTAAAAAAATAAATATCAAAATCGACTTTGTCATTTGAAAATATACTTACAAAAAGTAATTTTCTGAAAAAGAACACATACGATACACATAGATACACATGTCTTCTCGGTCCCGCTGTCGATAAATAAACAAGATTCTAACTTATTCAAGTATAAAACATAGTTTTTAATATTCTGTAATCAGCGATATAATTTTTAATTTTTGCTAGAGAGAAAGCTACATGTAAGTAATTCGTTATACAAATTTTTCAATATTCTAATATTTTTTTTACCTCATAAAAGTGTTTTTTATCTCACCCATTTCTGTTTTCTTAATTTATATGGTAAATACTACTACATCATATTTTTTATTTTTGGTTTAAAAGACTTTATTTGTTTTAAATTATGCTCTTGAAGAGAGTCGACTTTTTGACAATCACCGATATATACCTATATGGATATTTCTCAAAATAACGTCCAACTTGAGCAGAAAAAAGTTTTTATTTAAATTGCCGGAATTTTTGTTGTCTTGTTTATAATGTCGTCTAAAACATCTTAAATAAAGATATCACATTGGCCAAGCTTAATCGCCTTTTATATTTTTTTTATTTGATTAACCCGCGAGTAGTTTTCGGACTTTTCGGACCTGTACACGAACACGCGCATGGACGCCTCTAAGGCGCCAAATTCAGGTAAATGGTGTTAGCAAGGTTTATTAATGAAACTAAAGTACTAAAAAAGTTTGGGGTGATTTGTATATCAATAACAAACATTTGTTCAATGTTTATTCGACTTTATTAATAGTTTTATTTTAATTTGGTAATAAAATTTTTTTTTTAAAACATTTTCTTTTGGATTATTTTAAGTTAAATAACATATTTGGAGAATACATGAAAATCCTAATATGTATAAAAGTTTTTACGCTTAGAAAAAGTCGTTTGAAAAGAATGTTGTGTCTCAAAGGCGCTACGCGCGTGCTTGCGGGTTAAGGGCCTACGATCGTCATAGCTATAGACAACTGATAAATATAGTAAATGGAGAAAAGTTTCCTCCGTATTTACGTCGCAAAAAATTAATGAAATCAAAATCCGAATGGTGCTATTGCTTCCTATTTACGTCTTCTGTGGAATGATCTTGTTTGGTAATAATTCGTAACTTCTGCATATCCATTTATTATTATAGTAAATTATTCTTTTATGTAAATTAAATCTTTTTACATAACGACGGAGTCGAAAAATTAAGCAATTTCGTTAAAATTCTATAAATATATTACGAGTACATTTCCAAAGTACTGCTATTGCAGTACATTGTTAATTATTATACATTTTTAACAATCATGGTATCTATTTTTGAAGTCATCCTTTGATA
The DNA here is from genome assembly GCA_949152435.1 of Gastracanthus pulcherrimus. NCBI lineage: Eukaryota > Metazoa > Arthropoda > Insecta > Hymenoptera > Pteromalidae > Gastracanthus > Gastracanthus pulcherrimus. The sequence goes on along the minus strand of OX424575.1, from coordinate 165,043,083 downwards.
CGTTCCAGAGAAACAGCATATCGACAGAGTGCACATACAATAAAAATACGCGATAAACTTCTTTTTTATGTAACATAATGTTTAATAATGTTTTTTTATGGTTCGTAATCCAAAAAATGCCATTCCATCAGGATAATTAAACCACCTAAAATATCTACATTTCTTCTTAAATAAAACTTATAATACTGGAAAATGCATCTTATTGCATCAATCATGTCATCGTAGAAAGACTAGAAATATTCAGAAATGATCTCTTTTTGTCATAAATCACTTAAATGCTTTATTTTGCCGTTATTTTCTTCGCGATTTCCTGTAAGGCCATACTGTTCTCTATTACAGATGCATCTTTGAATTAAAAGAAAAATGAAATATATAATATATCTAGATCTGAACAAAAAATTTAAATAATAAATAAACTTTCAAGGCACGCAACAACCCATTAATGTAGCCAACTCGTTGAACTACAGTGGTCTAATTAACCCATTGAACAATGATAGAGGGTTAAATACAAATTGTTCATTCTTGCCAGTATATTATTAAAGTATAAATGAATCAAATATTATGAATGATAGTCAGTATGGTATTCGTTCCAAACAGTTTGGCCTGTTAAAGATATATTAGCTGAAACATTAGCTGAGAAGATTGTATAATCACTGTAATATAGATATATTAAAGATATAAAATCATACTTAGGAAAAATAAAAACTTACATTCGTTACGCGTTACTTCACAATCTAATTTTTTCAATTTATTTAACGGTTCAACTGATAAATCTGTTGCTTTGAGAGTAAATCATATACAAAATTAAAATTTTTCTTTTTAAACTTCCCTCCTAAGTAATAATGTTCTTAAAAAGAAAAGAATACCTGTAAAACTTTCTAATATATCTGATTTTTCATCTCTTTTCTTCCATATTTTTCCATATATAAATGTTTATAATTGATGCAATGAGGTATATTTTACAATATTATAAGTTTTATTTAAGAAAAAATGTATATATTTTAGATGATTTACATTTTTATGAACTATATCGAATACTATTTAGAATGTGCATTATTATTTTTTATACAAAAACGTTAATTCATATCATTCTCATTTGACTTACTCATAAAATATAATGTTACAAAATATGTTTATAATTTGAAATTCACTCGCTAAAATTCTAAATTAACAAAATCAAAATATTTATTTGTTGAATAATAAGATTTACAATTTAGTATTAACTCGCCGATGCTGCCAACTCAAAATTGAGCCCCCAAGGTAGAACCTTTTTCAATCAGTCACCAACGTAGTATCCTATTGAAGCCGAGATCGACGTAGTAGCTTTTCGAACCGGAGCCCGACGTAGTAACTTCTTCGTCTGGCTCGACGATACACACCCATGTCCTCGCACATGCATACACACACACACACCCGCACACATGTATACATACACTCACACACACGTACATACACACTTTCTCACACACACGTGCGCACACACGCACACGTACACACACGCACATATACACTTGCATACATTCACATCCAACCCATTCTAACACAAGAACACACATATATACACATATACACACTCGCACAGAAGCATACACACATGTACACAAACGTGTATAAATGCACACATATATATACTGAGAAAACTATATCGTAGCTCACACGATATATATATCGTAACTCACGCAACATCATATCGTAAAAATGTGCGTATCGATATCGTAATTATTCAGCGTCAAATATGATATGATATCGTAAAATTAGCAATTTGAAATCTTAATTTTTACATTCAAAATACACAATTTTGAATAGTTTAATTTCTCTTAATAGACTAAATATATTATATGCAGATCGCATGCTCACGATTCTACAACATTGGATCGAAAGGAATTTGATTTACGATACATGAATCGAAAAATTTACGTATCATAATTTTGCGATATGAAATTTATGATATGGTTTTTTCAGTGTATATAGACACATATATGTATGTAAGTGTGCTTACATGTACGTGTGCAGGTGTGTATGTAAATGTATATATGTACGTATGTGCGCGCGGAAGTGTGTGTACGTGCGTGTATGTGCGTATAAGCGTATGTGCTCTCTAAAAATGAATCAGTAAAATTTTCACTGATTGTCTCAGTGCACGACAGATTCTCTGATTGTCTCAGTGAACGACATGTTCACTGATGAATCAATGGTTTTTCACTGATAAAACAGTGGTATTCACTGATAAATCAGTGCTTTTTACTTAGAAATCAGTGAATTATTTTGTCATACTTTATGTCACTATTGAATCAGTTAATTGTCTTGCTATAGCTCAAAGTCACTATTGAATCAGTGAATTGTCTTGCTAAAGCTCAAAGTCACTGGTAAATCAGTAAATTGTATTGCTAAAGCTCAAAGTCACTGGTAAATCAGTGAATTGTATTGTTAAAGCTCAATGTCACTGGTAAATCAGTGAATTGTATTGCTAAAGCTCACAGTGAAAATCCACTGACTAGGCAGTGAAAATCCATTGACTAGGCAGTGAAAATTTCACTGATGAATCAGTGAATCCCTCTCTTGAAGCTGTAAAAAATTCACTGATAAAATCAATGAATTTGACACTAATTGAGTCATTGAGCTTTTTTCTTCACTAATTGAATCAGTGACTATTCTCTGTTTCGCAGTGGAACACTTGGCACTATTTGAATAAGTGACTATTCACTTATACAATTAGTGAATTTTCACTGATTCATTCTTAGTGAGTGTGATTGGTTTGTGCATGTTTGTTTATATGTTTACGTAAGTGAGTGGAAAAAGTCATTCCTACGTAGGTAATTGGTGTAAAAATTGTAGGGAAATTATTGACAAAAATATGTTTTTTATGTACTGGTACGTAAGCTGAACCTCTATCAAATGTAAAAAGAATTTTTAAATTAGTTTAACCGTTCCTGAGTAATCGGTGTATATATATAAAAAAAAGAAAATACATACGCTTCGAATATTGAACCTCCTTCTTTTTGAAGTCGGTTAAATATATATTTTACACAGAGGCCCAACAGTCAATTTTACAAAACATTTTTTCTTATTTAACGTTAAAAATTATATTCTATTAAAAACTTATTTCTGAATTCCATGTATAATTCATTTTTTAAATTGATGATTTTTTTTATTGATATAACTTTAATTCGTAATTTAACTTATTTTTGCAGGCTCTACTAGTCAGAGATCTTAAAGCAAAACAAGATAAAAGTATTTGGCAACCACAAGTACAAATTCTTCTAGATTTAAAGAAAAAGTTAGCCGAAGCTCAAAGTAAGAGTAATCAAGCTGGATCTGAGCCTGCAAAAGAGAAAAAGGCTCAGTCAGCACCTGCTCCTCAACAAAACGGCATTGCTACTGTAGAAATCGCTGAACTAGAAGCAGCAGTATTAAAACAGGTTGGTTTTCTTTTTAAATATAAACCTAACATTTTCAAAGCTGCAGTCAAAAAAATATGTATTAACTATATTTTTTAGGCCATTCTTGTTCGAGAATTAAAGGCTAAGGGTGACAAAAGTGTGTGGCAACCACAAGTAGAAGCTCTTCTGCAGTTGAAGCAAAAGTTGTCAGCATTAACGGGTGCTCCAGCTTCTACGCCCGCAGATAAAAAATCTAAAAAGAAGAAATAAAGCACGCTCGGAATGGTGTTATAAAAGCAGGTGTCTACCAGTCCTTAAATTCCTTAAATTCTTGGAAAACGTATTGAATTATTTTTGTTGTCCTTAAATCATTGAATACTCCTTGAAATTTAGGCTCATTCCTTAAATAATAATCTTTTTTAAATAAGTATTTTATTCCTGCAAATGAGGGAGTAAAATATATGAGGGAATAAAAAGCTACGTTTAAGCTAAAGTTTAATTCAGGCTGGCCCCCTCAAAAGGTATTATATTTTGCCGAAAAAATTATTTGAATACTTAAAAAAAGTTTGTAAAATCGCAGGCATGGATTAAGCCAGACAAATTATTTATTTTACACAGTGCAAATTTCGGAGCGTAAAATGAATTTTGTTGCACACGTGTACGTGATGTATTAAAGTATGTGTAAAATGAGAAACTGTGTGTAAAGTAATTACTTTACACGTAGTTTTATCACTTTACACACATTTTGGAGAGTTTTGAAAAATTTTGAAAAAAGTGGAAAATTTTGAAGAAATTGGGAGATTTTGTAAAAATTGCAAAATTTAAATCTCCAATATATAAATTTATCAATTTCATCAAGTGATTATACATATTCTTCGCAAACCTTTATTTTATTCAATACTTCTTAGTAAAAACCATTTGGATTGTATTTATAGTTTATTGATACTTGCAGTCCTTAAATTTTTTAATTCTTGTCCTTAAAATCCTTGAATACTTCTTGAATTTTTCATTGACTTGGTAGACACCCTAATGTAGAAAATGAGAGAATCATGCGTTCCATGAACAAAAGTGCACGGATCGATATTTTTCATTCGACTAGTTTCATATGAAGTATGACTTCTATTTTTATGAGTATGAAATTAAATTCAAAGGCGGCAATAAACAATACAGCAATTAGGGATTGAATTATTTGAGTAATTGATGGTGACTGCAAATAAACATTAATAACTTTATCCACACTGAAAAAAATGTATTGCTCCAGCATCCAGATTCTGGTTGATCGAACTAAACTGCGTATTGCTGCTGCACCAATACTTTGTTATCGCTCTCACATCTACATTATATTGTTGACAACGATACAATATCACCGGCAACCATAATATAGCTAAGACAACAATATGTACGGTTACTCGAGCAATACCGGTATAGTTATCATATCAATATAAAAGTATTGATGTGATACCCAATCCTTTTTTTCAGTGCAATAGATCTACTTGTAGATCTCTTATTATAACGATAACAATGAATTTTAATACAGTTTTGAAAGAATGCACTTTTCGTGAATAAATGACTACTTAGATTATTTAATGGCACGTTATGAATACATACACAATTCAATAATGCAATTTTATATTTAAAAATGATGTATATAATCGTATAAAATCCAAACGAAAATTTATTTAAAAATAAAAGTAAGGATACATTTTTTAAAAATGGTAGTTTTGAGTGTAGATGTAGTGTAGGTGCTTTCATTAATATAATTTCGAAACCATCAAACTCTTACATTGTAAATTAAAATCATTGATTGAATAATTAAAAATTATTCAAAATTTTATTATCTTTTATGAATAAATAAGTACAACTAAATTGTTAAATTTATTTTTTAAATGATGCGCCGATGATGTTTTTTACAATAAATGAAAAATTTGTTTACAAATCATTCATCAAATCACAATAAGAATAAATGTGAACTAATGCAACATGATGTATAAATACAGTATCTGACAAATGACTAGTTGAAAGCGTTACATTCCAAATCGCAAAGTGAAATTACAAAAGTAAATCCATGAAAGTCTCTCAGTCGATGGCAAAGGGAGGCGCGTACTTGGTCGTCAAATAGAATTTTCCTCGCAATCTGCAAGAAATAAATGCAAATACAACAATTATTATCAGTGTCCAAAATTAAAAGTAATTTTATGATAACTAGTTTAAACTACTTACGACGTAGATGCATATTCTCCCATCAGAACAATTGGATTGCGATCACAGTGGCCGTCCTTGTACTTTTCCCAACTCTCACAATTTCTGGATTTAAAACCAGACGTACTTCCTATGCTTTCGGTCATCAATTGATACGCTCGAGTATGACTGCAGTAAGCTGAAGAAAAGTAAAATAACTTAAGATTTTGAAAGGATAATTTTTTCTTATACTTAAATTTAACTACTTTTTGCTTTTCAATTCTGTATCATTGAAATTTTACGTAAATTTGACGACATACTATTCGTGGGTGCGAAGTTGCAGCCTGGCTGTGGAAACTTGCCGCTATTCGGGTAAAAGTCTACGTGGCCAATGGCTGCGAGGAATCCAAATGCAGTTCCGCTGGTGTGAATGACGTCGACGAATTGCGCGTCGGTCGGGTCGAGACGAAAATCGGGATCGACCACTCCGGATGCCGTTTCGAAAAGTGGACTTGCAGGATCCAGGCCTTTAAATTACAAAAGTTTTATGATTAAATTACAGCTTTTAATAAAATTATTAATTTTTTCATATTAATATTAGATAATATTAAGAGGGGTGCCTGCCCACAATCACAAGAATCCAGCATGTAGCAGTGAAAATTTTTCTTTGTCTATTAGGCAGTTTAGTAAGCAGTCAGTGAAGGCTCCTTTTCTACATAGAGTATATCTATATATAGTGATAGCCAGCGTCACATGGCCAATATTTGAAACTGCGAGAGAAAGCTACTTCAATTATTTTTACATGGTCTTGTCCACTCCAACCTAGGCCATTACCCGAAGCTCGCTCTTGAAGATAAATCAAAGACTAATTTGGATTGTCGATCTCGATGTCGGTATTATAACGATGAATCTCTGATTCAAAGCTAACAAAAATCGAGCTTTACCCCCCGGGTTAAAAAATCTTATGATACCGGATAAAACCTGATAAATCCGGATTCAAATTCCAGACAGGAACGAATTGACTTTTTGATCTTTTCCTATTCGTTCCGAACAAGAACGAATTGACTTTTTGATCTTTTCCTATTCGGTCCGAACGTATTCGGAAATCAACCGATTTAGTATTGATCCGGATGTGACCGTATGAAATAAGATTCAAAATCCGGATAAGATCATATACATTTATTTTGCAATCCGGTCTTATAAGATTTTTTAACCAAGGTCACTCCAAGTCTTAGGCATTTTCTGAAGCCCAGACCTTAAGAGGAGGTAAGACTTATGTAATTTACTTCAAGCCTAAGCACCGGGAGTCCGCTCGTAGGCGAAAGTGAATACTTTATACTTATACTTTTGTGTAAATAATGTGTTCACGAATTTCATTATTAAATTCATACTATTTCAGAATGTTATTATTTCCGACAGCACTGCAGGCATTTAGCAATCCACTTGCGCAGTGTGAATTCAACCAATTGAATGAAGGCAAGGTTTTCAGTGGTACATTCGTCTATTTGCTGACATTCTGCTAAATGCCTACGATATACACATTTCCTTCATATGAATCAAAATTAATTTCAATCAGTTTGAGTGATGATGATATGCTATACCAGTACATTTATTATAAATTTTTACTCAAAAAGAAGACACACTGTGCTAACAGCGAAACATATATATCGTATGAAAAACAGATGATACGCCTACAATTTTGTTTGAAAACTTATGACATATTGAAAGATATTAGCGCGCAATCTTAATACTACAAATTTCTTTTCTAGAGAATATTTTACTATTATCTTTATACTTTATAGCTTTTATTAGGATGACGCTAACTCAAATTAAAATCACTTTAATATATACTTTCTAATATGGTAAATCATTCGATCGGAATGATTCTTTTACTCTAAGAAACTCAATTAAGGGGGTAAAAGGGTGTCTAAATATGAAAATTTAAAAAATTATTATTGAGTGAATATTTTTTCTAAATACAGCTTAAATGTTCATTTGTATGCCTAATTATATTATGTACATAACAAAGAAGTTGAAAAATCATTAAAAAAGAAAAATTATTCAACCCATGGCTAATTGATCATTTAAGCTGTTTTTAGAAAAAATATAGACTTATTAACATTATTTAAAATTTTTTAAATTTAGACACTCTTTTACCACTTTAAGGATGTCACAAAGTCGATTAAGAAGTTAGAATTTTTCCGCTTCAAATTTTACCGATCGAACAATAAATAATTAAGATGTTGCATAAAAATAAAAAGTTGATTTATCACATGAAATAGGTAGAATAGCAAAAAATAATTAGGTCGTATTTTTTCTTTTATCTTAAAAATGAAATATTTGAAAGTTACAGACGTTTAAAGTTTCCAAAATTTCGATATATATAGATAGACTCTAATGCTACGTGACGTCATGCATATATAACATTGTGACGCCACGCAAATGTCAAATGGCTGTAATTATTTCAATTTTTGTTAAACTGCAAATATAAAAAACACGAACTAATTATTTTAGCATAAACTATTTGAACAAGGAATAAAAAAAAATCATGCAACAACCGAATTATAGTTATTATACAGATAGAGACCGAATTGATTAAGGAGAGGCTAAACCAACCTGTTACCGATAAATACGGGGAACCACTTTTTTCGTTTAATTTTCATTGCTGATAAAACATCTCTCTGGAAAGTTATTGTTTTTGATTGGGACAGCAACATTCCAAAGAGATATTTACTTAAAATAGATAATTCAATGAAAAAAGTGGGTCCTCATAATTATCGGTGGCGAGTGAGTTTAGCATCACCACAATTAAACCACAATTTCACAAAGTTTAATATGAAATACGCCATTCGAACAAAACATCCATAGATTGCGTTAAAAATGAACCCGAAGATTGTATTCAAATGCCATTTGTACCTAATAGCCACGTCAACATTTTCGTTTCAACATATATACATTTTACAAAAAGCGGCCGATGTATTTAGTCGCTATATCACTCAATCGGTAAACGTTGTCTTCGGTACACCCCTAACGTAAGCTTACCGGTTATTCTGCCGATGCGTCCGTCCAGGAACGCCCCGGCGAAGCCGGCCACGTGCGATCCGAGACTGTGGCCGCACATGTGCACGTCCTTGAACTCGAGATTCGACTCGCGACAGAGAAACTCGAGGAAGACGCCGAGGTACTCGCCCACCCGGCGCGTGTTGTTGGCCGCCGTGGGATAGGGGTCGGCCGCGAGGACGCCCCAGCCTACCACGACCACGTTCACGTCCTGGTACTTCAGGTAAGCTGCAAATCGAGTAAATCGATGAAACCGTAAAGGTATATTAATTGACTCGATATAGAGTTATACGTTTTTTAGTACACTGAGAAAAAAATTTGTTAAATCTAAGTAAACGTTTCCTTGAATCGTACTAAGAAAAGATTTACTTAAATAAAGTAAATATTTCTTAAATTTAGTAAATATTTATTGAATTGATGAATACCAGTCTAAACAGAATTAAATATTTACTATTATCAAATAAATGTTTTCTTAGTACGATTCAAGGAAACGTTTACTTAGATTTAACAATTTTTTTTTCACTGTAAGTTATAATTTCTTTATTTATTTATTTATTTAGAGGTAAGTGCGCCTAACAAGGAGAGTCTATGAAGTGCGGGTCGCGAATTTTGAGGAGGCTTTTAAAGCTGTTGTCTGGTGCCTAAAAATGAACCACAGCACCAACAGTTTTGACTAACGAGCCCCCATTATCGAAATATAGTCAATTATGTCTCAAATACCCGTATTTTAGTGAAAAAATGGTACCTCTACTTCAGATCATAACTCCGCAAGTTTTTACTCAGAAAAAATAATCCAAAAGTATATAAAAGTAGAACGAAAGAGCTTTATTTTCAGCTTTATCTCATAGAAAAATATCAATCTCTTGTATAGTTATTAATTATCTAAGAAAGTAATAATAAATGCATGGAAAATCGGCGATTTAAAATGAAATTGAAATCTTCAATTTTTCATGTATTTTGTACCATTTTCTTGTACAATTAATAACTTTGCAAGAGATTAATATTTTTCTATGAAATAAAGCGGAAATTAAAGCTATATCGTTCTACTTTTACCTACTTTTGGGTTATTTTCTCTGAGTAAAAATTTGCGGAGTTATGATCTGAAGTAGAGGTACCATTTTTTCACTAAATAGTGGGTATTTGGGACACAATTGGCTATATCTCAATAATATGGGTTTGTTAGTCAAAATGGCGGGTGCTGGGGTTCATTTTTAGGCACCAGAAAACAACTTTCAAAGCCTCATCAAAATTCGCCACCCGTACTTCGTACACTCTCCTAGTGTGTGTTGACTACGGACAGCCAGAGCTATTTTGGTAGGAGGATGCCCATCTGGCTCCAGATAATACTTTAATAAGGGACCTATAACTGATATAAGCTTGTAGAATCCACGAAATATTAGGCATTTTAACAACAATTTCATCTGTATAAAGTGGAAAATAGGAACAATGTATATACATTCTTTTTTACTATACCGCCAACCGGGGTAATATTTGTTAAATGGTGCATTATTGAAGTATTCTGTACTTGATAAAGGCTAAATGACGTTTACGTCAATATTTTTTTCACGCACTCGAATTGAAACTAACTGGCAATTCAAACGCTACGTAAGTACATTTGACTTGAATTGAGTGAAATTTTGACCCGAACGTCAAATTTAGCCCCAATTATAAGTACATAACACTCCAATAACGCGCCATGAACAAAGATTCAATAACAGAGTTTGCTCGACAGATTTCGGATTTGGTCCTGCACTACCCCTGACGAGGTTGTCCCGTATACCCCGGTTAACAGAACTAAATGTCTGATAAAATCTTGATTTTTTCACTTTTTTAATCAAATTTTACCATTTCTATTAGAGAATCTCTTCACTTCCCGGGATCATTTTTTTTAGTTAACATATTTTGACAAACTCTAAAAAAATAAAGTTAGTTCACTTACTGCGCATCCATCATGGACATCCTTTAATTATCTCACGAAAAATTAAGATTTTCAGAGAGAATAATGAATTACTTTATAACCTAGATGCTCAATAATAGTTCTTAAAATATATCAAAAAGTTGTAAAACATTTAATAACAATCTATTAAGATTATTATTATAATTAATAAGATTATTAATTTTAAAAAGAATGATCAGCTACAAAAATCTTTGGTTTACAAAAATCGATTTCTGGAAAAAAGTTACTCAATTTAAACTGACATCACTCCTACAGTTTTCAACATTCTGGACTAAAACTTTGTGTGTGAAATGTGAAACAGGACATATTTGAAACACTTTATACTCTTTTAGATATTTTTACATTTTTTTTAACAAATAAAATTATTGTTCGCCATTGTTATCAACATTTTATTTTGAAAACCTTTTAGAATTTGTTTAGAAACGATGCTTGCAATTGAAATATTGAAAATTATCATTACAATTTCTTTAACAAACAAATTGAATGTTTGTGCTATAGAGTCTTCAAAAGCGTTCTTTGTCCCGTTGACTGTATCTTTTTTTTCAGTTCTTCATTTTTCATTTTTATAGAAATGTTAAAACGTTTCTCAGACATCTTAATTGTTACCTAAATTTTTGTAAGATTTTATTGTTTCATATTTAGTATGTTAGTACAATAATTATGAAAAATGATTCGTCCTATATATTGGACAAAACAGTCAACGAGTTATACTATAAAATGTTATTATTGTAGATCAATGGAATTTCAATAAGACTCTGAGAAATGGTTTCTAGTGCCCATTCTGATGTCTATCACCAGTAGTTTTGTCTAATGAGCCTTTGTTATAACGATATCATCTGTTCTATTCCAATCATGCATTGTTTTAGTAAAATAAATGGTACCTTTACGTTTTTAACCACAATTCTATAAGATTTAATGCTAACAAAATTAACCAAAAGATGATAAAAGTACGTGGTAAGAGCTTTAATTTATGTTTGTTTTATTCATATAAATCAAAGTTATTAACAATTGAAAATGGTGACTGAAAATGCATGGATACTCGCGGAATATTAATTCTTTTGAATTCGTTGATTTTTCATGCATTATTAATTATCATTTTTAATTGTTAATATGGTAAATCAGATTAATACTTTTATATCAGGATAATTTTTCTAGCATAGAGATTTACAAAGTTGTGGTAGAGGTACCATTTTTTATTAAAATAACGCAAAACTACATATATTGGGCATAATTTTTGGGTACTAGAAATCTCCTTCCAAAGTTTGATAAAAAACCGTTCTCCGGAGGGTGTGCATTCTCCTTATAAGTGAGTACATAAATGATCTGAAAATTAAGCATTTAATAAGAAGATATCTTTTCGCATAGAGTATGCATTAGAATTTGAAAATTTTACTACAAAGTTCTAGTTAGAAGTAACAGTTAAATTATAGTTGAAACATACTTAAAATCATTGAAACATTATAAAAAAAGTTAACATATTCAATAATTATTCATATATTGATACGACTTAGCAGTTTTTCCATTATACTTCGAAAAAATGATGTCATCTATTATAATTAGAAAATGGTATAAGAAGTTTTGCGAAAATTTTTCCGTCATATAAAAAGTATGCGAGAAAAATTTTATTCAAGCAAGTTCACTTAGGGTTATCGTTGTGCTGATGTGCAACAATGTCGACACACAGTTTTTTTTTCATACGATAAAAGTGTATCCCATAGTCTATATGCTATTTATTTTGATCGCTATGTAGATTCGCATCAATTTCGTATTTTCAATATTTAATGTAAGAAATTCCATAAGTCTTTATACATTATTAAAAATAAAAGTTAAATAATAATATAAACTCACCATCAATGAGTCCTCGTATCCATGCTTCTTTTCCGGTATCGCTAAACCCATGGATGATGAGTTTGGTCGGTCGACTTTCATTAAAATGAGAAGCATACAGAACTTCCGTATTGTTCATCAACAACTGCTCTTCACCGAAAGGATTTTCTCTAAAAAATGAAGTTATAAAAATTAAATATGATAATGTTTGCTACTTTCCAATATAGAGTATATATATATATATATATATATATATATATATATATATATATATATATATATATATATATATATATATATATATATAGGGGTAATTCGATGAAAATTTATTTTCAATGCAAGTATAATGAAAACGTTTAGCATGTATTATAATCGGTATTGTTGTAGTGTTAATATACGTTCAGATAAAAATGTTAAGATTTATTATTCTTTCGCCGACACTAATTGTCTTTAATAAGTAGTTCTATTTTTAATTATTAAACGATAATTAAAATTATACTTTTATAGCTATCAATCAGAAGTATTTGTATACTTGAAAACTTCGATTAAGTTAATCCTATCTTTACATTCCAGAAGAAAGTAAAATTTCTAATATTGTTCGATTAAAGCATAATTTATTTTGATATTTCGAAACGACTTCTCATAACTCTTTATAAACAAATTTCTTTACATGATAATATAAGGAAATGTATATAGAGTCTTTCACGTATAATATTAATATGTATTAATAAAAAAATTACTAATTTTTTTCTTAGTCATTCGTGTCTTTAACTTTCAAAAGCCGAATATTTAACTGATGTTGAAATATAATGCGGTTCTAGGTGTGATAAAATGTACTGTAAAGTTCGAGGAACTGTAAATAGCAAAGGATACTAATGGGATGCGATAATGCAAGCGACTTTTTCTACACTTTAAATTTTGATAATTGATAAAAATAAAGTTACAATATAAATTTTCAGATATTCATTTTTGGAGATTAAAAATAATTATAAAGCAAGAAAAAGGTGAATTATTAATATTACTACTTATAGGGAACCTGATTTCCAAAAATTTCAAAAAATCAATTTTTTTCTTGCACATTATCATTGAATAATATCTCAACAATGACCAACAAATTTTTCAGAGCAAATCTTACGGTATAGATTATACAGCCATGCAAGTAATTCAAACTCCAAACGCATTGCGGAAAAGAAAACTTTAAATGCATTTATCTCAAAATTCGCTTTTTGTGCATTAGTGCCACCATAAATAATGCAATTATTAACCAAATGTAAACATTTCAACTGGGTTTTATTTTGAAATAGATTCGTTTCCGCGTCACCTACTTTTATGCACTTTTTAACACAATTCTTATTTATAGCCGTTTTTGACAAGATTTTTTGTGCAAAAAAAGTCACGTTTTTACTCTTTTGATTAATTTCGTTGGTTTGTTAATTTCGGATCACAGTCAGAAGTTCTGATGGCGCTGCAGGTCTAGCAACCTGCCTTTTATAGCAAAGTCGTGTATCATATATATATATTGTATCGTTGCCTTACGAAAAAAAATCATAAAATTAGTCGTATTATAGCATGCTTTGACCTATAGCAATTTAGCAACTATAATGTATTATGACTTAATCATGTTTGGACTACCCGCTTAACTTGAATCTTGCATCAGCTTAAATCTTTCTAAGACTAAAAGAACAAGGATATGAAGAAATCAATGATTATTTATATGTGTAAAAGCTCTTAATATACACATTTTTATGCAAATTCATGAAACACATACATGATTCTTAATTATCTTGTCTTTACACATGTATGTTTATCATTTCTATAGGTATAATGAGTGATTAAAATTGAGTCCACTTTTTTATGTGTTTTGACTACACATATTAATCAAAACAGGATAGACAGAGCTCTCTATAAAATTTTACTGTTTTATTCATCTCCTACTAATGGTCCCTTCAAACCTATATCTAAATAAATTGTAAGAACAAATATGTTTCAAAAATTAGAAGTAAGTTTACGTGTATTTTTTAATGATACCTATTTTGAAGTTGTTATACAATTGTTAGATACATTTGAAAAAAGTGACATACAAAAAAGACAACCTACTTACAAAGTTAAAGCTAACATCAAATTTAATATCTTTAGTAAAACATTTATAATTCAAAATATTTATAACGTATCTTTTTGTCAAAGTCCATAAAAAAGCTATAATCTTTGCACGTTGACGCAGGCCCCCCGGGTATCAATTAGATCGTTCACCAAGTAACAATTGATTAAAAAAATCATCGTCTCTCGTTTGCTTAAAAAACGCAAGAAAAATAAATATCGTGGATAACAAACATCGCAAAAAAAGTCATTCCTATAACAGATGATACTCGAATCAGCACGTGCGATACGATATAATACGCCTGCATATCTGCCCCAGTACTTCGCGCGCAAATTCGAATGTCAAAGCCAACTGTACAACAAGAATAACAAAATTAAGGTGGTAATCTAGAGTAGGTGGTACTCTACTAACAATTGTTTTTTTTTCGAATTTTAAAAATAAAACATTAAAACTATTGGTAGCCTTTTCCATATGCATATTCGTTTAAAAAATAATTACAAATTGTTTATAAATAAAATAAATTTATCCAAGAATACTTACTAACATAAACTTGCAACTTAACTTAATTTTATTGCAATTACGTGAGTATGCTAATTTTCGATTCTGATAACAATTTGAGTGTTCCGCTATGTATTTTCCGTAAATAACGCTACCCTGAAGAGAACATTTGATTTTGTTACGTATTTTTGTATCTGTTTAAAAAAAATAAAATTTTCAATTATATTTATGTGGGTAGAGATAGGTATAACGCACCCCCTTAAGATTTAGTAGATAATACAAGGACTATCGCAATTCAGAGCGGAACATTTTTCTGCGGTCCTCCCTAATCATGGGGTATTATTCGCATGGTACTTCATGTTTATGGGTACCTGGATATTTGATTTGTATACAATAATCTTAAATGTGTTCTGCCTCTGTAAACATAGGATATCATTCGGATGTCTACTCTAGGAAAGCCTGGTCTATGCTTCCGCTATTCTTCAGTTCAGTTCTACAAAAAGTTGTAATCGCGATAGTCTTCGCCAGAAAACTCTGAATTACGATTTTCCTTGCGACAACCCCTGAATTGCCATAATCTTCGACTTTACTTTGAAAAACGGTATATTTTGTACCCGGCATCGACACATACAAGAGAGTATTAAATAGTTAAAAAAAAGTTATAATAAAGTTTGAAAAAACAAAAGTTTCGTTGGATTGCACAAAATATGATTTAGCCTGTTCTTCTTATCTAAAAGAAAATACTCTAAAATAAACTTAATTACTATAAATTTGTTTGTCGTCCTTTCCAAAATTGAGTTTTCTTTTTTCAAGTTTTACAGCTCTTTGAAAATAGAATGATTTAAAAAATTGGAACCTATCCACATAAGAAAAATATTTTCAGACCAAATCATGCAATCTACGAACCATCTTATTTTTCATACATTTGATTATTATTCATTAAAAAATATCTCTATAATTACTTGTTAAACATAAATGAATATAAGACGAAAAAGGAACCCCCTATGCACTCAAGCCTCTCGCGTCCTCAACCCCGCGGCATTTTCTTCCAAAGCCCCTTCCAGCCGACGTCTATCATCATCACGATATTCACGGCTGGTCAGCGACGCAAGTCGAGCCTGTCGTCAGCGCTGAGAATAGACTTATTCAATGCCCCGTTATACGCATCTCGATCTCGTAATTCACGAATGCGTATTATATACACTTACACACTCGTGTACAATCGCGCGTGAAAGACACGAGGAAAAAGAAGACGAGCCGCCTGCGCGATGTGCTGAGATGGCGGCGACGGCAAGCTGAATATTACACGTATGTATAATCTCGTGTTTAGCCGCGCCGGCGGCGGCGCGCGGGCGATATCGTTCATCGCTTAGGCGCCACATAAAAAATATAATATGTAGAGAGCAGCTCGTCATTGGCATTTCCTGCAATGTATGTATGCTGCCGCCCGCCCGCCGGCGAGCAAAGATTCATACGAGAGAGAGAGAGAGAGAGAGGAGAGATACTTTGATGATTCTTGGTCGTAGATTCGCGCGCGAGCTCGCCGCGTGATTTATGGGGATTTGTTAATGCGCAGTCTAAGGATGGACGTGCAGTATTTACGACTTGCACAATTTGTTCGTTTGTAGAATTGTATTGTGCCGCCGATCGTTTCAAGTTTATGTTGTAGATGTAAGCGAGGGATGATGAATGTCGTGTGTAGTTTTCTTTTTGTACGAACATTTATGGAGTTAGATTTGCGCTTTGTATTTTGGACAGATTATTGAAGAGTTTCATTTTCATTCTTTATTCTGGAAAGATTTTATGCTAGAGTCCGATAGATACTATTCTTAATAGAATACTGTATATTTAGGTGAGCTGACTCACGTGGGATTAAATTCCGCTTTTTTATGGTTCACGTCTAATTCGATGAGATCCAACTGACGGCTCAGATAATTTCTATTTAATATATCATTTTCTCCGATTTTTTAAAATTAATATTTGCATTTATCATTCTGGAACACTTCTAAAAGTACGTACGATATAAAAATATATAGGGTGTTTCACGTTAGATCTCCTAGACCAAAAAGTGAGCAGAAAAAGCCTTACCTTTTCTGCGCTCATTTGTGTACATTTTTTCGATGTATTTTTAAATCCGCTGCTCGATGGTGGCATTTGTGTTTTCAAAATTTTTAAGTTTTAACATTAAAATAATATGAAATATGTTATATCTCGATAAAGGCATATTAAAAAATCTTTTGTTAGTCTAAATCGAAAATTCAAGTTTGTTTACACCGAAGAAGCTATTTTCAAAAAGGAACTCTTGTTATTTTTGTGAAATAAAACTACGAACCTATGTCGCAGCTTTGATACAGCGCACGGACTCATAAGTAAAACAGGCTAAAAAGGAATCAAAAAAAGAGAAAAGAACGCGTGTGACAAACGAAACCAAAAATAGTTAAACAAGCTAATACCGATATCGAAGAAAAAGACTTCTGCTAATAAAGAAAACTGATAATAGGAATCACAAATTGAAAGAGGAATCCGAAGAAAAAGAATAAGTGGATATAGATATTCCAGATCAGATGCACTAAAATAAGGAAAGAACGTAAAAAAGAACAAGTTACTGCGGCACAATAATGCTAGATCTCATATTCCTCGATTAGTTTCTGAAATATAACAAGAGTCCTTTTTGAAAATAGCTATTTCGATGTAATTATATATGAACTTTCGATACAAACTACAGACTATCAAACATATTTTTTGTCACACGTGCACGAAAACGCGTTTTGTCATGTCCATATAGCGGGACTAAAGTGGCCGTTTTTCGACCGGCGGGCGGTAAAGTAAATTGTCGAAAATCGGCTCAAAGTGGATTTAGACCCTCCTAAACATCAAGTACCATCCGGATGAGTATTTTCGCTACGAATAAAAGGTAGCGAAAATCTGTATTTTCTGTACCCTTTATTTGACGCTCGGAAAATTCTATTTTCGCTGCACTTTATAGGCGCCGAAAATGGTCTTTTTTATTCACGTGTTATAAAAAATCCTTTATCGCTCGAGCGGGCGGTAAAGACTTTTGAGCTCACTACAGCGTGCGTGCGTACGTGCGTGCATATGTATTACAGCGTACGGTAAAGACTTTTAATTACTAAATTAAAATTAATTAAATTATCTTATCTTTCATTTACCTGAAAAACTTTAATATACGATAATAATTATTTCATATGTGTATGTATGTATATCTCTATGTGTGTATATATGGGTGTGTGTGTGTTTGTGTATAAATCAGTGTATGTGTAGGTATACATATTTCATTTCATAATAAAACAGGACGACAGTTACACCGTGTCGAAAATCGGTCACATCTGATTCCGCTTGATAGACACGAAAAACCGCAAAAATCAATACATGTGTCACAAAAAATACGATGTGCACCGTGGGCGAGAGGCTTCGACTCGCAAAACGCACTCGCCTTCGGCTTGTACTTGCTCGCCTCCGACTCGTACAGCAAACTCACGCGGGCGGTAAAAATCTATTTCTCGCCCTCGGTACACAATATACTAATTTTCCTGCGGTGGTCATTATTTTTGCAGGAAACAAAATGCACAATTTCCCATCCGACTCTCATGCATAAAATAGGTCCGATCGTGCCTTTGTGAATAAACAAAGTACAGTTTGTAATACAGGGAGAAAAGTAATTTCAAGTCGACCCCCCTCCTAGACTATTGCCAGACTAATTTTTTACACGGGAAGCCGTCCTTCACGCGATATCTGAGTTGATCTACTCTTCGGGCGCGATCCTAGTTAACCTCTTCTTCGATCGCGCGCCGAGTTGAACTTTTTATCCACTCAGCCTTCGATATAGTAATAGAAATAATATTCGGGAAATGTGTGCAGGTATAATTCTGATAAGTAAAGGATCCCAAAATAAGACCTATTTCCTAAGAGATGAACATAGGGACCTGATAACGCATACAAGTGGATTATACTAAGTATAGATAGATCAGTTATTTCGACAAGCTCTTAAGTGTACACGAACATCAAACCATTTCGGACTGCAATCAAGTTCAAACTGTTGAACTACACATCGAGCAACCTAGTTTACAAGAATAGAGTACGAGATGTGGATCATGATTTTTGAAGAAACATTTAAGAATCGCTTACTAGTACCTGGAAATAAAAGCTAGCACCAATAGTGTGTTTGAATAGGCCTTATATGACGAGTTATAGCTAAAAACATTAACATTGCCCATATGCTTGATGTTAAACAAAATCGTATATATATAGATATACTCCTATTGTCAATATTTTTAGCTATAATTATTATTATATAAGGCCTATTGAAACAAACTACGGGTGCTACATGCACATCTTGTACGCTCTCTCTCTCTCTCTCTCTCTTTGTTAGATGAAATTCGCATGGCATTCAAAAAATTAAATAATAAAACAGAACTCCAGAAGTAGACAAATTATGTGTCGAATTATTTAAAGAGGGGGAAGAAATATTTAAGGAAATAATCCATATACACCATATGAAAGAGGAAAATGATGGCTAAGGAATGAAGAGACTTAATCATAGTTCCAATACACACATTAAGGGATAAGACCGAGGATAAAACAAACTGCAATAATTATAGAGATGTTTCTCTTATCTGCATATGCTATAAGAGCCTGTCTAATGTATTACTAGCAAGACTCACGCCACTCTCGAAAGAAATCTTAGGGAAATATTAGTGTCAATTTCGACAAAACAGGTCGAGTAATAACCAGATATTTACAGTTAGGCAGTTCCTGTAAAAGAAATTGGAGTACGGCGAAAAATTACACCAATTATTTATTTATTTTTGAAAAGCATTCAATTATAAGGACTAAAATGTACGTGTTCATATTATTAGGGATACAAGAAAAAACAAAATCAACAAAAATGTTACTAGATATTAGTCAGGGCATAGTGTGCGCACGTATCAGCTGATCATTCGAAATTTACAATGGATTAAAACAAGGGATGCGCTATCAACGCTTTAATTCACCCTGGTATTAGAATACGTTATCAGGACCGGAAGAGAAAATAAAGAGGAAATAATACTGCATGCGGCAGATAAAAAGCTTTCGATGTGTAGCCACGAGATGCGAACGTTTAGGGACGATTGGGCGGAAATGGGTTAACGCAATTATTAGCATATGCAGACAATATGGGCCTAATAGGAAAGAATAGGGGAACCATTATAAAAAAACGTAGAAATATTAATAAAAACGGCTGCAGAAGTAAACGTATAAACTAGCGAAGAGAAAACTGAATGCATGGTCACTAACCGAGTGGAATCTGAGAATGATGATGCCGATCTGAGAGTCGTTGACAAATCTTTTGAAAAGGTAGACGGACTTAAATACCTTGGGACTATAATAGACAGCAGAACGGATACTCATAAAATAATTAAAAACTTAACTCGGGAAATGCATGTTTTTACTCAATAAGTAATTTACTAAATTATAAATATATACAAACATTATAATGCCAGTAGTTCAATACGTATGCAAAACGTGGATCAGATTAAATTAATAACTAAACGGCCAGAAAATCAATTCAGTGTGTTTGAGAATGGAGTTTTGAGGATGGTGAAGCAGGTACGAGTATCGCGCCGACACCTGCTGTGCGCCAAATTAATATTCAACAGCTATTGGTTGTTATTGTTGTATTAAGAAATAAGTGGACACAACATAATGTTTTTAATACAATTTAATATTTAACTAAAATGATTATTCACACTAAAAAATACTTAATCTAATAACAAATTTATAACGAAAACAAACATTGAACAAAGTCTATAATATGATGTATTTGCAGTAAAGTTATGCTTATTTGAGATGTTGCTTTCGCGGTGGTCGAGAGGTATCTGTCTGTCAAATGCAGTTTTTGAATAATCTGTGGTTTCAGCTATGCAGCAGAAGGGATGATGTAGGAGTGTCTTATTGAAATTGGGAACTATCAATGGCTGAGAAATGTCCTTTGCTTTAAGGTCCAAACGCGAGCTCTGCAGATACGTGTCGAGGCGAGGTTTGCAGGAAGTAGAAAAAATGGTCATAAAGTCATTAAATTGCGCGACGTCGGTCAGGTTCCCTTTTTTTGGTACTTTACCCGAACGTGCCGCACGGAATAAGCACGGTTTGGAGTCCGAAGATTTTCCGCTTTGCATATCCTGTCATATACCATGTGTCCCACACCTAACCGTTGATAGGCAAAGTGTAGGTGGAAAAAATCATAGTGAAACAATGTGGAGACCGTCTTCGTATTTTATAACCCATATTTATAAATAAATATCTTTTCGCAAAAATGTCCGGTGCCAACGAATTTCGAATGATAAAAATCGGATAACATTTGCCTCATCAAAAAAGTGATCTACGTAATATCTGACCATTTTAGTACTGTAAAAGGATTGAGTAAATCTTATCCGATTTTCGTCATTCAAATGTGATTTTAATCGGCATTTTTGTACATTAAAATTGTTTCTACCCTTTTTGTATTTACTTGTTTATACAAAATTTAGTAAAGTTTTTTTCTCATCGATGGAAAGGTTGTTTCTCTTTACCGGTAGTCTCAGCCCCAATCTTTCCTCCACGGATTATCCTCTCCTCATTATGGGTTGTAAAATACGAAGACGGTCTCCAAATTTTTTCACTATGATTTTCCCGGGTAAATTTTTTCCACCTGCACTTCGCCTATCAACGGTTAGGTGTGGGACACATGGTATGATCATAAAGTTTTTGCTTGAAGGAAGCGATTTTCCGTTGACGTATTTTCGTGAGAAACTATACGTACGCACGCGACTTTTAAAAACTTACAATTCTAAGCGTACAAAAACACATACATAAATAATATTAAGAATATAAGTAAATTATATGTATAAGTCAAGTAGCAATATTAAGTATGATTGCAATATAAATACATAAATATACGACTTATACTGAAAACCAAATATTACTAGAGTGATTAAATCTCGAACAAAATGGTGGGCTGGATATGTAAAATGAAAGAACAGCACTTTAAACTACTTGTATTAGGCACACCGTAGGACTCAAGGGCCCTAGGTAGGTCGTGACGAAGGTGGAAGGACAACATCCGGGCAATAGGATGTTATGACTACACACACGGAGAAAAGTTTAATTAAAACCAATGATCTAAAAGGAGTATACGAATAGTTTCTAAAAGAAAATAACGCTTTAAGAGTGATTTTCCGATGTAGATCTATAAAGCTACAATCTGCCGTATATGCTCGTATATAAATTAAATTTTAACAACTAGAATGGTACTTATTTAGAGGTCCTCTTTGAGGAAGCAAAAATGTTTCTTCAAAATTTTTTAAGAAGAAATCTATAGCGCCATATACATTGCTCTCTTTTGTTATGGCATCACCATTTGCATTTTTTTCCAAACAAATGCTCTCTTCCGGACTTTAAAATATGCTAACATCTTCGTGTTCATCTTCTAACAATGACTATGTAGCCCTAGATACTTTTTTGGTCAAATAACAATTTTTTATGGTAGTTTGAACTTCATGTACCTACAGAACCACTTGAGCCTTAATAGATTAATGGTTATATAACAGTTTAACAAATAATTTGGGTTATAATAAATATAACAAATTTAAAGTACGGTATGGTGAAAATTTTATTGGAAAATAAGTGTTTCTCAAATACCAATAGATCTTCTCTTGAAAATGAGACTTGTAAAATCTAATTATCTTTGATCAAACAAAAGTTGCAAAGAACATCAGAAAAACCCGTTGTCTAAGGTGGTCCTATAGTAAAAATTGACGAAAAACTCGATTTTTTCATTATTTCATATTCTGATACTTTGTATATTTTTTAGAACAGAAAATGATTTTGTATTGGCAATATTAGCCATAGAAATCATTTTAATGACCTTAATAGTTATGTATACATATTTATCCTCCGACCTTTATTGCACACAATCCAGTGACTTCCCACATTAACTGAATCCTAACCCGTGCCCAAATATACTCTATTTATACTATGCAGACAAACTTAAGAAAACATAGAAATTATTAAAAAAAATATTTGATCGATACTCTGCGATAGAAAAATTGTTTTACAATCATCAGACAATTATTTTTCTTTTTTCTTATCTCACATTCGCAAGGATAGTTTTGCAAAAACATCAATTTTCATTAAAAATTGCTAGATTTTCCTACATTTTTAGGTAACAAACATAACCACCAATTTAAGAAAATGTTATGATGTAACTAGCAAATTTGTCAAAATTTACTATAGGACCACCATAATAGGTTTTTTAGAAATATTTCAGTAACACTTTGTAAACTGTAGGCGGAAAAATCGAACAAAGTAAAACCCTCGTTATGAAAAAGGGATATTTTAGCAATAGAATTATGCCTCCATCTCTAATTTTTCCGATATTATAACCATTCGAACAGTTGAAGTGTTAATTTACAAATTACTACTAACTTTTTATAAACACTGAAAAATAGCCAATATCAAGCCAAAGTTACACTATACGCGCCTACGTCGATACCTACATGAGTATGCCTGTCGTACGCACTATAAAGGTTTGATTAGAATGACTGAAATTTTAACTTATCCCGTGTAAAAAAATTAGTCTGGCACTAGTCTGGGATTAATCTGGCTTAACAAGTCTGGCGAAAGTCTTGCAAAAGTCTAGTAGAAGTCTGGCTTAGGCCACTATGCCAGACTTTTTTTTGCAATTATGCCAAGAAAACTCATTTTTCACAAGTAAATAATTAGAGTAGTACATTAATTATTAGCATCGACTAGAATGTGAAAATACGTACTTTTCGATAAAATAGGAGAAAAGTTTTTTTACATATTGCAATCTTGTTTAAAATATGAATATTTGTAAAAAAGAGACAAAAATTTAGGTTACTGGCAATTTGACATGACGCGATGCTTTTGTTTTGCTCATTTTGTCTAAAGTATGGCATAGTGGCCAAAGCCAGACTTCTGCCGGACTTTCGCCAGACTTATTGAGCCAGACTATTGGCAGACTAATTTTTTTACACGGGATATGGTTTTTATTTTCTCTGAATTTTATTGGGTACAAAAAATATAGACACATTAAATGTTTTCATTAAGATTTAATTTATCCGTGTAATCAAAAATACTTACACGTACCAATTGATAATTTTTTTTCATTGGGGTTCCCAACACGATAATTTTTTTACCCAATATCGTGGTATGTATACTGTCTAGTCATGCGAAAAAAGTCCCTGATACATGCACAAACAATTAATTCTATATTCTATTTCATAAAAATAATATAAATTATATATTCAACTAAAGTTATTATCATCCATTTATACCATTTGAATACAAACGCACATATATATGTGTAAATCAAAACTCAATCAACAACTTGAATATTTAAACAAAAATTGACTAATTTTATTTTGATTTTATAGAAAACTGTTTAAAAGATAATTAGTAAAGGAAACATTTCAATGCGAAGACTACTTAATTTGTTGGTTTGTTACCTTGTATACAGTTTGAATGTTGCCGGTTCGTGCATCAACTTAATGGCCGTGTTTATCATCGTTTCCACTTCATTTAGCAGAGAGTTTTGTGGAGATACGTCTTTCGTATCCGCGGTGATTAAATTTCCTGAAAGCGAATATTTTTTATTCCAAAGTATTAGCACTAAATAAGTATTAAATAATCATTAATCGCACGTTCATAATTTTGATATCAGAAACTACCAAATTACTTTTTTCAGTAAAAATGATTTATCGTGCTTGATGATTAACTTTATTTTCACATGATTACGAGATTAAAAGGTCAGAAGTCTTTCAGTTAATAAATTTAGAAAAATATTAAATTAAAAAATAAAATACGATAACATATTACAAGGACAATTTTAGCTGAAACGTCAAGAAATTATATTACTACTCAGCATTTAGTACACCTACATATTAGTTTATAAAATTATTTAGATAATATAAACTCTAATTGTATTTTTCCAATAAATAAGTTAATTTTTGTTCTTCTGATATAGTAAAGCATAAAATGAAACAAAATACGTGTTTAATGTAGAACCTCCTCCTTTTAGATAAAATACAATATAAAACTATAATGATAAAACAAGAAAGTCAGTATAAAGAGTAAAGCTATAAAGTACGCTGTTAAATGTTACTCTGTAAAAGACATATCGGTGATACGCCCAAATAAAATGATACACTTTAATCAAGACTATTTTGTGATTACACGTATGATTTGAATGTTATTTACATTAATTTTCAACTCAATTTCTGAAAGTCCTTGTAGATTTAATAAATGCAATTGTACTTTATCGACTATTGACTAATATCTCTACTCCTATATATTATTAATGTTTACAAATTTATTAAAAAAAATATGTTTGTATTACTGAAAAAATGATGAAAATAATTTTAAAAACGACTTCATCATTTAATTGTATCTAATAAAAAGGCAACTTATTAAAATTGACGTAAAAGATGTAAGTTCAAATATAGCTTTCTCGGTTTCATTCAATCTCGGTATTCGCAAGAAAAAGATCCTGAACCCAAATCATCAATTTTTCAATTTATAAAAAATATATACACAAAACACAAATCTCTAAACTTGTCCTATTCGATCACCCAATGCGATTTCTACATCAAAATACACCATCAAAAACCGAAAGCTGCCTTTCAAGCACATCTCTCGCTAACGCCAATCGACCCCAGCATCCAGTAAAAAACAAAGAAACTCTACTCTCGATCACTCACCTGCGATTATCAAAACGGCGATTAGCGCGATGCGCCGACTTATCGAATTCTCCGCCATCCTCAACTCTGATCCGATCTGAAATCCGCGCGCAGTGCGACACATATACTTCGCGCGCTGTAGCTTCTCGTGCAAAGCACTCTCCGCCGCGCGCAGAATCGAACTAAAACTGCAGCGGCGGCGCTCGCGGATTTTCAGTGTCGAGAGCGGCTAGAGGCGCCATTCGCGCGCCCAGCGTATGATCCTCAGCCCCGCCGCCGCCGCCAACGACGACTTTCTCGCGATAATGGGCATAAGCGCCGCCGCCGCCGCCGCCAGACCGGCCAGCCAGCCAGCGAATATATATTGCCTCGTTTATACAATTAACATTTACCGAGAAGATCGCCGAGCTTGGTATATGTATAGGTATATGCGCGAAGTGACGTTTAAGGTGGCTGTTGGCCGACAGTAGGATTCAAAAGTTAGTCGCGAATGAATTTCACGGATTGGTAAGATTTCAATGGATGAATTTGACTTGTATCTTTGGTATCGTTGGAAAGTGCGTTGAAAAGGTTGGAGAAAGGGCTTTTATAGTATGTTAGCGCATAGTTTGCGACGTGAGTGTACGCGTGCTGTCTCGCTCGCGCTCGCACGTCCGCGGACGAAAAAGCACCATATTTTCAAACTGGTGTGGTAAGCACTCTTCAATACCTTTTGTAACTACTAGTAGTTGAGAACTATACTGGATATTAGTTTTTTGTGGAAATGTCTATGTTCGTTTTGAAATTGTATCTAATCGTGTGCTACTTAAGCATACTTCTTCCATAGCATACATGTGAAGTACAACAAATTCAAGACTTATTATCTTAGTTTCTAGGTGGTAGATCTTCTTAAAATTTTGCAGACGGTTAAATTTGATCGCTATTTTCCTACGTTCAAAATTTCAGAAAATCCCGCACACCGTGGCTTTTTGTACGAACCACCTTAATATTTTATATCTCGAAAGAGAGAAAGAGAAGAGACGATCAAGAGGAGTGTCGAAGAGGATCTTCTTGAGTGTATATAAGTCTGGATGTGTGAGTTGGTGGTATTATATGTTGGCAATGTGTGTACGTGCACGTTTCAGTGGCTGATTATTGCGTACGCACTTGCGGCGCCCGATAAATCTCTATATGGACCATTCTGCGTCAGTGATCGTCTCGCAGCGTCCGGCATTTCGGAGCGGCGGCGTTATTATAGATGTATAGCGAAGGCTGGCGTGAACTTGAAGAATTTCTCGAGAAAGCTGTGCGAAAGAGTCTCTGGAATTGATAACCGTGATGTATTGTGATTTCGATTATATAAAGTATTACGTGAAATAATAAATATTATATGATATTATTTTTCTATATACGATTGTTATAATTAATAAGAATTGTTAAAGAGTATTTGTGTTTATTCAATTAAAATTTATTTTATTTTATTGTAACTAAAATATATGATAATATTGCTGTGTTCAATATTATCTTACAAAAGTTAAAAATGTTTCAAGTCTTATACCTAATCAAAAAATTTGATGGCTCCATCACTTCAATTAAATACAATATTTTCTAAATCAGTATTATTCTTTTGAAATTTAAATTTTAGTGCATTTTTTTAAAGTGCTGCAATTAAAACTCATAAGAAAGATGACATTTTTATCTTTAAATTATATTTTTGGTTGTCTTCATACTACGTTTTCTTTCATAAGTAAGTATGCAGTTTTCAAAGGGCTTTGTATGACTTGTTCAGAGAAAAATTGTTTATTATCTACTGTACAAGCATGATAATTTTAAAGTTCTAAGATTAAAAAGATATTTGGATAAAAAAGAATTGAGGGGGCATTAGTTACCTGTGTGGTTTTCTAAGGGTTAACTTTTTAGGAAATTGAATCTGTTATAGCACTACATTACTTTTTAAAGACAGTACTTTTTGAGATTAAAAATATTTATTGGAATACAAAATACAAATAATTTAAAAGGCTGATCATAGTGAAGGAATACAATTCTTAATATAATTTCGTGAAGATTTTAAGAACAAGGCGGTGCACATTTTTAAGGCCCCATCAGAATTTCTTCTTTATAGGTAGACACTTAAATTTCTTCAAATAGGCATACAATATTATATACCTCATGAGTATTTGAAAATTGTAGTAAGAGGACACACCATTTTAGTCAGGTCAGAATGATCTGAATAATTAAAATAAAGAAGAGAGTGAATACTGTACCAGATAACACATAAAATTGCGACATTCACGTAAAAGTTGAATAAAACAATTATAACAAAAGGGGGAATAAGTAGGCTTATATTATATAAAATTCAGCATATTGATTGTATCATCCGGATGGTACTTCGCAATTTGCAAGTCTCACCGACAATCTTACCAAATATTAAAACCAAATAATTATGGCAACGTACTGGCAACGTGTGTAAGAAACTTTTGCAAATTTATTATTCCAGGCACGTCTTTCGAAAACGTTCTGGGAACGTGGTTGACACGTACATATATTGCTTCAACGTTTCCACAACGTTACTTTCACACAAAAGTGCACTTTTTTCCCGGTTGTTGGAGCTTGGCAACGCTGTCGCAACGTTATGTGCTTTTTGGGTTTTAACATCTTTCAGGGAAATTTTATATTTAAATTCTTTGTAAAGACGCTCTTTGCAAGAACGATTTCTTGAAATTCTCAATTAGAGCACTGTCGCTGTAAATAATTGCTCTTGTTAAGATTTTATTAATAAATCGACGCTAAAAAAGAGCTTTCGGAAACAGGAATTTTCAATAACTGCTAATAAGAGTGTTTCTTTCAAGCACTTTAATGAAGTACTCTGAAAAAGAGCTATTATATGAGAGTGATAGTGTTTTAAAATAAATGATTAGAAGAGCTTAAATTCGTTTGGGGCCCCTAAGCCGGTGACATCATTCAGGCGGTTCCCCGTGTTTTGGGTGGCCTGAAAAAATGTATGACCAATTTATCACATTTTTGTAACAGGTTTTCAATTACCGTAGAGCGGGGTATCTTGGACCTCTACTCTAGAATGTGTCTTGTCAGTTCTATTGGGTATCTAGAGCATTGGCTTCTCGGATCTTGGTTAAATCTGCAACACCAATGCTCCAGATACTGTATTATATGTCGAGCCGGCAAGACTCATTCTACAATAGCGGTCCAATATACCCCGCTGGTCTAAAATACAGATACTCTATGGTATTTTCAAAACCACCAAAAACCAAGTTACTTAAATTATTCTTTTTACGTGATCTTACTTTACGGTCTTGAAATAATTATTTTTTTCCGAAAATAAGCCCGACTCCTGAGTTAGAGCGATTTTCGGATAACTTAAAAGAATTCCGACTCCACGCAAAAACGATTTTTGGCTGGCACAAAAGAATCTCTCTATATTATTCTATTTTCCCGAGAACAACTCTGATTCTGAGCAAAAGCGATTTTTGGCTGATGCAAATTCGTCGATAATAATTTTGCTAAGGTGGATTTCGGCTGAGGCAAACGGTAAAATTACTTTTGAAATTATTTTTTGTCCTGGATAAAAATTCCGACTCCGAGCAAGAACGATTTTTGGCAGAGAAGAATCGTTCTCCGAAAGTTGAAATCTCATTATATTGAGTACAATTCTTTAAAAAGTGATTCCGAAAACGCGTGATGCGTGAACGTCAGTCTTAAAACTTTTATATTAGTTATTTTCAGAACTGTGGTTAAACTAAATAAAATGATCGCACATTATACTGAATTTTAAAACACTCATACTTTGTATATAGTATCGTACTTTCTCCAAAAAAAATGTCGAGTATTTAGCAGCGTAAGAAAACTTTCAGTGAATAGGCCATTTATTTTCATTTTTGTGATTTATTGCAATCTTGCTTTCTTAATCCAATTACTTTACATAGAATAGTCCATATGTAAGTGATCATCGGACGAGATCATGTAATACTGCCGCTTGCGGTTTTTATTATATATTTTACGCGCCGCGCGCGATCTACGACGAAAGACTTTACTCAGCTCGAAGTACAGTACAACTATGAGTCGACGTTTAAAACTCTAATGTTTACAATTAGTTTTGCTTCTTCTTATTGTACGTACATCGAAGTAGTGAGGCATATGCTCGGGAAAAAACTATAACGTTTATTGGCACGATAAGGGGGATAATTATTGGCCTTTATAAATTATGGGTACATTTACATCTTTTTTTTAAGCGTAAACAAGTTATTCGAGCGATGGTTATTTATATTTTATATGCGCATATGGGTAAGATATTGTATTATATTTATCCGAATAAATTGATATGCATAAGATTATTGTATATTTATAGCACGGGGTTTGAAAAGCAACATAATAAATGTAGTAAAATGGAGGGTAGCGAATGTAGAAAAAATGACTATTTGAATTTATTAATACATTATAGTTTAAACTAATTTATTTATAGTTGTTTTGTGTTAAAATTGAGTAAGTAATTTAAATTTTCAGAATGTAAATGCAATATTTTATTTATAGTTACAAACTGCTTTTGTTCTTTAGAGCAATTTATATACTACAATGCAACGAGAATATCAAAAACTACATACATATGTAAGTTTCATGCTTAACACATGATATATATACCCTGTATCTCAAGAAGAATTTATCGTTCGCTGGTATTGTATGAAACAAGCCAATCTAAAAACGAGACTTTGAGCTTTAAAATTGTTTGTAACGGATGTTTCTAGTCTGTGTTTTTTCTCGTATCCATCAGCCGGAATTGAACATCATTGTGTCTTTTCCATAGTTTTTATAGTAGCACGAGCTTTAGAACATAAAAATTAATGGCAATTGTTACATTTACATCGTGAAAGCATCGATGTAATTTTTCTTAATAGGGGTTTCCATGAATTTCGGTGCTTTCGAGGTCATTGCGTCATATAATGCGATAAAATGATGCCTACAGCGGTATTTGATTTCCTTTAGTTCACGTTAGATCTGATTATATTATTACGCTGATCATTCGTTTATTTAATCGTTACTATTATATTTAACAATCCTTGTAGTTTTAAATATTTGTATCTGTATAAAAAAGTAAGCTAAAGTAATTGTTTCTAATGCACAGTAATAGTGAAATTAAATATAACTTCATGTGATATGCTTTAAAATAATATGGATATTTCTGTTTCTTTAAAACTATTTTGTCTTCAATTCAGAACAGTTAAGATCACAAATCAAAATGGACTTTGTAACTATATCAAACGATGAACGCACTAGAAGACGATTATATCCCGTGTGCAAGTATTATAATTTTTCATCAGAGCTAATTCACGTCTTTGGCTGTATGAATTCTTTTAATTTATTTCTCGACTCTAAATAGTTTCCAAATTTTTCGACAAACGTAAACCTGTGGAGCTCTTATTTTACAGGCATTGAATGACTAACAAACCATAAAGCATAAACATTTAACAACTATTCCAGAGATAGGAATTTTCAATTAATAAGAAATATTTAATTAAGCAAAGCTTTTTTTATAAATAATTATCTGAATGATTAAATGGTAAAATCTTATACCATGAATTCTATAAACACAGAGACAGGAGTTTTTTACTTACAAATAATACAATTACATATAAGTATCTTTGTTCTAATAAAAAAAATTACAAAGTTAAAGCTAACTAACTCCAAGATAGTAACTTTCCTTGAATAATAAATATAACTATTCAAATAACAAAATCATAATAAATTATAATTTCAACTGTAAGGACAACAATTAAAATATTTGTACAGTCAAATCATCAAAAATTTTATACATTCGACAGCCGAAAATTTTTCTTTTTTAAAAAGGTCACTATTACTTTTAGAAGTTACCTTTGAAACAACGAGAATGAAATTTATTACATTCATGGAAATTCAAATTAACGAGGTGATTGTACTCTGTTCAACATAGGAATGGGCAAAATCTGAACTGTTAAGAACTTTGAGTTATCGAGGTTTTTTAACTCTAATTACGATACGGAATGGCCAGAGGTTGAGGAAGAACTTGGAATTATCGAAAAATTCGAATTATCAAAAGTTGATTATAATTCTTAATAAGCTGCTCTTATGGGACAATGGTTTTTATGTTTCATGACTAAATTATATATAAACTTATAATTGATTAAAAATCAGTCTTTGTAAGGTAAGCTTAAGGGGACAGGTCTGGGTTAAACCTAAAACGATATTTTTTTTATGAGTCCAGATAACTGTTTATGTTTAAAAGCAAAAATTCTGAAAAATGTCACGCTATCAATACTTAATAATATCTTAAATTTTACCGTTGTAAAGCCTCAAAATCTTGATCCTACACGTCACAATAAATCAATATTTTCAATACCATATTTATTAAAGTTGCTGTGTTCCTCACACGATTTCAGGTGACATGATGAACGAAAATATGTTTTTCGACGGTTATTCGACTCCTTTTGACACGTATAACAAAAAAGCGAAGCACTTTTACGTTAACATATTTTTGATTATATTTTTTCAAAGTCACACCCGATTTAAAAAAAATAGAATAAATAATTTTCAAAAATCAGTTTTTCAACATTTTTTTGTTTATCATGTCACCTGCAATCGCGTGATAGGAACACAGTAACTTTAATAAATATAGTATTGAAAATATTGATTTATTGTGACGTATGGGACCAAAATTTTGAGGCTTTACAACGGTAAAATGTAAGCTATTACTAAATATATATAGCACAAATATTTTCAGAATGATTGCTTTTAAACATAAAAAATTTTCTGGACTGGTACAAAAAGAATTATTTTTTTGGGTTTAACCCAGGCCATCTGCCAATTTTCGCCGCAAAAATCGTACAAAAATGGCGCTGTCGGCGGTACTAACTTGGCGTGAGAGTGCAAATGTGCAAAAGTGGAAAAGTACGTTTTGAGAATTAGGATCCGTCGCAAGGAAATTCGCTAGGCGGCAGCAGGTGCCGCGAGCGAAAGAATGTCGTCTACTCTCGTGTACGCGGTGCTAGCCGTGCTATATGTGTGTTGCCTGTGAGAGTATCCGTGACGTCGGACATGATGGTAAGGTAATAAGGTTGTTTACTGCTTATAGTCAAGCCCATAGCGCCGTGGACGCCATTCTTTCGCCCGCGCTGCTGCTGCCTAGCAGATTTCTTTGCGACGAGTCAGTCGTCAGTTCAGAGGTATAATCCTTGACTGAGATTAGATCAATCAGTTATTCAACAATATTATTGTTCTAAAATCACTTGGTAACATTCAACAACAGTGTAGTTATTGTATCATTTTACTAGTTTGAGTATTTTCATCAAGTTGTTCATGGAGAAAAACAATCAGTCAGATATGTTAATTATACCAGAGAACAAAAGGCCGTCCATCAGGATACTCTTTGTATTCGCCGAAGTTTAGTGTATGTAATAATGAAGATGTATTTGAATGGCAACTAAAACTTTACCCGATTAGCAGAAATGATACAGATTATTTGCATTTACTTCTTAATAGATTATCCAGGCCCAATGATAAAAGACCAATGAATGTTAAAGTATCAATTGTAGATAATGAAGGTGTAGAAGATATCAGGTATGAAACATTCATTACTGAGCAATCAGACGCCACCAACGTATTCAGTCTCGAACAGTTTGCAAAGAGAGATGATGTTTTTAAAAATGTACTACCGAACGGCCATTTAACAATTAAATGCCAAATGTACATCGACGACGGCATCTCTCACGACTCTGACGCTGACCTAAGCGCAATTGCCGACGAGGCAACGGCATCAAACCGCCGACTGGTGGAATTCGACGATATGGAGCTGCTCCTGGAGTCCGAAACCTTCAGCGACGTCAAGCTCGTCATCGGCAAAACGGAGTTTCGCGCGCACAAGAACATCTTGGCAGCGAGAAGTCGCGTTTTTTCGGCCATGTTTGACCACGAGATGAGAGAGAAGATGGAAAATATCGTGCAGATCACCGACGTCGAGCCCGAGGTGATGCGAGAAGTTCTGCGCTACGTTTACGCTGGAAAAGTAAACGATTTAAAAACCATGGCCGACAAGTTGTTTTCGGCAGCCGACAAATATGAGCTCGATACTTTGAAGATTATGTGCGAGGAGGTGCTCATCGATGGATTGAGCCTCGAAAACGTCGGAACAATACTCGCGCTCATAGATCACCACGACGCCGGCAAACTGCGCGAGTCCACGATGAAATTTTTCGCAAGACACGGCAAGGACTTTGCTGCGATGGGGAATTTTAACGCGATTATGCAAACGTTATCGTCTGACCTTTTGACTGACGTGACAAAAGTGCTTTTGTTAAAAATGTAAACTTTAAGAATATATAAATTTTGACAATTTTTCTAAAATTCAGTCTTTTTTTGTACGACAAATTAACGAACTTAATTAATAAATACCTATGTTCCATTCTATATTGACGTGTTCTTATTCGTATTTTTTATTTCCTTTGTAGAATACAAAAAAAACTTTAAAATCTTATGTCGTATATTTTTTAGTTTATTTTTGAATTCTATTTACACTTGTATTTCATTATTTTTTACACTTCAATTTCATATTTTTTTCAACTTTGCTAAATTTAGATAAATTAATAATTATACATTTCAAAAACTTGAAAAATTGTTCCTATTTTATGATTTTGTCATTAATATAAAAAAAATTTACTTGTATTATAAGAATTTTCTCCAAAAAATAATAATTTATGATCAACATTTATTTATTTATTGGATACACTGATCTTCCTTCATTGCAAGTAAAAATATAAAATTAATTAGGAAAATGATCAATAAATAATGTTTTTAAACAAGAGAGCAAATCTTTGGTTTCCCGGAATAACCACCTAGGTCCATTTTTTGAAAATTGAGTTTTTAGTGATTTTGGTGTCTTCGTATGGTGTACTTTCAGATAAAAAGTCAAAAGCTGCTAAAGTTCATCTAAAACTTTCTCTTTTTCATAAGTTATGCTTTTCTTTTGCATAGGCTTAAATGGAAATTTTAAAATTAAAACCTCAATATCTCGAAATCATGAAAAATGGACTTAAGTGGTTATTCCGGGAAGCCACAGAAATATATGTAGGTAAATGAGAAAAAATATAATGTAGCGATATAAAAAACCGCTGCCAATTCATTGGCACTTAGCTTCCTGAAACTAAATTAATTGTTCTAATAAATTAAATTTTAAATTGCTATATCTCTTTCTATAAATAATAGCTCAAAAAGGGTGTGCTTCTCTGTGCGTATTTATTAAAATTATTTAAATATTTAAAGTAATCAGATGTTAGTATGTATATTCACCGAATTCCTAATCATCTAAAATTTTGTGAACGATTTGCTATTATAGATTTCCGAGATACAACCGTTTAATTGAAATATGACTTCTTTCGTGTATAACAAAAGAAGGGAAAAAGACTATCCAAAATTTGCTGTTGTAAAATTAGATAGGTGCCACAAAACCCGAAAAACTAAAACTTAAATACTATATACCAATAATAGAAAAATTGTTATAAAGCAAAAACGAGTCAATGGATCTTTAAATTTCTTTTTAATTTCGAATCTTCATTAAAAACCGAAAAAAGTGAGCCCTGTTAGGTAAAAGATAACCGTACCATTCGCGAGATATGAGCGATCAAAGAAACAATTTTCAAAAAATACATAACCTCAAATATCTCGATACGAGTATATAAAGGTCGTTGTGATCTGGGCAAAGATCTCGTTCAAGAGATAGTAAAAAGCTACCGTTTGGGAAAGTTTCAGATCAAATGTTGCCGATTTACTCAAGTATTCGCAGCTGACTAAAAATCGATTTTTTTACAAAAAGATTTTTTCCCTTCAAAAGAAAAAGATGAAGCCTCTTTTTATAGAATATTCTACTCCATATTCCTAATCAAATCATTTGTTTTAAAAAATTTACCTTTTTATATTTCACGGATATAATTGTTTGAAAAAAATGACGATTTCGTGAATAACAAAACAAGGGAAATAGCTTAATCGATGATATTATTTCTAAGGTATTAAAAAACCCTAAAAACGAAAAATAAAAATCGAAAAACCGCTAAAAAACATAATTGCATCAAAAAACTTAAAAAAGTATTTTTGAGCCGCCTTCCTTAAAAAAAACAAAAAGAAATGAGTTCCGAAACATTATTCAAAGTGTATATTCGGAATAAATAATGTTGATCCACATTCACACACATACACACGCACACACACACATATGCAGGCACACGCACGCACGCACTCACACACACCCACATACGCATACGCATACATCTTAAGTCTTAAAACATGTTTCTAACATGTTTTTAGCAAAACTTTCCTTTGCCATATCACGAAGCTTCTTCTGCGATGAAGCAAAATACACTATTCTACCTTTTCATCGATCTCAATACACCGAATTACCAATGAAAGATAAAAGAACTTTCTGTAAGATGATAAAATAAAGTCCATTATTGAACTGATTCAATTCCATCCATTTATCCCCACGAATTATCCTATACCTAATCAAGAGTCATGCATGACTCAGCGCAGAGCGAGCAAAATCATGATCAACTCCGAGCAGTCCGTCCGAGCTCCGAGAAGAAAACAGCCGGGGGATCCGTCCGCTCAACGCCGCCGACACCGCCGCTCTGCGATTGGCCACACCATCCTATATACCTATCATAGGTACAATAATCGAATCTCGTCTCTCGACGTCGCTCGCACTTTCCGTCACCCAAGAAAGAGGCTCCCCCGCTCCCCTGTACACAGCCGTCGGGTCGCAACTCGCAGTCCCGCCAGTCACGGGGTTTCGCTCACACGGGGGGCCAGTCAGCATGTCGTCCCTGCCACGCGTCTCGCTCCTCCTCGTCGTCCTGACGGCCCTCGGCGCCCGGGCCGACGAGATCCTCGGCTGCGGGGGCTTCGTCAAGAGCCACGCCGACATCGACTTCAGTCAGATCGCCGTCAAACTGTGAGTCGAACCCGCGGACCGGGGATTCTAACCTATATATAGCTTCTTCGGATCTTGGCTTGGGACTTGATGGGTGGAGATTGATTTTTTGATTTTGAGAGAGGCTTTTGGGGGGGGTATTGGGATGTGACGGGAGTATTTGGAGAAAATAGGGCGAGATGTTTGGTTGTTTATGTTTATTAGGGATGGGGTTGGTGTGCGGGGGGAGGTTGTGTGTTTGGTAAACAAGTGTAGGGGGGTTTTGACGATTGGAGTAATTTGAGGAGTAATATTTGTCTGGTGTTTGGTGACGTTGACCTTTTTCACAGTGATCTATTAAACCTGCATTTTAATGAAATATCATTCAAGGTATTTACGTTGAAAAATGCAGTAAAATTATTGTTTATTTTATATTAGTATAAAATTAACAAATTTCTGCTACGATTTCGTATTAGAAACATGTATAAAATAACGATTTGGAAGTATCTGGTAAATCTAGTGATAAATGTTTGTTTATATATTTAAAAATAATGAGTTTCATATCCAGGGATGGTGTGAGAAAAGTAATTTTATACATTTTTAGAGTGCAGTAAATAAATGTTGGTACTGGGTTTTGTAGGATGATGATTCATGAAAGAATAATATTTGTCTCATTTCAGTGTCTTCGATATTTGCAAAGTATTTTATTTAACTCTACTTTTAAGAATATATCATTCAAGATTTTATATTTTGAAACGCAGTAAAATAAATAAGTAAATTTCTGTTACTACCTTCTGTTAGAAAATTGCAATGTTTTATTAATATGTACATATAAAGTAATTCATTTAGTTTTAATAAGTTTTCTGATTATTTAGTACACTGTGAAGGGCCAACGTTGTTTCATATAAGCAAATAAAATAGCCTCAGTAGTTTACAGTATTAAATGTTGTCAAATTACTGCGTTCTGTGCTGTAGATTGACTGTACCAATATTGCTGAACTGATGTGGATCGTGGAAATAACTTTTCAGATTATATGTTATATTGTTACCCTTTCAATTTTGTTATCAATTATAATAGCATATAATAAAATATGATACAATACAATGTATTTTTACTTAAATCCAGTAACATCAGTGAATTAAGAGGAGAACGGAATCCTATACCATGTACCCATTACCAACATTATTGATTTTTTGTTTTATGCGGTCAGTTATTTCTTTAATGCAATTTTACGAACATTTGCACATTTGATAAATAGATTATGTGTACATTCGCGAAATTTGAAAATCTTATATATTCACTGAATAAAACAAAAAACTGCCATCTACCAGCACTATAAACTTACAGATGGTAATCATTATAGAGTTTCATGTACATAAATAATGTGCCAGTGTACGGTACATTTACTTCCAGTCTTGCAAGTAAATTACAAATAAAATATCTAATTTTGCTATAGATATTCTTCATAAATCCATTTCGAAATATTAATGACAATTTCATTTTATAATATACATTTTATTTTTAGATACACAAAGAGCGGAAGTTTGAAAGATCAAACTGAATGTGCACCAAATACGGGCTATTACTTTGTGCCTGTTTATGATAAAGGAGAGTATCTTTTGAAACTAGAACCTCCAAGAGGTTGGAGTTTTGAGCCAACAGAAGTTGCACTCAATATTGATGGCTCCTTGGATCTTTGCAGTCAAGGAAAAGATATTAATTTCGTTTTTAAAGGTTTCGGCATAACTGGTAGAGTTGTTGCCACAACACCACCTAAAACTGTGTTAGGAGCTAAGGGAGTGTCCGTTTTACTGTATGATCAAAGTAATAAAACACTTCTTGGGTCCACTGTTACGACTGGTGGTGGTGCATTCTCATTCACACCTGTTCAGCCAGGAAAATATGTTCTTGTCTCTAGTCATCCAACGTAAGACAGTTAGACTTATTTGTTAATAACAAACTTAGTATCAGTATTAGTCAAATATTAAAATTATGTACTGATTATTTTAGATGGCTTATGGAAAAACATTCAACGCCTGTTACTGTACGAGAAGGTAATACTGAACTAAAAGATGGAGAATTAAGTGTATTTGGTTTTGATGTTAGCGGACGCGTTACAACAACTGAGGGTGAACCAGTAGGAAGAGTAGAATTTCTTCTTTTTGGAGTAAGTAAAATGTTAATTAATAAAAAATAAATTAGTTGTATGTATTATTCGATTACTAAAATTTGCAAAGTTATTAATAATGACTAAAATTTAAAGGAATATTGAAAATATATGGAAAGATTTTACAGAAATTTCTGAATTTATATAATTAATAAACTAATGATTTTAGGATGGACGAACAAAAAATTGTGACACAACTCCAGTAGAAGGCCTTAGTAAAAAATTTGACAATCTGCCGAAGATACTGTGCCATGTAACATCAGATGAAACGGGTAGATTTTTGTTCCCAGCATTATCACCAGGATCTTATTTTATTTTACCTCATTATTATTATGCTGGTTCGAAAACAAAATTCGATGTTAATCCATCAGAACTTCAGTTCGAAGTTAATCATGA
Source organism: Gastracanthus pulcherrimus (assembly GCA_949152435.1). Classification (NCBI taxonomy): domain Eukaryota; kingdom Metazoa; phylum Arthropoda; class Insecta; order Hymenoptera; family Pteromalidae; genus Gastracanthus; species Gastracanthus pulcherrimus. Next base: position 165,003,867 of record OX424575.1, on the reverse strand, counting down.
CAGCTTGATTCTACCTCAAGAGTTTAGAGTTACTGGGTTTACCATTAGTGGTAAAGTTATGGCGTCAGTTGATCCGCCAATTCCTTTGGTTGGAGCTAAAGTATTTTTATCCAAGAAACAAATTGCGGTGACCGACAGTAATGGAGCTTATAAGACTGACAATGTAAAAGCTAAACAGTACATGTTATATGCAGAAGCAAGTGAGTATGATAACTATAATCTAAAATTAAAAAATTTATTAAAACATAGATGAAAAGATATTATGTAAATTTTCAAGTTCTAATTCTTTTTGAATTATCGAAATATATTTTTAACTTAATAATTTACAATTATTTTATGCATTTTAATTTTTTAGATGATGTGCAGTTTGAAGAAAAATCTGTGAAAGTGTCCCCAAGTAATCCTGAATTACCTACAATAACTCCAACAACTTTTAAAATTACTGGCAAAGTATCTTCGACAACAAAAGCGAGTTTACAAAACCGAAAAATCTTAATAAAAAATGTACCATCTAATGTGCAACAAGAAATTGAAATTAATCCAAGCACTGGTGAATGGATTGTATTCCTAGCACCTTCCAAATACCAATTAAATGTCATTGTGAATGACGAAGAAAAGACTAAGGGCTTACAGTATGTAGTAAATGTTTTGTCATTTATGATGATCTGCAACTGTGTATAAATTATTTTATGAAAACATTTTCCCTTGCAGATTTTTCCCTCTTCAACGTGTTATTGATGTTTCTTCTGCGCCACTCAAGGACGTCAATTTCTTGCAACTTAAAGCAATTTTAAAGGGCACAATTATGTGTTTACCTGATAATGATTCTAAAGGTGAATGCAGTGAAACTCAAGTGACTTTGAAAATGATTGATGGTGTTGTTGAAACAAAAACAGTCAAAGCTAAAGGTATACTAGTTAAATTTACGTATTTGATTTATTCTTAGAGATTATAGTATTATAAATAACATATCTTTAATTACAATGTTGGTTGTAGGTGGTGAATATTCCTTTGAAGATGTTTTACCAGGCCAATATGAAGTCATTGTTGACACTGACATTTTCTGTTGGGATGTTTCCAACCATCAAATAGTCATTGCATCTGAGAAGCCACCAAATGTGCCTCCCTTCAGGCAGACAGGGTTTTCCGTTACTTTTATTTCATCTCACGATACCAAAGTTGAGTATTCTGTAGCTCATCAACCAAATAAAAAATTGTCTTTCCAACTTCAAAAGGGAAGTACAAGGCATTGCATTCCTGTGTCTGGCAAATATGACTTTTATCCAAAAGGATGTCATAAATACACAAAACCATCATTTACATGGAATACCAATGAACGAACACCAATTATTCTTTCATCAACTGAACATATACACTATGGAAGAATATTGAGTCCTGTTACTGTAGAAGATATTTCAGTAAAAATCGAAGGAGATTCTGAAGGGCAAGCACCAATAATGTAAGTTAAATGCATTTTTTAAATTTGTATTATATGTCATGTAAAAGATTTTAATCCAAGTTTAAAAACCGTCAGTGATAAATAAAAAACTGAATAAGATTTTTACTATTTTTGAAAATATAATATTTTTGTTCATATCTTTCATTACAGACATAAAAACCTTAAAGTCAGTCGAAAAGATAATCTTTACATGTATACTTTTCCCTTCAATGCAATTACTGGTGAAACATACGAAATTTTCCCATCCTCGGAAACTGTATTATTTTTGCCACCTTCTCTTAAAATTACTGGTCCAGAAAACTGTCAAGATGATCTAGTAATATTCGTTGCAGAACAAGGAAAGGTAAGAAAGATCATATTTATGTAATCTAGGTAATTTTTACAGATAGTTAGTGCATAATGCTACCATAACATGCACTTAATTGTTTTATTGTAATTTATATAAGGTAATGAAATTTAATTTCTATATTTGTTATTTTAGATCATTAGTGGCTCAATATCTCCTCCCTTAGATGGAGTAGCAGTTAAGATTTTTGGTACAGACAAAGAAGCTCCAGTTTACACACTCGTCACTAGGCAGGACGGAACTTTCAGAGTAGGGCCTCTAGATGGAAAAATAGTTTACAGGTATTTGAATTATTTTCATCAGATATGAGATATCTGATTTTAAATTTATGTTTAAGCCCAAATAAATTACGGATTAATACTTAAATTTTTTAAAGAACCCGAAGACTATTTTATTTATGTTTGTAAATATGTTATATATCTTTACAGCATTAAAGCAGAAAAGGAAGGCTTCGTTCTTACACGTGATGCCAATTCAAAGGAATACAAATTCCTTGCTCGTAAATTGGCTGAAATCAACGTTGAAGTCGTTGACTCAGTTGACCGCACTCCTTTACAAGTACGTATAACTATTACAAATAATTTTTTATGCAAATTTAGCGCAAAATCAAATATTGTATGAAATAAAAATATATTATAAATGATATTAAAATATTATCTCTGAAAATTTTTGAGGATAGGTTAACGGCCAAATAAGCGCGAACAATAAATGCTTTTACAATAAATTTAATGAGGGTGATTTTCATTCATAATTAGACTTGGAATGGTTTTCTTTATTTTGAGTTTTGATTAGTTCTGTTTAATTGGAATAGTAAAGTACGTACATATGTCTACCTGCCAAGTCCATTTGCCATAAATGCAATAGTTGACTGATTGACTGACTATGACCTGACTATCACGCTTATGGAAAATGGACTTGGCAAATATTTCACCCCGATGACTCTTTTTGTTTCGAATATTACACAAAATTAATTATGCATTTTGATTACTTAAACAATAGTTTGTTTGCCACTTTCGGAAACATAAATTTTCTATTTTAGAAATTTAAAGCTATGAAATTGTTAATTCTAATGTGTGAAATTCGAAAGGTGACTTTAAATTGAAATGAATCGCCTTATACTTATCAGCCTCCCCCCCTGCTCCGGGATACAATCAGGACTTGAAGCGACAAAACAAATGAATTTAAATATAGTTTTTCATTAATCCTTTATGGTAATGCTATAAACCCTCGTGTTATCGGCAAATACAGGGAACCACTTGTTTCATTTATTTTGGAATTTGGAGAAAATATATCTTTTAAAAGTTGTTGCTTTTGATTAGAACAACAACATTTCGGAGAGGTATTAACTGAAATTTGAAAATTAAATGAAGAAAGTAAGTCCTCGTGATTGTCCGTGAAGGGTGGGTTCAGCATCACCGTAACGCTGAGGCCTTAACAGTCACCCACGACCGTCCAGCTTAAAATCCCGTAAACAATCTATAACCGATAAAGTAATTTCTCTACAGCAGTTTAACCTTACAGTTTGTGATATAGTTGAGCTATTAGCACCCTTAAAGTAGAAAAAAAATGTCCCCCTCATAAAAACAGTAGTGTCCATCGAAATTTTCTTGCGTTTCAAAAGAATCTAACAATAAAAATAACTATTCCTCCTATAAAACCAATACATCTTAAGGTGATGCTAAAGCCACCTGTCACCGACAAATACGAGGATCCACTTTCTTCATTTCATTTTCAATTTTGAGTAAATATCTCTATGGAAAGTTGTTGTTCCAACCAAAAAGAACAACTTTTCATAGAGATATTTTCTAAAAATTGAAAAATTAATAAAAAAAGCGGTTCCCCGTATTTATCAATAACACGGGGTTTAACATCACCTTAAGGGGACGCCGGGTATCTCTGTCCTTATCTAATTGAGTTTTCATTCATAATTTTAAGAGAAATAATTTTTCTGAAAGAATAATAGTTGTCCCCGCTTCATTTTATAGTAATCTAAATATATGTCCAAGATGGATTCATATGATTGTTTTGCTTCGGAGAAAACTTTGACAAACTTAGTATGTAAAGGTTAATCTTCATGTAGTTGGCCCTCATAGTGTGTCAAAGTTTTCTCGAAAACAAAACAATCATATGAACCCAGCTTGGATATATATTAAGATTACTATAAAACGAAGCGGGGACAACTATTATTTATTCAGAAAAACTATTTCTCTTAAAATTATGAATGAAAACTCAATTAGATAAGGACAGAGATATCTGGCGTCCTCTTAAAGCTAAAAACGCATCAAGAAACCACATTCTCCAAAGTCCAAAGTCGCCCATGACACGGACAAATGTAATTCTCGTTTTTACCCCCATAAAGCTAAACCCAAACCCTCCTTCTCAACGTGAAACTCCAACCCTCTGTAACTCTCACATCTCCATTCCAGGGTGTCCTGCTGTCTCTGTCCGGCGGCGGGGGCGCCGGTCCCAGCAGCTATCGGCGGAACATCGCCACCGGCGAGGAGGGCCGTCTGACCTTCAACTCCCTGTCGCCCGGCGACTACTACCTCCGGCCAACCATGAAGGAGTACCGCTTCGAGCCCACCTCGAAGATGATACGCGTCGAGGAGGGCAGGAGCGTGCTCGTCACTCTGATCGGCAGGCGGGTGGCCTTCAGTGCCTACGGGGCCGTCACGTGTCTCAACGGCGAGCCCGAGGCAGGACTGTTGGTGGAGGCGCGCGGGCAGAACGAGTGCGCCGAGCTCCAGGAGGAGGCCACCACGAAGGAGGACGGCACCTGGCGCATTCGAGGACTCGAGCCCAAGGTGAGATAGATAGATGGATAGATATACGATTTATTTTGTCATTTGTTATTTCGTCTTTACATTCAAATCTTTGATCACTGTCACAGGTCGTCAGTATATAAGTATAAGAATAATTGCTGCACAATTTGTCATTATCTAATATATCACAGTATGTCAATATCACAGTTTCATAACAATTTTTAGAGGTTCACACATTCTTGCATACCCGTTAATCCATCACGTCACAATTTAAAAATAATTACAATTAAGCAGATACGTACGCTCATCACACACGCAGATAAATTCACTCACTCTTTATTAATTTATACTCTTTATATTTTATACGTTACAACATATTTCACGACTGAGAATATAAAATACGGGAGAACGGATAAATTAAAATAAAATAAAAATATAAATTAATAAATAAATAAATAAATAAAAATAAATACCCATGTATTCCTATCGTCGTGAAAAATGTCAGATTAATCACGTGCGGTCGCCTGAGGTGCCTGCCTAACGCCGTTTGAAATTTACATAAGGACGGCAGATACCTCACACTGCAGGGGAGGGAGTTCCAGAGAGAGAGAGACACAGAGAGAGAGAGAGAGAGAGAGAGAGAGAGAGAGAGAGAGAGAGAGAGAGAGAGAGAGAGAGGAGAGAATGCAGTAGAGTGATGTTTCTTTGCCTTGTCGACTTTTTTACTTTTGTAATGCTTTTTTCGCAATGAGTGAAACATTTTGGGAGAAATGTGGTATCAATTAACGTGGTATCGTACTAAGAATTATACCAATTCTGTTAAATTTTTAAGAGCTTTTGTAATTGACTAGAGAAAAATGAGTTGAATAATGTTAAGCTATTTAACTGTGTATATGGTAGTGACCCCAGTAGGCAACCGTCTAAGGAAAAACTTGTATTCAAGCTATTACAAAAAATTCAGAAACATCTTTGTTTATAAATTACCGGTTCGATTACACTTTAAATATATTCTAGTTTTTGATAAAATGTTTATTTTTGCTTAAAATATTTTACCGCTTGATAGCTAGTAGTCCACCACCAGGACAATTTAAGACAATACATCGCGCTTTAAAAACATTGTTTATTCTTTTTCATAGTTCTATGATTTAAGTTTAGCTATAAAAGATTGAACAAATATTAAATGAATGAAATTAAATATTAATTAATCGTAATGATCATTACAATTAAAAGTAGTTTTAGACATGGATTACCGAATAGGCCCGGTTAACAACTAAAATTCGGCAAAAATTAAAATGATTCTAGTAGTCGACCACCTATAAGCACGTATCGATAAAGATATATCGAAAACAATTTTTATTACATTCTTGAACTGTTTTAACGGCAGGAATAAATGCTTATATAGCACGATTATTAAAAAATTATTAACTTAGCGATATTTTGTCTACGGGTTTATTTTTTAAAAGAAAATAGTCAAAGTGTCCGACTACTGTGGGCGGACGGGGGGGGGGGGGGGGGCGACTACTGGGGTCACTACCCTATATATTTTTTAAACAAATTTTCTTCTACAGTTAATATTGAATCCTCTTGAAAATTTAACTGTAGATTCCTGGTATGAATACAAAGAGCATAGAATCGTGTTTTTTGCGATTTTTTTTTATTTAATACAGATAAAGCAAATATAAAAATAAAAAGCCGGTATGGTAGGTATCGGGTATTTATTGCATTCGAAAGTTCAATAAATTCTGTAAAGTATGTATCTAAACGTCATTTCATGCGTTTATCCGAAAATGTTGCTTAGTTTGCCGACATTTTTAACAATGGAAGATATATTGAAGATATATCGACATTGTTAATAAGAGCAGTATCCATTTTTCATATAATTTTAATGAAATTCTGTAATTTCCTATCGTAATCATTTCGATCATTTAGATGATTCATATCATGAAGTTGGAATATTTGTTTGCTCTTCGATACAAGCTCCATATAAAAATTCACGTTTATAACGAGATCGGCATATGTATTCTTTTATAACGAGCAGATCTGAAGTAACAAGGATAGAACGTAAGCACGAGAGGTCGGCGAAATGAGAAAACAAGTTCCTTACTAAAAAGAAATCGGATTGTAAAGTTTGTCATGCATGTAACAAATGTTGATACCTAGAAAAAACAGGAGAAAAATATTTCAAATTTCATTTTAATTTATTTTTCAGTGCATTTATGCCATTCGACTGAAGCTGAACGAACAAGACCCAAACAGTCGCTCTCTGAGAGCGATTCCTAGCTCCGTTGCCGTTCAAGCTACCCAAGATGTCCACGACATCAAACTCATGGCCCTGCAGCCAGTTTCACGTACTGATGTGTCCGTTAGAGTGATTGCAAATCAACCAGAGAATTACCGTACACTTAAGGTAATTGAATGATATAAAAACAACTATATATTTTTCTTAAATAGCAAATAAAACTTTCAAGGGCCTTCCCAGACTTGGAGTGTATTTATATAATACAAAAATCGTAATCTATATAAATTCGTGTTTTTTCTACTTCAAGCTGAGACTACAGGGAGCAACCTAGACTTGTATTGTACTAAATACGATGTTTTTATTATCGTAGAGTCTTTGTCGATACAAAAATCGTGATTAATTATCCAAATTCGCCTTTTTCCCTTACATCCAACCTTGGCTTCGAGGGTCTGCCTGAGCTTGAAGTAAACCAAAAAATAATTTTGATCCTTTTTTCTACAACACATACAAATATACTCATCCGTTTGATCTAACTTTCTAACGATTGAATGCGACCACAAAAAAGTCTCTTACGCCCATCCATCGACATAACTAAACTACCCAAAAAAACACGCACCAATCCGCACTTCAACCTCTACCTTCCAGGTGAAGCTCTGTCGCGAGGACGCGCCCGACTCGCCCCTCCACATCGCCAAGTTCGACAGCCAGTCGACCTCCTCGAAGCTCCACAACGCCGGCTTCATCCACCACTTCCCGGCCCTCCAGGCCGACGGCAAGAGGTACCTCGTCCAGCTCGAGACCTCCCTCTCCAAGGCCACCCACGAGTACAAGATCGCGCCGGTCTACTTCGAGGCCAACTCGTCCTTCAGGTACGTCGAGCTGCGCTTCGTGGCCGAGCGCAGGCACGACCAGGGCGACGCCAATCAGATCACCTTCGTGCCCCTGCCCCTGATCATCCTGGTGACGGCCGCCTTCTTCCATCGCGACGCCCTGTCCGGCTGGCTGAGCACGACTATCGAGAGGTGGTCCAGGAGGCCCTCGAACTCGGGCAACAGGAGCGCCCAGGCTGCGGCGCCGAACATCATCGCGGCCACAGATCCCAGGGTCGACGACATCATCGTCGAGCAGATTAAGAACATCAATAGCAAGGGGAGTAAGAAGGCTAAGCCGAGGAAGGCGTAGTGGGAGGGGTGCTTTTGTTGAGTGGGTGCGAAGGTGCGTAGGGAAACGAGGGGTGAGCGTGTTGCAGGACTGGGGAAAGTGCGGTTAGAGGATTGCGATGGAAAGGTATTGAGATTTTTGTCTGTTTTTTCATTCTTTGAACAATTCATTTGGAACTGCCGGTTTTCTCCATTAAATTATCGATAATTCTCTTAGATATTTATGAATGTTATACATACTTATCTTATTTTGCTAATTGTTTTACGTTTTCTTCGTATTTTGATATCGTTTTTTAAATACGAAGAAATGTGTGTTACCAAAACAGTAATATACCGTCGATGAGTTTGTACATCAAATTAAAAAAAATAGGATCATGCATGTGATACCTTTAATTTCTTCTGACTGCATTTTTTAATTAAAAGATTGTAAACACGTTTAGAACAAAAATTTTCTCACCGGATTTTTGGTGAATGTAGATTGTACTACTACGCATTATTTACGTAAAAGTTTTGGAGAAATCTACATATTTATTACAGAGAATAAATAAATATTAGATTAATTGAATATTGTGATTGTTTGTAGCTAGTGAAAATACTGTGTAAAGAGTTATATTATAATAAAATCGTGTGAATGTGGTTACTTATTAAGAAATACTTTAAACATAAGGCATTAACTAACCATTTCATAATTATTTCATCTGTTCTGGTGATAAACTAACACTTATGTCGCAATCTTTATGTTTAAGTATAGTATGTTATCATCATTTTATTCTTCACACAGTATATTATCAAAATTTTATTGTAGTAACCTTTTAGACAGTATTTTCTGTGTGTAATATAGACTATCAAGAAACGATTCTTTTCCGTTAGGTGCGATTTTCTTAAGTGCGTGGATAATGATTTTTTTTTCATGTTTAAAACTTTAAAAACATATACACTCGTAAAATTAAAGGTTTTCGACATTTATATAAATACATGTAAAGATAAAGAATTTTTATAACAACAGTAGGTTTATGGACATTTTCATTAAATATAAATTAATGTGATATAAATATTACATTTTTATTATCAAGCTGTTGCTTGTAATTTATACAATGATAAATATATACATTATTTTCTGTATTATAAAGTGAAATAACTGATTAAAAGCAATCAATAAATATTTCAACTTGTATTGTAAATTTTGTATGTATATAATACATTTTACAATATAGATGTATCGTACGTTTCATTAAATGCTAATTATAGAAATTGTACAAACAAAAATATGTATAAAATATATATAAACTATAAAAACATAAGTACACTTTTCTTTTTCAAACCAAAATAACCCCGTCAATGGTAATAGTAAATAGAATAAATACATTTGAATAATATTATCATAGAATGTTTTCATATTCTTGATTTTTGTCTAATACTTAATATCAAAGGAATGAAAGGTTTACATAGAAATATATTTAAATTGAAGTTGAAGTTTTCACACCACTAGAGGTCGTGCAGTAGTTTGTGATTTTAGTTTAAAAACTGCAGCACCCAAAATTATTAATGATATCTCTGTTTAACGACTTCTAAAATAAACTTTGAAAAAAGTGTGTAATCGTTTAAATAATCCTGTACATTGAAATACATTATTATTAAACAATTTTCTCATCCTTTAGCGCATTTATGCGACACGTGAACCCTATTACGAGTGTATGGTGGGGAGAGTTATTTTTACATCCGACGTGAAATTGAAAGCGGGGAATCCTCGGGTGTCAGTGATCGGCCGCGTTACTATCGACGTTGCAGCACTTCTATGATACGAAAGACGCAAAGGACTGGCGTTTGCTAATTCGGAGAATACGAATTATTTAGTAGTGTTGTTTAGGTTTGAGTAGATTTTGATCATGTATTTTTCGACGATTTTGATTTTCTTTGCCTGTGCAGTATTTACTTGCACTGGGAAAAATGTTGTTCTGATTATTGCTGATGATTTGGATTCAGTACTCGACGGAATGGTAAGGATTTTACTTTGTAATTAAGGAATAATTTATTCGTATTAAAAATGGCATTATGTAACGACGGTATTCCATTATGAGACCTGATTCATTCCGTATGTTTATATAGTATAAAATAAATGGATAAAGTGTAAAAATACTGTTTCATAACAAAGCTATAAAAAAGATATTTCTTTGCATAATATGTAATTATTTAAACATTTTCTATTTCAAGACACCATTGACGTCTACTCAAAGATTAATAGCAAATGAAGGAGTTACGTTCAAAAACGCGGTAAGTTAAAAAGAGTTTCAATTCTTTTACGGCGATAATATAAAACAAGATATACGCGACCAGTTCAAAGTTCATAAATGACACTTATCAAAATTATAGAGTTTATCAAATAATAAACTTGCATACTTTGTACATACAAGCTTTAGTTTAATGGTATACATTTCGTTTTATTGATTGAATTTGTACGATACTGCAATATCACTTTATATTGTTTTACAATATAGATACTATTAAACGCAACGTTATTGTGTTTTTACATATTGTTCTTACGTTTATGCGGTTACGCCTAGTCAAACGGCTGGAAAAGGCGTTTTATCGACGAATTTTTTTAGGAAAATCTATGAAACTTTCTCTATTAACTAAAGGTTTATTCAAAAGTATATATTTTAAACATACTCTAGTAATTTTTTAAAATATACCCGGCTGGAAATAATGGATGTGGACAAATGTGCGAAAACGTGAAAAAATATGTACAAATGTGAGAAAATATGAGAAAATATGAGAAAATGTGAGGAAATATGAGAAAATGTGCTGCATAAGTGTCTGATTTCGAACAGTAGCGACACGTTTTGTCATATTTTTTCACAATTTTGCACGTTTATGTACATTTTTTCATGTTTTGGCATATCTTTTCACGTTTTATCACGTTTTCTCATAGAGATAGAAAAACAAAATAATTGTACATAATAGGTTCAGTGTGCATATTTATTCACATTTTCTTACATTTATCCACATATTCACATTTATTCACCTTTTTTCACATATTTTTCATATTTTTGTACAAAATCTATTTGTGTGAAGGGGATATTTTCATATATTTTCTCCTTTAAATATGTAAAAAACGTGAGAAAATGTGTATAAATGTGTAAAAATGTGTAAAAATGTGCCAGAACGTGCTACTACGGTTCAAAATCAGCCACTTATGCACATTTTCTCCCATTTTTTCACATTTTCTTACACTTTTACACATTTGTCCACATAAATTATTTCCACCAGGGTAGTATTAGAATATAGCGAAATTATAGACATATCCTCACAAAAAAATGATCTTTTAGAGGCACTTTACGGTGAGCAATATTCCTCAGAACTAATAATATTTAAAATACGAAAGTAGAATTTCTGCATCATTAGTAATTCAAAAACAATTTTTGTTATTTGCGTATGATACAAATTTCGATTGAAATAAATTTTGAATCTAAAATTTATTCAGAAGTTATTTAGATGCAAAAATCTCAATTTGAATTTTCGGATTCAACAATGGATAGCGATTCAAAATTTTGATTCAAATTAATCGAAATTTGGAATCGTAATACATATTTTTAATTCCCGTAAGATTGAATGAAGGTAAAAGAGATTTTAAATGAATTAACTTTAATAGTTGCATAATATTATTTAAATGAATTATTATTATTATTATTATTATTATTATTATTATTATAAAGGCCAAGTAGTAATGGTAATCAGCAACTGGTGCCTGAAGGGGAACAGCTATGACATAATCTTTATGTCGGCTGTAGACGTGCTTGCACCATAGCTATCATAACTATACTTATTGGGACTAGCTATCCATAGCTGTGTAGTCCATAGCCTTGTTAACACAGTCACGCCATCTTTCTCTATTGTTTGCGAGTTGCATCCATTCCTCCTCATACCATCCTACTTCTCGAAGGTCCATTTGGGTTCTACCTTGGGTTCTTGCTCCTGTCGGTTTCCCTACGAGTACTCTAAGTGCTGCTCCTTCGTTACTCATCCTAGCTACATGAGCAGCCCACCCTAGTCTTCGAGATTTAATCACTCTGGTAATGTTTGGCTTCCCGTATAGCTCGTGTATTTCTTGGTTATGTAAAATTCTCCATTCTCTAGTAATCTCATCTACTTTGCCCCCAAATATATTTCTAAGGTCTCTATTCTCAAATACTCTAAATCTATTTTCTTCCCGGTTGGTTTACGTTTCGCATCCGTATAGAAGTACTAGGATTATGATTTTTCTATATATTTCTCATTTAGTCTTTCGCAATAGTAATCGTGATTTTAGTAAGTTGTTTACCCAATATAGGCATACATTTCCCGAATGCAGCCTTTTCTTGATTTCTTTATGAGTTTCATTTTTGTGCTCTATTATCGTGCCAAGGTATTTAAAGTCGTCTACTTTTTTGAAAGTTTTGTCGGAGACTTTCTAGTCGATATTGGCAATCTTGGACCCTGTTCTTCTTGTGCCCATGTACTGGGTTTTCTCTTCACTTATTTCTAGGCCTATTTCTATAGTTGCTTTTATTAGTATTTCTTTTATTAGTAATTTGTGAATGTCAAATGGCTGCGATAGGCCCTTACCTGACCTGACTATGCCCCGACTGTTATCTAGATTCTGATTAAATTGACCAACTTTTTATAGACACATTCTGATTAAATTGACCAACTATTTTGGTACCCCCAGCAGTACTAAGACGTGAAGCATTTGACATCTTGTTACTGAGTCATATACGCTTTCTTGAAATCAATGAATAATTGGTGTACCGTTTCCTGGTATTCTCAATTATTTTCGAGAAGCTGCCAAAGTGTGAACATTTGGTCGCTTGTTGACCTGCTTCTTCGAAATCCACATTAGTATTCCCCGAGGATTTTCTCCGCGAGATGTGTGAGTCTATCTAGCAGTATATTAGAGAGAATTTTATAGCATGTACGGATAAAAGAAATGCCTCTATAGTTATTACAGTTGGCTTTATTTCCTTTTTTGTGTATTGGGACTATGATTAGACTTATGAATTATTTCCTTAAGTGATTTCCCTCCCTGTTTAAATAGTTTGGCCCGTAAATGATCTATTCCAAGGGCTCTATTGGTTTTTAACTTGTTTATTGCCTTGCAGACCTCCCGTAGACTAGGTTGCTCAATTTATGGTTCAGCAGTGTGAATTTTGTTATAGTCTAACGAGGTTTGTTGTTCGCGTACGTTGAGGTGCTCGTCGAAATAATTTTTCCACCTATTTAGTCGTCCATCTGTGTCCGTTATAAGGTTCGTCTTTTAGGAAGTTAGTGTTACTTTGGGATCTTTTCCTTAATAAGTTTATACCTGTATACATTTCCCGAATATTATTTCTAGAACTGTGTTCTTGTAGTGCTGAGACTTTATTATTTTCCCACTTTCGTTTTTTATTCCGAAAAATTCGTTTGGCTTATTCCCTTATATTACGGTAATGTTCGGTGGTGATCTCATTCACGTTGTTGAGGTTAAGCATTCTTGCTTTTTGTATTTTTCTATTCCACTCCTCGCATTTCTCGTCAAACCACGGTTTTTGATTGTTCTTCTTCCGCTGACCTAACACCGTCCTAGCAGCTTGTCTTATAGAACTTTTGATATATTCCCAGGTACTTTCGATGTCACTCACTACCTCCGGGTACCTCCGGGTCCCTAACCTATTGTTACCCGGTACATACAGTTTACTTGAAAGTTCCTCCCTATATCTAGTTTTAATTAGCGGGTCATTTAACTTTTCGAGATTAAATTCCTCTGTATGGCATGTTTTATTCTTATTCTTGTTTACTAGTAAACGAGCCCTAATCTTGGCTATAACAAGAAAATGATCTGAATCTCAATCGGCTCCAGGGTAAGTTCGAACGTCGGGAATGTCAGCGTGCCGTCTTTGGTCAATTAAAACGTGGTCGATTTGGTTGAGTGTGCGACCACTGGGACCTCTCCAGGTTTCTTTGTGCCTGTCTAAGTGAATGAAAAATGTGCTTTTGACTATAAGATTCTTAGACGCGGCAAAATGAACTATTCTCACTCCATTATCGTTACTCACGTCATGTAAACTTTCTTTTCCCATTGTCGGTTTAAAATTGTCCCCCTTTCCAATTTTCACGTTAAAATCTTCTAGCCATATTTTTGCGTCATTGGTTGAAAATCTATCAAACACCTGCTCTAGTTTTCTGTAAAAGGAGTCTTTGACTGTATCGTCCATGTCCTCCATTGGGCAATGGACATTAATAAATACGTACTAGTACCATCGGCTTTTGACGGTTAGGAACCCTATGCGATCATCAATAAGTTGAAAATTAATTCCCGTGCGCATTACTCTATTACTTACTAAGAAGCCTGCCCCTACCTGCCCTGCTTTTTCCAATCCGCTATATAAAACTGTGTATTTAATCATATACTTTACGCCCGTGCCCCCTCGTCTCGTAACCTCCTGTAGAGCTATTGTCCCTAAATTATACCTATCTGCCTCCCTTGTTAGCACCTCTAATTACCAATCCTGAACTAAGCTACGAGGGTAGTTCAATAAGTCTTTAGAATAAAGTATAAAAACAATTTTTTTTGGGTAAATTTTTTTTTATTTTTCAACATAATCTCCTTGGAGCTCTATACACTTGGTCAATCGCTTTTTAAGTTTTTTTAATCCTTCAGAAAAGTGCGTTTTCGGAAGTTCCTCAAAATAATCACTTACAGAGGCAATGACGTCTTCGTTGTCCGTAAATCTCTGTCCACCGAGCCATTTTTTCAAGTTTGGAAATAAGAAAAAGTCACTGGGGGCTAAATCTGGTGAATACGGTGGGTGTTCGACCAATTCGAATTTTAGTTCTTCAATTTTAGCCATTGAAACGAAGCATGTGTGAACTCGGGCGTTGTCCTGATGAAAGAGAATTTTTTTTCTCGCCAAATGTGGTCGTTTTTTTTTAATTTCTTCTTTCAGCTGCTCTAATAATGATGCATAATACTCACCAGTAATTGTTTTACCCTTTTCCAAGTAGTCAATAAGTATAATTCCACGTGCATCCCAAAAAACTGTAGCCATAACCTTACCAGCTGAGTTTACGGTCTTTGCCTTCTTTGGAGCTGGTTCGCCTGTGGAAATCCACTGTTTGGATTGTTCCTTTGTCTCAGGAGTGTAGTGGTGTATCCATGTTTCATCCACAGTCACAAATCGACGAAAAAATTCCTCAGGATTCCGACTTATGCGCGCCAAAAGAGCCTCAGAGGCGACCACTCTATTGCGTTTATTCTCAGCTGAGAGCAAACGCGGCACCCATCTTGCCGATAGCTTTTTCATGCCTAATTTTTCATGTAGAATTGAAAGAACTGCACCTATAGATATCCTTGTGGCCTCAGCTAACTCACGCACTTTTAATCTTCTATCCTTCAACACCATATCGTGGATTTTATTGATGATTTCGGGAGTAGTTGCTTCTACGGGCCTTCCTGAACGTGGTTCGTCACTTATTGATGTACGACCACGCTTAAATTCATTTACCCAGTTATAAACCGTTGCTAAGGCAGGGGCAGATGTGCCATGAACTGAGTCCAATTCATTTTTTATCTCATATGGAGTTAAACCCTTTAAATGAAAATGTTTAATTACCGCTCTGAACTCGTTTTTTTCCATTTTTCTTAACAAGCAATTTTTTTTTTCAATTGGTTATAAAAACACGTAAACTCAGAAGATGTGGACTGTGACTGCACCATATATCTAGTCGGAAGTGGTGCTGACTGAAAACAGATGATTTGGAGCGATTCGCGCGCCATCTGTTGGTCATTCTAAAGACTTATTGAACTACCCTCGTACGTAGGTTCCATGTGCTCACTCTTAACTCCGTCGTGGTTCTTTTGCATGTTTCTTCCCCGATAGTCCCCTACCGGACATCCGAATGAGGGACATCTATATGTCCGAACTTGTATTTTCCCAGATAAGAATTTATGACTTAAATGTTTGTGAATGACTCGCCTCGTTGGATTACGTCGTAAATTCTGTGTAGGTTCATCACGCCTACTAACCGCACTCCGTGACCTGTGTAACATTTATAGATACTCCGCGTTTCTTTTAGGTTTTGGATTGGCCTGAAAGGGGGTGCATTAGATGGCGTAATGATGGAAGGTGTGGTCCGTTATCTTTCGATTCAGCGGGCGAGCGCGTCGATTTTATTTTTGATCTACCGAGTACGCCTAGACGCAGGGCAATTTGCGGTCCGCGACCTCGCGATTTGATGCCTGCACAATATCTGCGCACACACTCAGTGCACAAAGTATTGAATCTAAATGTAGTCTAAATGTTTGTCGCACGACGTTTCTGTCCGGCAGCATTCTACAGACTGTCGTGTGACTGCTGGGGAATAAGAAACCCTCAGCTCTGCTGGCTTTAAACAAATTAACGGGCTTTTGGCCTTCGCTGCATTGCTGCACATGGCTCTCACATGCTTATTCACGTTCTTGCAGTGATTTTGGCTCGTGTTGCCTTTCCTCGTAATGTAGAACATTCGTAATAAATAATGATTGAAACGTCGTTGTTAGTTTTCTGGAAAAATAAAGTAAAATAGTGTGTGCAGATATTGTGCAGGTATCAAATCGCGAGGCCGTGGGCCGCGAGTTACTCACCGTCTAAGTAGACTCATAGCCCACAGACGTAAAACTTGAGTACTCCTTTACTACCGATTTTCTTTAATAAACATTACTCGCCAACTCAAAAAAGAGACCAACGTGCATAGCGTAAGGACAGAAACGTTAGCCCTAATAACTATAATTAACTATAATAATTTCGCATTTCCCTATAATATTACATTCTTTATACAATATATGTAAGCATAATTTCCAATTCGCGTAAACGTCTATTGCTTTCTAGCGATAATATTTAACTCGCGTAGTTTATTTAAAATCTACTGTATTCTATTTATAATCTATGATACTTTACTTGTGATTTAATTTAAAATGTACGCTATTTTATTTATAATATATGATACTTCACTTGTGATCTACTTTAAAATCTGCTCTATTCTCATTTTTATCCTTTTCATTTTTAATCCTAATTTTAATTAAAATGATATTACTCTCATAACTTTAATTTTTATCTTACTTCTCATTTAAAACTATGTCATTTAAAATTATGTCATTTGAAATTCACGAGGTCTAAATATACTGGATTTAATTTAAATATATAAAAAAATTTCGATTCAAAATAAATCGAGGTCAAAATTGGTTCGATTCATTCCCAATCGAAGTCGAAATTATTATTCAGTTTTTTTTTTAATTTTTACTTTAAATAGAAATTAAAATTAGGCTTCATTTAAATTAAAAAAATATTGAATCGGGATTCAAATTCTTTATTCATTTCAGACGAAATTTTGAATTGAGATTCATTAATTAATTTTAATTTTTTAATTTAAATTAATTGGCAATGAATCAGCGACCAAGAATTCGCGATTTTCATACACAACTCTACAATGAATTATCTGATTTTTTAAACTTATCGTTGTAAAATTTCAAATGAATTTTTAAATACATATATTGAAAAATAATACGCAAGTTCACCACAAACTATAGCCTTACTGCTAATACGAAATAGAGACATTTTATTATGAATATTATTTAGTTTAATTCAAATAAAAAATAATGTTCTCGCACTAGTTTGCCGCAGTTCCAATATGCTGTCCGAACCGAGCATCTATTTTGACTGGTAGATACCAGCACAACCACGAGACATTTAATAATACTTTGGAAGGTGGCTGTAATAGTAATGATTGGCAACAAAAACAGGAACCTAATACTTTTGCTGCAATTCTAAAGGAACACATGAAATACAATACCTTTTACGCGGGAAAATATTTAAATAAGGTAAAGAATGTAACATAAATCTTATTATACTTAATATCATTTTTTGAAATACGTTCATAATTCACACCAAAATTTATAGTTTAATACTTGGATATAATTTGAGAATCAACTATTATGAAATTACTATTTATCACTTTTCATCTTGCAAAAATTTAATTTAAGCAAATCTTAGATTTATGTTCATCGTATAAGAAACCACGTTTTATCTTATCAAAGTAAAATGCAAGTGGGAGTTGTTTTTCAGTATGGAATGAAGAACGCTGGAGGAGTAGCTCGTATTCCTCCTGGATGGGACAAATGGTACGGCTTAGTTGGCAATTCCAAATATTATGACTACTCGCTGTCAGTAAACGGCGTTGAGAAAAAGTACGGATCAAGTCCCAACGATTACTTGACAGATGTGATCGTTAGTATTAAAAATTATCAATTTTATTGTTAAGTCTTCATCGCTTATTAGTTCATTTATAAAGCAAAAGTTGATTTTTCATGAAGTATTTAAAACAGTTTCATCATTTTGAAGAATGAATAAATTTATCGCAAAAATCAAAGTAGTAAATTCATAGTACTACTGTTCTATAAAAATATTTAACTGAAACAAAATGACTAGAAAAATCTGACTGCTAATGTGCAAAAAATGTATAGGTAAATTACATATGACTGAATTGAAAATTGGCTAGTATGGCTGTAACAATATAATAATAAATTTACAGCTTGAAGAAAATAACAATTCAGTCGTTGAAATGTCACCAAAACAATTAAATTATGTTATATTGTGGTCATTATAAAAATCGACTTCCACTTCCTATATTGATTATTTAAATCATTATCTAATTATAAATACGTGGTTCTAATAAATATTATTAGTTATCACCGCCGATGAATATTGCATTTTTATGTTGATTGTACTTACTTAGAAAGGATTTGCGAACGACTTCATAAAATCTCAGAAGAAGGATCAGCCCTTCCTGATGGTGCTCGCACCGCCAGCGCCGCACGAGCCCTGGGTCCCGGCGCCTCGGCACAACGACAGGTACAAGGGCACCAAAGCCAAGAGAACGAAGAACTTCAACACGTTCTCGCAAAAGGTAAGATGGAAAAGTGTTATTCGAATTAAGGTTGCACATGGGCTATGGGGAAAATTATATGGCGAAATTATTGCTAATTGTATAGGAAAATTTAAAATTTACTATATTTTGGGTTTATAGAATAAATATTTTTAAAGAATATAAAATCTATATTTATTCTCAGAAACATAGATTTTTATTATATAATCTCTTTCAGTGCAGTATGATTTTACAATTTACCATTCTACATATAGTTTCAAACACATATTTTTAACTGCATCGTGCTCAAACAAGTAGGAATAAAAATGCACATTTCCTTAAAAATTAAAAATGAAATTGTATTATCTGTTTTACATTTTTCCATGAATTAAGGACAAACACTGGCTTGTTAGAATGGGACCTTCGCCTCTGCCAGACAAAGTCGTCACGAGCTTGGATGATATATACAGAAAACGCTGGGAGACACTCTTGGCCGTTGACGAACTCGTAGCAAATGTATACTCCCAATTAAAAACTAAAGGATTACTAGACGATACGTACATTATTTTTACGTCTGATAATGGATTCCACGTTGGTAAGTAGAACTTTCCCCAATACTAATTAAACAGTAGAAAACTATAAAACCCTTATAATTATTCACAATTTTGTTGGCGCATTGTGCACGGCCTAGTGTCGCGATCGCAATACAATCGTTATGAATTGTTATTCCAGGCCAGTTCAGCATGCCCTACGACAAGCGGCAGCCCTACGAGAGCGACATCCGCGTGCCGCTGTTGATGCGCGGTCCCAACATCGTGCGCCTCACGGAGGTCAAGACGGCCGTGAGCAGCGTCGACCTGTTCGCCACGATCCTGGAGATCGCCGGTCTCGAGCGGCCCTCCGACGGCGTGTCCCTGCTGGCGAGCAAAGAGATCAGCGACAGGACCGTGCTGATCGAGTACAAGGGCGAGAGGTCGATGAACGCCGCCAGGTCCGGCTGTCCCACTGATGCGGACCTCAATCTGAGCGTAATTATCATAGTGAAAATATATAGAAATATGCGGGTTTTTTTGCAGTTTTGGTGAAGTAGGAGATACATTGAAAGTTCAGGTGGATTCATCGCGATAAGCATACATCGATAAACATTTTCTTTTTTAATTTATACGTTTCCAATGAAAAGAAATTAGGACTAATTGTTATCTTTATTGTTCTAAATATATGTTTATGCCCATCTGAACGAAAATGGCCACTTTTTTCCCTGAAAAGGGAGACCAAAATTACACTTTTTGCCCCCAAAAATGATTAGCGGGAAAAAAGTGACTTCGCTAGAAACTAGTCCAAATTCCTTTATTTCATCAAGTTCTACCAATAACCCTGATTTTAGATTGTTTTTTAACAATATTGGCAACAGTCCATTAGTCCCGCTTTCCAAGTCAAAAAGTGGCCACAGTTGAGATGGGCATAAAGTACTATTTTCGATTCACTTCGCTCGTTCGGGCAGTAAACTTACCCTCGGGAAAAATATTCGACTTTTTGCCCTTGTTACATAATGTACTATTATGTGATATAGGAGAATAATAACGATACGCCTAATTATATGGATAATTGTTAAAAAAAGTTAGATTTGTAGACATTGCATATACCTTTTAATGTTCTTGAGAACATATAATGTGATTAAAAAGTATATGAAGTGTTATAGGGTAGAGTCCCCCAGTATGACCTGAAGTATGATGGCAGTACTTTATATGCTGGATTAGATGCGTATTGTAGTTCTATTAAACATTATCGGAGGTTCTTATTTTTAAATCACAACTCCGACGATTCCCACGAGAATAACGAAAAAGCCGTTAATTTCCGTGTCATAAGTTATTTCCCGAGGGTTAAATACATGTCCAATATATAGACTAATTAAATACTATAAATTATTTCATACTGATATGATTTAAATTAAAATAGTTTTAAACAACATTTTATAACCTTTACTTGTCTTTAAAGCACAATTTTTAAGTATTTAGAGCAAAAATACTCTTCTATAAACGTTAGGTAGTCATACTGGGAGACACTTTTTCAAAAACTCAAAATCCTCCTTTTTTGTTATTAATTAATACTTAACTCATAGTATTATTATTATTATTATTAATTAATACTACAACTAATTCCATTATGAAATTTTCATATTCACCTTGGTACACAAAAGTTACAGCTAAAATAGCTATGGGTGGTCATACTAGGGTACTCTCCCCTATAGAAGATATTTATTATATTTATTTTGTTTTGAAAGTCTAAGTATTGCGTTAAAATCTTTGATAAATGCGTTAATTACACATGACAAGAAGAAAGACAATCAACTTAAACATGCCATGACCATGACAAATTTAATGGTTAAAACGTAATTTATTCAGATTCATTCAGAGAATTACCGAGAAAAGACGTACCAGGGAGAATTGAGTAGAATAGATGTAACTCAGCGTGTCGCGTAGAAAAGACCTATCTGAGAGAATCAAGTAGAAAAGACGTATCTCGGGGCATCGAGTAGAAAATACGTCTTTCAAAAATAAGTAGTGTAAAATTTAACTATACCAATCGCTATTATTAATAAAACATGTTTTAATAATAAAGTACGATAAATCGTAACGTCCACAGCGAGTAAACTCCACTTCAATTATTTTATTAATTATAGCGCGTGTAAAGTTAAATATTGCAATATTTATTTTTGAAATACGTCTTTTCTCCTCGATGTCGCGAGATACGTCTATTCAACGCGATGCCCTGCTATGTTTTTTCTACTCGATTCTCCCAGATACGTCTTTTCTCTGTGATTCTCTGAAATACGCCTTTATCATTTCGAATTACCATCGAATTATACATAACACTCTAAAATCATTATAGTCATGTTATATATTATGTTCTTAATAACATTATTTTAAAGTTATAAGACACTATTTTGTAATTTATTACAACTTTTCTGTCAATAATCAAATACAGTTATTTTAGTTCTTAATTAATTTTTACTAAAAAAGTATGATCTCCTGGTCAATTTTAACCAAATCGTGAATTATCTACACAAGAGCCTGTGTCAAAAGTTCTAATTTGCAGCCATTGTTTGTCTTCAGATTTCCTGGGAAGGATCTAACCAAAATTTCAATAATAAAACTTCACCCTTTTAGTTAGACTTTTATTTCCCTTTTTAATGGTGGTTTGAAAAGAATGATGGATGCACCTTTACTATTTTTTCGGATTGCACATAATTTAATAATGAGAACTATATTCTACTATAGTCTACTATAATTGAATATCGTAAAATGAAACTAAACAATCAGCTGTAAGGTAAATTACAGGTTTTTGCTTTATAAGTTGGATATCTAATTTTGTGAAGCTGTTCAGTTTTCTTCACAGTTAGTTATATATTCTAAAGTACAGTAGTAAAGTTCCATATTCTACAGTACAGTATGTAATTTAAACAGTGTTAAAAGTCATTGCAACAAATTTATCGATTCAAAGAATATGTATTTTCATTTCAAATTTTATGTATTTTTTAAACTGTTAAATTTACATTTCGCGTTTAATGTTTAATTATTCATTAGTGATGATTCTATATTCAAATAATTATTTGAAATGTAAATATGGCTTCGAAACCAAATATTTTTTTGAAAAGTTTACGTACCAATGATAAATGTCACGTATTTTGTAAACCGAAATTTATGAACTTCTCCGTTTTAATTAATAACATTTTCATCAAGAAAAATACGTACTAAATTAACAATTAATTTCTTGTTCATAAATAAATAACTGAATAGATAAATATAAAAATTATTTGGTTGGCCAATAAATTTGATATTATATAACAAGGGTATGTGTAAATAGAAAAAGAAAAGTGAATAATCAAAATTAGCAAAATACAAATTTTCTATTCTTTTTTCTAATGCTATGTTGCTATGTATAAGACTTATACTTTATTTACTGTTATGTTTTAACAGCACTGCAATAAGGACTATGCATGCAAATGTCAAGATGCAGCCAACAATACGTTTACTTGTGTACGAAGAGTTGCGACACACTTCAATAACGTTTTTTGCTTATTTAACGAAGATGATGTAAATTAATTTTGAAGTCCTATCTTGTTCTTTTCATTATGAACCATATTTACACGTTTTTCTTTATTAGGAATTCGTCGAATCATATGACATGCTGAAAGACGAGTTTCAATTGGACAACTTAGGACCGCATATGAATCGTGGCCAGCGATACAAATTTCGTAAACGTGTCAAGAAAATGTCAATCTGCAAGGATAGAACTTGTATCGCTACTAATCCTCCTTACCCACACTACAACAGTCATTAATTTAATAATAATAGCTGTATAATTTACACAGAAAATGTGTGAATATATAATGTGATAAATAAGTGAAACATCCCTGGTAGAAACGTTCCCCATATGTTCGCCAGATTTTACTCTATTTTATAGGGAATGGCCAATTTCTGCTTAAAAGTCTGGCCAGAAACCCCGCTACCTGTCGACGTTTTCTCGTCAGAAACCTGACCAACTTATGGTTAATGAATAAATAAATAAAAAATAACGTTTAACGAATTTTTATAAGTTAATAATGATTATTATGTCATGGATTTAATAGCTTATTGTTAATAGAATGCTAAGATATATTTGGGATAGATTCGAAATAAAAACTAAAAACTTATTTCATTAAAAGTTTTTTTAAGGTTAGAGTTTTATAATTAAATAAGACATAAAAAAATCAAATAAATAATCGAATAAAAATTTGCATGCTGTTTTAACGTAGAAGTACTATAATGGGATTTACATTTTCAATAATTTTTTAGGGTTATGTAAGCTATTTAGATTTTCTATAAATTTCTGGTCAGATGCTGGTTTATTTCTGGCGAACTATTAGGAAACGGATCTGCCCAATAGATCGTGAACCGACCATCTAATATGCTCAATTTTCTACCAGGGATATTATTTCGTTTGGAAGCTTTTTCAATTAATGGTGACGCATAAAGCATGACAATGTGACTTTTATAAGATATGATTATGAATAACTTTTTTAATTTTGTACTTTACTTTTAAGCATAAAATAAATCGCTTGATAATACCTACTTAGCATTTAAGTGTAAGTTTTGTACATAAAAGAATGATATTACGTAGACATATTCATAACTATTTTCATTTAAACTGAAATTATTGCATAACACAGTTTTATAAAATACAATAATAAAATTAATTTATGAGTATTGTTATATATAACAATACCGTTAAAAATTAATTTTATTATAATGTATTGAAACTAAAGTAGTATTCTGTTTTTAAAGACGCGTAATATTAATGTATTTTATTTTTATATGCAATTCCAGCTTCTTAACATACACATTTAATTTAATGAAAGCCATAAATATGTTATGCGAATAATCATATTTTACCTTCAACGCACACAACATTTAAGCCCGGAATATCGAATAACTTTCAATTCCATAAAATAATTAACAACAAAAATACGCAAAAAACAAAGCGAAAAATAAATATAAATAAACCAGAACCACGACGGGTATTTTAAAATAACGAAGCTCACCCGGCGGTGTACATATATCCGGTATATAAATACTAAAACATTAAAAAGCAAACAACCGAAATATCCGTAAATAAAGTTCCAGCAATACTCTTCCCAACCTATATAAACTGCTCGCGCATTTCCGCAAATCGCAAAACTACATCGTGAATATAATCAAAGCAAAGCGAACCCCGCTACCCAGTGCACACCATTACACCGAAACACACACACACACCGAAGCGCGCAAATATCGCTCTATATAGAATCCGGATATAAGAATATCCCGAAGAATTAAACTCCAGCTCGATTGCTCGTCCCCCCCTCGCGTATATACTGCATTATCCAGCGACGCGGTCGAGCTGTTATCTCAACAAATATTTTTATTGAGATCCCCGGCGGCGGAAGCATCTCTGAATACATCTGAATAGCAATCGGTCGGTGGGAAGGAGGCTCTATCCGCTGAGTATTGTGCGCGGCACGCGAAATTCAAGGCGAAAAAATCGATGGCGAATGAAGTGGGAGCGGAAGAGGGCGCACGATTTCGCGTGAATCTGATTTCGCTCGCGTGGATTTGAGCTTGCGTAATTGTGATATCTATTTTTGTATTTTTATATTTGATATGCCTACGCATAAAAGAATATACAGATCATAGAAAGGATTAATTGATTAGAATCACATTTCTATATTTCACATACCTGTATAATCATAAATAGTTCATTTTATCACCGCTAGGTGGAAACTAAATTCCCTTTCCTTCTAGTAAATTTAATACGTATTTCAAGAAATACGCCACCGACAATATATTTTTCCCCACACATGTACCGAAAATGCCATTTTTCCGGGCACCGGGCGCCTGGAGAGAAACGTGTATTTTCGGTACCGGTGTGAGGAATAGTATACTATAGTCCATATCAGGCGTAAATTGTCACCCGAGCCGAAGGCGAGGGTGCTAACCCAAGTAAAAATAATGTATACAATTTGTATATAAATTGTACAGATCCAATTGTATACAAACTATATCAGGAAATTATTCTATATAATTTGTATAACAATTGTATACAAATCCATTTGCAGAATGATTTGTATATAAATTTATAAATAAATTAATGCTTTCTAATACTTTCATTTGACACTTTTTGATTTTCATTAGAATTATGAAATTTTATATATTAAAATATATAAAAATTCTTAATTTTCATGAAAATCGAAAGGCATCAATTTAAAGGATTCGTCCAGTTCGAAGTATCCACCATACACATTTAGATAGAATTTAAGAAATTAAAGTGGTCGAGATGATGCTGGTGTCACCTGTTTATCCTGTCCACACTAAGTAAGCTAGTCCAGCTTTTTTGTGACATCGACGCTGCACATCTACAAGATGCTGGAAATTTTTCACAGAAAATGCAGCAATTCTAAACGTTTTATTCGTTAAAAATTATCTGTAAAATTGAAAAAAAAATCATACATAGCATATGCCATTTGTAAAGCCGAAGATTATAATTCTAATTTGTCCAAATATTTTATTATTTCCCATTGTAAAAGAAACAAAATTTTGACATCATATTATTACAAATTTTAATCTACCATTATTTGCACTATAAACAGAAAGTTAGATTAATTTTGGACGTATTAAAAGTAATTAATTATTTTATAATTTTAAGAATTGGATTTGTTTAGGACTTAGTTTTGATATTAGTTTTCATAAGCGAATATAAGAAAAAACGTACATAACACTCGTCATTGAATAAATAATCATTTTATATACCTTGAAAACCTTTATCTGAAGTAAAGTACATACACACAGGGATGCAGTCGCCCTATGATTCATGTGATCTATCATCAGGCTGCTTAAAGAAGTCGATGGCGCACCACCGATGCAGAGGGGCGAGTTGCGTATGGCAACTTAGAGGTCAACTTGCTAATTTTGCAACGTTCGGGTTGCGTGAAAAATCTGATTGTTAGTATAGTCGCATGCTTTTCACAAAAAGCAAAAAGACCTTTGTATGTGTTTTGCGATTGTCATCCAACAGCTTTCTTACAGAATACATAGTTTGCCTCATCGTATTTGTTCTATGTAGATACCTCTAAGAGAACATAGAATCTGAAACAATAAAATATAAACCACAAAGTACACATCTAAAAGACTTGAGATTGTAATAATATAATATAAGGTTATAATATTTCACGTATGAGTTATTTATTTTTATAATTAAAATAGAACGTATATATTTATATACTTATTACTTATCTGAGAGCTGGTTTGACAAAACCAGCAATGCTAAGGCCCTTTATTATTATTTTCAAAGAGACATGTCGCCGAAAAAATATTTTAAACGATAAAATAACTTGAAGCTTCTTCTTAATCTGTTGTCAACATAATTCGACAGTCGTCAAATAATTCACTTGACAATCGGCAACTTTGAAAAATGTTTTCGGTGATACATCCCTTTAAAAGTATATATAATAATAATAAAGGCCCATGGAATTGCTAATTTAAATAATCCCTTTTGCCCGCTTAAAACTATCCTCAGATAAGTAATAAATATCACGTTCTAATTTTATATAAAAAATAACTTAAAATACGTAAAGTATTATCGTAACCTTTTATTATAACCTCTAGTCTTTTAAATATGTACTTTATAGCACACTAACCTCAAAATGCCAACTTTATTGTCGATTTTGAGGTTGTTGTGCTATAAAATATCGTATGAGACTGTTGTGGGAGGTGTTTTTCTACCTTGCTCGATTTTCTCACTCGCTTCGCTCGTGCAAAAACCCTCGAGCAAGGTAGAAAACCATCTCCCACAACAGTGTCATAATATACTATTGTGTATTTTATTTTACTGTTTCAGATTCTTTGAACGAATGCAATGAGGCAAACTATGCATTCTTTAAGAAAGCTGTTCGATGGCAATTGCAAAACACATACGAAGGTTTTTTGCTTTTTAAAAAGCGTACGACTACACTCTAAGATTTTTCACGTATCCCGAACTTTGTAAAATCTGCAAGGCGACCTCTAAGAGATGCTAAACGCAACTCGCACGTCTGCATCGGTGGTGCGTCGATTTCTTTAAGCGGCGTGACGCGTCCTGGACCACCGTGCAACTTCCTGGAGCTGAGCCTAGATCACATGACTCGCAAGACGACTGCATCCTTGCATCGCTGTACTTTACTTCAAATGTCAGTTTTCAAGGTACATATAAATATGATTATTTATAAAATGTGTTTAAAAGTGTTTTGTATTTTTTTTTATATTTGTTTATAAATACTAATATCAAAATTAAGTCCTAAACAAATTCAATTCTTAAAATTATAAAATAATTTACAAATGACTATGTAAAGAAGATTTGTATCTAATTTTTATACAAATTATATAGAATCATTTTCTGATATAATTGGTATACAATTGATTATATATAGTTTATATACAAATTGTATAAAATATTTAAACACGTGCTATGAGGAGGCCATTTTTCCTCCCGTGGTGCGTATACTATTTTTCACCATACCCCGGGCCGAAAATGACACATCTCAGTTTCGGAGCCGGGAGGAAATGTGGTACTTTCGGCCAGGGTATGGTGAAAAAAATAGTATACGCACCATGGGAGGTAAAATGGCAGACCCCAAAGCAAATCTTTACCTCCCAAGATGCGTAATATACTATTGGTAGGTCTGAGTAGAACCGCCTGTTTATCTCACTTACCAACCTACACGGAAAGAAAAGATCCGCCACGTTGGCTAGGCTACTCCGGCTAAAATAGCGCGGAGGATTGAAGAAGGTGGTATAGAAAGCGGTACTAGCGATGCGCATTCCTCGCAAAGTTTTAATGAATCTCAAGCTCATTTGCATGATTTTCTCGTCAAAGCGATTAATTAGATATTAGGTTATATAAATTTGACAAATTTTAATAATGCAAAAGAACTAGAGCATAATATTCTAACCTATAAAGTAGTGATTTTAATTAAATTTGAATAAATGAAAATTAATTTTATTTCTTAAATCAATGTATATATCGCAACTTTAGAACCGTTAAAATAATGTATTAATACATTTGAAGACTTTAGGATTCTCTAAACTTATTATTGAACAATCAGTCTGCAACAGTATGTAAAAATATTATTAATACCTATGTTTAATACAAATTTTAAAAAATACGATTTAAATACATTAAGAATAAATTTTTAAAAGACTATATTACCTTTTAGTAAGTAAAATAAACGAGTTTAAGAGAATATAAATAAAATGTAAAAAAAATAATCATCCGCGCTGTGTTACTCCTGCTAAAATAGCCGGAGTAGCCTAGCCAACGTGGCGGATCTTTTCTTTCTTAGATGCTGACTAAAAATAATTTTCTTTTTAATTTTAAAATAAAATTCATAGTTTTAACTTTAATAACTGGTTTCTCATTATCCCATATTAGCACCATTTTTTCATAAGTCGATAGTTTTAGTGCTGGAGAATGGTGTGACGTATGCGTACTCTTATAATTTCTTGATTGTTAAACAGCGAATTCTCCGCTATTACAGGTGTCGACCTATCATTTTTTTGGCGACTCTCCAATCACCTTTTTATCCTCATTAATCAAATTAATCGATCTGTGTCGTATCTTTCTCTGTATAATGGAGGTATTAGATAGTATTTTTCCTTCAGACAATTTTGTAAACATGGCATGTATGGCGGACGGTATATTGATGCAACACATATGGGCGGATGGACGCCTTGCTACATTCTGCGCATAATGTAAAATTTCGGGACCCGTATCCCTGATACTTTCCTTGTCAGTACTAAATGCGTTGCGTTAATTAATAAATTAAACAACTTGCACGGATGAATCTGACATATTATTTCAATTTGAAATAAACTAATTTACCCCTACATAGATTTTACCAATTTACTTTAACTTTAACTCGTACGATTTTAATAATCCGATACCAAATAAAATTTACTTCTTTAAATGAGAAGGTTATACGATTTACACGAACTATACTTTATTATTTAAGTCAAATGCCGACATTTCAGGAGTTTATTTTAAATACTCCCCTCTTCAAAGGCCATAGCAGAAACATAAGTAAAAATAATAATTACAATAAATATTATACGCAGATACAAACAATTACGAAGAATTTCTTACAAACCTATGGCGAAATAATACGTTAATGTCTCATGGAGACCGACGCGACATCAAACAATAACGTAATGGCACCCTTAGAAACAATATAGGAAAAATAATAAAAAGTAATAAAACACTATTATAAATTAATCAATAATTAATAAATTAAGACTCACTACAAAGATAGATCACACACTGGGTATGTGTAGCTCCGGAGGCCGACATATTCCCGAAAACTCCAATAATTATTATTGAAGTAGGAATGAAGGCTCCCAAAGTGCAGAGAAAACCACTGAGAAACATAAGGGTAAGGAGGTGGCACGGAGAGCAACCAGCACCTCGTGGCCGTGAATCCCCCGGCTCGCGAAACGATACCAGCAAGCCGTCCGAGCCACCTGCACACATCATGCGCTTCTGATACACCCTACTCTCTCGGAGCCTCTGACGGAAGATTGAAAGGCCCACGAAGAGACGGCTAAGGAGTTACAATACCTTTTCAGTGGTTATAAAAGCTGGATATAAACCCGTATGAAGCTCGAATCATTTTTAGTGAGAAAAATCGAAGCGAATGCGAATAATAATGAAAACGTGTATGATATCGTATGACTGTAGTATAACAAGTAAAAGGAAACAATATGGCATTTTATTACTGAGTTTTGTTTTAGATGTTTTATAATTAAGTTTAGAGAATATTTGCAGATATTTTTGAGAAAGTTTGTGTCCTCCATTTTATTGAATGTATAATAGTGTATTATTATGATAATAAATGTTTATCATTTCTGAAAATGCGCGTTTTCTCCAATTTTTTTCCCTATCTAGAATTTTAATGTTATCGAAATCAATACTATAATTAGTTTTATTAAGGTGATGCTAAATCCACTTGTCACCGACAAATACAAGGATTCACTTTTTTTTCATTTCATTTTCAGTTTTGAGCAAATATCTCTATGGAACGTTGTTATCCCAATAAAAAACAACAACTTTCCAGAGAGATATTTTGTCAAAATGGGAAATTGAATGAAAAAGGTGGTTTCCCGTATTTACCAGTAACAGGAGGCTTGAAGGTGCATTTTCATGGAGCGTCAAATTTTTGCGTCAACTTGACCACGTGATATCTTTACGCCCATTTTCACATTTTTCATATTAAAATTGTATAACTTCAATAAACAATTGAACTGTCATGCATATCATTGAAAAGGTTATCTAAATACAAAGTTTACTAAATACATTTTTTTTTAAATGTTGAGAATGTATTTATATTTCAAGGAAACATTTGAACGTTTACAAACCAATATCAATGTAAAATATTACTTTTTAGGAAAATTATATGTGTATAACAGTGAAATAATATATTACAAAAATGTAAACATTGGTATTACCCTGTAAAATGCCATGTGGTCGAGTTGACGCGGCAAATTTGACGCACCATGAAATTGCACCTTAATATCACCTTAACATGATTCGCAATTGCCGAAGTATTCTTGTTCATTTTAAAGTCCCTCTTACGTTCATATTGACGTTTTATTAGCCATCTTTTTGTCATTCCGATGTATGTCACAGGGCACTGCTGGCAGTCGATCTTATACGAGTATATACTACATTACAATTGTCCAGCTTATCTAATCTCTCCTTCCCTAGTTTAATCATGACGTTGAATTTGTGTATTATTTTATTTATCGGAATCACATGAATCTTTTTTAAAACATGGTTAATTTTCAGGGTAATATGTTTAACACAGGGAAGGACCATCTTCGGTTTTCTAAGTAATGTTCGTTTATGAGCATCAGTTAAATTAGTTTTTGAATTAGCATCCCAACAAGCACACTTTTTTGAAAAAGAATTCTTTAAGAGTTAACGAATGTCCGCAAAATTTGAATACTTAAAATATTCAATAAGAGTTAAAAAAGTATTCTTTTTGAATAAATTTATCTTTTTAATAAAGGTATTCAGTATTTTAAAAGTATTGAGTATGCGTATTATAAGTAATTTAAAAGTATTTAAAAAATATTCTTTTTATAAAATAGGTTTTTGTTTCTTATGAATAGAAGAATTAAAAAAGTATTATTTTAAAACATTTATGTATTTTAAATAAAATACTATTAACATTTTATGTTTATAATATGTAATTGTAAAGTTTCGTGTAATTGTAAAGACATTCGTTAAATCTTATTGTAATTAAAAAGAACTCTTTTTGAATTCCTTTATAAAAAGAGAATTTTAAAAGAATTCTTTGAGAACTTTTAGAATAATCCTATTGCTTGTTGGGATAAGAATTAATAATATGCAATCTATTTTTTACGTGTTTGTCAACAAATTTTCAGGATAGCTGTTGTTGAGGAGATATTGTTTTGCTATGAATAAATTTTAAGAGTGAGAAGGCGGATCAGATAATTTAATGCATTTCTCAACTGAGTTGTAGATTATAGCGATTTTTTGCGAAATAGGCTGGTGGGACAAAATGTTGATGTATCGACCCGAGGCTGTAGGTTTTCTGTACCAATTAGTAATAGCATTCCCATCATCTTTCCTTGCTATTTCGAGGTCTAGAAAACTCAACTTATTGTCCTTTTCCACCTCTATCGTAAATTGTACTTATTGATTACATTTATTAAAGGTATTAAGAATTTTATTAGTATCTGTTGATTTGTTAGTTAAAAAAATCATCAACATATCTCCTGAACAACAATATATGCTGATTTTTAATTTATTTAAACAATTGGTCTCTCGGACCTTCAATGTAATTTCTGCGAAGAAAGGGCTCATATAAAATCCCATAGGAGCCCCTAGAACCTGTTTATAAAATTTCTTATTTAACTGTAAATATAGAGTCTAAAAGTAGTTTTATCCCTTCAAAAAACTCCCGTTTTGATAGGGGAATAATGGGTTTGAAATATTTACATTTTTTCTCATTAGCCTGTAAGATAAGCTCTTGAGGTAAATTCGAAAATAAGGACACAACCTCTAATGAAGTTAATTGAAAATCTGCCGGAATGTCGGTATTACTAATGATATCTTTAAGTTCACTACTATTCTTTAAATTAGAGACTAGTTTAGGTATAAATTTGTTAAGAAAAATGGACAAGCCCTTATCAAAATTATAAGACGGGTTGCCTACCGCAGATACAACAATCCTACCCGGAATATCCGGCTTGTGAATCTTTAGTATAGCATATGCCCGTGCAACTGTACAATTATCTAAATTTAATTTTATCCCCGGAAATGAATCATCACAATCAAATACTCCCTTTCTGCCCTAACTTCCCATAAGAATGGTAAATTCTTCTCTTGGTCGGATTTTACATCTGAAAATCATACTATAACGAGACTTTTGACAAATTAGATAAGTTTTAAGTATTGATTAAGAGAACGTACTGATACTGATTCTTTAAACTCAAAGTTACTTCTGAAAGATTTAAAAAAAATAAACTTATTAAAAGTTTATTAACAATTAAAATTATAACTTAACGTTTGATTAAAAAATATAACAAATTATAAAGATAAAAAATATAATTTTACCATTGCTAGAATTGTTTGCTTCTTTATTTTCTCGATTAGTCTGTTAAAACTCTGCATCTTTAGTACCTTGCGACTGATCAACTTGTACGGTGGGAATACTGTGTGTACTTCGAGTATCATTGGTTGTATCCATAGTGACTGCGGGCACCTCTTTGGTACATTTTAACTGATCCATCCGTATGTTGGAGATATTTTCTATACCTTGAGCATCTCCAATACTACCCATATCCTCAATTTCAATTCGTGTACTGTAAATGTAATAATGATAGTCAATAATAGGTAAATCAATATTAAAATTTAAGTAAGCTTATAAAAAGCATACTAATTGACATCATCTAATGATCGAAATATCTTATCGATAACTTCACTACTTTCGATGAAACTCTCTTGGCAATATTGCAGAACGTATTTATATTATCTATGAACGCATAAATAAGATGAATACTAACACTTAAACTTCAAATAATCTCTGATTTTTAGATCATCTATTACAAAAGGATCCTATTCATTAATTTTCAGATATATTATAAATCTCCTTGAGTCCTCCTCTTCACCTACATTACATTTATTTGATGATAATAGAAGAAATCTATTCTATGTCTGACGAAGAGGTTATGTACGTTAAAAAATCAACAGTGTTAAGTAGTAAAGTAGAAGATTTCATTTTTAATGAAGATACAAGTACCTATTATGAAATACCCTCTTAACTGTATCCCTTTTATGAAACAGTACAAAAAATGATAAAATAAGGAATAATTATAAACATGCATAAGCAAATATAAAAATGTTATTGTAACTATGAATGATTTCGTTTGTAAATATATGAACATGAGTATTGTTATACAATAAGTAGTATTATAAAAGATTATTCAATTTTGCGTGTCTCCAAACCCGTGCAAATCGGCGGTTTTGGGAGCCGAAGCAGCTGATTTATACGACTTTATTTTTGAACTATATAAATATAAATGACTTGACACTAAGGTGCAATAGCTTAAATTGTAGCTTTCGGTCGGCTTTTCTATAATAATTTTAGCTATTTACATAATATTTTCCGTATTATGAAGCAATAAATACTACATTTTAATGATATAGCTCCCGTACATATTAAAACTAAGTAAAATAAGCATGTTTATTGAATTTAGCATCCTAATCTGTAATTTATAGATTACGAAGTCGATTCTATGATGCATAACCCTAAATATGATCATTTTGTTGTTATTGAAAACTTTTTAAAAAAGGATGTCAATCTTATGTTACGCATTATTTACGACAGGTATAGCAATTGTAAGTAAAATCAGTGAAATAAAGTAATATTTATTACGTTTCATAATAGGGACTTAAATTATGAAACACCCGGCATCGTGCGATTGTACTGTTTTATAATACGTACAATGGATAACTTCAATATTTTATTAATATAATTAATTATTAACATTAAATTTGTATTTTAAAGACATTATCTGTTCAAGGAAAGTCTTGCCCTTCGAGTACTATCAAAAGTTTTAACGTTATACGCTTATTCAATCCCAATTTTACAGAAGTATAAAATGCACCCCGAAATCTGTTTCATAATAGGTACTGTTCGGGACGAGAATAAACTAAGGATTTTATTAAACTATTTTATATACCATTTATGATAAAGTCTGTTATTTATTACATACAATATTTGCCTTATTAGTATAACTCACTTTGTAACTACCGATCTGTATAAAGGCCAGAGTGCATCTGATCTCTGCGTCATTCTTTTTCGAGCTAGAATGAGCCGCTATAAGCGCCGCCGCAAGGCGATGACGACAACCGCCGAAAACATACCTAAGAAACTCGAGAACGTCATCGCATTTCAACTATATAGAAAGTATTAGAGACCTTTTGCTTAGGAACTTATTACCTAGTTACATTTTCTTATTACTAATGGATTCTATCCGTAACAGATACTTTTAACTTATTACCATTCTGATGTTGCATATCATGCGGTCATCGTCAACATCGTGATCATTCATGTTATCTATATCCATTTTTTATTATAGCTATATTGGTAAATATTTACATTGTAAAAAAATTAACCTAGTAAACCGTTACGAAATAAGAAAATTCTGAGGCCATTTTCCATCGATGGGCGCAAAGTATAGTGTCTCCATAGTTATTATTACCATTGTGATGTTAGTGGTGGTCATTTATATATTATCCATATTAACTTTTTGTTACACTTACATTGTAAATACTATGAGGCCCATACGACTTAAGAAACAAGAATCACCGAAACAAAATCACGTCCAACCGTCCAACGTTCGAATACAAAATTACGAATTATCGGACGAATTGCAGCGAATACGCGCGAAAAATCCTGCTAATACTTAGATGCTGTTGCGTTGCTTATGCATGAGGCCATGTCTTCATTGGTTGTGTTCTGAAAGTCGTGCACCCCGGTCCTATCGTTCTGTCTCTCTAAGATAGATGCACTTCCCCATCTTTTCGCGTAGGATTTACGACACGACTTTCAGCAGTCCATTAACAGTATACTACTATAGAATTTAAAACCTAAAATCTGACGTGAAGGAGTTACTTTTAGATGTTCTAAATATAATAGAAATTTTAAAAAATTATAAATTTTTATAATAAGATTTTTAAAATACATTATATAACGATTATTTAAGTTATAATGATAGTCACGTGATAAGGATTGTTCTTCTATTGTTGTTGTCTGCTCAGTGCTCATCAAGTTGTAAACCAGTGAAAGATAATGTAAGTACTTACTACGTTTAGAATATTGTTTTTTTTTAATTATTGGTTTAATTCGTTGAAATTTATTGTAGATTAATCAGATACAGATTCATGATGAACTTAGCTGAATAAATTTAGCATCGCTTTTAACCATGCGTATATTCCATGATGAAAATCTTCATCGTAGAATGTTGTTTGGTATTAAATATTTCTTAACAACAAAGAGCAGGCGGTTTATAAAATTTACAATTCGAGAAGTAACCTTAGATTTAGGAAATAATTATACAATCAAATATTGCTTTTACACATTCAATTTAGGTTATGGATATTTTTGGATGTGGGAATATGAAAGTGTTCACGTCGATGATCTACGATTCAACATTTGACCGCGATTGGAAAAGCTTTTTCAGTTTAATCTTGACACAAATGATACGGCGTTATTTGTCTTGTAGAAGACAATAACGAATTTAATAATCATCTATATTTAAACTCTTGGTTTACGCGACAGCCTCAGCTGTACAGGATCCTATGGCCCGCAGAATATAATCCAATAGATCAGCCATTCCAAGAAATGTTGAATAAAGTGGAATCATACCAAGAAAGACGCCCAGATGGGTGTATTACTACGCAGGAGGTGGAGGCTTCATGGAATGCTTCTATATCAGACGAGACGAACGAAAATATATGGATAACTCCCCAGCAGAAAATTGTTCAAATCATTGGTCAAGTACAACCTGATTAATTCTGATTACTAATTATAGGTTTTTCTAATGCATGTATAATAACAATTTTTTTACAATCAAAATCCACGGTGTTTTTAAATTCGCGCGAACACGAATGTCACTAGATTCTTCTAAAAATATCGGCGATATCACTAAACACGGAAGTTATTTTCCCCCAAGTAACCAAAACTGGGTAAACTCTTGTTCCAGTCAAAACATCCCATGCTTAATTTGTTTTGAGAATTACGCGGACTTGTAATTTCCACAAGCCCCAGTTTTCAATATTTTGGAGTTTTGATATTCTCACAAGTTCGTGTTCCATGATGCTAATCCTTTTAGTCGTACTTTTTTCTTTTTCACGTGGTTCGAAGCGACTGGAATTTTTAAAGATGATAAATTGTGATCGAATTATTAATTTCTCTTCTCACGAATCCTGCGCTGTGGCAGAACAGCTTGTGGCAGACAGGCATATTTACGAATAACAACGATATTTACAAATTTTCATTACTATTGTTAATTTAAAGGAAATATTAGTTTAATATCAAATGCTATTGTTAACTAAATTTTATAAACATGAGTTGCACTTACCAGAGTGATCCAAGATGTATTCGTAAAAGATGACAATAATCTAATAAGTTATTTTGGTTTAAATAAATTTGAAATGAACTTTAATAGTTTGACGATTAATATAACGTTCAGTACTTTCATTAGATAACATTGAATTTGTTATTAAAAAGTAATATCTAATACCTTATGCAAAACTTCCTGTTGAAGAATTATATTGTATTATAAAATACAGTATAGCATAAGTTAAATTAAAATAAATGCATACTTGCCAGAAGTTTATATTAAATTAGCTGTAATATATATAGTATCAGTTTATAATTCTAATTTTCTAACTCGTCTTCGGCTCACAGTGCGCACTCGCCTTCGGCACGTGGTTCCTTGCCTCGACTCGTGCTGCTAACCACACGCGGACAAAAAAGCCTGTCTTTTACCCTTGGTATACTCTATACTATTTTTGAGCTCTGGAAAATTAAGTTTGACCGTGTATATCTGGAGAAGCAGGCAAAATTCTTGTGCTAAAAATATCTAATTTTATGTATTGAATTATCGATTTCAGAATGTCGTAAAATAGAAAAATCCTTATAAAAAACCAAAACAAATCTTTATATTTTTATTAATTTTGCATCTTCATAAAAAATGAAGAAAATTAGCCTTATTTGGTAAAAATGGATACATTGTTCTCGATATATAAGCGAGCAGCAAATTAAAGTAATATTTATAACTTCGCTAATATCTCAGAATAAAGGTATATATGATCTAGACAAATATCTGAGCTAAGAAATAGCGAAGAACTTCTTTGGTGGAAAATGTCAGATAAGACGCTGTTATATACTCCAGTCATAGTTATGGAACTAAAATATAGATTTTTCCACAAAAGGTTTATTTTCTTAGAAAAAAAAATGAATCAGGATAAACACTTGAAATAGGTTACTAAATACGTTTCTCTGTTCTTTAATAACATGTAGAAGGTATTTAAAGATTCAAAAAGCCCTAAATATTGGTGATTTTTAATTTTTATTGCAAAATCTGAAACGCTGATCTAGCTAATACTTTATATAATCCATTCCGCATAATCTAACAGATGTAATTGATTTTTTTTCATCTTATTTTATACCGCGGAAAGTGATTTTTGTTATCAGAAGTTCAATATTATCTTAAGTATAATATCTTGATCCCACTAAATCATTTAGAATTAAATTCTGTGTATTTTTCTATATAAATCTACAAATTTTTAATATAAGCTATTATGTAGAAAGTTCTCTTAAATTAATATTACTCAAAATCGCGACTGGAAAAGGGTTAGAAATATATATATATATATATATATATATCGATACTTCTAACCCTTTTCCAGTCGCGATTTTGAGTAATAATAATTTAAGAGGTATTTCCACATAATAGCTTATATTAATTGTGTGATTTTTTAACTTTCCTTGAACATTATAAAGATACATTATAGTTTTATAATTGTATATTTAGTTTTCGATGATATATTAGTAATATATTTTCTGTTGTATGCATGATTGTATAATAAGTATTATCGAACAAAATAATAAAGATAATCTGAAGATTTGGATAGATAATTATGAAACATAAAAATATATATAAAAATAAATTATGCAGTTATAATTTTGAAAAATTCGAGAATTTTCTAAATGCACATCAAAATATCTCGATACGAAAATTAGTTATCCAACTTGTTAAATGCGAATGAAGCAATTTTTTATTAGTAATGAACTAATTTTTTAGCTACGTAATAACTAGAAAATAAAATACTTAATAATGATAAAAGAAAGCCAGAACAGCATATCAGAACATACTAGGAAAAAATTAATTTCTTTATAATAATCTTGTAAATTTATAAGTTTACGTTATGTAAAAATGGCCGAAATTATAATTTATATGGAATTAAAGTGTATTAGGTCATAATTCGGTACATAAATGTAATAACTAATAATTTGAAGGGAAAATTTAAGAGAAGTTAAAAAAACTAGATTTTTATGCATGCAGGTTATAAAGAATATAAGTAACTATAGGCGCGCCTATATATATCGATATTCCTAACTCTTTTCCAGTCGCGCTTTTGCGTGCAGTGAAAGGGCTTTCCATATAATAGATTACATTAAAAATTTGTAGATTTATGTATAAAAATACATAGCATTTATTGCTAAAGGATTTAGTATGATCAAGATATAACTTAAGATAATATTGAAGATTTCGTTGGTTTTTGCACCGATTTTAGTAACAAAAATCACTTTACGCGAGATAATATTAGATGAAAAAATCAATTACATTTGTTAGATTATGCTGAATTGATTATATAAAGTATTAGCGAGATCAGAGTTTCAGATTTTGTAATAAAAATTAAAGATCACCAAAATTTAGGGTTTTTTGAATATTTAAATACCTTCCACATAATAAATACTGATGAAACTTGGCTAATATATCAATTCAAATATTGCCAATGTAATGCATAATACGTTTTCGAGGTCAGGGGTTAACTTTAGAAGTATAATCGAAATTATTTACGTATTTTCGGTTATTCTTATACTATCCACATGATAAATTTTGCTAAAACTCCGTACAATAGTTTCTTTCGCACAATAAATTTCTTTGTCTTCGACTTCACAGAGAATCGCCCATAGGCGAGCTTATAGTTCCTGTTCTCTAGAAAACCTGTACGCACACGAAAAAATTATGTGATTTTTTAACTTTCCTTGAACATTATAAAGATACATTATAGTTTTATAATTGTATATTTAGTTTTCGATGATATATTAGTAATATATTTTCTGTTGTATGCATGATTGTATAATAAGTACTATCGAACAAAATAATAAAGATATTCTCAAAATTTGGATAGATAATTATGAAACATTAAATTATTTATAAAAATAAATTATGCAGTTATAATTTTGAAAAATTCGAGAATTTTCTAAATGCACACCAAAATATCTCGATACGAAAATTAGTTATCCAACTTGTTAAATGCGAATGATGCAATTTTTTATTAGTAATGAACTAATTTTTTAGCTACGTAATAACTAGAAAATAAAATCCCTGGTAGAAAATTGAGCATATTAAATGGTCGGTTCACGATCTATTGGGCAGATCCGTTTCCTAATAGTTCGCCAGAAATAAACCAGCATCTGACCAGAAATTTATAGAAAATCTAAATAGCTTACATAACCCTAAAAAATTATTGAAAATGTAAATCCCATTATAGTACTTCTGCGTTAAAACAGCATGCAAATTTTTATTCGATTATTTATTTGATTTTTTTATGTTTTATTTAATTATAAAACTCTAACCTTAAAAAAACTTTTAATGAAATAAGTTTTTAGTTTTTATTTCGAATCTATCCCAAATATATCTTAGAATTCTATTAACAATAAGCTATTAAATCCATGACATAATAATCATTATTAACTTATAAAAATTCGTTAAACGTTATTTTTTATTTATTTATTCATTAACCATAAGTTGGTCAGGTTTCTGACGAGAAAACGTCGACAGGTAGCGGGGTTTCTGGCCAGACTTTTAAGCAGAAATTGGCCATTCCCTATAAAATAGGGATACTTAAAAATGATAAAAGACAGACAGAACAGCATATCAGAACATACTAGGAAAAAATTAACTTCTTTATAATAATCTTGAAAATTTATAAGTTATACGTTATGTAAAAATGGCCGAAATTATAATTTATATGGAATTAAAGTGTATCAGGTCATAATTTGATACGTAAATGTAGTAACTAATAATCTCAAGGGTAAATTCAAGAGATTTTTTAATCATTTAGAGTCTATTGGCACCGAAATTAGCGGGTTCGCACATCTAAAACACTTATAATACAAGTTTCGTACTATGTTCCGAGAACGTTCCAAACTTCAACGACATAAAAAATCTTATCCAAAATTACAAGTCGGAAAAGATGTATCAAGCTTTTTCAAATACATTTGCACTAAATTACTTAGATTTTCTCTATTATCCCAAGTAACACGAAAAACTCAATTTTAAAAATTCAATAAATGCTACAAAGCCAAACAAAAAAAAATTGGTTGTAAAGAAAGATATTTTTTCTTCATTTGCTCGATATTAATGTGGTGAGAGGTTGAATATAAGGGTTTTAAATAAAATGACCAAGAAGAAACGAAAGCGAGTTTTATGTATTATAAACACGTTGTTATCAATCTCGACCATTGATATTATATAATTGTTGTACGAGTATAGCCTGATGAGGGCAGCGAAATGCTGCCGAAACGTCATTGACATAAATTAAGAAGTCAGTTTCGTTTTCAAAAATCGTTTAAAGGGTATGGCCTCAGTAGCAGGCATACAATTATGTGCATATTTAACATTTTTTATAATATGAAAAAAAAGTTTATTAATAAAAGTAAACAATGGTAGATTAAATGCATGTCTTGAAGTATCAAAAAAATTTTTTTTTAATTTTTCCAAAAAGAAAATAGCCGTTTACAGCGCGTTTCCGGCAGCACCTTTTTTTCTTTACGCTATTCTGCATGAAAAATTACATGCGTAATTTTGGATCTGGAACAAAATAAAAAAAATTCACGCCATAACTCGAATGGTAACTTATTTCTATGATAATAAAATATCAAAAACTGCCAAAAAAATTTTCGATTTTTTGAAAATTCTACTGTGTCTATACCCCTTAACCTCTCATCACAAAAAATTGATTTTGTTCGCTCACTGTCTAAGAAAAACAAAGAAAATGAGCCGTATAAAAATTAAAATTGACCGTATGTATTTCGAAATAATTCACACATGCACGCACGCACACCCGCATACACACATCTATACAGACATTTTCTAAAAATATTGTATGTATTTTGATTCCTAATTTCTCAAATCAAGTTTTTCTAATGATTTTCCCTAGTAAAAATTTTAGGTAATATCGCATTCTAAAATCGCATGTGCGATAAAAAACTAAACTTAATGAAATGTTGAAATTCGTTAAAAATGAACTTTACTTTTTTTATGAGTCTAGTAGTTTCTATTATCTATACAATACATTGAAAAACGTATAATGTACAGTATTTTTAGGCGATTTTTCGTTTAAAAAATTTTTTATAAAAAATGGCCAAGTTCTTAAATCTCACCAGATAAGATAAAATAGGTAAGATAAATGATTAATGACCGTCAAAAGGTGCATAG
This sequence comes from Gastracanthus pulcherrimus, assembly GCA_949152435.1. Classification (NCBI taxonomy): domain Eukaryota; kingdom Metazoa; phylum Arthropoda; class Insecta; order Hymenoptera; family Pteromalidae; genus Gastracanthus; species Gastracanthus pulcherrimus. Next base: position 164,961,618 of record OX424575.1, on the reverse strand, counting down.
TTTGTGGTGTAAGCTGCTTATGCCATAGACTTATACCATAAACTATGAATAGTAGTTTGGCCCTAGGGTGTACTTTATATTCTACGATTTTGAATGCATCATATGAGAAAATACAATTATGTTAAAGACTATTCGAAAGGTTGTAAAGGTCAATTTTTAACTAATTTTTATTTCTCACTAATTTTTTAATCGGTGAATTTGTTTCATTAAAAGGTATAATGTTAACCCTATTAACTGAAATTACTTTTGCATCAACATTTAAATTGTTTTGTCAATCTTAAGGAGGTTGTATGGGTAGATATTTTATGTCATAAAAAGCAAACATATTTTACAACAATTTAATCTCACTTATTGAAAGTCAATATATTATGAAATAAGGGTTTTTTGATTAACTAAAAAAAAGAAAAAGTTGACAGAACCGTGAGAACTTTCTTTATTTGTTATCTGATTTATATTTGGAAGGTCTCATTTTGTTCCATGATAGATTTCAGGGGGAATTACCAATATAAAAATTGAAAAACATCGAAAAACCTGCAAGGTTATAGTCAATTTTTTATAAGTCCATAAACGTATATTTGTCAGTTTTAGCGTGTACAAGTATAAAGCATAGGCTGTAAATTTGCAGGTTTTTTGATGGTTTTTAATTTTTATATCGGCAAGTCCTCCTCAAATTATTCAAGGAATAAAATGAGACCTTCAAAATTTAAATCTGATAACAAATAAAAAATCTCCACAGTTTTGTCAACTTTTTTCCTTTTAAAGTTTAAAGTTGACGATATCTAATTTTACAATAACGGAATTTCGATAACATTTTTTCATTCGTTTGACAATAACCCCTTATTTTATAATATATTGACTTTCATATCATTATGTGAGATTAAATTGTGGTACAAAATGTTTGTTTTTTACGACATATATCTACGCATACATCTCGTTAAATCGACTTAGGTTCATCGGGCGAACGGTTCATGCATATCATTAATATCGCAAGATATGCATAGATATACACTTAACGTGGCCCCTGTACATAATATGGTCCACCATGGCTATAGAATAAGCTAATTCCCCGGAAATTTTTCTCACGGAAGCAAGACAGTACAAAGCTATAGTGTATAGTGTATTTTGTCTTACAACCGCTTAAGTGAATTCGTCAGTATAATTTTGAAATCATTATATTTACCGTGATACTAAATAAAGAAGTTGGTTCAAGTCAATACTGCTCTGGATATTACTACGTATCGTGAGCCTTTCAGACATTCTACCTAATACGGCCCACATAACCGAAAACATTCAAGGTTCGTATCTAATGACCACCCTTAGACCTTTTTTAAGCTTTTCAATTATAAGAAGTATATATTTGTTATAAAAGATACTCACATTGTTGATTAATTTATGGAAAAATTATGAGTATAATATGTGTACAAACAATTATTACATTTTATACGATATTTAGGTATGTTCTCAAAAATACGCTTAGATTTTTCTTTCCGACCGACAAAGATGATTGTATCTGTCCAGAATAACTAAAGATTATTTAAATCAATAATAATATTACTTTTGACATTTATCTATATTATATACATATAACTGCTTTTTTTAGTGATTCAAGAATGATAAATAATGACGGACCATATTAGGTACACGTGAAACCCAATATGTCCCACTAGTAAATTTTCAAAACGCTATAGAATTGCCCTAAGTATATGCATATTTTCAAATAAACTAAATTGTTTATATTAGTCTTTATGCTATATTTTGATATCCAACCATTCCAAATAAGGTTCTTTCTATACATCAACTATAGTAAGTGCTCAAAGCTTAGGTGGGTCATATTAAGTACACTTACCTTAATTATAGATACCTCGAATTCTCCATATTACACATACGCTCCAATATGATCGCACCGGAAGACCCAAACATCCCGTTCTCGAAAGCATCGTCCCGCAGTATGTATATAACTCAACGCCCGATCCCCTGCGCACGCGGTTCACATCTGCGCAAACGATTAAACGGATCCTCGAGAAAGGAGGAACTCGTGCGCGAGCAGCGCTCAGAGTGTACAAACATTCGACCGACACGTCAATGGGTCCGGCGGCAGCAGCTCTCACGCTAACTTGGGCATCAAAAAGAGCGAACGGCTCTGTGGTTGAGGCAGCGGCAGCGGCGGCGGCGATTTTTCTCTTTATGCTCTCATAAAAGGGATGTGTATAAAGAGCTTGTCTCGAGTTAAGATCTTTGGCGCGCACGATTTCGTTCTCGGGATTGTAGCGGTGTGGACTTAGCGAGAGCGATCGAGATGATGTAGGAGAACTTGGGAGTTGGTGTAGGTAGAGCCGCACGCGGGTTTGTTGACAAATTTCCCGGTCTAGAGGAGACGATGTTCCGCTTGGTGAAAAGATATTTAGTTTTTGGTATTGAAAGAAATACAATGAATATAATATATTTAAATTACGCGTGGTTTGTATTATACAATTCATACATTTGTAAAACATTTATTGTCTAGGAGTGTTTGTTTGGTACCTAGAAGAGAATAGTACGTTGTACAACTAGGGGAGAAAACGAGCTATTTTCTAGCGAGGGTGAGGTATTCAGTACGAGTCGAAAGGCGCTCGAGACAAAGACGAGTGTGGAAAATACCTCACCCGAGTCTAAAATAGCTTTTCTTCTAATGTTACACACCGTATGTTTTTCAACAAAGGCATGAAAGGGCATCTTTTATGCATGACAGTTGGCTAGGTGATCGCGTATTTCGACTTTCGAGACGTGCACAACGCAGTTGAAAATTGATGTATTTTTAATTTTCACTTTTAAACGTACAATTCAATTATATTCACCTTTTATTATTTTCATTTTAATCGAAACTCGCGCATGCGCAGTTACGCACTTGCGATTAGCAGAAAAATTCACACTTACGTGCATGAACAAAGGTTAAACCTGAAAAAATGGGTCCCGTGCATATTTCCTACATTTTTTCGCAATTTTTGAGAAGCGGGTAAAATAGTACATTATGCAACGAGAAACTAAAGTCGTAGATTGTTCCCGCGGATGGGTTTACTGTCCGAGCGATGCGAGGGCAGTAATCACCCGAGGGAATGACTGACTTTACTCTTATGTTGCATATAGAACTTTATTCACGACTTATGGTGTAGCCAGTTTGTTGACTTTAAACGTAAAAATTTCAAAAGTATAAATTTTCAATAATTGTAAAAAAATCCCAAAAATTGAAAATTTTTTAAAAAGTTTAAAAAATTCCAAAACTTAAAAATAATTTCAAAATTTTTAAAATATTACAAACACTTTTAAAAACTTTAAACATTTTTAAAAATTTTCAAAAATTTCCAAAATGTTTATAAAAGTCAAAAATTTTAATAAATGGCAAAAATTTTCAGAATTTTCAAGAAATTTAAAAATTAACTAAAGTTTCAAAAAATTTCAGAAATTTCAAGAAATTTAAAAATTAACTAAAATTTCAAAAAATTTCAATTATTATTAGAAGTTTCAAAAATTTTCAAAAATTTTCAAAAATGTCAAAAAGTGTAATAATTTCTAAAATTATAAAATTTTTAAAAAATTTTTAAAAATTTCACAAATTTCAAAAATTTTACTAATTTTAAAAATTTGTAAAACTTTTAAAATGTTATAATTTTTAAAATATTTAAAACTTCAAAATATCCAAAGTTTTCAAGATTTTTAAAATTTTCTAAGTTTTCATAGTTTTCATAATTTTAACAAAATTTCAAAATTTTTAATAGTAAATGCTGGAAGGAAAATATACGAGAGAATAAAAAGCTACTTTAGTCCCACGTTGCAGGTCAATATAGTGGCTATTATAGTTATATCGTGAATAATAGTACATTATGCAACGAGAAAATAAAGTCGCAGATGATTCCCGCGGGTGGGTTTCATCATCAATCACCCGAGGTAATAATCGACTTTATTCCCGTGTTACATATAGAACATTATTCCCGACTTAACTGTGGCCACTTTATTCACTTACAAAGCGGAACCCACGCACGGAAGTTTGATATCATTTATTAAAATATTATGAACTTGTTAAGTAATTTAAAAGTTTAAATTATATGAATTTAATTTGTCAATATTTAAGTATAAATACTTGGTACAAATTTAATTATAATTATTCTATGTAAAAGTTAGATATTAAATATTATGTACAATATATTAAGTATTTCTAATTGCATGTAAGTCAAACCAACATTAGATATTCGCCTTGGTGAAGGTAGCACTAGCGCCAGAAGTAATGTTAAATTCCCATAAGGTGGCGAAAGTTGGAAGTACAATAATGATGGTACCATACATTGCAGAGATAGTGAAAATGGATATTTTATTACGTTGTACAATATCTTGATATATATCTAACAAATTATGATGTGTAGAATATTTACCTAACTACGAAAAAGAGTTTTTAAGATTCAATTTTTAAATATCCCGAAAAGCGATAAAATCGTTGTCTTTCCTAACCTCTCTAAGCACTGCACCATAATTGTTGTAGTTACCACTTTCGTCACCTTATGGGAATTTGACATTGCTTTTGAAGCTAGTGCTACCCTCGCCAAGGCGAATTAACATTTGTAATTTTTCAAGAGGTTAGATACCATGATTTGAAAGTATCATACCGCGGTGCGACCCCGAAGGCTTCGTACATAGTACTCATACTTGCCATCGGGCGCAACCTATTTCCTTGTTAAATGAAAAATATTTTATTGACTATTTTATTTTTATTCGATAAGTACTAAAATTTATTGAAAATGTATATTAATATAGAGAAAAATAATTAAAAAAAAATGCATTTACGGAAAAAAAATTTGCGGGAAAAAAGAAAACTTGCGAGAAGAAATAGATTTGCCGGAATCATAATGTAGGTACAATAATATGACAGAAGTAGAAATATAATTTTTCACAAAAATAAAGCATATTCAGAGTAAAACTGTTAATATCTCGTAAGGAAATGTCTATAAGATCAAACTACATGAGGATTATATATGAAAGCGCAGACAGAACCAAATTATATACATGATAACGCGAAATTCAGAACAAAATTATATGCATGATAATGAGAAATTCTATATTTTTGTAAAACAAAGCAAGTACCGTAAATTTTGTATTAAATCAATTTTTTTTCTTGAAGTTAATTATTGTATTAAAAAATAAGTTAAGTAAATTACGGTCTCTCGACTTCTTTAAAATAATTTTCGAAATGTTTAAATTTATAACTATTGATATGAGTTATATTGTAGTCAAAAGTGTAGTTACAAAATTTTAAATAGTCATAGTTTTGCTTTAGGGATGCGATTATAGTTCTTTTCAAGCATGAAATAGGCATCAAATCATGCCTAAAAGTAGAGTAGAAAACCGCGCATTTCGAGCGTGATTGTAAAAAGTGTGTTTCAAATATGACTAATACTCGTACACATTTCTTCATACATTTTCACATTTTGTTACACTTTTGTAGATTTATTTACACTTTATCTCATTTTGTCACATGTAATTATTTTCACTTGGATATTTTCGGTTTTTCATATCCTGGTAGAAAGTTATCTAGATTTAACAATGCTTCCAGCTTATTAAGCTCAAATTCCCAATTATAAATCGGGAATGTAAATCAAAATAGATAATTTTCTAGCTGGATAACTATGTAATAAATTATACTATTTTCAAATAAAACAAATCTTAAATTAAAGACTTTGCGTCTTCTTTTAATTTCATTTTGGATAATATTTCTAGCACAGAAACTTACAATAATATGGCAGAAGTACAAATATAATTTTTCACAAAAATAAAGCATATTCAGAGTAAAACTGTTAATATCTCGTAAGCAAATTTCTATAAATATATGTAAGCGCTGACTGAACAAAATTATATGCATGATAATGCGAAATTCTATATTTTTGTAAAACAAAGCAAGTAACCTAAATTTTGTATGAAATAATTTTTTTTTCTTGAAGTTAGTTATTGTATTAAAACATAAGTTAAATAAATTACAGTCCCTCGACCTCTATAAAATAATTTTCCAATTATTTCAATGTATGACTATTGATACGAGTTATTTTGTGTTCAAAAGTGTAGTTACAAAATATTAAATAGTCATAGTTTTGTTTTAGCGATGCGATTATAGTTATTTTCAAGCATGAAATAGGTATGAAATCATGCCTAAAAGTAGAGTAGAAAACCGCGCATTTCGAGCGTGATTGTAAAAAGTGTGTTTCAAATACGACTAATACTCGTACACATTTCTTCATACATTTTCACATTTTGTTACACTTTCGTAGATTTATTTACATTTTGTCTCATTTTGTCACATATAATTATTTTCACTTGGATATTTTCGGTTTTTCATATCCTGGTAGAAAGTTATCTAGTTTTAACAATGCTTCCAGCTTATTAAGCTCGAAGTCCCGATTATAAATAGGTAATGTAAACCAAAATAGATAATTTTCTAGCTGAATAACTATGTAATAAATTATACTATTTTCAAATAAAACAAATCTTAAATTAAAGACTTTGCGTCTTCTTTTAATTTCATTTTGGATAATATTTCTAGACCAGAAACTTACAATAATATGGCAGAAGTACAAATATAATTTTTCACAAAAATGAAGCATATTCAGAGTAAAACTATTAATATCTCGTAAGGAAATTTCTATAAATATATGTAAGCGCTGACAGAACAAAATTATATGTATGATAATGCAAAATTATATATTTTTGTAAAACAAAGCAAGTAACCTAAATTTTTTATGTAAGAATTTTTTTTCTTGAAGTTAGTTATTGTATTAAAACATAAGTTAAATAAATTACAGTCCCTCGACCTATATAAAATAATTATCCAATTTTTTCAATTTATGACTATTGATGCGAGTTATTTTGTGTTCAAAATTGTAGTTACAAAATATTAAATAGTCATAGTTTTGTTTTAGCGATGCGATTATAGTTTTTTTTCAACTCAGGCATGAAATAGGCCTCTTTTCATGCCTAAAAGTAGAGTAGATAATCGCGCATTTCGAGCGAGTTTGTCAAAAGTGAGAAAAAATATCCATTTAGCAGGGAAAAATGACTTTATTCCCGACTTAACCGTAATGACCAATTTATTGGCCTAAAAAGCGGAACAATGTAGCATACGATTCATATAGGTGAAGTTTGGAACTTTCGTGGAACTATTTTCAATTTTTGTGTGACACGTTTTGTTAAGGTCTAAAACAAAGTATCCGACATGCCTAAAATATGGCTGATCCTTCATAAGGTTAAAAACAGCCTAAAAGTAAGACATGATGTTTGTAGCGTTATATAGACATTTTATCTCGCTAATTTTTATGGGAGTGAATGCACAGCCTCAGGAGCTATGTGCACATTTTTTTTCATCAATTTTTTTATGAGGAATCAAATTCAGACTCGAGAAAAAAATGAAAACCGATTTTATTTTCTTATTTGAAAGGTCGGCGTTTTATCTCGGTAATTCTTTCAAGTAAAAATTATTTTATTAAAGATGTGTATATTTTTTTGATCGATTAAAGCATGAGGAAAACTTTGTATCTAAATAATAATAAATAAGAAACATTATTTCGAGGTTAGAATAACAGATTTATATTTATTAAATCTGTTGGTCGCGTTATATCTCGTTAATTCACCATTACAAGACGAATTATAAAATTTCGTTCGGATATTCACAGTTTTGATACTAACAAAGTTACATTATTGATTCGACTCATCTGTTTTAAAATAATATTGCCAACGTTATAACCCGCCAATTTTTATACAATAATATTTTGCATTATAGATCTAAATATATTCTTTATTTTTTTCCAAGCAAACAACACGGGTAACATTAATTTAGTTTCCATAATACAGTTTAAGTAGAGGTTAGACTGTATATAGAACGATGATATTTAAACGATGAAAAAAAAGAAATTTTCTAAAATAAATAAAATAATATATTTTCGTTTCATAAGATGATAGAGTTTTAAATTTTACGAAAAACCTTTTATAAGATATAATTAAGTCAAGGTTGTTACGCCACATATTATTTAATAATAGTATACATATATTATATCTCACGATTAAAAATATTAATTTAAACTGTTAAATTTAATGAATATTTATAATTATTATTATTATTTTACTTCGTATTTGCATAAATCATATACGTTTCGCGCACTTTCAGCAAGTGTACTTGTTTGCTTAAAAAAAATCAAGAATATATTTAGATCTATAATGCAAAATATTGTATAAAAATTAGCGAGATATGACGTTAGTAATCTTATTTTAAAATAGATGAGTCGAACGCATAATGTAGCTATGGTAGTATCAGAACTGTGAATATCTGAACAAATTTTTTTTCTCATAAAGGATTTGCATGAAAGTGTTACTATAAGTGCAGTTTTTAATTCGGCTTGTAATGGTGAACGAATTAATGAGATATAACGCGACGAACAGATTTAATAAATATAAATCTGTTATTCTAACAGCGAAATAATGTTTCTTAATTATTATTATTTAGATACAAAGTTTTCCTCGTGCTTTAATCGATCAAAAAATATACACATATTTAATAAAATAATCTTTACTTGAATGTGAAAGAATTACCGAGATAAAATGCCGACCTTTCAAATAAGAAAATAAAATCGATTTTTTAATTTTTTTCTCGAGTCTGAATTTTGTTCCTCATAAAAAAAATGATTAAAAATAATGTGTACATAACTTCTGAGGCTGTGCATTCACTCCCATAAAAATTAGCGAGATAAAACGTCTAGATAACGCTACAAAAATCACTTTTTACTTTTACGCTATTTTTAACCTTATTAAGGATCAGCCCTATTTTAGGCATGTCGGATACTTGTTTTAGACCTCAACAAAACGATTCACCAAGATATTGAAAATAGTTTCACGAAAGTTCCAAACTTCACCTATATGAATCATATGCTGCATTGCCCGTTTTTAGGCCAATAAAGTGGTCATTACGGTTAAGTCGGGGATAAAGTCATTTTTCCCTGCTAAATGGATATTTTTTCACACTTTTTCCAAACCCGCTCGAAATGCGCGATTATCTACTCTACTTTTGAGCATGAAAAGAGGCCTATTTCATACCTGAGTTGAAAAAAACTATAATCGCATCGCTAAAACAAAACTATGATTATTTAATATTTTGTAACTACACTTTTGAACACGAAATAACTCGTATCAATAGTCATACATTGAAATAATTGGAAAATTATATTTTAGAGGTCGAGGGACTATAATTTATTTAACTTATGTTTTAATACAATAACTAACTTCAAGAAAAAAATTATTTCATACAAAATTTAGGTTACTTGCTTTGTTTTACAAAAATATAGAATTTCGCATTATCATGCATATAATTTTGTTCAGTCAGCGCTTACATATATTTATAGAAATTTGCTTACGAGATATTAACAGTTTTACTCTGAATATGCTTCATTTTTGTGACAAATTATATTCGTACTTCTGCCATATTATTGTAAGTTTCTCGTCTAGAAATATTATCCAAAATGAAATTAAAAGAAGACGCAAAGTATTTAATTTAAGATTTGTTTTATTTGAAAATAGTATAATTTATTACATAGTTATCCAGCTAGAAAATTATCTATTTTGGTTTACATTCCCTATTTATAATCGGGACTTCGAGCTTAATAAGCTGGAAGCATTGTTAAAACTAGATAACTTTCTACCAGGATATTAAAACCGAAAATATCCAAGTGAAAATAATTATATGTGACAAAATGAGACAAAGTGTAAATTAATCTACAAAAGTGTAACAAAATGTGAAAATGTATGAAGAAATTTGTACGAGTATTAGTCATATTTGAAGCGGTCATTTTTCAAAATACAAACTAATATTTTTGTACATTTTTTAAATACTTTCTCACATTTTCGTATATTATATTTTCTTGTGAAACCTATTTTCATGTTAAAATAATACAATATTTATCATAATTACTCACTTAGTTGTCATACGGGGTAACTTATATATGTGTACCAACTAAGGATTGAGATCGCACTATTGGTGAAAATCGCGATTTTTATGATTGTTTTATGTTCCTGATTTTTTGTATAAATATTCACTGTGAAAGTCTGGAGATAAAAGTAATAATGTGATAATAGTGGTTTTTCGCGAATTGTGGGGGAGGAGGGGGGAGAAGGTGAAAAAATGACCAAAAATTCTTTTTTTCTTTTATAAACATGTGGATAGCAGATTTTCCGTTTCAGGAGGACGATAATTTTTACTATCTTACCCTTTAAAAAAATATTGGTTTTAACTTGGTCTCCAGTTGAGTCTTAAATGGTTAAGTAAGCCTACAGTTCTATTTTTTCTATATGATTTGATATATGCTTTGGTATAAATTCGAACAATTTCTGAAAAATTCATTTCCTGGAGGTGCGATTAAAATTTTAGATAATATTTAATATGCAAAAAGAAAATTCCGCGATAAATACTGTAATTCATGGAATTGTATACCCTTCGTATATCTGCATTATCATTGCAATGCATGTACATATAAAAATCATCCTAAATAAATACGTAACATTTTCAGTCACTTCCCGATACCCTTCAGTTATAACAATGATGTTCCTTTATTTTCATATAATTAAATAAATTCGAGGAATCTGTTAATCATTAATAAATTAGCATAAGAATTTGCAGTAAATATAAAGAAGCACTCTGGCCCGTGTTTTTGATAAATACTCCGATAGAATCAGTGCCGCTGTATGTTATGACAAACAAGTATACACAAATTTATTTTACGCAACAAATCGATTCGATTTTACCATTAAAAACCGTGTGTATACGTTCGAGCGAACCCAACTCACCATATTTTCACGCTAAGTAAAAAACACCTTTATCTGCATTACCATACGGTAGACGCACAGGAAAAATCTCAATGAAAAACAAATCGGCGGCAAAGCACACCACGAAGAATTTCACATCGAGTCCACCGCTGTCTGCGAACTATTTTCGAACATTGCTTGCGGTAAGCGGCATTAACGCTCGATCGATCGATTGTAGGAGGATTAACGGCGGCCTTATTTCTCGTGCCTGCGCTCGCTACCTATATACTATATTCGTATTTTCCGGGCGGCGGTAGAGTCGCATAGCCGGGGAGTCTTTGCGATTGGTCGTTCGAGCGCGTGATCGTCTCCCTTTTCAATTTTCATTTTCTTCCTTACTGGCGAGCGGCTGCGTATTTTCCTATGCTTTTCCGATTTTTACCGCGAAATTAGCCACGAATGGAGGAGGCTGCTGTCGAACGAAGTCTTTTTTTTGTCAGAGAAGTTGTTTGAAAATTACTCTGCTGTGAGAACGCGGCTTTGGAAATGCAAAAATAAGGAGCTTTCAAGTTTTGGTCAGTCCTTTATTATATACAGATTTGTTTACAATTGCGATGAGGTTTATATATGCTTATAATTCGTTTCGGATATTTGTTTTTCATCTTGAAGCTACGTTTTAAATGAATCTGCTAAGAATGAATTCATTGATTTAGACGCATTGGTCGAGTACCTTATTCTTACTTCAATTGCAGAATGCTAAAGAAAATTTTCTATTTAAGAGCTGGATTGCTATTAGCTTAAAAAACGGAATTATTTTCATGGATTCTTGATGAGTACGTATTTTTTTTTCTTTTGTTCCTACAGTAACTATTTTCTTAATCTATTCCAAAGATATAATATTTATTACTAATCTGATCGTAAATTATTTGAAAAGTATAGAAATTGGTAGTTGCATAAACATTCATTCGTATGAGATCGACATGGTACTTTTGTTATCTCTGATACTGAAAATACCGCTGCTAACTGCCTTAGCCGAATGCTTTCTCTAAGAGAGGTCGCAATTAATACATTAATGCTATAATTATTTCATTAGATACAAGAGTTCAGAAATTGTTAGTAAATAAAGTTAAAATATTAAAAAACGAAAAAAAAGATTTTAAAACTAATATTTTGTTATTATTTTACAAAAATAATTTTAATGTTACTATAAAATATATCAATCGAAAGAAAATTATGCCAACTTTATGAAAACATATATAATTTTTCAAGTTCAATGTATAAAATGACAAAATAACTTTTCTAGCTTTTTACACTTTCAAATTGTTTCTTTGAACTTTAAATAATTATTATGTTAATTCAAATCATTGACTATAAATATTTATTATTGGTTTAATATAAAAATGTAAGATATCGAAGCTAAAAGTCGAAATAAAAAAAGCATTTTGACCGAATTTACTCCACATTAAAGGGTAATACCGGTCAGCCTTGGTACAATTCTGATCACTATTAGAAAGTTACTTTTATAGGTGAAAAATTTCTTTAAATCAATTATATGAACTTTCATATGATCCGTCGCATTATTATTCGCACTTACATAGTGAAACATATAATAACATAACCACTGTTCAATCAAAAACACTTAAGCAAAGTTACCCTACCTGAGAGCGCAGCGGAACGTTTTCTTAGCCTAACTTTCGGGAGCGTCATATAAATAACATTGTGACCGGGATTACCCCCATTCTGCTTAGTAATTTAAATTGAAATGACAAAAAAGTAATAGGTTTATACTCTTTTTTCTTCACTACTTCGTATTCTTAGATTGTTCAAGTTAATAAAGATGCAAAAAATAACTGTATAAAGCAACAAATAATATGCATAAAAGCTTATTTTATAGACCAGATTTCTTATAAGAAATGTAGGCCTACAGTTTGATTGTGTATAATTCCGTAATAAAACTTAATAGAAGGTTGTTTGGACATTAGATTAATTGCATTTTATGTTGCGTTTAATATACTATTCGAATTATTACCTAAAAATGTTTAGATTATTGAAAATAAGGGTGACCGGAATTAGCCAGTGACCGGCATTACCCCGTTCTCCCCTATTCATGTATGTGTGTATATGTGTGTGTGTGTGTGTGTGTTTGTATATATGTGTGTGTGTTTGTGTGTGTGTTTGTATATATGTGTGTGTGTTTGTGTGTGTGTTTGTATATATGTGTGTGTGTGTGTGTATGACTGTGTGTGCGTGCGTGTGTGTGTGTGTGTGTGTGTGTGAGTGTGTGTGTGTGTGTGTGTATATGTATGTATGTGGTCAAAATTTGTGGTCACCATAATTTTTGAAGGCCATCGTATTTCGGGCTGAAATTTTATAGATATATCAGGTATGACCCAACATAGAACTGATTCTATTTTAAAGTCAAATTGTCAAAACTTATTGCGTAATTAAAAAAAATTAAAAATTAAAAATTTTTTTTAAAAATTAAAAAGGAATTTTTTGATTGTTTTCTCATAAATATGTATAATTTGTTAAATAGGCATATTTTACTTTTGCTTGGTATATCTTAGAAATACTTTATTTTATTTTGTTAAAGAAATTCGATTATTTGCTTTTAAAATTTGTAAAAATTAAAAAATTATTTCTGTTAGTTTATACGCTATATATGTCAATTTAATGCAAACCTTCATGAAGATGACTTAATTTGCTTTTTATTGATGTATCTTATATATATCTTAACATTCTTAGTGTTAAAGAAAATCAAGTTAAAATTTTGAGAATTTGTGAAAATTGAAAAAAAAATTTCTGTCTTTTTATACGCTAAAAATGTCAAAATAGTGAATACATTCGTAAAACTGACTTAATTTTCTTTCTATTGGTGTATCTTATATATACTCTAAATTTGTGCTTTGTTAATGAGATGCGATTTTAAATTTGTAAAATTTAATTTTTTTTTTCTAATTTATACTTCAGATACGTTATATATATGTACATATAATGTTCAACTATTCACAAAGAAGATGTATAGTTGGCAGTATCTCATCAGTTCATTATAGAAACAATGCACCATTTTTATATATAAGTTTATAACTTAAAATTATTGTACATTCATAAAATAACTTTTTCAGAGTAAATATTCAATAAATAATTATGCATCCAATCTCTTTGAGAAAGCATTCTGCTAAAGCAGTTAGGAGCGGTATTTTGTTTTTCTTAAAGAAAGGCGGCACAGTAAACTTTTTTTTCTATTTTTCGATGTGTTTTTGTTTTTATAGCGGCTTTTCAGTTTTTGCGTTTTAGTTTTTCGGATTTTTTAATACATTAGAAATAATATCATCGATCCAGCGAAAATGCATTTGAAAGAGCATAAAATTACCTATCGTTTAACACTGTAAACTTCGGATTGGCTCTTTTCCTTCTTTACTTATACACCAAAACGAATTTTTAGTTTAAACGGTTATATTTCGGAATGATATAGCAATTTAAAATTAATTTATAAGAACAAAGAATTTCATGTTAGAACAATTAATTTAGTTTAGGAAGCTAAGTGCAAATGAATTGGCAGTGATTTTTCTTTACTAAAAGCGTTTACTTAACATTATAATATAATATCTTGCTAGACAAACCTGATAACCCCAAATAAATTTATGTTAGCGTTAACTATATATAGTGTTTTGTAGCTACCACCAATTATTTGTTCTCAGTGCAATGAATCTTTATATTATTCATTACAATCAGTGATATATATAATTGTACTTTTTACTTAAAACCTATAGTATAAGTTAAAACCTTAAAAGTACTTGAGTACTTTTCCTTCAGTATTGCAGTACTAATATACAGTATTTCAAGCGTTTTCATAATTATAAAAATTCTTGGCAAAACGTACTTTGAGTACATTTTTTAAGTACTATTCTCAAGTACAATAGCATATATAAAAGTATTTTAAGTACTTTTCTCAAGTACAAAAACATTTATATAAAATACTTTAAATACTTTTCACAATTACAACAGTGCTTAAAAAACGTACTCGAAGTACTATTCGCAAGTACAAAAATTCATGTAAAAACATTAAACGAGAATCTTAAACTTGTGATAAGTACTTGACGTACTTAAATTTTTGTTTGTAAGTTCTTTCGTACTTGAAAAATACTACTGGCAACGCCCATCATCGATTACAACGAAATGAAATATTTCGTCCTCCTCCTCTTCGTTTACACCTTGCACAACAACTCTCGGCAACAATCGCACCGAATCCTTCCTGATTACCCTTCCACCTCTCAAACTCATGCAATGCAAAAAAGAAAATCCTTCTCTCGCCTCCGAGTCGATAACAACTCGACGCGCCATCTTCACAGCTGTACACAGCCCGGCGCGGATGCGCAAGGCAAGGGCAAAGCTCGAAATCCATAAGATCATCCCCCTCGAGCACTACGCTACCGCCGCCACCAGGGAGAGAGAGAAAACTCCTCCTACGGGGCTTTATTTCGCGAAAGGGAAGAGAGGCGGCGTTTGCGACACTTTGTCATTTGCGATACCGCCTCCCACCCGAGATGTGCGTGCATCCCTTCCTCACTTCCTCCTCGAGCCCTCGGACTTCCTTTCGTGGAAATTGTTATCATTGTCGTATCGCTGTAGTGCTTTATCTGGTTCTTTTTGCGACTTTAGGAAGAAGGAAAGGAGAGTCGCTAAGGTGGAAAATATGCGAATTCTCGATGATTTAGCGGAACGGAAAATGTAACGAGTGGAAGCGCGCGCGCGCGAGCTCGCTCTTTTGATTCAAACGGCGCACAAGAGATGCAAATGTAATTGTAAATGACGAAACGAATTTTGCAAAGTTTATGGAGTTGCTGAAGTTGAAGATGCTAGAGGGAGGTGGAGATGAAGAAAGAGAGGTGTAACTTGCGAAGAGGAACAAGTAGCTGTAGAGATGAAGGGATATTTTATATAATTTTCCGAGTATTCATTTTCTCGTTGTAGATTTATTTTGAACTATTTTGCTTTAGTGTTTAGTCGTGTTTATTAATGAAAAGAATTTTTTATAACTCTGAAATAAATTAGACTCTTATTTATATTTATGCTTTTATTTATTTTTTGATTTCTTGTCGAGAAAACTGTTCAGATTATTTTTAGTAATTATACGTATTGATTAGTTCAGTTTCTTATAATCTTAAAAGATCGTTTTTATGTAAAATTAGATGTGTGGCTTCGAGGCATAAGCATATAAGTCCATTTTTTTTGAAAATCGGGGAAACTTTGAGTTCTGTATCTCTAAATAGGTATTTTTCATATGAAAATAACAGAAGTTTCTAAACTATTTTCCTAAAGCTGGGATAGACCCAATTCGTAACCACATAACTATATTTGTCAATTTCTGTGCGCGGCATGACAACAGAAGTCCATTTTAAAACGGGTTGTAATCCATTGATGGATCCCGTGGGACTTCGTTTCGTTGATTTTCTACAAAATATTGTTCTTAAAACTGTTTTCAGACATTTTTAGGGTTATTTCGGAAAAACAACCAATGACCTTTCCGATTCCAGCCGAGACTCTGAAAACTCATGTTAAAATTTTGAAAATATAGGAAAATGAACTTAAGTCATTTTTTCGAGAGTTTTTTTTATACACTTATTATTATATTTATCCCCTCATGATAATTTTGAAACAATAAGCTTGCTTATCTGAAAGAAAAGCACATTCTAAGATAAGTCCACAGTTCCCGTTATAACGACATAACTTAGTGATTTTGCGAAAATGTATACCTTGATCATATCACCGTGTAAACATGTTTATTGAACGTGTCAATTGACTAGTACAGTATCGTTCGACATCTCATTTGTTTCGATCTTGCATATAAGTTTAAACATTAAAACTTTTTTTCTCAAAAACTCGAAAAGTGGACTTATCTTATTTTGCCTCGGAGCCACCTAGTACTGTATTATATGTCTCTACTAATTATCGAATATCACAACGAGTAATTTTGAAAAACCCTCTGTCTTGGAAGTATAAGGTAAATAATTTTAAATTAAAATGAATTTACTGACCTCGTTTATAAAATACATTTCCAAGAATTCCTTTATGATTTTCGGAGTATAATTTTCTTAGAAACTGCTGCTTACTACAGGTATAACATCGTCCACTCTGTTGAGTGTTTTAATTGGATAAATTAGATTCAGTTTATCTTTGTTAAATAGCTAACTGTATATTTAGCAAATAATCTAAATAATTTCGATTGTAATCTAATAATTCAAATTTTGATCACACCTTGAAGGAGAATATTATAAAATTGCCAGATTTTGCTCCACAAAGCGAATGTATGTGTATCGTACGGCTAAACCCTGTACAGTGAAATTTTACTCTAAACATGAGTGAACCGATTTTAGAGTGAGATTTCACTCTAATAGAGTGAGTTTTTTCATTCTAACTACTAGAGTGAAAATTTTCACTCTAGAGAATAGAGTGATATTTATTCGCTCTAATTTTCACTGTAGCAGTTAGAGTAAAATGACATTGCAAACGAATTTTATTTTATTTATCGCAAATTTGAACCTCATAATTAAAATTAATTTCGAAAGACACGCGAATAATTAGTTGGTACATATGGTGCTAACAATTGCATCGTTCATATCAATTCCGCCATTTCGCACGTTTTCTGTGATGTGAATTGTGAGTCGGCAGGAAAAAACGGATGAGTAATCTTCAATCTTTTGACGATGAATAGAGAATAATAATCTTAATGGTGTCAACCTAACCTCTAAATATCATATAAACGATCTTTTTGTTGAAAATTTCGTAGTTACAATATATAGCTAAGTGCTCATTGTAATAGTATCAACCTAACCTCAAAATATTGCCAAACAATGTCTTTTTTGCAAATTTTGCTGACAAAATATGTATTTTTGGTATTTTCTGCGTTATAAATATTATTTCTGCATCAGTGAACATTACTAGATGAGAACCAATGGTGTCAACCTAACCTCTAAATATCATATAAACGATCTTTTTGTTGAAAATTTCGTAGTTACAATATATAGCTAAGTGCTCATTGTAATAGTATCAACCTAACCTCAAAATATTGCCAAACAATGTCTTTTTTGCAAATTTTGCTGACAAAATATGTATTTTTGGTATTTTCTGCGTTATAAATATTATTTCTGCATCAGTGAATATTACTAGATGAGAACCAACTGTAATAGTGTGAACCTAACCTCAAAATATTGCAAAACCACTGAAATTTGGTTAAAAATTTGTGACCAAAATATGATTTTTTGGTATTTTTCGTGTTGTAAGTATTATTTATACATTAAAGAATGGTACTAGATGAGAACCAATCGAAAAACTTTCAATTTAACCTCAAAATATCACAATGTAATTGCTTTTCAAATTTTTTGTGTGTAATATGCGTGTACGAGTAGACGTGCAGGTGCGTGTGTATGTGTTCGAGTGTACGTGTGTGTGCGTGTGCGGTACGTATGTGTAGGTGAGTAGCGATAATAATTAAAACACATAAAACACAAAAAAGTTATATAGTTACTACGAAATTAGTAACAAAAATCGTGGTTTGGCGATATTTTTAGATTATATGCATAATACCATTAGAACTCATTTAGAATCACTCATTCATGCAAAAACAATTGTTACAACCCGAAAAATACCAAAAAAATAATATTTTATCATGAAATTTGAAACAAGAATAACGTTTTAGCCATATTTTGAGGTTAGGTTTACACTATTACGGTTGGTTCTTATCTAGTAACATTCTTTGATGAATAAACATTAATTATATACCCAGAAAATATCAAAAATACCTACATATTTTGACGACATAATTTTCAAAGAAGATATGGTATTGAATATTTTGAAATTAGGTTGCCACTACTACATTTAGTATTTCTTTACTAACATTCTCTCAGATACAATAATGGATTGTAACACAGAAAATACCATAAAATCATATATTGACCTCGAAATTTCCGAAGAACTGTTTAGCAATATTTTTAGATTTGGTTGACACTGTTACAATATTTATATAAATAAATATTTATATAATGAAACATGCAAAAGAAATAATTTTGTTTATATAATCTACTGCGACTTTATTTTGTATATTTTACAATATTATAAACTTAAAAAGTAAAAGTTAGGTTAGTTTTTCGTTGATGTCCAACGGGAAAGTATTCACTCTAAAATAGAGTGATATTCCACTCTACTTAAAAGTGAAACATTCCACTCTACATTTAGAATGAAAATGCACTCTAATTAGAGTGCTATATCTCTCATTCTTCCAGTACAATTTCACTCCGAATGAGTGAAATTTCACTCTAACGGGTTTAGCGTGTAATTTCCCTCTATATTTAATCTGGTAACGTTACATTTTGTAGAGTGATTGTACCGGTTTTTCGCCACTACTCCGCTTCTGGTCAGATTTATATAGATTATAATGCAAAATAAATGAGAAGTTGTAAATGTAAAAAAGAAAAATATCTTCACAGTTAACTGATAATACAATTACATAACATGTTAAAGATTGAGGTATATGTATGAATTTAATTTAAAGTATATGGTCGCGAATGTTACTGAGGTGCATTCACCTTATTGCACGCTAAACCCGGTAGAGTGAAATTTCACTCATTAGGAGTAAAATTCCACTGAAAGAATGAGAGATATAAAGCAAGCTAATAAGAATGGATTTTTCACTCTAAAAATAGAGTGGAATGTTTCACTCTTAAGTAGAGTGGAATCTCACTCTACTTTAGAGTGAATACTTTCTTGATGGACAACGACGTAAAACTAACCTATTTTTTACGTTATAAGTATATAATATTGTAAGCGTGATATTAGATACACTTTTCCAGTAATAATAGGTTTACCAAAATACACAAAATAAAGTCGGAGTAGATTATATAAACAAAATTAATTATTTTGCATGTTTCATTATATAAATATTTTAAAGTGTTTTTACGTTCCAGCAGAGACTTTCAAAGAATTCTAAGCTACAATAAAAGAAACTTAAAGTAAGGTAAAAGTACCTATTATGAAACACCCTCTTAACTGTGTCCGTTTCATGAAACAGTATCAAAATGATAAAATAAGAATATTAAAATTTTATTGATAATTGTGAATGTTTTCGTCTGTAAATACACGAATATGAGTATTGTTATATAATAAGTAGTATTATAAAAAATTATTCAATATTGTGTGTCTCGAAACCCGTGCAGATCGGCGGTTTTGGGAGTCGAAGCAGCTGATTTATACGACTTTGTTTTTTAACTATATTTATAAATATAAATGACTTGACATCATATGCAATAGTTTAAACTGTAGCTTTCAGTCCGTAGATTTGAATTATCGATAAACTGTTTTAATGTCGATGCGATTTTTATTAAATGTGTAGCTATTTCATAATAGGTACGCGAGTTAGTGAAAGTCCGTAATTATGAAACATTTTTACAAGGGCTTTTTTAAATAATTTTAGCTATTTGCATATTATTTTCTGTATTATGAAGCAATAAATACTACATTTTAATGATATCCTCCCGTACATATGAAAACTATGTAAAATAAGCATATTTATTGAATTTAGCAGCCTAACCTGTAACTTATAGATTACGAAGTCGATTCTATGAGGCATAATCCTAAATATGATCAGTTTGTTGTTATTAAAAACTTTAAAAAAAATGATGTTAATCTTATGTTGATGTTATTACTCATGTATATTAGGGGCATTATTTACGACAGATATAGCAATTGTAAGTAAGAGCAGTCAAATAAAGTAATATTTACATATTTATTACGTTTTATAATAGGGATATAAATTATGAAACACCCGGACATCGTGCGATTGCACTGTTTGATAATACGTACAATGAATCACTTCAGTATTTTATTAATATAATTAATTATTAACGATTAATTTGTATTTTAAAGTCATTATCTGTTCAAGCAAAGTCTAGCCCTTCGAGTAGTATCAAAAGTTTTAACGTTATACGCTTATTCAATATCAATGTTACACAAGTATAAAATGCACCCCGAAAACCGTTTCATAATAGGTACTTTTACCTTATCTTCATATTAAATAATACAATTAAAACAAACTTTTAGAGTGATATATTTTTTTTTGGAAAAATTTTCTTTCTTTCTATTTTTATATAGTATTTTCAGTATACGACTAAGAATAGTGGTTAAAAATTTAGTAGGATTACAGTTTTAGGGGAAGAATTTTACTAGGTGAGTACTAATCGTAATAGTATCAACCTAACCCCACGTGAAAAGTCCCACATGGTTCACATATGGTATCTTATGGGAACCACATAGGAACCACGTGGGCTTTCGGAAAAATTTCCCAGTGGGATCCCAGTTGAAAACACATGGTTCCCATATGAATTTTACATGGTTCCCATATGATCAACTAAAAATATAAATATTTAATCAAATAAGCTAGATGATATTTACGTGGAAACCATGTGGTAACCACGTGGTCCCTGTGAGTATTCCACGAGAATACCTGTGAGTATTCCAGAAAGTTCTTAGCTATCAAATTCATAAAATGAGTGCCTAAATAGGTGTTACCATGTGGATGATAACATAAAAACTGGGGGACTAAGATAAGAATTCCTATTTTTTAAATTTCCATTAAAAAAATGTATATTAGCTTTAGTAGACTATATGGGTATCATGTGGGAACCATGTAAAATATATATGAAAACCATGTGTTTTCAACTGGGATTCTACTAGGAAATCTAACCAAAAGCCCACGTGGTTCCAGTGTGGTTCCCATAAGATACCATATGGGAACCATGTGGGAATCTTGTGTACTCCATATAATTTCCGTGTGGTAACCATGTGGGACTTTTCACATGGGACCTCATAATATTGTAAAAACAACGTTTTCTATGCGAATTTCGTGGTTACAGTAGATATATATTTTTGTATTCTGTGTTGTAATGATGGTTTTTGCATTATAGAGTGTTACTAGATAACAGCTTATTGTAACAGTATTAACCTAACCTAAAAATATTGCTAAACGCTTCTTCGGAAATTTCGAAGTCAATATATGATTTTTTGGTATTTTCTGTGTTACAATCAATTATTGTATTTTAGAGAATGTTAGTAAAAAAATACTAAATGTAGTAGTGTCAACCTAATTTCAAAATATTCAATACCATACCTTCTTTGAAAATTACGTAGCCAAAATATGTAGGTATTTTAGGTAATTTTTGGGTTTATAATTAATGTTTCTGCATCAAAGAATGGCACTAGATGAGAACCAATCGCAACAGTGCCAACCTAACCTCAACATATCGCTAAGACACTTATTTTTTTTATAATTTCATGATCAAAATATTACTTCTTTTGGTATTTTTCGGGTTGTAACTATTGTTTTTGCATGAATGAGTGATACTAGATGAGTTCTAATGGTATTATGCATATAATCTCAAAATATCGCAAAAACACGATTTCTGTTACTAATTTCGTAGTAACAATATAACCTTTATTATAGCAAAGTGATCGTGATGGATGTACAGAAAGGATTATATAAATGGTGCGTAATGTGCCTTTTAATTCAACTAATACAGACTTTATTTATATACAGAAGGTACTGCCAACGAATATCGAAACGCAATGCGATCATGCCGCTCGCAGTATCACCCAGTGCTCGCACACTTACATAGCGCTCTCCCACTCATACATCGCTTGACTCGTATGGGAGCACTCTCGACAAGCCCCGAGCTCACACGAGCTATGCGACAGTAAACAAAACATACATCAAACTGCTTCAACAACCTTTTTATGTTTTATGTGTTTTAATTATTGATTTTTTAGTTATTTAACGCTAATTTAAAGAATAATTATATTGCGATATTTTGAGGTTAGGATAAAAGTATTATGATTGGTTCTCATTTATTATCATTCTTTGATGTATAAATGATAACTACAACACGAAAAATACCAACAAATAATGTTTTAATCACGAATTTTGAAACAATATATAGTGCTTCTGCGATGTTTTGAGGTTAGGTTCAGACTATTACAGTTGGTTCTCATCTAGTACCATTTTTTGATGTAGAGACAAACATAGAAAATACCAAAAATACATATTTTGACCGCGAAATTTTGCAAAATAGACATTGTTTGGCAATATTTCGAGGTTAGGTTGACAAGCGAACAATGCGACTGTTAGCACCATATGTACCAACTACTTATTCAGGTGTCTTTAGAAATTAATTTTAATTAATGAGGTTCAAAATTGCGATAAATAAAATAAAATTCGTTTTTGTTGTCATTTCACTTTAACTACTAGAGTGAAAATTAGAGCGAATAAATATTACTCTATTTTATAGAGTGAAATATTTCAGTGTAATAGTTAGAGTAAAAAAAATTCACTCTATTAAAGTGAAATTTCACTCTAAAATCAGTTCGCTCATCTTTTAGAGCGAAATTCACTCTACTGGGTTTAGCGTGTAGATTACAATGTTTGCCATGCAGATTATAGGAAAATTTAATAATAAACATTTTAATTTTTTCTTGCAGTATAAAAATTGCCATGAGTTTCTCAATCAGCATTACATTAGTTATCGTAAAAATTTCCAATACATTCTTAATTCTTTATTTCCCTAAAAATACAAATAAATCATGAAAATTTTACGTTTCCTGGGGGCTTAATAAATTCGTATTTTCTTAAACATACATTTAAATCACCTTTATCAAATTACGAAGTTAAAAACAGAAATGTGCATTCAATACGAGAGCATTCTGATATAATTATAAGCCAAAATCAAACAGAAAAAATTACGAAAAGCAGATCTTACCTTAAAAATAAAATATATTCGCTGGAAAGAGATCTGAGTTAATTTATCCTCTGCCAATTTCCTAAAAACAACACCAAAATTAAACGGCATCCCTATCCCTTAACCCACTTACACACAGAACCCCAAAAAGTTTGCCAAATACTAAAAACCGCGCACCGAAAACGCAAAACTCACAAAAATTACCCATACGTGTTTCGCAAGACGGAAACACGCGCGCGGTCCTGTGCACACACTAAAACAACCACCCGGAAAAACAGTAGCAGCAGCGTGTGCAAACACAATAATATACCTATACACAATAGCATACATAGCATTATAATGACACAGGAACGCGTGGGCGGTAATTTCTCGTATTACAAGACTTAACATGACGTCGCGATGATGGGCGAAAAGTACCGGAGCCTAAAACAATATTGGCGAGAGCGTGCGCGTACATGGGAAAGAATATAAGGTATACGTATTCGACGAGACACGGGGTGTCGAGGGAAATTCGAGGCATTTCGCCTCGTTCGAATTATTTATTTTGAACCACCCCCGCGCGCGCGCACACACTGTACACAAGGAAATATCAAGGTCGAATGATTCTGATGCTGCAGCATTCTGTTGGTGCGTTGGTGCTCTTGTGGGCGAGGGTCGAACGCGTGCAGGAGAACGGACGAAAGGTGGAAATTTGTTTTACATCCAGGGCTTGGGAGGAAGGGCATCAGAATTTCGGGTGCGGAAATTTTGAGATTTGTTCGAATTTCGGGGTGTGCGAAGTATTGTTTGCACGGGGCTGTGAAAATGTTGTGTGTTTCATATTGCTTTGTATTGTTCTACATGCAGTGTGTATATGGAAGATTGTGAGAATAAATGCATTGATTAGAGAGGGGTATATATGCAAAGATATTTAGAACATGCAAGAGATTTAAAATTTTGAAATGAATTTCTATTTTATAAACTTTGTGTACTACTGAATTTTAAGATGGTTTGTTTCTATTATTCAAAGTATTGTAAACAGTTCGTACTAAAAGTTGATTATCAAATTTTAATTGAAAACTGTAACTTACATTACACCAAACAATTGCTAGACCTTGTAACTTTGTATGCTTGTACATATAACTTTGTAACTTTATCATGTTGGTGAAGTTTGGAACGTTCTTGGAACTATTTTCAATTTTTGTGTGACTCTTTTCGTTAAGGTCTGAAACAAAGTATCCGACATGCCTAAAATAAGGCTGATCTTTAATAAAGTTAAAAACAGACAAAAAGTACTTAAAGCATGATTTTTGTAGCCCTATATCTAAATGTTACATCTCGCTAATTTTTGTAGGAGGTAATGGACAGCCTTAAAACTATGTACACAATTTTTTTCATCAATTTTTTTACGAGGAACCAAATTAAGACTCGAAAAAGAAAATTAAATAAATCAATTTTATTTTCTTATTGAAAAGGTCTGCGTTTTATCTCGGCAATTCTTTCATATTCAAGTAAAGAATATTTAAGAAAACTTTGTATCTAAATAATAATAAATAGAAAACATTATTTCGAGGTTAGAATAATATATTTATACTTATTAAATCAGCTGGCCATGTTCTATATCTTTAATTCGATTAACATCATAAAATGCATTAAAAATTGCACTTATGGTAACAATGTTACGCAAATTTATTATAAGGAAAAATTTTCGTTCAGTTAATCCAGTTCTTTTACATTTGGACCATTTGTCGAATTATTCTCTAATTTATAATCAATATCTAATTTTCAAACATGGAAATTTTCATGAAAAATTTGTTGTGTGTAAATAAATTATTGTATAAATTTTTGTTTTTAAGGTCGATTCTCGTGAAAGACCACCTTAAAATGAAATTACTGCACAATATTCTTGCAGGAAAACCTGCAGGCGAAAATCCTGCAGAAAAATCTGCAGAAAGTTTTATAAGTTCAAGAAGTTAAAATGCACGATTTGAAAAAATGGAGTGAAAAATAGACTGTTCTATCAATTAAAGCTATTCAGTTTGAATTTTGTAATTACATTTATAAAATTTTTAATCTATTTTTACATTTTTACTAATTTTTTTTAAGCCAAGCTAAGTGAACGTTGAGCTATTATAATCTTGCTCTGAGGGTGCGGATCGATTAAACTTTGTAACATAAAATGCACAAAAATACAAGTAGCATAAAAACACGGTTTTTAAATTTAATTTTATTAAATGGAAATGATTTGTGAAACAACTGATAAAAACCCGGGTCCTGATCAAACACTGGATCCATGATACTGTATGTGATTCAATATTACGTAGCATTTTGTAATTTTTCTTTGAATTTGTAGACTTTTTTCATGACAAAAAAGTTAATAATCTTAAATATTAATCTTTATCTTTTCAAACTTTATACGTGAATTTTTAGAAAAGTTGTCTCGCTGTATAAGATATGAAATAGTTATAGCACAATGAGGAGAGAAACGTACGTACGTTGAGAGAGCAGCCGCGTGAAATAGAGAAGGGGCGAGGAGAGAGAATGAGAGCGGTTAGCTCAGACGTCAAAGTGGACGAGCTAAAGTACCCGAAACCCTCGGTAATATTGTTGACCCAGTTAATAGCCTCGTGTTTGATTTGACTACTGTGTTGTGCCGCTGCTGAGCGCGCGTGCAAAGCCGCGTCGGTGGTGGTTAATAGCGTAACACGAGATTCTGGCCGGCTTTATATCGCCCGAGCTGCGCCACTACCACTCTCTCGCTTCCTTAATTAATGAATAAATACATTGTTGGATATATGGCGCAAGCTCTGGCAAATTATATAGTTTCAGTGGCGCGTGTGAACTGTGAATTATAGTGGAGAACAATGTTTACGTGAAATTGGACTCCGCAAATATAATAATTAATGGATCTTGACAATTAGGAGGTCGCGATTCCAATTAATTAGAAATTCTGTTAAAAACAGATTTGATTTGCAAAGTCATTTACCGTCACGGGCTCAATAATTGATCGGGACTCAGATTCAATCATTTAACTGATATAAAATTACATATGATTATATCGGTATTATTTGTAGAAATAATTACATAGTGTGTATTAAAAATTCACGTATAATGTTTGAAAATATAAAGATTAAAATTTAAGATTATTCATTTTTTGTCACGAAAAAAGTCAACAAAATCAAAGAAAAATTACAAAACGGTACTTAATATTAAATCCCATACAGTATCATGGATCCAGTTTTTGATCAGGACCCGGGTTTTTATTACTTGTTTCACAAGTCATTTCAATTTATTTATTGAAAACCAGAAAAAGATACAGTTTATATACAAACTGCAAAACTCTGCAGAGGTAAACTTAGTTACCTATACGCAGGTCTGGTATTAATACATAACACAAAAAAAAAATTATACAAAATATTAAATAAAAAAAAATATATATATACTTAATACTAACTTAAAACTAAAACTGACTTAAAAACTAAGCATTTATCACAAGTACAATATAGTATGCTGTGAAACATGGAGGGGGTGGTCAATTTCTAACGAGGGTGAGGTGTTGTCAGTATGAAACGAAGACTGGAAAATGCCCTCCCCCCCCCCGTATTATACACGACTATATATTTTTTTAACAAAAGTATGC
The DNA here is from genome assembly GCA_949152435.1 of Gastracanthus pulcherrimus. Classification (NCBI taxonomy): domain Eukaryota; kingdom Metazoa; phylum Arthropoda; class Insecta; order Hymenoptera; family Pteromalidae; genus Gastracanthus; species Gastracanthus pulcherrimus. The sequence continues at coordinate 164,934,417 of OX424575.1, read as the reverse complement.
TTGGGCCTTTTCTTATGCATGTGGATGGACAGAATGGGTGGACATTGTGCATTTTGAGTCGTGCAGCACAGAAGTGGCCATTTTTATACTCTAAAGAGGGTTCTACCCACTTAGCCAGTTTTACCCTCTATAGAAAGTAAAAATAGTTATTTCTCACCACTTTAATTAGGCCCAATCGAAATGCGTAATTTTCCATCCGGTCCACAGCCATGCAAAATTAAGAAATAATAATTGTATTGCTTTGTATACGATTCAGTCTATGTCCAACTTTTTTCTCGTACATGAGAAAAGCTGAATAAAATGCAGTTCAAAGGTACTGCCAAGTTCACGGAGATCGGTTTCAAACCCGGGCCGCCAGGGGGACAAGTGGCGATAGTTCAAGCCTCTAACCGACTGAGTGCCGTGGCTCTAGCTTAAGAAATAGTAATTATGTCGCTAAAAATTCAGATACAAGTCACAAAACGTTCAATAAGATAAGAAGATGAGAATCAAATTTAATAAGATAGATAGATATGTAATCGAATGATTGAATAAACTGAATTATTGAAGCAGAACTATTTTCGAGACTAACAAAGAATAATACGAATAATAAGAATCATCTACATCCAAATTACTCTCTTACACATTTTCTAATAAATAGCTATTTTTAATTATTTACGAAGCATATTTCTGCATGAAATTATCTCATAAAAGCTTTCTCGCAAAGAAAATAAAAAATTCATCAATAAAATACAAAGCTCCAGCAAAAAACAAAAAGAGAAAAGCATCGCCGCCTCGGGTTGAGCTTTTTACGAGTGACTCGGGCGCATTATAATTTACTCATTACAGCCGCGCACCAGCAGCAGCAAACAGCGGCGCATAAACTTCAAATTATGCTATAGAGAGACCCTCTGTGCAATACACGTAGGTACCAGGCGCGCAGTAATTTGCACTTTTTACAGAACGCTGCCGCGCGCGACTCAAACAACATTCTGAACCTGCAGCAGCCGGGGCGCACGGGGCAGGAAGGGGGGAGGGAGCTTTTCATTAAAACCCGCAGTGCCAGCGCTCGCGCGACGCAATTATAATGCGCCAAGGACCGAGAGCAGAGCAGAGCCGGCGCGGGGTTAATTAATTATTTTAGCGACAAATGCCAGGCCTCGCTTTCTCTCTCTCTCTCTCTCTGCAGGTGCGCTGTACATTGTGGGTGGTGCACAAAGTGCGCAGCATCCAAAGAGAGATTTTGCCGGCTGCTGCTGCCAATTGGATGGTGTAGTGTGACTGCGATGATGGTAGAAGCGATGCAGGAGGGGAAAAATGCTAAACGTTAAGCCCGACGATTATAATGGGGATGTGTGCATTGTTATAGAGTAAAATTGTTGTAAGATAGTTGATCTTACTGTGAATTTTTAGCCCGTGGAAAATAATGGAATCTCTGTATCTAGATGAAAAATCACGTATAAATGAGATTTGTATTTAATTAGAATTAAGTAAGATGGCGTTTTGAAAGTTATTAATTTATAATTGGCTTTTTCAGTGACAATTTTTCCTCTGGAGAACTACAAATATATACAATGTAGACAATGTAGACGTGAATACTAGATAATAATTACATCAATTGAAGGGCTGGTGCAATGAGGGAATTACAAATAGAATGTAGACAATGTAGATGTGAACACTAGATAATAATTACATCAATTGAAGGGCCGGATGCGATAAGTGTTTTTTATCTCAAATAATAGTGCTCAGATAAAGATCGAAACAACAAATATATAGTGTTGAAGAATAGAGTTAGCAACACTATATTGTATGTGTCTTTATCTGAGCATTATTATTTGAGATAAAAATCATCAAAAGAAGTTGTAGTTCCCATATTGATCCGCCATTTTGAAATATGCGAAAACAAGTAAAATTTGATTAAATGTAATAAATCAATGATTACAAGTATGAAAAACTTTTGACACTCCATATTTATTAAATCTTACAATGTTCATTCTTAAAGTACAGCAATTTTGACTTTCAATAGTACACTTCCAGTAAAGTGAGCAAAATGTTTTCAATTTGAAATCTAGCTTTACTGGGTTCGAAAGTTAATTAATTAAAATCTCCTTCCTTGATATTTACCGACCGAGTAATGAATTATTATTTATAATTATAAAAATGCTTATATTTAGACAAAACTCAAACTCACTAGCCCTTCATTAAGCAATAATGGACCTATGAGCAAAGTTTCAGACGCTAAAACCTAATAACAACGACACTCTAAAAATTATATTTTTATAAAATTTTCATTCCAATAATTTTTTAGGGTACCGTTGTTTTTAACGCCTCAAATTTCATACGTAAGTCCATAATTGCTCAATGCAGGGCTAGCGAGTTTGGGTTTTAGCTAAACAAACGTAATTTTGTTTTTAAAGTAAATAATGTTTGGTTCAGTAGGTAATTCAGGTAAATGACTTTCGGACCCCTTTAAAAAAATATTTGTCAATATTTTGGGTACTTATATTGTATCATCCGCCATTTTGAATGTCTTGATGAATGAAATTAAATTTTGACTCAAGGATGTTAAGGAGCGACCTCAAAAACCCTAGAGTAAGTAGTTTAATTAAAATATACAATGTTTTAGGGTGTGAAACTCTGTCCCGAAATTAAGAGAAAAATTTAGGGCACTTGAGTATTAATGGGTTAATGCATATTATGTTTACACACTTTAGCATAATATGCATGCAGCATAATTGTCTTATAAGTAAATTTAATATCACAGAAGATATAGTTTCAGAAAGTGTTATTAAAATATATGTAATTAATGATCTAATCGTAAAAATAAAGGTTTGATAGAAAAAGGTTAACACTTCCAATACTGTATAACTTTTTGTGGTAAGCTGACATAAAATGGCAAAGTTTAATTAAAGTTGTGAGTACTGATTACAAGAGTTGAATACAATTTTTGCTAATTACAATGTTGTAATCTGGAAACTAAACTTTATATATAAATTTGACAGACTGAATAGTTAAACATAATAAAAATGTGTAGAATTCCGTAATGTAAATAGTTGGTTCTTGCGAAAAAGAATATGCATGGATATGCGTATTGAAATATGCAAAACATGCATATTTTTAATTGACGAAGACAAATTTTCAGTATTTCCCTGTACTTAATTGACACAAATTATAATTACACTCAGGACTCAACTGACGTTAAGTTCAATTATATCAACAAAAGCAAAACATAAGAACTTTTATAATACCACATGAAGCTGCTTTTACGTTCATACCCATATATCCATTATCCGTAAAAGCAAATCCTCTTAAAATATTGTTCTTCTCCTCCCTCATACGACGCCCATCACATCCGCGACAAAATAAAAAAAAACCTTATCCAAAGCCGAAACCAATAACACTCCACACTCCATGTACATAGCTCATTCTCGTACATACACGCACAATCCGGCTCGGGCTTATTTTCATGCAAAACAAATTAAAACGAATGATCCGCCGCGCGTCTCTCATCTCCTGCACCCGCCATGCTGTGCTCGTCACCTCGTAAAACCTCGTGCCATTAGCAGGTATTATTTCAGCGCTGATCCGCGCCGAACAATGACATCCCAGTCGTCGACGAGTCGCGCGGACGAGCTTTCTAACTTACCGTGGAGACTAGACTAGAGGGTGCAGTGATTGTCGTTGCGCAACCGACTCGATTTTATTTCTGCGCTCTACTCGTCCTCGGGATACTTATACGCAAGCGCGAATTCGTAATCTTCAGCTAATGGTGTAGATGTATATTTGTGCATTTTGTGCGACGTGCAATAAACTCAATGAGCGCTTGAAGTTCTTTGTTTTGTGAGCAAACAGAGGTTTGTTTTTGTAAGGATTGGGGTGTATTGAATTTATCATCCGTGGCTTTTTGAGTTTAGGGCATACGTTATTACCTGATGGTTGAAGAGTGTGCTAAAGTAATAACTTGTATTTAATGATAATTTGGAAAGCAATTGTAAATGAATTTGATAGATACAATATTCTATATAATGACGTATTTATTTATGTTCAGCAGAAAAAATGCTTGTTTTACGTTATGCAAAATAAATAAAGCATTCTGTGAAATACTATGTAGGGTTTACCGTTTTCCACAATTATTTTAAAATAAACAATTGCTGTTATTTTCTCTTATACATTTCATTACTAGGTATAAATAATATATCTTTCATGAAACCTTTCACATTATTTTTAAATAAATAATTTATTTATTATATTTTAAAATAAAGCAGTAACAATTTTAAAATTGAAATTTTATTTTTTTATTTCAATTGATGCACATTATATTTATGTTTGTACATATATTTATAATTACCCTTCAGATTCATTTTTTATGAAAAAGACATAATGTTATTGACACCTAAAGAAAGATATTTTGATTTTTCTCTCTTACAGATTCTTAACTGTTTTAATGTATAATAATTTAAAATTTCATAATTTTATTGTGAAAAATGTTATATGTAAAATGTTCTCTTTGTATAATGAATAAAGTTCAGTAGACGCATAAGGTTGACAAACCAAATCGACAAAACAACGCAAAAATATAATTTAAAAAAAGACGATTTTCAGTATGTCCCGCTTAATGCCGTAGTATCGGGACCAGGTGGACTGATAACATTAAGCGGGTGATAACATTAAGCAGAAACAATAAAAAACACTTTTAAATTGCTTGTCTGTGTATTTATTAAGCATATATGAATATTAAAATGCCTGAAAGATTATATCGATTTCTTTAGCAAAAAGTTATTTATTTCAGTCTGATTCTTATTATAAGTAACTGTTTTCGTTTTTCAACGTCTAAGCTTAGCACTACATAAACAACGTATACCAGACGAGAACTGAACAAATATTGATGTGTCTACTATACATTTTCATAATAATAAATTGATTAGATTTTCTGGGATAAACATATGCATAAAAGTTCAGGGGTAAATCATTCTCGTCTATTTTGATATAATTAATCGGTTGATATTATTAACCGTGAACACATTAAGCGGGACCTACTATTTGAGAAAACCAAAGGTAACTTGTCTTCCTATAATAACTATGTATTAATACTAGAAGAAAACGACTCAAATGATAATAAAAGTAGGCGAAAAGACCGTTTCGTATAAAAATATTAATGTAGCCCAGTCGCCCAGAGTTATTAATAATTGAAAATAGTGGTGAAAAATACATGAATATTCGAGGAAATTCAACTATTTTAATGTGGACCCATAAACCTACAAATTTATAATGTAATCTACTATGTGGCAAGTCCTTTTAAGTTAATTGTACTCAACAGCGCGACTAGCAAAGGGTTAGGATTATCGGTATATATAGGCGCGCGCCTATACTTATTTATATTCTTTATAACCTGCATGTATAAAAAAGCTAGTTATTAACTTCTCTTGAATTTACCCGCGAGATTACTAGTTACTAAATGAACGTATCAAACTATGACCTAATACAGTTTAATTCCATATAAATTATAATTTCTGTCATTATTACATAAAGTAAACTTATACATTTTCAAGGTTATTGTAGAAATTCATTATTCCTAGTATGTTCTGATATGCTTAAGGTTTTTTTTATAATAATTAAGTATTTTATTTTCTAGTTATTACGTAGCTAAACAATTTGTTCATTACTAATAAAAAATGCATCTAACGCATTTAACAAGAGCATAACAAATTTTCGTATTGAGATATTTTGGTGTGCATTTAGAAAATTAATGAATTTTTCAAAGTTATAAATGCATAATTTATTAATATAAATAATTTAATGTTTCATAAGCATCTATCCAAATTTAGAGATTTTATTTATTATAATTTAATCATGAATACAACAGAAAATATATTACTAATATATCATCGAAAACTATAAATATACAATTATAAAACTAATGTATTTTTATAAAGTTCGATGAAAGTTAAAAGAATCACACAACTTTTTCGTATGCGTACATTAAAGAACAGGAACTATAGGCGCACCTATAGATATCGATATTCCTAACCGTTCCAAACTTTAATGACATATAGTTTTACGGATATATAAAAAATGAAATGAACTATTATAACTAATTTTTCCAGTTTAATATTATAATCTACGGTTTTCTTATTATAGCTATAATATAATACATATTTTTAAACAAATCATAAGTTTTAATATATTTTATTAAAGGGTTAAAATATTATAAACTGTTAAAAATAGTTCAAATTCCTTGAGTCGATGGTTAAAAATAAATTATTGTGAAGTGTAAAGCTTTTCTTGCAACTTAATTATTTAAGGTGATTCTATACTAAAATTTGACGAAAAACTCGAATTTTCGTATTTCATCTTCTGATACTTTGTACATTTCTAGAAGAGAGAATGATTTTGTATTGGCAATATTGGCCATAGAAATAATTTTAATGAACTTAATAGTTATTTATACGTATTATTCCTCCGACCTTTATTGCACACAATCTAGCATGTCCCTACATTATCCGAGCCCTAACACGTGCCCAAATCTTTTTTATACTATGAAGACAAACTTCAGAAAACATAGAAATTATTAAAAAAAAATTTCATCGATATTTTGCGATAGAAAAATTGTTTTAAAATCATCAGATAGTCATTTCTATTTTTTACAAAAGTGCGATTTTCTCCATAGAGACAATAGAGAATTTTGATTTATTAAGTCTCGAAACATATTTCTAACATGTTTTTAGAAATACTTCTTTTCACTATCACAAAACTTCGTCTTTGAGGAAGCAACTAGCGCCTTCGGCCGCATGTGACTTCAGCTATATTGTCAGTGCAATAGCCAGGCAATTCATATTAACGGTATCTTACACGACATTATAGAATGCGAATAATCCCTGCAAGCTTTGACTTCCTTCACCCTCCAAATCCTCATTACAACGGTAAATGCAACAGATATACCTTATGCACGTGCCTAATGTACCAACCAATCAACCAGGTGGGTTCGAACTCGAAGCACACGTACCTGCTCCGAGCATCCGTTTCTCCCTCCCCCTCCCCCGGATAATCCTCGATTCCTGAAACTCCGCTAATGTCCAAATCGACATTTGACATTACGACGCAGCCAAAAGTTCCCTTTTCGTCTCGAGGTGTCTGGTAATTATTAGCAATGAATCAGAATGCGCTCTCGCATTCGGACAAGATCCAACAGGATCGGGTCTCCAAAAGGCAATTCAGGTCCTTATAAAAGGCCTGGTGTCCGAGTGACGGACATCAGTCAGTGCTTGAGCTTCGTCCTGAACGGCAAGTGGCCTTGTAAGATAGCGTTGATCGGTTCGAATCGGCATTGTGAAGTAAAATCGTTGCTTTGGCAGTACGAGTGGTCTCAGTGAGATAGAAAGACACTGTAGTCAAAGTCATTCTGCTCGGAGTTTACCGTTTTTGTAGTAGAGTTGACTATTTTCTTGTGCAATAACGTTGCCAATTAGTTTGCGACGGGCATTCGAAGTTGAAATCTAAGGTCCAAGTGTAAAAGCGTGTGCGCGCGTGTTCTCGAAAAGACAGAATAAAGTAAAACAACGCGATGGATTGCAATATGGTGGAATGGTGCCTGAAGAGGGGCGTCGAGATCCCGAAGTTCAGCACTTTCGACCCGACTCCACTGCATCAGCGGAAACGACCCGCCAGTACGGTAATCTACGCGGACATCGATAGAACCGTCAAGACGGACTACGTCGTCAATTGGGTTAATTCCGAGAACTACGTGCACTCCTCGGCGTGTCAGCTGTTTACCAGCAGATGCGTCAACATCTCGCGAGATTACGTGGTACTCAGCACCCAGGCGAATCTACAGGTAAGAGTTGGTCTGATTCGTTATGTTAAAATTTGACTTTCTTAGGAGATTTGTAGAGTTTTTTGTTTAGCACTTGTAATAACTGTTAATATTTTAAAGAGTTGTACCTTTGCTACACTGAAATATTCAACTTTGGAGTTTTAATGTCACTCGTGATTAGCCTTATACCAAATAAATTACGCATATTTTGGCATAGCTTCTAAAATATTCCAAAGGTTTCTTGAAGAATATGTTATATATAGAATTCACAGTAGCGAGTACCCGACTGAAATTCTCCCATGTATCCCAGCGTACGAGTAACGCGAATGAACCCTGGGAATTGGCCCCGTGCACCAGCCTTGCCAGAGGAGCACTCGTATTCCGGGAAATTTTCTCGCGTCTGAGAAGGCACCCGCGTGCGCTAGCCCTGATACAAGAACATCCGCACGCGCGTATGCTAACCCGCGGAATCGAGAAAAAATTCCGGAATACATAGGAGAATTTTACTCGGGCACTCGCTACTGTAAAGAATACACTTACAAATTTATAAATTATACTTATATATGTAAAGTAAATAATTTTTAAAATTGCTTTATTTTAAAGTTGTTTTTATAACTTTTACATGTACTTTTGATAGGATTGATCAATGAGTTTAATACAGGGTCCATTTAAAGAAAAGTGCTTAAACCATCCAACATCGTAAAAGTTATTTTTATACAAGTATTAATTTGAACACACTCTGCATGCTATAAAAAACTAAATTAGTAAAAATTTAAGAAGTTTACATGGAAAATTAAAATAATTGTTGTATCTTTACTTTCAGTGCGAATTCTGTGATAATTATACGATTCACTGCGCGGCGCTTTTTGGCGATACCAATGTGATGAACGTCCTGGTGAACAGAGGAGCGGATTTGGATGCTGTCAATGATAAAGGCGAGACCGCGCTTCATTTAGCCTGCAGCGAGGGAAACACTGATATGGTTAATTATCTACTCGGGCGTGGTGCAAACCCGAATATTAAAGACAATTCTGGTACGGTGCCGCTGCATATATGCCTGGTCAGGTGTCAACCCCAAACGGCAGAGTCTCTTCTAAGGTATAATGATTTTCTTGTTTATATAACGTATTATTTTTCCGCATGTATACAGATTCACAATAGGACTTTGCGCATTACCTCGGGATACTTTAATTTTCCATCCGTATCAAGTAATATAAAAAGATGTTGAGGCGTTGCATTGTTATATAATTTATTATTTTGAAATTTGAAAAAATTCCAATTTGCTGTGTTGAGTATTACTGAACAATAAATAATTAGGTATGATTAATTGCACTGCATATAGACCCTCGAAATCCTGAGTATAGAAATTGTTGATAAAAAATTATGAAAAATTGAGATTTAATTGTTCTTGAATTTTGGATATGTGTAATAAAATTATTTTTTAATTCTTATTTTTTTCTCGGTTGATATGATCAACTGCACTGCGCATAATCTCTTGAAATCCTGAATATAGAAATCGTTGATAAAAAATTCTGAAGAAATTGAGATTTAATTGTTCTTGAGTTTTGGATGTGTAATAAAATTATTTTATTTTAATTCTTATTCTTTTTTCGGTTCCTGTAGGTTAAAAATTATTTTTCCCCCATAGCATTACGAGATTGAAAATAGTCCAGTTCGGCCTAATTGACATTTATTTCTCATGATATTTCAAGTTTATTACGTGAAAATTGAAGAAAAAATGTATGGGATTTAGAGAATCTACCGGGAACATATCGACGCTCCGTACGAAGAATAGCACAACTCAGAATTCTCAAAAAACAACAGTTTTAATCAAAATCCTCCTACGAAACTAGGAATTTTCAGGTTCTCAGACAAAAACTATCACCTTTTCAAAGGTTCGAAGAAAATATTAATATTTATTAGAGGATCTAAAAAGTGCTAGTTTTATAAGAGGTCTTGGAAAAGAACTAGCTGTTTTTGAGAATTCTGAGCTGTGCTAGTCTTCGTACGGAGCGTCGATATATACTCATCCAAAATATACAATACATGAACCATCTATTCTATATACTAGTCAATTCGCTTTATTAAGGGCACAGTGGCGCCAAATCGGAACCGAAATTACCCAGAAAAGACAGATTGCTCTTCTAGGAGGTCTTATAACAAGGCAAATCACAAACTCTCCTTATTAACGTTCCCACATTAAAACAACCCCTTCAAATGACCATTCCAGATACAGCGCAGTCGCGGATGAGTTCCTCTGCGAGAGACTGCGCCTCACGCCACTCATCGTTGCCGTGGAGCAGCGCTGCCATGCGATGGTCAACCTCCTTGTGGCCTACGGCGCAAACGTCAACTCCCGCGACATCTACGATCAGTCGCCAGCGTACCTCGCTGTCAAGAATTCGGACGACACGTGTCTGGACATGCTCATCCGCAACAATGCCAGCGTCAACGAGCGCTACAAGAAAGGCCGCAGCCTCCTCCACCTGGCCTGTCTTATCGGCAATCTGAGGACGATCCAGCTGCTCCTGGGAGCCGGGGCCTATTCCAACGCCAAGGACGACTCCAGGAGGAACGCTCTGCACCTGGTGTCTAGGTCGGACAACCCGCACTTCATCCATTGGCTGATCATGTACGGCTGCGAGATCAATAACCTGGACCACAGGAACCGATCGCCCCTGAAAATGGCCATCCTCACCAATCAGCCCGACATGGTGGTTTGCCTGTTGAACTATGGCGCCTGCATGGAGAACATCGGTTCCTCCCTGCACAAGGCCATCAGACATGGCTTCCGGAACGTGGCGAAGATCCTGGTGCATCGGGGCGTCAACGTCAACCTCCAGGACAGGTTCAACAGGACACTGTTGAGGATGGCCGTGGAGTGCGCCGACCTGGACATGGTCAGCTTCCTGTTGTGCCACGGCGGGGATCCCAACGCCAGGAGTGACGCCTCGAGCAAACCCATGGTCACCGAGGCCATTCTTCAGGGCAACGCGGAGATGCTGAGCTTGCTGATCAGCTGGGGGGCGGAAGTTTGTGCGCTCGACGACATGTCCAAGTCGCCCATGTTTCACGCGATCAGGCAGAAGAACTTGGCGGTCATCAGGGTCATGGTGGAGACTGGAATTACAGTTATCGCGGACGAGGCCACGACGTATCTACTGGCTAACAAGGAGCATCTTGGACCAGACTTCGATTTGAGTAGCTTGATCGGGGATGAGCCTGAGGATGTGACCGCGAGAGAGGAAATGGAGAGTAGTTTATTTACCGAAGGATTTAAAATTTGAAAAATGAATTACTGTAAAATATGTATAAATGTATGGTGTAAGAATGTATTATATGGAATAATAAAATTTTTTAAACGTGTAAATTACAATGTATTATTGTTATTTATTGGTTTGACTTATTATGGTTAAATTATATCTACTTCGAAATCTCTTACACTTTATATCAGAGTAACCGTGAATAAAATAGAATCAAAAAATTTGAGCTTAATGCAAAATCTCAATTCATTTGAATCGAGATTCAAACAGTAATTAATTTCTTCTGATTCAAATAGATTGAAAATATGAATCACGATTTAACTTCCTGATTCAGGCATGAATCGAGATTCCAATTTTCTCGGTTCAAATGAATCTAGAGTTTGAATCGTATTCAATTTTCCCGATTCAAATTAGGAGGCTTAACTTCTTTGAAGAAACAATAAATATTAGATAATGTTCCTATAAAGTCAATTAATTTATAGAATAGGCTAGAAAAATACTTCGAAAGTTATTCTACAAATCCTATACAATTCTAAAATTATAGTATACATGAAAACGAATTATGAATATATATTTACTACAATTAAATACAAAAATATAACGTAAAAATATATGTTAGGTGATTGTAGAGGAGAGTGGGGCATGTGTAGCACCCTCATTTTAATATAACATTATATCGAAAATATTATTTTGTAATACATTTTTCGATATAAATAAGCAGGTACAAGCATCGAAAATGCACTACGTGCCCCACTATGGGGCATGGTGTGGAACATGTGTATAGCAAGGCCTATTATGAAGTAACCTACAGTTTTGGTTTACTTTGTAGGTTAGGAAAAAGTCAGCTGATGCTGTGAGCAAGCGCCTCGGCAAGCGGGCCGCTGTCTGCCCACCCGTGACACGCCTGCCACATCCCCGCCCCCTGGGTGCCACGCGTGCCCCATTCGCAATGCTTTTTTATACGTTAATTGCATTATTATAAATATTTCTAGGCAAAAAAAAAACAAACGGAGCTCAAAAGTTCGAAGCTCAAGTTATCAAATGCACTTATTTCGATTAGATACGTACTAATTTCGAGTTTTGTCGAACGAATGACAAATGAAGCTTATTTTTCTGCTCGAAATCAACCTTATTTATTTAATTCAAAACCCCTTTTGTTCATGTCGTATTTTCAGAGAAGAAAATACACATACACAAACACACATACACACACACATACACACACACGCGCACAGGCACACACACACACGCACGCACGCACGCATGCACGCACGCACACACACACTATTTTTTACTATCATAAAGGTTCCTCTTCCCTGGAAGAAAATTGAGTATAAGTTATGATGAATGGTTATAATTATGACCATAATTTTAAGCATAATTATAAGCAGAAAATTAAGCATAATTATAAGCATATTATGTGAACGATTGACAAACAATCGACAACATAACCTTACTATGCCTAAAATAAATTATTAATCTATTTTACGTCTACATTAATTTAGTAAATTGATAATAATATTTAAATAATGTTAAAAAGAATTAGAAAATACAATTGCGTTTCTGTGAAGTTGAATACGGCGTTTTCCGGGCAAAACTCTGTCTGTGTACGTCTCTCTCTCTCTCTCTCTCTCTCTCTCTCTCTCTCTCTCTCTCTCTCTCTCTCTCTCTCTCTCTCTCTCTCATGCTCTCTCACTGGTGGGCGCGTAATTGCGTATAGTTGCGACCGTTGCCTACTTCTGCTTTATATCTTTATGCTAGGTTAGTTTTGATTTTTGATTTCTAATGGAGCAAAATCAAAAAAAAGTTTATTCGAAAAAAGTGAAGCGTCAAAAATTAGATAAACTTGTTCAGGAGTGTAGTGAATTTCAAGATTCGAGAAATGTTCCAATAAATAGCAGTTTAAGTGACGATAATAATTTAGATGATTTGCAGATTTCTGACTCCAATACTATTTCAAGTGACAATAATAGTGATAATGAGTTTAATAAATTTTTTAATAAAAGTGATAATAATTCAAGCAGTGACAGTACATGTAGGGAAGAATATTTTATGCTTCAAAATGAAGAATTTAGAGAGATAGAAGAGTTACAAGAATGGGCAGTATTATATTGTGTGCCCCATAAGACAGTTGATGCCCTTCTTAAAATTTTGAGACGCAGACTTCTACCGGTGTTACCTAAGCATGCAAAAACTCTTTTAAAATGTGAAAAGACTGTATACTTTTCAAAAGTAGAAATTTCATTATTTATTTCTACTTAATAACATAACCTGTTTAGCTTTAGCATAACTTTGGGCATAATTTACAGCATATTATGCTCATAGTTATTGGGTATACCATTGAGCATAATCTACAGCATTTTATGGTCATAATTATGTAGCCACGTAGCGGGATTTATTAGCATAATATGCAGTATAAAATGATCATCTAGCATAAAATTCAGCATATTATGATCATTTTATGCCCAACAGTTCTACCAGGGTATATATATTTTTATTTAAGTTATTGTTCCTTGGTCCTCAAGAATTTAATTAAACAACTTTTTCACTACATTATATCGATGGCCCTTACGAAGACTAGCACATTTCGACATTTCCTCACAAAGACTAGTACATTTCGTAATTTTTCCACAAAGACTAGCACTTTTCAGGATTTTCCCACAGACTAGCATATTTTAAAATTTGCCACGAAGTCTAACACATTTGGCGATTTTCTGATATATTCAGCTACTTTTATTTATACGGGTCGCCTGAATTTCTCGGGTAAATCGATAATCTTTTGAATGTCAAGAAGGTCTAATACCCAACCCACATCCGATAAAAAAAGAATCGACCCGATTCGCCGAGAGTTTACAATTTTAATTTACATATTATACGAAAAGTGTTAGTCTTCGTGGCAGAATTGTGAAATGTGCTAGCCTTCCGGGAAATTTTTCAAATGTGCTAGTCTTCGTGGAAGATTTCAAAATGTGCTACACTTCGTGACAAGAGCTGAAATGTATTATATACTCTTTGTGGCAGTTTGAAATTAGCTAGTCTTCGTAAGGGTGGTAAGGTCAATATTTAGTTGTAGCATAAGTTCCATGCATAGTAACCTTTAAAAACTTAATTTAGAAAAATATATAGCAAATTCGACACATAATTTGTCCTTGCATAATAATGAATACATGCATACATAACTCCGACTATTCTCGTATAATCTCATATCATATCTACCGTTATAACAAAAAAGTATGCATGTTTACATACAAGTTAGCACACTGGATTTTACAAATAAAAATTTACATGTAGATTTACGAGAATATTTATATACAATTTTGAACGTACATTTTTGTATAGTTCCGCATATGTGAGGAAATCCACAAAAAACATTTAGTTAAATCGTTCAAAAATTAAAAAAATATGTAGACATCTCTGGGACAACTTTTCTTTCGGCTGCCCAAATTCTCTTATAGGAATTTATCATGGAGAAAATTAACAAAAAATAGCCATTATTCAACGGCATATAGTCAATGTGTAGGGGGGCACGACGAAAAAATCATATTAATATATTCAAAGTATCAGAAAAGAGCTTTAATGTAAAAAAATCATTCACAATTTTTTACAAAATCAAGTAATTTTTCCCTTTTTTCAAATGCTTATAACTTTCCACCCGAGCGGTCGTTTTAACGATATTTTTAAATTCAAGCTCTTTTCTTCTACTTTCATTGTAGTAACTTATACTTAACATTTTTTAGTTTATTAGCTATATATATGCTTACCAATAACAGTTTTTTTTTGCTCTTTTTCAATTAGAATATATATAGCTAATAATATAGTCAATGTGTAGGGGGGCACGACGAAAAAATCATATCAATATATTCAAAGTATCAGAAAAGAGCTCCAGTTTAAAAAAATATCATTCACAATTTTTTACAAAATCAAGTAATTTTTCCCTTTTTTCAAATGCTTATAACTTTCCACCCGAGCGGTCGTTTTAACGATATTTTTAAATTCAAGCTCTTTTCTTCTATTTTCATTGTAGTAACTTATACTTAACATTTTGTTAGTTTATTAGCTATATATATGCTTACCAATAACAGTTTTTTTTGCTCTTTTTCAATTAGAATATATATAGCTAATAATATAGTCAATGTGTAGGGGGGCACGACGAAAAAATCATATCAATATATTCAAAGTATCAGAAAAGAGCTCCAGTTTAAAAAAATATCATTCACAATTTTTTACAAAATCAAGTAATTTTTCCCTTTTTTCAAATGCTTATAACTTTCCACCCGAGCGGTCGTTTTAACGATATTTTTAAATTCAAGCTCTTTTCTTCTACTTTCATTGTAGTAACTTATACTTAACATTTTGTTAGTTTATTAGCTATATATATATGCTTACCAATAACGGTTGTTTTTGCTCTTTTTCAATTAGAATATATATAGCTAATAATATGATAAAATGTTAATTGTGATCAATTATAATGAAAGTAGAAGAAAAAAAATTTCAATTTAAACAAAAATCGGCAAAAACGACCGATTGGGTGGAAAGTTATAAGCATTTGAAAAAAATGGAAGAATTACTTGACTTTGTAAAAAATTGAAATATTTATGATTTAGACTATTTTTAAGCGTAGATAACTTTTTTTGTGTACTTTGATTCTATAGCTATGATTTTTTCGTCGTGCCTCCTATCACATTGACTATATGCCGTTGAACAATGGCTACTTTTTGTTAATTTTCACCATGTTAAATTCCCATAAGATAATTTGGGTATCCGAAAAAAAAGTCGACCGAGACCGAATTCATGGGAACACTATTTTTACCATATTCTGCATGCCCTAAAGAACAAGAAAAAGGTTGTCCCAGAGATATAGCCCTAAATTTTTTTCTTTAATTTTTAAACGCTTTAACTGAATGTTTTTCGTGGATTTTCTCATTGCACTATTGTACATGTATGTGAACCTACACTTTAGAAAACTCTTTCTCGAACATGAAAATATTAAATTCTTGCTTTACTTTGATTAGCAATTTCGAAACTTGGCTGAACATCGCCAAAACTTTGCTATTTTTTCTTATATAACGAAAAAGAGAAGTAAAAAAAAACACAGTCACAGACAGATCCGTCCTGCCTCGTATAGTTTAGCAACCGGCCTGAGAGTGGGAAGCCGGGTTAAAACAACACGCAGCCCGCAAGTAGATTCGACCCCTCCCCTGTATACACTCTTCGCTACATTATACGTCCCCGCGAGTGGCATCGAAAAAGCGAGAATTCATTTCTAGCCCCGTCGCACAGGAAATCTAAATATACGTGCTCGCTCGCTATGCGCTGTAATAGCTATGGGGTGTATGTGATGGGGCTATGGACTAAATAATTACCAAGGATAACAATCGCTTTGTTGCGACAGCGTTTTATAGTAGTATGTATAGATCCAGATAGCTTAATCCAAGGAGAATCCTGATGGCTGAAGTTCATAGTGCGATGGATATAGGCGTATACTTTAAGGATTTTGAGAGAGTGGTTTATTGTCGATTAAATTGTCTTATTGTCGTGGCTTCGATGGACTAGTAGTAGAGTATTCAGTTTGATTCGAGTGTGATTCTTTCTCCGCATGGACAGATCATGGATTTATAGCAAATATTCATTTTATAATGGTGCTGAGTTTGCTTTGGTATTCGCTATTTAGGCACGACCACGGTACGAAAGGGCCATATATTTTCATCAAATTCAAATTATAGCTCTAAAAAGCAGTTTTTGGGCCCTAGCACAACAACTATGTGATTTACATGAAAAAGTTAAGAGTAAAAGTTGTAGATCTAAAAAAAATATATTTTTAGACACGAACGCTGTACGAGAGGTCTTTATATTTTTATCATCGCAAATTGTGTGATATCCTATAAAACAACTAATATTCACGTAAAAACAAAAATTATGCACTCTAGACCTCATTAAAGGACCTCCTTTGTACACGAATACATCAAAAGCCTCGGAGCGCAGAATCTAGACTTGAATTTCCTCGTTTACGTCTTATTACATGTGTAGGTTCACATAATATATATCACGTAATCACGTTAGCCTGCATGGTAATGTGCAGATTTACCTGCCGGATCAATTGGAGTGTAGGTTCATTTGCAAAATTCCTGGTATACCTGTATAGGTTTACGTGCAGATTAACATGTGGAATAGCATGCAGGATTACCAAGAAAAGTATGTATGTTTGTACGCATGTTTACATACAGGATAACACACTGGTTTTTACAAATAAAAATTTACATATTCGGGGGGTCCAACTCCCGTTAGAGCACGCTGCAATCACTGCTGAAAGTTATAATAAGTCACGTGATTCGTGGAGGCAAGTTTAAACACGAAGAATAAATTAATTATATTTTGTTACCTAGTCAGTTATAAAGGGTCTCATATCATTTTGGAAGTATTTGAATTGATTATAATTCCATTTTATCAGCTCAAACTCATTAACTGTAAAATAGTTTTCTGCTAACGTTTATTTGGGGTTATGAGACCTCTGTTTTCTTATAACTTTCAGTAGTTCTAAATCCAACCACCAGGTGAGGACTGCCTTGCTTGAATCCCCGAATAGATTTACGTGAAAATTCATATACAATTTTGAACGTAGATTTTTGTGTAGATCCGCACATGTGTACAATTGCACATGCATGCGAATCTACACTTTAGAAAATTCTTTTTTGAACATGAAACGTTAAGTTATTGCGTTACTATGATTAACTTTGCCAACAATTTCCAAACTTGGCTGAACATCGTCAAAACTTTGCTATTTTTCTCTTAACTGTTCCAAAGTTTGCCAAACATGAAAATGTTTTTCCAAAGATACCAAATGCATTGCCAAAGATTGCAAAAGCTTTGCCAAAGATTTAAAAAGCTTTGTGAAAATTTACAAAAACTTTGTCAAATATTATAAAAGCTTTGTCAAATATTATAAAAGCTTTGTCAAATATTGCAAAAACTTTGCTAAAGATTGCAAAAGCTTTGCCACAGATTGAAAAAGTTTTGTCAAGGATTGTGAAAAATTTTACGAAGATTGACAATGCGGATAGTCCCATTTGCTATAGTTAGTCAAAGTTTAGCAAACAAATTCGTTCCACTAGGGCTCATTTCATATTGTATTCATTACTGCTCCAAGCTAAATATATCTACATAATAATTATACCATACTGTCACAACAAAATTCACAAATAGAAATAGTAAACCTTACGCCACGTAGGTTATTCGAACTAACTCAAGAGGTCAAAATGTAATACCTACATACATTACTCTTTACTGACGTTCTTAAATTTTATATCACCCACAAACAAATAAAATTCATTAATCGGTCACAAAACAAACTTACACCCTTGAAAAGAGCTCCAGCTCCGTCAATAACCATAACAATATATCTCCCGTATCCGCATACATTCCAATTATCCAACCCTATACCTACCTCGCTCCCTTTGACAACACGAGCATTATCGCATGAAATGATTACCCAAAGACACACTCACAATACGCTCATATTCACACAGACCATCTACCCATCCGTCCAAAGTGTCTCCACGAGACACAAAGTCAGCAACAGCATGCAGCGGGCATCGAATCGAACGTCAACGCGTGCAGGCTATAATATAACGGCTGTGGCACAGGAGATCACGTCTCGTCGCCGCCTACATCAATGTCGCCCCGGGACACTGGCGCTGACAGCGCAATTATCTCCTCTCTCGCGGTTGCACGCGCCTGCGCCCCCTCTCTCGGTTGAAATCTCGGTGCCGGTGCGTAGGCGACGCGAACCCTTGACTTACGCGCGCCCGAGCCATTGTGTCGTAGGCGCAAGGCGCGTCGTTATTATCGTCCGACAGAGCGCGAGCGAGGCTTGTATATATGTATACCTGCGACCCGGTTTGAGGCGGCAAAGTGACGCGCTGAGTTTGTAGGATGCTGGTGTGTCTTACTGCTGGGCGTGTGCGTACAGTATAACAAATGAGATTACCATCGTATGGCTTTAGAATTGGAGGCGCTTTTTATAAGCCTGAGTCGTTAATGGAATAGTGCATGTGTATCGCATGCACATCGCACATGAGATGGTTTTAGTCGCATGGTTACTGGATCGAGATTTCTAAAATGGGAGAGAATGAACTTACTTAATAAAGCGCGAATTTTCGGAGCATTTATTAACGTAATGGTATTATGCGTAGGGAATAAATACAAATTATTATGAACAGTATTACGGCATTCATTTTGACTAGTTTAATTAATGAAACAAACGTTAAGCCGAGTGTTAAGAGGGTGCATCAGTCGTACTGTATCGACCACATACCACCAACTCGAATTCATCGTCCTATCTGGAAAATACGCATCAGAACCGATTATCATTTTCAGCTTCAGATTAATCGAAAGAAAATTAGTTTTCGCGTAAAACCTTTTACTTTCAAAAGAAAAAGGGTAAAAAAAGTGTTGTACCACTTAAAAAGAAAATCGATTTTTTCACCAAAAATCGGTAGCTTCTTCCCTTAAACGTGGAGTTATAGTGAAATTTTGTCAATTGTTTCGTTTTCAGTTATTTATTTTTTTGTTGTTATTCTTTTAACATTTTTACACTAAAGAGGAGTATATTTTTAAGTAAAATATGATTTCAATGATTGTAAAGTATATAATTTTTTCGAGCCGAAACTATCAAGATATTTTCTTAAACATAATAATAACAACATAGTAACAATCTCTGATTTAAAATTATTTTTTAAGAACATAACATATGTTTTGTTATATCGTATAATAAAAAATCGCTGTTAATTCATTGGCATTCAGCTTCCTCAAACTTTATAAATTGTTCAAGTATGAAATTATTTATTCTATTGCTTCCTCATAGAGGAAGGTTTGTGATGTTAAAAAAACCAGTATTGCTAAAAACACGTTAGAAATATGTGCGTGTGCGTGTGCGTGTGTGTGTATCTGAGTATGGATGTAGATCAACATTACTTTGAATATACACGGTGAAAATTAATGTTTCGGGTCTCATTTCAAAATGGAAAGTATGTAATCTTTATAAGTTGCATAAAATCCATCCTCAACCGTTAAATTATAAAGGTGTTGTGATCAAGAAATAATCGTCGAAACATGTGTGGTCATCATATTCGTTACAGAATAATATATTGTGTATCAAGGGCGGCAATTAGGCGATTACCGCGAGTGCGCACTGCAGACCGAGTCGAGGCCACCCGAGCAGTCCGAGAGGAGCAGAAGGGGAGTCGAGGGATGTCGAAGGGTGCCGAGTACACGCTATTTTTTTCTCTACCTGCACAGAAAGGGTGATTTTTCGTGCATATACGAAGCGGGCCGAAAGAGCGTTACGTTACCATCCTAGGGCGGAGAATACCCACATTCCGCTCGAGGGTTTTGTTTTCTACCCGAGGCCGGTAATGAACCACTTTTATACAATTTTCGCACAAAAATACAATTTTCTTCCGGAAAATAATGTCTTTGCCTCCAAGAAACCACTGAATAATGTCAGAAAAATATTTTCCAATTCCACCCCATTTCCACTCTCAATACTAACTTTATTTCAAGTCGTCAAGAAAAATAATGTCGTAAATGGAAAAAAACATACAATTTTACCCATACAAAACATGTTTCCACCACAAAATCTCTGTTTTAGCGTCCACAATATTCGAGTGTCCATAGGTATTTTGGCGTTAATGGGTTAACACAAAAATCCATTTTTTTTTCAAAAAAGGCCCGACCGATGATTTTGATTTTGATCTTAAAGTGTTTATAGAGTGCTATACTACAATAATCTATAAAAAATTCCATTTTGTTTCACTATTCATTTAAAACTAGTTCGGCCACACCGTTTGTGTGCTGCGTGTGCCTGTGCGTGTGTGGGTGACTGTGTGTGACGTGCATGCGTGCGTGCGTGTGTACGTGTGTGCGTGCGTGAGTGCGTGCATGCATGAGAGTGTGTGAATGGATGTGGATGAGTATTACTCTCAATATTCATGATCAAAATTAATGTTTCAGGACTCAGTTTTTTTGTTGTTTTTTAAAGGAAGGGGGGTGAAGAATAATTTTTTAGTTTTTTTGTATTTTAGCGGTTTTTCGATTTTTGTTGTTTGGGTTTATTGATACCATAGAAATAATATCATCGATTGCGTGATAATGCATTTGAACGAGCATACAATTATCTATCTTCTCCCACCCGAAATTTAATTTAAATATTCAAATAATTTTAATAAATTACGTTCAGTGAAAAAATTGCTGTGATAAGGATTATTACCTATCGTTCTGTTATTTTAGTAAAAAAGTATTTTTTGTCAAACCATCAATAATAAAAAAGCGCACCCTTTTTGAGCTGTTATTTAGAAAGAGATGTAGCAATTTAAAATTCATTATTTAATTTTTATATATTTCATATATAAATTAATCATAATAGAATTGTTAAGTATAACAATATTATTATATAAATGAAATCAGTACAAATATTTTATCTATGTCAGAAATATATAGAAAGCTTTCTTTACCCCGAGGCTAACACCTTGACCCGGTCTCCTTTACATTAATATTGACTTTTCCATTTCAACGCTAGGTGGCTCAGCATTTGGTGTCGCTACGCGCAAATGCCTATACCATCACCATCTTATATAAAATATGACTATCAATTTTTGTTGATAAAGATCATGCGTCAGGGAGATCAATGATAGAGTACATACGTATCCTGTCATCATAACATAACCTACAAAGTAAAAAATCGGTCCTTTTAATGGCCCTTTTAATAGGAACACTATTTCGAAATAGAGCCTAAAATATATGTAGTTTTCATTGCAACAATCAAGGGCCTAACTAAGAATAGCACTGACACAGACAGGATGGCAGCACCTGCTGCCCTCCTAAACGAAGATGAGACAAAGAAGATGGAAGTGGAGGAAGACTCATACTTCTCCTCCTCAAAATCACGAACCAACGAATCGAATATGCGTCCAATTACAACGACGAAGGTAGTGGAAGCGGCAATGACAGCGATCGCGGCCGGGAGCAACAGCGGCAGCGGCAGCAGCAGCAGTACACTGAGAGAATATATCGGTCAGACTTGCTGAACTGTTCGGTAGTTTTGACCGAAGTGAGTTCGGTAGTATGTATACGGCAAGAATAGCGGAACAAGTTCGGCAGCTGAGTCTCCGTGTGTCGCGCTACACGGCTATCCTCACTTTTTCACAAATAATGAATATTTTAATGAATTTCTTATTTTTTTTGTTACTGCTAACGTGCAAGCCAATGCAGCGTAGACGCACGCTGTGTAAAATGTGCGGGTGCCCATTTGACTTCTGTTTGCAGGAAGACAACTGAGACCTCGGGCATATGTGCAATTTGTGGTGGTGAACACACAGCTAGATACAATGCATAATAATCTTCTTTTCGAAAGTGAGCATTACAGACATACATAAATTTTGTTACTGATAGTTTGCAGGTTATGTTACACGTCATAATTCACTGTTTTTTTTATTTCCTCATTTGTAGGAAATTTATGAAAAACTGTATTATACGTTTTATTTACATTATAACTTGACACACAACACGCTATCAATCTTTTTTACTTTTTCATAGTTGTAATTATCAAAACAAATTTAAATGACAGTTGTTAGCGTTGTGTCTGGTTTTACGATTTGAACTGATACCGTGAGCTTCCTTAATAGTACCGCGCCTGGCAACGAATAAGGCTCGGCAGTCGCTTAACATCATACAATAGAAAATCTCCGGATACATCAAACTTAGATACACAAAATAAAATAGACAACACTATAGAATCACTTATTGACACCATACAAACCACGATAAAAATATCTACATCAATAAGTGAGAATAAAAATTGAGATCCACCACTACCACGAGAAATACTCTCATTAATGCACGAATGAAACAAACTCAGATCATAAAACCACATAACACCCAGCGTAGTAACAAAGAACATATTTAATCAACTACAAAGAAAAGTAGGTATGAAATAAAGAATTTTAGATGCAATACTTGAAATGAATGCATTAAAAAATTAAACATAAAAGATAACACACTATGGCGAATGACCAAAGTACAAACTAAAACAGTAACCTCAGTACCACTCAGTACCTTTAAAAGACGAGGATAATAAACAAAAAAACTTTTCGCCCAAAAATAAAGCGAATTGTATCGCAAAAAACTTTGCAGAAACATTCACTCCACATAATGAACCGTGTATCCAGAATTTGTCCGGGAAACAGATGAAATCGTAAATCAATATCTTGCTATCAAGTGTAATGATGGAGTTCCCGAGATAACTTTATTCGAATTAAGAAACTATATTAGAAACACAAACAATAATAAAGCCCCCGGACCTGTTGAAATAACAAATTTTGTCTTTTAAAAACTGCCAATAGAATGTTTAAGCACACTAACAATTATATTCAATGCTTGCTTTAAACTCAAATATTGCCCACAAAATTTGAAAAATAATTTTAGTATTTCAAAAGTCCGGCAAAGACCCAACGCAACCAACGAACTATCGACCAATTAGCCTATTAAATACAATGAGCAAAGCACTTGAAGCTATGTTTCTTAAAAAATTTAACGTAGTAATTAAAACAAACAATTTAATAAGAGAAGAACAATTTGGTTTCGCGAAGGCCATTCTATGCAACATCAAATTCTAAGATTAACAGAGCACGTAACAAAACAATCTAACTGGAAACATAACCCGGGCGCAGTGCTAATTGATGTAGAAAAAGTCTATGACAGTATCTGGACTAATAGTATCTTAAGAAAATTAATTGAAGCTAAAATTCCAAAATGGATAATTTTCTTCTTAAATTCGTACTTAAATAATAGAAGCTTTACTGTAAAATAAGATAACACATGCTCCGATGAACAACTAATAAAGGCGGGAGTTCCCCAAGGTAGCTTAAATAGGCCCTCCAATATTTAATTTCAGCATAAATAATATGCCAACAATACCTACGGTAAATTTAGGAATTTATGCAGATGATATGGTAATGTATTCCTCTTCAAAAAGCAATTTAAAAATCATTGATAATCTAAATTAAGACCTTGTATTAATATATGAATGGTGTACTAAATGGAGAATTAAAATTAATGCAGGTAAATCAGAAGCCATACTTTTTGGACCAAAAAAACCCGAAACTGTCAGAACTAGAACCACCACAGTTCGGGAACTCTAAACTAGAATGAAGATCAATCGTAAAATAGGGGAGAACGGGGTAATATCGGTCACTTGTCAATTCCGGTCATCCTTATATTTAATAATTTAAACATTTGTACATAATAATTCCAATAGTATATCATACGGAACATAACATGCTATCAATCTAATGTTAAAACAGCATTCTGTTCTGGTTTGTTAGTTAATTATGCGCAAATAATGTTTAGGCGTTCATGTCTTATAAGAAATCTGATCTATAAGCTAAGCTATTACGTATACTATTTAAACTTTATACAGTTTCTTCATGCTACTTTACCAAATTGATCACTCTAACAATGTGAATTAGTAAAGAAGAAATCAAATAAATTGTTTGATTTTCTTATAATTTATATTTAAATCATTAAGCAGAATTGAGATAATCCCGGTCACCATGTTATTCTTATGGACGCTCCCAAACATGAGGTTAGTAAAGCGTTGTTTTGCGCTCTCTGATAGTTCATCTTTGCTTAAGGGTTTCTTGTTTAACAGTGTCTTTTGGACTACATATTTCATTGTTAAACTACAAATAATAGTGTGATTGGTCATACTGAGGCTCACATAATTAATTGAAAGAAACGTTTTACCTATATAAGTAATGTTTAAATAGTGACTGCGATTGCATGAAGGTTGACCGGTATTACCTCATGCTTCAGGGTAATTCCAGCCAAATCTATTGTTTTTATTTGGTTTTATATCTTTGATACGTTTTAATTATAAACGAAACTAATTAGAAATATTTAAAGTAAATAACTTTAACTTTATCCTAATCATTTACACTTTATGAAAAACTATTTTAGAACTTGAATAATATGCATTCTTGCGTAGGTGACCGACAATACCCCATCCTCCCCTATTTAGGAGTAACACTGGACAGACGTCTTAAATTCCACTTACATACAACAAACGTGCGTAATAAAACAACTGGCGGGATAGTCAGATTAATGCCACTTTTAAATAATCTCTCTGCATTAGACATTAATAATATACAAAATGCTCATTCGACCCATACTAACGTACGCGTCAACAATCTGGGGAGGCACAGCCCCCTCAAACATGAAGAACATCCAAACAGTACAAAATCGCGTATTAAAATTAATATCTAAAGCCCCCAGATATACAAAAATGCCAAGATTACATTCATAATTAGACATCGAATACGTTAAAAATAATATAATAAATTCGGCAAATAAATTTTACACAAA
Organism: Gastracanthus pulcherrimus; assembly: GCA_949152435.1. Lineage (NCBI taxonomy): Eukaryota > Metazoa > Arthropoda > Insecta > Hymenoptera > Pteromalidae > Gastracanthus > Gastracanthus pulcherrimus. Next base: position 164,908,950 of record OX424575.1, on the reverse strand, counting down.
AACAAAAACCTCTAAATACGAACTCATTAAAAATGTCGAGAATTATGAATATGAACCAAAAGACAAGCACAGAAGGCCAAAAGACTTTATAGATATAACATAATAATTAAATACTAATATTTTTCTGTGAGACCCCGAAGGCACCAGTTGCCATCAGGAAGAAACAACAAGTAATGACTACACTCCCCCAACACCAAACCAAAATCCTAAAATCCTACCACTCCCAATAGATGATACACTAATAATCTTCTGTTTACAACCAAGGGTCCATTTTCCTCACTTTGAGTTTTTTATCTCTCATACCGTCCAGTTTCATACCGCACTAATTTAAAATTTTTTGTATTTTAAATGATTTAAATTTTTCATTTATTGTTACTTCTATTTATTTATATATATATATATATATATATAATATAACTTATTATAGTTATTTTAGTTATGGTTTATTATTATAATTACTATTAAAAAAGTAGCAAAATAAAATCGGACAGTTCCACTTTTTAGTAATTCTGAGAAAATTAAGAAAACTATAACACTTTTCTATTGGTTTGAACAGAATAACGTAACATTACGTATCTTTAGGTACTTATTTAATGGTGCTTAGGTACACCAAACGCTTGAAATAGAAAGAAAGTATTTGCTATTCGCCTAGTTAACCCTCCTGCGCAGGAGTTTATTTTCACATATATTGTCAACTATATCTTCTGCAAACTTCTGCAATCTTCAAAATTCAAGCTATTCAATTTAGCTTCAATTTTAGAGGGTGCAAAAGTGCTTGCAATGTAAAGATTTAAATTTATGATGAAAAATGTATACAAAAATTGCATGCATAAAGGACGAGTATACTCGGCTTTCTGCGTAGGTAGGTTAAGAACACAGTCGCGCCAAGCAGAGACATGTAAAATAGATGAGGTGACTAAAAGCGGACCAAAGCTATCCAGGAAGAAATCTTATATTATGGGAGGTCTAAACAAGACGAATAGAAACTTATAAATCATATATAATAATATAATCTATCGATTCAACTATATCTTTTGTATTATATTTCTCACAGCTCCAAAATGAAATTACAGCTTATTAAAATATTTTACTCTTTAAAATATCCTTACTTTCAGCAGGAGAAAACATTAAAGAAGAGACTTTTCGTAAAATCTTTCCTTTATACACGTAGTACAGCTCAGCGCGCGAAGGCTAGAGCTTCCGCGCAAAGAAAACTTTATTATCCCGCTGTACTTCTCTACTCTCTGCGCTATCTCATCTTATTCACTCGCAGAATATATAAGCGCCAAGAACTCCGTCACCTTTATATATACATAAACACGCGCTATGGTATACATATGCAACTTTGTAGCTGGCGCTAGGTTGTTACTTTAATTAGGTGGCAGTTTATGACCTTAGGCGGCGATTTGGGGAAGCGTAAAAAGCCCGCACTCGTATAATAAGGATCAGCCCCTCGGGGACAGATCAAACGACGCGCCGTATACATTTGTCGTGTTCCGCGCGGCAGTTGTTGCGCAAAAGCCGGGACAGAGAGACACCTGTCAGGTTAAAATATAATCGAGAAAATCAAAGGAGCGCTCGCGCTCTCGGGCGAGAGATTTCGCGCCGCCCCCCCCCCCCCTTTCGCTGTATTATACTTCACCGTAAAAGCTCGGAGAGTTGTATGAGTTTGTATACGGGTATAACGCGTGTATTAAAGGTGAGTGGTGCGGAGCTGGAGATAAGAGAGAACAAGAATGGTGTATGACGACGAGAGGGAAAATGTTCTAAGCTGACGCGAGTAATCGTATACGCGAGTAATAAATTAGGAAAATAAACGCGGTATGTTTATCGAGTGAGGATTTTATATAGTTGTGTGTGTTTCGGGTTTCTAATAAACTATTGGCAGCGCGGGCGCAAATAATTTAATTTCGTAACATTTTTAAAATTTACAATATTATAACGAACATTTGATATTATATATGTAACAAAATGCGCCAGGATGTATTTTAAACATTTCTATGTTTTCCTTAACGAGTTGTTGTAAATAAATACAATGCGTTTAATTAAAAACTGATACAGACAATTTTCATTTTTAATAAAATGTCTATTCGTATGTATATCGATGACATAATGATGATGTCATCGATACTTTTATTGCACATTTTGTCTTTCACATTTACGAATATCATAAAATTATTTAAAAAATTGTAACAGTAATATTAATACTGATTCATTTATTTAATTAAGTTTATGTTTTAAAAAATTTATTGTAAATGATATTTATAAAAAATATAGTTTTCCAATAAAAACTTAAACAGATAAGCTTGTACTAAAGTTTATTTAAAGTTTTCTACTTTTAAATACTTTTTTATAAAAAGAACTAAACGCTGTATAATACGTTATAATACGTTGATATGCATTTAACTATCCAAAAGAGTGCCATATTTTTTAACACAAAAAATGGTACTTTGTTTCGATAGTATTATGTGTTTCAACGTTGCGCCGTACACTGCACACTTATACAAAAGTTTCATGGACTTGCCCATCATATATTGGCACGACGTCACGGTAGTCCCATATGACTTTGACGACTCGTACAATTTTTAAATAACTGGAGCTGCTTGAATTTTATTTTAAAAATAAAAATCCGCTGCCAGTTCATTGGCACTTAACTTCCTCAAACTTTATAAATTGTTCCAATATGAAATTATTTATTCTACTTAAAACTGTGATGGGAAATAAAAATGACAAGTCTATTGCTTTTTAGTATGTCGAGATATATGTATATATTTAAATTTTTTAATTTAAATCTATGTAAAAATATACCATAGATTATGAAAAAGTGTCGTTGTTTAAAATATTTTTTAATATATTCTATATAATGCATAAAATATTCACAAAAAAATTTAAGATAAGATGATAATGTGTGACCAAGAAAATCGTAAAAATGTTCATTAAGAGTAATAATTCAAGTTACTTAATTATTTAAAATAGACATAAAAACATAAAAAATATATTAATTTAATAAAAAATTTAAATTACATTTTTCCATCTCTCGTTAGAGATACTATTGTAGGTGCGTTGGTTTTATAATTATTAAAAATTTCCTTTTATATAGAGGAAGCTTTCTGTTCTTTTTTTCATTATGATTTAAATTTACTATTAGGTACTTTTAAATTTAAAATTCTTTTTAATTTCAATTTTTTACTTTTTCGGAAAGCTTTAGATATAGGGGAAGGTGGGGCACGATGGGTTTGGCGGGTGGATTGGGCATTCAAATGTTCACTAAATAAATGAATATTCTAACATGATAGTATTTTTTATATGTTGTAAATAGCTTTTACTTTTTCCCTCTGCAAATCCTAAATGAAAAAAATTAATACAAATCGTATGAGAATTATTAGAAATTGAGGACTTCAAAACGTTGTTTTTTCCATAATTCTAATCTATTTCTCAAGAACAAATAAATCATATGAGCTTCGAAAGGGAATTACTTTTACAGTTTAAATCGTACATTTTTAATAGTATTTTTGATTGATGATCTCCGATGCTTAGGAAAAAAGTAATATTACATATAAAAATACTCTAAAATGGGGCACGACTGGCACCACTAGCGGGGCACGAATGGCATACATGAGTCGTCAATTTATTTCCGCCGAGTTTAACAGCTGATTTTCTTAACCTTACTTTTGCGCCCTTAACAGTTCAGAGTCGGAGTCTTAGATGTTGGTAAAAGAGTCAGTGTTAATGAAATGGTCTGGTTTTTAGTTTTGATCCTCAATCCTATAAAATGCAAATTTAATAGTAACGTCCAATATTTTTTTTAAATAAATTTTTCATTAATTCACCGTGCCAATCGTGCCCCACCTCCATGCCAATCGTGCCCCATGGGTGGGGAAAATGGGCAGTTTTAGCGGTATTGTACTTTGCATTATAAAAAACAATGCAATATATATTTTATAATAAAAAATAATGTATCTAAATCTTGAGATATTCTACTTTAAGAAGCACTTTTAATAAATTGTATTGGTACAAAATAGAAAGTACAGGATTCTTTTGAAGTTAGGGTGCCCGTACTGCCCCACCTTACCCTAATGCTGCTATTTTGCTACATCATACATTTCCGAGATTTAACCATTTAAACTAAATATGACGTTTTCCTTTATAACAAAAGAAAAGAAAGTGTCGATTCAAAATTTGCGGTTATAAGATATAGGTAATTTTATGCTCTTTTAAATGTAATTACACTAAATTTATCATAATATTTCTAACATATTCAAAAACTTGAAAATATAAATTACAAAATCGAAATATCGTTATAAAATATAAACAGATTGATAAATCTTAAATTTTTTTTTTAATTTTGAATCTTTATTTAAATTCATTAGATTTTCGTCGATGTCCATGGGGAAAATATGTACGCTAAAGTAGAGTGAGATTTCACTCTACTTAAAAGCGAAAGTTTTCTGCTCTATTTTTAGAGTTAAAAATCCACTCCAGTTAGAGTGATTTATTTCACTCCAACGGGTTTTGCATGTAATTAGTAAATTTTCAGATTTATAAGAAATAAAGCATAAAAACTACTCATATACATTATTTTATTAATCTTCAAATATCTTTTCAATCAATATTTCAAAATATCAATGGAAAAGTTATAAAAAAACAGAAATATAACCGTTTATAAATAATTTTATACTGTAATGCAAAATCAAGCGATCGCACAGCTCTCCTTGGCTCAGTGGGTAAGACGCTTGCTTACCGATACAAGACGCTCAAGCAGTCAAGGGCTCGATTCCTGGTGAAAATCTCGAGAATTTTTTCTTCGAGTTTTTCGTCTGGAAAAGATCTCCGACTACGCATTGTGCGTTGATGCAGAACGTATATGCCCATATAGCCTCCTCAAAAGTGTATGGGCCGTTAGTAAGCAGGTGATGGGTTTCGGTCGACCGACATCGCACAAAACAACAAACAAATATATAAAATACAAATGCAAAATACAAAATCACATATGCATTGTGACATATCGGAGTCCCAAAAAATAGGGAAACATGTCTATTAAACACAAAGAAAGAATGAATTAAACAATCATATTATTTCTAAAATACAGAAATAATTTACCTTATCTATTTCAGAATATCGTAAAATATCGTAAAATAAAGAAATCGTTGCAAAACAAAAACGGATCAATGAATCTCAACATTTATTTTCAATTCAGAATTTTCATTAAATAACGAAAAAATGAGCCATGGCTTGCAAAAAATTACGGCACGATTTCGAGATATAAATGCTCAAAAAAATATTTTAAAGAAATATAACCTCAAATATTTCTAAATGTAAAGATCGTTATAATATTATTTAAAATTTCGGATCGGAAAAGATAGTTAATTTTATGCTTTTTCAAATGCATGAAAAACCAAAAAACCCGAAAAACTAAAACAGAAAAATCGAAAATCCGTTAAATAACTAAAAAAACATCGAAAAACAACAAATATTTTTTACAGCCCCATTCCTTTAAAAAAAAACAAAATTATTGAGCCCTGAAACATTAATTTTGATCGTGAGTGTTCAGAGAAATCTTTATCCATATCCGTTCACACACACACACACACACACACACACGCGCGTACGCATGCACGCACGCACGGACGCACGCACGCACTCACTCTCTCTCTCTCACACACACACACACACACACACACACACACACACACACACACACACACACACACACACACACACACACACACACACACAAGCGCACACATCCATACAGACTTTATCTAAAAATAGTGTATTTTGACTCCTAATGTCTCAAACATGTTTCTAACATGTGTTTAGCAAAACTTTTTTTTTGTACCATCACAAAGTTTCCTGTATGAGGTAGCAAAATGATATAATTAATTTTTCGCGCACTTTGTTTTACTATAGTATTTCATCACAATGTGTAACTTGTGCTACGAAAGACCGAATAACAGATCGAAAAATAGGTATTACAGCAAGATACAAAAAACGCCGACGAGTAAAGCGATACGCTCGCGGGGGCGGCTAGAGCACGCGCGCAAATACACGTACGTAGGTAGAATACATCCACACAGAAAACCGTTAGATGTTTTCTGCCGGTTACGCTGTATAGCACAGCTGTGTATTACGCAAAGTGACAGCTTGAGCATCGCTGCTGGGGTGTTACCAGGCGCAGGAAGCCGCGCGCGCCGCGGGATTTCGTTCTCTTTCGCTCGCTCGGTTTGATTAAAAGGCGGCTGACTGCGGCGCGGCGCAGCGGCCGGGATTTAAACGGGACGCGCAAAGCTACTAATACATCGCGGATGCGAGCTCTATTATCATTTCCGTGGGGGGCAAAAGTGCGTGTTGTTGATCTTTAAAATTGCGCGGCGAGAAAAATTGCGGAATAAAATTGGGAGAAACATACGATGGAATCGTTTGTTTACTTTATTGACTTTTTTAATGATAGATACTTTTTAGTAAGACTTTTATGTAATTATAAACTGAATAGAACTTTAAATTTATTATTGAAATTTCTAGTTATCACTGTTTAGTAATGAACTGTTTTAATATATACATTTGCTTTCAGTATTTACAGTAATGCAGGTATGAAATAACCTCGGTTTCATCCAAGCTTAGGGTTAGCTTCCTATAATAGTATCCGAAATTCTAGATTCCTCGCGTAACCAATTTAACTTAGAACATACCTAAAAGTTTCAGATTAGAAAAGAAAAAGTCGCTATTTACTTGATAAATACAAACTGCAAACAAAAAAATAAGAAAAATGGAAAATAAAATAACTTAATTTAATTAAATTAACAACTATCTGGATCTTATTTCAATTTAATTCTGACTGAAAAAAAGTCCCGTGTTTCGGGACCAAATTCAATAATATAGTAACAATTTTAGTCTTATTGCCTAACTTACCTGCTAGAGAATAAATCATTCTAAATGTTATATTAATGTTTGATACTTAACCAAAAAATATAATGTTTTTCATGTATATAAGTGTCTTTTAGAACATTATAAATGTATGCCACTAAAAATAACCCTTACATAGAAAGTTGATAAAGGATATTAAAACATTATAAAATAAAAAAGAAGAATTTATATGAATATAACTTTTAAATTTGAATCCAAGTAGATTCAAAACACTAAGAGTAGCCAGCACTCTGAAAGTGACAAAGTCACAATAAATTACACAACTCTTCACTTCAAGAGCAGCCAAAGGACGCACGTTATTTCGAATCAGCGAATCCTGATCGATACTCGCGAGTACAGCTTCATCCTCGGCAAAAAATCCGAGCGCACAGTGCCTATATATAGTTCTCCTCCGGAAACAAAGATAGTCGGAGAAAAAAGGACAGCCGCAAAAGGGATGAAACCGGAGGGACGAGAGAAAAAGAGCCGCCGTCCCGTGTCTCCCCACCTCTCCGCGTCGAGGGAGACCGTGAAGATCCGCAGAGGGACGAGCGCCGATTGGCCGACGCAGGGGGGGAGCGCTAGAGGCGTGGCTCGAGCTGACGCTACGTCCTCTCTTTGAGCATCCCCCACCCCTTTCCCTGCCAACCCCGCTGCGAGCATCCCCTCCCCTTCCACTCCAGCCGGAGTCGCTGCTTCGCGCGAATCAATCATTTTTCTGTCATGCTTTTTACATAATTTTTTATTATAACATTTTTAGCATGTCATAGTAATAATTGTTAATTAACTTTGATGCTAGGGATATGGACGTTGGACATTTTATCATCTGATATAGTCATGTTATTACGTTTGAAAGTTAAAGTTAATAAAAGATTTTGTATATAGGTACTTTTAATTGAGAAACTACTGTCACGGACCCAGTTTTTGACCAACTAAGAGTACTTGCTCAGTTCTTATTTACCTAAAAGTAAATTTTATTTGACTCTTATAGACCTTGCATACATATCTTTAGGTAGTAGGCAATTATTATTTCTTAAGTTTAAAAACAATTTTTGTAAGAATAAATTTTAACAATTTATTTAGAAAAAGAAAATGATCAGAAATTCGGTTCTTTTAGGGACTAAATTTCTTAAGGTCAATACCTGCTATGAAAGTGCAATAATATACCCCTGTTAAAAAACATATTTGAAATTCTTGTTTTTGATAATGTGATGTACTTTACACGGATTGCATTTATTTAAAATTAATAAATTAACGTTTTTTTTCTATAATATTTTATACTAACCGTGGAAAAAGTTTGCCACGGTTAGTATAAAACATTATATAAATATATAAATTGTTCTTTTTTACGGTTTTATAGTGTGTATAATTGAAAGAGGAAATTTTTGCTCGGTAACGATATTTAATTGCAAATCACCATGTTGTTCTTTACTTATATGTTACCTATAAGCTTAAATTGGTGATTAGTAAATAGTATGGAATTTGCATGCGAAATCAAAAACTTTAGCGTACCAATTGTTTAAAATGACTCTATCGCTATTATTTTGAGAATACCTGCACAATAAAAATAATTTTTCATTATCGGCCTAATTGCTAAATTTATTGTCACTCAATTAGTGCAATATCCGTAATCAAACGCTTCAATAAAACTCAAACACAGCAATTACTTAAAAATTCTTATTGTCTCATTACAGTCTTACAAAACAAAAAATAAACCTCTCTCCTCTCCCTCTCTCCGCCAACCCCCATTGTATCTCCACCCCTCCGCGCTGCATCGCTCTCTTTCTCTCTCTCCCTCCCATCGCGCTCTCCCCTCTTTTCCTCGATTCCCAGCTCGACGGGAGAGGGATTGGCGACGAGAGAGCGAGTTCAGCCAGCGCGCAACAGAGCGGGACAGAGACCGAGAATTCGACTCTGCCATGCCAGCCAGCCCAGCGAAGGGACGGAACGAGTGCGCGCGTATCCGTGTTTAGTGATGGATAATCGCCTCTCTCGCGTTAATGCCGCTCCGCTGCGCTTCTCGCTCTCGCTATCGCGCTTTGATGTGATGCGCGTGTGCGCGAGGCCGCCATGTTCGCGACCGGGAAGCGGGAAATTCCTCGTATCCCTCTCCCGACGTGTACGCGTCCCGCTGTTGCCGATGCGGGGACATTTGCCATTAGCGGGCTAATCGAAAGCGACGGATGGGCACGTGGGCAGAGCCCGGGGATTCGATGCTCGTTTATAGGTGGGTGCAACGGGCTCTTGGCGCGAGGTGTAGAAGTAATTGGTACATCGGCTTGTCGCGTTGATTGATCGTAAGGTGTTGAGTTTTATGAACTTTATTTATTCATTTGCTGCACTTACACGAGAACTAAGATTTTATATGAATCGTGGTTTGTGAGTTTAAATAAGCGTGGTACCGGAGACAATCGATTTTTTTACCAATTTATATTGCTTTTCTTCAAATCTATAAAATAAATTGGCAAACACATTAGAGAAGTATTTTAAAATCAACTAAGAACCATATAAAAAAGTTTTGGAAGAAGATATATTTTTAACGCGCGATGATTATATCTTATAAAGAATTCTAAAAATCTACATACTCCGAAATTTGTAATATTTTTTGTTCACATTTTCTTAATAAGAAATATTTAAATAAATAACTTACGTTTAATAACTAACAGAATAAATCATTATAATGTAGCAATTCAAAAAAAGCACTATAATTTTTGAGAATTAGACTTTTTCTAAATGAGATTCGATAAATTATTTTCACGATCACCAGCAACAATATTAAAACAATGTATACCGGATGAATAAAAATACCAGATCATTTTTTAATACGTTGAGTCAAGATATAAATCCCCAAAAAATTATATTTCTAATACAGTATTAAATTATAAATTAATACGCATCAAAAAATTATATGAAAATAAAATAAATACAAATTCTAACATACCTTTCTTTTCTAACGTACAATAAAACAATCGTCTGACACTTAAATTTCAATATTTTCAATTTCAACTGCAAAATCAGTCCAACAAAACGCAACGAGTATATGTATAAATATTAATCCTCGACAGCCGGAAGTCACAATACAAAACCTCCAAATATTCTCCCTTTCCTCCTCCTAACAATCTAATCGGCCGTATCTCGTCGAAGCATCGGCGCTGCAAGTGCGGCGGTAAATGTAATCCCTCCTTTTCCACACAGCAGACTTGGCGTGCACCAGACATTTTACGACTGTTTGCGCCGGGCGTCCGTCATCGCCGACCGCGGCCACCCGCCGTAAATCATCCCTCCACGGCTGCAGCGTCGCACTTATCTACACATCGCATTTGTGTAATATCGTTACTAAATAAAGAAGGATAATGCACACATATCGTAAACTCGCGCGCCGGAGAAAAGGAAGAAAAGGAAAGGAAAAAAAAAGGAAAAAGACTTGTGAATGGATGCGGTATACACGCCGAGGAGAGTTTATCGGGGTGCAGTGTGTGACCCTTTGATACAGCCTGTTTCGCCGCGCGCCGGTCGGCTAAACAAACCGGGCCGAAGGAAACGATGGAGGGTAGGTATGGGCGAGAATGAGAGGGAAGAAAAGGTGGTCATTATGATTTTCGTCGGTTTAGTTTCAGGCCTGTTCGCAATAATGACGTAATAAAGGTCAGGTACACGTACATTAGTGGATTAGTATGGCGTTGTGATACAAATACAAACTCATGTAAGAAGGATTGTTGTAGCTGAAAGAAAGCAGATAATGTGCATTGTAACCTCTGGGCTGCCTGTAATAAGATGAATTTTTACTTACAATTAATATAAGTTATTATACTTTTTAGTTTTCCTACTTCATTAGGAAAGTTGTGATTTTATTGTCCCATTCAATTTTTTGTAAGTAAATAACATTTGCACAATGAGATATTTTCGTACCTTATACTATATTTAATAGAACATATTAATATATGCACAAAGTGAAAAATTACTTTAAATTTTTAATCGAAACTTTGGCAGATAATAACATTTGGTTTGGTAATAATGAATTAGGCTGAAATATTATAATTTCGTATGCCCTCCTTACATTTAGATTTTAATAGAGTCTCCCTTTAACTTCGATAGTGAAATAAAATTAATACAATCAGTATGAGATGCATTTTTTTAATTCTATTAGATGGAAACTTTATTTGTCTCTATTTTTGCATACGGTACAATATTGGTTTACGTAAGTAGGATTGATACACTTTAATGATAAAAATACAAGCGAGAGTCTATTAAAGTCTAGGTGTAAAAAAGACATTACGGCTGTATGCAAAAGTATGAAAAGTATGAAAAGCAATGTGAACTATAACGAGGAGACATTGAGTAGTCCGGGATTTTGATGAAACTCTCAGAGGTCGCTCATTTTATAGTAAAAATAGGGTAGGTAATGACTTTTAGGCCAATAGGCCTTCTGTCAAAAGTTACAACTACACAAAGTTTCAAATTTTAAGTATATTTAATAATTAATGTAATATACTATCTCTTTTTCATTAAGGCGTATAGTCATACCTTTATATCTATCTCCATTGACTTTTTTCTCACTACATGCATAAAAATATGCGTTATTTTATCAAAAAGGACCATTGTCTGGTGTAGTTTATGTTCATTAAGAAACCTACAGGGAAAGGGAATAACATAGAAAAAAGGTTATTGGTATGTTGTGAATAAATATCATTATAAAAACGTAAGCGTTTATAAGAAGTCATGGCTATTTTTTATTTTTTAATTGGATTTCTGAGTTTCCTTCTTGTTTATGAATATAAACTACACCAGAAAATGGTCCTTTTTGATAAAATAACGTATAGTTTTTGCATGTGGTGAGAAAAAAGTCAATGGAGATAGATATAAAGGTATGACTATGCGCCTTAATGAATAAGTGATATAGCATATTAGATTTATTATTAAAAGTAAATACAATTTGAAACTTTGAGTAGCTATAACTTTTGACAGACGGCCTATTGGCCTAAAAGGCATTACCTACCCTATTTTTACTATAAAATGAGCTACCTTTGAGAGTTTCATCAAAATCCAGGACCCGGACTCCCCAATGTCTCCTTGTAAGTGTGCTCGCATTTATAAAATCCGCTGCCAATTCATTGGCACTTAGCGTCCTCAAACTAAATTAATTGTTCCAATATGAAATTCTTTGTTCTAATAAATTAATTTAAAATTGCTATATCTATTTCTAAATAATAGCTCACAAAGGGTGTACTTTTTTATCATTGATGGTTTGACAAAAGATGATTTTTTACTAAAATTACAGAATGATAGATAATAATCCTAATCACAGCAATTTTTTCTCTGTAAGTAATATATTAAAATTATTTAAATATTTAAATTAAATGTATTCAGATGTTAGTACGTAGATTCACTGAATTCCTAATCATCTAAAATTTTGTGAACGATTTGCCATCATAGATATCCGAGATATAACCGTTTACCCTATCCACCCTATCCAAAATTTGTGGTTATAAAAAATAGGTAATTTTATGCACCTTTTAATGCATTTACACTAAATTAATCATAATATGTGTAATAAACCAGAAAACACGAAAAACTAAAACTCAAAAATCCAAAAATAGAAAAATCATTATAAAACAATAACGAGTCAATGAATCTTTAAATTTCTTTTAAATTTCGAATATTAATTGGAAAATGAAAAATTTAATGGTAATTTTTGGTAATAAATGACCTTGCCATTCTCGAGATATACTCGATCAAAACAAAATTTAAAACACATAACCTCAAATATCTCGAAATATAAAAATTGTCGTTGCGATCTGGGCTTAGAACTCGTTCAAGAGATACTAAAGAGCTACCGTTTTGGAAAGTTTCAGATCAAATGCTGCCGATTTACTACAGAACTCGCTACTAAATGAAAATCGATTTTTTTTACAAAAAGATTTTCCTCTCTTCAAAAGAAAAATATTAAAACCTAAAAGAATTTACAGAATATTCTTATCCATATTACTAGTTGGCTCAAATTTTTTCAAAAATTTTTCTTGTTATATTTCACAGATATAACCGTTTGAGAAAATGACGATTATGTGAATAACAAAACAAGGTACAATTTTATGATCTTTCAAATGCATTATTACTCAATCGATGATATTATTTCTACGGTATCAAAAAACCTAAAACACTAAAACTCAAAAATAGAAAAACTGCTAAAAAACAAAAACGCATCGAAAAACAAAAAAAATTGAGTCGCCGTCCTTAAAGAAGATCAAAAAAGGTGAACCCCGAAATATTAATTTTCACCGTGTATATTCGGAGTAAAGTTGATCCACATCCATAGGTACACCCATACACGCACGAAATCATCCATACAGACATTTTCTAAAAATAGTGTATTTTGATTCCCAGTATCTCAAAACATGTTTCTAACATGTTTTTAGCAAAAGGCTTTTTCTACCATCATCAAGCTTCCTTTATGTGGAAACGAAACAACTTGTCCTTTTAAAACATTGAAAGGTTCTAGAGATTCGCCCATATAAATATTTTATGTTTTATAAAAGAAATGTTTGGGATTCAAAATAATTAGTAAATTTTTCATAAGTTTCCATTTATTTTTGTATTTTTATTTACTATAAAAATTATTATTGAAATTATAATGGATATTTAAAGAACTTTTAATATAAAATAATTTTACTAGGATATATAGTTCCTTATAATGTGTAACGTATACATCCAAAGTGAGAGATAAGATTCTAAATAGTAAAATAAATGTCGGCAAGTGCAAGGTTAAAATTTAAGGCACGTCTATGTTTGCAGAGGGATTATCAAATTATCGTGCGGTCGGTAAAGTTTATTGCTGATTTTAAGATATATGCGTGGAAACTGCGGCTTTTAGTTTCCTTTTGAAGCATAGAACGAACCGAGTAATGTATACCTGAAACCGACCCGTTCTTTTGCTTCGCGTTGCGGTTAATAAAAGTACTTTATTGAATCCCATTTATGTTTGCGAACTTTTAAAAATACATTTTTTCAGAATTGGTATATTTTAAACGTAATTTAGATAAGCGTATTTCCTATTTTTAGGGGCAGGTCTATAATGGATTTTCTTATGTTAATCGTATTTTCGCGTTAGGTTTATATCCCTGTAGATATCGTGATATATTAATAAGTGTTATAACTGATGTCTTAAAAACAATATTTTATTTCTTGAGATTATAGTTAATAAAAAATCAAGCAAAACCATTTATTATTGTTATTATTCAGTTCTATTACATAATTATTAAATATAAAATTGTAGTAATGATCTATATAAAAATATGCCTCACCTAGAATCACACTTCAATGCAGACTACTCACTAGATTCAACTTTTAACATCAAGTAATTACGTTTATCCTTATAATTACTTTATAATATAAATATTAAAAGTATTATGCCTTGTTCATGTATAATATATACTCTTAACCAGTTCACTTGAACTTCATGTTACAAGGAAGAAATATTCATTTTTTTTACTCATAAATTTATTATCGCATCTTAATTAGTCAAAAAATAGCTAAGTCAAACACTGCGAAAATTTTACATTTTATTTATGAGCAGAAAAAATTAATTTTGAAAGTATCGCTAACAGGGAAACATTTTTTTAGACTTTTAAAAAAAATACAAAATCACAAAATTTCATAAAAAGTGATTCATTTGGAAGTGAATTTATCATTCATAAGTTATATGCAAGAATAGAAAAGGCTTTAACGATCTCCACGAACGATGATCATTTATTGTAAGAAGTTAATACATGGTCTTAGTTCGTGGAGATCGTTAAAGCCCTTTTTACTCATAAAAAATAGTTGGCCATTATACTGTATAATTCAAGTGAATGGATTAAATAGAAACTATAGTTTGACAATCTTTTTCCTCGCAAATGCACTTTTTTAAATAATTTTTCTCTATATCAATAAATTTTTGTTCTTACTGGAAGTCCCTCTTCTTAAGTCAATGAAGTGGCCACAGTTAAGCCGGGAATAAAGTTCTAGCTGCAACACGGGAATAAAGTCTACTATTCCGTAAGGTATTTACTGCCCTCGATTCGCTCGAGCAGTAAAATCACTCTCGGGAATAATCTTCGACTTTATTCCCTTGTTACATAATGTTCTAATGTGCAACACGGGAATAAAGTCCACCCTCGGAAATAATCTTCAAATTTATTCCTTTGTTGCATAACGTATACTTCTAAACAATCAGGATAAGTTCTGAAATTATAATCGATAGATCTCACCAACAACAGAAACCTCACACGTTCCTATAACCGCATACTGTAGTATATCTTGTTTAATTTACGAATATCTCGCGAATTCGCGTGTTGAAACACGTGATGTCCCTGCAATTGCCTACATGCAGTCCCACTCGTGCTCACTTTCGTATTATATTATATTTATACCTTATGACATAAAAGATGTAGCGCGCGTCCGCGGAAAAACGTCGTTCGATAAGCATTCGAGATTTTTCGATGAACGCGCGGGATGCCGTAAAAGTAAACACGGGGAACCGCATTGTCCTCGAGTACAATTGAGAGTTGCACTTGGATGATTTTTTCGCGTTATGTTCTGCGCGTTGATTATTGCGTCCTAAATCATTGCACGTGTTGACGTGCAGTGCGCTTGCTTCCTCAGGCATTATTCTATGTACAGAGTGGTATAAGGACCTGTAATCATAAGTTTATCTTAACTATTATATAGTATATTTATGAAGGACAACATTTTCGCAGGTTTCATTAAAAGTTTAAATATGTACTATATGCAAATAAAATAGAATAATAGCCGACTAAATAAAAATTGAAAGTCTGTAAAAATACTTTAACATTTTTGTTAAATTTATTATAAGTAAATATAAAGCCATAAACGAAATAAATTACACAAAGAAATACACAAAGGTAAATATACTAAGGTATAATACTAAGTAGGTATAACACTTTACCTTCCCTGGTAGAAATCTAAGCTAGTTTCTAGCCAGATATTAGCTAGATTTTCTAAATCTGCTTCAATTCTGGTTAAGAAATTAGCTAGAAATCTGTTAAAAACGACATGCTTTTTAGCTAATTTCTAGCTAGATTCTGCTTAATATTCTAGTTAATATAAAATTGAGAAACTAAGTAATTTATGTATTAATTAATAATGGAAATAATAACAATTTTATAATAATCAAAGTAATACGCACTTATAATCATACTACATTAAGTATTTTACTAAATTAAAGTTAAAAATGTACCTTAAATGTCTAGTAGTAATGAAGGTTAGGTTATTTGTTTACATAACGACGCGTCCATTTAAAAAGTATTATTTACACAAAAAGCCTCGAGTAAAATTTAAGTGTCTTTATTAAAGAAACTTATGTTATAAATAATAGAATGCATGTAGTCATATAATAATTGTTATTTTAAAAATAACAATAAAAACAGAATAATGTAAGTTATGACGAAATTTGGAGAATTGGTAAACAAATGTTTGTAGTTTTACAATGAAGTTTTATTACAAAATTTTATTCTCGACATCAATCACAACATTTTTGTTGACTAAGTTATGTTGTATGATTGACTAATTTTCGGAAAGGAAATTATTAGTTATCAAATACTTTTAGTATTGCATATACATATTTCTATAATCTCGTAAGTTGTTATTTGTTGATAATATATTTATTTTGGCGGAATACTATATTAAACATTCAATAAAGTATAATAATGTATATTTTTAAAAACTAATAACTTTTCAAAACAAAATATAAATAGGTTAGATGGGGCCTGCGGCGGCTCAGTCGGTAGAGTGTCGGATTCCCACGCCGGTGACCCGGGTTCGAATCCTAGTCTCTGCCGATTGATACAAGCACCTCTGTAAAAATTACATGTGCTTTGTTTACAAACACACCGCAGACCCCCGTCGTCGATTAGCACCACATGGAAGCACAAACATGGCGACGTTAAATAATAATAAAAAAAAAAAAAAAAAAAATAGGTTAGATGTGCAAACAAAATACGTTCTTGCTTAAAGCATAGTCTTAAGCAGATTCTAGCCAGATATTAGCTATAATTTGACTTCTTAATAGCTTATTAATCTGGCTAATAATTAATAAGCTAACCAGCCATTCTAGCTAACTTTCTACCAGGGTTATTTAAGGGAGTCTAAAAATTTGTTCATACAAGATTATACCTTAATGATAAAATAAAAGCTTGTAATAATATAATAAAGGCTTGTGATATTACATTTAACCAGATAAAAGTGTAGCTCGCATCCTTACAATGCATTTTAAAGTATCCTCATTTTAAAAAGCCCACGGCTACCCGTATACAAAGAAGAGCCAAGAAAATGTCATTAAAATACGAACGATTCTCGAGTCCGGCTCCAATATAATTCGAATAAAGGCGCAGGAGCAGGAGAGCAGCAAGCAGATACGCCCAAGCGTAAGATCGTTAATAAAGCCCTCATCATCTCTCCATCTTATCGGTCCGCATCTCCGCTTCGCTTCGCACCGCGCGCCATCCTCGATCTCGCAACAAAAGACGTGTAATGCGAGAACACCTCCCTCCCCTCCCTCTCGGTTCTTTGCGCCGTGTCGCAGGGAGGGTGGAGGCGGTGTGTATACGTATAGTGGCGCGCAGTCGAGTGGCTCGAGGATCGCATGCGGCTGACGGCTCAATTATCCTCCCGATTCGCGCGCACGCTGCGGCAGTTGAGATGTGTACGTAATGAGGTGGAGCGAGGAGAAGCGAGGATGGGATAGCGAGTGGATTCAGATGGTATAAGGTAAGAAAGGGGTAGAGGTAGAGCGAGGGAAAGAAGATTTTCAGTGTGCCTTAGATTAAAGCGGGGACAAATTATATGAGATTTATGGGGCAATTTTATGGACTATCGATGAATTTCGTACGACGCGCATAATTAATATACCTCTTGATTATTCGATTATCTATCTTTAAGAAATGTTATTTTCTAAACCAATGTGTTTGATGTGTTGTTATTTATTTATTTCGTTTCTTCAACATATAGCCATGTATATCTACAAATATGAATCGACTTTTGAGTAATAAAATATTCAAGAAGATAATATTTGGAATTTTACTATATCGATCCTCACGGACTTTAGCGATTTTCAATCAGAGAAAGTCCTACGTCAGCATTTCCTTAACTATAATCTATAGCGACTTACAGTACCGGTCAAGACACATATTTATATTTCTCATTTTTAAGTTTTCTCTTTCAACTGTAACTTTCGATATATATTCATCTTGAGAAGATTTAGCACGTATTATAATATATAATAGATCTCCTTCAATAGGAGAAAGTAAAAATTAATATAGTTCAATCGTGGAAATGGATAAAGCTTTTATATTTTAGTGAATACCCTGGTAGAAATTTATCCCGTCCACTGTATAGATCTTGTAGAATAATCTTGCGCTGTGTAGATCTATGTAGGCAAACTAGATAGTTACTAAAGGCGTGTAACGGTCGTCCCTTCTAGTTTCCCATATTATTTGCCCCGATAAAACTAGATAAGCAAAATTATGACAATAACAGCCACTTCAAGGTTATGTTTTAAGAAACAGAAGCATAATCTATTATGATTATTATGTATTATTTTGATTTAAAGGTATTTACATTTATTGTTCACCTATTACCAATGTAAGTAAATGTAAATAACCTCTAAAGTGAGAATTCAATAATAATATTATGTTACACATATATATTAAACAATCAAAATAAGAAAATAATCTGAATATCCAATAACTATATGAAGTATTAGTGCATATATTTATTTTGTTTATGTAAAATTAGTTTCCTTGCAAAACCTGTATGGTTTATGTAAGGAAAACTATTTTCACACACATTTATTATCAACTGATTAATTTTCTATTTTTAAAAAAAATAATGTATTTGAGTTATTATATGTATGTTCTAATTTTGTATTTCCTACTGTGATTAATTTATAATCAAACACTTTCATTTGACATCTATGGCCAGTTAGAGCGTAGTCATTTGTTACTTATAAAGAAAATTATCGTCTACATATGTTCGACTAATGGTGTTTGTCTTTGAAAATGTTTATTGTGATTGTCTTTGCAGTTTATGTATTATAAGAACTCACATATGGATACAAAATTATTTGCAATTCTGAAATTAAAATTCTTGTTTTTAAATAAAGCATGTCATAAAGTACATATTTGTACATATGATATTATTATTATTTATATATTAATTTTCAAGAAACAACTACATTAATCAATAACATTATTTTGTGATCACAGTTTTTCATATGCAAGGAACATTATTTCTAAATTTTCATTTCTTAGGTTAGATATGCTTCCTGACTACTTTTATATGTAAATAGTATGAATAGAACTATATAGATCTTATTATTATAATTGAAAACTTGCATGTTAAACTTTTTTAACATTAATTTTTACAATAAAAGTTCTGTTCAATAAATAATATATAACCTCACAGATTTTATTCGTACATATTATTATTGAGAAAACTATGTAGATCTGTGTGGATTTATCGAGTTTTGTACAGTCTAGTACTATCTAGTTTGCCTATAAAGGCCGTTATAGCGAATGTGGGCGCCACGATAAGATTTCTACCAGGGTAGGTATCTTGCACTTTAACTTCTCCATCGATTGCTCATATTCTTACCATGATCAATAAGTGTATGATCCAATACCATCCACGTTCAATACAAGATCAACTCTAGTTCTTTACTGCTATAATTCTACCGACGAAAAGAAAGAACACAACGAAAGTCGAGCGTCCAAATAAAAAGACAAAGAGAGCCGAGGAAGCCCGTAAGTGCGAAGAGAAAAAGAACAAGAGGAAGTCCAGGAACGAGAGAGAGAGAGAGAGATTCTCCCTCTTCGAGAGCGTAAAAGATCCGATCCGTTTGCGCCCCGTAATGCACGCGGGGGCGCACCGACTCGAGAGCATCGTCTTCCCTCGTTCTCTCGCGCGTCCTGCGCGCGGTGTGCAGCCATTGTCCGAGGGTCTATTAACTTGCGGCCGCGCTCATCCGACTCCGGCGTATTTGAGGATCCGTCGCTGCCAGCTGGAGCGTCCACAAGTGCCCTCCGACGTCGATGATTGGGCGACGATGCGCTGTCGTATGAAAGCGATGTAAACTTCCATTGTATACTGTACTTTTTGTTCGGATGTAGACGAGTGTCTTTTGATTTTCTGCCACTGCGTGCGGGAAGATGTCACGTTTACACGATGTGTGCGTAGAAAAACGCATTTTTCGCCTCTCTTTCATAAGAGAATCATACCGCGAAAAGTAAGAAAATCATTTTGGCATTTACTTGAATATATTTTAATATACTAAACAAATTCTTCTTAGTGATACTACTCGCGTGTGCGATGTTTATAAAAATAGACTAGATCTAGACGCAGCTAGTGCACATATAATATGAAAGATAATATACGTGGATATAGGTTTGGTAAGGCCTAGAATTGAATGAAAAGTTTATTTTTATAAATGAAAGTAAAGTAAAACCTCTTTCATAGTAGGTCGTACTATAGGATATCTGACTACGAATAGGTCTAAGGAATTGTAGATATTGGTTAAGGATATTTCATTTTCAAACCACAGCATGGATAATGGCGAGACGAGGTAGCTTACAACAAATAACAGTAAAAAATAGTTTTTTTAAGTGTACACTGTACCACAATGAACCGATTTTCTAATTTAGACCCAACTTATGATACTGTTTTACATAACTTAATATCTGTCAAGTTACAAAAAAATATTTTAAGATTTAGAAATAATTGTTGCCTGTATAAAAATACGTATAGGTATATTTAAACTTCTGTAGTCACACCTCCAATTTATAACACGTTGGTGATTGGGGGTCTTTTATACCCCAACAATTAAACGGTTGCCATGCCCTGATTGTTAAATATTTTATGTTAACAAAAATTGGCTTGCATTATTGAAGCGGTGTACAATTTGATAAAAAGCTATTATAACTTGAAGTGAAACAAATCAATATTTTACGAAACTCTGGCATCATATTTGATGAATGTTTAGTATTTTTTGTACTAATTTTGGACATGGCAGCCATTAAAGCGGTTGGGGTTATTTGCATCCCGTGCGACCATGGAGAATTAAAGTCCAAGAAATGTAAGTATGTTTAATTTTATGAAAACAGGAGCTCCGCAGGAATTAGTCTTAACTGATCAGTCTGAACTAATAAAACATCAGGTACAAGGACAGAAAATCAATAGGGAAGATGTTCTTAATATCTTTAAATATGTACAAATAAATTCCAACACGATTTTGCACCGTACGTTATGATTACATTACAAAGCGAACATCGGTACACTACATAAAAAAGCTCTTCAAATGAAACCACTGCATTATCGCAACGAAATTATTTATTTAGAAATATCTCCTCAACAATTGCTTATCGTCGCCGATGCCGCAGGGCGCGAAGCGTCTAATTGTTCCGACACCTGTGTACACGACGGCGGCTTATCCCCCTGAGCTGCTGCCGGCCACTGGCCAAACTGTGCGCAAACTATCGCGTTACGCCGTCGCAGGCGACGTGGAACTTCGAGACACCTCCACTATCGCCTTACCGGTTGCCGCGATATTATGTACCAAGCGCGCTCAGAAGCTCGACGTGTACGTATACAGTGTGTTTGCCGTCGAGTCCCCAGACGCCAATGCGTATAATTAGGACACAGATAGCCATTGCTCGAGGTTGAAGAATACGATCACGCTGCGAGAGAATTTTGCAGCGTTGTGTCAAGATGAATGCATGTACACTCGACGTGAAATTATTCTTTTAAGAACAGTTTTGAAGTTTTTCGAAATCCTCCAATGAGGTCAGCGAAAGCGAGTGTTCTATCCAATGAACTTACAGCATTTCAAACTGTTCTTGACAGAAGAATTTAACGTCGAGTGTGAATTTTAATGGAAATATCTTAGTTCATTTATAGGGGAGAGATCCCTGCGGACTATCGTCATTGGGCTCCTACCGCCAGATGGCAGTACTTTAAGTATCGTTGGCGCGTAACGCTCGCACCTCTTTCCGGATTTTTTTCTCTGCTTTGGTATTGTGCGTGCAGTGACAGACGTAAAACATGCCTTTTTCAATTCGCCTTCTAACGAATCCGGAGTGTTATTAGTGCAATAATAAAAGCTAGACTTCAGTGGAAAGCTATATACTTTCGAGTCGCTGCACCCACAATCCCAAGATTGAAAAATCTCAACGAAAGGCGGCGCTGTCCGCGGTACTTACCCAGCGTATAGTTCTATTAAATATGATCAGAGGATCCTTTTTTTAATTCACCCCTTCGACCCCTTCGAAAGTTCTAGCGCAAATAATGAATGAGTCATTATTAGGTGTTATTGAAAAAAAATTTTGTATAATCGATTCTCTTTTGTAAATTTTGTAAAACCTTGAATTATAACTAAGCTTATAAATATGTATTAACATAGTATCTGTGAGTTAAAGGCATAACGACATAGGTCCACTTTTTATGTTTTTGAGATATTGAGGCGCCACGAAGCATACGAGATATAAATTTTTACTTATCTTTCTGTCTCTCTCCAACACATTGCGCCCTCTATCCGAAATTAGCGGGCAACAAATGCGAAAATAACGAAATATACCCAAAGAAAGCAAAATGCTGGATATCTATATAGGGGAGACTGGGGTATAACGGTGCACTAAAATGAAATGTGCTGTAAATAACGTAAGCATGATGCAATTCAATAAGAAAAGATTTCTTTCAGTTTTTTGGTATGCAAAGAATATTTTCCTACGTTACGTTGAAATGAATGTAATATAACAGTACTTAAAAATTATTATCCGAGTACACCGAAAATCTTAATGTTCATAATCATTGAGGTATAATGGAGCACCCAATTGGGGTATCACGAAACGGCACGTTATTATTACCATGATGGCACATAAAGCACATTATTAATTTTTTTAGTTATTGTTATCATTATAACTTATAGAAATTACTATCTACATAAATTAGTCTAATTTTTATTACTCATAGAAAACGAAAATAATAACACCAGTTTTTTAGCATTTTCAAACGATTTTAACGGTAACGTATTTGCCTTTGTCGATGCTTAATAGTTTACATATATTTTTAATAGCTACAATAAGTCGTCTGATTTTTGTGTACATTTACCTATTGCTATTTGATATATTGATGTGAAAAAAAGGCTTTTGGTTTGCAAATTGAATTTTTATTTATCTTTTTACCTGCTCGATTTTACTCCAAAGCAAATGACCCGTTATTCCCCATTTGCATGTTCTCATGTCTTACATCGTAACTTCGTAACCATTCAACCGATTTTAATATTCCAAAAAGCAAATTAAAGTTGAAGAAAAAACCTATAAAAACCGTCTAAAGGGATTTTCTTAACAAGCAAGAACATAATCGGCAGGCGATTTGAAATAAAGCCATCTTTAAAAAATTTACTGTTTTTCATCATCTTAAACTATGTTCTATTCTAAAAATTCTTTCTGCATGGTGATGATTAATGAAATTCTGTAAATAAACTCGCGCATTCACTACTAGTAAACAGAGATGCGACCCAATAGGTGGTACCACATATAAAGCATGTTATCGCAACTGCTTTTTAGAACACTTAAAACTCAATAAATTTTTTTAAAGCTTTTAAATTTTATAAAAGGTTTTTAAACATACATCTGGTTATGCTATTAATGTAGGAATTTATGTACGTATACAAATTATTGACCAAAGTTATAGTCTATTAAAGCCAAAATTCCTCGAATTAAAAAGCCGTTGCCAATTAATTGGCACTTAGCTTCCTCAAACTAAATAAATTGTTCCAATATAAATTTCTTTATTTTAATACATGTTTTTAAATTGCTCTATTTCTTTTTTCTTAATATCTCAAAAAATGTGTATTTGTTCTCATTGATTGTTGTCAAAAGATAGATTACAAAAAATGTCAAAAAATTATAAGCTTATGATCAAATATTGGACACCGCTAATACTCTATACATTTAAACCCTACATAAATGATTTTTTCTGCATAAAAAAATTCTACACAAATATTTTGTACGCAAAAATTCCCTACACTCATTTTTTATTTAATATTGTGCATTGAAAAATCCTTCACAATAACTTTAACAATAAACTTAGCAATTATATGTATTGTTAAGGTTCAATAGCGTATAGTTTACCAGTGCATAATATGAAATTAGAAATACGTGTAAGGAATTTTCCTGAAAAGATTAGTTGTATAGAATATTTTTGTGCAGAAAAAATCGTTCGTGCAAGGTTTAAATGTGTAGTGTATTAGCGGTGTAAAAAAAACGGATCGAGGAATCTTTTTTTCTGATTT
Organism: Gastracanthus pulcherrimus; assembly: GCA_949152435.1. NCBI lineage: Eukaryota > Metazoa > Arthropoda > Insecta > Hymenoptera > Pteromalidae > Gastracanthus > Gastracanthus pulcherrimus. The sequence goes on along the minus strand of OX424575.1, from coordinate 164,884,709 downwards.
CGTATGTTTATCAAGAAACAGATAAAAATTCGCCTGTTTAATAAATAATTATCTTTCAAATTCATTATATAAATATATGGAATATTCTGCATAACTTTTAAGAAATAGCAAATCAAATTCAACGCAAAAGAAGGGAAAGAGCCTATCCAGAACTTGCAATTGTAAAAGATAGGTAATTCTATTAATGCATTTACACTAAATTGATCATAATATTTCCAACATACCAAAAAACCTAAAATCTAAAACTTACCTCAAGAAACATTGAGGTTTTCATTGTGGTAAATTAACAGATCTAAAGGCAATTCAAACAGAATTAAAACATTTTTTTCTATTATATTTTGATGAAATATTAAATTTTCTGAAAAAGATACGTAATATATGATGAGTAACTCACTTTTACCTTAAATATATTCATAATTAATTTAAAATGTAAAGGTGTATATGTCCTCTTAAGTTATAAAGTTTTTATTTTTCATTTAAACTTGTTATAATAATTAAATAATGGTATATATAGTTAATTATTTTTTATACTTTATAAGGTTCCCAAAATGCTGTAAATTTAATTTTCCTTTCAGGAACCCACAGCTATTATAATTAAATTATTCACGTATTAAGTTAAGGGGAAAAGTCTGGGTTAAATCTCAAAATAAATATTTCTCTTAGCAGTCCAAGAAACTTTGGATGTCGAAAACCAATCATTCTGAATATTTTTACTAGAAATACTTCTTGGTATCTTTTATTTTGTCATTGCAAAACCTTAAAATCTTGATCCTACACGTCACAAGAAATCAATGTAGTCAATACCATATGTATTAGAGGAACTTTATTCGATTCCTTTTGACATGTACTAAGAATAAGGTGTCGCACTTTTCACTTTAAAAAGTCATTTGCAGATGATACAAATATCGCCGCATTCTAAAATTTAATTTATTAGCAACTAATAAAGAGACAATATGGACAGCATGTTTTTAATCTGCTTATCCCTGCTCTATTTTGTAGTAAGCGTTGAACAGTTATGAAACCAATTCCTCTTATTCTTCCAGTCAGTACCATGGTAAATATATTCACCATTTCTCGACCAATTAATGGTCAAATTTAAAATTAAAGACGTCACACTAACATTATTTAATAATTATATACACAAATTTCCATTTGAACAGTTCATAATATTGATACTTTAATGCATAACATTAAATTTTAGATATTAATTTAAAGCAAAAAGGCCTTCATTTGATTAATAGATTGACCAATAAAAATGGTCAATTTTTTTTCTTCCAGGTTTCAGCTCTTGCGCTCCTTACGTGCATTTTATATGTATATATATATATATATATATATATATATATATATATATATATATATATATATATATATATATATATATATATATATATATATATATATATATATATATCATTACATTAGACATTATTTAGTTTTTATATTTTGTATTGTTGCGTACACTTCGAAATGAAATGTCTAATATTAGACTTATAACATTCAAAAAGAAACTAAAATAACTATACATCTTCCATGGTAGAAAGTTAGCTAGAATGGCTGGTTAGCTTATTAAATATTAGCCAAATTAATAAGCTATTAATAAGTCAAATTATAGCTAATATCTGGCTAGAATCTGCTTAAGACTATGCTTTAAGCAAGAACGTATTTTGTTTGCAAATCTAACCTATTTATATTTTGTGTTGAAAAGTTATTAGTTTTTAAAAATATACATTATTATACTTTATTGAATGTTCAATATAGTATGCCGCCAAAATAAATATTTTTATCAATAAATAAGAACTTACGAGATTATATAAATATGTATATGCAATACTAAAAGTATTTGATAACTAATAATTTCCTTTCCGAAAATTAGTCAATCATACAACATAACTTAGTCAACAAAAATGTTGTGATTGATGTCGAAAATAAAATTTTGTAATAAAACTTCATTGTAAAACTACAAACATTTGTTTACCAATTCTCCAAATTTCGTCATAACTTACATTATTCTGTTTTTATTGTTATTTTTAAAATAACAATTATTATATGACTACATGCATTCTATTATTTATAACATAAGTTTCTTTAATAAAGACACTTAAATTTTACTCGAGGCTTTTTGTGTAAATAATACTTTTTAAATGCATGCGTCGTTATCTAAACAAATAATGTAACCTCCATTACTACTAGACATTTAAGGTACATTTTTAACTTTAATTTAGTATAATATACTTAATGTAGTATGATTAGAATTGCGTATTACTTTGATTATTATAAAACTGTTATTATTTCCATTATTAATTAATACATAAATTACTTAGTTTATCAATTTTATATTAACTAGAATATTAAGCAGAATCTAGCTAGATATTAGCTAAAAAGCATGTTGTTCTTATCTGATTTCTAGCTAATTTCTTAACAGAATTAAAGCAGATTTAGAAAATCTAGCTAATATCTGGCTAGAAACCAGCTTAGATTTCTATCGGGGTTATGGTTAGATGATTAGTATACCATATACGTAAGAGATAGTGTTTATTGTACGATAAATTGTATTACTAAAGTCGTATTTAATCCAAAAAATAAAACAACCTTAGTTTATATTTAACTTATTTTCAGTTTATTATATATTTGCAAAATGCACAATATTTATTTAAATAGTGTTAATTACTACATACTTGATACAATTTAATAATATTTTTTATGTTAAAAAATTAAATAAAAAAATTTTTGGGTTTGTTGAAAAAATGAATTTTTAACTGACTTTTTTACATCTACATTCTTTCATTACTTTTATGAATTAAAAAGTCTTGATGATTTCTTAAAACGGCATCTTTAATTCTTCTACTTCTTTTATATCTCCTATATTAAATGCAGGTTTATCATTTTGTACGAGCCAAACATCACCTCCTTTTCCTCTCTCCAAAATTTCTATGATTGCTGAAGCTACATTGTTTGGGCTGCGATAAATCATTAAACATTAGAAATCGTCTATTATTACAGATGCTTACATAGATTCTTCTATATGTGTCTTTTGAAAATTATGCATACTTACTCTTGTAAATATATTTTCGCATGATCATCTATAGCTTTTTGAGAGATAAAATCAAATAGTATTTTTTGTGCATTTCCGCTTGTAGTCATATTCGTCCTAGTCATACCTGGGCATATACAAACAATACGCATACCAAGTTTTTCATTGTGATCCTATAGTAATAAATACATACGTTCGTAAAAAGTGTTAAGAATGATTTAGTTATAATTAAATTCCCTTAACATACTATAATTAATTTTATATTTCAGAAAAAGTTCGTCTGTTTTTATATCACATTCTTCATCGTATTATTTTGCATGCAATTTAGTAGTTACCTTCAGTGATGTAACGAAAGAAACAACTGCATGTTTTGTTGCATTGTATACTGGGAGTATCGGTATATTTATTAGTCCATATATCGAACCAATATTGACGACGACACCTCCTTTACCAAGTTTGTGCATTCCCATACGCTCAATTGCATATATAGTGCAGTGTACAACCGATGTCTGTAATTTTAATCGTTAATGTTAATTTAATAAAGATTTAGATATACGTATATAAAGATGAATAAATAAAAATATAAAATATTTGAGATTAATATAATTTTTTAATTTAAACAAAAAAAATAATGCTTTATATTTGAATTGTGTCTATAATTGCATAAATACCGTGTGTTTAGTACAATAAATTGTACTAAAAATACTTACAAAATTGACGTCGATTACTAAATCTGAGTTATTTTCATTGCAGATACCTGCATTGTTGATAAGAATGTCGACATTCTCTTTCAGATTTGTTACATCGTCGTAACGGGCTAAAGATTTCGATTAAATTAATAAATAATTTACAATAAATTTAATATTTTTTGTATTTTTATTACGTTCATTTACCAATGAATTCTTTAACATTGACTACATCACAATGGTAATATCCGAATTTTAGCTTGGTAAACTCTTGCTCTAATTTTTTTAAAGCATCATTCACTACGTCGCTGTTAGCTTCATGTAAATCAAATATAGCCACGTACTAGAAATCATTTTATTAGTAACTAATAAAGAACAAATATTTTAAAATTTAATTCTCCTCACTTACCTCTGCTCCATATCGCAATAAGTGCTGTGCAGTAACAAAACCAATCCCTCTTATCCCACCGGTTACTATAGCTACTTTGTTATTTATGTTCATGTTCTATTATTGCGAATAATTTTAATTGAAATATTTACTGTCAACTTTATGCGATTCACGACAGTAGTGAAACTTAAAAAATACTAAATTTACCGTTCGATGAATAACGTAAGAAGTGATAAATAATATCTTCCGATAATACTCGTAGTGGATGTTAGTGGAGTATTTTCTGGTTGGATTGTTATTGCACGATTAAAAAGTTGTGACGTAATTGACAGTATGCTGCGTTGCTTATGTGGCAAAGTTTTAAATCTTTCTTTCTCGATCTATATGAATATCATTTAATAAAGTTAAATCGACGTAAACAACTGCGATTGTAGAAATTTGTTGATATAAATAACTTCGTATTAAACGTCAACAAATTAATATAAATAATCTGGCAGCATTATTTTATCAAACACTAATACTTGATTTTCGTCAGCATTCTTTTAACGCAAACGTATTTTCAAACTAACGATATTAATAATTGGAAGTATTTAAATTAAACAAGATTATAAGATAATAATATTTCTTTATAGATTGTGGTAAAGTTTCTTTGTGATTTTTACGATACATATATTCAAAATTAATTCTTAAGCAAAACTTTGAAAACAATGTGACGTCACTTTGGATGGAATATTTTGATTTCTTAACGTATTGATACAACTCAAAAGTTCCTTGAGAGGATGCCGGTCTCCCCTTAATAAGTAGGAACGTGTGTAAATTTATTTATCTTTTTACATAAAAAATAAGATGCACGTCGGCATAGAAGATAGATCATAATTGAATCACTAGATTCATGTGAGTTTTATATATAATAATTTTCTCGCTCATAAAAGTCACGTTCAAGTTATTTTGGAGTTTGTTGCGCAAAAAATAAGCAAATTCAGTCTCATTTTTTTAGACCCTTTACCACGAACCCGTACACCAATCCCAAATTAATTTTGTATACTTCTCTATACCTATATATATTGATTCTCACTATTAGTGTAAAAGTTTTTTAATTAAGTGTCATTTTAATTTATTGTATTACAATTTTATTAAATATACAATAACTTTTTTAAAATAGTAAATAAAGACTAAATGATTTAAAAAAATGATAGATTTATTTTGCATACAATAATTTTGACTTAAGTTATTACAATTATTGTGAATTTCTTAATATCAAAACTTATTGAAAGTTCATACAAAATGTTTTTAAAATGGAATGCGCATTTGTTCTACGTTGTCTATTTCTTCTACAGCAAATGGAGGTTCATCGTTTTGCACAAACCAAACATTACCAGCCTCTCCTTTGTTGATAATTTCGACTATGGCTAAAGCCACGTTTTCTGGCCTGTGAAAAAAGATAATTTTTTAATATTCTCAACTAAAGATTTACAACTTATATGAAATAGGTATTATGGATCTATTAAAATGTAGCAATATTTGATCAAAAACTATTTCGACCAATAAAAAATCAGTTGATATACTACAATAAGTACAAGTATTGAATTTAACAAAAATGGTTGCTTTAATTAAAATAATTTCAATAATAGAAAAACATTATGTAAAATAAAATACATCATTAAAAAAAATTTCAAGTTAGATTTATGCAGCTTATATTTTGTAATAAAAACCTTATAATTAATACTTACTTTTGCTGATAACGACTTAGTGATTCTTCAATTGCTGTTGCTGGTACAAAATCAAACACTGATTTTTCGAAATCATTCAATAAGTTTGTCTCAGTTAAGCCTGGACATAAACAAAGAATCCGAACTCCGATAGTCTTGTTGTGCTCCTGTTGACAATATATATAAATAATAAACTTCTAAATATAAAAATTATTACATATCATAAAATATAATGAACGAAGTAATCATATTTAAATATAATGAATCTACATAACTGAATCCCTAGAACCATGTGAGTTTTATATATGATTATTTTCTCTCGTTTCAAATTCAATCTCAATTTTCTTTTTATATTCAAAGTTTAAGTATGTCAATATCAAATATCAGCATATGAAAAAGTGGACATTATTAAATTTATTTGTCAGAGTAACTAAATTTCTTTCTAAAACTGCTCAATTTTGCGAGGTTCCCATTCTAATACTAACTAATTGCTGCTTTAACCACATATTTGTTTACTTTTCATATCTTTTAGACATCATACTTTTGATATCTAAAAATGAACTCTAGCACCCACAGTTTTATCTTATAGGTTCCTATTTCCAAAATATAGCTTTTTATTCTTATTCGTCGTCGTCGTCGTCATTGTCGATCAGATCTAACTTTTGCATAACTTGTAAAATGATAATCAGAGCTAGAAATACCATTTTTATACTAAAATAATGCTAATCGGACATTTCAAGAACTCTCGTGGAATTTTAAACGTGGTGTTGCAAAACTTTGCAATAACTTTGCTAAACATTGCCGAAGATATCCAAAACTTTGCCTAATTATCGATAATGAGACTAGCCGCAATGTTATAGGCAAAGTTTAGCAAAGTTAGGCAAAATTTTACAAAGTTTAGAACAAAAATTTCTCTATTAGAGAAAGTAAATCATCTAGGAACTAGGAACTATCTAGGAACATGGATCAAAGAGATCAAATTGTGGCGGCTAGAAATCATTTTAAGGTACCAAAAAATACCTGAGAGAATCAGACATGAATACCGCGACTGACAGAGTAATAGCTTTCCTTGTAACTGTTGTAAGTAATTGTTCCGTTAAAAATTGTTACATTACCTTCATAGATCGAACAAAAGAAACAACAGCGTGTTTCGTCGCGTTGTATACTGGAGTCGTTGGTCGGTTGACTAATCCAAGGTTAGAGCCAATGTTGACGATAACACCACCTTTATGTTTTCTATGTGTTCCCATACGCTCAACTGCACTCATGGTGCAGTTCACGACTGCTTTCTATAATTAGTAGTTATATAGTTATACAAATGACACATTAACATGACAAAATAATGTATTTTGTAACTAATGTAAGATATCTCAACTATTGATACTTACGAAGTTAACATCAATCGTTAAATTGATATCTTTATCTTTAGCAATAGCTGCATTGTTGACAAGAATATCAACATATTCCTTACGTTCGATAACTTTTTCGTAGCAAGCTTGAAAAATAAATTATGCAAAGTTTATTTGTAAGCATATAATATTCCCAACAATTGCTGATTTCTCCAACTAATTACCTGTGAAATCTTTCACGTTCGTCACATCACAAATATAGTATTCAAATTTTCCTTTTCCAAATTCTTCTTCCAATTTTTTTAAACCATCAATAACCACTAGATTGTTAGTATTAATCACATCAAAAATAGCTACGTACTGAAATAATTAGTTATATTAATAAATAAGGATGCTGAAAATATTTCAATATTAGACTGCTATGGCTGAAACTAAACGGTTTTAAAAAATGAACCGGTTTTTCTTGAAAAACTGTCCAGAAATGTCTGGCACGATTCTAAAGAATGCTTACATTTCACAAAAAAAGTTTGCAAATTATTTTTTAAAATAAATACCATAAATGTTTTATACTATACATTTATCTATAAAATTATTGCTTTTGTTAGAGTAAAAGTTTATTATTCAATCGCAAAATAATATTTTTAACCAAACCGCTGATAAATGGCTCAAAAAAACCGTGCATTTGTACCAGAGTAGGTTAAAGACACAATTTATTGCTAAGCAGGTAACTTACGGATATAAAAAAGATTTTCAGTAAAGAGTAGAAGTTTATTTAATTAATTTAATTTACTAGTTTACTAGTATAAATTAATGAAAAGACAATAGGTGAATCATTTTTGTAATTTACTTACTCTTGCTCCATCTCGTAATAAGTGTTGAACAGTAACGAAACCGATTCCTCCTATTCCACCAGTCACTATAGCTACTTTGTTCTTTACAAACATTTTTTGTAGTAAAATTTAACGTTAGACGCAATTTTATATTTCGCAGTTTTTTATTTAATATTTTTGTGTGGCCTTTTGAATGATGTATCGAGTGTTAGACGTATAACACTCGCAAAGGAACTGAAAGAATTGTTTACATCGTACCATTGCGTAGTATCTCTAAGGTAATATATAAACGAAGAGATAAAGTCTCACGATAATATCTGTGTTATTGTATAATCAGTTAAATTTAATCCGAAAAAAAATAATTTTCATTTATATTTAACTTGTTTTCAGTTTATTATACATTTGGTTGATTGCAAACAAACATAAATTTTTATTATATCTTATAAATAATGCTTTTAAATTGGTTGCAGTCATAACTCGCGAACAAATTAATGAATCGACTCCAAATTTTGAGGGCATACTCACAAGGAGAGTCCACGACATGCGGGAAGCGGTTTTCGAAGAGGCTTCAGGAAATGGTACCTGGTACCTAAAAATGATACCTAACACCCGTAGTTTTGACTCATAGGTCCTTGGGGTCAAGATATGACCTTCTGTATTAAAAATACTCGTTATTTAAGTAGAAAATGGTGCCTATACTTCGTATCATAAGTCTGCAAGCTTTTTGCTAGAGAATTGATGTTACAAGAGAAAAAAATGACTAAAGGAGCTTTAATTTAAGCTTCGTTTCATGTAAAAATATTATTCTGTTGCAAAGTTATGAAAGTTGCAAAAATGATGACGAAAAATGAATGGAAAATTACTCAATTTAAAGAGATGAAAATCCTCCATTTTGTGTGCGTTTATCGTCATTATTTTTGATTGTTCATAACTTTGCAACATAATAACATTTTTATACGAAACAAAGCTTAAATTAAAGCTCCGTTCGTCAATCTTGTTATCTTGTTACATCAATTCCCTAGCAAAAAATCTTGCAGACTTATGATACGAAGTATAGGTACTACTTTTTAATGAAATTACGCGTATTTTTAATACAAAAGGTCATATCTTGACCTCAAGGATCTATGAGACAAAACTACGGGTGCTAAGCATCATTTTTAGGTACCAGAAATCACTTCCTGAAGCCTCTTCATCTATATATAATATAATATAATGATTGAAGTAGGCAAACAAAACACAGGATGATAAAGAATTCGCGTGGATGCGTTTACAAGACTAAAACTAAATATAATTAAAAAAATTAGTAAAAGCCTTTGCTCAAAAACGAGATGTTCAGTCGCTAAAATGGAGAAGAATAATTATAAGACAAAAATAAATATAATAGAAATTGACATTGCATTGTATTAACTCGCGTATAGCAGAAAACACTAAACATCAGGAAGTATAATGAAAATTGGGGGGCGTTTTGGACATATAGAACCTCGGTTATCTTTCGATTTCCATATATTTAGTTTTTCCTGCTATTAGTGAGTGAATACAATGCAATATCAATATTTCTATTATATTTCTTTTTCTTATAATTATTTTTCTCCATTTTAGCGCGATTGAGAAACTCGTTTCGGAGCAAAGGATTTAGCTCAGTTTTATTTTATATTATTTTCATATTAAAATATTTTTTTTTAATATAAAAATAAAAAGAATAAAAATATGTATTTATTTTATAAAAATTCTGTTTTTAAAAAATATATATTGTACATGTCATTTTATACTATATTTAAATAAAGCTGGGTAAAGAATGTTTATAGTATGATACAATTTACTAATTGAAGACATTCTGTCTCATTAAAAGTCTGAATATTCCATTAAACTTCGATGAATCATGTTTGAACGTCAAAATTATCATTACTTCACATGGCATATCTAAAAATTTTGAAAAACAAATATATATTTTATAGTCTGACTTAGAATTAAATTTTAAATAAATATTGTTTGTGACATCTCATGTCACTATATCGCTCACTATATTTAATAAGTCTTAATAATAATAGATCGTAGTTATCATTCATATACATATATGTACACGTATGAATAATTGTATTTATACAAATATGTACATAATGATCCCCTTCTCGGTCAGGTCAGAGTCACCGAAATTTGTCAGTCTCTCATTGGGCGAGAGGTACTGACGTATACCATCTTCACGCTCAATATGCGAGGTTATAAATACCTCGCGCACCACTTTTTAGACGCTTATTAGGATCCCAAATACTGGCCTCGAGATGGCCAAGCAAGTTCGAACTTAGAACCCTCGACCGAGCGTTTACCTTGACTTGAGGTGACCGGAAGTCTAAGATCATCGAGAGACGAGGAGACCTGGAGCCTCAGCACCGTCGTCTAATAGCCCGTCGAAGTCTTCCGGCGTCAGCGAATACAGCTCAGCGACAAAAACCTCGTTAGAATCCCAAATACTGACCTCAAGAAGGCAATGCGAGTTTGAGCTTACAACCCTCGAACGAGCATTCTTCTTCTTGACTGGAAGTAACAGAAGACTAAGAACAGCAGCTAAGTTGCAACGCGACCGCAGCGTGTAGTAATAATTATCTTAAAGTTAGTCTTAAAGATAAATAATATAATAATAATATATTATACCCGAGTTAGGGTTTAGAACCTCTGGAACGAGCGAAGGTAAACTCAATTAACATATGTATAATCGGAAACTGCAAACTCAATTAGAATATAGATATTAAATAAATTAAAGTTCCAAATAAAATATCTATATTAATAATATATTACCTCTCTCTCTCTCTCACCCAATATAAATTTCGTATTAATACTTAACTAATGCATAAAGTTCCTTAAAAATCATTTGATCGAACCTTTTATAAACCAAGAAAAGTACATAATAATAATAAATAACTATAAAGAACAACAAGGTTCAAGGTAAGAAGAAATATTATTCGCTGAGAGCGCTCGCTCTACCGCTCAGCCGAGAACGCCTACTTACATCCGCACAATAGTTATCGCTCAATAGAGAGCGCTTGCACCTACAGAGCAATCCATCGCTCAGCTGTCATACAACTGAGAGCGCTTGAGTCCGTGGAACATAACACGGTCCTTCAAATACATTTTTCTATCATTTAGGTTTAACTAAAGCCATTCCACAATAGTACAGTCAAAGCTTCCGAGCATAGATTAGTTCCGCGCGTTAATAAAAATATTTGTTTCGCGATTTAGAACCCGCACAGCAGAATAATAATAATTCGGCTATAACAGTTCTATATTTCAATTCACTTCTCATTTTACAGAAGACCTTTTTATTGTTGAAAATTTATTGTCAAATGGATATTCCAAGACAGTTACTTGCTTTTTGGCAGTTCTAAGTTTATAACCTTTTGCTTCGCGTCATTCCTAAGCTGCATAAGCATAATATTACACACATACATCTGCATATAGAGAAGTGTATATTAATTAAATCCCAACTAATGAGTCGATATGTACCTCGATATTTATGCTAAACTACATAGCTATAGACTAAGTCACATCTTTATAAGGCAGACAGATAAGGATGTCTTGAATAAGAAGAAGACGTTTATCCTCATAATAGTGCTTTCAAATACAAAATATCTCACTAAGATTGATAAATGTTGAAAAACAATTAAATGGGGTAAGTTATTTGATTTATCATTCCCTTTATTGTCAAATAAGAACATACAATTTTTTTATATCTGACAGGTGAATGAAGATACTTATTCATCCATTGTGCTGAAACTTAGAATAAGCACCAATAACGATGAAAAATAATAGTCATATTATCATAAAAACTGGGCGAACGAACGTACAAACACAAGAGTTTCGCTACAGCTGAACCATAAAAAATTTGGAAAATAAATCAACCGAATGCACTGATTCTCCATAGTTTAATGAATGCAAAAATAACGAATTCAAGTACACGCTAAGAATTTATCCAAACGATTTCAATTTCAATTTTAAAGATAACGTGTCTTGCTTTAATTAATAAAAATTTAAAAAAATACCGTGATTGCCTTATAGTATGTACACTCGATAAAGAAGGAAACGGAAGCCTTGTTCAAAGACAACCAGGGGTCTTATTCACTAACTTCATCAGGCGAGATATAATAATGCTTAACGGCGAATGAAAGTCTGTATTGCGCATGCTCGAGTCAATGTTTTTAGGTTTGAGTAGTAGAATTTCGTCCGATATAATATGTATATCGTTGTTAAATCAGCGATTAGCAAACAAATCGTCTGTTAAGCACTGTTATCTATGGAAATCCAGACCTCAGAATCATAAAAAGATAATTTTTTTTATTTTTAAATTTTAACCCAAGCAAAACAATTTTTATTTAAAGAGTAGATTTAAATAATAAACCCATAAGCTATACACCTTACTAACCGGAAAACAATAATTGTCAATTAAAAATAAATATTGAAATAACAAAACATAAAATTCTACTAACCTAAGAACAATCATTTTTATTAAACAAATAAGTTTGAATAATAAATCAAAAGTATGTAATTTCAACTAACCCAGGGGCAGCGATTTTCAATTAAGAAATTTTTAAATACAAAAATGATAAAGTATAAACCTTATTAACCGAAGGACAGCAAATTATAATTGAAAATAAATGTTGAAATTACTAGTTATAGGGGAGACTTGCACAAGTACCGGCACCCATAGCTATTATAGCTGTAACATTTTAATATGTAGCGGAAAATTAAAATGAATGAATGAATTATTAATAGAAATAGAAAAATCATATTCTTGGGATTTAAAGAAAGTTTTTCCCTGTGCCGCTTACTATGAGTATTTAGTAAAAAATTCTGGTCTAGATGATTAATAATAATACTAAAAACACATTCACATGTTGGAAAATAGTATTTTTATTAAGAATATATGAGGAAATCCACGAAAAACATTCAGTTATAGCGTTCAAAAATAAAAAAAAAATTCGGGCACATCTTGGGACAACTTTTTTCTTGTTCTTAGGGCATGCAGAATACGGCAGAAATAGTGTTCCGATGAATTTTATCTTGGTCCAATGTTTTTTCGGCTACCCAAATTCTAATTTTTCCCTTTTTTCAAATACTTCCACCCGAGCGGTCATATTTAACGATTATTTTTTTTCATTGAAGATCTTTTCTTCTACTTTCATGATAGTTGATCACAATTAACATTTTGTCATATGATTAGCTATATATATATATATATATGTTAATTGAAAAATAGCAAAAACAACCATTACCGTTAAGCATATATATAGCTAATGAACTAACAAAATGTTAAATATAACTTACTACAATGAAAGTAGAAGAAAAGAGCTTGAATTTAAAAAACGTTAAAAACGATCACTGGGGTGGAAAGTTATAAGCATTTGAAAAAAGAGAAAAATTACTTGATTTTATAAAAGATTTGAATTTCTATGATTTTCTCTACGTAGATAACTTTTTACCTAAGCATCCGTTTTGAACGATTTTTTTTTAAATTGAAGCACTCAGGGGCCTGCGGCGGCTCAGTCGGTAGAGTGTCGGATTCCCACGCCAGTGACCCGGGTTCGAATCCTAGTCTCTGCCGATTGATACAAGCACCACTGTAAAAATTACATGTGCTTTGTTTACAAACACACCGCAGACCCCCGTCGTCGATTAGCACCACATGGGAGCACAAACATGGCGACGTTAAATAAAAGAAAAAAAAAAAAAATTGAAGCACTTTTCTTGTACTTTGATTATATTGATATGATTTTTTCGTCGTGCCCCCTATACATTGACTATATGACGTTGAACAATGGCTACTTTTTGTTAATTTTCCCTATGTTAAATTTCCTTAAGAGAATTTGGGTAGTCGAAAAAGCAGTGGGCCGTGACCGAATTCGTGAGAACACTTTTTTTGCCGTATTCTGCATGCCCTAAAGAACAAGAGAAATGTTGTCCCAGAGATGTAGCCCTAAATTTATTTATTTGAAAAACATAAAGATAATATTAATATTAGAATAAAAATAATTAATAATTCATATTAAAATAATTAATATTATTATAAAAATAATATTAATATTATTTTTATGTTTTTCAAGCATTTGAAATTTTAAGATGCAACAAATTTAAGATCGTTCAATCTTAAAATAAGATTTTCTTTTTGTAGTGTAATCTACGGTCAGCTAAAAAAAATTTACAATAAAAATAAAAACTGATTCCAAATCTCCGATATAAATGACGAGATAATGATATCAAATAACTAATAATCATAAGAGGTCATGAGAAATCTTAAAAATGATAAAGAAATTAAAAAAATATTCCACCCCTTTCCACGTGTAATCATCACAAATACCTGTAGTGAAATCTGGAGTTTCAATAAAAGAATTTTCTTCCATGACGCAACCTTCAAAAAATGTTATGTCTAACATTATAAAGTGTATTTAAACCCATGGGCTTATATACGAGTATTTCTGAAGCGGCACCTTTTTCCAGAATCTTATTATTTGTTTCCATATAGTAATATAAGTTTAACTTCATTTCTGCACTACTGACTTTATATATAGGTATCTTTGTAAGATATACTTCAAAGCAAAATTTATTTGTTAAGTATGAATGACATTATATAAGGTGTTATTTTGAGCAATATAATATATTAAATCGACGTATGATTAATTTTCTTTATGCCCATCTCAACGAAAATGGCCACTTTTTGCCCTGAAAAGCGAGACCAAAACTACACTTTTTGCCCGCAAAAATGATTAGCGGGATAACGTTACTTGTTTAGTAGTTTATTTATTTAAATGCACCAGATGCATGTAAAGTTAAGAAAAAAGTAATTTTACTGTCTTTTTAAACGATAAATTCGATTTAAATATTTATTTTTAAACTGAATGCTTCTTTAAAGAACTTTTCACTGGACTGACAAGATATATAATGAAGGTAGAATAGTAGAAGTACAATATTAACTAATTATTTGTAGAAAACAATACTAATAAATAAGTATATGTGAACTTTTTTTAAAAAATGTATATAAGAGTCACAAGTAGGAATCGGTTGCATTTTAATTTGTGAATATTATAATACAACTTTCTTTGAATAAAGCCCTTATATAAAGCCCTTTTATAAAGAACGGACAAGACATCAAAACTAGGGGACATATTTCGAAACAACCATACATAAACAGAATACGCGCATTCAAAGGTCGTTTTTGCATAGTTTTTTATTTTTTACTCAGAATAGAAAATACTTGATATTCTGAAAATTTTGCAGATTGTTGCTTACGATAGTCCGGTTGTAGTACTATTATTTTGAGATTCATATAATGCCCTGTTACCTTGTAAAACAAGAGGGAGAAGAATTGTTCAACTTTTTGACAAACATCCATATACACTACTTGTTTGCAGGTATCAAAGCTTTCAAGAGAAGAGTTAACTGAAAATTGTAATTCTTGGTCCGCAAATTGGTACCTTTTCCAACCGGATGCCGAGTTGGTGCCTTTTCCAACTAGACGCCGAGTTGGTACCTTTTCCAACTGGCCGCCGAATAAGTACCTTTTTACACGGAGCGTACGATTTATTGTTACTCTTAAGTTCATGATTTAAGGTTGTATATGGTTTAATATACAGATAAAGGTATTATCAAGTATTTACAGTTAAAAAATGTTTCAGAATGATTGCTTTTAAAGAATCATTTTTATAAACTAATAAAAGCATTGTTTTTTTACGGTTTAAAGGGGGTTTGTCTATTTATACATAGAATCCTCGAAGATATTAGCATAATCGTATTGTGCAATTGTTACTAATACTGTCAGTAATAGTTACACTATGAATCGTAATATTGTTTTAATTAAATTTTATATTTCGCATTCACCGATCATTAACAAATGACAGCTTGTGGTTGAAATATGGATCGTGAAACAAGAAAAGAAATAATATAGCTGACTTGAATCCCTAAACGGTTAGTAGGGGGGGCATTTACCCTACATATCTTCTATTTTAGAAGAAAAAAATTTTGTTTTATTATTATAATGCAAGGGCGCAAAGACGCTAACCTTTATCCCCATTTACTATATTTATAGTCAACATATATATGTATGCTTTCATGGCGCCTTAAAGGGAACTCCACTAATTTTTTACCAAAAAATCGAAAAATCTTTTTGTAACACATGCACGATTTTCGCGCTTTTTCGTGCATTTCAAGCGGACAAGAAGTGGCCGCTTACCGACCGACGACATAAATGTTCTTCACCGCCCGTCCGCTCGTGCGGGCGGTAAAGACTTTTGAGCTCACTACAGCGTGCGTACGTGCCTGTTACAGCGTACGGTAAAGACTTTTAATTCATAAATTAAAATTAATTAAATTATCTTATCTTTCATTTACCTGAAAAACTTTAATATGCGATAATAATTATTTCATATGTGTATGAATGTATATCTCTATGTGTGTATATATCGGTGTGTGCATGTATGAATCAATGTATGTGTAGGTATACATATTTCATTTCTTAATAGAACAGAACGACAGTTGCACCGTGTCGAAAAACGGCCACATTTGGTTCCACTTGATAGACACGTAAAACCGCAAAAATCAATACATGTGTCACAAATAATACGGTGTGCACCATGAACGAGAGGCTTTTTCCGCCCTTGTGTGTTTACTCGTCTTTGGCTCGTGCTTGCTCAACTCCGACTCGTACAGCCAACTAACACAGGCAGAAAAAGCTTATTTCTCGCCCTCGATACGCAATATACTATTATTACATATTTCTAATGTTTATAGTTTTATGAACATTTTGAGGCAGCCAGTTGAGTGAAACAATTTACATTGGATAGCATACAAAATTAAAACTTTAAACGTGAGTTTCTCTAAATTGTGTTTTCTAACTTCAAAAAGTTCCTTGCACAATCCATAACCATGGATAATTTTGAAACTTCCAGAAAATATCGGTTAAAGTATTGTGAAAAGATCTTAATATTTTGTTTGAACAAAAGTTAATTTTAAGTTAAAAAATATTCTAGAATTTCTTAAAATAGAATTCGTCCAATTCGTATGTGCAAGAAACTTTTCTAAAAACCCTTGTTTTTATTACAAAAATGTGTATTTTCTCTAATAAATAGAATAAATTTGAGTAAAATATTCTCAAAATTTGTTGTTGTAAAGAGATTTTTAAAAATCAGTGGAGTTCCTCTTGCGTTTATGTACATAAATACTTATACAAGCGATAGTGTTCGATATAGGACGACACTTTTCTCTTCACAACTTTAAATCTTATGTTTGCTTTTACAAAGAGATCGCATGCGACGTATAAAAGCATTGTATTGATAAAACTTTTAGTATAAGTCGGACACTTCAACTATTTTCTTAAAGATAAACGCCTACAAAAGTAATCACAAGGTTAATAATTTCTTAACGATTTATGACATTTAAAAATTTAATTATAACACTATAAGACTTCCAGAACCATACAATAAATTTGTTTGCGATATATTTTTATCGGTACGTGCTTACAGGTGACCGACTATTAGATTTTTATAATTTTTGGAAATTTTTGGTAGTCAACCAGGACTAATCGCTAAGCCAGGTTCAAAGTCACTTTCAGTTGTATTGATCATTATAATTAATTGTTATATCATTTAATTCATTTAATATTTAGTCAAACTTTCATTTGAATACAAAGTTTCTCTTAAATGACCGACTACTATTACCCTATACAACTAAAGTTCGAATAAATTATTCCAAAAATCTCGTGTGTGAGAGTTAATATGTGAGTGTGTCTATGTGCGCGAGTGTGTATGTTAGCATATTAAGGTGATGCTAAACCCACCCATCACCGATTATTACAAGGACCCACTGTCTCCATTTAATTTTCAATTTTGAGCAAATATCTCTATGGAACTTTGTTGTCCTAATCAAAAAAAATAACTTTACATAGAGATATTTTCTCAAAATTGAAAATGACTCGAGAAAAGTAGTTCCCGGTATTTACCGGTAATAGGGGGTTTAACATCACCTTAAATGAATTATTACTACGTATTATTTAATAAGAGAGGACTGTTTATACGTTTTAAACCACGTACGATCAAAATTATTGACTTTTTCAGAAAATTTTCACAAAGGTATTGAAACGTATCATATGAAATGAAATTCAAATAAGTACATGAACCATATTAAACTTCAGAGTTAGAATAATTATAATAATTAAAATATAAAAAGAATTAAGTTTCCAATAATAATCGTGAAATTTTGTACCCTTATATTAAAATCCAGCGCGAGATATCGAATCTAGAAAGATGTATCGAATTTTCGATTTCTAACTTAGATATTTCGATTTACAAAAAAAAAATTGAATGTTTGGGTAGATAACCTCAGCGCGCGGAATGCGCCATCATCTTCTCTAGTTGTATTTTAATAAGGCGATATAAATAAAACGAAGTAAGCATTATCATATCGATTTGGATACATTTATCAATTAATTTTACCAATTTGGTATACAATAAAAAATTAAATTTAAGTAAACCCATGAATACGAATACATTTTTACATTCTTAACAACACCGCCTTAGTAACATCTGCCAACAGGTCGGAGGATAACGATTTCATAATCGCATTAAAATTCTCCATCGCAGCAAAATCACTGCCGTGCTTCTTGAAGAACCTCATGGTAGCCTCGCGCAGCTCGCCAGTATCGTGGCGATCTATGAGCGCGAGCACTTTTCCGACGTTCTCGAGGCTCAATCCGCTAATAAGCACCTGCTCGCACATAGCCTTCAAAGTGTCGAGTTCGTATTTATCCGCCACGACCAGCAACTCGCCGGCCAACTCTTTCAAATCCTTGACTTTTCCAGCGTAAATGAAGCGCAGCACCTCGCGCATCACCTCGGGCTCGACGTCTTTGATCTCGACCGTGTTCTCCTTGTTCTCTCTCATCTCGTGTTCGAACATGGCCGAGAAGACGCGACTTCTAGCTGACAGGATGCTCTTGTGCGCGCTGAGCTCCACCTCGCCACAGACGAGCTTGACATCGCTGAACTTTGCGGACTTTAGGAGCAGCTCCAAATCGTCGAATTCCTTCAGTCGGCGAGTTAAGGCCGTTATCTCGTCGACGATTGCCGTACTTGGGTCGGGATCCGAGTCGTGAAAGAAGCCGTCCTCGAAGTTCATTTGGCACTCGATCGTTAAATTGCCGTTCGTCAGTGCATTTTTGAAAACGTCTTCTTTCATTGCAAACTGCAGGAGGCTGAGTGTGATATTGTTATTTGGATAAATGGTAACGAATGATTCGTACCCGATATCTTCCACACCCTGTTTATCTAGAAGTGACACTTTCATATTCATTTCCTTTTCAGTCGTGGGACTGGAGATTCTTTTAAGAAGCAAACACAAGCTATCAGGATAATTCGTGCTAGTCGGATAGACTTCTAACTGCCATTCGTATTTATCGTTGTTATGAAGTACGCTAAACTTAGGAGATGTCAAAGAATATCCTGTTCCGCGATTTTTCCAATGAATGAAATTTTTTATCACCCATGTGTGCGTGAATTCCTTCACTTGTATACGCGTTTCGCTGAACTTTTTAACAACGCGTCTTTCTTTTTCTGGTACCAAATCGTTCAAATCTTTACTTTCCTCCATGATCAATTATTTATCGTTGAGTTAAATCTATAAATATATTTTCACATTAAATTACTATTTTAACTTTTCCTATTGCCACGTCTTATACACATGCGTGCATTTTAATAACCTCTCGCTTTCAATGTTTTCATGGAATAACATTTGCCTAATTTAAAGAAAAAATTACTCCTAACAAATGAAAACAAATATCTACACTGTAAAAAATCCTCTTGTAGATTTACTACTCTGAGAGTTGGAAATAAAAAGTCCTAGTCTGAGTGTAGTGTTTTTACGAGAAAACTATAAATTTACAAGCGAAGTTGTAAATTTACGTGCGACGGTGTAAGCCGTGATGATTGAGGTTATGATGGCTAATTTTTTCACACTTTATACTAGAATGAAACGCTTTATTGGCTATACCTTTGTCTTTCAAGTGACTGTATAAATATTTTCGGGATTAGCCCTTATTGTATTAGCCAAAAGGTATTCAAATTTTGAGTATAACTGGATTTTTGCATTCGTCTTACATTTTTACTTAACACTACTCTTAATGTAGTACTTTTATTAGATTTTAGAATTTTTACTAGATTTTTGTAAATTTATAAGTTTCTGTAACTTTACAATGACTGTAAAATTACTACACTGAGAGTAGGATTATTTTTTTCCAACTCAGACTAGTAAATTTACAATTTGGTTTGTGAATTTACAACGGCGGGTTTTTACAGTGGCGTGGTTTTCTTACTACTCTCAGACTAGTAATAGATTTACAATTGCCGTTATAAATCTACGAACGATTTTTTACAGTGTATAAGTAAACTCGATGTTAAAAATATCTGGTCGAATTTATTTGAATTTTTTTGAAATGTTGTAACTTCATTGGATCGAATGCTCGTTTTCGCTAACCTTATTCGTAGATTTCTAAAAATTTAACCAAATTCGACCAGATATTTTTAACGTCGAGTGTACTTATTTGCTCAACATTGAGTGTTAATGCGAAACATTATTAAAGCGTATGTGTGTAGAAGGGGCATAACATCGCAAAAATCTTGAAAAATAAATGTCTATTTACGTACCTTACCGATAAACACTCTATTTTATGTATGCACGTACACGTTAACACGCTTTCAACTCGTTGTACAATCTTATAATTCCTCGATACTTATCATACGAAGACAAAAACTTTTTCTTTGTCTATCCTGAAAATCTTTATGTCTCTTCGTGAGTAAGTAACCGATTGCGAATAGCGTTTTTTCTTCTTCCACAGTTCCACAGGTATTAGTCCTCAGGCTTACGTCTCAGACGTATACATAAGCGAATAACGTTGAATTAGCGGTTATGATTCTTTTCGATATCGCCATCAGCTGTGTAGGTCGCACGCAGCGCCGCCGCACCGACATGCACAAACGGTTGGCAAACTGCTTATTTTAAAAGCCGTTTAGGGTACGTTTCCAATAGCGTGACCTCATGATATTGTATCGCTTTTTTAAAATTTTCTTACATTCTTTCGCGTTTCATACTCTTACATATAAAGGAAATCACAAATGTGAGAAACATGTGATAAAAAATGCAAAATATTCTATAATATTTTTAAATATTCATACAATTTAAATAAACTCCTCTTTTGAATGTAACCCTACATTCATAATTTTTCACAAATGGCTCATGTATGATGAATGGCCCGATGCATGTAGACCTCAGCGCCACCTCATGGCGAAAAAACCGAAATACAATGGTGAGAAAATCAAATGCTTTTATACGGGCAGACAGTGATTTTCTTCAAATAATAAATAGAATTACAACTTGAGTCCTGTTTTACATACTGTAGTTTTTCTACAGGATATTACTCATCAACAGAAGCCTCTTATTTACTGTAAGACTAAAAAATTAACTGTTTATTTCGGAAATAAATTTTATCTAATTTACCGTAAAGGCGATATTCGCATATTATAGCGTCCAACTATGAACCATAAGAGAAAAATTAAATATTTTGGGAATAAAACGTTAAAGTAATTAATTTATTGTCGTGATTAATTCCATAGAGGTTAAGAGAAGATGATATTTATTTGTTCATAAATTATATTAAAATAATTTATTGTAATTTTGTTTATTCGCTCGATTATGAAGGTTATATACAATAGTATATAACTTATACTGCATTAGATTACAATAGTTTTTTGAATGTTTAAATAATGCGAATATCATTCTTACGGTAAATTAGATAAACATTCTTTTGGAAATAAACAATTCATTTATTAGTCTTACAGTAAATAAAAGGCTTCTGTGGATAAGTAATATCCTTTGAAAAACTTTAAATATGTAAAACAGGACTCAAGTTGTAATTTTACTTATTATTTGAAGAAAATCCCTGTCTGCCCGTATAAAAGCGTTTGATTTTCTCACCATTGTGTTTCGGTTTTTTCGCCATGAGGTGGCACTGAGGGTTACGCACACCCAGCATATTATTATAATATTTTTTTTATATAAAAAATGTCACACATAATATAATAGTTCATAAAAAATGATTTGGTATCGGTCAGCCGCACGAAGGAGTTACGTTATAATTAATCTCTTAACTGCAAAATTTTTTTAGAGTTGATTTAGTATATATTTGTTAATTAATTAACTTCGAAATTGTTATTTTGCATAAACTTCCGCAGTCTAATTATAAGTATAAAATTCTATAGGTATACTCAAAAGCATTTCATAAAAATGAATTATTTTGTCATATATAAAACAAAAATTGTATTCGAGAAAAGCATTGAAAGTGAATATATTTTTAAAAATTACATTTTTAATAACATCACTTTGGTTGTAGCAGCCAAAAAAGGTGACGATAGCGTCTTCATTATTGCTCGCACATATCTTTTAAAGCGATGAGTTCGTATTTGTCAGCTGCAACCAACAGCCTGTCCGCCAACTCTTTTACATCATTTTCATGAGGAGTTTTCAAAACGTTCGAGAAACGTTATGTGTATCAGGGACGTTAACTCCTTTACTTGAATTCACGTTTCACCGCACTTGTTGACATCGGAATCTTTTATTTGCTCTATGATCGTATATATATATATATATATATATATATATATATATATATATATATATATATATATATATATATATCCGATGTCAACAAGTGCGGTGAAACGTGAATTCAAGTAAAGGAGTTAACGTCCCTGATACACATAACGTTTCTCGAACGTTTTGAAAACTCCTCATGAAAATGATGTAAAAGAGTTGGCGGACAGGCTGTTGGTTGCAGCTGACTGATATATATATATATATATATATATATATATATATATATAAGAAAACGTTAAATAGTATTATAATTTGAATATGATACTATAATCGTCTAAAAAGATAGCATGTATATACACCCACGAGCGCACGTTTTCGATAATCTCATTGAAGGAATTTAAAAAATTCCAAACGCTTTTGACTAGATATTTGTCACGTTGAGTGTACATACACTTTGATAGCATTTCACATTCAATTTTCTCATCGAATAACATTTGTCCTATTTTTGTAAACAAATATTAATTACTAATATAAAAAATGAAAAATAAAACATTCTATGAATTCTATAGGTATACTCAAATGTAGCCTTATAATTTACTGGCATATAAGTGTTACTCAACATTGAAAATTAAAGCGACACGCTATTAAATATATTGTGAAAACTGGGCATAAATAACATGGACAAATTGTGAAAATAATACGTGTATACATATCTGATCTAAGAATAAAATATTGCACGTAGGTACACTCGACGTGGGAAATTTCTGGTCGAATGCGTTTGAAATCCTCCAATGAGCTTAGCGAAAACGTGCGTTCGATCCAATGAGACCGAATGAAATTACAATATTTCAAAAAAATTCAAATGTATTAGATCAGAAATTTTTCACGTGGAGTGTACGTAATAGCACACATTCAACTTGTTACAAAATGTTCCAGGAAATCTTTGTCATGGCTACTTTTAATACATAGTAAATAATATAAAAATTGTCTGAGAAAATTATTTAAGATTACGTTTTGATTACGTAAGGGAGTGCTCCCAATATGACCACCCATGGATATTGGGCTCACATCGCCAGGCTCACATCGGAGGTTCTTGTTTCACAATTCCGAAGATTCTCGCGAGAATAACGAAAAACCCGTAAATTTCCGTGTCGAAAGTTATTTCGCGAGGATTAAATACATGCCATGGTATATTTAAATTAAATAGATTTAAACAACATACTATTTTATAACTTTTACCTATCTTTGAAGCACAATTTTTAAGCATTTAGAACAAAAATACTCTGCTATAAACGTTAGGAGGTCATTCTGCGAGTTTTTGAAAAAAACTCAAAACCTTAATTTTTCGTTATTAATTAACATTAACTCAGATTATTAACTTTGGCCAAACATAATTTACTACGTCAAAAAGGTACATTCATACAACTAATTCCATTCAGAAATTTTTATTCTCACCTTCGTACACAAAGGTACCGCTAAAATAGCTATGGTTGGTGATACTGGGGTACTCTGCCCTAATGATGTAAAACGTAAGGAAATTTTCATAAATTCAAGACGCATATATATGCGTCATGCCGCAGCGAAAAGGTTAAAACGTAGTTGTGAATGTTACAATTTATTATTTACATTATTTTAATAAATAAATTTTACTTTTTGAATGCACAAAATCTAGACTTTCGCGATCAATTGGCCCTCTGGCGGATTAAAGCTGTATCAAGCAAGGCCTTAAAATTCTCGTAAATGATTGGTTTAGACATCATGGTCATGTCATCAAACACGCGGTAGATGCAAGCCCTTAATTTAACTTAACTTCGCCCCCGTGCTAGATCCCAATACTATTGTGTCAAACTAAAATCCGGTAATTTGCTATTATTTCCACGAGGGAAGATATATAGGGGAAACTAGGGTAAAGTGTAGATAGTAACATTAAAAGTTAAAAAAGATGTATTTTTCAGACTTTAAACATTACTTTGTAAGTTGTGAAAGAAACTTCTTATATTAATAATCATACTAGCAACTTTAAAAACGTCATGTATTAATTTAATATTATTTAGTTTTCTTTAAAAAATACTAGTTCATTTTTTCCAGGATGTATCAGTGCGGGGTAAAGTGAACTAGACGATGGAAGAAAAAAATTTGAAGATATTTTACTAGTTTTTGCATAAGAATAGATAAGAATGTTAATTTGAACATTAATAGAACTAAAAAGACATCTTAATAAGGTGATACGCTTGGTACTGAATTAGTCAAAATGTGTACACTTTTTTTTACATTCAATTACTTAATTGTTAATCGGATGAACTTTGTTTAAATTATCGCATAAATAAACTAACACCAAATTATGACTATACATTGAAATCAAACAAATGTATTCATCTTATTCATTTTAAAAAATTTAATACAGATGCTGATTTGACTCTGTTTTTGACGTTAAATGTGTCTTTTTTGTGTTGAATTAATTTATTTTTAAACTTATAGGTACCTAATCATAGGTTTCAAATGTAATAAATGTCCGTCAAACACTTTTATTTTACCTCGATTCACTTTACCCACAGACATCGATTCTTAAAAATGTTTGTTTAAAAAAAGAAAATTCTCACTTGAAGCTCTGTCTTGTTGGCAATATTAAGTAAAAAGTATTTAAAGTAATTAGAAAAAAATCTTGGAATAAAACTGGTTATGAACGTCAACAATTTTATTTATTTAGTAAAATATTAATTGTTATGTACTGAAACTCTTTAATTATCATCTTTGCACACCTAATTATTTATCACCAAAATTGAAATTAGGCATAAAGAATTATTCTTTGTAGAAATAATAAGCATATTTTAGTCTATCATTGTAAATAAAGGGACTAATATTAGAGTACAGATACTCCTATAAAAATAGATATAAAAATTACTTTTTATTATATTCTATAAGCCAAATTAGATCTCAAAATTAGTGAGTAAATATGCGTTAAATGAAAATTTTTGATTTTTAAAGAAAACTTTCATAGCGGCTAAACTCTAATCCTATGAAATTGAAAGAAACAAGAAAGCGAACTGCTTATTTCATTAAATATATATTACTAATTGAATGAAATTTCTAAGTTACAAAAATAATAAAAATCTCAAAAAAATTAACATTCCCAACCGTAACAATATTGATTTTCTGTTATTTTAAAAAAGGTGATCTTAAAAAGTGAGACAACTTATTACATACTTATTACTTAATTCCTAAGAATTTATTAATGAAATTTGACAATTTGTTAAATAATAAAAGATTAAATTTAAGTGAAACATTGAAAGTTTATACATTTTAAAAAGTTACATTCTCAACAACAGCACTTTCGTCACAGCAGCCAACAAAGGCGCCGACAGCGAGTTCATGATGTCGTTGAAATTCGCCGTCGCAGCAAAGTCCTTGCCGTGCATCGTGAAAAACTTCATCGTAGCCTCGCGCAGCTTGCCAGTATCGTGTCGATCTATGAGCGCGAGCACTCTTCCGACGTTGTTGATGCTCAGCTTACCGATGAGCTCCTCCTCGCAAATAGCCATCAAAGCGTCGAGTTCGTATTTGTCGGCCGCGACCAGCAACTGGTCGGCCAACTCTTTCAAATGCCTGACTTTGCCGGCGTAAATGAAGCGCAGGACCTCGAACATCACCTTGGGCTCGACGTCCTTGATCTCCACCGTGTTCTCCTTGTTCTCTCTCATCTCGTGCTCAAACATGGCCGAGAAAACGCGACTTCTAGCTGACAAGATGCTCTTGTGCGCGCTGAACTTCGCCTCGCCACAGACGAGCTTGACATCGCTGAACTTTTCGGACTTTAGGAGCCGCTCCATGTCATCGAGTCCCGCGATTCGGCGGGTTAATGCCGTTGCCTCGACAATTGCCGTGCTTGGATCGGGGTCAGAGTCGTGAACGATGCCGTCGTCGAAGTTCATTCTGCACTTGATCGTTAGATTGCCATTAGGCAGTAATTTTTTAAAAACGTCGTCCTTCTTTGCGAATTGTGCGAGGTCGAGTACGGTATTAGTTTTAGAATATGGCGCAATGGCAACGTATGATTCGTATCTTATATCTTCTACACCGTCTTTGTTTACGAGTGAGATTTTTATATTTACTTCTCTTTGTGTTGTAGGACTGGAGATTCGGTCAAGATACAAACGCAAGCTATCAATATAACTTGGGCTAGTTGGATAGACATGTAACTGCCATTTGTATTTATCGTCGTTATGAAGCACGCTAAACTTCGGGGAACTCAAAAAATGTCCCGATCCACGATTCTTCCAATGAATGAAATTTTTTATCACCCACGTGTGCGTAAATTCCTTGACTCGTATACGCGTTTCGCTGAACTTGTTCACAACGCGCCTTTTATTTTCTGGTATCAAAACATTCGAATCTTTACTGTCCTCCATGATCAATTACTTATTATTCAATTCAAGCTGTAAATATATATTCACATTAAATTACTATTTTAACTTATATCGCCACGTCTTAAACACAATATACATTTTAATATCTCTCACTTTCAAAGTTCTTCTCGAATATTATTCTCAATTTTGGAAACAAGAGTGTACTTATTTGCTCTACATGCTCGATACAGCCGCGTATAATTGTAGTAAGTGTTATTCAACATTCAGTGTTAATGCGAAACATTATTAAAGTGTATGTGTGTAGAAGGGGCATAACATCGCAAAAATCTTGAAAAATAAATGTACATTTACGTATCTAACCTATAAATACTCTATTTTATGTATGCACGTACCCGTTCACGCTGTCAACTAGTTGCCCAACCTTACAATCCCACGATTCTTAATAGATACATGAAGACAAAAAGTTTTTCTGTTTATCAAACAATGTCACTGTAAACCGTCTTCGTGTCCTTTTTGTGAGTAGCCGGTTGCGCTTGCGAATGATGTTCAAGTAGCGGTCATAATTATAATTCTTTTCGATATCCACATCAGCTGTTGTGCAGCTCGCTCGCAGCTCCATTGCATATATACGGACGGTTGACGAACTGCTGATTTTAAAAACTGTTTAGTTTAGGGTACGTTTCCAATAGTGTGAAATCGTGATATTCTTCATTTCTATTTATATTTTGATTTTCTTACAATCGTTTCATACTCTTATACCCTGTTGCAAAAAGTTACGTAACTTTGGGATGTAATTTTATTACATCACTCTGTTACATCATTTATGTACCTTTTGCATGTACTTTGTGGTGTAACGATTTGGCACTCTATGAATTTGTACACTTTTAAATCGTTGGGAGACTGAAAAACGGCAGTCCCCATAGGTCTAGTGACCTTTTTTGGAAGTATCGTCCGGATGAAAACACTCAAAATGAGGGACTAAGGGTGCCGTCCCATTGACTATGAAAAATCGGAGCTGCAAAAACGGAATCATAAAATCAGAATGAATTTGAAAATGGAGCCACTTTTTCCGTTTCGTTTTTTGTTAACCCACAGTCCCATCGACGAAGAAATGAGTAGAATTAGAATCGTTAATAATCCGATCAATAATATTGGGTTTTAAACTAATTAAAATAGATTTATTTGATAAATAATCCACGTGAGCATTTTTTCTACTTTCTGATGCTATATGATGTGATATTCAAGTGAATATCAATATATTAGTTATCAAAAGTTATGTTAGAATGCCGTTCTGACAAAAAGAATCTGCTCGGGACTCGAGGTTTTAAAAAACGAAACGGAAAAGGTGGCGCCATTTTCAAATTCATTCTGATTTTATGTCCATGGGACTACGTCACCCAAACTTTGCTATTTTCATTTTTAAAAAAGTACCGAGTTGTTACATCACAAAGTACATAAGTAAGATACATGAGTGAAGTAACAAAGTGATGTAGTAAAATTTACATCACAAAGTTGCGTAACTTTTTTTAACAAGGTATAAAGGAAATCACAATTGTGAGAGACTGCGACAAAATATGCTAAATATTCTGTAACTTTATTAAAAATTAATAAAATTTAAATAAACTCCCGTTTTGAATGAAACCCTACATTCACAGTTTTTCACAAATGTCTTATGCTGTTCAGACTATTTTAGATTTTTCAATTTTTTTTTAAATATTGCAATTTCCATTATAAAGTAAACGAAATTTATTGGGCCGATTGGGGGACTAGGTGGTACAAGGATCTTAGTGAATGTAAACAATTTTTATTCCGAAAATCGGTGAAATGAAAGATACATATCATAAGTAATCTATATGTATTTTACAAATTGATTACGCCAACACAATTTTAACATTCTTTTTTATTTTTTCAAAATCATAAATTTTGATTTATCTTCGTATTCCATCCTCTTACTTGATTTTGGAGAATGTTTGTTAATAAATTGATTATTATAAATATTTGACTAAATACAGGACTGAACGAAACTTTAAGACCAAACAAAATATTAAAGTGCAGTAAATGTTAAAAATTATACAAGTATGTACTTTACTTTTTATATTTCCCGTCAATTATGTTGATGATTTATTCGAGAACGCGATGCCAACAATTTTGCAGAATATACGATCATGTTATACAAGTTATCAAGTTATGTTTATCTTCTACAAAATTTGTAATCAAAGAATTAAATTCAATGTTGAAGTTTAAAATATATAATACTTAAAATGTAAAAATATTACGTTTACATAGCAAAACAATTGAAAAAATACATACTTGTATAAGTATAAAGGCATTTCATAAAAATATATCACTTTGTCTTATAGGAGAAAAATTGTATTCGATAAAACCATTGAATATGAATATATTTTTAAAAGTTACATTTTTTTAATAACATCACTTTAGTCATAGACGCCAACAAGGGTGAATATATCGTCTTCATGATTCTCTCATATTCTCCATCGCAGCAAAATCTTGTCCACGAAATGCGAGAAACTTGATCGTAGCCTCGCGCAGCTTACCAGTCTCGAGGCGATCTATAAGCGCGAGTACTTTTCCGATGCTTTTGAGGCTCAATCCGCTAATAAGCACCTGCTCGCACATATCCTTCAAAGCGTCGAGTTCGTATTTGTCGGCCGCGACCAGCAACTGGTCGGCCATCTCTTTCAAATGCCTGACTTTGCCGGCGTAAATGAAGCGCAGGACCTCGAACATCACCTTGGGCTCGACGTACTCGATCTCCACCGTGTTTTCCTTGTTCTCTCTCAATGCGTGCTCGAACATGGTCGAGAAAACGCGACTTCGAACTGATAGGATAAGTTTGTGCGCCCTAAACTCTTCGTCGCCACAGACGATCTTGACGTCGCTGAACTTTTTGGACTCCAGGAGCCGCTCCAGATCGTCGAGTCCTGCCGTGCGACGATGCAGAGTCGTTGCGTAGTCGGTGAATGAACTTGTTTTAGACTCAGACTCGTAAAAGGTGCCGTAATCGAAATACATTTTTAATTCTATCGTTAAATTGCCATTTAACAGAGCTTTTTCAAAAACGACATCTTTCTTTACAAATGGGGAAAGGCTGAGGACGTATTTATCACATGGATGAATTGTAACAAATAAATTATACTTGGTATCCTTAACACCTTCATTATGTACAAGTAGTACTTTGATATTAATTTTCCTTTGACTATCGGGACCAGAGATTCTTTGAAGATATAAACTCAAACTATCCGCATCATCTCTTGCTAGTGGGATAGAGTTCTAGTTTCCATTCAAATACGTCATCATTATGTTATACGCTTATCTTCGGAGAAAACAAACTATATCCTGCTTCACGATTTTTACAGTGAATGAAATTTTTGATCACCCATGTGTACGTGAATTCCTTTACTTGAATGTGCGTTTCACCGCACTTGTTGACAATGAATCGTTTGTTTTCTGGTACCAAAACATCAGAATCTTTTATTTGCTCCATGATCCAGTATATATGTACACCCACGTGCACTTTAATAGCATTTCATATTCAATTTTCTTATCATATAACATTTTTGTAAACAAAGCTCAATTGCTATATAAAAAAATGGAAAAAAGAACACTCTATTCGCTGTGAGCATGTGGTACAGTATATGGTATATTATTTTCAAGAATAGCGCCATCTTACGGTCGAGTGACGTGATCGGGGTAGTACAAAATACACAGGCTCTTATTATGGGCATTCAATGAAAATAATATTTTTTTTAATTACTAATGAATCTGAGAATATTCTTATGATGGTTTTTAATAATAAATAAATGTAAAATCAAGAAAAAAATTTGAGATCACACAAATTGTCAGAAATTTATAACAAATTATTTTCATTAATTGTCCATAACTAGAGCATGTGTATTTTGTACTACCCAGATCACGTCACTCGACCGTTAGATCGCGCTATTTTTGTATACGATATCTGTCGTGCTCATAGCGAAAGAGTGTAGAATATATTTACTCTGTAGGTAAACTCAATGTAGCCTTATAATTTACTGCCATATGAATATTATTCAACACTGAAAGTTAAGGCGAAACGCCAATAAAATTATGAGTATACGTAACAGACAAATTGTGGAAATAATACGTATTTTATACATACCTTACCTAAGAATTAATACAATATTGCAAGAACGTATACAATAACACACGTTCAACTCGTTGCGAAATTTTACAAATACGGGATTCAAAGATGCAAATTAACACAATAATGTTTCACTTTGTCTCTTAAAATCTGCAGTGAAACCCTTCGTGTTTCTATACTTATATCTTATTATCTCAGAGTAGGCACCAGGGAGACTAGACCAACCTGAGCGTATTGTAAGTACCGCGGACAGCGACGCCTGACGTTGAGTTTTTTCAATCTTGGGATTGTGCGTGCAGCGACCCGTACAGTCGTACCCAAACAAAGGTAAAACATACCTTTTCAATTACCTTTTTAATGAATCTGAAGTGCCACCCATGTAATATAATGATTGTAATAATAAAAGTTGAATTTCAACTAGTCAATACAAACATATTTAGAGACTTTTATATGAGGATTCTGCTCCTGTATTGTTCTATTATTGTTCCTCGTTTTAACATGCGATGTATATCTATATATGTTATGTATATAGATATACTGAATAATGTTAAATCGAGGTATAGTACAGGAGCGGAATTTCCGTATGGAAAGTTTCTAACTGTGTTTGTATTGACTAGTTGAAGACTAGCTTTTATTATTACAACCATTACATTACATAAATGATAATTCGGATACGTTAAAAGGAGAATTGAAAAAGGTATATTTTGCGTTTGTTTGGGTTCGCTCTAAAAAAACCTATTTTTATCATAATTTTTAAGAAAACGATTCAATATTTAAAAAGCTATTAAACTTCTTTTTGAAATGTTTAAATGATTTAAAATGATTTGAAATATTTGACAGAGAAATCTTAAATATCCAAATGGGGTAGTGGTTTCGATTGTAAGCTAATCAGATAATACTTACACCTGCACCGAAAACTAATTAAACGTGCTTTTCTTGAAATCACTTTTTTCAAACTTGTGGGAAATGTAACTCATCGAAATTTTTATCAATCAACTTGTTCCGGGTCTATCCGTTATTACAAATAAAACTGTACTAAAATTATAGTTGATGTTTGTTGAACCTAAAAATTTCTGTTGCCGTAAAATGATAGAAAACGTAACTTTAAAAGATATTATAAGCTACTATATTTACCTAAATACTAAAAACTATGGTAATAATTGTCCATTTGAAATGTTAGTAATTTATAAAAAAAATATTTTGAATAACTTTCCACATACATTTCAGCAAACCCGCAATTCTGAAGCTAATTGCCGCAATTTTGTCGTGGCGCTAGTAATGTGCACGTAGCCAATAACAGCTGATGTGACATCATACAAGAAAAGCTCATAGAGAGCCATGCGTCGAATAGGTATCAATTGTTCGAAGTACATTGATTGAAATTTGCGCTGTACCAATGTGTCAAACTAAAATCCAGTAATTTGCCATTATTTCTACAGGGGAAGAAAGATAATAAACGAAGATATATACGTTAATTTTATTTACAAAGGAACCGCAGTGCAAATACTACATTCGAATTGACAATGGAAGCGAATCATTGCATTATTAAAAAAAGTGGCGTGACTCACGTGAAAACCAAGCAGTTCAAGTACACTTGGACGATTAAAAATTTTTCAAACTATATCAACGAAGTTGGACAGCACTTCGATTCTCCAAGTTTCGCCACAGGTGAAAAAAATGAATTCTCATGGGAACTAGAATTGTATCCAAATGGTCGTTCCGAAAACCATCGAGATTTCGTTTCAATTCGTCCATATATCTTCGGTAACAAGTGTAACTTGAATCTAATCACCATCGTATTATCCATCATTGATCGACGTGGAAACGACAGCGTTTTTGCGAGCAAAGTAGTGGACGGAAGCAATTTTTTCGGCGGTGGTGTCTACTTCAGTGAGTTCGTGAAAAGGGACTTTCTCTTCGACGAGGCTAACGGCTTGCTCCCGAACGGCAACCTGACGATCGTCTGTAAGATGTACGATAACCAATCTTTCGTTAACGAGACCGGCCCAACGAAATGCAAAATTCTGCATCGACCCGTGGTCGAAAAACTATCGCCGACGGATCGTCGCCTCCTGCAATTCGACTACTTCGAGGATCTCTGGGACGAGTCCGAGCAGAGCAGCGACGTCATGCTCGTCGTCGACGACGACAGCAAGTTCCCCGTGCACAGATGCATTTTGGCAGCGAGGAGTCCGGTTTTTGCCGCCATGTTCGAGGGAGACGCGAAAGAGCAGGTGAAAATCGAATACATCGATGAATACGTAATGCGGAAGGTGTTGCGATTCATATACTGCGGCAAGATCGCCGACATACAGTCCGAAAGGGTTGATTTCTTGGATGCCTCGGTCAAGTACCAGCTCGACGGCTTGAGAGAAGTGTGCGAGGATGTGCTGATCGGCGATTTGAGTGTCGGTAGTGTCGGTGAAATTCTTGCATTGGTCGACAAGTATGAGAAGGTCGAGAAGCTCAAGGCTTATACTATTGATTTTGTGACGAGACACGCGAAGACATTGATCGAAGATATCAGATTTAAAGATGAGATAAAGTCGCTGTCTTCAACTTTGTTAGCGGATGTCATTAATGCATTGCTTTTAAAATTGTAGCCTCTATATTATTATGTTTCATAGTTATATGACATTGTATTAAAGTAATAAATTTTATATTTTGATATTATATTTGCTAGTATTTTGTTGAAACCAACCGTATGATTGTTCTATAAACATTTTTAAAATAAACGAATGTATTTTTATTGTATTTTTAAAGTATATTTACAATAGAGAAAAATGTAACAAAAAGAAAAATAATCAAGAATTTTCATTATAATATATAACAATTTCATTTAATATATATTAAGAGATTTTTTATATTAAAGTCATACTGTTTAGCGAGAATCTTATTCTAAAATACTTACTTGTAAAAATAATCCACAAGATCAGAAAAACGATTCTTTGATCTAAAAATTTAAATTATTCAACTTTACTATGAGTATGATCCTCATATTATTATTTATTTTTTTATCGCAACCATAGTAAATTGTACAAAACAATTAATTTTAATTATGATAGTATTTTTTTATTATAATATTTGTACCAAAAATTTGCAACAGGTACTTCATCTTTCATTTCTTAAAATTTCTAATACAAGTAGAGTCTATAGCGGTTATCATTCTAAACCAAGCAGACGTTGTTTATACTTGTATATTATAGAGAAAGGGAATCGTATGTATACACGATAACAGCTGATGATATTGTACGTAAAGTTCACAGAGACTCAAAACTCCAATACCAGTCGTTCTAAATACACTGATTAAATTGTATCAAATAATAATCTATTATTATATCAATATAGATTCAGTAACTCAACATAAATATATCGACAATTTTGATTTTCGAAAACTATAATACTGGTAAAATACAGTTATTAACTAATAATTATGGAAGCCAATCGTTGTATCATCAAGAAAAGTGGCGTGACACACGTGCGTACGAAAGAGTTCAAATACACCTGGACGATAGAAAATTACGAGCACTGTTTAAATCACCGATGTGTCGTATCTCCACGATTTACCACAGGTGAAAAGGTACAATTCGAATGGACGCTCGATTTATATCCTAACGGCTTCACCAGCGATGAGGGTTACGTTGCCATAAAACCGTACATTTATACCAACCAATACAGCTTATACCACCTCTACATCGTACTATCTATCGTCGATCGCAACGGAGAAGAAAAAGTCATGGAAAGGAAGCTCTTCGGCAGAGAACCCTTTCGCGACAGCGGTCTAGCGTTCAAGGAATTCGTGAGAAAGGATATCCTCCTCGACGAAGCCAACGGCCTCCTGCCGAATGGAGAATTGACGATCGTCTGCAGAATGCACGTCGAGCAAAGTTTCGACAACGCAGCAGTCGAAGTGAAAAGCGATCGCAAACCCGTCGTCGAGGAAGTGCCGATGGCTCGTCGCCTACTGGAGTTCGACAGGCTCGAGCGTCTCTGGAAGAGCGAGAAGCACAGCGACGTCGAGCTCGTCGTCGGCGACGACAAGTTCCGCGTGCACGGGTGCATTTTGGCGGCGAGAAGTCCGATATTCGCGGCCGTGCTCGGGGAAGGAGGAAGGGAGCGGATGGAAATCGACTGCATCGATCGCGACGCGATGACGGAAGTGCTGCGATTCGTCTACTGCGGCAAGGTGACCGGTATACAGTCGAGGAAGTGCGATCTCTTGGCGGCTGCTGTGAAATACGAGCTCGGCGGATTGAAGGAGGTGTGCGAGGAGGCGCTGATCGGCGATTTGAGTGCCGGCAGCGTCGCCGAGATGCTCGTCATAGTTGACAATTACGGAAATGTCGATAAGCTCAGAGTGGCTACGATTGATTTTCTGGCGGAGCATGCGAAGGATTTGATCGAAGATGGAAAATTCGGAGACAGCCTGAAATCGCTGTCGTCAATTTTGTTAGCGGATGTCGTTAACGCATTGATGTTAAAATTGTAAATGCTATTGTTTGTGTTTTACCTGCTGCATGATAGTATCTTATAATACATATATTTTTTTTATAAATTATTTATTGCCTCTTTATTGATTAAACCTTCTTGAAATTAGCCACTTTTATTGATAAAAGCCAAAAATTATATATTAATTTATATATAAAATATCGTTTTTTAATACTTGATTGATTACCATTATTTGACTGATCTTGCAATATTTCAATTAGTTTTAAAATATTTATAATTGCTAGTAAATAATTAAGTATAGGCATTCAAACTTTTTGGTTAAATCTTCAATGCAATCATGATTCGGTAAATGTCATTTTGAATACAACTATATACATTCAACTATATTTTCTTACTTCAAATTAAAAAAAGCCTGTTGTATCAAAAATTTAATTTGCATTAGGGTGTAGCCAGATGGAGTACAAAAATATGGTCTGTCCTCTCCGGTCCGTGTTCCATCGCTGTTTCGCTGTTCCGTTTTGAATTCAAACGTTGAGATTTGATACGTTAAAACTGTTTAAAGTCACTCCGGGTTTTCGGAAAAAAATACTCCTGGTAGTGGAGTATTGAGAGTACAGATATATAGATGCACTTTAACGTTTAAATTCAAAATGGAACAGCGAAACAGCGATGGAACACGGACGAAGGAGCGAAGAGGACAGACCATATTTTTGTCCTTCATCTGGACACACCCTTAAATTTGTATCATTGCAAAAATTATTGTAATCGTGAACATGCACACCCGAAGGAAAAGCTATCTTCCTGAATGTGCCGATTAATGATCGAATGGTGCATAGTTCATGGCATAAGTTACTTGTGCCATAGATAAGTTGCTTACGCTATGAACTGTATTAAGCGCCACGTTCGGATAGGTAGTTTTTTCCCTGGGGTTACAAACATACACTCTACGTTAAAAATATCTGGCGTTGGAATTTATTTGAATTATTAAAAAGCATCCAATAAGGTTAGCGAAAACGAACATTCCATCCAATGAAGTTGCAGCATTTAAAAAAATCAAATGAATTCGATCAGATATTTGTATTGTACAAATATTTAACCATATTTAACTATTTATATAAAAGAACTAGTATTTCATTAAATGTATTAGTTATTGAAATATTAAGTTTAATATTATGAAGAACACATTTTTTTAAATGTCAAAATTATTTTTATATCGCCAACTGGATGCGCACGCTTTGATAATTTTGCATGTGCTATATTTTTCCTACGCGTGAGCTATTTTCTCTAGTATATTGTGCGTAGATTATTGTGCGTAAGTTATTTTTGCTTTCACGTATGCTATTCCACCCTCCTAAACATACCCATTAAAAGTATTATCATAAATGGATATTTCAAATTAATAATAAATACAAATTTTTAAAAGTATGTATTATCAAAGTCTCAAATAAAATACGAAAAAAATCTTACGTTCATAATCAGGCTTGTTCTCAACTTATTATACACATTTTGGTGATTGCAAAACTAATTTGAATTGTATTGTCGAATGGCATGTATAATATTGTCAGAAAAATTAAAAGATTGAAAAAATATATGTATGCTTTTAATAAGTAGCTCAATTATTTACGCAGAAGATCGTTTGACTAAAATAAAATGGGTAGATGTATTTTAGCCGATTCGAAATTTTGCCTACTGCATATATAAACTACAGGAGAATATCTATGGGTTCTCGGAAAAACGACTTAAGTCCACATTTCATATCTTTGAGATATTAAGGTTTAAAGTTTTTAATTTCTATTTAAACTAATGTTAAACTAAATCATAAATAGTCTATCAACCTATTACCGATACGGTCACTTATTTTTACACTTTCTAAACTTTCTGCAGATGTAACTGAAAATATACTATGCAAGGATACTAAAATCGCACAAAACTCAATTTTCAAAAACAGTGGACTTAAGTCGTTTTCCGGTTCGTCACATATATATATTTGTTTATATTTATATAGTAATTATATGTTCTACATTTTCTGTGTATTCTATAATTCACTTATATAGTAAATATATTTTATATATGGAATGTTGCACATGACTTAAGGATAGTAGGCAATATCTCGAGTAGGCTAAATTACATCTACCCAATAAAATTCGTGTCAAATAAATATTCTAAGACTGTTACTTGTTTTTATTTGACAGTTTTAAGTTTATAACCTTTTGCTTCGCATCGGTGCTAAATAAATTGTATATATGCGGCTAAGTATGCCAGTCAAATCGTAACTAATTAGTTGATGTTCAAGGTACTAGTGTTGAAAAGTAATAAAGACTCATTGTAATTGGCATATGAAGATATCAGACTACAAATTACTACTAAGAATAGTAACCTGAAAAACAGTTTTTTGAGGTGAGTAATTTAATTTGTAATTCCCCGTTTCGTGACAAATTAGAGCATAAAAATTTGTTATACTTGACAGGTAAATGAGGATATTTATGTATACGTCAATTTTGCTGAAATTAAAATAAACACCTATCACAATGAAAGTCAGCAACTGTATTATCAAGAAAAATGGTATAACAAGCATACGAACGAAAGAGTTTCACTATACTTGGACCATACACAATTTTGAACATTGTTTTGTTCAACATATTTCGTCTCCATTATTTACTACTGGAGAAAATAACGAATTTGGATGGTCACTAGATATGTATCCATATGGATTCACTGATGATTCTGAAGAATACGTGTCTTTGATTCCTAAAATTCATGAAAACGAAAATGACTCACCAGAGTTATATATTACAATATCTTTTGTCGATCAGAATGGAAAAGAAAATCTTGTTCAAAAAGAACCATATTCGACTGGACTTATTTTTGAGCAATTGATTAAAAGAGATTATCTTTTAGATAAAACTAATGGTTTACTTTCAAACGGAGATTTAACAATCATTTGCAAAATATTTTCAGACCAAATAGTTCAAAATAAGAATGGCCCAACCGAATGTTCATTAGAAAAAATACCTTCCAAGCGTCGCTTGTTAAAGTTAGATGACTTGGAGCGTTTCTTGGAGACTGTTAATAAGCTTAACGACGTTAAACTCGTCGTTGACAATCAGAAATATCACGTAAACAAGAAGACTTTGCTGTTAATGCGAAATCTAATTTTCTGGGCCTTGGTGGGTTTATGTATGTGCGGGATGGTTCTAATATTTTTATCAATTTTTATATGTTACGTCATTTTCTCAGGCGTATTTATAAAAATATGATATTATAAGAAAATTATTTTCATGAATACAGTCCAAGTTCTATCGATTTCATTTAATGTTGCAGTAAACAATTCGCAAAAATGTAAAATAAAAGATCTTTTCACTAGAATGAAATTAAATTATAAATTACACATAAAGAAATAATGTCATCAATTGAATTATTGCAGGAGCCTAATAACTACATTTAATATTATTATTCCGTATATATTGATTGAAGGTGATAAATTTAAAGCTTATATCTTCAATTTCGTTATAAAATGTAAATGTACTGCTAATACGTTTTAGCTGCCGGATGGTATCCTATAATAAATTTTATTTTTTAGAATTTATATACTGTTATTTCCTTTATTAAAACTTTTTATATTTATAACTTTTTACGTTGCTCTATATATCTTACCAATTTCCCTAAGAATTAATAAGCTAAGCTGAACTGGCTAATTTTCTCCCCGGGTTACATCAACATTAAAATAAATTATCAGCGTTTCATAACTATAGAATAAATTGTTTACGTAGTTTACAAATTTTTTTTAAATTAGAATAAAATTACCTTAATATTTGCATTTTTTAAATTAAATTACAATTTTTTCTGTCAAAGTTATAAGTTTTTTAAGAAACGGTAAAATACATACATTCAAATGTGAAAAGTTCGTATAGTTTTACAGTTTAAGGCCAAGCCTATCGTTGTCAATATTTCATCAGATCTACTTTCGTTGCATGCTTTTCAGCAATAAAGTTTTAACTTGCACACTTACTTAGAAATATAAAAACCTTTTCAGAATTCAATAAATTTAGAATTTCTTGTAATTCAATGATCCGACTGACCCGCTGATCACACCAATCCCGCGCTGCCCTACGGTCAGAAAATTTAATTAGAGAAGGGTAGTTAACATTCAACGTAGATAAAATAATTAGTTTTTTCATCTCTCTGTCTCCTCCTTCTCTCTAGGAGAAATTTCTCGAGATTGGATCTCGATTTTGTGAACTCGCTCCAAGTTGTTCACATAATTGAGATCCTACTGTAAATAAAATGATAACAAAGTTTTAAAATTAAAAATTGATTTTTATAAACTATATTTTTCGTTGATAGTTAAATATTGCTATACTAAATGTACTATGCGAGTCAAATACAACTATAAGAATGTATCTATTAGTGCAACAATATTATGTTAAAAATGAAGAAAATAAATTATCAGAAAATTGAAAAAAACTATTACAACAAACGGTTATATCTTTGAAACATATGAAGGGAAATTTATTTTAAAAAATGAGATAGTCAGAAATATGGAGAAGAATATTCTGTAAAATTTGTTCAGCTCTATCTTTTTCTTTTGAAGGGAAAAAAATCTTTTTTTACAAATAATTGATTTTTAGTTAACCACAATCACTGGAGTAAATCGGCAACATTTGATCTGAAATTTTCCAAAATGGTAGCTTTTTACTATCTCTTGAGCGACTTCTATGCTCAAATCACAACGACCTTTATATTTCAAAATATTTGAGGTTATGTATTTTTGAAAGACTTTTTTGATCGCTTATATTTCGAGATTGGCACGGTCATTTTTATTCAAACAGGGCTCATTTTTTTCGTTTTCTTATGACTGTTCAAAATTAAAAAGATATTTAAAGATTCATAAACTCGCTTTTTAATATCAATTTATCAATTTTTCGATTTATCAGTTTTACTTTTTCGAGTTTTTTGTTATGTATTGCCTTAATTTTGCTTCCTCAAAGAGAAAGCTTTGTGATATTAAAGAAAAGTTTTGCTCAAAACTTTTTAGAAACATGTTGTGAGATGTAGGAATCAAAATACACTATTTAAAAAAATATGTGTATGTATTGATGTGTTGTTTATATATTATATATATGTTTCTGTGCATATGTGCATGTACATGTGTGCGTGTGTGCGTGAGCGTGTAGAACGATTAATTAAATTTAAGGAGATTAAATTTAAGGCTTACGCCAATGAATTAGTAGCGGTTTTTTTCAATGTGTTTTTTTCTTTTTGGTGTATGGATTTTCGATATAGCTTCTAAACCTTTTTTAGACATAATATAAAATACATTCGTCATATATATATATGATAATTATTTTGTAAAGAAGGGCGATATAAGTCAGATGTCGTAGTTTCTTGTTGAACGCTATTTTCTATTTTTTCTTTAAAAAAAATCCCCCCTACCCCTAACGTCACAAAACATCATATTTTTTATATCCCTGCCCACCCCTTGAGGAGTTGCGTAGTATTTGAACGCCCCCTTAGTGCCAATGAATTGACAGCCGTTTTTTTATGAATGTAAACAAAGTAACATATATCAGTCCTTTGCTTAATTTACTTGACTAATAAATAATGTACCGTATTGATAAATATAAAACACTAATATTTTTCTAAAATATATTTTTATTTCATTGACACACCAAATAAACTCTGTTTTCATTTTTCGTATACCAATAAAAATGTCCAAATGTTTCATTTGTTAAGAAAATTAAAATTAATGTAAATAGTTCACTAAATAGTTTAAATAGTATTATTTAAACTATATTAGTAAAATTAAATAGTTAAATAAATTTTATTTAAATAGTTTTAATAGTATTATTTTATTCTTTTTGGAAACAGTTTACTTTTATTTGTAATATTGATAAGTGAAATTAGACCTAATCTGAAAATATCAGATTACGCATAATTTTGCTTATTAATATTACAAATTAAAGTAAACTTTATATATGTCACCATGAACAAAAAATGAAAAGAATAAAATGTATTAAAAAAAATGATTAATCTTTTACAATTTAGATTACCAAAGAATTATGACATATCATTTGATCAAACCAAAAAAAGTCTTATAATTGAAATTAACTTATAAATTAATTTTTCTTTTTTTAATAATAAAATGTTTTTTCCACTACCCTGGTAGAAAGTTAGCTAGAGTGTCTGGTTAGCTTACTAATTTTTAGCCAAATTAATAAGCTATCAATGAGCTAAATTATAGCTAATATCTGGCTAGAATCTGCTTAAGAGTACGCGTTAAGTAAGTACGTACTTTGTCTGCAAATCTAACCTATTTATATTTTGTTTCTACAATTGATTAGTTTTTAAAAATATACATTATTATACTTTATTGAATGTTCAATATAGTATGATGCCAATATAAATATTTTTATTAACAAATAACAACTTACGACTATATAGAGGTACGCATATGCAATACTTAAAGTATTTGATAACTATAATTATTTCCCTTTCAAAAATTAGTCCATATCTTAGTCAATAAGAATTTTGTGATTTTTTACGAAAATAAAATTTTGTAAAAAAAGTTTATTGTAAAACTACAAAACTTATATTATTCTTTTTCTACTGTTGTTTTTAAAGTAACAATAATTACATAACTACATGCTTTACATTATTAATAACATAAATTTCTTTAATAAAGACACTTCAATTTTACACGGGACTTTGAAACTTTTTGTGTAAATAATACTTTTTAAATGTATGCGTCATTATATAAAGAAATAACCTATCCTTCGATACTACTAGACATTGAAGGTACATTTTATTTTAATTTAGTAAAATACTCAATGTAATATGATTAGAAATGCCTATTACTTCGATTTCTATAAAACTCTTATTACTTCCATTATTAATTAATGTATAATTATTACGTATATATATTAATTAATTACTTATTTTATCAACTTTATATTAACTAGAATATTAAGCAGAATCTAGCTAGAAATTAGCTAAAAGCATGTCGTTTTTAACTGATTTCTAGCTAATTCCTTAACCAGAAATAAAGCAGATTTAGAAGATCTAGCTAATATCTGTCTAAAAACCAGCTTAGATTTCTGCCAGGGTAGCTAGATAGACTCAAAATCGCCTAAATAGCTTAGAAAACAAAGCTCTGCAGCTACTTTTTTCATAGTATAACTTCATTTTCGCGTCTTCGGACTTTGATATTGAGTTTTATTGAACTTCACTTTTTCTATTAGGAGTTCTAAAAATGGGTCTTTTCACAACCAGCTAGACAACTCGAAATCATCTAATTTGTCTAAAAACGAGTCCTGTAGAGACTTTTTTTTTATTAAATTTGCGGTCTCGGACTTTGTTTTTAAGCGCCAATTTTTCCAACACAAGTTCTGATAATGTTTTTTTTACAAGACCAGCTATACGACACAAAATCGCCTAAATTGTCTAAAAACGGGTCCTGGAGAGACTTTTTTCCAAATAGAACTTAGGAAATTCCACATTTCACGGCTTAGTTTTTTATTACATGGCAAGTCACCTGGCAAGTCACCTGGCAAATTGGCATGATGGTATTGCATATGGCATCGCAGGTGGTTTACTATCTGACTTTTTTCAGTAGGGATTATCTTATACTATTTAAATTATAAGAAAGTTACCTAACAATAATTCAGCATCAGATTTTTATAGGTACCTTTATTTTAGTAAGTCATACAAATGTTAAGGTATAGTTGTATCACAAATGCAGGCATTGTCGAAAAAAATCCAAGAGTCTATGTATCGGTGAGAATATTTGAGGAAAATATGCATGTTACAAACTATAAAAATTATTTCATATTGATTTATATTTGTTGAGCCTAGATATTGTTTAGCGAATTAAGGCTCTTACTTCGCTACTGTAAAATTCTCCATTTTAGATTCAATTTTAATTTTTCAATGCTTATATTTCTCGTGTTAAAAAACGATAATAGTATCCCAAGTGTGAGAAATCTATTAAATCCTATTCGCCAATACAAAAATTGCATATTCTATTCGCAAATAGGATCTTTTCATATTTGGAAAAAGGAATTAATAGGATTTATATGTTAGGGAGGTAAAGTATTCACGAGTTCATAGCACGTGCAAACAGGTGCTAATGGGGTCGCCATTTTACCTCCCATAGTGCGTATACTATTTTCTTACACCAGTACCGAAAATACACATTTCTCTCCAGGCGCCCGGGAAGAAAAGTGGTACTTCGGTGCAGGTGTGGGGAATAGTATATTATGCACCTATGTGAGCCAGTACTCGCTCCGCTCGGGCACCGAACCACACGCAGGCAATCGCTGGCTCACTTTAGTCACGCGTGCAATATTCGATTTTTTAACATACCCGCCGTAAAGTTCGT
This sequence comes from Gastracanthus pulcherrimus, assembly GCA_949152435.1. Taxonomy (NCBI): domain Eukaryota; kingdom Metazoa; phylum Arthropoda; class Insecta; order Hymenoptera; family Pteromalidae; genus Gastracanthus; species Gastracanthus pulcherrimus. The sequence goes on along the minus strand of OX424575.1, from coordinate 164,840,763 downwards.
ACTCGTTCACCGCCGAAGAAGGAAAAAAGTGCTACATATTTACTACCTAATCTCACTCTAGTTCCCGGCGCCACGCGCTGGGGGACTAGAGTGGGGGCAGGGAATTAATGTAGAACTTGTTTCCCGACTCGGCGGGAAGAAGTACTAACTTTACACTGGGGTGTGTTAAAATAGTATATTATTCACCTAGGGACTAAAGTGAGCAATTAAATGCCTGCGTTGGGTTCGGTGCCCGAGCGGACCGAGGGCGTCACACACGCTGGCAATCGCTGGCTCACTTTATTCACGCGCGCAATATACGATTTTTTAACGTACCTACCAAAAAGTTCGTACTCGTTCACCACCGAAGAGGGAAAATAGTGATACATATTAATTTCCTAACCTCACGCTAGTTCCCATCGCCACGCGCTGTTTGTGCCCGAGCCGAAGGCGAGGGCACATTCACGTCACGGCGGGGACTAGAGTGGGGGTAGGAATTTAATGTAGCGCTTTTTTCCTGGCTCGGCGCGGAAAAAGTACACACTTTATGGCGGGGTGTGTTAAAAAGTATTTTATTCCCGCACATGCGGGAGTAAAATATATAAGGGAATAAAAAGCTACTTCAATCTCGCGTTGCAGGTCAATAAAGTGGCTATTATAGTTAAGTTGTGAATAAATAGTATTTAAAATGTAGTAAATAATTCGTATACAGTAACCTTGTTTGTATAACTTTTAATTGTTTTGAAACTGATATAAACCCAAACAAAGTGAAAACGTAACCTCATGTTTTCAGAATGTAAACAATACAATTATGGAAACAAATTATAAATAGAGAGAATAAGTTTATTAAAATTAGAAACTTTCTAGTATAACTAAATATAAGAATAACACTGTTAAATTTGCTTCATATTATTTTAAGGAAAATTTGTTCTTAACATAAGAAATCCTTGCTGTATACTTAACAAATTATTGAATTTACTTTATATAATTAAGAAATTTAAGTTTTAACCTTCAAGTTAATTTTGTTACTATTTGGTATATATATAGTATCCATATATGTATATGTTCTTATCGGGTTTCTAACCAGAATTCACTTTGATTTTCAGCTAAATTCTAGATAATGGATGTAGTTGAATTATAGTGTACCGACTAGAAGATATCGTCAATTTTCTACCAGGGTATCTATAGGCTCAGCATACACAAATTAATATAAAATATTTTTAATAAGTCGTAGCATACTTACATATTTACCTCATATATTTTCATCGATAGTCATAGACTCTTTAATACTATATACTAGTAATTTTTTCAATGAGGCCAGTTTCTGGCGTTTCACTCTAAAATGTATCAAATTCAGTTACCAAACGGTAATTTTCAGCACACAGTTTTTTGAGATTTTTATTATGTAATATTTAAAAAGGAAATACAAAAAATATTCAAATTTTCTACTTTCAGGTGCGTGTATTAAACCTAATTACACGATTGAATAAAAAAAGAGACATTTTGTGCGACATGCTAATTTGAATAACGCGGGCCACATACCAACGCCACGAATTTAATATATAAACGGTTAGAGGGCGCTTAAATAGCCAATCAGCTGATGTGATCAAGTCGCTATTCCAACGGATAGCACATTGGTATGTATATATAACCTCAATGTATGTTAACATTGAAGTTGACGGTTATAAACAACAGATTGTTGTTGCAGTTGCAGTTATAAGTGAAGTAAAGGAAACTCTAGTATTAAAACACTTGCAACATATCTGCAGGTAACGAGATCAAACAAAGCGGAAAATTATCATACAATATTGAGTCATTTTACGTTCTTTGTTTAAAATAGGACATTTATACTATCTAATTAAAAAAACATAAATATTTGTTTCAGTTATACAAATATATCTGTAGAAGTCGTAAGAAAAACAAAGACAAACTCATATTTACGATGGACACAAGTAACATAAACATTATCGAAAAAACTGTCATATCGCAAATTCAAGTTCATGGGTTTAAATACGTTTGGACAATAAAAAACTTTGATCGTTTTGTTGTTCAAAATGATCATAAAAATTATATTGAATCTCCAAAATTTACTACAGGTGATAATAACGATTACTCGTGGACACTTAATTTATTTCTGAATGGTTCTGATGGTCAATTTGACAATTACTCGTCTATAAGACTTAATAGTGACGACGATATCAGTGACTTGATTCCGGGCTGTGTTATATTTTCTTTTGTCAATCGAAAAGGGGAACGAAGTATGACTGAAAAACAACAATTGAAGTCTGTCTCTAAATTTGACCATTTTATAAATAAGGATATTCTTGCATGTGAAATCGGTGGCTGGCTACAAACAGGAGAACTGACAATCATATGCGAAGTGTATTACAATCAAACAATCGATCATGATATCGTCCCAATAAAACAGAATATCGACGAAGTACCAGTGGATCATCGCCTGAAAGCAGTCGACGACTTCGAGCGTCTCCTGGATACCGAAAAGTTCAGCGACGTCAAGCTCGTCGTCGGCGATAAGGAATATCACGCGTACAAAGGCATTTTAGCGGTTCGAAGCCGCGTTTTTTCCGCTATGTTCGAGCACAACATGAAAGAGAATCAGGAAAATGTCGTGGAGATCACCGACGTTGATCCCCATGTCATGAAGGAAGTTCTGCGGTACGTTTATACGGGAAAAGTTAACAATATTAAGGAGTTGGCAGCGCTTTTGTTGGATGCGTCAGACAAGTATGAAATTGTGAGTCTGAAAGCCGTGTGTGAGGACGTGCTGATAGATCAGCTGACTCCCGAAAACATCGGGAAAGTTCTTTTGCTCGTAGATCGCCATAAAGCTGACAAACTTCGCGAGGCTACGATGAAATTTCTTGCAACTCACGGGAAAGATTGTTCTGCCATGGAAAACTTTGATGATATTATGAAGCCTTTGTCGTCCTCATTGTTAATCGCTGTAACTAAAGCACTCATGTCAAAAAACTAATATGGCTATACCTATTCTTAGAATTATGTATTTTATTTAATACATGCTTTCCATTATTTGTATACTCAAATATTCCTTTGCCGATGAAATGTCATATAAAAATTAAATAAAAGAAATACTTTTAAAACTTAGTTTTCATTTCAATGTTCAACCATAAAAGTTTAAATTAATTGCTAATAAATTTTCTTTAAACAGGGAATACTTCATATGATAAAATTCTTTTAAATATATTAATGATAATAGAAAAAGAGAAGAGAAAAAAAACGGTATACATTTTCTAACTGAAAATAATTTTTATTATATTATATAATACATTTTTGCATATTATATTATTTAACATATTTTTGCTTTTTCTTATATAAAAATTCTTGTTTTTATTGATTGATGTGATATTATATAAGAATATGGGTTTTAAAAGAAAACTTTCAACTATATACTCTAAAGCTACACAAATTTCAGTGTGCTACTACAGATACTAGATTTTTAAAATTAAATTTACCTTTAATACTTAGAAAATAGGAAAATTCATGTGCAAGGCATGTGAGTAAATAAATAAGTGCTGATTGTTTATGGCATAATAATATATTATTCTATATATAGAAAATAATAAATTAGTATATTATATAACAAACACATTTCTTTTGAGATTAAACCTCGTTGAATCTTTTAAAAAATGTTCTTTAATCATTCAACTCTTAATATATATAAAGAAAATCTGAGTTAGTGAGAAAAAATGAGTTATTAATAAATTTAGTACGTAATTAAAGATCTTTTAAGGACTAAATAAAAATAATGTTGAGGATAAACGTTGAAAACGTGCTGCTGCGCATGCGCGATGAGAGCTAATTTACCGAATTAGCGTTCCTTTACGGATTTAACTGAATATTTCTTTGTTATAAATGTTCAGAAGTAGTTTACAATGCTTTAAAAGATAATTTAAATAAGACAATAGAATCAAAATTGAAAGCATAATTGAAACCCCCCTTGGGGCCCTCGTTTAATACGATACCCATTGCTGAAGCCACCTTAAGGGGACATTCTACTTTCTTAGCCCAAAATTTTGCTGATTTTCAGGGACTTTATTTTATTAGAAAATAGAACCGCAGTGATTTGAAAAAGTTGACAATGTATTATACTACTCTTGAAGTATACAAACAATTTTCTTTTTGTGATTCTGTAAAGTCTTTAATATGAATTTGCTCCAATTATGGAAGTGCCTCTAAAAACAGCGTGCTTACTGGCGAACGTGATTGCGGTCGTCAGAAAAATCTGCTACAAAAATGCAAATGGGATCTTAATTTACATATAAATAGCTATCGCGTGAAGTGGGGAAAACCAGTTAGCGTACTAATTTTTCAAAATGTCGGGCTTTCAAAAATACGAAAAAATATAAAATTTTGTATACGTTAAGAGTAGTGTAATATACTGTAATATTTTCAAATCATTGCGTTATTATTTTCATATGATATAAAATCCCTGAAAATCAGAAAAATTTTGGACTGATAAAGTAGAATGTCCCCTTCAAAAATATACTGAGAAAAGTATGTATACATATACAAGATTCACGACAGCTGCGGGTAGAGTTTAATGCCTTAATTATTATTTACTATTTTGTTAAATACAGGATACATATATACAAAATATAAAAAAGTAATTATGCGGTTCCTTTTTTTCATTTTCATTACGGGATAATCATGAAAAATCGAAATCTTTGAGTTGTCCATCACGCCTCGTCCCTTCCTATACAAGTCATCATTGCGAGCTAATCATGTGTTTACATGTAGGTAAGCTATGTATACAAGAGAATCGCAGACTATAGAAACTCACCGAGAATCAAATCTCGATTAACAGACGTCCGGTGTACATCAATTTTAATTTGCTCCACCGTATTTTATCAAAGTAAGAATCCGTGTTTACCAATCTTTTTTCTGTAAAGGAAACTTATACATAAACATAGTTACACCTCATCGAATTAAACAGTGCGTAAATAACTAATTGTAAACAAATACCAAACTATGGCGGAAAGACACTGCATCGTCGTCGAAAACAGTGGCGTGACACACGTACGTACAAGAGAAGTGCACTACACCTGGACGATCAACGACTACGTGTATTGTTTCCTCGAGAATGGCCAGTGCTTCGAATCCCCGAGATTCACAACGGACGAAAAGGACGAATTCGAGTGGTCGCTGAGTCTACATCCCAGCGGCTACAACGCCGATTGCAAGGACTACGTATCCATCTGTCCAAACTTGCACAACGAGAAACACCTCGCGATAAAGCCCGGCTACATCCGATTGTGCATCGTCGATCGCAAGGGCGAAGAGCGCATCGGTCAAAAGAAGCTGGCCAACAAGCTGTCGTTCCTCGACTCGAGCATCGTCTTCAAGGAGTTCGTGAAGAGAGACCTCCTCTACGACAAAGCCAAGGGCCTGCTGCACAACGGCAAATTGACGATCCTCTGCAAGATGTACTTCGAGCAGACGATCGATCGGGATTCCTCGCCCGCGCCGAGACGGCCGATCGAGGAAATACCGGCCGAGCGTCGTCTGCTGGAGTTCGACGACCTCGAGCGCCTGCTGGAGAGCGGCAAGTTCAGCGACCTGAGGATCGTGGTAGCGGGGGGCGAGGAGTTCCGCGTGCACAAGAGCATTCTGGTGGCGAGGAGCGAGGTGTTCGCCGCGATGTTCGAGCACGGGATGAAGGAGCAGAAGGACAACACGGTGAAGATCGAGGACATCGAGGCAGAGGTGATGCGGGAGGCGCTGAGGTTCGTCTACGCGGGCAAGGTCAAGGGTATGAAGACGCTCAAGTGCGAGCTTCTGGCTGTCGCGGACAAGTACGAGTTCGAAGGCTTGAAGAGCTTGTGCGAGGAGGCATTGACCGAGGATTTGAGGGCCGAGAATATTGGGGATATTCTTGGGCTCGTCGACAAATATGGGGCGGTCGGTAAACTACACAAGGCTGCTATTGGTTTTGTCGTGAAACACGCGAAGAGTTTCATTGAGGATGAAGATTTTAAGGCTGTCATGAAGTCGCTGTCGCCGGCTTTGTTGGCAGATGTCGTGAACGCATTGATGGCGAAGTTATAAGTGGTTTTTTTTTTCTTAATTTGTTTTTACTGGTGAATCTTGTTAGATAGTTTAATAAAAAAGAATTATTATTTTGAAGTTTGTCTACGGTACCTTTTTTCAAAATATAATCCTGTATTTATCCGTTTTTTGTTCATTCTTTTAAACAGTAAAGATTTAATATTTTCAATAACGATAAAGATTTTAAATTCTCAATAATTTTAATGCATTACGAGGAAATAATACGTTTAAATAAAGAATATTCTAATTGTAATAAATAATTATCGGCATTAAAATTTTAAATAACTTTTGATCATTTTTTATTTGAAATGAATATCTAATATACCTATCTACAAAAAATTGAATTGTACACTTGAATTACATTTGATGGTTAATTTTTATTATAATGTTTCATGGTGTAATTTAAATACTCAATTTTCACGAACGAGTAATCAATACATTAATGGAATTAAACAAAATATTATTTCTTAAATTTATAGCAGTAACTACCAATAAAAAATTAAATGAACTATAACAATTGCAATTCAGATCAATGATTTTTATACAGCGTAAAAAACTTGTAGAATTATTTTTATTCAATATTGGGTTGATATTATATTAAAACATCAAGTAGTCTGATTTTCTGAGTACCTGCTTAGTTAACTATAAAAATTTAATTACTTTAAACGCTAACAACTTATAGTAATTTTTAGAATTCACTTCTAAAAATCATATTAAGAGCTTACTGTTATACTTATAAATCATTGTAAAGATAAAAAAGCGCTTTCCATAATATGATTTCCGATCGAATATAATCTCGGAAAATCGGAAAATATATTTTTTATTATACATCTGCAAGTCTGAAATTATCCATTCATATCGTGAAATGAATACTTTTTGTGACTATAAAATATAAAAAAATATGTTCATGAATTTGTCTCTTATTCTCTCAAAAGAAAAAGAATTGTTTGTGCAAAATAATACCATGAATACTAATTTAAATACGACGGGCCACATATGTATATCACGAATTCAAATCATCTAGAGGGTGTCGATCTAGATCCAGTCAGCTGGATCACTTGCTGATGAGTCAGTTATATCAATCAATAAATATTAAAATTGAAACTGATGAAATAGAAAAGAGATTGAAAAGTATAAATCTTCTATTTTGGAATAATTTTGATTATGTTATAGAATACAATCGTTTGGCTTTTATTATACACATAATATTAAATAATTATTCTCGGTATATGTATATGGATTGTTTTTCGTATAGATTAAAATGAGTATTATACTATTATTTATTATTTATTTAGGATATCATGCTGAAAACCATGATACCATTTGTAGAAATAATGTTTGAGCTGGCTGGTTAACTACGGTAAATAAAAATCGTTATTGTTCTTTTGAATTATTTTCACTCGGAAGATTTTAGAAAGAAAAATCCAACGAAATACAAATATTTTGTTTTCAAAAAATTCAAAGTAATTACATATATAACAAAGTTTTAATAAAATTATTTGAAACAACAATAATTACCTAGGCTGTAAATTTTATTGGATAGCAAAAGTATTTTGTATACGTTGGAATTATTAATCACCTGAATTAGTGACAATATTTAATCGTCGGACTGGACCATGTGCAGTATCTCGTTCTGCGTCTTGTGCTTTGTTCAAAATTCAGTAACATTCATTCATACGATTGGCGGATTCAATTAAAATAACTTTCAAACTAAATAAAATTAACCAATCGGGTAAACGTTGTGGAATTTAGCACCGAAGAAGAGCTCCAGCACACAGTGCCAATTGTTAAGCAGCCGCAATTCCAAACCGATCAAACAAAGTTTACATTTGTCTATATCAAAGGGAATTAGTATATCGTACATTCGCTGTGAGCACGACAGATATTGTACACAAAAATAGCGCGATCTAACGGTCGAGTGACGTGATCTGGGTAGTACAAAATACACATGCTCTAGTTATGGACAATTAATGAAAATAATTTGTTATAAATTTCTGACAATTTGTGTGATCTCAAATTTTTTTTCTTGATTTTACATTTATTTATTATTAAAAACCATCATAAGAATATTCTCAGATTCATTAGTAATTAAAAAAAATATTATTTTCATTGAATGCCCATAATAAGAGCCTGTGTATTTTGTACTACCCCGATCACGTCACTCGACCGTAAGATGGCGCTATTCTTGAAAATAAGATAACATATACTATAGCACATGCTCACAGCAAATAGGTAATATGTACAGTAATAGCTGAAGCTTAGACACACTTATACTAAATAGACTGAGAGCCATGTTGTTGTGCACAGTACATTGACTGGGTTTGCATGATCATTCTGCAAAATTAACAATATAAACTTGTTATTGTCGACATACAAAGTTACATTATATCTCTGTAGTGTAAAAAAGTGAACAGTGACGAAATATTAATTGAAAACTAATAAAAATGGAAAAAAAAAATTGTATTGTTGAGAAAAGTGACATGACTTACATCCAAACCAATGAGTTCATTTACACTTGGACTATTAAAAATTTCGTAAACTGTATCATCGATGTTGGACAATTAATTTCATCTCCATGGTTTACTACAGGTGAAAAAAATGAGTTCGAGTGGGTGCTACATATCTATCCATATGGTTTTGATAATAAATGTCAAGAATTCTTATCCATACATCCACAATTATTAGAGAATCAACTCGAATTAAAAGAAGCTTTAATGGTCCTGAGCATCGTCAATCGAGACGGTAAAGAACACGTTCTCAAAAGAAAACCAGTCTACGGTGAAAATTTTGTTGGCTCTGATAGTCTTGTTTTCCGAGATGTCATCAAGAGAGACTTTCTCTACGACGAAGTTAACGGCCTACTACCAAACGGCCACTTAACGATCATCTGCAAAATATATTTGGATCAAATTTTCCTCGACGAGTTCGAGCCAACCCAGAGTATCGCCGAGGAAATATCAGCTGAGCATCACCGTCTTAATAAAGCAATCGACGACTACGAATGTCTACTGGTAAGCGAAAGGTACAGCGATATCAAGCTTGTTTGTGCAGATGGTGAGGAATTTCGTGTGCACAAAAACATTTTAGCCGTGCGTAGTCAAGTCTTTGCCGACTATTTCGAGAGCAATGCCATGGACGATAAGGGGGATACGATAATGATGGACGGCATTGGTAAGGAGGTGATGCGGGAGTTTCTGCGGTTCATCTATTCGGGCAAGGTTCACAATATAAAGTTGCTGAAGTGCAGCGAACTTTTAGCTGCAGCGGATAAATACCAGCTCGTTGGTTTGAAGTCCATGTGTGAGGAGGACTTGATCGATAGCTTGAAAGTCGAGAACGTCGGTGAGATTCTTCTACTCGTCGACAAGCATAAGGTCGACAAACTTCATGCTGCCACCATTAATTTTATCACAATATATGCGAAGAAATTGGTTATGGAAGAGACTTTTATAAATGTCATAAAGTCGCTATCGCCAACTTTGTTATCAGATGCTGTTAAGGCACTAGTAATATAGAAATTGTAACGATTATTCAGTTTTTAATGCTATATCGAATTTAATAATACATTTGATTATTTTGTAATTTATAACGCATATCTCATTTCTTGATAAAATAATTCTGGAATTATACTATTTTATTTTTACTGGTGCACAATTGTAAATACTTAATAAAGTTTACTTTTTTAAAAGACAATTTTAACATTATTTATTTTCATCACTTTTCATAATAAAATTTTTCTTTTAAATTATTTTTTCTGTTTTGTGTTTTAAGAAGTGAAAATGAATTTTTAATAATTTTATAATATCAAAATAAAATGAAAGATATATTTAATCATTACTCAAATCATTACTTACAATCAATAATAAGTATTTTAATTTTCAATTATTTCTTCATTATAATTACATGTTTTTTGTAGTATACTTTAGTTTTATTGTTAAAAAATGTTGTCTTCTGTTGGCAAGCGTGATTGATTATGAAAAAAAAACTTCTTTCTAGTTATTTGATGATGGTGTTTATTGTTAAAAATTTATGATGAACAAACAAATTATGATAATGCAATATTCTATAACAAGTTCTTTTATAATTTTAAGCTCCCTAAATTTACTATGATAAGTATACTGTATAATCTGGTATATTGATTAAATTGCTATAATTAATATAAGAAAGATGCTCGTCTGCAGGTAACGACACACGATTTGACTCGAAAGTCATATTGATAATAATCAAGTCTCGAGTGTCAGTCGTGCAAACTACATCGGGCTGAAACTTCCATTCTCTGAAACAGAAATACAGTTTTTTTGGATATATTGAATTCGGCCTTGCGAAAACTTGATAAAATATATGTTGTCAATGGAAGTAGATGGTCATATTAGCAAAAAAAGTGGAGTTATCTACACGTTCGACGGCGAGAATTTGTATACTTCTATACAATTACGGTACGTTTATTAGTGACAATAACTTGAAGCAAGGATTCGCCACGTTATCTCTATAGTCGACCGACAAGGAAAAATCAAGTATTGTGCAAAAACAGCGTTACGTGCCAAGGGACTCTTTTTACGACAATTTCGTAAAGAGAGACTTTCTTTTTGATAAGACTAACGGATTATTATCGAATTATTGGAGAGCTGACAATTTCTGCGAAACAAGTTTCACTCAAACAATCAATCACGTACCTGGTTTCGTGGAAATCGTTGAGATACCAGTGGAACATCGTTTGAAAACATTAGACAATTTCGAGCGTCTCCTGGAGACCAAAAAATTATACGATGTAAAGTTCGTGGTCGGCGAAAAGGAATACTATATGTACAAAGATGTTTTGGCTTCGCAGAACCCAGTTTTCGCCGCCATGTTTGAACACGACGATGCGAAAGTAATGAAGGAAGTCCTTCGCTTTATTTACGCTGAAAAAGTGATCAACACAAGTGATCAACATAAGGACAACGGGTGATTCGTTAGTTGCGGCCGACAAGTATCAACTCGAAAGTTTGAAAACTATGTGCGAAAAAGTTCTCATAAGTCATTTAAGTCTCAAAAACATTGGCCAAATTCTTATACTCATAGATAACTACAATATTAAGAAACTTCAAGATACTGTGATGCAGTTTCTAGCTATTCATGGGAAGGATTTTGCTTCGTTGGAAAATTTTGATAAGCTGATGGAACCGCTGTCGTCGTCGTTATTAATTGTTGTAACTAAAGTGCTTATGTTGAAGAATTAATTACTTTATCAGACTGATTTACTTATAGTGCACTATATTATATTTTACTTTATCTATTAATAAATTATTCCTTTTAAACATAAACTTAATTTTTATTTGACTTTATGATTTATAAAAATGTATCTTATGGCGAATTATTCGATTGAAACTTAAAGATTTCTTGATAATATCATAGTATATTTTTAGATAAAATGTAAACAGTCAAGAAAGTGTAATAAAATAAGTGACTATATCTACTATTTATTCAGTTTTTTAACATTAGTTTAAGTGGAAATTAAAAACTTTAAGCCTTAATATATCAAAAACATAGAAAGAAGACTTAAACCGTTTTTTTCGGGAACCCACAAATATAATAGTAGACTTAAAGCTAAAAAATAACTATACACGCCTCGAGAGTATTAAACTCATTTCTTAGTATCAACTTCTTTCTTTTAATACCTATTTAATCAGACTAATTGGATACAAAATGTTCACATTTATGCATATTTTTAGTTGCATAATCATTAAACGAATCAAATCTTGCATATAGGTTGATGTTGATATTTCTCAAAAATTTTGTAATTTTACATCAAAAACATACCGAAGAAGTAACATTTTAGATATATTTCATTTGTATCTTATATTACGGATATAGCTTCTTAATACAATTTGTAAGAGGAACCATAACGCAGTTTCTTGCAAAACACCCATACAATAATCAGCAATATATTTTTCGCTTATAAATTTACCAGCTTTTTACCAGTCCAATAACCTTCAAGAAACGGGATTTCTACTATGAATACATAAATAATTAATAAAGTTGCTCTTTTTGTTACATGATTATACTATATCAACTGTGTTATTTATTAAGAAGTTACTTTTGAAGCAAATATTATATTAAGCAATGTATGGGCACGATAATTGCGAGCAATCATTAGGTTTTTTACATTTAATTGCATTACAAAATAAGAAAAGAATTGCTCTACATGAAACTACAGACATGAAGAGATCAACGGTTCGAAGTGTACGTGTGATAAGACATTGATCGATGGTTTTAAGCTTAAAAACTTCGGTAAAATTCTCATTTTCGTCGAGAATTATAAGGTCGACAACTCTGTGACTCAATATGCAAAGAATTTGGTCATAGGAAAGTCGTGGAATACTCAGAGGTCAATTCAATGAGTGGGATATGTTTCAAAATTTTATTTTATGTAAGTGAATGAAAAAAAGCAATAAAATAAATACTACTAAGCTTTAATAAAAATATAGGCATTTATGCGTTTTATGCAAGTTTATGAGTATTATTATTACAACACGATCTTTGAAAAAACAATTATGTATTACTTTATGATTTTTATATGTAGAATTCGTATATTATGATTAGATAATAACCGCTGCCAATTCATTGGCACTTAGCTTCCTCAAAGTAAATTAATTGTTCCAATATGAAATTCTTGATTTTATTTATTTATTTATTTATTTAACCAGAGTAATACATCGTAATACATGTTGTAGTTAATCTCCAGATATATTAATTATATCTGGAGTAACCCACATCCTATAGAGGTATTCAGAGCTACCTGTACATAGGTCCGGTGTGTATAATAACTTAATAATTAACTTACAATCTAAGTAAAACTAAAAACTAACTTAAAACCTAAGTGTCCAAGTACATATTTGTCTTGGATAAAGTAACAGTGACTTGTTGATGTTTATAATATATTCGTACTTATCCATTTTTTTAATTTTTTCTTATTATAAATCTTTGATATGTCTAGTATTTTAAGATTTATATTAATTGTTGGTAAGCAGTTATAAACTTGTATTGCTCTAATGTGATTACTCTTATCACTTACAGCTTTTGAACATTTTGGTGGTATAATAAGTTTATTTCTGGTTTTGCTTTTAGACGTTAAGTATAAATTCTTGAGTTCATTATAATGATACGATACACATTCATAAGCAAAAATTTGTTTTAAATTTAATGGGTTGTCCTGATTGAAACTATTTTTATTAACAATTTTTAGGATTCTATTCTGAGTCTTTTGAAGTAACTCCAGATTGTTTCTGTATGCACCACCCCAAGCTATATTTCCATAAGTAATTATACTATGAAAAAATGCATAGTATATTATCTTAAGTGTATCAGATTGCATGTATTTTGACATTTTGTAAAGTATAAATAATATATATTTTGTTTTCTTTATTATATATTCAATATGTCTGTCCCATTTTAGATTGTAATCAAATACAATACCTAGATATTTACAATATTCTACCCTACAAATTTTAGTACCCTGTATTTTTATGTTCATATCTTTAGGAACACTATCACAGTAATTGCCAAATGTTATGTAGGTTGTTTTATTTATATTTAAAGATAGTTTGTTCAGAGCTAACCAATTAGCTATATCATCCAAGTACTTATTCATTTTATTTTCAACTTTTTCCCAGGTATCATCAGATGCTATAATTGCTGTATCATCAGCATATGAGATAGTGCTGTCAGTTCTATTTATTAATAAATCATTAACGTAAATTATGAATAGAAGTGGTCCTAGTATAGTACCCTGGGGAACACCTGTGTCTATTGTTTCATATTGACTTTCTGTTATTCCAATTCTAACTTTTTGTCTCCTATTGCTTAGATAATTCGTTATTAGTTTATGTGCTTTACCTCTTATACCATAATTATATAATTTATCTAATAAGATAGAATGGTTTACAGTATCAAACGCCTTAGCTAAGTCTAGGAATGTGATTGCTATTGGTTTGCTTTTGTCTAAATTGCTATATATTTCTTTCGTTATATAACTAAGAGCATCTTTAGTACCTTTATTTTTTACAAATCCATATTGATTGTGAGTTAATAGTTTAAATTTATCAAAAAATTCTTGTAATCTTACAAAAACAATTTTTTCTAGAACTTTTGCTATATTTGAGATTAAGGATATGGGCCTATAATTTGATATTTCCATTTTGTTTCCAGCTTTAAAGATAGGTACTACCTCAGCTGTTTTCAATGATTCAGGCCATATTGATTTTTCTAGACATATATTAAATATATGAGTTAATGCATTTACGATTAGATTTGATAGTATTTTCAAAGCTTTTGTTGGGATTTTATCAACACCGCCATTTTTTATTTTCATATTTTCAATTATTTGTAAAATTTCAAAATTATTAGTTGGTTTTATAAAAATAGAGTTGCAATTCATGGGTGGTAGTTTTAATATCTTACCCTGCGGAATATTAATTTTATTACTTAAATTCATTCCTATTTTGCAAAAATATGAGTTCATTTGATTGGCAATTTTTGTAGGGTCATCTATTATTTCATCGTTATTCATTATTATTTTATTAATTGTATTATTATTTTGCGATTTAGTACCCAGTTTACTTTTTATATGTTTCCATAGTTGTTTGGAATTATTGCTACTTTTTATTATTAAATTTCTTTCATGCTTACTTTTAGCTTCTTTAATAATTTTATCAAGACTCTTTGTGTAATTCCTATATTCTAATTTTATTCTTTCGTTATTAGGTTCATTACGCATTTTGACATATAATTGTCCTTTTCTTTCACATGAGATCATAATAGCTTTAGTGATCCAATCCTTTCTTGGTTTATTCTTATTATTTTTTCCATTTTTTAACACATATTTAGATTTTTCTAAACAGTCTTGTATTTCAGTTATTAAAGTTGTTGTAGCTTCTTCAGGATCATGCATTGATTCAATTATATTCCAATTTTTCATAGCAGCTACTCTGCGTAGTTTAATGTAATCATACTTATAGCAAATATTTTCTTTATTTAATGTTTGTGAATTGTTTATTTTTATAAATAATGGATAATGATCAGTAAATGGTATTAAAAGTTTGAAGGATTTGGTGTCTAGAGATTTGGTTTTTATATATATGTTATCAATGCATGTGCCTTCTCCACTATTATCATTTGGTCTAGTTGTATATATAAACCCAGGGTAAAAACCTTTTTCAAGCATATTATTTAAAAGTTCCTGACTGTTATGATCTTCTTTCATAATGTCAATGTTAAAATCACCAATAATTAAATGATTTTTTATATTTTTTTTGCCGTTCATATATGATTTTAAGTTGGAAATGAGTTCAGTACATGATAGATTATGACATCTATATAATGTTGATATTTCAAGAGAAATACCTCTATTTAGTGTTATTCTTGTATTTAATATTTTCAATTTACCAATTTCAATTGTTTCGGTTATTTCTGTTACGCAATCTTTTATATATACAACTACTCCATCATTTTGATTTATTTTGCTATTATTATAATATAAATTATAACCTTGTATAGCAAAATATTGACAGTTATGTAAGCACCATGTTTCTGAGCATACAATTATATAAGGTTTGATCCTCAAGCTCTTAATAAAAATTTCTAATTTTGTATAGTTAGCATTTAGACTTCTAATATTAACATACAGTATAAGGCTGTCTTTTATATTCAAATTTTTATTAAGAGTTTTTAGATCAAGATATGATATTTCCTCTTGAATTACTTCTTTTTGGAATTCTTCTATGAGATTTAGATGTTGCTCCATTATTTACTTTTATTTCTGCTTGTGCTTGGGCTTGTTAATGATAGTATACTAGTGCTGAGTGGTGCATTCTTGCTGAGCGTTGCATTTTTGCTGAGTATTGCACTCTTCATTCTTGGTTTAGTTGAGTTCATTGTCGTAGTGTTTTTTTTGTAATTTTCTACATTACCCATGTATCTTGGTATAGTAGGATTCATAGGATAATCTGTCATACTTATGTATCTATTAAGTTTTTTCTTAAATATTATACATTTTTCCGTATCATTAACTACATGGTTAACCTCTAAATTTGTTTTATATTTAGTATTGCTATAAAAACAATTGATACATACTTTATTGGACAGGTTATCACATTGTGAAGATATGTGTGTTCCAGCACAATTTATGCAACAAAGCTCATTTTCACAGTTACGAGGATTATGCCCAAATCTTCCACACTTATTGCAGGGCTTGATATTTATTAAATCCCAGACTCTGCAACTTTGATAACCAATAAAAATTTTATTTTGGTTGTCTCTTATACGTTTGTATAAATCTCTTGGTACTTCTATTATTAGGCTTAACTTGTTAGTAGTCGTAATTTCATTTATGTGTAATATCTTACATTTGTCTTGATATTCACTAAAATTTCTTCGATTTATATCATTTTCGAGTTCATCTTGGTTCATTTGTGTGGGATCCACTCCAACTATTTTCATCTTTGGCGATTCAATTTTTTCATACACAACATTATAATTATTAGATAACTTTTTTGTTAAAACATCAAAAGTAGTTTTAGCACTTCTTTCGTCCAAGCTTTTAATCAATAATTCATTATCATTAATTGATTTCACATATTTAGTTTGAATATTTTTATCATCTATTAAATAATTGCACACTTTTTTTGAAAAATCTTTAGGATTTTTGTCTTTTTTTTTATTTTCTACAATTATTGCTGGAACTCTTTTCTTTTTATTTACTGATTTATTAATTAATACCTCAGCATATGTTTTTTGGTTTATTTGCACTTTTTCAAATTCATCTTCATTCTTCTCTTTTTTCAATAATCTTTTTAACAGAGTATTCTTGTCCATTAATTCACTATTTAATTGTTTAAGTAATTGATTTTCGATATTAAGATTTTCTAGTTCAGAATTTTCTGACAGTAACGTGGCATCTAGTTTTTCATTCGTTCCAGATTTTTGTGTATTTTCAGATATAACATTTAATTCATTTAAGATTTTGTGCTTTATTTTCTCTTCTTTAGCACTTTTTATCTGAGCAATTAAAATTCTAGCATTTTCATCTAATTTTATTTTATTCTCTTTTAAGGTTAGAACAAGCTCCACGTGTGCAGGACAAACCACAAGTGCTTTCCCTACGTATATTTTGTCTTTATATTTGTCAAAGTCACTTTTATGATAAATATTATCACACACTACACAAATCACTGTTGTAACTTTATTTTTTGGATGGCATGTATATGCTGGTTCTGAGTTTATATCAGGAGGTTCGGGAGGTAGTCCACCTCCTCCCGACGCCATGATGACGATTGATGACGATTCTTATAAGTTAATTTTAAATTGCTATATCTTTTAGAAATATAACAGCTTAAATTAAATAATTTGTTCCAATATGAATTTCCTTATTTTAATACATTTTTTTTAATTGCTCTATTTATTTCTTATTCGTATCTCAAAAAAGCGCGCCATCATCTCTAGTTACATTTATTTTACTAGCCAATTTTGAATTCGACGCGATTCTCGCGCTTCGATTACGACAAATTGACCAACCAATGCGAGAGCGCGGCAACTCGTATAAAGCAGACTCCTGTTCACGAATTATTAGGTACTCCATACATGCTGGGACCGTCGGCATCCATTTTCTCGCCGGCTGGGATGCTTATCTAATATTTACGTTTACGGCGAAGAAAAGGGGTAAGCTCATTCCAACATCGGTGCTCGGTGCTAGTGTCAGAACTTACAGACCATTATATCCGCGTATTCAGTGAGTCGTGCTACAGTGTACCTATTGTTCGGATATAAACTTTGTTAATAAATTATCAGTGTGAAAGCTTACGGGAGTGTCAAACCATTCAAATTTCCCGCCGAAATTCCTAACCTCAAATTCTTTAACAATTGATTACAATTAATAAATAAACTAAATTATGAAAAACCAAGACATCATTGCCCTCCATAATACAATTATCTACCACTGTTCGAAGTTTCAAACAAAAACTTCAAAACCTCTACGAATGCCATTCGAACGAAATTTATATTAGTCTATTAGTCTAGACTCGACCCTTCAAATTTTGTTCGAAAGCCATTCGTAGAGGTTTTGAAGTTTTTGTTTGAAACTTCGCACAGTGATAGATAATTGTCTTACGGAGGGTAATGACCTCTTAGTTTTTCATAATAATACTTATTCTTTTAATTAAAGCCAATATTTTATAATTCTCGGATCGGTAAGGTAGGAAGGATAAAAATTTACTTTGACACCCCCTTTAAAGATACACGGAAAAAGCCTCGGATGCGCGGTAGCGTCAACGGTAGTATCGCAGCGCCAGCGCGCTTTAAATGCACGGCTGTATTATTTTGGGTGTAGAGCGCGTCCAAACACGCGCGAGCGTGCGATTCGTGTAGCTCTTGGAACTGCGAGCGCACTGTTGTGGGGCGGCCGGGCGCCCAAAGAGAGCGAAAAAAAAGTATCAAAACATGTACTACTTCTACGCATGTACTATTGTCTACTCATTTACTATATTTAATATATTTTAAATAAAAAGAACTGTGAGTGTGCAAGTTCAAAAGTGACAAAAGCAACTCAGCTACACGTCTAAGAGCTATCTTCGTGATCGGCGACAGGTCTGAGGCATGAAGTTAGCCATCGATTTACCCGATGTACCATCGATCATGAAAGCAAGCCCAGGTGCATGAAGTTTACCGCAGGTTACCGCAGGTTACGTGAGGTTACTGTAGCTACCCTCGGGCATGAAGGTAGACCCACAGGTAGACCCCAGCCTGCCCTCGAGCATGAAGGTAGCCTAGAGCGCTCGCGGCGACGCGGTTCTGCTATCGAGCATGAAGGTTGCAGTAGAACGTTCGCGGCGACGCTGTTCTCTCCTCGGAAATTCAGTCAATCGCCTCAAGGTGTCGCTCAGCGCTTCGGCTCACCTGAAGCGCAAATGTCGGCGCTCGATATGATTTTTGGATTTCCTCTTGCGCGCGGGTATACGCACGGTCTCTCTTCGTGCGCGTGTTAAACGTACGGCTATCTTCGCAACAGAAGTGCCAATAAGTATATTATAGTTTTCGATGCGTACGCAGCGGAACTGCGCGTACATTCAAAAACTTTAAGATACTTGATGCAACTTGTGTTATAAGAGGCCTGCTTTGAGGATCCTTGCAAGTAATACATTACTTGGTCCCTCTCCGAGTCAAAATTTGGAGTCATAGCCGATGCTTCTGGAGCCTCTCTAATTATAGCGCAGAACAAAGAGGCTTCTGCGAGTGTCCTATACTATTCTTGTAATGCTTGCACTCACATTCAGTGTGCGTGCACGTTCAAAGGTATCGCTAGATATAATTCAGCATTTCAGGACGCTGTAGTCAACACTTATAGTTTACGCAAGTATTTGAACGGGGACTTAGATGGGCACTCATTTCGAAAAGTGTGGCTACATTATACTATAGCATTTATTTGCATACGTGCAAGTTTCATTACGTATCTGGCATATCCTCGAATAGCGAGATCGAATCCCAATAGCATTTCTGTGCATTAGGGCAACCACACTGTCTTTATTGTATTCGAGAATTAAATTTAGCCATTCTCAACTGTGTCTCAAGACTCAAATATAACATATACTCATAGGATTCAAGTGCAAACTGCATAATTTAACTTATTCGTGCGTAACTCAAGACATGCAGATTAAAGTTTACAATTCCCTCGGGAACTCGCTACTATGAAAGCACTATTAGAGGTTACGCTTCGCTTCCAACGTTTAGCCAACGAATATAGACTTGTATAGGGTAACAAAGCGGTTAGTTATGTTACCCAGCCACTTGGCGCCGCCACGGATGATCTTCCTACTAAGCATGTGCGCATTGTGCGAGAGAGAGAGAGAGAGAGAGAACGATAAGAAATGTTTCGCGGAGAGCGCGGAACTAACACTTTCGATTCCCCAGCGTTCCATTACAACCGTTCTTCTATACAAGTCTATATTCATTGGTTTAGCGCAGCAGCAGCGTCAGTTGGTGCAGCGGCGCTCCCGCGGGTCTTTCCGTGTACGTATTGCAATTACAATGGCAGAAGCTAGTCAACTTGTAAAAAAATATGCTGTAACTCATATCGAAACCCGACCACTAAGGTTTAGCTTTACCTGGAGGATTACAAACTTCGAGCAATGTCCAATTAAAGTTGGGAATTTTTTGTTATCTCCAATATTTCTTACCGGAGATAATGACAATCAACGATGGGTGCTGAGTTTGTATCCCAATGGTTCTGAAGTCGCATATCAAGATTATTTGTCTGTACACCTGTCCAATTGTTCTGGTCCTGGTGGAAGTGAATTGGGGCAAGGATTCATCACGGTATCTGTTACCGACCGAGATGGAAAATCAAGTTGTGTTCAAAAACAGAGTTATTCGCATCCTGGGACGTATTTCTGCATGCTCGTAAAGAGAAACGTTCTTCTTAATAAATCTAATAGTTTCTTAAAGAATGGAAATCTGACACTTGTCTGCGAAATGTACTTCGGGAATGCAATGTTTAACGATACCAATTCAATTGAACCTATTGATTGCAATTTCGAGGAAATACCCGCGGTGCATCGTTTGAAAACACTAGACAACTTTGAGCGTCTTCTGGAAACCGGCAAATTCTACGACGTGAAACTCGTCGTCGACGATAAGGTATACCACGTATATAAAGGTGTCCTGGCCGCGCAGAGCCGAGTTTTCGCCGCCATGTTTGAATACAACATGCAAGAAAATAGTGAGAATGTCGTGAATATTACCGACGTCGGTCCTGAAGTCATGAAGGAACTCCTGCGCTTCATTTACGCTGAAAAGGTGATTAATATTAGAAAATTGGCAAGTGATTTGCTTGTCGCGGCCGATAAATACGAAGTCGAAGGCCTGCAATCCATGTGCGAGGAGGTCCTTATAAAACAATTAAATGTTAAAAACGTTGGCGAAATTCTGGCTCTAATAGATCGTCATAAGACTAATAAGCTTCACGACTTTACAATTCAGTTTCTTACGATGAATGGAATGGAATTCGCTACGAGGAAAGATTTTGATGTCATAATGAAGTCACTATCGCCAACTTTATTGGTGGCGGTGACTAAGTCGTTGATGTTGAAACAATAATAACTTATTTATAATTATTTCCTTCGTGCAGTATATTATTTTTCATTGTATTCATATTGCTTAGTAAATCATTCATGTTCATATATTAAATATAATTTTCAATAATAAATTATTCTTTAATAATATCCTGAAGCTTAATTTTTATTTATTATAATTCCTTAAATGTTCCTTTTCGTGTGTTGTATTAATCGATTACTTCTTAAAGAGATCTTGACGGGATCATTTTTGCTGTTATTCTACTGTTATTCTACATAATATTGAATGCTTATTTAACATATGTAGGTTTGCGGACAGACAAACAGCTTACGTCCACCATGTATAATATTTATGTTTTTGAGATATTTAGGCTTGAAGGTTTTATTTTCCATTTAAATTAATGTTTAAAATATTCAGAAATAGATATGGTAACATATTTTCACACTTTCCTGATATTCGACATTCTGATCTGAAAAAATACTATGTAACAATACCAAACTCGCTCGACGCTCAATTAAAAAGAAATGGATTTATAATTAAGTCATATTCAGAATAATAAACAATACAATATTTCAGAATAATAAAAGATTCTTACTGATTAACATTAGTCTTATAAGAGTAAAATTCTTTATCCTAAACTTACTTAACCGTTTGTAAAGCTAATGATTGAACTTAGTATAGATACCTGCTATATTAGTAAGTATACATTTTGGTGAAGAAAATTATCTTTTTATAACATATTAAATAGTATTTAATTTGTCATAAAAGACGAAAGTAAAGTAAAATTATCAATGCTGGGAAGTTGGATAGGGGAGAAAGGGGTAAGATAGACACGGGACTAAACTGACACTTGGCTTGTTTAATATAAGTAGGCTTTGTTGATAGTCCAAAATTTTTATTATATTATTAATTTATTAAATTTAAATTTTGTATACTGCAAGTGTATATAACTATATATAAGCATACATGATTATGTATAGTCAAATTCTATATACAATTATATATAAGTTACTTATATATAATTATAATATATGATTATATAAACTTTTTCTTTACTTGTAATGTGATTGTTTTTGAAAATGTTGTTACAGACGAGCAGTTTATGCATTAAGAACTTACATATGGATTAAAAATTAATTACAGCTCTGAAATTGAACTACTAGATTTTAAATAAAGCGTGCCATAAATAAAGTACCTACATATTTGTACACATATTATGATATTATTATTTATATACTATTAAATTAATCAAGACTATTTTGTGATCACTGTTTTTCTTATGCAAGGAACATTAGGTTCCTCCACTTTTTAGGTCAGATATGCTTTCTGACTACTCATATATGTAAATAGTATGCATAGAACTGTAGTTCTTATGAATATAAATAAAAATTTGCATGTTAAACTTTTTTTAACATTACTTTTAACATTATGTTACAGTCCAGTTAATTGCGCTAAATATTATGTATGAGTGTGTGTGCGAGTGAGAGAGAGAGAGTGTGGCTACGGGTGTGAGCAGCAGTACAGTTGGCAAGAATGGGT
The DNA here is from genome assembly GCA_949152435.1 of Gastracanthus pulcherrimus. Lineage (NCBI taxonomy): Eukaryota > Metazoa > Arthropoda > Insecta > Hymenoptera > Pteromalidae > Gastracanthus > Gastracanthus pulcherrimus. Next base: position 164,818,059 of record OX424575.1, on the reverse strand, counting down.
TTGGGGAAGCGGGCGAGTGTCGCCGCGAGTGTGTGGCGAGAGTAATCGTTGAACCGTGCGACAGAGCGGATGCGCGAGAAACCGCGCGAACGATATTGTTTTTTACGAGGGCGAGGAGAGAGATTGGACGAGGACGTCGTGCGAGGAGTCGCGAACGAAGTCCAGAGCCGTGGACAAAAGGTCCGTAGAATCGTGGCCAGCGGGCCGAGAGTAGGAAGAGACGCTTCGGGGGGAGACCCGAGTGGGACGCCGCGTGAGAGAATAAAACGTGCTGATGGAGTTGTGCGTGAACGTGGATAAACGAAGTATCGACAGTAACGAGACCTCTGAATCTGTGCACCCAAGCGTGATTGATTTAATAAATATTACCTTTTATTTAATTACCTGTCAAATTCATTCATTCAGCTCCTCGTTTAGAATAAATTAATTATCTTTTATTAATTAGTTTTCAATGGCAAATTGATTTCTAATAATTATTTTTTACAATGAAAGTTAAACTAATTCAGAGATTATAATCAAGGCCGCATGGGGTGAGGAAAGGAGAGTCCCCCTCTTGCCGCGCACCTCCTCGCGCCGTCAACAAGCTACTCGTACTTAGTGTTTCTATTTACGTTTTCGCTTAGTAGGTACTCGGCATCGGTGTTCTCATTCTTTCTAAAATTTCGCGTACACGATCTTTAATACTATTCCAATATTTTGAATAGTGTTTCATTTCTTTCATATCATTTTTAAACATTCGCACTCTAAGTTTATTGTCAGTTTACAAGCTGCTCTCATAAGAGCCCGTATATAAGAATCAAACTTTGAAGTCAATTATCTTTAAATCAGCAATGCCTAATGCTTTCAAATTTTACACGCCATCGTAAACTTTATTGAAGAATGACATTAGATTTTCAAAAACATCTTATCATTTTGATTTCACTATCGAACCTCCTTAACTACATTATCCAATAGTTTTTAAAGCTCAATTTCTCAATTATTTGTTGCCCTTTCCTCTTTTTATCTCGCAGAAATTTGAGTGCACAATTTCGTCTGGGTCAAAAATAAAATAAAATATAGAATATATACTTTATTTGATTGCTCAAAAAATATTAGGTACACTCGAAGAATATAAAATACACTCTCGCATAATAAGCATATATATAGTATATTACCATTTTAAATGTATACCTGCTATAGCGATAGCTACCGATACCTGTATTTTTTATACGCAGTTGTAACATTAAATTTGTATAAAAATGTTCGGAATTACTAGTAATTACATTTTATTACATTTACTTTGTTAACCAACTTTGAATTTGACGCGCTTCTCGCGCTCCGGTCATGAGTAGGTAATTGACTAATTAGGATCTGTCGTAAAAAAATCTGCTAGCTGGCAGGAGGTGCCACGGGCGAAAAATAGTGTCTACTCGCACACATGCGCGGCCAGCGCGGCGTTATGTGTGCTGTTTGCTACACGTGAGCGTATGGCCGGGTGGCAACTCGACGTCCTCAATATTAAACTTACGGACTCCGCGGCCATTCAGAGAAGTCGTTTATACTGCTCAAGAAGAAGAAGAAGAAGCGTATGAATGATTACACGCTAAAAGAATAAAGAACTATACCATAAGAGTAACATTGGTTAGTATATCTATATGTATAAGGAACAAGAGGAATAAGCTGCTTGTTCCTCTTATTCCTCATATATATATAGATATACTAACCAATGTTACTCTTATGGTATTGTTCTTTATTCCTTTAGCGTGAAATCGGCCTATTTGTGTGTCTCTGTATTTGTGTTATTGTCGATGGGTTAGAAACTAAGAACTGATCGACTAAGCAGTAAACAACCTTACCGACCATGTACGACATCACGAATGCTCTCACAGACAACACACATAGCACCGCCTGGCGGAGTTTTTTGGGACGCATTCTAATTTATAAGAATTATAACCAATATGAGCTCGCGGCACCTCACAGACAGTACACCTATATAGGCTATACGTCAGCAGCCATTTTCTCACTGTGTGGCATCGCTGCGATCTTTACCTTTTTAGCTTTACAACCGAAGAAAGGGGATAAGTTCATCGCAGTAGCGGCTATTGTATTAGACTAATAATCACGTCAATAATAGAACTCACATGCCAATCGTGCTCAATGTACTGTTCGGATTAAAACTTTGGTTCGAAAATATATTTAGTTTCTCAGTTTTTAATAAATCAATTGCACGCGACAATTGAAAAAGATTACAGTTACAATGGATGCGGGTGGTCAATTTACCAGATGATATTGTACAACTCACATCCGCAATAGACCCTATAGGTTCAGTTACACTTGGAGAATTACAAACTTCGAAACTTGTTCGCTTGAAGTTGAAAAATGGTTGGATTCTTCAATTTGTACAACAGGTGATAATGATGAGTTTATATGGAAGATGAACTTATTTCCCAGGGGTTCTACCTACAATAGACGCGATTATTTGTGTATACGTCTGTTAAATTTACTTGATAGTGCAAAAAACTTGACAAAAGGATTCATCACATTATCTATACTCAACCGTGATGGAAAATCAACTGCTGTTCAAAAACCGTCCTATTTGCATCCTATAGTTTATTTCGACACGTTTGTAAAGAGAGACTTTCTTTTTGATAAGTCTAATGGCTTATTACCGAATGGAGAACTGACACTCGTCTGCCAAATGTACTTTGGTCAAGGAATAGTCAACGAGATCAATACAATTGAACCATCGGAGTGTGCTTTCGTGGATATACCAGTGGATCATCGCCTGAAAACACTAGACAGCTTTGAGCGTCTCCTGGAAACCGGCAAATTCTACGACGTGAAACTCGTCGTCGACGATAAGGTATACCACGTGTATAAAGGTATTTTGGCCGCGCAGAGCCGAGTTTTCGCCGCCAGGTTCGAGCATCACATGCGGGAAAACAGCGACAATGTCGTGGAGATTACCGACGTCGGTCCTGAAGTCATGAAAGAACTTCTGCGCTTTGTTTACGCTGAAAAAGTGATTAATATTAGACAATTGGCAAGTGATTTGCTTGTCGCGGCCGATAAATACGAAGTCGAAGGCCTGCAATCCATGTGCGAGGAGGTCCTTATAAAACAATTAAGTGTCAAGAACCCTCGGCGAAAATCTCGTACTCATTGATCACTGCGACGTTGCTAAGCTTCGTCATGCTACAATCACATTTCTAGCGTTTCATGGCAAGGATTTCGCTTCGACGAAAGATTTTGACGTCATAATGCAGTCGCTATCGCCGTCTTTGTTGGTTGCGGTGACTAATTTTTTTGTGACTAGATTTTTTGCTTTGTGAATTATATTATTTCAATTTTATTCATGTAACTGATTATGAAATTACTCATGTTAAAGTGTTAAACATAATGTCTAGTTATAAATCATTCTTTATTAACATACCTAAAGCTTAATTTTTATTTATTATAACTTCGTAAAATTTTACTGCATGTTGAATTAATCGATTACTTCTTAAAAACGTTTCGACTAGATCATTTTTGTCTTCTCTGCACTATGTATAATATCGATTAGTTATTTCATTTTTTATTTTTTAATTAATATTATGTTACACTCTATTTTCGGTGTTGATTTCAGTGTTCTTTTAGGTGTATTTTGAGTATTCTTTTCGTAGGGAGGGTTTACAGTTTTAGAACTACCTGTTTTAGGCAGAAATACCCATTAGAATATACTCTGAATTCTACCAAATGAATTAATGCCGACAGAATTTTTCTTTTATTAGGATTATAAATTGTAATTGTAGTATTAAAATTCCTGGTTAAAATGTTGTATTGATTCAGCCTTTTTTGCAGGAAATCCCGTGTGGATTTTGAATGGGATTATTTTTTTATTTCATCCAAAAATTAACCAACTGTGTTTTGAGTCGGATCATAAAATACTAGGAATCATAGATGCGCTACTTCAATTTCGATTGAACGATGTCAATATTAATATGAATTACAGAAAATAGATATTATCCATTTTGTATATAAAATCATTTATAAGTATTATTTATAACATAAAGAATATTATTGTTAATGTTATATAAAAGAATAAAGAATACCTAATGAAAAACGTCAGATAATTTCTGAATGAAAAATGGAGTAATAAATACCTTAAATTTTAACCCATTTTTATACTCTTGAAGTCATTACTGTGCACCCCTGTATGTACGTATTTATTACTGTGCATACGTTAGTGCACAAACCTTTATTGATAATGGTAAGAAAGTATGAGCGATTTACAAATTGCATGCGACTTTGGTACGCTCGACACAGCCAGCGCGTCTTGTCGCGATCGAGTTTTATACTCTCAACAATAAGGATTTTAATATTTTTATGTTACGAATAAATAGCTAAGTACTTAATTATTAATCTAAAATATAAAATAATTATTTATACTATCATTTATATTGAACAATATGCTTTTAAATAAGTAAAATTCTAAGTACAGTTACAGAATAAGTAAGTGAGTGTAAATATCCCGTGCAGGAATTTCAGAGAGCGTCCCCGCGATTAGCCCCGATCCCGACCCGATTTTCGGACCATCGGAAGTCAGCCCTGATTCAGACCCGATTTCCCCGTCTTTTCCTCGTATTGAGCGGGACTCCCTGCCTGAATCCTGTCTGATATTCTGAGGTCCGCGCTTCTTTATTTTGAGGTTATGATTCTTACGTAAAACAGAGGATTACCGTACCTGAATCTCGTTCGAACTCCTAATTTTAGTAAACAAGGAAAATTGGGGGATAACAGGTAGGAATCTAACTAGATTTCCTACCATCTACTAAGTAATATTGACGTAACCTGTCGGCAAGATAGATCTCTATATTGAAATTGTCACTTATTTTAGTTAACATTAAAGTATGATTTTATTAATCTTTTCATGTTCATATACTATTATTATTGTTTTGCAAGTAATATAACAATAAAGCAAGTGAACCAATTACTGTCCCCCTCGATATTTGCATTTAAAAAAATGTGAAATCATAAAGTTATTCGGTGAAATAATCGATGCTGAGCACAGTAATTGGTTCAAATATCCCAGTTATAACAATTAATATGATAAATGGTACTATTATTTTTATTAATTTAGTTATTATTATCGTGATTATTATTATTGTTGTTATCATTACAATTTTAATTACAAAGTTCATATTTACTTATTATAGAGATAAATTTATACGCGTGAATAACCGGTATGGTAGGTTTCCCGTGGATAATTCACATCTCCTTATTTATTCTTCAACTATAAATAAATCATTCATACTTGTAAGGTTTTTAAATACGAACACATTTATACTGTGTTTAATTAAAATTATTAAGTGACCGACGACTATTGATGTCCTTGTCTAAGCAAGTTTTTGACATTCGGAATAAGAAAGATTTCACCAAAAGTTATCTATATTCTAAAATCAGTAATTGTTTTTGTATTTCCTTAAAAAAAAAGATAGGTATTTTTTTGGGACTTACAATATTTATAAATATTTATTTTTCTCAATCGAAAAGGGAAATATTTAGTTTTATATTAATTAAATCATTATTATTTAAATAAAGAAATAAATAAATAAATAGCAAAAAATATGCGTGGGACAGTAGGAATCTGCTGTCGGTAACTGGCATACTCTTAAATGAATAGCTTTTGTTTCTTGGTAAATTTTGAATTAATTGAAAAATTAGATTCTCTAAATTTTCACGAAATTTTATACACGAAAACGTCATTTTCTGTTTAAATAGTAATGCATGCAACCTCTTCTTGATTTCTTTAAGTTTCATTTTTGTGGTCTATTATCGTGCTAAGGTATTTAAAATAGTCTACATTTTTTAAAGTTTTGCCGAAGACTTTCAAGTCAGTATCAGCAACCACGGGCCCTGCTCTGCTAGTGACCGTGTACTGGGTTTTCTCTGCACTTATTTCTCTAGGCCTATTTCTTTAGCTGTTTTTATTAGTATTTCTACGTTTATTATTATGGTTTCTCTGTTTTTTCTTATAATGTCTATGTCATCTGCGTATGCTAGCAATTGTGTTAGGGTGCCAGGATTTGAGGTTATATTTTTTTTAATTCTATTGCTTATATCTCAAAGATGTAGCGGTCATTTTCAAACACACCAATTTTTAATTGTTATTTTGATAAACATACGAAATCAGAAATAAAAATTAAAGATTCCCCGATTTGTTTTGATTTATAACGATTTTTTATTTTAATATTTTGATTTCGATAATGCAATCTATGATCACAAGCTTATAATATTTTGTAATTTATCTTTTGTCAACAATAGATGATAAAAAAAACACCTTATTGAGCTATTAATAAGAAAGAAATATAGCTATTTAAAATAATGTATTAGAATAAAGAAATTCATATTGAAACCATTAATTTAGTTTGAGGAAGCTAAATGCCAATAAATTAGCAGCACTTTTTTTTAAATTTTATCATAGAATATGGTGTAAATAGGTCATAGCTTTGATCAATAATTTTATTTTTCATTATATGTATTTTAAATACAATAAAACTCCAAAAACTCCAATCCGATCAGTTTGTTTCTCAAAACTTTGCGGCAGAACCAGAATTACATAGGTTTACATTACGGACAAACAAAGAGACCTAACGACCATAAAAAAAAATTGGAAAATAATTCCGTTATATTGTAATAAAATGTTTAAATTTACCGAAAATATTGGTAATGTATGATGAATAATTTATTCTCACCTAAACACACATAACCAATTTATTTTTAATTTTAAAGTGGTCAGGTCTCCTTAATGAAGTAATTCATATATTTATTTGTGTCATATGAAAGCGAGAAATGATGCCTAAGGAATGGAGAGAATAAATCATATTTCAAATACACAAAAAATAGGATGAGACAAAATGTAAGAATGATAGGGGTATCTCTCAAATCTATACATGCTACAAGATTTTGTTTAATGCATTACTAACAAGACTTACACCACTTGCGGAGGAAATCCCCGTCACAGTTAGACCGCTTCTTGAAAATAAATGGGATTATGAAGAAACAAAACACTAATTATTTATTGTTTTTAAGTAAGCGTATCACTCAATAATAAGTTCTAAGATGTTCGACATCTTATAATATTATGAAGGGTATAGAAACAGCTAGTTCACTTGATAAGAATGTGTCTAGATAACAGTTGAGGTAGGTATAGTTATAGTTCGGTCTAGATATAGTTCGGGTGGGTAACAGCTTATTAGAACTATTTGAAATCAACAACGGATATGCACTACCAACTCTCTTATTCAACTTAGTATTACCGTCACGGACCCAGTTCCTGATCAGTTAAGGCGCATCGTCACGTTATTTGCTGTGTCAAACCGTAAAAATGAGCTATTCATGGAAAATAACATTTCTAGTAACAAATATAACTCTTAATCTTTAATATAAAATTTTAAAAATACATAAATAGTGAAAATAAAGTTAAATATAAAACCTCAAAGGAAAAAAAACTGTGGGAGCAATTCCTGATCACTTAAGATTTGTATGGGAGTAGTTTCTGATCATATCAAAACCCAATTCCTGATCACATATATTATCGACACATAAGTATTTTATATGATAAACAAAAACTTATTAAGTAATACTAATACAGTAGATATACTAAATATATAACATTTTTCGGTTGTGTGATTATAAATGTGAAACTTAGGCGAGGTAAAAGTGTTTGGTTATTCATGCTCTATCGACTGCACGGTATAGACTCATGTACGAGCATATATTAACCTATCAAGTGCACATAGTGTTGTGATTTATTTTCACGTTTTATACGACTTTTGTCTGATAAATTATTTACGTATGGATTAAAACTACTTATAGAATTGTGTTGTTATAAATATTTGTGTATTTTAAGATTTTTAAACACACATATAACATGTTATTAATACTGATCAGGAATTGGGTAAACGATAAGAATATGGACCCTATTTCTAATCACACGTTTTATCAAATAAAAATAATATTTTATATGAATGTTTTAGGTGATTCATACAAATAAACTGTTAAATAACTTAATTACATACGTTTTTCTACGATCCGTTATAAAATTTGAAAGAAATGATGTAATTTCTTTGCATGCTCACTTGTAGCCAAGTAAAATAAGATGGTATCAATCATGACGTTGCCGACAACGTCCAACTTTAACATTTTTTATCTTAAAAATGTATTTTACTAGTGACTTTTAAAGTTTCTATATATGACTATGAAATAGTTTACTATTACCAATTATTTTTTTAAAACAAATGTTGTATACATTAAAATCAAAGAAAAATAAATGTAATCAAATGATCAGGAACTGGGTACCGATCAGGAACTGGGTCCGTGACGGTAGAGTACGTGATCTGGACTGTACATGAAAGCAATGAGGGAATAGTACTAAATAGCTTCTTAACGCCGTATGCTAATACGCAGATACTATAGACATAATAGTTAAAATAGTAGGGCTTGAAGGTCACTTATAACAGGGTCTGAGAATGCCGATATCGACTTGAAAGTCTTGGACAAAACCTTCCAAATAGACGTTCAAATAAATATCTCAGCACGACAATTGACTACAAAAATGAGTCTCATAAAGAATTCAAGAATATGCAATATTTATTAAAATCTCATTATAATGCCAGTACTAAAAATTGTGCAGAGGAACTCTTACAGATTTTAGCAGTAGGGGAGATTCGCACAGTTTGGGACAGCACCTAGGTCAGGACACTTCTGGTTTAAATACTTTCGAAGTACGATATGCGGCGGCGATTTGGGTTTTTAAACTTCATTATGAATGAAGCCCATTTACAAAATTTCAGATACATAGGCCTTTGCTACACTTTACAACATGTTAGACAACTTCAAAATAGACGTTGAATGGCATTAATTTTGAAGACTAGTTAAGCAACAAAATAAACAATAAATATGTCTCTCCCAGTGCATATATATTTGAAAATCTATATCTACAAATGCCCGGTGAATTTTTTTCAAAAATTTTAGATGGGAATGTTTTGTAGGTATTTTTTCTTATTCTCGTTTGTCGCCCAGTTTGGGACACAGAGTATCGCCCGGAATGACATTTTAAATTTTGCATTTTTTACTTTATCCTACTTTACCATAACATGAGGAAAACAATTAGGCAATAGTAGGTTTATTATAAACATACTTCATCATTATATCGACGCCCCTTACGAAGACTAGCACATTTCAGATTTCTTGAAAAATACTAGTTTTTGTCAGGTTTCTCCTACAAAAATTAGCAATATTTAAAATTTTAAACAAAAAGTACAATTTTCTTAGAGGATCTAAGAAAGTGTTAGTGTTAATCAGAAAATCTAAAAAATGCTAGTTTTTTATAAAAGGTCTCTGAAAAGCACTAGGTGTTTTTGAGAAATCTGAAATGTGCTAGTCTTCGTAAGGGCCATCGATATCGACTCCGCGAAGTCGTGAATCTTTAAGCTATGTATGCGTAGGAGAGAGGGATAGGGACAGACGCTGGATTATCGGCTTGCATTAGAGGGGCAAGTCTGGATTAATTTTAAAAAAATGTACGAATCCAAGAAATTTTTTATATTTTAAGGCAATCATTCGAAAAGTTTTTATGCTATAAATACTTAGTAATATCTTTAATTTTACCGTTTTAAAACCTCAAAATCTTGTTCCTACACGTCCTAATAAATCACTATTTTCAATACCATATTTATTAAGGGGACAAGACATCTTTAGACTCTGAAAAGTCATTTTTCTATGCATCCATAAAACTTTCTATAATTAAAAGCAAAAATTCTGAAAATTTTTTCAATATAAATACTTAATAACATCTAGAATTTCACCGTTGTAGAACCTGAAAATCTTGATCTTACACGTCACAATAAATTACTATTGTTAATATCTTATTTATTAAAGGGAATTTTGGGTGTGCGCTATTACCCATCATATATGAAAATTATTTTTTCGACGGTTAAATGATACCTTTTAATATATACTAAAACTTTAATCTAGCACATTCTCGTAAAAACAGTTTTTTAATTTTCTTTTCTGACCAAGATTCAGTTTTTTTTAAATTTAGGTTATTATTTTCTATTTTCTATTAATACTTTTTTTTTAAATTAGATCATTGTAGAAAACAAAAATTAAAAAAAAAATTTTCACATTAAAGTGCACAGTTGAAAATTTAGTACAAATCAAAAGGCATGATTTCACCGTCGAAAATTTTTTATTTATCTATCGCTGAGAATCAAGTCCGCACCTTACTATAAAGGCGTCTTAACAAAGACTAGCACATTTCAGATTTTTCAGAAACACTTAATTCTTTTCAGAGTCATTTTGTAAAAAACTAGCATTTTTTTAGATCTTCTAGTTTAATACTTATATTATTTTAGATCCTGTAAGAATGTGATACTTTTTGTCTAAAATTTTAATAATTGCTAATTTTCATAAGAGATTTCAGACAGGTACTAGTATTTTTCGAGAAACCTGAAATGTGCTAGTCTTCGCAGGGGAAGTCGAAATAAAGTAGTGAAAATTAATTTTATCAATCTGTTTCAATCATTGATATCATATTGGATCAAACTAGGGCTGCTGGGATTTATTTGAAGATAGCAGAAGACACTTCCTAAACCCAAAGGTATGACCATATTCTTATAAGTATAAATTATTTATAAGCCATCAATTTATTTTTTATCCGAGCAACAATTTTTATAGGTATACATAGTAATGATGGACTTTAAAAACATAAAAAGTTTTTATTTACAAAATTTATAAACAAAGTATTTACAAAATTTTCCTTAAAATGGAATACGCATTTCTTCTACTTCTTTTATTTCTTTCACAGCGAACGGAGGTTCATCGTTTTGCGCGACCCAAACATCGCCAGCATTTCCTTTCTTGATAATTTCTACTACGGCTGAAGCCACGTTCTCTGGCCTGTGAAAAGTTAATTTTTAAATATACTCAATTAAAGAATTTCAGAACATCGTCTACTGTAGAACATTACTTATTTTGATATATTCATAATGTAGCGTCGATTGTTCAGGTATTTAAATTTTATTATGAAAGAATCATATTTACAAAAATTCTGTTAAGCAATTATTTTTCGACTTCTATATTCAATTAAAATTATACGTTGTTTAATACGTGGGTCACAGGCATAATATAACAAGATAATCAATAAATATATATGTACCATTGCATATATATTCGTAAAACATTTTTATAATTATCATAATTATAAGATATTAATTTCTTTAAAAGCTTCTAAAAATCAAAAATATGTTTACATTAATTAAAAGTGGATTTTAATCTACTTATAATTTAAAGTATTTTTCTTTTGGTTGGTTAGTAAACAACCTAGAAATTATTAGTAACAAAGTACTCAATCTTGTAAAATATTTGCTATCTTTAAAATAAACTTATGGAAGTATAAATTTGTCGTACTGATCCAATTAAGGGTTCTAAAATTATTTTTATCTTAATGATATTCAAACAAATATCTAAAACCTAATTAATACTTACTTTTGTAGATAACTACCCACTGCTTCTTTGATTACTTCTGTTGACACGAAATCAAACATAGTTTTTCTGAAATCTTCAAAGTCCACCATTTTTGTCTTGGTCATGCCTGGGCATATGCAAAGTATTCGGACTCCTAGAGTATCGTTGTGCTCCTAATAAACACAAGCATTATGAGAAATAGTTATGCATAGTGATCAATGTAATGAAATCATTTATTGCTTTATGTTTCTTTAAAGATCTAAGTTTGCTACAATCACGGAATTTTCAAGGCTTCGTTATCTTTATTCAACAAATATTCATGAAAACAAGCATTATTAAAATTTTACAAATAATTATCACTACGGGCATTCGACCGCGACAATTACTAACAGCAAAATTATCATACCGCTATAGTATGTTTTATCGGATCATTCTAACCTTAAGTTGTGATAATCAAACTTTTAATATATTTTAAAAATACTACAAAAATATGATTTCTAGCTTTTATCTTTTATGAATAAATTCTCTACAGATTGGTGAGTACCCAATCAAATTTGAATAAGTAGCCCAGGGTGTCTTCCTGTCTTAACGTAAACACATATAACATATTATACCTTAGATAATACACTGAAAGTATGTATCCATGTATGTATGTACGTATGTATGTACGTATGTATGTACGTATGTACGTGTGTACGTATATATGTACGCACGCATGCACGCATGTACGTATGCACGAATGTACGTGAACTTGTCTACGTGTATATTTAATTATTATTCCAAAAATAATTACAAATATGCGATTTTACCGCAAGAGGTGCCAAATTTTATGGCAAATGCCATATTGACTGCACCATTTTGTTTTTCGAAATTTTGACTACAGATTCGAAATCTACATTTTCAAAAACTCTTTATACTCATTACTGATTTATTTGCTTTGATTGGCAAGAGAAATAAAATAGTTTAAAATACACTATCTTGTCAAAAGATTGTTCAAACTCAGAATCTGCGACCTCGAAAACCTCTACTATTATGTACTATATATGGGTGTATTTATATAAAAAAAATATATATATATGGGTGTATGTATATATTTTCTTTTCATTTTCAAGAGAATCCTAGATTTAAAAGTGATATTATTTCCTGACTTCAACGGCTAAGTCGATAGATTCTACTAAAAAACACAATTATCTCACCCGACACGATTATAAAACGACTGACTCGGACTAGTTCAATTAAATAAGACATATCTCGCATGTTACGGTTGTAAATAGCATATCTCGATGGGCGCAGATGAAGTCGTCTTAAGGTTATTTTTCTTAAGCTTTTTGTTTATCATTTAATCCGTACAAGAAGAATTTGAAGATTTATATAATATCTTCTGTTTAAGGCTAATGTAAATCTCCAGTGATGGCTGAGATAATGGTTCTTTTTATTAAACAATCCTTTTACCTAGAACCTTAAACCGAGATAAAAAGTAGCCCATACTTATATCTTGACCTCTGAGCTATTTCCTTATTGCGAAAGTTTTATTGAAATGCCTTCAGTCTCGAATGTTGTGCTTACAAACAGATAAATAAACAAACATACAGACAAACAATGTTATAGGGTAAAGACCTTAGTAGTCGACCATCTAGAGTCAAGAGTCAAGTTCTTCTATTTTAATATTTCAAGGTAATAAACCTTAGTATTTTTCAATTGAATGTTACCAATAATAAAGTAAACTAGTTTTAAACAGCTCTATATTATTTATATTAAGGTTGTAATTTTTTTATTACAGCTTCTTAATTTTTGTAACTGTGAGAATATTTTAAAACCTGTCAGGTAAAAATACTCGATGATTTGAAAACGTTACATGCGGTCAAGTAAACTAATTCACATTAGATAGCATACAAAATTGAAACTTTAAACGCGTTTTTCTCAACACTTATTTTTTAACTTTAAAAAGTGGTTGGTGCAAGTGGTTTTAATGATTATTTTTGAAACTCTTAAGATAAGTTATTCAAGTTCTTTACAATAAAGTTGGCATTTTTTATAATAATATTGTAAAACAATTGATTACTATTAAACAATATAAATAAAGTTACATTTTTAAACAATTTATTTTGTTATAATTTTATTTTGGATAAAAAAAGATTTCAACTTAAAAATCATGCTATGTTTTGTTTGCTACATTGAAGTAAATATGTACAAATTTTTTCAGACCATTTGAAAAAAACTGTATGAACCAATCACTTTTTTAAAATAGCATCAAATAAATGCAACAATGGCACACTGTAAGGGTAAAATAAGTTAAAACTTGCTGAAAGAAGAATTCTCACAAATTTATAATTATTGAGCTGTTAAAGGGGAACGCAAAAAGTTAATACTAATGTTTAGAGCTCGTCAAAACATGAATTTTAGAAAAAGAATTAACCACTTCAGGTGAGAAAGTAGAGGAGTGGGAAAGTAGAGGATACGCGGTGAAAATTCGTAAAAAAGGTAGAAATTCCCGAGTATGGTTAGATTTTTTACAGTACTTTAAATGGGACAAATCCATAGATATTATCTTTTTTAACTTTCCCCGCACTTAAGGGTCTTAATTTTTTTTATGAAATTCATTTCTAAACTATCTTTAAACTATAGTGTTGGTCTCATACGTTCCCTCGAGGTGGTCGCTATGAGCATCCTCCTTTGTACATAGCATTATATAATAATAGTAAATATATCATCAAAACCTCATTATGTTAAAATGAAAACTGAATAACTTTTTTTTCACCGTAGTCCTACTTTAAGTTATTTCACTTTTCTTTAAATATATAAACAAATAGTCGACTACTAAAAGCTGATCGACTACCACTACCCTATATCTATAGAAGATAACAATTATATAATATAATATATTATACTATCAGTTGTAAAGAAGTTAAAATACTATTATATTTCAAAATGTTAACAGTATTATTACCCTCATAGATTGGACAAAAGCAACAACAGCATGCTTCGTCGCGTTGTATACTGGAGCTAATGGCCGGTTTATTAATCCAAGGAAAGAACCAATGTTAACAACGACACCACCTTTATGTTGTTTATGTGTTCCCATACGCTCAACTGCAAGCAAGGTACCGTTTATGACTGCTTTCTGTAATCAATGTAGACGCTCAAGTTAAATTTATAAAATAATGCATATCGTTCACTGAAATATAGACATGGACTATAGATACTTACGAGGTTCACATTAATCGTTAAATCGATTTCTTTGTCATTAGCAATAGCTGCATTATTAACAAGAATATCAACGTATCCTTTACTTTCGCTAACTTTTTCGTAGCAAGCTTGAAAATGAAGTAATATGACGTTTATTTATAATCCTACTTTAATGTTTCCTACAATAACAGATTCTTATTATGATCGATCCTTACAGCTAATTATTACCTGTAAAATCTTCTACGTTCGTTACATTACAAGTAAAGTATTCGAATTTTCCTTGGCCAAATTCTTCTTCCAATATTTTTAAGCTATATGTAACTACTGTACTGTCAGAGTTAGATACATCAAAAATAGCGACGTACTGGAATGGATTTTATAAATAAATAAAGATTATGGAAATATTAAAACTAGTATTATTTTTACATACCCCTGCTCCATTTCTCAAAAGGTGTTGAACGGTAGCGAAACCAATTCCTCCTACTCCACCAGTTACGATAGCCACTTTGTTATTTATTTCCATTTTTATTAGAAAATCAAAAATTAATCTTATATCGTTAAAATTTAAAGACACCCGTGTCACTTTCACAAACGTTCGGAAGAAAGTGATGATTTAGAAACGTCCAGCAGTTTCGGCAGCATCGTTGCGTAACCTTCTGTGTAGTGAAACAAAAACTCGATAAAACGAAGATAATGATAAAAATATAAGTTCCCGACCCCATGTGAAGAAAAAACAGTTATTCAAAGTATAAGTCAAATGAGAATTGCATAAACATCAAAAATATATGCACAAATATATATCTTATAGCTGCAGTTCAAGCTGCTAACAATTATTTTTTTTATTTGTTAAGATAAGGGTACACCGATATTCGAAACTTATTGTAGGTCTCAGATTACAAGTTCATTTATTTCTAAATTATTTCTATAGTTGTTAAATAAAAATATAATTTTTCATAAAATTTGAAGTCATTTATCCCCCAAATATTAAAGTTATAAATAAAGCTGAATTACGCAATTCTTATCAAAAACAACTGTTTTACTAAAGAGACTTGATGTAAAGTCACTGGACGAATCAACTCCAAACTCTAAGCTATTTTGATACCAAATCAAATGAAAGTACGTTTTTCTTTGTTCACATAGCTCATCCTAGCTAAAAATAGCACGTTTATTTAAATAATTCAATTTTTTAATACTATTTTACATATAAATTTTGAAAACAAAAAACGTTTTTTTTATTACGTCAATATGTTTAAGAAGATCAATTAAAATTTTCAGTCTGATCCATTATGAATCTTGAAGCCAAGTCGTTCTTGAATAATTAAATATAAGTTTTGGGAAAACAGCACTTTTGTTTTAAAGGAAGATAGTGTATTTAAATCTGTTTATCGTTTACATACATAAAAGTAAAATTTTTCATGTAAAAAACAAATAATTGATTAGAAAACAATTGTACCCACACCTTGATTTAAAGCATACATTTTTCTCTTGAGAAATGCTTCAAATTAATTGATACATATATGAATCGAATTATACTCATATTTTTATATATTTTTTGTACAATGTGCAAAAAAGATTTTTTTTTAAATATCATACTTTTCAAAACGTGGGTATTCCAAATTTAAAATTCTATTTCTTTTATAAAAATTACTTTAAATTAATTGTCAATAAACATACATAGAAAAACTTAAGAGTCAAACATAGAACCTCCCTCTTTTTGAAGTCGGTTAAAAAGATGATCGGTTGTCAAAGAAATTATCTTTGGTTAGCAATTTATTCATAATTTTTGCACTAGAGCCTTGAGAAGGATCGTCAATAAAACAGTCAAAACGTCGGCTATAAAAACGTCACAATAAACACTCCTGTACCAAATAAGATTGGAGTTTTTATTTATATTATCAACGAATAATTACCAATTAGTAAATTATCTACACTTAAACATACAACATGCATAAAAATTTTTTGGAATGCTATAGTGCATCAAATAGAAGATATTCCATTTATTTTCAAGTAGAAAATATTCCATATTTATTTTCAAATAGAAGATATTCCATTTATTTTCAAGTAGAAGATATTCCTTTTATTGAACGCTTTTATTTAATTTGTCGGACGTTGGTGTCTGTCTGTATGTCCTCAAATTTTAAAATTTTCTAATGCGCAGTAGACTCGTCGCAGACATGAGCGATACGTCTGTGATACACGCGCACATTGTGACCGACATTACCAAAACAGATGTTTCGCGCATTTCTGCCTCGAGTCTAGTGCGCATTACAAAATCGCCATATTGGGCGTGCTGTCGAACCGAGAATCCTAAAAATTTGTCTATAATTAAAATAATAATAAGAATTATGGAAAACTTAAGAGCTTATTTGTATAGCTCTTTGTTTTGTGATTTTATACTACTGTGAGAAGTTTCAAGTAAAAATTACGCGACTTGCACCAATGACATTTGAATGAAATTTCGTGATAGAACAGAGATCTATGAAAGGTAAAACTCCGAAATTCGAATCACGCTTAATTGTTAAATTTGTCGTATTCATGAATGTTATTGTCATTTTCGTAAAATGTCTATAATTTATATCTTTGATATCTCAAAGTTAACAGATGAAAATGTCAAATATAATACAAATGTTATAAAATGACATTTATTCAACTGCACATTGTCATTTTCGTGGCATTTGTATTATAGATTTGACATTTATACTACACATATAACATGCGACGAGCTTTTTTTATCGTCGCAGTTTCATCAGTTTCTAATAGAAAATGTGTTACTAATTAACATTTAATAAACTGCGATGAAGAAGTTTTAAGAGTTTGATTTTACATTAAGTATTTCAGAAATAACTCCACGAATATTCGAGCGCGAAACTTGCTAACGAGAAGACTGTAAGAAAAGCGAAGTTGAGAGATATCGATCGGCAATAATTAGCTGCTCGATTAACTTGTCGGAAAGCTGCGAAGGAAGCAGATGAACCTCGTAATAAAGCAAAGCTTTATAAAATTCGCCGAGCGTGTTCGCTCACTTGCGTCAATCAACTATGGTAATGAATTCCCCGAATACTCTTGTTAATACGCTCAGAAATAAATCGGAAAAATTGTTATTAAATTATTTGGTATATCTAAAGTCACTTTCTCAAATGGAAAATAATACCTATCGAGTTATAATAACTGCTATAATAATAGCTGAATTTATAAGAATAATATGTAATTTGTGCGATAATCAGATACAGAGTTATTTAGAAGCGTAACATATTAACATTGATTTATTACAACACAGCTGTAATTAAATATCATAATAACATAAACATAACATCATATTATTTTAAAATAATTAATTCCTAATTATTATATTATAATATAATTAATTGATTAAAAACATATTCATATTTACGTTAATCTATATAATGGCTTAATTCTTTATTATAATTTCATTAAAATTTTCTTGTATTTCTTGTAATATTCGTCTTGGAAATATTTCTTGAACATATTTCATTCAATATAAACATGAACGATCTAAAAGTTGAAGACAAAAAAGGTCTAAATATATATAAATCTATACTTTATAGATAATTCGAAAGGTAAAATAATTTATTGTAATGTTCTTAAACTTTGGAAAAACGCAGTATTTATTATTAAAGTATTGGTGAAAAATACAATTGTGAAGCAAATGTAATTAGGGGAGATCTGGGTATAACGAGCGACTATCTAATTAACGAATGTAAACCTATGTTAACGTTAATATTTCATGTTTCATTCCGACAGTAAAGTGCATTTATAAAATTACTTCGAAAATAACAATTTCAAAAGTTTTGGGATATAATGAACCACCATATTTGGTTATAACGAAACAGTAAATAATTTATTGGTCTTTTTTCCAATTATGCAGGGCACGGAATATACCTCTAGTGAGCGGTTCAATGTTTTTTCTGCTTAATAAATCTTAATATTAAAAATCTAAGGTACTTTAATATCACTGTTAATTAAAGAGAAAATTAATTCGCAAGTAACCGACACCGCAAACTTCTCTCTCTCTCTCTTTCTATTTACTATACTTTGACTAAAAGCAGATCCTTTTATTTCTAACTCTCGGAATAGGTACAGCGATATTGCACCCAGATTTTTTTACAAAGCAGTCTACCACTGCGGCAGCTCGCTTAGCCCCTCGGCCAAATCCTTGCCCGCGGTATACTACATATACACAGTAAGCCAAGTTTTCCTGGCTCCTCGGAACAATGAGCGTGCGCAGCCGCAAACTTAAGACAAATACCTCGAAGAACTGTATATACATATACCTAACACGCGGCCTCGGAAAACCGCATCTCGGAAACAATTTGCAAATGAAAGGCGCAAGGAACTCCGTGTAACGTAAGCCAAACGCGAAGAGAGCACATAATACACGCGGCGGATCGTTTTAAATGCGAGCGGACTGCGGCGAAAAATCTCCAAGACTCTCCGCTGGGCAAAAGTGCAAGAGCAATAGGTCAAGAGGATCCACTGCGACTCAATCGGCCATGAAACCTGCGCTAATTCGTCTAAATTGTCCACGTGGAGTACGCGGCAACCCTTTTTACCCCTTCTCTGTATATCCGTCTTTTCTCCGCCCGTGGAATCCGGATTACAGCGTAAAATTTGAGCTGTGTCCGGCTACGCGCCGTAGCGTTTGTGGTGTAAGTAGGTCGAATAGTCTTCCTGGTGGTTGCGGAGGAGAGACTCTTATTTTGCCCCCTCGGGGAGTTAATGTGAGCGAGCGCCCCTTGGCTTTTGACGTAAATGCGGCCGGTTTTCACGCCGGGCCCGTCGCGTTTAACGAGATTTCGTAGGCCTGCGAAGGAGCGGGAAAGAGTGAGGGCAGGGAATGTGTATGGATGGATGTAGAAGTGGTAGTCTCCACTTATTTCTCTTGTTTTGAGGTCATTGGGTTGGACAGGGGCAGCGCTTAGTTGAAATAGCAAATAGTATATTGAGTTGCTGGATATTTTGCTTAAAAATTAATGTTCGTATAACTTTTTGTAAGGGTTTGACTGGAATAAATGTACTTCAGAATATAATGTGTTTTTAAATTGTTAATTGTTAAAACTAAAGTATAAGTATTAACATAGAATATTAGCATGAAAGTTTGCTTGAACCATTTTAAGACGCTAATTATTGATTATCATATCAATAAGATCAAAGCGGCTTTGATTTGTAATACACAAAGCTATATATTTACAAAAGAGAATTGCATTCTAATGAGTAAGCTTTTACAAAAAAAAAGACTTTGGGAAGTAAAATGTTTTTTACATTTCTCACA
Organism: Gastracanthus pulcherrimus; assembly: GCA_949152435.1. Lineage (NCBI taxonomy): Eukaryota > Metazoa > Arthropoda > Insecta > Hymenoptera > Pteromalidae > Gastracanthus > Gastracanthus pulcherrimus. Next base: position 164,798,096 of record OX424575.1, on the reverse strand, counting down.
TGTTATGACCGATGTAAACTGTTTTCATAGCTTGTTACTCTTCATCTATACTGAACATAAAGTGACTTCTAAGAAAAGAATTCATTCTAATATGTAGATAGATTTTATAAAAAATGAAAATTTTAACCGATGAATTCTGGTCAGTAACTTAGACCTAGATAGAGCAGATCGTTAACGATTTCTGTATATATAAAATTTTTGTTGTTTGATAATTATAATTTAACTTCTTCCTGATTAAATTTTCCTATTAAAACCATAGTTAAAATCGAACCCAATTTCGTATTAACCCTTCCAGGGGCACTTTCTTATTATACCACTTTGTAGTTAGTATGGCACAATAGGGTACCACTTCTGCCCCTCAATGGGTTACATAATAATAATTTTAATTCGAAATTATTTCTAGTTTTAATGGTTTTTAATGATATTAATCGGGTTTTAATCAGACTTTTTCAGCAGAGTGGGTAAGCGTTAAAATTAAAACATAGCACTCGTACATATCAAAGCTTGATTTAAGATAGAAACATTATACAGTCATTACAATAAGTGTTACGAGGGTAGTTCAATAAGTCTTTAGAATGACCAACAGATGGCGCGCGAATCGCTCCAAATCATCTGTTTTCAGTCAGCACCACTCCCGACTAGATATATGGTGCAGTCACAGTCCACATCTTCTGAGTTTACGTGTTTTTATAACCAATTGAAAAAAAAAAATTGCTTGTTAAGAAAAATGGAAAAAAACGAGTTCAGAGCGGTAATTAAACATTTTCATTTAAAGGGTTTAACTCCATATGAGATAAAAAATGAATTGGACTCAGTTCATGGCACATCTGCCCCTGCCTTAGTAACGGTTTATAACTGGGTAAATGAATTTAAGCGTGGTCGTACATCAATAAGTGACGAACCACGTTCAGGAAGGCCCGTAGAAGCAACTACTCCCGAAATCATCAATAAAATCCACGATATGGTGTTGAAGGATAGAAGATTAAAAGTGCGTGAGTTAGCTGAGGCCACAAGGATATCTATAGGTGCAGTTGTTTCAATTCTACATGAAAAATTAGGCATGAAAAAGCTATCGGCAAGATGGGTGCCGCGTTTGCTCTCAGCTGAGAATAAACGCAATAGAGTGGTCGCCTCTGAGGTTCTTTTGGCGCGCATAAGTCGGAATCCTGAGGAATTTTTTCGTCGATTTGTGACTGTGGATGAAACATGGATACACCACTACACTCCTGAGACAAAGGAACAATCCAAACAGTGGATTTCCACAGGCGAACCAGCTCCAAAGAAGGCAAAGACCGTAAAGTCAGCTGGTAAGGTTATGGCTACAGTTTTTTGGGATGCACGTGGAATTATACTTATTGACTACTTGGAAAAGGGTAAAACAATTACTGGTGAGTATTATGCATCATTATTAGAGCAGCTGAAAGAAGAAATTAAAAAAAAAACGACCACATTTGGCGAGAAAAAAATTCTCTTTCATCACGACAACGCCCGAGTTCACACATGCTTCGTTTCAATGGCTAAAATTGAAGAACTAAAATTCGAATTGGTCGAACACCCACCGTATTCACCAGATTTAGCCCCCAGTGATTTTTTCTTATTTCCAAACTTGAAAAAATGGCTCGGTGGACAGAGATTTACGGACAACGAAGACGTCATTGCCTCTGTAAGTGCTTATTTTGAGGAACTTCCGAAAACGCACTTTTCTGAAGGATTAAAAAAACTTAAAAAGCAATTGACCAAGTGTATAGAGCTCCAAGGAGATTATGTTGAAAAATAAAAAAAAATTTACCCAAAAAAAATTGTTTTTATACTTTATTCTAAAGACTTATTGAACTACCCTCGTACCTACATACACACTAAAATAGTGTCAAATAACATGTATTTTGAATTGAATATAAGAAGTCTATAAATGAAGTCATAATTAAAATCAAACACTCAAATCAACACCTTGGAAAGTACTAGTATCCAAAAGTGAGAGTTATTCCGTTTCATTCCCGTGTAAAAGAATTAGTCTGTCACTAGTCTGGAATTAATCTGGCTTAATAAGTCCGGCGAAAGACTTGCAAAAGACTGGTAGCAGTCTGGCTTAGGCCACTATGCCCGACATCTGTTGGAATTATGTCAATAAAACTCATTATTTAACGAATACATAATTAGTACACTCATTGTTAAAATCAGTTGGAATAGTGAAAAAAGTCTTAAAAAAAAGTAAAAAAAAATTAAAAAAGTCTACTCATAAATTAAGTTCTCAGTACAATTTTTGTATGACTTTGAATACCATATATAATACTTATAGTAGCTTTAATAATGAGTAGCTTTTGTGCTGAAAAAATTAAAGATTTAATTAACGTTTTTCTGCATAGTCAATAACCAGAGTTTGAGGCTTCAATTATTCAAACTTCAAAAAACTTTCCGAAAGCAAAAATTCTACAGCTTCCGTATTATTTCCCCCTTTTTTAAAAAAAGTTTTATTATGCGCTGGCTCACAGAACAGTCAAAGCATCGTTATAACACAAAAGAAAGTTTATAATCATGAAAGTTAAGTAAATGTGCAACGATATACCCCAACAATAGCCGGGTACACCTGCATTTTGCACAAGTGCGCTCTGCACTACAGTAGTAAAGCTCGCAGCAAAAGGGCAAAATAGAAAAATCGTAGCTTAACCAAGAGCGCAATTTTCCGCGAATCGCGCGCGCACGCAGCTCGCGATTTATATTTCGCGCATGCATCCCTCGCTTTTTGATCTCGTTTCCAGCGCTCGCGCTAGAAACAAAGGCGCAAGTTTATAAGCAGCGGACGCAAAAAGGGAAGCGAGAAAGGAGAAGAAAAAAAAAAGACTGAGTAGAGAGAGAGAGGAAAAGCGCAGCGGTGTTTGTAGCGCGCGTTGCAGGCAAGCGAAACGCCAAGCGGCGCGCTCTGAAAATAAAAACCCTTTGAATCCCGCTCTTTCCGCTGGCGCGTTCGCTCACCGTCGCGTTTGTTCATTTTACGCGCAAATGATTTCGACCCATGCCGAGAAAAAGCCCTGCGCACGAGAGGGCATATATATATATATATATATATATATATGTATATATATATAAATATATATATAAATATACGCGTGCAGTAAGCTCGGAGCTCGACTCGGCTGTGCGCCGGAAGGCGCCAAAGCATAGGTAGACAAAGAAATTCAATTTCCCGAAACGATGTGTATATGCGATGCATTTTGAAAAGTGGAGATATGCAATTTTCCCGGCTCTGGTCTATATGCGAATTTTTTTGCTAGGAATATGCATGTAGCGCATGCTGCGTAGGGGAATACGTATGTTTCTGTGCACGCGAGATTGTGTCGAATAAAGGGGGATATTAGAATTGCTTCATTCGAATTCGACATAGTTTAGAAAGTGAAGAATACTCATAAAATAGAGTATGCAAGTAATCATTTTACATTTTTTTATACAGACTACATTTTAACCCTGCAAGTTCAGGTGAGTCCAGGACCCATACATTTTTTTCATTATTCTTAAATTTTTGTTATAAACTTGAAATTATGCGAAATAAATATGTCCACCAGATCGAAAGGGACCATTTCAAATATTGCAATAGGGGCCTACGTTATTTAATAATAGAAAAAACTAAAAAAATCATAATAAGAAATGCAAAATATATTATGAACTTATTAAAATGCCAACAATTAAAAGCCCATATATTTGTTATAATGAAAACATATTATACATAAATAGTAAGATTTATAGAATATATTAAAGCACTCCTATAACATTAAACAAGATTCTTTGAAAATACACGTTTTTACTAATTTCCTTTAAATGAAACAAAATACATTTGAATATGTAAACCTTACAATCTGTTATTGTAGAACTTTCAATAAAATTTCAAAATCGTACATGAAAGCTAACGTTACTGCATTACAAAATGAAAGATGCTATTTTGATGCGTTTCGTGGAATCAGCATTGAGCAAAAGAAGAGAATTGAAACTCGGAATTTCACCTATTTCAATCATGCGGTTATGGCGACGAGGCGGCGGAAATCGACCCGCGTTTTCTGCAGCTACGGTTTTGCAAATAAAAAGTGTGTGTTGAACACGCCAATTGCTACAATATTACATCCGAGAAAGTCCATGTGCATCTCGGATGGTTATACATTTCGAGCGCGGAAGCCCCTGCAATTTTCATATGGCACCTTTTATTGAAACGTTTTACGATTTTCGATAGCTTTTTCCCTTTACATATGTTTACACGAATGTATAGTTTGATTTTCTATAACTGTGGTTGAAATTTTCAGAAGTAAACAAAATTAAATTTTCACATTAAATTATTTATATCCTGAAATCAATTATGATTATATTATATTATATTATATTATATTATATTCTTGTATAATTATTGAAAATTTTGAAAAAGAACTATAATTAAATTTGCATAAAAAACGTCATAATTAGTAATAAACATAATCACGTTAGGTTTTATAAATACAAAATTATGGACTTTTAATGCAGAAAAAGTTAGTTTTTGCTATGAATCATATGATGGAAACATAAATCTAAGATTTAAATGAATTCTTCTAACACAAATTGTAGACGAAATTGTTAAAGATGATATAAATATGATGACAACGTTTTGGTTGTCATTTACATGTCGGTCATAAGGTGTCGTCAGGTCATAAGAAAAATGATTTTATAATAAACTTAAATCTAGGTAACTTATCTAAGCTGCTCACCGCATGCCACACAACACGGTTGATAATCCCATTGTACGTATTCAACCATCGTATATTGGAGCACGATCCGGCTGAATTTTTTCTTACACTTTAAAATTTAACACTTATAATTTTACACTTTAAATTTTAGCACTTATAAAATACACATGCTTTTATATTACACTAATTCACTATTATTTAAGAGCATTCAATGATATTAGTTTTAACTCTATATTTCATATTTGATTACGCCACTATACTGCTAATTTGAGTATAATAAGCAGGGAATTGGAAGTCATAAAAAATTAATTAACATACGGATTTTAAGGAATATGCCTTGGGGATGTATTATACGATATTGCTTTTTAAAGGTTCTCTCCTTTGACTTGTACACTTTCATGGATTTTGTGTGATTTCGCACAAGATTCTATAGATGCTATCAAACAATAATAACGTTATATGATTGTGAATCATTTTAAAGAAGTATTTTCTTATTAATTCGAAAAAACCTTATACAACGTCTAATATAGATATCGCGCTTTATGCATTTAATAATAGGACTCTCTAGTTATATGATATTTATTCTATTCAAGAGATATTATGCATTCACGTATAAACATTTTTGTGAAAATGTCGTTTCAATTGCTTCTTAAGAAGCATAATTATGATGATAAACGTCGAATTTTTCTGTTGTACAAATAAATATTTTCTATACAAGATATCCATTATCAATTATGCATCGAAGTATATTGTTAGATTAAAATCCTATTGTGTTCCCGAGTACAATAAAGTCTGCAATACATAAGTTTTCTAAAAATTTGTGTATACCTAATATTTATTCGACTACGTATATTTATCCGTAAAACTTACACGTTTATTATTGTGTGTTCAAAAGTTCAAATAAATAATAAGGTTCATTTTAGTTTGAAATTCCTCAAAATTTAATACTTTTTTCATATGCGTTTATATTCTTACAAAATCCGATCTAGTTTACCTTATTCAGATGTATTGTGTAGATACTGAGGTAACTAAAACTTGTTAGACTTCCTACATGAATAACAAAATATTTTATTACTCAGTTCAAGTTCACAATCCAAACATCTAAAGTACTACTATTCCACATCCACGTAACTCCATCATCGCCTTAACTCGGCATTTGCGACAAAACTTTGCAGTCGCTAGACGAGTTCCCCGTCCTACGGCAAGTAGGTATAACCCCTAGAATTACAGTATTTCCCGCGTATTTTAGAAAATCTCCGAGCGAGGCTGCGCAAGGCAAACGAAAGAAGAAAACCGAAGTACCTCCACGATAGCTCGCAGGTATATACAAGGTATACACAGAGAGAGAAAGAGAGAGAGAGAGAGAGAGAGAGAGAGAGAGCCGAATGGAAACGCGGTGACTGTGCGAGAGCGAGACGGAGAAAGGGAGCAGGAAAAGCAGAAATCCGTACTCGTATGACCGAAGCGCGCGCGGGGTGGAGAGCTAACGGGGTTGGCAGAGAAGGAGGAAAGAGGTGGGGGGGGGGGGGCAAGTTCTCTCGCTCTCTATACCCGCGGGTTATATCCCCGGAATCAGCTGCCAGATTATTCTATTACCGCGTATCAACATGGGGCTTGTTTGGTCTGAAAACACGGTCTTGCCACATTGTTTCAGCCCAGATAAAGAATTTAACGTCGGGGATAATTAAAAGGTCGCCTGGTATAGCTTTCTCTCTCTCTCTCTCTCTCTCTCTCGGCGTCTCTCACTTCTCGTTTTCGTCGACGGCGACGACGCCTCGGAGCTCGAAGTGTTATTCTTGCAACTTAAAAATTTTTGCCTTGCGTCTCTCTATTTCCTCTCCGCTTCCTCTTCTACTACTGGGTTTTCTCCGGCGGCCCATTTATTCGCGCTGAAATGCAAAAATCTTTTCTCTCGCGGGAACGTTTTGTGGCTGTCGCGGGTTTCTTACGTGTTATATTATGTGCGCCGTGTTATCGTTTCGCCGAGGCGCGGAAAGTTTGCGCACGCGCGAGCGGAGGGAAAAGGAGAGTCTCCGGCGCTATATAAGTTTTCCGAGCGGAATATTTATTTTGACGGCGGAGTGAGAGAGCGAGCGAGCCGCGCGCTTCTTTAAATGGAGGATGAAGTGACGTTGAATATAAGATGATGATGGCACTCGGAGGAAGATTTGCTCGAATGAAGAATATTTAAGCGTGTTTTTGTACGCGGGGGAGTTGGATTCGCTCGTCGGTTCCTTTTTGAAAGTATTAAAGGAACGTTGAGACGAGAGTATCTTCCATAAATATTAATCCGTTTGAGTTGGTGTTAGTAGTTTATTTTAATAATATTTTATACTTTTAAAAATTGAATAAATATAACATTTTATGCCCATAACCTGATTTTTATAAACTCAATAGCTTTGAGTATTATGGTATCATCTGAGCTATTTATCTACAATGACCGATCTTTCTTCTTCTGACACAGATGTTTCTTAATAATGTTGCAACATTATTTGTGGTACATTTAAAACTGTTTAAAAAATATTTTGTTTCTATTATAGAATGATCAATGTACATTTTCTCGTTAGAAAGCTGTTATATAATTGACTGGAAGAACGCGTATTTGGATTGACAAAAGTAACACTAGCGCCAAAAGTAATGATGAATTCGAATAAGGTGGCGAAAGTTGGATCTACAATATAATGATCGTGCACTGCATTACAAATGAATGAATAAATCGTAAATTGTTATGGCCAGATTTCACTCTAACCTTGGAAAATTGACGGAGTTTATGCCCCGACGATTTATACTTAACCCTTCGGGCTGAGACGGTGCTCCTCAAAAATTAGCAATTAATAAAGAAGATTCCAAACCACCTTGACACTTTCGTTTAAATAGAGAAGGAACTATTGGGTACAGTTGACGTGAAAAAAAGCGCTTTTTCCTTTCAGGAAAGTCAAATTGGCGGCCGCGTTTTAACGAAATTCACAGTTAGAAAAAGTTTATGCAGATTTTGCTTTAAAAAGTTGAGTAGAATATACTTTTTTATATTTCTACCAATATATTTTCATATATGAGATCATAAATTTGAAAATAACTACAGGCTAAGCTAGATTTAATTAAATTTTTGCTGAAGTTCGACGGTCATCGTGCGACCATCCAGGCGTGTACAGGTAAAATAGTGATCAAAAGAAAAATTCATGATATACGTCTATTATATAATGTTTCAGCATTTCTAGTGATAAAATAAGACGGAAAATTCACGCTGATACTCCTACAGAGTCTAACATATTTAAAATAACCGACCATTTATATGATAACTTATACACCCTCGGTGTGATAATTCTCTTTCTAACATCAGTGTCGAACAACGAATACCCTCTCCTGTCGCAGATATCAACATGGCTAAGCGAATGTTCCGATGTTCAGAAAACAAAACAGAATGTAAAACATGCAAATGCAGCCCACCTAAGAATTCTATATTATTGAAATAAGACTATAATAACCCTGGTAGATACGATACTCGTAGTTAGCTAGAATGGCTGGTTAGCTTATTAATTATTAGCCAGATTAATAAGTTATTAATAAGTCAAATTATAGCTGCTATCTGGCTAGAATCTGCTTAAGACTATGCTTTAACCAAGAACGTATTTTGTTTGCAAATCTAACCTATTTATATTTCGTTTCGAAAAGTTATTAGTTTTTAAAAATATACATTATTATACTTTATTCAATGTTCAATAAGTATGCCGCCAAAATAAATATTTTTATCAATAAATAACAACTTACGAGATTATAGAAATATGTATATGCAATACTAAAAGTATTTGATAACTAATAATTTCCTTTCCGCAAATTAGTCAATCATAACTTAGTCAACAGAAATTTTGTGATTGAGGTCGAATATAAAATTTTGTAATAAAACTTCATTGTAAAACTACAAATATTTGTTTACCAATTCTCCAAATTACGTCATAACTTACATTATTCTGTTTTAATTGTTATTTTTAAAATAACAATAATTATATGACTACGTGCATTCTATTATTTATAACATAAATTTCTTTAATAAAGACACTTAAATTTTACTCGGGGCTTTGGTACTTTTTGTGTAAATAATACTTTTTTAATACACGCGTTGTTATGTAAACAAATAACCTAACTTCCATTACTACTAGCCATTTAAGGTACATTTTTAACTTTAATTTAGTAAAATACTTAATGTAGTATGATTAGAATTGCGTATTACTTTGATTATTATAAAATTGTTATTATTTCCATTATTAATTAATACATAAATTACTTAGTTTATTAATTTTATATTAACTAGAATATTAAGCAGAATCTAGCTAGAAATTAGCCAAGTAGCATGTCATTTTTAACCGATTTCTAGCTAATATCTGGCTAAAAAACAAGCTTAGATTTCTACCAGGGAATCTTATATAATAAATAATGATGTACTGTTCAGTTATAAGAAAAATATCTTCAATTACGTTTCCACCACTGAAATCTTAGCAGACATATTAATTTTTCGATTTTTGGAAAAAAGCTCATTTTTACCCCGTAAACGCCTAGACGGTTGCACACGAGCGCTCTCGGGAATCGTATTCGATGTATTTTTTATGCGACTATAACGGATGGATTCTTGGTTCGGGATCGTTTTAAACATAATTTAAAGACCTACGATCGCCATAACTATATTCAACTAATATATATAGTAAATGAGGAAAATTTGAATATTTTCCGCCGTTCTCACGTCTCGAACAATGCAGGAAATCCAAATCCGAGGGGTACAATCGTTTCCTTTTTGCCTCTTCTATGGAAGGATATCGTTCGGGGACGATGCGTGACTTCGTTAGACTATGTTAATGCACTAGACGAAATAGTACATTGGGTAACGAGTGCGGTATAGTGGCGCTATTGGATACTACACCACACGAGTTTCACACACTATTTTTTATCATAAGTGCTGGGCGCTTTGGCGTGCGTTATTTTCATTATGTAACGCTGTCGAGTGTGTTATAGAAGTAACGCCCGCAGTGTGTTATTGATCATTTTCCATACGCAAAACCGTCACGGAATATGTAATTTTACCAGCACGTATGATGAAATAGTACATTGTGTAACGAGTGCGGTATAGTGGCCAATAGCGCACGCTATTGGACACTACACCGCACGAGTTTTACACACTATTTTTTACCATAAGTGCTGAGAATATGACATATATTGCGTGGGGGATTTGAGTACGCTAAATGGTCAAAAGACACTACGGGTGCTATTTCCTATAACTCACTCGATAGCCTGACGTAATAAAAATAACGAAAGCTTTAGCGGTACAGACGTTTCATTTCATTACCACAATGTAAAGGTTGATCACTTAGATTTTAATTCATCTAATTCATGAAGTTAATTTCTATATCTTTTAATCATTTTAAAACATGGCTATATTGTCGTAAACTCTAAAGAATATATATACAATTTTAGTTGATCACTTGATGCTAAAGATAAATTTCTGGAAAAAAACTAGAGCCAACAAATTTCTCTATCCAACATGACCATAATATCGTCTTAAAAATCGCTTAAATAAACAATAGATAGAAACATCCAATTCCCTCATCCCTATTCGCAAACAAACTCCACAAAAAGCGCATATATAGCACGCGCAGTATCGAACTAAAACATCATCAGGGCATAACTGAACCCGAAGCGTTAGGTCTGCAACGGCACTGTGCGCGAGGATGCAGTTATACATGTTGTATACGGACGACTCGCGGAGCGCAACAATATCAATCGTCCGAGGCTCTCTGAGCGCGGAGGGCCGGGCAAAGCGGTAATTAAAATAAAATTAATTGGATTGGCTGCGTGCGAAAGACCCCGAAGGGGATGCGATATCGACGGAGTCGCGGGAGCGCGAGGGTAATATATATATGATATAGTGTACGCCGGGGCTGCGCGCAGTGCCGCGGGCCACAGTTTTCTGCGATGCCGCGCGGCATATAATGCACTGTTTATTCTGCTCATGCTCACTCGCTCTCGCCCGCCTACGATTATTCATAAACGCTATTCCGATGCTCGTGCTGCTGCAGTGTAATAGCAGTGCTATAGAGCTATTTCATCGAGATGGGTTATATTGTACTGAATAGGTCTCTCTCTCTCTCTGTGCGTTGTTATCTTCCAAACTATAATATTTCAATCGGACGACGACATTTTCGATTTGTCGCTATGTTACACGACTGCGTTGCGTGCGCGGTTGTGGGTATGTATATTGATGTTATATCTGCGAAGCGTTTATTCGTTAATTATGATTGTATATTGATGTAGGTACATACGAGGAGGGTATATTGACGTGAAATACGTAGATAATAGATATGCCTATTATCGATATAATGATATGTTATCGTGATCAGGGCAATTATAAATTGATCACGATGATAATGCTGGTTTATTAGGTGCGTTTGGAATACGATAGAGGGTTTTGTGCGCGGTGAGTTCGTGTAAGCGAAATTTAAATTCATACGACTGTTTGATCAATTATTATATTTCGTTATATGTGCATGTAAACCTGCATATTAGACTGCATATCGTCACCCCATGCGAAGACTAGCACAATTCATATCTAGTCTTCGATACGGGTACAGTATTTCGCCATGAAAATAGCATATTTCAGTCTCCTAACGAAAAGTATCAATTTATTGTCATATATACACAATTTTCGCGCTTGTCGATCGGCGAGAGAAAAAATGTTGTCGCCCGCTTCTCAAAAAATCGGTACTTTTGTATTTTTCGCAAATATTACACATTTATGTATTTGTGTGTATGTGTAAGGGAAGGTGAGTCAGTACGACCACCCTAAATTCAAAAGAATCCTGTACTATCTATTTTGCAACAATAAAAATTATTAAAAGTGTTTCTTAAAGAATAAAATCTAAAGATTTAAATAAAAAATTATTTATGACAAAATATACATTGCAGACAGGTAACTTTATGCTCTTTTAAATGCATTAACACTAAACCAATGATATTATTTCTAAAATATTAAAAAATCTGAAAAATTAAAATTCTAAAATGAAAGAACCGCTAAAAATTAAAAAAAAAATGTTTGAGCCGTCTCCCTTTAAGAAAAACGAAAAACACACACACACACACACGCATACACACGCACGCACACACACACACACACACACACGCACGCACATACACACTTTTGATAAAGATTGATTTGGTATAATTGAGTAATTTGATAAAATCACAATATTTGCAATATTGGCCCAAACAGGTCCAAAGTGGCCCAAAGAGCCCAATAATGTTTGAACGGGCCCAAAATAAATGGAATATTTTTTATTTGATGCAGTATAACATTCTAAATTTTTTTTTAATCATGTTGTATATATAAATATAGATAATTTGCTAATAGTTTGTTGATAATATTAATAGAAAACTCCAATCTTATTTGGTTATACGAGCGACTATTGTGTCGATTTTTTATAGACGACGTTTCGACCGTTTTATCGACGTTCCTTTTTAAAGTTCTAGTGCAAAAATTATGAATAAATAATTTACTGAATTTGAATAATAACCGAGTTTAAAAAGAAGGAGGTTCTATGTTAATCACACATCCATACTGAGAGTTTCTTTAAATTGTGTATTTTGATTTCTTAAGTCTTAAACATGTTTTTAGCGAAACTTTGTTTTACTATCACAAAGCTTCCTCTTTGAGGAAGCAAAATTTATCCTTATTTTCAATACAACTGATAATACTTCTCAGGTAAAAAGTAATCTATATGTGAAGTTACAGGTCAATGTGCATGTAAACCTGCATATTAGACTGCATATAAACCTGCAGGCCAGACTGCATCATGCAGGATTGGGAACGTATAACACTTAAGGTATATTACACAAAAAATGTAATGTCAATAACAAGGTATAATACCGCCAGGAGTTTTTAATAAACCACACCACAAATCTCGAACCAATAAACACAAAACACACATTCGCTTTATCTTCAACGAATGGAGAATACCAATTTTGTATTTAGAATTAGAAAATATAATGATACACCATTAAATAATTTTAAAATCATAGACATTTTAAAAACAGTTTATAGATTATATTCGTTTAATGAGGACTTATTACTGTATGTATAATTATTTAAAATAATTTAAAATTAAAAATTAAACATTCAATTAAAAATTTGATACTAAATCAAATCGGGACTATCTTTTTAAATTAAAAGTTTCATGAAATATTTATATTAAATTAAAGTTATAGTAATTATGGTACATGCAACATATTTTTTTATTTTTGTATTAAAACAGTATTGAACTGTTTGATTTTATTGGCAACTCCAAAATTATAGAAAATTATTTTTGCATGCGCTATATTATACATGGTTTAATATTAATTTTGTCAGTTATTTTTATACATCTATGATATTGCATTATTTTCGGAGATCGTTAAATAAATAATGAAGCGAGCGTTTTATTTCAAATTAAATAGTAAAATACGTACTTGAATTTTCTAATTAAAATTGTTGTATCGTGAAAAAAGGTCAGTTGCAGAGATGTTTATCGTATATTTGCAACGAAAGGTGAAAAATAAATGAATAAAAATTAATTAAAGCTTGGAACTCATGCTTGTGAGTCAATCAAATTGAAAAAAATCACAGTAATAATGAACGGCTGTTAATCAATTTCCTACGACATTGAAAGCTCGTGAAAAAAGCATCTATCCAAGGGTAACAATAATATAATGAAAACTCTTTTATTGCCTTTTACACGATTTCCCAGGAAAAATTGCACAGGGAATTGGAAATTTAATTATTATGAATTATAAATAATTATAAATATTATAAAAGAAAGCAAGCTTGCAAGCTCGATATACATACATTATAAATATTATAAAAGAACGCAAGCTTACATAAATTATAAATGACAAAGATTAAAATATTTTTTAAAAATAATAATTTTTAGCTAGAGAAGTCGTTTAAAACCTTTGTTTATAGAATTTTACTTTACAAGCTTTTTGGATCGGTATATAGTAATAAAAAACAGTATTCAGACAAAGTTTGTTTAAGGTTAAGAATTAGAGTGATTCAAGCATGCGATAGGAAAGTTGCATGCAATTTTTTTATTTTATATTCTAATAGGTCATAGTCGATTGCCTTTGTAAACTTTTTGAATTTTAACAATACCTCAAAAACTGTAAAAGATACAGCGTCTTGAAAATCTTCGTGACGTCACATTGCGTCATTCTTGAAGATACACAACGATGTGACGTCATAAACAAACTGAAAAGCACTATAATTTTTTCAATTTTTGCTTTATCCAAATAATTCGAACGGATTCATAAATTGGCTTATTGTCTCTATCGATTTGATAGACACCGTCAAAGAAAAAATGTTCATGCAAGTTCTCTATTTAACGTAGAGGATATAGGCTTAAAGGGATGTCGGAGCTAAAATCGTGTATTTTCTTTTAGTGATTACTTTTAAAATATAGAATGCAGGGAAACCTTAAGAGCAGAGCACCGTAGTGCTTTTTATAATAAAGCTTTTGCATGCAAGATAAAGTTGATCTGATGAGTTATTTTTCTGATTAATTGGAAATACAATAGGGTGTTTACGCATTGAAACCTAACCTCAAAATTGCAATTATACCAAACTTTTGCTAATAACTTCTTTTAATGTAATTTTACAGTAAGATTTAGAGCTGAGCACCGTAGTGCTTACTATAATGTACCGATCTGTACAAGATAAAGTCAGTCGGACTTGTAGTTTTTACAAACAATTGGAAATACAAAATAGGTCGGACAGCAAAAGAGGGGGCAGGGCAGCGACATCCCCTTAATGGTCGCCTACATAAGAACATGATTGACCTCTATAGGAAAACTCTGGTTTAATCCAGTTTTAATCACCGTACACAAGTTTCATTGTTAGTTTTTATAAATTAAATAAAAAGTAGTGCCTTTGTATTATACCTAATAATTACTATATTTTTTACGGATATATGAAGAATTCTATAAAAAAGCAGATAAAAAATGGTTTTTAAAGTTAGAAAAAAACATAGGGGTACACCTTTGCAATTACATTTTTCTTGTTCCTATAAGGTCATGTAAAAAAGACATTGTGACACTGATTTACATATTTATCAATTTCTGCTGGAAAAACATGACTATAAATGATTATGGCGCGCTCCGTATGGTGAGGTTATCTTTACGAACATTCACTTTTTTGCAAATAAAAATATCAAAATTAGAAATCGAAAATTCGATATTCCTACCTGGATTTTATGTACCTAGCGATAGATTTTAATGTAAGGGATGGAATTTATTTACTAAAAATGATCGCTATTGATGTAAACTTTCTTGGCTTCTAAATGAGCATCAATTTTTGTTCAGAGAATAACATAAAAGTAGGCGAAAGGATCTTTAATTTAAGCTTTATTTCATATAAAAAACTAATTATATACAAAGTTAAGAAAATCAGTAATTTCGTAATTTTACTACCTTTGTTCGTTAACAACTTTAAATATAATTAATATTTTTATTCAAAGCAAAGCTTCAATTAACTCCTTTCACTAAATTTTATGTTCTTTTTTTAATAGAACTTAGTGAAGTCTAGTAAATGTTATATTATTAATGAAGACAATTTTTAGGACATAATTCCGATGCTAAATTCGAAAAAAGAGAAATCAATATACATGTGAAGAGTTTAACAAGGACATTTCGAGTGTTAACAAATTAGTGATAAGCAACATCCATCTATAATATAATCTATCAATAAGTCTGAAATTTTGTAAATAGACTTCTTTTATAATGAAGTTCAAATATCTTAACTGTCACCTTTGCACAAATTTGGGAAATATCGAAACCTGTAATATCCCAAAGTGTGCCGTTTCCCTAAGTAGGCGACTCTCCCCTATAATTCGAGTGATATAATTTCTTCAAAATAATATATCTATTGATCCAGTGCGTTTATTTAATCTGTCAGTGAAAACAATCTAGAGACTGATAAAAAAATGTGTAATGTATCTATTTCCAAAAAAATTCTATAATATATTTTTTAAATAATGCGTGTACCGCTTAACATAAAATGATATCATAACTTTTTATGTGGATACTGCGAAGAAAAAGTGTATTTATCACTGCTTAATAATTCTATTTTTGAAGACGGGATTAAAAGTCGATAAGTTAAGCTCATTTTTATCATATTCTTATCATGTTATTTATATAATTATTTTATTTAACAGCAGTTGTTTTGATTCAATAGTAGTTAGACACAATTTTTATTTCTGAAGGTAGAAATGCAGAATCCGAATGCTTTCCATCATAATACAGGGATAAAACAAGGGAATGTTGAATCCGAAACTAGTTTTATTGCAATATAGGTGATACAATGTTCAAAACTACATACAAAATAAATGTATTGGGTGTTTAAAATGAGGTTCGCAGATATAAAGATTGCAGCAGCCAAGGTTTATGTTACATAGAATTTTTATTGAATGTGGTGGTAAAATGCATGAATATAAATTCTAATTATAAAATAATATGCATTTCTCAATCTATATCTTTTATGTACATAATATTCTCGTGTTAGAGAAAAAATTTTCAGCAAAATACTAATTTAGAACGTACACAGTCTACTGATGTCATCTATCATATTATTAGGGCACTTTACTCATGACTAACAAGAATTATATTGGATTTTTAATATGTACCATGTAAATTTTTTTTATTTATTCTAATATTAGTCAAATTTCTATAAAATACCCGTATTGATAATACTTTCATGCAATATACACTGTGTATACAAATCCACAACGAAAGAGATACTTCGAGTCAACGAAAGAAATGCAAACTTCAGCGTAAAAGTTTCCTCCGAAGAAAATAGAAGGCTCGCCTGCTAGAACCTCTAAAGTACAAAGTGAAACAAGTTGTTTATTCGCTCTTGCGAGATTTTGACGGCGCACGCGGTTGCCGAGAATCCGCCCAGCATCCGATAGCTATCCGTCCTGTGCACTGTGCAAGTATTTCATTAAAGTTTCAGCGAGCTTTGTCTGCCGTGCGGTTGTTCTTTCCTCCTTCGGCTCTCTGCTTTCTCTTTCTCCTCTCGTGTAATCATTTTAAGTGCCTTTGCTTTTACGTTTCGCGTGTTTGATTTCAACTGCTAAATGTCTTGTTTGTTATTTTATCAATCGTTTCCTTTGGATTATTGTAAATCTTTATGTTGCAAAATAAAACTGCAATTTTGATTTATTCAATTATTTAATTTCATTAAAAACTCAATTTGTAGATTTTATGTCGACGTCGATGTATCTGTAAAAAGCTGTATGTTTTTAAAATTAATCCATTAGAATTTGCTTTCATAAAGCATCTTTTTCAATTTAAAAAAATGTATAAATAAACTTAGAAAAGATCTATTTTCACTTTTGAAAATTAGGTTGCGTTTAGATGGAGTCTTAAAACTTCAAGTTCTTGAGCGGAAGATTGAACTGGACTTACTAACGCAACTCAAATTACTATGAAAACATACAAACAAATATTTAAATTTCATGTAGAGACTGGAATTACTATCTTAAAGTACCCCGGTTGAAAGACTCTCATAAAAACCAATAAAAATGTTTTCTATGAGGTTTATGGTGTGTATTTGCACCTGAAAAATCCTATTAAAATCAATTCAAAATTAATTTTTATAGGAATTTGTAAGTAATACCAGATTCATTTTTTATCTGTTTCTTTTTGGTTTTAATAAGAATAATTGTAAACCAAAAACAATATCCCTTAATAACTAAAACTTATTAGTTTCAATAAGAATTTTCTAGTACATAAAATCGTTACCGGAATGAATTAGTAATTTTTTAACTAATACTTAACTATTTAATTAGAATTTAGAGGAATTCAATATTTTAGAATTTACTTACTAGAACTTCAGCATAAAATTTTCACAATTATATTGAAAATTTATAGGAATTTTGCATTTTTGAATATTTAATTTGAATATGGACGAATTATTTTATTTTTTGGAAATTTTTGAAACCTCAAAGTCGTACATCCGGTAATCCGCATCTTGGTTGAACCAGGAAATGTAAAAATAGAAGAGAGTTCCGAAGAACTGTTTCTTGCAGAAGGCTATGACGCAGCGCCATTTATTTCCTCGATCCGCTCTTTTGGTCGTGTAACCGGAAAACTCAGACGTTCGACATCTAGCGGGGATTCGTGAACTACGTGTGATAATAGTACATTATGATACGTGTGACTTAAGTGGTCCAGTATTGCACGACATGTAGTTAGCGCCCGAGCGTAGCGAGGGCGATATTCACGTCGTGCGATGGGCCACTTAAATTACGAGAATCGTATATAATTTTATAGCACTGCTTGCCTAAATCCGCTGTCACGTATTGCTCGCTACGCTCGGGCGCTAACCTCACGGTGCAATAGTGGACTACTTAAGTCACGGATAGGCGTAACTTAAGTGCGGATTTAGGCCACCCAGTGCTATAAATGATTTATCAGTAAATACTCATATGATTTTCTTGTGAGATCCCATATACTCGTCATTTAACGTTTAAGAACCAATTCCTAATTATACTTATATTTTTGCACCCGTTAATATGTGTATTTGCATCCGAACTGCCTTAAAAAATATGATTAAACAAAATCCTGTAAACATTTTTCCATATTGGATATTGCAAATAAACACATATACATTGTATATAGGGAAATACATATTAAACCATTTAAAGTGAAAAATCAAATTTCTTTTTATAAACTACTACAAATTTATTATCAGAAAAAACTTATAAAATGTTGTTTATATATTTGTGAAAACTTCTCTATGCGTATTGTCTCATTAAAACCAATACAAAAATAGTATACTTTGAATGTTTTAGAGAAACACATCAAATATTTATTAGGTAAATTTCATTTCTCATCGGATCGCTAGATATTTTATATGATTTTATGAGGTTTTATTAGATCCTTCCAAGAGGGACATCAAACTGATAACAAATCCCAATAGTGATGCGATAATAAACGCAGTTCATCAAATCTCCCGTTGGAAAATCTAAAGTTTTGAGATTCCATCTAAACGCACCCTTATTTAGTTTATATTTTAATTAAAATTGAATTAAAAAATATAAAAAACCTATATTTCTCTATACGCAATTAAACCGCAAAACTTCCGTATTTCAAATTTCAAAATACACTCGTACCATATCAACAAACTAAGCACTGAACTCTACAATATCAGAGACAGCATTAGCATAATAATTTCATTATGCTTGCGGTACAATGATAATAACCCCCGCATTCCAATATCCCGCAACAGAACGTAACGTATTAATTCCACGCCGAGATAATATAGAGCTTGTCCATCTGCATCCGCGGCCAATGGCAGTATTGCATCGTAACCGACTCGATGTACGCCGTGTAATGGCATTTCCCAGTTCGCGCAATTTGTTATCTGTGTATCGAAAAGCAAAGGCCCCGAAGCGCGCGCGCGCGACAGTCGGCCGCACAGCCCCCGAGCGTCTGCACAAATCCGGCGTCGGATCCCGCGGGAGTTTGTGGAGGACTATACGACGCAACGGGGCCGCTGCAGTACGATCGTTTCAATTATTTCGAGAGTTACGCTGTGTTTGGGAATTGCAACGCCGGGAAAAATTATTTGGATTTGATTTAGGCGATTTAAATAAATATTTATTTAAGTGGAATTATAGAGAATTATTTTCTAATTCAAATGTAATATTTTTTAGGGAGCAGTGAACAGCGTTTTATACTTGAATCCGTTAATATTTCGTATACCGACTAAATGTAGTCATCCAAGAAAAAAATTATTCATCTAATATTAATAAAATAAAAAGAGTAAATTTAGTTACAATTTTTTTAACAACAATATTATCTACGATTGCAACATCATAATTTAGGTTTTTATTTTTTAAAATTTAATTATTTAATTTAAAATAATTGTTATATGATACAGTGGCATTTACATTATCCTATCTTATGTGATATAACTTTTTCTTTTAGAACGTCTAAACATTGCGAAATACCCTTATTAATTCACTTATAGTGTCTCAAACACGTGTAGAGGATAAGAAATGTGTCTTTGATGTCATGTTACCTTGAAAACGTTATCAGAGGTCAGAAATAAACATCCTATATTTTCAATATAACAAAATTATTGATTTCGACATTATCAAAAAAAATGTTATTACTGATAAAAAAAGTGTTATACATTTTAAGAGGATATACAACACGCATACACATTCGAAAGTTAATAATAACCCGTCAGATAACGAATACCACAACAAAAAAAATATGAAGATCAGGTCTTATCGGCGCTAGACGCCCGCACATCGCCGCCGGATACCCAAATCCAATAATGATTTCAATACCCAAGAAAGAGAGAGAGGGAGAACCGGAGAGAGCGACAATCAGCCTCCTAGTCACTTTTTCTCCCTCTTTCTCTTGCTCGTTGCGACACCTTGTTGGCTTCCCATTATTGCCGCCGTGAATCGCGGTAATTTTATAAACACTTTGAAAATCTTGCGTCACTCCGCGGGCTTCGCTCCTGCTCTGTTTCCCTTCCAGCTCGCCTCGAGCCGGGAGATTGCCCGGACGATTTGCGGCTTCCCTCGCCTCGCCGCGCGCCGGCTGGAAAATAATTAGAAAATCGCAGCAGCCGCAAACGCTTCCCCCCCCCCCTGCAATCCCTTGCTCGCTCGCGGTCTTTTATAGGGTTACCTATACACGCGGGGGGTAATAGTGCGGGCGTGGAGGAGAGTGTGTGGTGTATATATATAGCAGCGGCTTTGCAGAGTTTGCGAGTTTTACTAGAACGATTTTGCGCTGGAGCGTGTTGGTGGTGGGATTTTTGTTGGTTCGCTGTGGGGAAAGAGAGAGAGAGAGTTTCGACGAAGTTAACGAGGTTAATAATTGAACGATGAGGGTATTGAGAGTTGTATTGTGATAAAGTATTTTAGTTTAATTGCAGTTTCGTGACGAGTATGTTGTAATTTATATGCACGATTTTTTGGGAATTGGTTAATTATGTTGATTAATTAAACGTTGATTGAATCGGAAAAACGATTTATTTAATCACTTTGTTGTGATTATGATTCTCATAAAGACTAGTCTTCTTGATGGTTCTGTTTACTTTTGAGAATGCTCTTGCAAAATTATTGTCATTATCAGTCTAAAGTTTTTTGTTTTATTCTTGTAACCTACAAAATGTGAAAGTCAACACACCTTTGGATTGTAAACAATCAACCTCAAAAATTTTTAGTTTGGAATTTCGTTACAAAATTTCCAGTATATTAAACCAACATAAATTAAAAACATTAGCCAAAAAAGAACTGAGACGTGATGGCCGAAGACGACGCTGCTTCTGTATTAACCGAAGATATATCAGAGAATCCAGAAAATGAAGTTATCGACGCGAATAATGACGAGAATGATGAAAATAACGCAAATGATGATAATAACGCAAATGATGAAAATAACGCAAATGATGAAAATAACGCAAATGATGAAAATGACAATACAGAAATAGCTCAAGAATCACCGGAAAAAAGCGTAAAAAGCGTCACTCTTACGATTCCAAAACAAGTAGCGAGTTCTCCTGTGGAAGCGAAAAAGCCTCGTGTGAAGAAGAAACAGTCTAAAAGTAAACCATGCGTTGGACGAACAAAGTGGGATTGCGAAACGGATGCCTTATGGCGAATTTATATGAAAACGTAAATAAAATAAGTAAATGAGATCTTGAAAACTTACTATATTTGAAAAAATTACTCTTAAAAGTTTATGGCATTATCCGTTTGATATCAGAATACGTTATTAGCTTGAACCCTTGATTTCGCACGTCAATATCCTGAGAGATGCTTACAGAAGCCCCATGTACAATCAACTTAGTCGCAGTGTCAAATGCTTTGATTCTCATCTTGATTAATTAAGACAGCATATAATAAGATGGTAATCCATTTGTAATTGTAACGTGTATGTGCTAATTACAATTACTTTTTAAAATGAAACCAAAAATTTATTATCGTAAAACCTCAATAATAATTGTATTCAAATTAGACAAATTTTGACCTTTTATCCTAACGTGATTACCTTTAAATATGTATTTTTAATAACCCTTTCAGTCGTCTTGTCCTACAGACATTGACATTTTCACTTACAAAGCTATATTTTAAATTAATTTTTTGCTTTCAACTAAACTATTTGTGTAATCCAGATTAGAAATGAATTATTGAATCTTTCGGTTCATTAAACCATTTAAAGCTTTTCTAACCATTTTGGTATCCAGCAACATACTAGCAACTTTGCGTTATACATAGGTTTAAATATATGCCTAAATTTTAAGTTAAGAAAATATTAAATTTCAAAGGAAAAATACCGCCCTCAAAAGATTAAATAGAGTTTATTATAAAAGTTCATAGCTTTATACAGGAAAACAATTTTGAAGATTTTGAGTCAACAGCTTAAAAGAACATCGTGAATATATGAGACAACTTAGTTTAATTAATTAAATTTAATGCGTTGCTCTTTTAGAATTTATGTTTAGTATTTAGCATTTAATCCAGCTTTCTCAAACACAGCGAATAATTATAACTATGCACCTGTAATACCGCTACTATGTATATATCTATATTTACTTATATCACTATTGTCACTTCGATACTATTCAATCCATAATTTTGTAATCACAATATAATATTTTTGTGCCGGATGGGGTAATACCCCGCGGTAAAAATAAAGATATATAAATCTCGCTCTCTCTCTCTCTCTCTCGCTCTCTCTCTCTCTCTCTCTCTCTCTCAATTTTTCTCCAAATACAATTCGGATCTAAAGCCCTTGAAACATGTGCAGGGTAACGGATTCTGCCGCGAAGCGCGTGGAAGCGGAAGGGGAGACGCCCACCGAATTTCATCATCGCGGCGTACGCCGGCGGCAACATCAACAGCCCATGGATATACAGCAATTGGCGTATGCGGGTGCGAGGCGAACGTCGCGATCACCTCGCTGCGAGCTCAACGCTTTCAATGTTGTGCAAAATCAAAGATTCGGCGGTGGTAGACCGAAGGTTTTGTGACTTCCTTTGTTTAAAAACTTTCTGTTTTATATTGGATTTAATGTCAAACGATTTCTCTCTTCTTTTCATATTGTTAGGCTTAAAGAGTTCCACTGATTAAAATTCTTTACTGTGAGGTGCTGGGAGTTATTTGTATTTGTAATGGGTTAGAAAGTTGAATTTTAAAAATTACAGTTTCTTAGAAGTAGTAGTTTTTTTAATTCCGTGCGTAAGTCGTAGTAGTAGTTTTTAAAACAACTCAAGTCCTTCGAAATACAGTGCCTGAAGCATGGGTTATTATTATATGCTTCACGTCATGCACTTGAATGTTTAAATGCTTTTTTCTCAATATGCATTTTTTCGAAAACGTCGTATGCGCTAATAAGTAATACTTAATTAATGAGTTTAATTTTTCAATGCTTAGTCTTTTGAACAAAAATGAATTTATTTCTTTTTAAGTAAGATTTTTCTTGTTCAAGACCAGGAATTTGTTCCAAATATCTTTCCGAATTACAAGTACATAGGGTAGTGACACCAGTAGTCGGCTATCTAAGGAAAAACTTGTATTCAAGCTATTACAACAAATTCAGAAATATCTTTGTTTATAAATTACTGGTTCTATTACACTTTAAATGCATTTAAGTTTTTGATAAAATGTTTATTCTTGCTTAAAATATTTACAAGATAACTATAATATGTGTTTTAATAAAATATGACGAAAGCTCTAGTAGTCGACCACTGGAATCTAGTTTTCAGCTGCTTTATCGCTAGTAGTCGACCAGTATTCTTTTTAATAGTTCTATGTTTTAATTTTAGTTAAAAAAGATTGAATAAATATTAAATGAATAAAATTAAATATTAATTAATTCTTATAGTCGTTATTATTGAAATTCGGCAAAAATTAAAAAATCTATCAGTCCACCACTTGCAAGCACATATCGATAAAGATGTATCCAATTTTTATTTTATGGTTCTTTAACTATTTTAACGCCAAACTTAAATGATTAAATGTCATAGAAAATTAAAAAATTATTAACCTAACAATATTTTGTCTACGGGTTCATTTTTTGAAAGAAAATAGTTCAAGTGGCCGACTATTGGCGGGTGGTCGGCTACTGGGGTCACTACCCTATAACCCTATAATAGGTTATATGAACGTTGCTTCTTTAAAACAATTTTTATGACAATTCTGATTTGGTACCTTACTTTTTTGTTTAAATAATTCTTTCAATTTATGTGAAACTAGTAGTACCCTTGTTCTAGGGCAGATTGTATGCTGTCGCTAAAACTTATCATTTAAAAAACACTAATCAATACACATAATAGCTACAAATTTATCCACCAATGGAAATGCTTACAAAGGTCTAACAATATATCGCCCTCACGGATTATTAAAATATAGGTGGTACTTTTCTTATTATAGCACACTGAATCCTCGATAGTAAATATATGCGCAAATAATGACTTGGAATGGCCCAAACTTTGGCCATGTTCAAAGCGCGACGAAGTGAGGGAACGAAAAATCCTTGCGAGAAAATTGAAGATGAAGAAGATGGGCGCATTGCCTTGTGAAATCGAGGAAATAGACTCACCTGGTAAAAACAATAAGAACATAAAACAGGACTCATGCATTCAATAAACATATCAATGTTCACCAATCAGAATCCAGTGACGATGAAAGATTGCAAGAAATGGCAAATCAAAAAGAGCTGGGTCACGCAAGAATTCCATATACCGCTTCTAAAAAGCAGATTCATTTCGTAGACCGGGCATCAGGTGAACAACCCGGTTTAGTCGATGGCGATTACGTGACTTTCGAATTATTGTCGAAGAAGGGAATTACTAGAACGTACGCGAATGTCTGTTTGCGAGGATTGATAGGGATGCATTTAATGGAATTGGAACGAACGCGGGAGAAAACGTGGAAATTCTGCTTATATCAGGCTCTCGTGGCGTTGCTAACTAAAACTCAACTTAGGTAAACATATTTTTGTTACTTTTGATATCCTCTATAGTTATATTAATAATTAGCTTGAATTCGAATTGTAGTCGTTGTCCTGGTTCACCGTTTGTATTGCATACTTAAGATTTTCTTTTATCGCTTTTCATACACTTTCTTATTCCATATCTTAAACTAAAAGTAGTCTAACAGTAAACTGAAAGTGATCTTCCATTTTCTATTAAACGAACGACGACCTTTATCTTTATTATTATTATTACTTGTTATACTTTTTTTATCGCCTGACTAAGAAGTGGACCACGGCTAAATCAGGGAAGACTTGCAGAAGCAAATTAAACGTGACCGGAATTGTATCAGATTTAATGACTATTTTCTAGCTCATTATTTTATATTATAAGATTTAATATAAAATAATGAGTTAAGTTTAATTTAATAAGAATAATTTACACACCTTACTTTTT
Organism: Gastracanthus pulcherrimus; assembly: GCA_949152435.1. Taxonomy (NCBI): domain Eukaryota; kingdom Metazoa; phylum Arthropoda; class Insecta; order Hymenoptera; family Pteromalidae; genus Gastracanthus; species Gastracanthus pulcherrimus. The sequence goes on along the minus strand of OX424575.1, from coordinate 164,772,926 downwards.
ATGAAAATAATATTTAAAATTTAAAATTATCAATTCCACGTAGCATTAGTAGGAGGAACCGTAGCTTAATATTAATAATTAACTGCTATTTAGATTCTTATATCGTTTACTTTATCTAGGTACAAGTACACGTGGAGTGCAAACATCGATTACATCTATCAGCACGCCTGGATGCTATTCCTGCACATCGGCTGTATCAATGTCAAGTCGAACCAAAGATTCGACGACGTCCTCGTTTACAACTATAAGTACAGCGTGGAGCTCGAACTAGTTCAAGAACTCGAGAACGTGCCCATTGTTACAGACGTAACTTTTAAATTTGTCGAGAAGTCGCTGCAGAAGCAAAGGCAAATGCGCAGAAAAGAACTAACTTTACTGAAATCGTCCTTCGGTGTTGATAAAACAAAGGACGACTATAGATTACCTGTACATAGGGGAACGAAACTGATAGAAAAATGGTTTGATGAGTTAGATATGGACTACACAAACTGCATTATTCGGTAAGCATTCTTTGTAATAACAATCTATAATTTTTTATTGGTAAATCACAGAAAATGTATTTTGAAGGCATATTAAACACCTTTGCTCTGGTGGAAAAAATACTTTTAGTATCAAGCCATTTATTGGGATCTGACATTGGAAGCTCGCCCCTGGTGGCAAAAAATACAAGCTCATTGAACGGAGATTTTGCACGACTATTAGTCTGCGCATGTTTCGACGCATGAACCTCTCGTGCGTACACTTCTGCGCATAAAATTATCGTTCAAGTCAGACATATTATATTGGCCACACCCTCATGTCAGATTCCAATGTCCCTAACAAAAAATATCTTGCAGTTCAGTGTGATTCTGAACGTTTGCTAAAACTAGTTATCTTATAAATCTCATAGTACGTTAAATTTTAGTTGAGTGTTTGAAATCACGATCTACTTCAGGGAATTTTTTGTACAGGATTAGTAACAAATTTATCATACATTTTACACCTCTGTTCGTATGATACTTGTAACATCTCTGAAAAATAATTTTTAACCATCTTTTTCACAAAAGTATTTATATATCTTAAAAATATGTCTATGAATAAATAAATGTATTAAAATAAATCGTTTTCATTAGAGTAAAATAAAATAAATATTGTAAAATCAACTTCTTCTCATATTACCGATATTTTTAGAACAACGAGGTTCTCGCTAGCTTTCTGGGAGGACGGTTCCTTCTGGTACCTATACAATCCCTACAGATGCGATAAGTTTGGATTCTGGAACGACGCTGGATACGCGTGCATCACCAAATTCTGTTCGAAGGATTCGCTGAAGAGGCACCTGATGATTTTGATACTGCGTGCGTACGTTTACGAAGCAAATGAGAAAAAGAAGGAAGACGATAAGGAGAATAGTTCGTTTGCGTCGATCAAATGTGGAGAAGATAGAATCGGCTTCAGGATTCAGATTTTCCAGATGATTTATCACTCTTGTCAGATTCATAATGTCAAGTTGTATCAGCGTAGTCCGAGAAAACCGAAAGTTAAATTGGTAGAGAAGGAAGAGACTGATCCCTGCACTTTCGATCCGCTCGCGAAATTATCCCCGAAGCCATGTGAAAGGTCGTTAGATTCTAGAGACGATGAAAAGGTACACGTGATGAATTTATTTTGTATAAATAGTGGGGTAGAACGAAGCTAGCATGTATACTTGTTTATCAACTATATTGAAAACATACGCATAGTAACATTTTGGACCAACTTTTAAGGTAGTAGTCTGGTAACTTTCACGTTTTTTTAGGCTTTTTTCGGAAAATTTTTTTAGGGGAATATACATTTTTTGAGGCGCTCACTTTAGTGTTAAAAAACTATAACAAAAAATTAAAAAAAAAAGAAAAAAATTCTTTTTACACTTTTAGATACCAATAATAACATATAAAAAATCAAACCGATTGAATTTTATTTTTCCCTAAAAGAAAATTCCCGAAAAAAGCCTCAAAAGCGTGCAAGTTACCAAACTACTACCTTAAGCAACAAGGATCATCTAGTTATTAAAGTATACTATTTAATAGATGTGAAAGCTCTTAAATTATTTTTTGTTGAAGTATTCATTTCTAAAGATTTTAAAACCTGTTTATACATCAAAAAGTGCAAAATTATCTTCAATGTGATTTTGAAAAATGAATTAATACGTGAGACATGATCGTAAATACACTACTAGATTTTTTGAAAGTCTAGAATGATTATTTACACTACGTACTTATTCTTACATATATTTGTTTACTACTTTAGTTGATAAGTATTTTAAAGCAGTAAACAATAACATAATATTTCATAAAACGTAAAATACAATAAAATAACAACATTGGATTAAAATTCAATGCAAACTAATTCATATGGATCCTTTTGAAATCTTTCTTACAATTTCACTGCAAAAATTATACTAGTAGCCAATCTTATTAAGTAACTTTAGAAACGTCTGATGCGAATTAAGTATTTGCGAGTACGCATCTTCATCCCTAATATACTAGGAAGAAGTTCACGCATGTATTTATAATCGTAAAATTGTTGACTCATATATGCGGAAAAACTGACTTTTAAAAAAATGGTAGAATCATAAATTGTACAATATAATCCTGTTCGCATCTACATCATAACCTTTCTAAAATTGACAAACATTTATTTCTATATTTAATCCTTAGCTACCGTCATGGTAGCAAATAGACACAACCTAACCTGAAGATATCTCGTAATTATGGAAAAACTTGAAATTATCCTCTCATAAAAGAATTTTTATTTTTAATTTCTTACATTTTCTATGACCAAAACTGTCTAAATCTATAAAGAAGTAATGTAAAAATTATTAAAAATATTGAATGGTGTCTATTAGCCGCCACGATGGTAGTTACGTGACACATATTTCACGTCGGTAGTAGCTTAAGAGTTATGGAGGTTCTATCGTCATATTTACCTTAAAATAGAAACATTTTTTACTATAATTTAATCACTCCTATTCATATGTAAGTCAATATATTATGAAACAATGTATCCTCGTCAAACTAAAAATTTTCTTTATCAAAATTACGTTATTGCAAAAGTAGTTATCGTCAAGTAAAGAAGGACAGCAGTAGATACTTTTTTATTTGTTATCCGATGTGAATTTTGAAGGTCTTATTTTGTTGCTAGAATAATTTTAGGGAACTTACCTATATAAAAATTAAAAAATTATCAAAACCTGCAAAATTACGTATGATTGTTTACGTATGAACTTATACACAACTGGACGTAACTTTGCAGGTTTTGATAACTTTCGTATTATTATCTGGATAAGTCCACCTGAATTTGTTCAAGGAGCATAATGAGATTTTCAGAATATAACTCGAATAATAAATAAAAATGTTTCGACTGTTTTGTCAACTATTTCTCTGATTAACGATATCTAATTTTACAATAACGGTATTCCGATAAAAAAAATTTTTTTAGTTCAACAAATCTTCTTATCTTATAATATATTGACTTTCTTATCATTATGTGATGAGATTAAGTTGTAGTAAAAACTGTTTGTTTTTGATGACATATATATGTATACCAATAGAACCTCCTTAAGGTGAAGCCAGGCTCCTACAGTCACCAAAAATCAAAGCTTTCTTCTTTATCTAAATGAACTTATTTTTCTACAAATCACATCAAGAATAGTGCGTCTGGTCAAATGACATAAAAAACTTGAAAACTCATTGTGAAACCCGAAAAATACGACTTCCTGTATAAATACTCCTTTCAGTTCGAGAAAATGGAAAAGTCCCACTGGCTGCAGGACACCAAGATCGCTTGGTCCAAATGCTCGTCCGTCAAGGGCGAGGACGAGGAGCTCGGCAAGGGCGGCAATACTCCGAAGTGGCACAGCTTCGACGTGGTGGAGCCCCGCCGGCTGTACGTGCTCTGGGGCGAGTACCACATTACGGATCGCGTCTTCCGCGATGAGAATCGCGGTCTGCAGGCGGCTGCTTGCTACGCCGTGTGCGCCGGCATGTCGCTTATCAATGCGCCGGAGTACTGGAACGCCACGGTGCTGAACGCCATCGTCGTCTGCGGAGACAAGTGAGCCAACTTCGCGATAGCGCGAAGAATAAATGTATGATACTCGGCAATGCATTGACCACCGTCTGTCATTTTGATTGTAAATTACAAGTAGCATACACCCATTTACATTGTTTTTAGTACCTGTGTGCATGTATTTGTGCATGAGTGTGTGTATGTGTGTGCATGAATTTGTTTGTGTGTGTGTGTGTGCGTATGTGCGTGCGGATTTAAGTATGTGTGTGCGTGTGTGTGCGCATGTATGTGTATATGTGTGCATGTACGTGTTGGTGTTTGTATATGTGTGCGTGATTATGTATGCGTATGTATGTATCTGTGTGTTTGCGTGTACACTGAAAAAAAAATTTGTTAAATCTAAGTAAACGTTTCCTTGAATCGTACTAAGAAAAGATTTACTTAAATAAAGTAAATATTTCTTAAATTTAGTAAATATTTATTGAATTGATGAATACCAGTCTAAACATAATTAAATATTTACTATTGTCAAATAAAATTTACTATTATCAAATAAATCTTTTCTTAGTACGATTCAAGAAAACGTTTACTTAGATTTAACAAATTTTTTTTTCAGTGTATGTGTATGCGTGCGTGTTTATATGTACATGAGTACGTGATGCATACGTGTGTGCATTTAATTGTGTGCGAGTGTATTTGTGTGTGCATGAGTACGTGATGCATACGTATTTGCATCTATGTGCATCTGTATATGTGTATATGTGTGTGTTTGTGTGTGTGCGCGCACTAAAAAAATTGTTAAATCTAAGTAAACGTTTCCTTGAATCGTACTAAGAAAAGATTTATTTGTAATTTATTGTAAATATTTAATTATGTTTAGACTGGTATTCATCAATTCAATAAATATTTACTAAATTTAAGAAATATTTACTTTATTTAAGTAAATCTTTTCTTAGTACGATTCAAGGAAACGTTTACTTAGATTTAACAAATTTTTTTTTCAGTGCGTGCATGCGTGTATGTATGTGTGTGTGTATGTGTGTATGCGTGTGTGTGTGTGTGTGTGTGTGTGTGTGTTTGTGAGTGGTCGTTGTATCAGTCAGTTTCGATATATCTAGGGCTTATCCTCTCCGTTTTTTTTTAATATCAATTGTATACATGTGATTACCCCTTTGTACAACGAATACCATTCGATCCTCATCATTCTCATCGATCCAACCCCAATACATATAATCCTCCCCCTTGCTTCCAGATTCTTCACCGAGCGAACGCAAAGAAAATCCCCGAACCCCAGTAGCACGGACCAGCTCGACTGGGACAGTCGTCCCTCCGACAGCTTCCGCGTCGGCACCACCCTCTTCTCCATCGCCGCCCTCCCTCCAACCCACGGCCGGCTCTTCGTCGACGCCTCGCACTGCCTCTATCGCAGCCTCGAGCGTCTCTTCCAGCGCCATCGCTTTCTCCTTCTGTCCTGCGAGAGCGCCTGCCTCGGGGCGTTCAAGCACTGCGGCGCCTACTACGCGTGCGACGTCCTCTCCTACGGGCCGCCGATCTTCGAGCGGGGCCACGGAAGCGCCTACCTACTGAGGGCCACGTGCCTCGTGGATTTGGTGAGGAGTCTGGTGCTGATCGTCGGCTCGCCGGAGTGCAGTGCCTTCGAGCTGAGGCCTCTGGAGATCGGGAAGATCCTGGAAGTCGGGGAGGAGGATTGCGAGAGGAGGAGGAGGGTGAGGAGCTGCGAGGAGGAGGTGGTGGTGGGAGGGTTCAAGGCCGCTTGTCCCTTCGAGGATGAGAGGAGGAAGGCGTGGAAGAAGGGGAGGAAGCCGGGAGTGCCGGAGGATAGGAAGGACATCGATAGGACGATTTGCTCGAGGAGGGATGATTAGATAGTAAGGATGGGAGTTTTTGGATTCATTGAATTAGTTGTACAAGCTTATCGAAGGCCTGGTTTAGTGGTGAAGGAAAGTTTTTGTAAAGTGAACTTAGCAGTGCCATTTTATGCTTGCAATGCATTTGACAACGAGTTAATAATGATCAGGAAAGACTAAATATATATCTAGTAAGAATGCTACGACAACATGTATTATTATAAATATATTAATGGAATAATGTTGATAAAAATTAAATTTCTAATTTTTATTTAATGTTTTCATTCGAAGATTATCGCGTTATATAGATTTTTTAACAACATTGTCTAGTTTTTATGAGGTTTAAAAATAAAGTACAAAAATAGGATATTAATATACTAGCGTAAGTTTTCAACTACCAAACGCTGTATAGTTTTATGCAATAAAATTGTTTTCTTATAATTTTAATTTCAATTTTTATATTTTTTAAGTAATATGATACCTAGTCTTTGTAAGTTATCGCATCCCCACCACAAGACTATGCCAACTCAAAAATTTTTTAGCTAAATTTAGATTTATAACATAGCTCACACAAAAATAAAAACCCATGATACCTACACTGCAACAATCAGTTAGAAAAGTTTAAGAAACTATAATTGAATAATAAAATTTCAAGTAAAAAACTTTTATCTCATGAATAATGTATTCCACTGGCTTGGTTTTACAAAAACATCAATTTCTGATTTGGCATATTCTTGTCCTCGGCGATGCGATATGTCCAATAGAAAACGGATACGCATGTAAATCTAAAATTAACCGCTTCCTTCAAAGGAATAAAAATCCTTTCTCTGAAAATTAGAGAAACATAAGCAGATTACCGGCGAAATATAACCAGCCAAAGAATCGAAAGCAATCCAAAAACGAAAAGAAACACCCTTTGTCCAGCCATTAAACACTTAGCCTGCCTCTCACTCGCGTCCATTCATCTCATCTCATTATCATCATCACTTACCGTCTCCTCCGCAAGCCCCCGAGAAAATTAAGCAAAGCTCCCGTCTCTCGTCTCTCACCTCATTGAACCACAATGACTTCTGGCGGCAAACATAATCCACTTTGCTTGGTTCTCTCGGCGGTCAAACGCCCAAAGTCTCTCTCTCTCTCTCTCTCGTCGCGCCGGCAAGTGCAGAGCAGGAGAGCCGTTAAAGCCGGAAGCCCGCGGGGGTTTTAGCTTTATATTATGTACTTAGCAGCGGCGACTTGCGGAGTTTCGCGCGTGGCGCGTGCGCGCGAGACCCCCGAAGATCCAATATTCTCTCTCCTTTGACGAGAAGTTCTGCACCGCTGTACGCGCGCGGAAGTCGAGAGACACGGAGTTTATGCAGGATGAATGGTGCAGCGAGCGGAGGTATGTGGAGGTTAAAGGCGGGGGTGTGCGTAAGGCGCAGGCCGCTGGTCATTTCGCGGCGACTTGACGCGGAGTGGAGCGCGTTTGTTTGATGAATGGACTGGTTTTGGGTGGCTTTCAAGGGGTTTGGGATGAGTTTCTCGCAAAGGTGGATGAGAAGGCGCTTTTGGGGGGAGATTCTTGGGGCCCTCTTAGCGAGGTGCGGGACGTCAAGTTGGATTTTGACGGAGGAAAATCCAATTTGTGAGTGGGAGATCGAGGTGGCTATTGCAATGTATTGTTTCTTTTTTTCTTTAATTTAGTTGATTAAATAAAAAATAGTCATGTTACTATATAATGATGGTTTTTTGAAGCATAAAAATGTTCTGGAAGAGGGAAATGGGCCTTATGAAAATCAATTTTTACAGCCGTAAATAAAAGTTTTGCAGTTTAATATGATTTATATTTATATGTAAAAAATGCGGGCTTTACAAACTGAAAAGAAATTATGTAGAATAAAAAATTGTGTTGTTGCAATGTTTACTTAAAAAGAAAGTTACTTTAAATAAAAAATGAAATAATATATATATATATATATATATAATAGGGGAATAAGTTCATTCTTCATAATTACGTAAACGTGTACAATTAATAAAATATTTCTTTTTTAACTGTACAACATTAATTATTATATATATAATATTACGTAATTATGAAGAATGAATCTATTCCCCTTATTGTAACAAATTTATCGATTATAAATAAGTAATAGTAAATTTCAGAATATCTTTAAAATATTTGTACTTTGGACAGTACAAGTAATGCGAAAAGGTTTAATGGAAAGTGATAGTGAGAAGGTTATTGGATTAAAAACGAAATCAGTTATCATATACGATTCATTTAATTTATTAAATACACCTTTTTCTTTTAAACATATCTAAAAAGAGGAATCGTACTTTTGATTTTTGTTCTTTTATTATTTCTTATACGTTTTTCGATAATTCTCCATCGGCGGAAATAAGAAAATCGCTATCACTCGGTAATCGCGTACTCGTGCTATAACTTACTCGTTTTTATACACATTCAGCATCAATCGTATTTACAAGGTAATATTTACAGTCTAACTCGTATTTACATCTCCATAAGCGACTCCATCGTAAGGATACAATTGCACGCAGACGAAAAAATCTCTTTTTATTCAACAACTATCGGAATATCGTGATCTTTTCCGAAGTAAAAAAGCAGCGATTTTCTTTTTAACGTATATTGCATCTTTGTTCGACTCGATTATTATCCTAAAACAAACAGTACAATTTAAAAATGTAGAAAATGCGCTGCTTTGTTACCATTCGAAAACAGACCGATTGTCGAATGTAATTGATTTTTTTCTGTGCTCTGAATAGTCCTCTATAACTTCGCAATTTTTTTCTACTAACAAGAGATCATAAGAAAGGTAAAACTTAACTGCTTTCAAAAGCGGCGCACGCGCGTTTACACCGCCACAATGTCGTAGTAAACGCACTATATTTATTTTAAACTTCGATTATTAATTAAAAAAGTTCTTCGAAGTTAAAAAAATACAGCATTTTCGATATACGCATTATAATTTCTAAAGATTTATCTTGGTACCGAAATTAATGTTGGCCTTCGCTATAAAAACAACTTTCTTCTTAATTTTAAACATATTTCACAGAATATTGCTCGTATTTTACAAAAATGTTTATAACAACTATTCATAAACATTTCTCTGAGGAATAAGCTGTATAATGATGTAGTAAATAATTTTGCTAATGCAGCCAAATTTACCGTTTAAATTTGGTGTAGCAAAGTTTTCTCTGTAATATTTTAGTGTACCTACTACAAAACACGTTCGGCATTTTTTCTCTCATGTTCAAATTGTAAATGTAAATTGTAAATTGTAAATTGTATATTTTTATGTAACTTGAAAAAGCATCATAAAAATTATGTTATCTTTCGATTGTCTTATCTTGTCCAATCAAGAACTCTGAAAATTGGTTATTATCAATAACGGTCTAAATTTTCAGTTCTTTATCTCAAAAAAGACCAAGCAAAGAAACAATTTTATTTCTACGCATTTACTGAAGAAAAAAATCGGCAAAGAAGTCTGCAGAAATATTTGTAGAATATTCAAACTTTTAATTCATTTATTAGAAGATATGACTAAATCTTCAAATAGCGTAATTGTAATAAGAAGAATAATTATTATTTATAGTTCAGGATTCGCATTTTTAAATTTTTCTATTCGTATCGGTTGATCATATTCGAAGTCGTACGTCTTTACCGTTAAGAACTGGTATTTATTGTGAAGAATCCTTTATCTCAGTGTGAGATGTTGGTATTATCATCCAAATAGTAACAAAATTAGGCTACTGAACTATGATAATCGATATTTTGAACAATGCTTTTAATAAAGAAATCAAGAGTTTGAATTCACTACAATATATTATAGAGCTTTGCAGAAAGAAGTATCTTGCAGAGTTCTCTGCATAATGATTGCAGACTTCTAATGCACGCTTCTCTGCTGATTTTTCTCCTCACTGCTCGTTCCACAAACGTGAATTCACAAAAAAAAGATTTTAGCATCAGCTCCAGCAAAGACCAAACCAACAACTTAAATTTCAGCACCATGTACATCTCTCTCCTGCGGACAGCACCAGCATCCAAAAAGAATTCCCACAGAACTCACCAAAACTCCACGAATGCCAGCATGAATTCTACTCGTAACTCAAATTCATCATACATTCACAAAGAATCCCCAAAGAATTCTTTTCTCCGCTGTCCTCGAACAAGTTTCAAGAAAACAAGTTTCAAATCACAAACGCGTCGTTACAATAAAGCCGGCCGAGGAAAAATCCACGAATCCCCGTTGCCCGTCCTCCAGGAGCTTCCTCTCCCGAACTACGCGACCTCGAGGTCCGAACTGTCCGTGTCGTGGTCCGTGTGCTGCTGGCGACTGGCCGCCAGGTGGCCGGCCGACACTCGCAGGGGACTGACGCTGACGGCCTCGCCCGTCCCGGAGCCGCCCCGCGAGCGCTGCTCGATCTGCAGCTTGCGCAGCCTCTCCTGCTCCTCGCGCTTCTGCTTGCGCCACTTGGCACGCCGGTTCTTGAACCACACCTGCAATCGAAACAGACGGGTTGGAGTTGATTAAAGGGAGTTTTGCGATGTGTGTGCTTATTGGTACGTGGATTTTCGATGAAATTGGAAAAGGAAATATTTGTTAGCGATGAGTGGTAGCAACAGTTTTAAGGGCTGCTTGTGTGATGCTCCTTCGTAGAGAGGGAACAGAGACTAATTCGTTCACTGACCGTTATGCTTCATACTTAACGTAATAATTATATGAACAGCTGAAACATTTTTAAATAATAGTTACAACCGGGTACTTGATGACACATTATTTTCAAGAGTGAAATTTTTTACCGAACAATAACAATTAGAAATTTTAGAACATAAAGTGAGCGATTAATGCAGATTTGAAAATTATTTTTATTTTATTTTTCATTGTTTATTTCTATATTTGCATTATAAACTAAAAGAAGATAATTAAAACTATTTTAATTATTGTGAAACTATTTTACACGTAAAATTTACTAGTATAATTTTATTTTTCAATTACATATTATGTTGTTTGCACGTTTATAGTTCAAACTTGTAACTGAAAAGCTGAAAAGTAACCGAAACACCTAGAAAAACAAAGATAAAAGTGGTCTGCATTTGTCACTGGTCTTCAACCCTTTCAAATCAATAAAGCTCCATTTAGCTCGCACAAAAACTAATCGTGACTCACTTTACAAATAGACTTAAAGTATTATCTACTAGAATAAAAGCGGAACACCAAATTAGAACAAGATATGTAATAAAAATATTTATAAAAAAAATCTTGAAGCAGCGTTTATCAAATGTTGCAATTATTATAACAATTGATGTATTAATTTATATAAATTAACAAACCACATCTTATAAAAAGGCAATATATCGCATCTTCAGACTGTTTTTAATTTTGATATTTCTTCCCAAAAATTATTGTAAAAAAATTAAAAACTTAATAAAATAATAAAATTCAAGTAAAAAATGTAACAAAAACATCAAATTTGGAATTTTTGCGCTTTCTATACATACACCCAACCATTCAAAATAATAAACCCCATAGACCATCAATCTTACATAACACCCCGCGCATCATATCCTAGCTCAAAGAATATCGAATCACACTGTCCATTGTCAGACAGTCCACACTCCAAACGTACAAATCGCGCACTCGTATATACACGCGCGCGCGCGCGCGTTCGCTTGATAGACACCCGGTCACGCGAAGACTCTATCTCTCTCTCTCTCTCTCTCGCCGAGACGATCGCATAATGGGAACCCAGTCTCGGCGATTATTATGCCAAGGGGTGAGCGCGGGCGCCTCGTCGGCTTTTGATTCCCCGGCTCTCGGTACTTACTCCGCTCTCGCTCGGTGGAAATCGATTCGGACAGGCGTGAGGAGACAACGGATCACTTACAAATGCGCGCGCGCGCGCGCCCTGCCCCTAAATTTTGAACTTGTACTGGAGAGAGAGAGAGATGGATAGAGAGTTGTACGAGGGTTTGTTTAAATTTACGCTTATTGCGCGATTTGCAATGGTTTGTGTACGGGATTTTTGGTTCGTGTTTGCTTTTACCGCGGTGACGAGCGTGAGATTCTTTTGGATAAGGAAAGTTTTGTTTACCGTGTCGGGATGAATAATTTTTATAGGTTTGAATGTCTAAAGTTGTTCCTTTGGTATTTTTAAAATCTTTTATTATAATTTTATTTGAAATATATAAATATTATTCATATAATATACACAACTCTTAAAATTAGAAGAAAAAAAATAGTTTCTTCGATAAAACCATTATTTTTATAATGTATAGGTATTTGTGAACATAAAGATGTTATACAATTCGTGACATTGATATTTAATTTTATCAGTAGTTATCTATAGGAGAATATAAAAAGATATAATGAAACTAAATGCTCAAAAAATGTACTTGTTGTTTGCTTCTTTGATATATCTACTAATAACATTTTTTAAATAAGTATAACTTGCTATAAACACGTCAGCTTTATGATCCTAAATATATTAAACGCCCTTTCATTAAAAAAATCTTAACATTTTATGTATATCATAATTCATTTCAAAATATCGACAAAACAACACCGTTATAGAAGAATGAAACTTCCACATACAAACACTCCCGCGCTCAATTCTAATCTCCAAAGCCATACGAAATCGCGCCTAACTTCAACCTCATCCCCGGCGCCGCTTCATTAAACTAACACACTCGTACAGCCGCCAATCTTCCGACTAATTTCAGCTGCTAAACTTCCTCCCCTACCCTCGCATCTCTGCTCCACTCTCAGCAAATCAGACCCAGCATTTTCTATTCCACTCACGCGCGCGGCTCTTATTCACACTCGCGCCGATGCCCCGCCTCGGAAACGCAAATACGCGATTATGTTTATTCGTATAAATAACGCGAGAGCGAAAAATACGGCGGGCTTCGTGGACGGTGTGTATTTATACGGAGGCAGGGAGTTCGCTCTTCAGCGGGCAAACAGCGTCATTGTGCCCGGTGTAAAACCCGAGAAGGCGCTGTTTTCCTTTTTCCAGCCCTTGTATTAGCTTAAAGTGTTCTTTCCGCTGTGTGGGGCGTCGGCTCTCTCTCTCTCTCTCTCTCGCTCTCTGTTTTTCTATACCTTTTCGCTGAGGGGTTTCTTTGCCTGGATAATGTTATTATTTTGAGAACTAATTTTTAGTATGTGTATTGTATGCAGATTTAAGCTTATGAAAATTATATTTTTATCTATTTCATTTTAAAGTCTGATTTTTCAAATTTATTGCGATCTTATGTTGTTTTAAATGGTATGTACCATGAATCAAGTCAAATATATCGAATGTTGCCATTATACGTTCTCTGAATGTTCTTGGAATATTTATAAATAGGTAATGATTGAACTTTTTAACTCTAAAAAGTTATACATTTAAAAGAAAACTATTAGTATATTGGAAAAAGTACTGATATTTTGTATCAAATCATGTTTGAACCCTAGTTACAGAGACTTTAATTTTACCAGTATCTATAAAAGTAAAAAATCTAAAGTATCAGTTTTATCTACACTATCTACAGTATCTCAGACACTAAAAAGTTAATTTTTGATTTACTTATTAAATAGGTAATAATAAAATTTTTAAAATAAAAATGCGTTTCGCTAGATATAAAAGTTGTATGGTCTATATTTAAGCATAACTTTTATTAAATAAATTATTTAAGCCATATTTTTAGACCAGTTGACTTGAAAAAAATGTATGCCTTTTTATTATACACTTGCCCATGCCTAATTCCGTAACATGATGATTCTATTAAGACAATAATGAGTTTCCATTCGATTAAATCTACTAAGCTATCCCTTAAAACATTTTACAATTTTTCGTTTCTGCCTCGCCGCTGTACCGAATCACGGCACTCAAAAACCACCTATATAATTACTTCAAACAAAACCTTCTATAACCTCCTAATAAATACCTAATATACATCTCCGTTCAAACAAACCACTATACACACTATTTGCCGACAAATCCACCTGACTCAAAAACACACACCAATATAACTTTCTCCCTCCACAATACATACCTTTCCGCGAGGCATCCAAACAATATATAATAATATCCCTTATCTCCATCCCTCATAAACGACCGCTTTTTTGTACTCAACCGTCCACTCTTTCGCCTTATCTTTATTTCTCCTGCAGAGCGCTTTTCTCCCTCCTGCACTGCAGCCTCTCGAGGAGTCGCGTCTTTACTAATTCTCGGCAAACAGAGCGCAGAGAAAGAGAGATATAGAGAGAGTCGAGAGGGGCAGGTGAATACCAGGTGTATATTATGTTGTCTCAAAGGCCTTGAGTCGAGAAGAGCTAGGAAAAAGGGGATTTTTTTCCTCTTCTTCTTCTTCTTGCGGCCCGAAAGACGCGCGCGTATTTATAATGCACATGGGTGGTCCCGCGCACGCGAGAAAAAAGATTTTCTCTTCGTTTCGGCACTAGCGGTTGTGTGAGAATCATTGGGTATAACGTGTGTAAGGGGAAATCACGTCGTGTTCGCGCGAACGATTATCTCGTATTCTTTTTTGTGTGGCATGTAAGCTCGTGGTTTATTCTTTTTTTTTTGTTAGATCGAAGGTGTGAACGTGGCGAAAGAGAGTTTTATGTTTCCGCTTGGGATGAGCGGCCATTTTGATTCGCGCGCGTATGCAAAGTCGATTTGTATTGTGTTTCGTTCGATATAAAGGGGATAAAAATGATATTTACTGTTTTTAACGTTTTATTGAATTTTATGTTTAAATCGATATTATTTAAAAGACAATTTTAAGTTTCTTTTATTTAACAATATGTGTTATCATAAAGAAGAGCTCGTGCCATTTTGTAACTACTTTGAACGTCGTTTGATTGGTCGGTTGGAATTGAGCATGAAATTAAAATTGAATATAAAATGTGTGTAACTAAAGAAACATGCGATTCGTGATATGGGTTTTTGATACTGTATTCTGTGCATGATTTCCATACAAGTTCATAGGTATCAGCGTAAATTTTTGCTTCATAAACGTTTATAAATTTCTTCTTAATCAAGCTTCATTTTTATATGAATTTTGCGCTTTGGTTAATTTTATACACTATAAAATAAAATCAATCCAGTAGTCATAAATTATTTATATTATTGTTTACGCTCAAATTTACACAAAGGATCTCGTTGTTGCAACGCTGCGCGGTAATATATTTCAATCAGCTTTCGCGATTGCTCGGTTGTTTGCAGCGCGTCGTATGGGCGCGACGTAATCTACTGAATAATATATTGTAAAACACGCGAGCCATAATCAGTTACAACACAATTCGCATTACTGGTCTGAGCCTTTAATCTAACGCCCACAAGCAAAACAATGGACCGTCGAAACAATGCATAATAAACTAAAGCACGTTGTATAGTTTATTGATAAACCTGTAACGTTTTATTGATGAAACAGTCAATGCATATTCAAAAGTTCACCATAAGAACAACCGTATTATTATGCATTTATTATTTTTTAACATTATGAACAAAATACTTGAAAAGTCGTATGTTATTTATAAAATAAGTGTGTACACATATATTGAGTATATTCAAATATAAAAGAACCTCATATGCATTCACAAGCTTCTAAATCTCAAATATTTAAAGGCAATTCAACAAGTACTTACAAGAATTCTACGAACACGGTGCACACAAGCTTAAAGTTTTCCGTGTTCTCGAGAGCGTAACTGAGAAAACAGAAGGTCGAATCGAGGAAAAAAGGAAGAGCCAACAGAGCCGGCGACAAATTGCTTTTCTGATCTTCTCGAAACTCGCTCTAAGAGTATTAAATTTCGTCTGCCAGTCGGTAAAAGCTTCTACGATCATCGTCACGCACAATTTATAACACGTGCGCAGTCTATTAAGTTTACTGTATATATAATAGGGACGAGTCAAATTTGTCTTTTGTGTTTGCTGTCTACCAAATTGTGTCCACCGTGAAATTTTCATGTTTGAACAGTCTAGACAATAAATCGATTTTTGAAATATGAGTACAGACTTTGCATAATTATTATTTTTTTTTTTCTATTTGTAAATTAATTATATATGATTATTTAACTATAAGTTATTCGTATAATCATTTAAAAATGTATTTATGTTGTAAAATAATTACTCATTACTTTCAGATATACTACTTAATGTTAATATCGTAAAAACTCTGTATAAAGGGCATTCTTTTTCCCGTTGATCTAAGTAAATAAATAAATAAATATCTAAAAGTAGTAAGTACTTGTGAAATGCTTTAAATTGATTTGTCGCACTCATAAAATGGATCTTGAACCTAATTTCGCAAACACTTAATTACAAGGTCGAAATAATTTATTTGTGCATTATAATACTCGTATTGTCTCTTCACCAACCCAGCAGATATCATAAAAAAACATTCTGAAATCGATAGTTTTACTTAACCAAAAGTTGGCTTTTCAATAATATATTGTAATAATTAATTATGCAAAGTACTTTTTAATTTTTTGTTTAGTAAAACTGTGAAGAAATATTAATCCAAACGATATGAACATTAAATATCATAAGTAAACTGAAGTGAAACAAAGCGAATTCACTGTTTTTGTTAATATCGCCCAAATCGCAATAAATTAAGATTTCCTGCCAAATAGCGAGTCTTTATTCATTGTACTTCACTTTATAAACTACAGTGTCCAAAATTCTTTTCCTAAACTTTGACCAAACCCTCTAAAACTGCCTATATACCCACCCATCCAAAACTCATCCGCGACAAACCTCAAAACAACCCCTCTCCAAAAAGAAAAAAAAACCAACCCCGCCCATGGAAGAATTCTCTCGACAGAATACTGATCGAGTATTAGTTGCCAACACTACCAGTACTTGCAAACGTTAGAGGTCCAACACTGAGATGTAACGAGGATGATAAGAACGAGCCAGTACAACACTTTACTTCTCGATATATTCAAAATTGCATAAGAAATATAAACTTTTAGACACACGCGAGACACTTCAGTCAAAGTTTAGTGTAATAATCATAACGACAGATTACTATCGCGCGGCCGCAAATTTCACGTAAGTTTTGTAATCGTACCTTAAATTAATATTTTGTTAAAAAGTAGGTTAAGTTACGTTTGAAGATTTCGCGATGTTTTGTTTACTTTCAATATCGGCAAAAAGTATTGCACCGACTCTGCGACGTTTTTCGGCCCAACGTCGATTCTTTTTACTGGCCCATTCTTATCAAAACGATACAATCCCTTTATTGGTTCATCTCCGAAAAATAACTTACCGGCATGCAATATTCAGCCAGAATCGGGCCGAACCATCACCGCTGGCAAATTCTTTCAACCAAACGACAGAAAACCCACCTCTATTCTCTCCTCCTTGAGGTCGACCTGTAGTGCGAGCTGCTCCCTGAGCAGGACGTCCGGATAGTGTGTCTTGTCGAAGGTGGCCTCGAGCTGCTCCAGCTGCTCCTCGGTGAAGATCGTCCTGTGGCGTCGCTTGCGCTTGGCCATGGGACCGACGCCGCCTGGGCCGCCGCCCGGGCTCAGCTGGTAGGGGTGGCCGCCGTGATAGAAGGCCGGCTGGTGGCCGTGCAGGGAGACGCCCGCTGCGGCCATCGCGGCGACGTAGCCGCCCGGGTAGAGGCCAGGATACGCAGCGGCTGGAACAGTCAAGAGGGAATTCGGTTTGTTAGGGATTGTTATAGATTTTCGCTTGTGTTGGGGAGATTGAGGGTAGGGATGAATTGGGTGGAGTGAGCTGCGAGTATTGTCTTCTTGGGTTTGAAAATACGAGGATTCAGGGGGTGTGTGTGTGTGATATAATGGGCTAGATTGACGCTAGATATTTTTTGAGGGATTTAAAGCAATAACATTAATGTTATGATTTACACCAAATAATTGAATTTCTTCATATAAATAAACGTTTTTGAAGGTTTTTTATACAAATCTTTTTTCATCAATTCACTGCACAAAATTTTACATAATTTTACACGTATTTTATATAATATTGAGAAACGATGTTTCTTAGAAAAAATTAGAAAAAAGTATACTAGTATGTTGTAAGAAACAAATTTACTTATAAAGTTATAATGAGAACAGACTTTTCAATGACAATGGTAACTTGCATCTATAAAGAAGATAATAATCCTCGAGATGAATGATTAATAACTGTTTTATGTAGGTTTAAGTTATTTAATATAGTCAATCAATATTGTCATATTGATTTGTTTATAAATGAATTAAATATACGTAAAATATTACAATTTCCGTTTGTTCCGAATTTTAGAAAATAATGATTACTGGTTTTCAGAATAAAAATTTACTTAAATTCAAAATAAGAATTTCTTGGTTTTAAGAAACTTTTACAGATTCTTACTTTTAGGACCGAGTATATTTCTTAAATTTGTTACATTGTATTTGCAGTATGGATTCTTTAACACAATTTGCTATTGTAAACGTCGATATATTTCAAACAAAAGTTGGCAATGATGAAGTAAATTAGTTTAACTTAGTATTTCCAAATTTATATTAAACTATTTTATTTTTCGTTAAAAATATTAAAACAATACATTAAAATATAAAACAGCACTTTTTGTCAAGACCTCTTTAAACGAGGATCGAGTTTTAATGCGTTATTCATTCATCATTTAAGAAAATCGGCATGCTGAGAACTGATAAAAAATATTTGTTATACCTTCTATGAGTCAAATAGTTTATACAACGACTACGAATGGCGTTCACGACTGAAAGGGTTCATTGCAACAAAAATCCTCTTGTATATACATCCAAAATATTCCAAATCAACCCTATTTCTCTATACACACAAAACAGAATACTTCGCAAAATTTCAACACTCCTCTTTAAAAAAAGTGCACAATCCTCGTTACTCCCACTAGCCCAAGCCAAGGCAAGGCGTCGAGAGCAGCCGGCTACCCCCGCGCGAATTCCCAGGCGCCGCTAATAGCAGCCAAGGGTGCGCCCGCGCCGCCGCGGCAAAGAAAAAAATATCGACCGAGCGACAAAGGAAGAAAGCTGCAAAGCGACTGCACGGCGCGAAGCCAGGGCTACGCGGCGACGACTAGTCCCCGGGGACGTTTTACGAAAAATCTCGAGGCCGTAAAAGCAGCTTAATGTTTCTTCTCTCGCCACGCGCCAGCATTGAGAATATTTCCCCGTGTATATAGGACTTCTTCGCGGCTTTGCGCGCGTGCAGGCGAAACTCGTACCCAGGGCGCGCGATATTTCACGTCGGATTTCGCGCTCGAGCGCGACAAACGCGGATTCGAGATTTTTGCTCTTGCGCGAGGGGGGGGGGGGGGGGGGGAGCTTTTAGGATGGAGAGAGGTGCATTGTGATTTTTGGATCGGGAATTTTTTGACTGTGAATGTTGACGAGGTGAAGTGGGTGTTATTGACATTTGGAGCGATAAAGTATTTATATTTGATTGTTTGTTACTTTATTTCTTGGTATGCGTAATTATCAAAATGAAATAACTTCTATTGGTACAGTTTTTAAGTTAACATTTCACTTAAAATACTTAAGTCATTTTAACATAATAAAAATACTACCACTCGATGAATTTGGTGTGAAAAGATTTTCATTGTACAAATTTGAGAGAAATAGAAGCTTTGTTTACATAGCTTTGCATGAATAGACGAATAAATCTGCAAGTCACTAATCCATAGTTTTCAAAATATGACTACGAAGTATTTGTAAGGTAAAATAAATGTGTATTAAAGTGCTAAGGGATTAAAGTCTATGAAGTTTAATGCTTGAACAACAACAAATTGTGTTGCTTAGAATTGAAAAGAATTCATTAGACTATTAGATAACGATATAAAATGTACATTTAAAAAATTTACGACGAGAAATCAGCTTCGATGGTTTAGTATCCAAATAATATTAAACTTTTATAAAAATTCATATAATACAATGACAGTGTTTCTACTAGTCATAAAGTATTCTACTAGTATAAATTACTACAAGTAAGTAGTTTAGACTAGATACAGGCCAGGCACTCAACAAACCCACGAGCCATGATACTTTTCTCACCGTCCAAAGCCATCCTTCGAATCTCCGCGACCTTTGCCGTCTTATACATCCCACAGCTTTTCTCCGATTCCTCGCTCTTTCTCACGCGCTGATTCCGAGGAGAGAGAGAGAGAGAGATTTTACCAGTGCGCACTCGGCCGCGCGAGCGCGCGAGAAAATCTCCGGGGATTTTCGCCGAAAGGATCCTTCCGTTTCTTCTCCTTTTTTACCGAGCCATCCTCTTTTCGCGTTTCGAGGCTGAAATGCCTTCGCGCGCGCGCGGCTTATATGGGAGAATCAAGGAATTTCGAAGCGCGCGCCAAGCTTTGCGCTCGACTATTAAGATTCGCGCGCTGGGTGCTTTTCTTTTACGCGTCGGCGATGCAGCGAGCGGACGTGTTTTAAGAAGATTTGTCGGGGGCTGACGAGGGATTCTCCGGGGATTTGGTGTTTGCGCGGGTGAAGTCGTTTAAAGTTAAGGATTTCGGTTTGTTTTGAGAGAAGGTTAAACATTTTTAAGTGAATAGTAGTTTTAGTTGGAATTAAATTAATGGCAGTGGCGGTACAAAACAGAATGAAAACGTATTAATACGTAAGAATTTATGATAGTTTTGGAATAGTCAAGTATTTGTATACTATAGTAGTATATAATATATACAAATTTGACAATTGTATATATTATAATGTATTATATACGAATTCTATAAATTAAGGCTCTCGTTGATATTTGAGTTAATATTTATATTTGTATAGGATTTACAAATATAAAATACATAGATTAACAAAATTAAAATGTGATTTAATAATAAACACAATTTCATAGCTCTTCAATTTTTTTACAGTAAGTTATTTAGCTTTACTAGATAAACCCAAGTAGATCGATGGACAATGATCTCATTTCGAATCTTTAAATAGACTTTTTTTTTAAAATAGGTATACATAGTATTAAGAAGTTAATCATAATACGTTCCAAAATTCTTGGTCATATTAATTGCTTTTACAATTACAAGATAAATATAAAATTTATTTGTGAACTTTCATACAAAGTATTCCATAGAATAAATATTTATGAACAATTTAATACTCTGAGAAACTATTCAAATTTTTTATATAATATAATATCTTCCCTGAGTCTTCACTAAATTACAATTTTCAATGAGAAATTAATTTTTGTATAATCATTAGAATTTGCATTTACTTTTTTTAAACTTTCACAGAATTTTATTCATATTCTAATCAATATAATAAAAAAGCAAGATCCCATAAATCAGCCGTAAACCCCGATTTTTAAAATTAATTATTTTGCATATTTGGTCATTATCAACAGTATGTATATGCAAATTTTAAGTGATTATCTTTATTCTCACTTTCATATACAAGAATTATTTGAATGAGTAAACACGCATCTTCACACTTTTAAATTACCCAAGGAGATAATGACAATAATACTTTGCCGGCGGGCGCAACTGCGCACGTTGATTACCACTCTCCCTACAATTTATTGTACCGTCAACCCTACACTATATCAGTCATCAAACCGGCTGTTTTAGTTACTTTCTAGATTTAAATAACTGATTAGCATGTAATAAGCTTATGATGAATCATAAACAAATTTAGAATTTAATTTATATGCGCAACATAAAGGATCGCTGTTTTTATAAGAAAATTGCTGGTCCGTCATAAAATCCAATAACGCGTTGTTATTCAATCCAAATTTTTTTCTTTAAAAATTTCTTTATTATTTTCAGGAGGGTCTTTCGCTAGATATAGGGCATAAAACAAAAATGTGTATGAGAGTTTATAAAGGTCCTATGATAAAACTAATGATGTGTACTTAAAAATAGTCCAAAACTTCATGAAAATAAAATTGATCCAAAAAAATCGAGACGTCACAAGTATAAATATTGTCAATTTAAAAAATATTTAGTTAAACCCAATCTTTTTTTATTTCTTAACCAATTTTAATATTTCGGGGCTTATTTTTTTCCTTAAACATTTCTCTACAAAATTAACGAAAGAAATGTTTACAATAATATATCTGTAATAAGAGAAAGCTAATTATTTATAAGTAAACGATATTTACGCTTATGACGTCACGATTTTTTTGGAACATTTTTCTTTGTATGTAGTTGTGGACTAATTTTATACAACAAAAAACTATTTACAAAAGTAGCTTTACAATTACCTATACAAATTGCTACACCTCCCAAAAATATTATCCTAAGGGCGAGTTGAAGCTATTATCAAATTCGCAATTTCGATAAGGACAACTTCAAATTTTTTTCTGTGAAGCTATCTTGCAATTATAACTATTACAACTGTAATTGTGGACGGTAACTAGCAACAATTTCGTTTGTTATAGAATCGTAAATTTTAGTCCAGAGTACGGATCTTACAGCTTCATAGTATGTATGGCCAACTACAAATTTCTCTCCGTATACAATATTTTATTCCGCAAACATTAAATGTAAAGGAGGATACTAAAGAACTGCTAGATTTTTTCCCAAAAAGGACGCTGCACCTTAATTTTGCACTACATTTATCTTATAAAATTACATTTTGCCATGCAAACAATCGGAAAAATGATTATTTTGACAAATACATCTCTTTCTACCCGCATTCTTTACACTATGATCAATCTCCATTAAGTAACAATTCGCGCATTGAGGAAATGCCGGGCGTTCAAAAAACTTCGGCTGCACAATCTAACTCTCATTTTTTCATCACAACTTTCTCATAAAATCCACACAAGAAACCCTGTTAAAAATCCAATCTCACAGTCATTCACCTCAACTCCAAACAAACCCCCAAGCCTATATCCATTCCACCCAGTGTAAAAAAATTAGTCTGGCACTAGTCTGGGATTAATCTAGCTTAACAAGTCTGGCGATAGTCTCGCAAAAGTCTGGGAGAAGTCTGGCTTAGGCCACTATGCCAGACTTTTTTTGGAATTATGTCAAGAGAACTCATTTTTCACAAGTAAATAATTAGAGTAGTAAATTAATTATTAGTATCGACTAGAATAGTGAAAATACGTACGTTTCGATAAAATAGGAGAAAAGTTTTTTTTACATATTGCAATCTTGTTTAAAATATGAATATTTGTAAAAAAGAGACAAAAATTTAAGTTACTAGCAATTTGACACGACGCGATGCTCTTGCTTTGCACATTTTATCTAAAGTCTGGCATAGTGGCCAAAGCCATACTTCTGCAAGACTTTCGCCAGACTATTGCCGGAGTAATTTTTTTACACGCGACTCGTCATAAACAAATCCACATCCCCACACATCCGCATACCCCAAATACCAAGCAACTCACCGAGAAAGTCCGCGGACGTGAACGCCAGATGATGCAGCTGCTGCTGCAGGGGATGCACGCCGGCGGCGGCGGCCGCCGCCGCCGCGGCCGCCACGTTCCTCGCGTTGCTGACCCCCTGAGCGGCGGCCGCGGCCTGCTGGGCCTGTCCCTCGTTGCCCTGCATGACGCTGGCGAGATTCGCGGCTGCCGCAGCGGCCGCCGCGGCCGCGACCGTCGCCGGCACGTTGCCCATGGCCGCGGGCCTGGGCGCCAGGATGCTGTCTATCGTGAAGAGCGAGGCCGCCGTGCTGGGCGAGCAGCCGCCGCTGTTGCCGCTGTTTGGAGTGCGCGTTTGGAGATTGAGATGACGATGCTGGTGGGAGTGGGGGGACTGGTGCTGCTGGAGGATGGAGTCGGGGGAGCGAGTGTAGAGGAGCCGGGTCGGCTGCTGGGTGTACAGGGGGGAGTCCTGGCCGAGGTGCTGGCGGGGATGCTGGGCCTGCTGCTGCTGGTGGAGGGGCGACGGGGACTCGGTCATGGGCGAGCGCGAGGACGAGTCGCCGTTGCTGTAGCCGCTCTCCACCATCGCGACGATCGCTGCGGGGTACCGCACCGGCGAGTCCTCCTTGGCAAGGAGCGGTGCTTGCGAGACGAGCGAGAGTCGAGTGCGCTTAGGGTGTTAGTGCTTCATTTAGAGGACGTACTTTCCTTTTGACACTCTGGCCCTTTTTTTAATGCGGTGTTAATGTTCCACGTGATTATTGGCTCATGTTTCACGGAGAAAAACCTTTGTATAACGTAGCTCGCGGATCGAACAAGCGATCCCCTCGAGTCTCTGCAATTATCGATTATCGCATCTAAAGCACTTTGCACTGTACAGGACGCACTCAAGTAAAAATGAAAAATATCCTTCTCATCCCCGAACTTGTCGATCTTGCCATCCACTAAAACGTGACAACTGCCTCTCGTTCACGCCGCGTCGAAGAGTTCCCCGATCGAGCAACCGGAAGAGTCGCGAGTTGCTGCGTGGCAGGACGATCATCGAGTATGGCATCGGCAGCGCGGGGTATACAGGCGCCGAGCGGCCAGTGCGAGCGGGACTGTACTGTGCCGCTTTCCTGGTGCGGCGCGCCGTTGCATCCCCAGCCGGTGGTGCTGCTCCAGCGATGCAGCCGAACTCTCTGCGTTGCGTGTGTAGCCCCTCGGCGGCTCTGCGCTCTCCTTCTCTTTCTCTCGCGCTCGCGTGCGCAGAGGGGATGAAAGAAAGAGAGAGAGAGAGAGAGAGTGAGGAACGTCGGGGGTAGAGTGGGCGTGGCGCGACGAGAATCCTGCCTATAATACCGGCGATGCTGCTGCAGTGCGATGCAAGGATGTGTTAGATTGATGCTGCTGCTCTCTTGCTTCGTCGTTTGGTTTCTCTGTCTGGTTCTCTGTCTCGTCGAGGAATGCAGCGCAGGGTTTTGTTGCTTTCTTTCGGTGGAGGATGAAAGGGGTTGTGACTTTTAGGAATTTTTTTGCTACGTTGCGGAAAGTGTAATATTGTAAGGTATTTTTTGTGTATGTGTATTGGTTTGGAAAATGAGTTGCATAGTTTAATAAGTTTTGTAAGTTGATAATGTAGTACGCGATTGATTTCTAGAAGTTTGAATACATTTTTTTTATACATATAAGAAATTCATGTCACTGATTATATAATTATTGAAATGTCAAATATAGCAGGCAGGTGTGCGTTTCTATGGTGTATGACTGTAAATGTAGTTTTTTTTGTTTTGTTAACTATGTTATAATTAGTTTTAATCCTCTAAGATCGTATGGGTCAGTTACTGATGTCCGCATGACTCACAAGCAAACAATAGACCGATTTTTCATTTTTGAAGTCTATTTCGTCCCTTTAAAAGTTAAGAAAAACTTTTGTTTATACTATTGTATATACTATTAAAAATAACAGATTTTAATACGATATATATAATAAGTATTTTTATAAGTGCAAATAATGATTTTTAAAATATAAGATTTTATAAAACGGTCATACGTTTAAGGGAGATGTGTCAGACCTACTTTACTTTACTTGCCAATAAATATATTAAAAAGTTTCGTTCTTCTCAAAATATACGCTTCAGAGTCAAATTTCCTTTTCAGGATCGGTTTATTTATAGAAAATTATTATTAGAATCGAATATTAACAAAATTATGTGATTATGTTAATTTTAGATTCGAATAACAATTCAAGCACTCCGCTTTTCATTCTCCATAATTAAAGCAATCCTGAGAAGGAAGTTATTTGATTCTGATGCGTATGTTTTTTTACAAAACGAAACTTTAATATAGGTACACTTATCGACGGGTGCAGCAAATGTGACGCATCCCCTTAAAGTTTCACACCATTTACAGCTCCGACAATCATATCAATTACTTGCACACAAAATCCTTTATCACACGCGAAAAATTGTGCCTCATTAAAAACTTTGTTGCAATTTTCACTAACAATTACAAAAATATATATAACAATCCCCACTTACCCACAAAAGATTTAACACGCTGTAAATCTCACGCAATCAGACATAAAATGACACTCATCCAATCAAATCCTCATCCGCTCCCTCTTACAACTCACACGCGTATGTAATTGTTAAAGCCAAGCCTCCCCATACATCTCATAAGCGCATGACGCAAAAAAAAAGCGGATGCGTGCGAGAGAACCGTCGGTCCTCCGGCGGTGCATCGCGCGCCCCGCACTTTCATAAATATATAGGCGTGGCCTCGGCGGCGATCCTGCAGCGAGTCACGCCCACCTCCACCAGCGGGGCGCTCTCTTTCCCCCTCTACACCAGTCGAGCGGTGTAGCACGGCTCGGCTTCAGCTCCGTGTGTCACTGTGAAGAGAAGGGAGGGGGAAGAGAGAGAGACGCGCGCGCGTGAATATCTATTTATTGCGCGAATCCGATGGCTGATGAAAAATGCCAGCGAGCGAGCGTTTTGCACGCATGAGGGGATCGCATGAATTCGTTGACGTCGTGCGTGTATGCGAGGATACACGGTGGAGGATGGCACAGGACGTGGGATGTGCGATATTGGCGATTTTTGGATGGATTATACGGAAGAGCGCACGTTTATAGGCTGATGGAGCGATGGGAAATTTTGATGATTTTGTGGTGATGAAAATTTTGATATGGTAAACTTGTGGCGTTAGTAATATATACTTTTTTTGTTTGAATACGATTGTTTTCAATGCGCTGACTTTGTCATTTTATAAACAATGAACCCTAATGTTCATAAAATTATAATTATCTAATATCTCGTATAAAGGATATAATTAAACTCAGTACGCTAATTTCTAAATTATAAATTGAATTGTAAGTGAAAAATTTAATAGACTTCAAATCGACAAATCGTTATAGATAATAGAGTAACAAATTCAATTGAATAATATATGCACACAAACATTTTAGTTCTATAGTTAAATTTTCCATATTAATGTAAAATATTATAAATTGAAATTATAAAGTAACTTTGTTATTTTTATAAAAACACAAATTATAATTTTAACACTTTCGATGCAGCGGGAGAATGCATTTTTATTATTGACGAAAAATGTATAAATATCAATAAGAGCTCCAAAAGTATTTTGTACCTTTCCGTTTGTATAAAAGTTTAAAAAATTAAATAAACCTTATTTATTGTCATCTATTGTGGAAAAGTAGATTAACATTTAAAAAACAGACGTCTGAATACCGTCTGAATAACGTCTGAGTTACCGGTGCCTCAACACCACACCGATAGTGTTATCTCTTCCCGACATGGAACGTTGAGCGTGCTCCCTTTTCTTTTTTAATCATTAAATGTTTTGATTATCTTGTAAAGTAAAAAAACCGCTGCCAATTCATTGGCACTTAGCTTCCTCAAACTAAATAAATTGTTCCAACATGAATTTCTTTATTCTAATACATTATTTTAAATTGCTATATTTCTTTCTTATTAATAGCTCAAAAAGGTGGGTTTTTTATCATAGATTATTGTGAAAAGATAAATTACAAAAAATTATAAGCTTGTGATCATAGATTGCATTATCGATTTCAAAAGATTAAAATAGAAATATCGTTATAAAATGAAAACAAATCGAGGAATCTTTCATTTTTTTTCTGATTTCGCATGTTTATCAAAATAACAATTAAAAATTGGTTTGGTTAATAGAAAATGACCACGACATTTTCGAGATATAAGAAATAAAATTAAAAAAAAACATATAACCTCAAATATCTTGAAAGATAAGAGACCTTACAGTCTTGGTAAAGAGGTAGTAGAAGCCAAGAGATAGTAGAAAGCTACCTTTTAGAGCTGAATTTATTTTAAACATTTTCCATCATATGTTTCCGAGATATCACCATTTAAACAAAAAATGACGTTTTCATGTATAACAAAAGAAGAAAGATGACTTATAGAAAATTTTTCACCGGGGAAGATAGATAATTTTATTTTCTTTGAAATGCATTTACACTGAAGCGATCATATTATTTCTACATACCAAAATAATATACCTCATTGATTTCAGAATTACGTTAAATAGAAAAATCGTTGTAAAACAAAAACGAGTCGATGAATTTTAAATTTTATTAATTCGAATCTTCTTTAAAAAATGAAAAAAATGAGTCCCAGTTGGCAAAAAATGACTGTACCATTCTCGAGATATAAGCGATCAACATAAAAGTCCTCATGATCTGGCCAAAGAACTTAGCCAAGAGATAGTTAAAAGCTACCTTTCTGGAAATTTTCAAAAAGAATAATGCCGTTTTAGAACATCGATTTATTTTTACTAAATGATTTTTTAAAATAGCTCAAACATTTTATTGAACATTCTTCTCCATACTCTTAATCGTCTCAAATATTTTCAAAAACTTTTCGTCATGTTTCCAAGATATTACCATTTAAACAAGAAATTACGTTTTCGTGTGTAACTAAAGAAAGGAATAACCTTATCCAAACTTGCAGGTCGGAAAAGTTAGGTAATTTTATGCTCTTTCAAATGCCTTTTTGCTGGTTTGATGATATTTTTCTAAGGTATTAGAAAACTCGAGAAGTTAAAACTCAAAAATCAAAAAACCACTGAAAAACAAAAACGCATCGGAAAACATAAAAATATATTTTTAAGGCATCTTCCTTTAAAAAAAGCAAAAAAATGAGCTCTAAAACATTAATTTTTACCTTGGATTACTCGAGATATAGTGATATATATCCATACACACACACACACACACACACACACACATACACACACGCACGCACGCACGCGCACACACACACGCACGCACGCACGCACGCACACACACACATCCATACGGACAATTTCTAAAAATAGTGTATTTTGATTCCATCTGGCCTAAAACATATTTCTAAAATGTTTTTAAGAAAACTTTTTTTTACTATTACAAAGCTTCCTTTAGGAGGAAGCAATAGTGTTATAATTTTATGGGGTTTCTTAAACCATTTGTCAAAATTTGTCAAAAATACAATACAATAATCTAAAAAAAGGATCGCACTGAAATATTAATTACCTAATAACTTTATACTTTATTACGCTTAATATTATTAAACTATTTTAAATATAAAACAGTTTCTTTATACTTTGTTTTTAACGTGGGATAAGTATGTTAGATACTGTGCCATGACCAATCACTGTACCGTTCATGTACTTATTCGCAGACAAAATATTCTTAACCTACTACATGAGGTTACAATATTATGCATAAAAAGTTATATGCAATGATATTTTACGTTTCTATATTAAGTAATTAATAAGCCACATTAATTGGGTATATTATCAACTGCCTGAGAGGCCCAGTAACTGGTGTAATTACCCCACAGCATCAGTGGTGATTTCGCGTTACTATTTCCATAATAAAATTACGAGTTCTACACAATACACAATATTATTTCCCGACTATTTAACTATTTAAAAATTCAACATACCCCAAACACCCACACCCCCGCGCACGCACTCCCTCCACCTCCCTACCAAACTTCCCCAAATTCCCCAAATTTACAAATCTACGAACCCCTTCACTCGCAATTCACAGCGAGCTGCAACCCCCGCGAAAATCCATATAACCCCCGCCGTCGCTCTCCATCCTCGATGTCAATTTCCCTCCGCGCCCCTCCCGTCGCCGTATACAGATACAGACCCGAATCGCGGAGAGAGGGATGGAAGACTAGACACCCCTCCGCCAGAGGGGCAACATACGCGACGGCCGCTCCAGGAGGGAGTGTACTCCGCGTGGGCGTAGCGCTTCGAGGGTAGTAGGGGGGAAGAGCAAAGGGAGTGGGGGATCAGACATAGGAGAGGAGACGGGAGGATAATCGGGGGGCTCGATCGGGCGCATTACGCGTCTTTGGCCGGGGCGACGGCGACGAGCTGCGATTGGAGCTTGGAGCTATGGGAGCCGCGGCTCCGACACGAGCCTTTGGAGATGTGTATGTATACGATGTATAGTGACGGTGTCTGTCTGCGAGCGCGCTTTGGGGCTGTGTGGGTGTGTACGCGGCTCGGGCTTAATTAAGCTCTAATTAGGGAACGAGTTGAGATGGTGAGAGGGAGATGCTTTTTTTTGGAGAGTGTCAAAGGAAGGAGGTTTTGTCGTGATTCGAGGAAAATCCCGTTTGGTAAGTGTATAATGTCGCGCGTTTGAAGTGTTAGAGTCTTGATTATGTCGTTAGTCGCTGAACGAAGTATGGGGATTTTACGAATTGAAGATAATGCTGATTTCAGTTATTGACCTTTTGCTTTGTGATGAGAGGTCTTTACGTGGATTTGATCTATTTGATGTTTGTTTGGATGTTGAACTTTATAATATATACTTTGGAAAGAAATAATTTGAGTGGTTTGAGAAGACAAAAATATCAGTCGGGAAGTTTTTCTAAAAATATTTATAACAGTATTATTCTACCTTGACGAGAAAAAAGCTTGATAAATCGTTTTATTTACAAAAGATACGCTTTTATAGCAATAATGCTCGACTCGCAAGAAAATCTGGATTTATACGCACTTAAACCAACTGGATAATATATTTTATTGTTAATTTACAACAATATTTTTACACGTAATACGAATGTACAAAACTGAAAAATCGTATGAAAGAAAGTCGTCAATGACGGATAAATTATAAGTGTCCAATATATTACAAAGTTACTCATGAAAATAACTGTAACTTGACTTACGGCTTTGTTTTCCATTGTGTAAAATCATCAATGAAAGTACCTAGATAACCTAGATATAAAATAAATATTATTTGTAGTACTCTTGCATAGAAGAAGTCTCGAAGTTGATACTTGCGACGTATTTTATAAATACTTACATAGAAACAATGAAATGTTAATAAATATTGATTTTCTATTGTAAAATCAGAAAAACAAAACATTATATACCTATACAAATTACTTTTTAATACTTTTAAAAATTGATTTTAAAATATACAATTTTACAATTCAAGGTAGTAGAAACAAATCATTTTCGTCGATTTCTTCAGTTTGAAGACAAATAGACTTAACCAAACGTCTTTTTAACATTCTGTAGCCGTATATATAAGTAAATGCGAAACTACTTAATTTGATGGTCGAGCTTATTGACTATACAAATAAACACGTTTTTCTTAAATCATCTGTATAATGAAAAATCATTACTTATACTTAAAGTTCATTTGAATAAATCCATTCAATTTGCGATGCTCCAAAGACTTTTTAAGTCTTCAGTCGGAACTCGAAATACACGGAAATCATAGATTGTACAGTCACATACAAAGTTCCTCCTGTTCCATCTTGAATTCTCTCAGAAAAAAGGAAGAAAGCCGAACAGTACGTTAAAACGGTAGTTAATACTTGATTAAGAAATGCGAAACTAATTCGAAGCTTATTCTGTTGAATTGTCGAACTGCATTATTGGGCTAAATATCGAAAACACGTTTCACAAATCATTTGTAATGAAAAGTGCATTACTCAAAGCTCATTCGAGTGAGTTCATTCAAATCGATGCTCGCAAAGAGCCCAACGTTCGCATAAAGCCTAAATCTACAAAGTTCCTCCCGTTCCATCTCGAATTCTCTCAAGAAAAAAGGAAGAAAAAGCCGCACAAGCCGAAGAAGACTAACCAAACAAACTCCCATACGAAAACGTCCACAAGCAACACCGTCGAGTACACCCGAAAAAAGGCCCGCTCCAAATCCCTCGCGAAATTCGCCTCATCCCGTCAGGGCCAATCAGCTCCGAAATCTCCCGTATACACACCCCATATGTACACACACCACAGGGTCCAGCGCAGCGACAGCTCTTCAATTATTCAAATGCGCGTGTCGCGCACGCTAATAATATAAAACCGTTGTAATGCGCATTAGCCGAGCACGCACATATATTTTTTACACGCGCGCTAAACTTCAGGCGTGTACATTATAGCACACTCTATATAACTTTCAGTGTGCCAACGGGCCAACCGGATTCTCGCTGGGAGTTATATATATATCTATACGTCCCGCACGCCAATGGTGTATAAGGGGGATGGTTTGGAGAAGCGGGAGAAGGGGAGGGCGGGATATAAGTTTACCTCGAGTTTACTCTTACTTAGGCGGTGTATATATATAAGGAGCGCAGAGCCCCCGAGGCTATAACCCTCGAATCGGCTCTCGATTCTCCGAGCAAATATCCGCATCCGCGCGATGTGTGTGTGAGAGTGTGTGCTTTCTTAGCTCCGGAAGTGTCGCGCGCGCGAGGGAGAGTTTATAGTTCGCTTTGTTGAGGAATGGCTGCGCGCGGATGGCACACGCGTCCCCGTGTTTTCGTTGCTTTGTGGGGGTAACACTGGCTATGTGAGTTGTACTTACCTGCTTAAGAGATCGTGAAATTAGTTGTTCATTGTAGTGGGGAAGTATAGGTGTGTCTGTAAAATTTATTTTATTTATTAGTGAATATTGGCGATTTATAAAAAAATTTTCAAGCTGTATTCGTTTGTTGCTGAATTATACATTTTGATACGATTTTGACGTGATTGTAAAACTTTAACCTACTTTATTTAGAAGCTAAATATTTAAGGTAAAAAGTTCGTTTGTGCATAGGTTCATACCTACACTCTTAAAAATGTTATTGAATTGAAATTTCACTACAGTCGAGTCGCGGGGACTAAAAAGGCTCGGGACCAAAGTTCTCGGTGACTGCAATGTGTATTTAGTATAAGAGCGTTTCAGTCCCCGAGACATCCCTATGTATAAGAGCATTGGCAGGTCCCACATACTTTCAGTCCCCGGATTCTAAGTCCCCGCGACTCGACTGTACGTCTAAAAAAATTAAAAAGGTAACTCTGGGAGTGATTTCTTTTCATTAAAATCAATGAAATTTTTGTCAAAAATTTAAGAGTGCAGCATACATTTTTAATAATAGAATTCATAAATAACCATTATTTTTATACAATAAAATATAACATTTTTAATTCATTATATACTTAGTATTTTTTTACAGAATGTGTGTAAGATACCTTCCGACTGATGTCCTAATAGCTAAATAAATTTATGAATATATATATATATATAGTTATTCTATAACAAACACTAAGATAAACTTAAAAGTACTGTAAAAAATATTACATGTATACGTAAAAATAATCATAAATCAGGTATACATTAAGCATTCTTTCAAAAGTTATTTTTATACAGGATCTTTATTATAAAAAGTATTTCTCATCGATTGGTCATACTTTAAAGTATTAAGTGTTCAATTTAAATATTGTAAAAATAATACGTATCATAGCTCATTGGCTAGCAATTCCCACGTTATTGAACGTATTCAAAAAACATAATACATCACAAATTAATAGTTATAGTTATACTTAGCCCGTATACTATTTTGAAACTAGACTTTTTAATACATAAACAAATAAACAATAAAAAATATCATAAAAGTTTAATACAGTCAAAAACTTACTAACTTCTCTACTAAATTCTTTACACACACGACACGCTCACAATATCCTACAAAATACAATAATTCATCCTCTCGTCGCGAGCAAAAATCTCCACCTCTCTCTCTCTCTGCCATTCCTCCTCATCGCCTCTGACGCTCCGCGCTTCGCGCTTTTATCACATTACCATATTTCTTTGTGTCCGTAATAACATAAATACAATCTTCCGCTTTCTCTCTCCTTCTCTCCACGCATCCCTCTCAGTTATATCCCAGGTATATCCCGTATATCCTCGCGCGTAAGCTCGCATGCGACTGCCGCTCCGCTCTCTAATGCACGCGGATCTGCCGGGCCTTAATCCTAATCCGTACGTTAATCGCGGCTCGATCCGCAGAACCAGTATATATACCCACATACGCGCGTACACAACGTGTACATGTATCGTGCGCCTCAATGGCTGCCGCTGCCGCTGCCACTCCGGGGTTCATCTTTTCTCTTCATTTCCCCCCCTCTCTACTTTTTTTCTTATATATCTAATACGCTCTTCCTCTCGCTTTTGTGCAGCTCTGGCAGTCTCGTTTTCTCTCTCTCGCTCGCTCTGTTTTGCTCCTCTTGAATGGCAGCGAGAGAGCACTGGTCGCTTTTGTCGCATAATAGCCGGCGTATGTACGCGCGTGGCTATTGGTATATTATAAACGTTATATACAGATGGCTGCGATTATTATATGTTGGCCGAGCGCGGGGCGTTGTTTAGCGAGCGGCATGAATGCATAATGAGGATTATTGAAGCTGGCAAACGGGAGCGCGAGCAAGAGGCCGAAATTGTTAACTAAATAATGGATTATTATTGAGTTGCGATGTGTATTGTTGATCTTTGATTTAATGCGGGTGGGCGATGTTGTGCGAGTGAGTGTATAATGGTATAAAACGGAAATCTTTTATTTGACTTTGAATGACGGTGGTAAAACAATGACTGACGAATGATTGTGCATAAGAGCCTTTGTTGCACGGTTGTTTGTTGGTACGATATTTTGGAGCGTTAGTTTTCACGAAAGTATCGTGGAAATAGGGGTATTACCTATTTTAATTAATTAAACATATTATTTAACAGAGGTAGAAACGATTTTGTTACGTGTGTTGTTGGTTAATTTATTGTTTGGTTAAAAGGATTGTTAGTCTATTACGTTCTTTCTAAATTTACAAATAAAGCTACGTATATGTATTTGGTTTCAAATATTAAATCCATTGTTTTTTATAAAATACGTACCGATAACATTGTACTGTATATTTTGTAATCCTGTTTTGTTATTTATAAGCCATTGTTATTTTTATTAATCTGTACATGTTGTTGCATTTTAGAACCTCTATATACATAACATAACAATAATATAACAGATTTTTAAGAATTACGTATTACGCAATTCAAATACAAATGACAATTTGTATTAATTAACGGTCGAAGAAGCTAGATAATTCAATTATCTAATTAAAACTGATTATACATTTTTTATGCGCTGTAATGTTTTTCTTTCTTTATTAATAATAACTGTTAGTGTAAAAAATGTCAATATTTGATAATTAACAAATATTAAGAGTTTCATTTTATAATTAAAATACGATAACAATATTCTTCATAAAATAAATTTCGATTTAACTTTGTGTCAAAAATGAAAAATAGAATTATTCAGTTTTGTTCGACCTCTCCTCAACTATTGAAGTAATAAAAATTTAACACCATATTTTTTCCTAAAAATTTTGTTACCTTATGAATTATTTTATGCTTAACGTATTTAAATAAAACAATTATAAACTATTGCAGTTTTACTTTGTACCAAATACATCACTTCCAAAAGAAAAAAACACGATGCTCATTTAACTTCGATCTCCGCTGCACACAAGTACAACACAACATATTCCGTCTTTATTTCCACATGAAATAGAGTCTACGAATAAGCTCTAACAATCCCAGATCATCGATTTCCACCCGATTTCCTCGTTACATAATAGAAAAAAAAAACAAAATCACCCGATTCTCATGTTAATTACAAATTATATCTCGCCACATCGGCGCATTACAACAATGCACCGCGCCTATTATACTCAAAGAGCGTATTGAAAGCGGAGACGTCGCGATATGCAATCCAATAAAAGCGAAACGCGAGCGAGTCCCTTCCTGGCGGATTTACTTTATACGCACATACACACATGAGCGTACGTACGTACATATAGACATACAAGCGCGAGTATCGCGCGAAAATATATATATATATATCCGGATCTGGATTATCCGCAGCGCGGGATTAGCCTCGGCCTTTCGCGCAAAGCCGTCCGCGCGCCGTGCTGCCATAATGGACGAGCGTGCACACTGCACATAGTGCGATGGGTGATACATACACATATTGCGGAAAATTTGGGTATATGTACGCCTTTTTATTGATACGTGATATAGGTGTATTATGTTGGGTGGATGGATGGATAACGTGGTGGGTTTACAGATCTTTGTGGGCTGGATGAAGGATTGAATGTTGCGTCAAACGAAATGAAGAGGTATTTATTTAGATTCTGTAGGTTTGCGCTTTTTGTGTTATTTTGTAGTATTGATATCATGATTTATTGGAGTTTTGTGATTGAGCTTTCTAGATGATGGAATAAATATTTTGCACGTAGTGTGTATGTTCTTTACGCCCAAAAAGATGCTTGGTTTTAGGGGATTTTTTATAAATAAGCAATTAAATGACTTGAAAATGTAATTCATACATTTTATTCGACGACTTCTCTTAAGGTAGGACTATGATGAAAAGACAAACTTTTTTTATTGTTCAGTCTTATGAGCTAAAATTTTGAAGGCTTATGTAGGGTGATATTAATAGGTTCTAAATAAATTTTTAGCTCAGATATCGATTATTTGAAAAATACGATTTTTTTAAATGAAAATTACCAGTTTTCATAATGCATTTGCGAATAAAACTTCTTCATTAAAAGAAAAAAATTGAGTCACTTCACTGACTGGCCAACTAAATAAACTGTTGACAGAATTTAAAAGATCGTCTTCTACTTCCTCAAAACAATTTAGTTTTCATTTGACTTATGAAAATACCTAAAAAAATCGCGTTTGTTGATAACGACAAAATTTAAATGTAGTCAACAGTTTATGTTCTACATATACTAAGGTATATTTTCTGAATGTTTCAAAAAGATTCATAAAAACCTCATGCGCAAGCCAGTTTTTAAAGTTATGAAAATTAGTTGCGAGAAAAACCCGTTTTAAGATTCAATTTTATATGTTATCTCATGTAAATCGTTTTACCAAATACACTGAGAAAAAATTAGTAACGGCTACTACCAGGGGGTAGGAATGATTAGTAGACTCTCTAGGAAAAAGAAAATAATGTGGTACGGTTAGTAATGATTCACAACCAACCTAGGACTGAGATCAATTATTTTAATTAATTAAATTAGTATGGTTGATCGAACTTAACTACGTATTATTGCTACAACAATACTTTGTTATTTCTCTCACAACTATATTATTTTGCTGTGACAACCCATACAATAGCACCGACAATCATAATATAGCTACGGCAGCAATATATATATATGGTTACTAGAGCAATACCGGTATAATTATTATATACATATAAAAGTATTGGTGTAATACCCAATCCTATATGACAGTGTACTTTTATATAAGTTATAATATAGTATCTACTTCTTAGCAGGATAGTAAATATTACAAAAATGTCTAGTACAGATCGAGTCTGTACTAGACAAAATAAGATACAATTGGTACTCAAAACAAAACGTCTAGTATTCAGTCCTATATTTCATACTAATGAGTAAAATTTTCATACATCATGCTAGATTTACTAGACGGTCTAGTAATGGTTACTAATTGTTTCTCTCAGTGTGCCTATAACTTTGTTTAAACATCAAGTTATTATATTGCATAGGTTTCAAAAAATTCATATAATTGCAAAGATTAAAAAAATTGAATAAAATTTTTTTGGATATTTTGGCCAAAAAACACCAGTCCTACCTTAAAACATACAAAAAATGAATTAAGGTAGCTTTATCAACCTTTTATAAAATTATAAATTAAGTTGAATCTCGAATATGTTTTAGTTGTTTACCTTTTAATTACCATTAAGATACTGTAAGGTCAGCAACAAAATTATTGCAAAAGAAATGTTTGAAAATTGTCTCTATAACACGAAGATAACACGTAATCTTAGGGCACGAAACTAATTAATTACTTCTTAGTGATTTATAAAAAAGAAAGAACTTTATACAACAAATAGGTAGTTATGCATTTCTTAACAATAGAACTGAGAAAATGATAGGTCAATGATAAAATAAAACTAAAAATTAAAATCAAATCATAAAAACTCATGTTTTAGAGCTTATGTAACATTTTCTGCTCATGCAATTTAAGACTTTTTTTAGGTTTTATTACTTATTTATAAAGGTTTCTTCTTATTAAGTATCTAGAAATAATTTAAAAAATGATTTATTCAAATTAAAGTATTAAAATTGACAAAAAGTATAAAGCCTAACACAAGGCCAGGGGCTTGATACGGCACCAAATGCTGTTGTTCAATTTTACAAGAATAAGATATATTATCACGTAATCACTATTTACTTTTTAATAAGGATTGAACTTCTGTACAAAATTTATAATTTATTTATTATTGTATACAACAAATTCAATAGCAAAAATTACATGTTGTACAGCAGTGTTTACTATCTTTGTTTCTCTTTATATAATAAAATAATCATTTTCATAGCAAAACTTTATTTGCCAAGTTTTAGTTAAGTCCGGGCATAAATGAAAATAACTTATAATTACCCCAGATCTATACGATTAAATTATTTTTATAATTAATATTACAAATATTTTTATATTTCAAAATATGTAACGCAATGAACATGTGTCTGATGATTAGGTTGAAACATCCGAGCACTGGTGCATTTACCTTATTGAATATGATAATCATCAATATATAAATGTGATAATTTATATATATAATAGTATAATCAGAAATAATAAAATTTGTTATACAATTTCTAAGCAATGTAGATTAAAATCTAAATCCTTTTATCAAAAACATGCCTTATACACAAACTGACAGATTCTCTACTTGATTTTGACTGAAACGTATATATTTACCAAAAAGCTCATAACAATTTCATTAAATTTCTACGTTTAAATTCTCATTATAGTCGAGCGCAAATTCTCGCCACGAGAAATCAAAGGGGAAATCGTAATCATCATTATAAGTTACACGTGAGTGCACAAACGCGCCGGTGTCGCAGGGACCAAATGGCAACAACAGCAGATCAAACCTCCCCTAAAATCGTAATCGAAATTACGAGTATAGTGGGAATGCACGAGTGATCCGACATCGGGTTGACGCTTTGTATCTATATTCCAGTCTAATTATTATTAATATATGTATACTTCACACAATGGGTATTATATAATGTTGTCAAATTATAACGTAAGTTTTCTAAATTCAGAGAGAATAATTCAAACAAAATATTTAAAATATAACGTTTTTTTTTAATTTATATTTGGTGATGACACATCTTGGACAGAGTCAACACAAGATAGTGTTTCATGGCAGTTTTGGATATACGAGGTGATGAACATTCAAGTTTCAAATGCCACTTGAAAGAAAAAACAGATAAAAACATTTTTTATTCTTGGGTAGTGCTTGAATAAAAATTCTTCATTCAAAATAGACCTTAATCTACAATCTGCCAGAAGTTTAAGATAATCACTTTATATAATTCTGACCTTAGGTGTTGTCGGCACCAATGCACCTTCTTAGTGCACGCGAATCGGTCGCTTTTTTGCAAAAATAATACTGTAAATAAACTTTATTTTCTTTTGTTCCATATTCTACTATGTTTGAATAATATTTTTATTAAGTAGAATTAATATATTATAAATATGTATCCGAAGTCGGTTACTTAAAGGTAATTTTGATTCCATGTGACAATCGAGTTTGTATTTATTTTTATTCAAGCCCTAGTAATTTCTGTACACAATCTACTAAATACAATTTTTACAAAATAACAATGAAAAATAACAACTTTTAAAAATCAGGAATAAAGTATTCTTACTCATGGTGATAATATCTAACAATAACAATAATTGCTACGTACACATATCGCTTACAAACACAAAAATACAATAATATAAACCTACATTGTTTTATCATTAAAAGCATAAAAAGACCACGTAAATCGAAATGTTTTTTCCTAGAACAGCACAGACAGATGAAAAGAGAGCCAGAACCGCAACAAAAGGAAAAACAGAGACACAGCGAGAAACTCGCATGCACAGCACATATACATATACATAACAACCGCACGCATCGTTCGAGCCGATATATTCGTGGCTTGTGTCAATTAATTTTCCATAATTGGACGAGCCCCGGGTTTGTCGCGCACTGTTTTCACGAACCGGAAACCAATTAACGATGGCGTCGCTTTTTTTCCCCATGCAGACGCGCGCGCGCGCGCGCGCGTACACGCGACCAATGTAGAACTCGAGGCGGGCCGCCGCGCGCTCGCGCTTTTTTTTTGCCGCTCGTTTCGCGAGTGCGGAGAATCAAACGAAAACGTTGGATATGTATAGACAGAGGGGGTGACAATTTGCCGAGCGCGAATAGATCTGCGTTTATTGTTTAGATTTATTTGCGCTCGCTGTGGGCTCTGTTAATCGAAATAATATAAAGCGGGAAAATTCTGGGCACGGGCGTATTGTCCGAGTTTTGGAAATTTTTTATATTTATAAGTCTATTACGCACGTGGAGCGGAGAGAAGAAAATGAAAAAAGTTATCGAATTGAGTGTTTTGTCGAAACGATTGGAGAGTACGAAGGGTTTTTTGTTTTTTTATATACTTCCAAAAATTGTGAGATTATTTATTAAAGTAGTAAATTGTGTAGTCTTTTGTATTCGGTGAATAATGTTCTATATACGATTCGATTGTAATTTGAGACTTTATTTCAGCTGCGGTTCATATAGCTCTAGGCAATTAAAACGAATTTCGTTTGCAATTTGCTGCTACTGTTTTTAGTTTTACTGAAATTTAGAATGAGGTGGAAATGCGATACACGGAAATTAATTATAAATGACAATAATCATCACAATAATTTATTATTCAATAAAATGTATTAAAATATGAAATATTTTTATAAATAATGTATAAATAAACTACAGAAATAATGCCGGATAAAATACTGCGCAATATTTATGAATAAGCCTTTTAATTTTCCTAATATCTAAATAACTAGTTATAAGTAACGTAAACATCGTTCAGTGTAAACCTTATATACAGAAGATATCGTAATGATTGACCCTTTCCTGCATGTTGTCTATATAGAACGTCTTCTCCTTCATACAATCGATTTATATGTCTCACTTTACTCCTAAATATTTTCGACGTGTGTCTCGACATATACTTTCGAATAATCGTATCATTAGGTATTACACTATCCACCAACCAAGTATGTACAATTACGTAACCACAATATGTTCACAACAGATTAGGTTGTAAAAGAACATTTTTAAACGTCTTTGGAAATTTTTAACGGAAGTCCAGTTTACAAAATTCAAAATGGTGAACTGAATACATACGGTGAATCAATAATCGGAAAAAATATTTATTTCCCAAAAAATCAGTACATGGGGTGTTTAGGGTTGCTCATTACGAATCTGTTATTACATTTTCAAAACTTAAATTTACAGATCCAATATATGACGGACCGAAAATTGATCAAAATGTCGTCGTATACTTATTACAGTATAATAGTGGATTCTTTTTATCATCTGCTATGTTGTATCTGTCATTTTGAATTTTTTAATTAAGCCTTTAGGTCCCAAGTGCGCCTACAGACACACGCGGTTAGAACGACTATAAATAATTATTATTTGATGAGAAATGTATCTGTTGCCAGAGAGTCACTTCTAAAGAGTCAACACGAAGAAGCCAGTGTATACTATAGTCCAAAAAAGAGCATTTGTTTAAATTGAAATGATAACGAAAATAGTGATGCCATAATAAAAAAGCCCTGCGTATGGCGCAATTGATATTTTCTTAAAAACTTGTATAATTGTATACTTGTATATAGTATACTAGATACTTGTATAATAACACTCAAACTATCTAATTACCATGCTAATTGTTAATATTTGATTAATACAAGAGTATAAATAAGACATAGTAGATTTTTATATTCACCTTGATAAATCATACTAAGAGCATTTTTTTCTTTTAAAAAGAGTTCGTATACTCCTTTTAGACCATTTTTGAGCTAATAATCCACTACCCATATTTTTTTCATTCGAAAACGGAACTTGGGACTTAAAGGGTTAACAAAAGACACCTAATCAATAATCCAAAAAATCATATATTATCCAGATATTTATAGCAATTCAAACATTGTTTCAACTTCCGTATAACAAGCATCGCGACCAACTTTCAGAGAAATCGGTTACGCACAAAATAAATCGCGCAGAAAAGTGTTATCCTAAAACGAATAATTAAGTATGATAGATTTATAATCAGCACGGTCTCAAATGACAAATCGATTTCCGATTAAAAACATTTAAAAAGCCACTACCTCTAGCCCAACCTTCCCTACATACCCGTATCACAAATCCCCGTATCCCCGTATAAAAGCGTCTAAGCGCTTGCGGCTAAGCTCGACACTCAACTAAAACAGCTTTCTCCTATAAGTATCCCGGCATTCGAGAACTTTTCCTTCTCTCCGCGAAGAAAGAAGAAAATCTCGCGCGTCCAAACACACTCGCGTGCGCCAGACGTACTAATACA
Organism: Gastracanthus pulcherrimus; assembly: GCA_949152435.1. Taxonomy (NCBI): domain Eukaryota; kingdom Metazoa; phylum Arthropoda; class Insecta; order Hymenoptera; family Pteromalidae; genus Gastracanthus; species Gastracanthus pulcherrimus. Next base: position 164,730,945 of record OX424575.1, on the reverse strand, counting down.
CAAAAAAACATCCACGTGTCTCGCGCGAGCGGAAAAATAGGGTTAATCCCCCCTGACGACACGAAAAACTCATCGGGACAGAATCAACAATCGGCTCTGGATTACTTACAGCTATACGAACGTATATATATAAATGGGGGATGAGAGTACGCAGCGTCTTTGCGTATATCGTCATCGGTTGAAGCAGGATTTTTTGTTGTCCTTCCGGGTTATTGGGCTCTCTCGCGCTGCCTCGCATGCGTGAATTTCGGAGTGTCTACTTTTTGAGCGAAGAAGCTTTTTTTTTTCTATGAGTCCAGAAAACTTTTTATGTTTAAAAGTATTCATTCTGAAAATTGTTGTGCTATGATTACTTAATAATATCTTTAATTTTATTGTTGTAAATTCTCAAAACCTTGATCCTACACGTGCAATAAATCACTATTTTCAATACCATATTTATTAAAGGAACTTTGTTCCTCATACGATTTTAGGTGACATAATAAACGAAAAATTTTTTTTCGTAGGTTATTCAACTCTTTTTGAAATGTATTACAAAATAAGCGGAGCAATTTTTCGTTAATTTTTTTTTATTTGCGTACTCCGGGTACTCCATGCGCACTTAGGGTACTCCATTATAACTTTTTTCAATTCTTCAGATTCGAGTACTCTTTCGCGACTTCCCGGCACTCCCCAGAACTCTTTGATGGAGTACTTTTGTGACTAATGCCTCGATGCTGATTGTATGTATAAATTTAAAATAATATAGAAACGTTATTACTCTAAATTTGATTTAATTTCCAATCACATTCAGATTTATGCGTTACCATACACATAATGAAAAGTATAGATATATATTAAATACGTTATCAAACTTTATTCAACTATATATCTGTACATTTTAATTAAAAGCGAATTATGTTTTATTTGAATATACTGATGTTTCGGCGTGCATCGAATCAACATCGTCATTAAAACATAAACGAAAATAAAAGTTAGACTTTTATATTAAAAAATCATTCAAACGAATTTCACAATTTAATGAAATAAATATCCTGTATTCAACTTTGCAATATTTTTATTGTCCCGTTAAAAAAATAATGCCAGTTACATTTATAAATTATTCCGCGCAGAATAACAAAAATTCAATTAGTTATTACGTATATATTATTTTATTATCGACGAATATAACTGTATTTCACTATTAGTCCATTTAATTTCAATTTGATATTTTTGTAATGTTAAATAAAAATGTTTTCTCTTATTGTATACATCAGTAAGCGTTATGTACACATAAAAAGAATGAACATTTTATAGATTCTATAAATACATAGAAGTGATGGAAGCGTAAGCGAATCTTTTTTCAATTCATTTTACTCCTAGAATGTCGATGTATGGAAATGCTCGATTTCTATGTACTTTAACGTATTTGAATTTCTGTGATAAAACGAAATATCCGTATAATAATAGTCTTCTTTGAAAGAAACGTTATCAACGACTTCTTAAACGGAAATATACCCATTCTTGAAATGAGGTTTAATTAGATAATAAGGTTTTTCGATGAAAAACTCTAATTTTACTAAAAATAATTAGTAAATTAGTTCCGTGTACACCTTTTCTTAGAATATTTTGCCTGCACATAGTGTGTCTTTTTTAATGCAGTTTTTAACATATAGTCATATGATATGTGGCATAGCATAAAACACTCGGATGTAATTATGTTTCATTTGTTTGGCTCTCATGATGTATATTTTATTTCAATTGATATTAAATTCGCAACTGCCCAACAAAAACGATAATTCTTTTGTCCTTTAATTACGTCTGCAACTGAACCTTTCATTATTGTATCCAGGTCAATGCTGTAATTTTGCTAATATTTGCACATAAAATTACATTGACACACTTTACGTTATACGTATCACAAAACCTTATTTAAGTACATAATTTCAGACTCTCCGTATTATGAAAAGAACCTTATTATTTTAACAATAAAATAACTCTGCTAAAATTGCCCATTCCGCAGAAGCACTGCAATCGAATCGCATCTGCCTCTCCCCCAAAAAAGCGCGAACGCCCTCCAAAAAGCACGCAAGTAAACTTGTTAACGAACACAGAGCGCGCGCAACAATCGATCTCCCATTCTCGCATCGCGAACTAGAGAGTTTTCCTTCTCCGGCGCGCGGAACTACCCGCTGTTTACCCTCCCGAAGCAATTCTCGATCGGCGGCCGAGTTTTTTGCTTCGCGTCGATCCTCGGAGGAGGCAAAAAGGCTTCCTCGTCGGGGCGAATTCCCGATACCTACGATAGCGGGCAGCGGCCGAGTTAGAAGCTGGAGCTGGAGCCTGAGGTGGAGGTCAATATTTGCCTCGGCGAATCGTAATCCTCGTGGTATAGCCGTGCACCGTGCGCGCGGGGGGGGGGGGGGGAGAAAAAACACCGCCCCGGCCTTTGTGTGCCGGCTGCCCTAGCGGTTTTTTCGGGGGCTCTTTCTTTTTTTTATTGCCCTTTGAGCGTTTTTTAGCGCGCGGGCTTTTAGAATTCGGCGTCTTTTGACGGGATATCGCGTGTAATATACGAGCGTTAATAAAGTTGCCAGATGCGGGCAGGTTGCGGTTGCGGTGGAGGTCGGCGCCACGGAGGCGTGTAAAAAGAATATACACTTGGCGAGATTGAAATGGAAACGATAGCGGGAAAACGTTATCGGGCGGCTTTTTTTAAACGAGATTTGATTTTTTTCTTTTCGGGCGTGGTTCGTCTTCTTTTTGCGGGTGGGGGTGGGCTGGAAATTGGAAAATATTGTTTAGAAATGAATTGCAGTGAGTGGATCGTAAAATTTGATAATTGAAACTAGTTTAAAGGGTTTGATTAAAGTGTATTTTTTAATCAAGGCAATCATTCATTAAAGAGTATTTTTTAATCAAGGCATCATACAGATAAGTATAACAATATGACTCTAAATTAGCATAAACAATTTTTTCGAATTATATGACACTTTTAAGGATTTACAGAATATTGTTGAAAATCGATATTGTTGAGTTCTCATTTCCACTAGAGATCAATATAATAATTTAACATGTTCAAAACAATATGCTCAAGGAGGAACACAGTAAAAAGGATTACTTGTTTTAAGAAGAAAATTTCTTTATAATAAGATGCAACAAATTTAAAAAAACTTTTTTTCTTATTGCAAGACATGCTGAAAAGTTTCTTATTTTAAGAAATTTTTTTTCTTAATTTAAGAAATTTGGTCGCATGTTTACATTCGCAAAATGTGAGGTTAGATTTTCACCTTTATTGGTTTCTTTAAGATTCTACAAGTGCTAAAAACTGTATAAAACTGATCTACTATCCTTTGAATACCATTTATTTTCTTATTTTAAAAATATCGTATAGTTTTGGTCTCGCATAAGATCTACAAACCTCGCCAAAGTCGGGCGAAATAAGTTTTTTACAGGTGCAGTTTTTTATTTTGAGTTTAAAAAAGAAATCCCTACGTATTTTTCACCAAAATCAGTATTTCATCGTCAATCACATTTTCAAAATGGATAATTTTTAAACCAATTTTAAAAAATTTTTCTATTTGCTCAATCATATAGCGGTATTTTTAGACGCATAATGTCACTTTTTATTACATTTTACATACCTACATCTAATAAAAAATTATAGGTAAGTCGGTAAAATAATGAAAGTAGGTTTGCGGATAAACGACACCCTTAAGGTGGTTCACGCGTCAATAAGCACCTAAAATATATAAATTTATAATAAATTGTTTTCAAATTACAATATGAGAAACGATTTAAGGTGATGCTAAAGTTACCAGTCACCGACAAATATGAGGAACGACTTTTCTTATTTTATTTTTAATTTTGAGTAAATATCTCTATGAAACGTTATTGTCCTACTCAAATACAACAACTTTTCAGAGAGATATTTTCTCAAAATTGAATATTGAATGAAAAAAGTAGTTCCCCGTATTTTACGGTAACAAGAGGGTTTAGCATCACCTTAATATAAAAGATGGTCACATCAAGCAACGAAAGAAAATTTATTAACCCAAATTTCCATGTTGCAAAAGTATAAATATCGTCAATTAAAGGAAGATTAGACAAAACACAGGTGACATTTTTATTTTCTATCAGTTTTTAATTCTGAAGGTCTCATTTTATTCCTTGAAAGATTTCAGAAGGACTTAGCGATATAAAAATTGTAAAAAAACAATGAAACTGTAAAGTTATAGCAAATTGTTTATAAGTCAATACTCGTATTTTTGTAAATTCGTAGGTGTACAAGTATAAACTATTGGTTGTTAACTCTGCAGATTCATCGTTTCTTTACAAATGAAAACAATAATATACATTATTTTACAATTTTCGGAATGTTTCTCAGCAGAATTGAACCTCAAAAATCGTATCGCAAAAATGTGCGCTAAAATAACATGAAATATATACACCCTCTCGTTAAACGACACGAATGTTCCCTCCTCCCCAAAACTTGCCGCTCACTTTCACCCATTGTCGCGCGCAGGCCGCACGCGCGGACAAATTCGGACAATAATACTCTCAGCCATTTCTCAACCCTTTATACGTCGCCGTCAATACACCCAGTGCAAACACACCGCCCCCGCTTAGTCTCTCTCTCTCTCTCTCTCTCTCTCTCATTCTCAGCTACTTCCTTGGATAATCTCCTGGTTACGCCTCGATAGCTAACCCCTTTCTCGCTTCGAGCCGAGCGGATGCTCCCGATTTTTCGAAAAAGGGAATGTACCTATAGTTAAACGCCTCGGACGTCCCGCGGCGCGAGGACGACTCGTCGCGATCCCCCGTGCGGTGTATTGAAGAGGAGCTGGCAGTTGTGTGTATATTTCATTGAGAAGGGAGGAAGAGAGGGGAGGGATGAAAGGACTGGCAATTACAGTGTTGGTGAAACGCCGATCTTTATTGCGAAAACGTTGGAAATTAATTTGGATTTTTTTAGACGATTTGTGTGGCTAAGTGGGTAAGTGAGAGAAATTTGGATAGGAAATTTATTTTTCTCTTTGTACGGTGGGGATATACTTAATTTTCGATAAAAACAATTGCTATATTTATAATACAAATAGCTTAACAAATATACATTTTACCTCAAGAATATGGTTATTTTGATAGGAAATCGAGTATGTTACAAATGTGCAAAAAGAAGTAGGAAGTTTTCAATTTTACTATACAATATGATAATAACTATTGTACATAAAGCTTGTCATAATATTTTTAAATGTAATTAATTTATTAGATATTAGACAAAGCGAAATGATTTTTAATAATACTGTTTATTTTCCGTTTTTGAAACGCTTGTTTAATGAATATTATAAAAAATCAGAAATTGTATTTTGCAATCTTGTTTTGCATTACTATATGCATTTCCATCATTTTATTTTGCATATTATAATTATGAATATATTTGTATACATAAACTCAAGTTAGAAAAAATATTAGAAGGTGCATTTATAAATATATAAACTAACTATATTTATATTTTAACTCAACAACTCAATACTAGTAACTTTTCCACGTAATAAAACTTTATTTTTGAAAAGAGTAAAAGTGTTTATAAAAGTACAATTGCTTTCTGTACATACATATACAAAACACTATACTCATAGAAAACTCGTATAGTAAAGGGTCCATAACAACAACTCGGCCGAACAAGAAAAAATATCGCCCACCAAATAAACATTTCAGAAACCCGTATTTTGACCGAACCGAGCCGCCATGAATAACCCGAGAAATTCAAAAGCTACACACAAATTCAAAAAAACCCACGCGAGACTCGAACGCTTCCCTGCGGGACAATACCTATATATTCCTACAAAACGCACAAGAAAGCAAAGCGAGAGAAGGTCCGCCACCGCCGCGGTAAAAGCTCGCAAAAGCTAGAAGGAGAACCTAAAGTGCGCAGGGATCAGTTTCCTTCGGAAAATATATCCATGCCCGTGCGCGGCGCAGAGTTAAAAAGGCGCGTCCAGTCAAGTGTGAGCGAGGCGAGCGCGCGCGCAGACTAATAAGTCGCAAGCCATTACCCCCCGCGTGCGGGGGGGGGAGGGGGCATCGCGATGCATTTTGGGTGCAGGCAGTCGGCCCGCCGCGAAAACATCTGTATTGTCGCGGAATTAGCGCCGCCCGGTAGATTTCTCCCCGCTGGTGGTATAACACAGCCCCCCGTTAATCCGACTCGTGAAAGCCGTGCGCAAGAAGAGGCCGTTCTCGGAAACTTTCCGAGTGTAACTTTTTGTCTTTTTGGAGCGAGCGCGTGCTACTGTGTTCTCCGGGGATGAATGTATCGTAAGGATCGGTTGGTATGGAGGAACTTTTGATGTTTGACCAGTCGAGCGAGTAGCTTTTCTTAATTGCCGGGAGAATCGAGGACAATGGCCAATGTTGCTGTGCTGCTGTGGCGAACGTAGTGCTGGAGATGCGCATAAATTATATTATTATTATTATAGTGGCCAGCCATTAATGGTTAAGGAGATTCGGGGGGTTTACAAAGAATCAGAGAACGTAATAAAACTGACGTAAGGTAAAGTATCCAGTACTGGGACAGTTTTTAATGTGATTCGCCAACGGACAATGATTTTAGAACCAACAAGCAAAATTTAGTAGTGGGACATATATTATTAAATGTGTCCCACTACTAGGTTATGCAAATTGAGAGGCATGTGAAGTGGGACTAAAATTCGCCTATACGCTTCTGAAACGTAACCTCAAAAGATTTGCATTTTGTTTTATAATAATTTTCAGCTCTAAATTAACAAAATATTGTCTTGACTACAAAGATAACATCATAAACAACGCTAATGCATCGATACTTTTATCAGATTTAATAGTAATAGAAGTATTTTGCTACTGTCCCAGTTTTGCTCCCAATTTTCACTTTGTCCCGGTACTGGGTACTTTACCTTATATCATTGTTTAGAGAATCAAGACGTTACCTGAATATTTTCAATATTTGTTACCTATGATATATTTAAGATATTCGACTTAGAAGTTTGCTCGTTATGCACGGGCTCTTATGGAACTCAGATATTAAAACAGATTGACGTAGAGTGCGAAGTATGTATACAAACAGAGAATAAAATGAAAAACTATGTGCGTTATCAAGTAACTCATTATGTAGCTGTGTGCAAAATTTGAACCCGTGTCACCGCATTCAACTTCGAGTCTTGAATGAAAACGTAAACAAAAAGTCAAGTCTGTATTAGGCTGTGCGAGGTGGTGCGCGGGGAGCAGAGCGATGCTCGGGGAAAGAGGGGAGACTCTCCTTCCTCACCGGACCCAGTGATACCCCCGAACCTTCTTAAGAGCATACCGTATCTACTGTCCTAGACTAATTACAGTTTTGCTAATTACTCAAATGGTAGTTTGTTAACTGGAAAACTAAGAGTCGTCCGCAATTCTTCTTAAAATAAGGAATATTTTGAGACCTAAAAGAGTACCTAACATTATTTCCTTTCCGAGAACGGTTCGAAACGCAAAACCTAACCTCAATTTTCGCGTTTCGAAGTATTCTCGGAAAGGAAAAAATGTTAAATATTTTTTTAGGTCTCAAAATATCCCTTATTTTACGAAGAATCGGGGACAACTCTTAGTTTTTCAATTAACAAACTACTATTTAAATAAATAGCAAAAATATAATTAGACAAGGACAGTACATATAGCCTCCTCTTAAGGTTTTGGTATACTCGTATGCGCAGCGCAACGCAACGCGGGAGAAAAACTTTTTAGCAGTGATAGTGCTTATAAATGACCGTGGATATCATACTCCTATACCTGCTGTGATCATGTTAGGATCATCACCGTAGCTATCATTACCGGTTGATGGGACTATGTAGTCCATAGCCTCGTTCACACAATCACGCCATTCCTCCCTATTCTTTGCAAGGTCCATCCATTCCACCTCATAGTATCTTATTTCTCGTAGATCTGCTTTAATACTATCCTCCCACCTTCGCTTTGATCCACCCGGTAAGCCTTGATGTGCCCTCCGGTTTTCCTATTAATACTCGAACAAGCGAACCTTCCCAGGTAACCCTCGCAGATTTTCTTGAAACTTACATGTGAATACAAAAATAATCGACACTTATTTCTTTTATCGGTCGATAAGCACTTCCGAGGGGTGAAAAACACCCCCAAAAGTTCACTCGCATAACAACTATTTTTAAATTTCACGTGTGAACAAATAAAATGATGTATATTGTAGAAGGCTCGATTACTCGTTGTTCAGTTAATTAATTGAATGGAGACTAGATTGATCGCTACGAGTTAGTTTACTGAGTTTTTCGGATGTACTGACTCACATCCCTTTTCAATGGCTAAACAAATATAAAGGGCACAACATTTAAACCAATCAAATTACTTAAATTGTATAATTGTATAGTCATTAATAATTTAAGATCTGTCTTCACAGCACATTTATAACCCACACTCACCCAATTTGATAATCAATATCGCCTACCGTAGCGAGATCGTTGTAATGATGTTGAATGTTATGTTTGTTTAGCCCTTGAAAAGGGATGTGAGTCAATACATCCGGAACGTGGGGAAAACTCAATAAACTAACTCGCATCGATCAATCCAGTCTCCTATTTATTACATAAAACTATGGAACGAAACCACTGCCAATTGGTTACATTTGAACTGACAACTAAATGCGTGGTGTTATTTCAATCCATACCTCCCGCTTACTCTGTTGTGTGTGAAACATCACCTAGCGATCGGACAAAGTTGCGTAGGGCGCAGGGTTCCCTGTCGGTCACCCATTCAACTATTAACCGCACCCAACGCTGCTTAACTTGGCCGATCTCCCGAGGAGTGGCTCCGCCACCCCACCACAGCGTCGGTTAGGAACTCTTATACGATTTTCTACATTTCTAATACTTGCATTCTATGCAAAGTAGTATAAACTTATATATTAATTTACAATATTGTTCTTATTTAAAATTTAGTACCAAAAACAAATAAAATACGAATAATTAGAAAAATTATAAAGAAGCCACTGCCAATTCATTGGAACTTAGCTTCCTCAAACATTATACATTTTTCCAATATGAAATTATTTATTCTAAGTTTAAACGTACCTAATATGTCTGCATAATTTCAGCTCGTCACATGCTTCCTTGGAAGAGTTATAGGGGACACAAATTTTGCTTTTCTGGTTTCATACATAAATACATACATACATACATACATACATACATACATACATACATACATACAGGCATACATTATTTAAAAATATATTTTTTTACTCAGGAACCTCAAAAACATCGAGATATATCAAAATCCCTTATTTGAAAATTTTCATCGTCACAAAGCTTTCTCTTTGAGAAAGCAAAATCATTTATTGGTAATACGATTAATGAAAACGTAAAGCAATACAAAAAGAGAAACCTTGTCATGTATACCCATGATAACAAAGTAAAATCTTAAATAATCAAAATTGAGTTTCCATAGAATAGAAAATAATAATAATTCAAATTATATTTTTTTTAACAATTACAACAACGTCAATATTTATAAACAGCTTCAAATTCTGTTATAAAATGAATAATATTCAAGGTGTACAACGTGGGTTTAACTTTTTACATTTGTTCCAGAATCTTCAATGATTTTTTCAAAAGCTTCGTATGGTCAAGTTCACTATACTATTCAAGCATATACCTAAAACAATTTAGGGGCCTTAATGCCTTTTTTGTTGAAAATTCAATGAAGGTGCTCAAATGTGGGCCACTAAACTTTAACAGTACGCGAAGGTGTCCCTATGATGAATGTAACTATCCCAGTAGTTCCAAACCAAAATTTGTACTAATTAATAATCTCACTGGTCATTCTTAAGTTTCGGAGTTTCAGTTAAAAAGGGCCTATTCACAAAATCGATGAACTTTAGATTTTCTTATAGATAGAAAAAATTATAACTTTCATACGTGATAGGAGAGTTCGCCGAAAACAATTCACCGAAAAGGACAAATTGACGAAAATAATTCTCCGAAAACAATTCACCGTATGGACAATTCGCCGAAGGGACAATTCCAAATTCATGTTAGGTATGCAAAATAGAAAGCTATATGATCGCATACTAGAAGTGTAGCGTGTTAGCAAAAACTAGAACAGTAGTGCTTTAAGAAAGAGTATCAGTGACAGCAGTAATAACTGCTGTAATGATTGAAGAAGAGACATAGTGGCAACAATAACAAGAGCATCTTATCTAAAAGAATGACTTAGGAGTATTTAATCTGAAGTATCTAACAACTTGATTCTAGTATTGTAAATTAATCGAGACTAAAATAAATTACAATTTGTTACATAATTTTTTGTCATTGAACGACATATTTTTATATGTAACTTAGCTAACTGAGAAGTAATGTTGCTCTGATTTTTTACAGTGTAATGGGAATATTTTCGACATATATGAATCTAGACTAACTTGGATTAACCACCAGATACGACTTATAAGAGTGGAAATTCAAATTTTTAAAGGCTATATATTTGCGAGATACATTTGGCCTGTTATAAAGGCCAGTGTCACTAGAAAAAATATACAAGATGTTCACCGACACAGTACTATTTTCGCATTTGTCTATACGCAATAGAATAATAGAATACCAACTTGTTCAATATACTTCTCGCTTTATCACGCTCACGAGTATGCAATAATGCAAAATATAAAGCTATATAATCGCATACTAGAAGTGTTGCGTGTTAGCGAGAACTAGAACAGTAGTGCTTTAAGTAGGAGTATCAGTGACAGCAGTAACTACTGCTGTAATGATTGAAGAAGAGCCACAGTGGCAACAATAACAAGAACATCTTGCCTAACAGAATGCCTTTGGAGTATTTAATCTGAAGTCAATAACAACTTATGAGAAAGTCACATATTATGGGAAAGAAATAGGCACTTTAAAGGAGGAACTAACTCTTGAGAACTAAAATTTAACCTCTCTTCACTCTACATTAGAGTATTTAGAAATTTTAAATATAAAAGTTTACAGATAACGAAAAACTATAAATGAAATATTTTATATTTTATGAGCATTCCGCCTTGACATTGTCTGGTGAATTCGTCAGAAATACACACACACCTTTCCTCGGCGCAAAATGCTACATTTTTCAAAATTCCTTTATTGGTAAAAGATAATAAGTTTGATGACAGGTAAATGAAATAGGGTATCCATCTAGTGGATAAGAACGTAACTAACTATTCGTTATTTTGGAATGTTTTTCGGCTGCAATATTTATTCCACTTCTCTGAGTGGTACCATAGAGTATGCAATAATAAAAGTATTTTCTATCACTTTTGAACTCTTATAAACTTAGTACAACTAAAGCAAATATTTATTATCATCAACAGAAGTAGAATTGAGTGATTTAAGCTGCGTTTAGAATGAATAAAAAATAAATTTTGAATTTTTTAGATTGTCTATGCCAACTCAATATTTCCAAAATTGACATATTCCAAAACAACTAGTAGGTCGAATTGTGCCTCTCGTACTCGACCTTCTCACACTCGTTTCAAAAAATAGTATGTGCAACGCATACGCTCAGGAGATTTTCGACTCGTGTGATTGTCAAACTTCCCACTCGTTCGAAAATCATGCGCACTTGTTGCACAATGTACTATTACGTCCTTCTCTCTATATATATAGTGAATGCGCTGTACATGTTCTACCCTTGAATAATCGAAATAAATTATATTTTATTATATTATTTCAAATAATATTTCATACTGAAAAAATGATTGATTTCCATAATTAGTTACCGATGAAGAAGAATATTATCCAGTTCATCTAGTTAACTTATTAATTCTTAGGTAAATTTGTTAGCTAAAAATTAGCTATTAATAAGATAGAAATTAGCTAATTTTTACCTTATTTCTAAAAGATTCTAATTAAAAGATTCTCTACGAACGTGCATATTTAAATTTTCAATTTCGATAAAAAAAATCAATATAATTTTAACTAATATATAAATATGTTTTGCTCTGCCTTTGAATGAAGATCTTGTCATAAAAATACATAACTATCTATAAAAAAGTATCAAAGTTTTCTGATTTTGAAAGTCCACGGAGACTACACCAATACCACGAAGAATACGCAAATTACTTAAAACGTTTCAGTTAACATTTTAGTGAGTTAAAAACATAATTTAAATATTTATAAGTATACAAATAGTATAAGTCAAGATGTTTAATGGATGTAACCAATTATTTAGTCATTCTTTTGCATTTTTTAGAAAAATAATAACACTTATTGACATCATTAAATCAATTTATTCAGAATAAATAACAAAAAAATGAAATAAAATACAATAAAGTAAAATAATGAACTTGGAATTGTATATTTCTTAGTTTTATTTATAAAATAAATTACAACTGAGAAAAAGCTGATTAATTTTCATAGACTGTTTATAAATCATGAATATGCAAAAACGATCAAAATAACTTCATATTAACTTCATTTCATTTATGTTTTAATTATTTTTTGTCCTTATTCTTTAATTATTTTAGACGATGTTACTTCTTACATTTGTGCAATTACCATGACTATATTTATTAACTCTTGATTTACTGTAAAGTGGGGTGTCTTGGGCCACTGTATTAATTTCAATGAGAACGAATTAGTGCATCTTCGGTAGCTTGCTGGGAACATTTAAATATATTTTAATGGCATAGCCCAAGACAACAATATTGCTGTACTGTACTACATATATTACGATGTGATTTATCATCATGTAATATTGTAGAATTATTGCAGCAATCGTGCGATCTTGAAAATTATTCTGGAATATCACAGAAATGTAGTTGCTATATATTAACTTATCCGCAATATCACAGAAACGTTAAAATATTTCTACGACATTCCTGGGAAAAGATGACTTATGCATAACCATATATAGTAATATATAAAATTCATATATGGTTATATATAATCATATATAATCATATATGATTTTATATGATTGTATATGATTATATATCGATTTTGACTTTACATAAATATATAGTTATATAGAACTATATATGCTCATATATAACCATATATAACCATATACAAGTCCAGTGGCAATTAGCTTGTATAGCGTTATATATAGTTATATATGGCCATATATAGCCATATATAATTGTATATATTCATATATAGTTATATCTAACTCTCATATATATTTATATATAGATATATATGATTATATAAAATCATACATATTGATATATAAGCCTCTTACTACCTGTATAATATTTTAAAATTTTTCCTAGCCCCATTTATATATAAGTATAACATAGTGTCACCCCGATCTACACGCCATTAAATATTACATCAGGTCCTATTCAGGTACCTGATCAGGACCTTATCCGACTCCTAAGATACTTGACCATATCCTACTTAATTATATTTCTACTCTCTGGTGATGGTAGAATTAATCTAACTAGGGGTCTAATCGAGTTAGGGGTATAAGGTGCTGGATTCTCAACTCGAAGATACCGGGTTCGAGCCATCTCGGTCAACTCTTTTTCTTAATAATATTTTCTTTTAATAGGGATAATAAATTATTATTTTTCAATAATAATCATTGTTTGATTTATATTTGCATAAATTAATTATTATATTGTTAATTTATTATTTAATTCCGTTCATATATGATTATATGCGGTCCTATATAACTATATATAAATATATATCTTTGTATAAGGTCAAAATCTATATATAATTATATATAAGTGATTGTATATGGTTATATATCGTTATAACATTTCTTTCCCGAGATTCTACAATATTGGATGTTATGTGGGTAATAATATACTTCAGAATACTAAAAAATGCAGTATCCACAACTAAATTTCTTCACTAATTGCTAACAACATGTTTCTCCTCAGTATACGTGAAGCTCAAATGCTTCGCTATGTGCGAACAATTATTTTCATACAACAAAATACACCCGCACGCTGCTTCTACATCCTGACAAAACAGCGCAGAGAAAAGTAAGGCTCGAGCAAAGTTCCAAGAGCGAAAATAAGTTTTGAAAAGCAGAACCAAGCCGAGCAGGGATCAATTTCCTACGGATGACCGGGGGGTGTATATAGCTCGCAAAAGCGCGCCGCAGAGTTAAAAAGGCGCATCCGGTCGAGTGGTGAGCGAGGCGAGGGGCGGACTAATAAGTCGCAAGCCAGCGCCCCGCACAGGGGCCACGATGCATATACATTTGCATGTAGTCGGCCGGCCGCGAAAACATCTGTATTGTCGCGGCATTAGCGCCGCCCGGTAAATTTCTCCCCGCTGGTGGTCACCTCTTAATCCGACTCGTGAAAGCCGCGCGCAAGAGGAGGCGGGTTCTCGGAAACTTTCCGAGTGTAACTTTTTGTCTTTTTGGAGCGAGCGCGTGCTACTGTGTTCTCCGGGGATGAATGTATCGTATAGATTGGTTGGTATATAGAGAAACATTTGATGTTTGGCCAGTCGAGCGAGTAGCTTTTCTTAATTGCCGGGAAAATCGAGGACAATGGATAATGTTGCTGCGCTGCTCTGGCAATCGTATACGGCTATTAGGATACGTATTCAAAATGCTAAGTGTAACATGCGATTGATATGCGAATTGGGATGTCATTGTGTGAAGTGGAAAGCACTGAAAACTGACCTGACTCTTTCTATTTTTTATAATTTTTCTCTATAATAAATAGAATTGAATATATGAAGAAATATTTTTGTAGATTGAAGTACCGATTTTTCATTTATTACTTATATTTTTTTAGATACAATATCCCATTTAATAAATTCCAAATGAATGAGATTGCAATAATTACCTACAAAGTAATCGACTAAATATGACTATATTTCTGTTTTATACATATATCTCGACAAGACCAAGAATTTTGAGCCTTCAGTCTTGGTCTTGTCTTGAAAAGAATTACGGAGTATCTTGAAATTCAAAACAAGACCAAGAAAAAACTTTGGTCTCGTGCAGCCCCAAACTGAATTTTTCACTTTTCTAATTTTTCTCTTCCTAATAATTTCGTAGTATCTTGAAATTCAAAACAAGATCAAGAAAGAACTTTGGTCTCATGCAGTCCCAGACTCAATTCTTCACTTTTCTAATTTTTTTCTTGCTAATTTGAAATTGATTTATTTTAGTTAAAAAAATTGTATTTGCTTATATTCTTTTGGCTTGGAAATGGAACTTATAATTCCTAATACTCGTATGTATTTATTTTGTATTTAATTAACAAAGGGCGTACAATAGCCTTTTTTCCAAAATATTTATTTATTATAAAACAAAATATTAATTGAAAAATTGGTATAAATGTATTCCCCGTGTTCTCAAATTTTATATTCAATGTTAAAATAGAAAAAAAAATTGAATATAAATAATAAACAATCATTAAATTAACTTCCATTCAAATATTTAAAAAATTAATAAACGTATTTGTCACAGTCAAAATATATATTCTAGTTATATTTGAAAAATCTTATCCTTTTAACATGCATATTTATATAACACAGATATTTTTGTACTTTGATTCAAATGAAGTAAAGTTGAATATTAAATAATTTAATCTTGAACTTAATACTTTAAATCATGAAATGTATGATCATATATAATTATTGGCAGTAGGTATACTCAATAGGTAACGCAATAGTACACAGAAAATTGAATGTATATTCCATGTATGTATATACATATACATGGAATATGCATTCAATTTTGTGTGTACTATAGAGTTACTTATACACAGAAAAGGAAAAGTACTCATAACATGTTATAAGAAAAATAAAAGTATATTTCTCGATGAACATTCTTGTACATCGTGTAACCAGTCATCATAAGTATAAAATCAATACAGCTATTAACATATAAATAAACATAAATGAAGAAAGTGAAGAATTCTTACACAATAATGCAAAACAGAATGATAAATAAACATTACATTTTTAACAATAAACCTTTGTTCACAGCGATTAGCAAGGATGGCGACAACATATTCATGATCGCCTCGTAGCTCGAATGAATCGAGTGTGTATATAGGTAATACTCGGAAAAGTTGAGATTTTGTATCTTCCAAGTAACGCCAATTCATTTATTCGCACGCTGGTTTTAGCGTACTATTTGCTGACGGTATGCCTACAGTTGCCTTCCGCTTGCTGAATACTCAACTCGTTCGCACGCTTCATCGTGTATCCAACTGTATTTTTCTGCAAAAAAGAAAAGTATTATCTAGTGTTACAGTTCGATCTTGTTTTATCAACTCGAGAAAAACTTGAACCAATCTTATACTTACTCAAAGATAGCAAACTCTGGACGTATATGAACAGGTAATACTTGCAAACAGATGAATGTAAATGCCGAAGCTTATGGCTTGACCCTTGAATTGCACTTTCTTGATACTGACCTTCGAACTTGAAGCAAGTTCGAATTTACGTATCGCGTTATATCACGTTGATCTTCCTCGCAACTCGCATACACCGAAATACCACTGAATAGGTACGCTAGAGAATTGTGACTGCTAACTGGACTACCCCGTGTGGAAAAAAACTCTCAAGTTGAGTGTTATTTCGAACCCTCGAAATAACACTCAACTTGAGTTTTTTTTCCATACGGGACGTGCGTCGCTGTTGCTAATGCTCTCGCGATACAGCTCCATCTACGCGAGGGCAGCATACAGTTGTATTATCCTGTAGCTGATGCCCTGTCTGGCTCTCAACGGCACGCAGACTTTAATAAGCATCACATTTTAACTATCATATAAAATTAAAATATTCTTTATTTATTACTCTATTTAATTGTATAATATTTTGTATATATAGTATTATAATTATTATTCAAGTGTATATAGATACAGGGCATTCTAAATACGTAAACCAAATTTGAATTGTGTGAATTGAATGAACAAAAAGCAACAACGTTACAGAGATATATTTGAAATTATATATATTTTTGACATTTTTTACATGAAAGTATCGATTTTATAATAAGTAATAAAATATTTTGTAAATTGTTTCTGAAAAAGAAACTGCTTGTTTAAAAGAATTGTTCAAATTCTTTTAAACTGCTTGTTAAAAAGAATTTGAATTTTCTCCAAACGGTTATATCTGTGAAATATAAGAAAGAAATTTTTTTTAAAGAAATGAGATAATTAGGAATACGGAGAAGAACATTCTTTAAAATTTTTTAGGCTTCATCTTTTTCTTTTGAAGGGAAAAAAATCTTTTTGTAAAAAAATCGATTTTTAGTCAGCTAACGAGTACTGGAGAAAATCGGCAGCATTTGATCTGAAACTTTCCAAATTACCGATAAAAATTATAATAACGTATTTCACATATCCTTAAATTTTGCATTCATTGTTAAAACATTTTTAATTAAAACATTGTTAATAACATTTGCATATATTTGTAAAATGAATGACTAGCAGGTAATTTTAAGTGTATATAGTTAAATAACACATTAATTTATAATAGTATTTTATTAATGTTTATATAAAAATGTATTATAATAATTTCAAATTATTGAAACTTATAAAAGTATTTGTAGCACTCTAAGTGTACATGAAGCTCGAAAAGAAACATTCTATAGTTCTATAGTTACATTTTATGTTAATACCATCAAGTTATATAGAATATAAGAGGTAAGCATACAATGTTACAAAAACATGAAAGTATATTTTTGACTAAACATTATTGAAGCTCATGAATAAGAACCTAACATCACAAGAATAAATTGACATAGAAATAAACATACATGAACGAAGTAAAGATTTCTTACAGACTAATACGAAAATGAATGATAAATAAACGCTATATGTTTAACAATAAAGCTTTGTTGACAGCGATTAGCAATGTCGACGACAGCGGCTTCATGATTTCCTCGTAATTCTTCATCGAGGCAAAGTCTTTCCCGTATCCAGTAAGAAATTTCATGACGGCCTCGCCAAGTTTATCGCTCTCATTGTGATCTATAAGTACGAGTACTTCACCAATATTTTTCATACTCAAATTGTTCATCAACACTTCTTCGCACATTGCTTTTAGACCCTGCACTTGATACTTATCAGCTACAGTCAACAAATCACCTGCAAGTGTCTCGATGCCCTCGACTTTTCCGGCATAAATGAATCGCAGTAGTTCTCTCATCACCTCGGGATCGACATCTGTGATTATTACCATGTTCTCGCTGCTCTCTATCATATCGTGTTCGAACATTGCTGAAAATACGCAACTCTTGATCGACAAGATGTTTTTGTGCGCGTGCAATACCTCGTCGTTGACTAGAAGCTTGACGTCGCTGAACAGCTGATGATCGGGTGCCAAGAGTTGCTCGAAATCGTCGAATTCGGCCAACCGACGTTCGATGGCTTTTGTTTCGATGATCGTGCTCGGTTCTGGATTACGGTCGTGAACGACACCATTATCCAAATTTATTTTGCATTTGACTATCAGATTGCCGTTTGACGTGATGTATTTGAAACCGGTATTTGACTTAGGAAACGTATAACAATTGAATGAGGGAGAATTTTTTTTAATAGTGATAAACGATTCTTGAGAGTAATATTCTACACCCTGATTATCCACAAGACAAATTATGACGCAAGCTGCTTTTGACTGATTGTGTCTAGAAACTAGTGTTAAGCCCAATAATAATTCGTCTTTAGACTCGCGAATCCTGCCATTTGGATAAAGCAGTAGTTTGAATTCGTATTTGTCGTTGTTGACACGCACACTAAAATTCGGACTACATCTAGTTACTTAACTTTTATGCAATTTCGTATTGTAAAATTGAAGAGTTAAAAAGTTGAATTATTTGAGCCCAGGAGAGGAGCCTTTTTTCCTCGGTGGTAGTTTTTATTGCCAATTCATGATCGATATTTTGTATAACAATTATTACATATATTCTTCACTTTTTATATAGTATGTTCAGGACAATAAGGATGAAGCAACAAATAAATGAACAAAAATAAAATTTATTTATAGAACATAATAACATCCACTAACTATGACGACGATAACTAATTTAAAAATGCTTTAAATGATTCATGCCGTATAGAAAAAACTCTCAAGTTGAGTGTTATTTCGTACCCTCAACTAAAATTTGGTAAGTTATTAGACTTATACAATATAAAAATTCAGTTGAGGATTCGAAATAACACTCAACTTGAGAGTTTTTTCCATACGGGATCTTTAACCAGTTTTTTCGCATGTTCTGTCAGAAAATCCATAGAAGATGCTTATCGATCGTATCATTATTGTTGACTATAATAAGCAGTTGACCGACACTGTTGACACTCAAATCGTCGATCATATTACAGTTTGGAAACGTGTAATAAAGTGTGGAAACGTGTAATAAAGTGTGGAAACATGTAATAAAGTGTGGAAACGTGTAATAAAGTGTGGAAACGTGTAATAAAGTGTGGAAACGTGTAATAAAGTGTGGAAACGTGTAATAAAGTGTGAAAATGTGTAATAAAGCTTGGAAACGTGTGATAAAGTGTAATACAGTCTGGAAACGTGTAATAAAGTGTAATACAGTCTGGAAATGTGTAACAAAGTGTAGAAACGTGTAACAAAGTTTGGAAACGTATAACAAAGTTTAGAAAGTGTAATAAAGAGTAATAAAGTGTGTAAACGTGTAAGAAATTTATGCCGTCTCGAACAATAACAGATAGTATGACATTTATTCGTTTTAAATTTGACCTACTACGTATAATTTTGAGGTTAAAAGATTTCGTTTTAATTTTTGTAAAGATGTGGCCCAAACAGCTTTTTGAAACTTTGTAGAATGGTAAATTATCTTAATACTGTGGAAAAGTAAGTTATGTTTTCACTAAATTTAAGTGGTTTTGCATGCACATTTTCCTGTTAGTACATATGATATGGATAATTACAGTAAACCGATTTTTTACTGTTATATTTCTTTATGACGTTACCGGCTTAAATTTATCAACAAATATTTAATAATACTCTATCTTTTTCAGATTATGATATAAAACAGTGTCGTTATCACATTTAAATTTTCGATCGAGCTTCTGCGCTCATTCTCATATTCTGAATAGAAGAATTTTTCCGATGCTTTTAATTACCTCATCAATTAACATCATGTTGTATTATGATGAATTTTATGTGCATTACTTAGAAAATTTAAAAATAAGAAAACGTATAATGTTAGTAACAAATTATAATTACTTACATAAAAAGTTTTGAATGACTATAATAAACACTGTCTAATGAATCATTGAAAATATTTCTATAATGACTTAAATGTTATCAAATAATGATCTTTTTTATAATAATTATATATATTTTTTACTTTTTATAATATGTATAGAACAATAAAAAAGAAGAAGTAAATAAATCATCAGAAAATAAAATTTATTATCACATAATGCAGCAGGTAAAGCATCATGGCAGTTACATTTTTGACATTAATGCATCAGCGACATCCGCTAATAAAGTTGACGATAGCGTCTTCATGCGAGTTTTAAGTTTCTCATCTTTGATCACTTCCTTCGAATTTTCTTTCAGAAAATCAATAGTAGACGCTCGGAGCTTATCAACTGTATCGAATCGGTCGACTATGAGAAGAATTTCACTGACAGTGTTGACACTCAACTGGTCGATCAGCACCTCCTCGCAGATATTCTTTAACCCGTTGAGCTCGAGCCCGATCGCGGCGTACAAAAGACAGATGTTCAGCGACTTTATACCGTAGACCTCACCGTAGTAGATAAATCGCAGCACTTCTAGCATTACGTCGCTTTCGATGTTGTCGATTTCCACCTGCATGGTTAAATTATATTTTAGCAATTTTTGCCTGGTAGAGAAGGTTTAGCCTAGAGTACACTTGGAGGAGTAAGAAGAATCAATTATTTTGGCTTTATAAGAGTATCCCTTAAAGTCCATTTTATATGTTAAAACGCTTAAAATTGCATTTTTAGCATTACATGTGTTAATTGACTATTTATATATTGAATCAATCAGCGGTCAATCACTTAAAACTTATCAGAATAAGTATTTTTCTATTATAAATAAATTTACAGATCGAATTTTAATATAACCATCGTACACAAATTTTGCGCATAATTTATGATAAAAATTAAGTATTACTGTATGATTTTTGTATGTAAAAATTGTATAGGGTAGTTATATCACAAAGCTTCCTCTGTGAGGAAGCAATACTCTGTAAATGTGTTTATAATGTAAAACTTAAAGTTGTGAGAAAAATAGTTTATACCACTCTAACCTCAAAATCACAAATTTGATGTGATTTTTCGGCGCTCGAGGTATAAAATACTGTTCGAAACTAGTGCGTAAGTAGATTATTTACCTCGTGTTACTTTTAACTCTCGCTTTGCTCCAGCGAAAAACGTCTCATGAGGCAAATAATCTATTTCTGCACCCGTGTCGAAATGTACTAATTAAGAATGGCAAATAGCATATAAGCCAATACAATAATAAAATTCAAATAACATAACTATAAAATATATAACTTTAAGCAGAGTAAATCACATTTAACTGCCATAAAAATATAATTTAAGAATAAAAAATCACGAACCAAGATACAATTTCAATGATAGTCAGTTATAACCCAATAGGTATTTGCCTATCATGTTCAATGACAAACGATTTTCACTGGCAAGAAACGTTCACCCGTATTATTTTTTACCGTTTTCTCGTTCCCGGCTTCCTCGAACATGGCGGCGAAAGCCGGGCTCTTCGCCGCCAAGATGCACTTGTGCACGCGGAATTTATCATCTTTCTCCTCGCCGACGACGAGCTCGACGTCGCTGAGCTGCTCGCTCACCCAGAGACGCTCGAAGTCCTCGAGCTCCAGCAGGCGACGATCCGCCGGTACGTCCTCGTCGATGGGCTTCGACACTGAGAAAGGTGTTGTGGTATAAAAATAACTATTATAGCTTAATACATATATCTTCGGCAATTCTAACTGTTATTTTGGTTTCCTTTTTACTAAATTTTGGTCATTGATACAAAATAAGAATCGATAGGGTCTCTGCTAAACAGATTAGCATTTTGTTTATAAGCGGTTGCTGATTCTAAGTGACAGGTTTGGAGTCTATTTTTGTTGAAACAGATTGAAAGTTTGAAAACTAATCTTTAGTCTTTAAAATTAAAAGTTTTACTAGTCTTCATAGCATAATTACGAGAAGTTCGACAGAAGAGAGAGAGAGAGAGTAAAAGTACTTCAATCCTGTGACTATTTTTACTATAAATTTTATCCCTGATACTCAATTGAATAGAAGATGTAGTTAATTTTTAAATACTTTTCTCGGTACCTGGTTTGCGTTCGGTTGGACCCGTCTCATTGACGAAAGATTGGTTAGCATACATCTTGCAGACGATCGTCAAGTTGTCGTCCGGCAGCAGACCATTGACCTCATCAAAGAGATAGTCCCTTTTAACGAACTCGTAGAATACGACGCCATAGCCATGAAAACTGTTTCCATCGACTACTCTTTTTGTAACGTTCCTCTCGATTCCACGTCGATCGATGACGGATAGCACAATGGTGGTTTGATATAAATCCAACTTGGTACTGGAGAAATACGGACGTATGGACAAAAAGTCTTTATAGTTTTCGACCCAGCCGTTGGGATACAATTCTAATCGCCACATAAGTTCGTTTCGTTCACCTGTGGTAAAATTTGGAGATGAAATGCTTTGTCCACAACTGGAGATACAGTTTGCGAAATTTTTAATCGTCCAAGTGTACTTGAACTGTTTTATTTTTACATGAGTCACACCACTTTTTTTAATAATGCAATGATTCTCTTCCATTGTAAACTTGAATACGAATTATGTACTGTTGATTCGTTAGAAATAAAATTAACAAGTAAAATAAAATAACTGATGTCTTGACCTGCGGACAGTAGAAAATCACTAGATTTTAGTTTGATAGAACAGTAGTACTACTTTCAGTAAATATACTGCGAACAACTGATATTTATAAGGTTTGAATTTGTACTTACACAGTATAATTTCTTCATCAGCTGTTGTATTGTAGGCGATTCTCTTTCTCCTTCACACAAGTGTAAACATGGTCTGCTTGGCTTAATATTAATGCGGGTACGCAGCTTACTTGCTTAAAATTTAAAGTGTAATAGATTCCTGATTATTTAAATGAAATTGTTCAATCTACAATATTCATTCGCAGATTAGAAAAGCATGTATATTATAATTCAAATAATACTGTACTACATAAGTAGGAAACATTACAAAAATAATTGATAGTATATATTATAATACCTTACATACAATTTGGCAGCGTTTTTTGCAGGATCGGCATAAAAAATTATTAAATTATATAATACTATAAACCCACACCTTACATTTTCTCCAGCATCAAAACTTACATAGTAGTAATATGAAGTAAAAGTACCATTTTTCATTAAAATAACGCATATTCGGAGTAAAATAGCTCGTATCTCGAGAATCATTGGAACTTGGAACAAACTACGACTACAGGGCTTCATTTTTGGGTATTACAAAGCACCTCCCAAAGCCTCATCGAAAATCGTTTCCCACAGGTGAAACACTCTCCTTGTGAGTTAACTCTTTGACTGGTAATGACTGGATATCACGTATAATGACAAAAAGTGGTCCAAACTGTTACATGGAGGGATATCACGCGCATTTTCTTACACTAATGCGAGTGATTTCTTTTCAATTTTCGTATTGAATTGGTACTCATATTATTGGGGTTGCTAAATACAATCCTGATGTAAAATTTATAAAATTTCCTTGAGGATATGAACGATTTTTAGGTTAATAGTCAAGGAGTTAATAGATAAAGTTTCTAAATAACAAAGAAAAATGTATTGTAGTTAGAATATGACAAACAAAACGGACTCAACTCCCGATGAATTGTTTAAATATACATTGTATTCATATAATGTATAGTCACGAAACTTTATTTTTAAAATTAAAAAATTAATAAGTTGCTATTCAACAATACACATTTGAGGGATTCAAATATAATTTAAATTAAATAATATAAATTAAATAATTCATTAAATAATTGGTGGCGACGTCTCACCAAGTGAATTTAGGGTATGTTGTTGTTTTATTATATAATAATCTGCATCCGGTATTTTAAATTTATGGCTACTAAGTTATTGCGCAAATAACTGATTTTTATCAGAAAAAAATTTAACAAAAATATTTTTATAAATGTAAAGCCAGTAAAGATAGATTCTTAAAAAAGCTTTTACGAATTTCGTAAAAGACGCTCTGATACACCTTTGAATATGTAATAGGTAATCTTTATATGCATTTATATATTCTTAATCTAAAATTGCATCCGTGATAATAAATAAGTATTAATTTTCCAACGTATTAACATTTTTTAAATCAGCCGCAGTTATGATACGTACACAATTGTTTTTATATCATATTCATTATTAACTCACAAATATGCTTGTGACTACTTACTTTGAATTATTGATTGAATAATATATATAATCTACCATAAAAATAAGAAGGCATGGGTACAATTATAATAAGAACATCTAAAGTTCCTCGGTATGTCAATTCAAAATTATTTAAAATTTAGAATCGAGTCTTTATTCAATACTAAGAACTAAAATTCAATATGTTCATATAAATACCAGATCCATATTAACAAAAGATAATAAAAATGTTAAAAAATTGCAAAAATAAAAGAAACTTTTGTACCTACGCCGTATTCTTGGGTTCAATATTTTACATAATTTAAAACTACCTTATTCTGTTCCGTGAACTATCAGCATAATGCTAGATTCGAATTTCGTTCATACACGTTCTGCATTTGAAATTCCAAGTGAATATCCCAGAAAGCAACGGACCCTCTCACAATCAAAAACCCACCCAAACTATCCGCACCAAACGCAGCATCTACCTCTCTCTCCTTCTCAATCAATCTCTTCCTCTCCCACTCCCTCTCCCTCTCCGTCTCGCTATATACTTCTCCCTCTTTGTAGCCTCGCAGGCCAGGATACGAAGCGGCAGTGGCACCCAATGCACCCGATTCTATCGCGCCGTCATTCTATCGAACGCGTATAACGCGCGCGCTTTTGTTGACATTTCATGTAATAGAATAATCTGTAGCCGCCACCGCATCGGGAGGTTACCCGCGGAGCCACTTACCTCGGGGCGAAATCGTGTGCAGCGCCAGCGCTTGTAGGCTATCGTTTCGTGTATATGTATGTATATATATATCCCTTTCCCGACGTCGTTCCATCGGCGCGCCTGCACACCCCAGCTCCTGTGTGTGTGTGTGTGTGTGCGTCGAGCCTTTGTTTCTCTCTTTAACGTGCGGCTTCGCTGTTCAGTGTTCGTATTACGATGTGGTTGTGGGTGTGGGTGAGTGTGTGTATACCTGCGCGATGTGTGCTCAACGCTGCTGATTTACCCCTGGCGCGTGATTAAAATATCCTTGGATAGTGTGTATGGGGTTGCGAGGAGGGGGGATGGGGCTTTTATGTAATTGCAGATTAGATTGCGCGAGGGGCTGATCATTTTATAGAATGGAGGTGCAGATGGTGGCAGATTTACAATCTATAATGATTTAGCTAGACAGCGCGGACATTTATAGATTTAACAAAAGTATGTATTATAACGTTTTTCTTTTAAATATTAACACCTCTGGATAATAGGCTAAGCTATTTATTGTTTTAAGTAAACAACTTAATTATAATTATTATTTTAATATATTATTATTTATAAACATTTATTTTTATTACAAAAATAAAACTTTTCCTTGGTAATTCCCTAATGGTACCTTTACTTCATACTACTACTATGTAAGTTTTGATGCTGGAGAAAATGTCAATAAAATAAATAAAAATATACAAATAAAGCTTTAATCTCAGCTTTGTTACGTACAGAAATATGAATCCAGTCAAAAGTTATTAAGAATAGAAAACGGTGACTGAAAATGCATGAAAAATCAACGAATTTATAAAAAATAATTTTCCTCGAAAATTCATGCATTTTCAGTCACCCTGTTTAACTATTAATAACTTTTGACCAGATTGATATTTTTATATTAAACAAAGCTTAAATAAAGTTTTTTACACCTACTTTTATTTACCTTTCGAACAATTTTTTCAGCATCAAAAATTATATAGTAATGATATGAAGTATAGGTACAATTTTTCATCAAAACAACGCATATTTGGAGTAAAATAGCTTAATTTTTGGGTACAACAAAGCACCTCCCAAAGCCCCATCTAAAATCGTTTCCCACAGGTGGGCCACTCTCCTTATCAATATTTCTACTTAATCTTATTCTCCCAATAGAATTTCTTCCATCTTATTTACAACACGCAAATCGAGAGGAATATTGAACAAGATTCAAAATCTACATTCCCAACTTTCCCACTTCAAAGAAGCCCGCAGACAACCACGCAAAAATACTAAAACCACCGTAAATGCAAATCAAAAGAACCAAAGAAAAAGAAAATCGCAACGAAGGGCTGAAAGAGGGAGAAAGAGCAACAGCGTAACAAGACAGGGCAAGAGTAGCAAGAACATCGGAGCGAGCCGAGGGTGTGCGCCCCGCACGAGAGAGGGGCTGTTTGGTCTGAAAATACGTTATTGTTTCCAGTACGATAAAAAATTCAGCGTCCGGATAATTACATCATCATCGATTGAGGCTTGCGGGCCCCCCCCCCCCTTGGGCACTGGGTTATTATACTCGCGGGCGCGCAACGGCCGCACGGATGACTGACTTAGGCCCCTTGTTTTACGCGCTTCGAAAAGACCGAGGAACGGGGGGTGTACATGGTGGAGATCGATCGATTCGAGGTCTGCGGAGGCCGGCGCGTGTGTGCATTGGGCGAAGATTGCCTTTGGGCTTTCCCGATTAAGCGCGCTGCTTTTCCTCGGTAAGGTCGTGATTTTAGCGCGGTACGCTGGCTTGCGTATACACCGGAGCGAAGTTTCTTCTTCTTTTTTTTCTTCTTTGTCTTTGCGTGGAGAGAGATCTTTTTGAGGCGATGGTGATAAAACGTGCTTTTGATTTGTAAGGTTCGTCGAGGAAAGTGTACAGCATCTGGAGGTAAAATAGAATTAGGAGAAAGTAAAAAATTGGAGTAAGAAAATGTTTGCAGTAAGCAGATATTAAAACGAAATCGAGGACTACGTATAACGTTAAACGCATTACTTACTATTTCCTTCATTAAACATGAAAAGTTAAGTTTTTAGTAAATGATAAAAATGTTGCTATAATAAATAATTGCTTTTAATACGAGCATTTATTTAACATTACTATAAAATTAGTAAATTTTACTAGATAATATATGGTAACCCTAAAACAATTGTTCTTTTATTTAAACTTAATAAGGGCAATACTAGCGCCAAAAGCAATATTAAATTTCCATGATATGGTAAAAGTTTGAACTACTATAAACTATAATGTTGGTACAGTAACGATAATGATAGTACATTGCAACGATAGGAAAAATGATAATTTTTGATTTTCATGTTTTTGAAAATATTTAGTCCAAATACCTATTCATTATAATAACCCTTCTTCGTAATAGTTACGGGAATATTATATTAATCATTAATTGTTCAAAATATCTCAAGATTGTTGTACAGTGTAATGAAATTGTCATTTTTCCTATATCTGCAATGCACTGTACCATATTTATTGTACTTCCAATTTCCGCCATTTTATAGGAGTTTGGTATTGCTTTTGACACTGGTGTTATCCTTATTAAGGTATTAGAGTATTTAGTAGGGGAGACCGGGGCGTTTCTGTAAACTTTTCCTTTGGGTAACTTTCATTATCACAGAAGCGAGTAAAATAATTTCTGTAACGTGGGAATTCAAAGATACTTATCTATTTCAAGTATATGAAAAAAATGTTTGGTACCCTTAGTAAGTATTGTAAAATTGTAGTTGCAATATTGTTCACATCTGCACCTATTTTTAATACATTTAATATTGTAATTTTTCTATTGCGTACTTGTTTTTTTTATACACTTCTTAAACTTTTACCGCGGCATATAACAATAAAAAATTAAAATTATAATGTGAGTTCTAAAAAAGTGTCCAAAACGTCGTTTCCTATTGAAATACACGTAGTGTACAAAATAGCCCCAGAGCCAAGTGTAATTTCAATGGCTCATAACTTTAATACTTTATGATTGTAATGTTTGTATGATATTAATACGAACACTCGTTTCTTAAAAATGATTTGAACGTCTATCTTTGATAAAATTTCGATGATTGCTTCTAACAGCAAATTGTAGACGAGATTTTTAGAGTGTCTCATACACTCTTTAACAAAAAATCTACTATATTTATTAGAACAACAGAAACAACTACTCTGCGGGCAAATACCCCTCCTAGCATTGAATTAAACTGTTAATTCATAAAATATGTAAATGTAATTAGTATTAAAAATTCAAATATTTTTCGTATTTATCCTCAAGTTTCTCGTAAACTTGTTAAACGGATAAAACATGTTACGTATTTAGAGTGTTTCATATACTCTTTAATAAAAAATCTACTATATTCATTTGAACAACAGAAGCAGCTACTCCGCGGGCAAATACCCCTCCCACCATTGAATTAAACTGATAGTTCATAGAATATGTGGATATATTTTAACATTAAAAACCCAAACATTTTTTGTATTTATCCTGCAAATTGAAGTTTTTTTTCTTTTCCTATTTTATAGCAATAAAGGGAAAACCATTTTAAAGTGGGTTTCTGCTAAACCTACTACATCGTATTAATAGTTTTTCACTGTATTTTAACTATTTTTGCAATTCTAATCCGGTGAAAATGTTCATCTTTCCAAGCGCTTTGAGTGCTATGAGCGCAGAATGTTATTAAAATAAAACTGTTATTTTCCATAGTAACATCCGAGATGATAGACTTTTATTTTACGTTTCTTAAAAACCACGAATTCATTATTAAAGTTGTGCAATTGTAATTTATTTTATAGAAATCATTTGTTTCGTCGTATTTGGTTTATATTTTCAATACGTATAGGTTATATAATTAAAAAATGTTTTGGACTTCTAGACTTTGACTTTTACAAAGTAGCCCCGTGTACAAAGTAGTCCCGGTCTCCCTCCTATAGAAAACTATATAAAATCGTATTTTTTACACTGTATTCAAAGAAATTTGTAAAGAAATTTGTTTTAATCAATTGAATATTGAATTATAGTTTAAATTACATCAATTTATTAATTTTCTTATTAAAATCATGCATCGTGCGTGCGTATTGTTTAAAAGTAAAACTGGGTACAATATATTAAATATTTACTGATTGTTTTGAAATATCATTAAATTCTTTGAATACTTAAGGTACAATGCCCAACTTATAAATTTCATTTTCGTCAATAACAATGACAATAAAATATAATTATTCAATTCACTCCCGACTATAGTATTACAATGTATTACAATATAAATTGTATAAAATACGCGATCTCGAAATCGAATTCTAAAATAATGTATTTATCAATATTAAGCAGTTAATTTACAATCAAATCGTATATTGTTGAAACCGCGTTCAAATTCAAATTCAAAACTTTCTGAATTTTGAACCATATTCCCGTTCATACAGCCATATAATATTTGACCTTATTTAAGTAACTTATTTACTAAGGACCCGAACAAAATTCATAAAATGCAGTTACAACAGTATAAAACTCGTTAAACTAATACCGCTACACGACTAACAAACTACCACTTCATTAATCCCCAAAAATCGAGTCCACAAATATGAAGCAGCGTCGATACTCAGCAGCTCCTTAAAAAAGAACAAACCCTCCTTCCCGTACAAAAGAGCAAAAGAAAAGCTCCAAAGAACAGAAACAAATCAAAGAAACAGAAAGAAGCGAATCGTCGCACCACCGGCAACGCTCTACCCGCTACATATACCTATTACACAGATCAGCTGCTTCCCTGGCACTCGTATCACTCGCTCGCATAATCCTCCCCTTTGACGTGTATAATGCGCATGTCTTTTCACAGCCCGGCCTCGCGTCCGCCGCAAGTTATATATATATATATATATATATATATATATATATATATATATATATATATATATATATATACCCATATACACAGACGAGAATCCGACGTTTGAAAAAAGGGCAAACGCGCCGGGCCGCGTTCGCGGAATATACGCGCGGGATTTGTACGCGTAGGATTTTTTAAGTCGCTGATCCCTTGCCTTGATCCATCCCCGCTGCGGAGGTTCTTTTCTGGGGGTTTGTTATTATGGTGGTGATGAGAGGAGAGTTGAGCGAGAGAGTGCGCGGGTAATCGCGCGGATGAAGATTTTTTAGACGTAGATGCGAGGATGGTCGAGGTTTTTCTCTTCTTGGGGAGTTTTTCAGTTTGATGTGGTTGTTTGGGGGCATTTAGCTTGGTATATTTGAAACGTGAGAATGAAGATGATTTATAAGAAATCTAACTGGGAAAAATGGTAGTAGCTTCAATTTTTGTGTCTCACTTGAAAAGGAGCAAGTTTTTTAAAGATACTCACTCGCATTGAGCGAAGATATAAGTATATAACTAATATAACGATATTATAAATTATACTCTGTAAAGTTTTCACTCGAAAAAGGTTCGTTGTTGTACTCTAGACTATAGTCAAAAGAGATTTAATTATCACAGAGTGAAATTATACTCTTTCCGAGTAAAAAAATCTAATTTTCACCACACTGCGCGTAAAGTGCTGACTGTACGCCCTCTCAGCAGGCCGTACAGTACCGCATGAACTGCCTAGGGAATAAAGTGACTTGCGCATGCGCGGTGCGCCTTTTTCCGCTCTCGACTGCGTCTCGAGTGGTAAAACAGCGCGTCGCGCGTACACAAGTCATTTTACTTCTAGGCAGAGCATGGAGTATTGTACGGCCTGCTGAGATGCGTACAGTCATTTCTTTACGGGGGTGTGGTGAAAAGTAGTATACGCACCTCTGGAGTACAGTAGGCAAACATGCACTGTGTGAAATGCCGACCTCGCTTCGCTCGGTCGGCAACGTCACACAGTGCGTACATTGCCCACTTTACTCCCTTGATGCATAATGTACTATTGTTCACTCCCAAGGGTGATTTCTTCACTTGCTTAAAAATTCTGAAACTAAAAAGACGCTGTACATCCAACTTTTTTTTGAATGACTTTTAATCTATAGCTCAGAGTCAAATAAAGATCATTCCCTCGATTTCGGGTAAAATTGATTCATTAAATAAGTGAATTTCAACTTCAAAAAGGTTGACTACAGCCAAAATATAAAATTATATTTTCTCTTATTAAAAAAATGTGAAATCATTTGAAACGTGTGAAATTTTACTGGCGAAATTGTATGAGTATACTTATACATGTGTATTGTGTTTACTAGTATACATAAACTTTTCTTTTAATAATTCTGACTTCTTATTTAGTTAAATAATCAAATATTCATAAGATTGATATAGGAAATCATAGCCTAATATAAAATTTGTATACAAACTTAATACTTAATAACAATTTAAAATGACTGTCACACTGTCTACATTATAATACACATATTTCTCTACGTTATATTGAATCGCTCACTATTTAATGCATCGCTGGATGCATCGTTCAAAATCCTAAATATTCCATGAATTCGAGAAAAGTAGACGCGATCAAATATTTATCTAATTCTAAATAGATCCTTTTCTCGAAAAAGCACAATGAGACCGAAATTCGTTTTAGAGCGCGCTTTAGTTAAACCGACTGCCACGAATGATACGGATAACTTTCAAAAACGCAATCGTGCGTGCGTGCGTGCGTGCACTTTCGGTCGAGCGCGCGCGGGAAAAAAATCGGCCCCGCGCTGAGCTAAAGCCAGTAATTCAGAAATACGAAAACACTTTAAAAAAGGAATCCCTTGATCCCCCATCAGCTGCCGCCCCGTCGTCTTTTTTTCGTTGATCAGCTCCGGATCTGCTTCATCTCCTTTCTCTTACAACCTCGATTTTGCTCCGTTTCTTTCGTTCTTTTTTTTCTCTGCGGTTGGTTATTATTTTAAAAATTTATGTTTAAAAATAAAATGATGCTGGTAAAGTAATACAATGATAGTGATTAACGTGTTAGTAAGTACAAATTTAAAAGGATTCTGAAAGGATTTTATTAACATCTATTACTTGACTACCCTTATTACTTGATATATAAAAAAAGTAACAAAAAATCAAGCGATTTTACAAAAAAAGTTCAGGTTCTATATCTACATTATTTAAAAAATGCTTGTTTCGTATAAGCCCTATAAAATAATATTAGCAAAGCGGATGATTCGGAATCATGCATGGAACGGGGTAATTTTTTTCTATAAACAGTGACTTTTTATAACAAGTTCGTTTTTTAATTTTTAAAATTTCTGAATTACTTTTTTACCGTAATTTATCAGGGTAATTTTCGGTGCAAAATTCTCTCGGTGCCATTTTACCATAAACAATCCAAAACTAAAATTTACTCTTCTCCACTAATTCAACAAACAAAACATCAACACATCCATACACCCGGAAAATAATGACGTCCCGGAAAGTTTCCAAACTCCTTTTATGCGCCAAGGTACAATATGCATATTATACCCGTCGAGAGTCCACCTCAAAGGAAAAAACATTCGACGCGGGCATAAAGGGCGCCTGCTTACAAGTATAGGTATACACAGTGTCGACAGCCGAGCCACAATAACTCCGCACGAAATAGCGATCAACGAGAGTTCGAGACCCAAAGACTCGCCATCGAAAGCAAAGCGATCCTCAATATATATACCTACACACATATCTAACACAGAAAGCGCAAAAGCCGAGGAGATGTCTTCGAAGCTCGACTCGGAGAAAGGGTCGCCAGGAAAATCCTCCCAGCATTATACATCCAGCGGTGTGTGCATTCGGGTGCTCGCAGCACACTGTAAGTCCGCAGTCGTGTTTGCCTTTTTATTAAACTCTTGTTAAAGGCCCGTGCGCGCACAATTGAATCGGCAAAACAGCGGACATAATGCCCCCGAGGCGCACGCGCTCGCGGCCGCGCACGGTGCAAGTCCCTTGTACTCGGAAGCTGCACTGCGCTGCGGTGCACCCGCCCTTTTGATGTGTGCGAGGTCTTACGGTTCTGTGGGCTTGAAATGGACACCGTGTAATTCATTGTGAGAACGCGTGCTGAGGGGACAGTGGCCTCGCGATGGACCGTTTTTATTATATTTGACAACTGCGGTGACCGCTGCTCGAGTGTAATGTACGGCATGGAGTCCTACTTTGCTTGGGGACTTTTAAGAAAAGCGTTTCTTAGACCTTTTTGGAATATGTATATATGTATAAAAGAGCTTGATATTTTCTCTTAATTTATTTTTAGTCAAAATTTTGAACGAAGTATTAATTTAGTTTTTAATTTTAACAAATTAAATGCTCAATGCGCATGTATTTTATTCCTTTCTTTTCTTATTTAAGTAGTGACAGTAATATGTTGGTACGGAAAGAATACTTTCTGATACAAATTACCGTGAAAATTTTAGTAAACTTGAGGTATCTAAAATTTACCCTATTTTGCGGTAAATATTATGACGATAACGTTAATTTTTACCATTCACCACGTGCATATCTTATCAGAAGATTCTTTCCGTATATAAAAATCATATAATCTAATTTTCTGCATGATTGTTTCATTAATTATAGATTCACAAGATGCAAATACGTAAGTTATCTCAAATGATAAAAAGATGTATAACGATTAAAACAAAATTTGATTAGAAGATTGTTTGACAATTGTCGTCATGAGTCATGAAATAAGTAATTAATTAATTATAGTTTCGGCAACTAGTTTATTTAGACAAACTATTTCTTTTCACATTCAGAGTTAGTTTATAATATAATTTTTGTTGACTTATACGATATATTACAGCAACATGTTTGTATCTGTACGTTATATTTTATATTCGATCTATAGTTTATGTAGAATTCGTTTTGAAAGAATTTGGAAAGATATCATACAATTTCTATGTTTACCTTATTTTTCATTACTCCTTCCTGGATGCAGTACATACTTTATTTACTAACTATCTTTACAATTTAAAAAAGTGTATAAATTTTAGTGTTTTAAACTTTTCATATACAAATGAATTATAATAATAAATGGAATATGCAAACTTACAGTCATAAGCGAAAATAGAATAATTTATTTAAATAATCAGATATACTCTAATCTTTGTTAAAATATATACATAGAAAATATGATCTATACTTTTAAAAAATCATCCACAATTATACATCACCTGGGAACTGGGAAAGGATAAATTTCATAAACTTGCATACGTACCACCCTGAGCCCCACAGCTAAGCCCCATCATAATAGCGAAAAGCAGTCTACATTATACACATCTTAAACCTCTGCCTACTGCAACCGAGCTGCAGCACAG
Organism: Gastracanthus pulcherrimus; assembly: GCA_949152435.1. NCBI lineage: Eukaryota > Metazoa > Arthropoda > Insecta > Hymenoptera > Pteromalidae > Gastracanthus > Gastracanthus pulcherrimus. The sequence goes on along the minus strand of OX424575.1, from coordinate 164,696,555 downwards.
ATCGATTCCCAACTCTCCTTGGCCTTCGAGATCCACACCCTCGGTGTGCATTGTATCTACCACGAACACGCTGCGGAGGGTCCAAGAGGGTACATAGGTAGCCAATGAAAATATTTGGATGTTTCGGAAGCTGCGCGTATACACGTCGCGCGCCTATTCAACTCCGCGCATCCATTGTGGACGGACTGCGGTCTGCCCCGCGGGAAGCCGAAAATTCCGACGGACGCGCTGCACCTATTCTACGCACCGTGGCACAGAACACATAGGTAGAGCTTTTTAATATTTCCGGCGGCGCGTGATCGGTTTCGCGCGCGCGCGCGTGCGAGGGATCCCGATGCGTTATCCTTCTCGGAAAAGTTGGAAAATGCCCGGTTCCTGCGGGGGGAGAAGTATAATATGAACTGGACGTGGTTTTCGCGGAGGTCCGGCGCGATCGGCCTGGGGAAATATTATGTTTGACGGTATTGAGATGGGATTATGTCGAGGTGGTTCGGTTTGTATGACTCTTCAGAGCTGTGGACGTGTGGACGGAAAGGGGGATTATACGACGAACGATACAGGAGAGAGTTTGTTGGTTGTGTTGGACACCAGCAGGGTGTGCTTTGTAGCTGGTGTGGGAGATGGTGTATACCTTCAGCGCTTGATCACCTTTTCACGCGAAAAAGGAGATCATTTTGTTTAGGCTGTGTGCTTAGGGTTTTTTTGTCGTTTGATACTTGTATCTTTTCATAGCTATATCTGTGGCTTTGATGATTCTTTTTTTTAATTGAGTTTCGAGCGATTTTGGTACCCTTGCATCACATTCATTCGGATAAAAGTGCAAAAAATCAAGAAAGTGTGAAAATAAGCGAACGTATCTACTATTTATAGATTTTTAACATTAGTTGCAATGGATAATGAAAGCTTTAAACCTCAATATCTCGAAAACATAAAAAGTGGACTTAAGTCGTTTTTCCGAGAACTCACAGATATAATATAAAATTCCGTCATTTTTATAGAATGATACAAATGAAATATAAATTTTATACGAAAACCTTCAATATCGTATAGAAGTAATTAACTGTTATGAACCCAATTGGGTTTTAACATAGATTGCCTTTCTTTGGCGGTGTCTATGATACGGTCAGAAAATCGAAGCCGATTTGCAATTCTGTTTGAATTTTTTCAAAAAAGCTGAATTTAAGAAAGTTATAGCTTATTTACGTTCCTTTGAATGACGTCAGACCGTAGCTACTTTAAAGTTGCCGCGTCTACGGCCTGGCGTCCCGAGGATTTTCAAAGCGCTATATCTTCTTTAATTTTGGATATTATGCAAAAATTCAAACATTTCACAAAGAAAATATGCTATAATCTATCAAAATATGATATAAAAAGAAATCATGTTAAAACCGAATTGGTTAGTTTTCAATTATCAATGCAAAGGTTCATCTTTAAAAATTAAAGATATCTTGCAGCCCTAAAACTTATATCACAGTGGCCAGCTATTAATGATTAGCAATGATAAGGCTTAAAAGACCGCAGTTCCTATATCCTTTGTGGTCTTGTTAGCAGAATCACCGAAGCCACCATTCATGGTTGATGGGACTATGTAGTCCATAGCCTTGTTTACTCAATCACGCCATTTCTCTCTATTCTTTGCAAGGTTAATCCAGTTTTCCTCATAGTGTCCTATTTCTCGCAAGTCGGCCCTGACATTGTCTTCCCACCTTCGTCTCGGTCTACCTTCAGGCCTTGTGCCTTCTGTTTGTTGTCTTCCGTGATAGTAGTCGCGATTTTAGTAATTTTCCCACCGAACAAAGGCATGCATTTCCAGAATGCAGTCTTTTCTTAATTTCTTTATGCGTCTCATACATAGCATAATAGATTAAGGGCAGTTATCAATCAAATCGTGCGAATGTATTTAGGATTTTTTCTAGACAAAATATGCAATATAAGGTAATAAATGTTTCTGTACTTTACGAATGCAACAGTGTAAATACAACAATTTTAATTTAATTTGTATGCACTTTTGCCTCTTTTATACGTTGCTATAGAAAATGAATCTCCTGTACTATCAACATCAATATTACAGATAAGAGTATCTAAAATGAAAAAAATCTTTTATTTCATATAAATAGTTCTCGATTTGATCGCTGTCTTTGTTAAAAAGTAATTTGACGGGATTGCCAGCTACTTAATCAACACTGAAAAAAAAATTTGTTAAATCTAAGTAAACGTTTCCTTGAATCGTTCTAAGAAAAGATTGATTTGATAATAGTATTTATTTATATGTATGTATTTATTTAAGTAAATCTTTTCTTAGTACGATTCAAAGAAACGTTTACTTAGATTTAACAATTTTTTTTCAATGAAGAAGATCCCACAAAAGTCATTTTTTGCACTCAAGAAACAGTAAAATAATTGAGTGTTTGAAACTTCATGATTGAGGTCTAAGCCAGAATGATTGTTATTAAAAATAGAATTACGTTTAAATATTACGAATCGGTCGAGAATGATATTAGTTTCAATGGCGATAATGCTCAAGAAACCGCGTACCGAGAAAACCTGAAATGGACTTGAGATCGCTTACGTGCCTATGAAATTGTTCTAAAATATGCTTGATCAGATTGTGCCATATATTTGCTCTCTTGTATTCTTACCTCATTAAGAATTACATTCAAATGAAACCAAAGATACTCATTTTAACTTGAAAAAATGAATAGTAGTAATCTATTTGCCTTAAAGTATGATATTAAGGTAAAGAAATAAATTATATACTAATTGATGTAACCAATCGTCATTTTATTTCACCTTCAATTGATAATTAAAAATGTTTCTTAACTCTATTATATGATTATACTATCACACTAATCGGCTCACTGTAATTATGCAAATCAATGCGGAATTCACTTTAAATCGCTCGAGTACTATTACAGTAGTACTGATTTTTCTTTGCTAATTTTGCATTACTCAAATAGTGTAGAATGAATCTATAAGGTAGATATACACATACATTGTTTCGAAAGTTTGAAGCCAAATTAACTCACGATGATCAAAGTAAAAGTTTAAGATAGTTTGTTGCGTTGGCAATGTAATATTCGAAGAAAACACGAGAATTTTTCTTATATTATTTACAATGCAAAATTAGCCTCAGAACATCAGCGTCACATAGACCCCAAAAATCGGTGCGGTGTGGTGCTTCGTCGTCACATAATAGAAAAACACGTACAATTGAAATGCATTTTTTTGTTTGAAAAATTATGAGTAGTTGTGCCCGTCGTCACTGTCCCTCTTTTTTTGCATTTAATATCGTGAGATTGGGGTATATATATATAATATTGTACCTGGGGGATTGCTTTTGCAATCAGCAACGTGTTGTTTTATATGGATATGTATCATTATTATTTCTTTCACATTCTCTGCAATTTTACCTATTTACTTTTTGTTATCGTTTCTTCTACTGCATTACAAACTATAACGCTTCGACGGTTTTTTTTAAATGTGTTCTATGCTGCTTTGTTATTGCTGCTTAGCGATTACGACGTGGATCGTCGATCGGAGCGATCGAGAGTACATATAATATAACCGCGTGGCTGGTGTCAAGAGAATGTAAAAATAGAGTTTCACCAACTAAGCAATGTTCCATAGTGCTACTTAGATGAAGTGACATTTAATTACGCGTATTTAGCAAACATAAGTAAATGTTTATACTTTGAAAATAATCCTCAATAAGCAATGTCGATGGTGTGATTTATACTATTTGTATATTCACTATAAACTACACTATTTATAAAATCTTAAAGTCAAATTTTATATATTTATTACCCGTATATGTGAAACTTTATTACTAAAGTTACAAAAAAATGTCATTCAGATGAATGTGAAAAAGGGTTTCTGCAATGTTTCTTAATTGTATAAAAGATTGTTTAATAAACATACAATAGCAAATATTAAAAAAAAGTTTTTTTCTACACTTTTTAGTCGATAAAAAACTAATCAAACATTCTCTTGCATCTGGTCTAAATCTGGTTATAGAACTGGATACATTACTCGGTCCTACAATTGTTGGATTAATTTATCTCTTATTTTTCGCTACACCTTAAAAGTACACACACATATTTCCGATAAAAGATTGCTAAAACGATACTTCGTTAGGAATTATTTTTATTAATTGCTGATATTAATTGTCCGGTGTATTTCGCACAACATCGTAATAGTGAGTTTTTTTTATTGGCATTTTGTTTATGACTATGGACGAACTTGCAAATGGATTTTTGTATGCATTCTTTGATAGATTGATTCAAATCAATAATATTGTATTGCGATTAGATAATTTAATAAGCTTAGTATTAAAAAAAGAAATAAAAACTGAATATAAAGAAGATAAATGAAACCAGGTAACCGAGTGTATTTTCTAATAATATAACATTTTCAAATGTTTTAAAATAATTTATTAAATTGGGATAGGAACAGCTGATTTTGACAAACACAAGATTCTTTCTACTTGGAACTTTCTCTCTCTTCTCATCTAGAAAGGAACAATATCGTTGTAACTTCACATTTCTAGTGGAAGAATTGGTGAGAAAGTTAAAGTCGAAAAAATAAGTATATAAAGAGAATAAGACTCTAAAACCAAGTAAATTTATTTATTAATGTTCATGTATTTTGTTCGGAGCTGAAGCGTAATGAATCTCATCACGTGGCATAAGATCAGCTCCTGTCCCGGATGCAATGAACACATATTAAGAGAAATAAATGTATTCTTTTATCTGACCCGAAAATAATATATGTTTAAAATTTTAGGCTGAGAATTCAAAAGATCGGGGTTTATGTGACTAAGGAAGATGATGTTTTTAATAACGAGAACAAAGGCCCCATCTGTTATCAGTGGTAGCGGTAATAATGTTTTAGTAAAAAAAATGTATTACGTCACATCACATCTATAAAACTTTTAATTGAATGGAGCTCAAAAATTTAACATACGTGTAGATGTAATGAATGTAATTTAATATACAATTATGAATAAAAAAATTATTTGAATAATAAAAGAAAGACAGAAATGGCTTAATTATTAGAAAGCCACTTAAGTGAATTACTATTGCCTCGAATGCAGCGGTGCAGCACATGTTGGTGTTTGATAAAATCTACTGTAATCTTACGCAAACGCTATATCGTGTCGGAGAGTTTTACTTCGTTTATTCTCAAAAATCTTCATCTAGGTATTATAATATTGGAACACCCAGTGCGTCATTGTTTCATTATTCGCATTTGTAAATGCAAACTCGGATCCTATAGGTATATTTATATTATTATAAATCGTAAATGACTTTTCCCAGAAAAGCACGTACACCGAGCAGAAGATAGAAAAACATTGAGTTTTTAAGGTTTACATACGATTCTTCTATTATTTCTTTGTTATTAAGTGCCGGGGGAACAGCGCGATAATGAGACTGGATCACATTCGCTTGATACTTTCTTCTTATACAATTGCCTATCTAATCGACAAAATCGAGTCTTAATAATTCTTTTTTTTATATATATTTCGTTGCGCATTCACTGGTTTAATTCTCACTCATATTTTTTCTGTTATATATTCATTATGCGATACAGCATTACACCGACATACGCGTTATATATATAATAATTTGCTTAGATAATTACGAAGCTGTAGGGAAAAATTCTGTCTGCGCATTGAGATCTCGAGCTTAAAAAACATCCATAATTTATATTATTCAAGGTTCTCTTATTTAAATGTTTCAAAAATCGAATTCTATGAGTGTGAGTATATACTGATATTGTTATTCTGAAGTTCAACCGAATTTTAAGAAAGAAACTTTTTATAAAATCTTATTTTCAATCAAATGAAAATGAAGTTCTTGATAAAACATTATACAAAATTCAGTCATTTGTATTTCGTTATTCCTGTTTGAATATTTTAAAATGAATATTAAACAAAATAAATACTTCGGACTGCAAAATGGTACTTTTAATTATTATCCAATGTCACGAAGACTATTTTAATTAATTTCGATTACTGCAAAAACAATATATACTTTAAGAATTATCATTCATGTTAATTTATTTACAAATCCTTTGCAATATATGAAATATAATGATGAAATAGAAATCGCAAGGCGTAAATGGTCCACGACCGACTAAATGTGATCTTGTAAATTTTTAAATGGTCAATGATTAATGTGTTTGGAAGACTCGTTATAGATTGCACGCTTTAAAGTTTACGTACTTCTTATACATCTTAGATTGTTCAAATTTAAAAAAACTTCTCTTTGGTTCTCATTTGAGGAATCATTCAAATTATTTTAGCATACACTTTGAAACAGTATTAACATATAAACTACTGCACATTTTGATATCATTTGCTTATAAAAAAAAGAAAAATGTTGTTAAATAGATGATCTTGCTACAGACAGAATTTCCTAATTGTAATTTGTCATGTAGTTGTGTAAAAACTTATTACAATTAAGTTTTATCAAAACCTTCAACGTGGAAAATGGAAAATAAAAAGAAACGAGGGAGACAAAATAATGTAAACAATTTTTCCGATTTAATGTTTTATGTTAAATAAAAATAATATAAATCTTGTAAACGCATGACTATGATGAAAAATGTAATATGGCATCGCGCTAACGGTATGTTCAACCAAAATAAAATGATATTTTCAGTGTAAGGTGTGGTTTGGAATTGATGGTACATCTACATATACATACATACATATATACTTTACAATTATCAATAATAAATACTATTATAGCAGCACAAGAAACAAATTGTACCGGTTAATTGTATTTACAATTTCTTAAATAATAATTCGCAATTTTCCTTGCATGTCTGCGAAATTATTTAAATACACGTCCTAACCAATGAACCAATTCGTCATTTGAATTCACTTTCTCTACGTTGTTTGTTTCTCAAGCACTCGCGATTCATTCTCGCTTCTTACACTTTATAAACCTCAATTTAATGAAAATATCTCAGTACTTATTCTGTGCCCGATACAGGAGTTTAATTGATTATATTTTACATTACGATGTAAGTTTTTTCAATACTTATGAATGATGCCTTTTTTATCTTGCACATGTAAGTAGAGCCTGTAAAAGTGCCTTTCGAAATTCCGGGAGGGCAAAAATTTAGGCTTACAAAAATACGTTAGTAGTGTGTTTGGTGTATTTGAAAAAATGTAATTTAAGATATGGTCGGATTGCTTTACAGCTCGGTCACCTTTAGGCCTTGTATTTCTCGTAACTTGCATGCAAGTACTGAAACGATAGAAAAGTTGATAAAATTAAGAAAATGATTAGTATTAATTAAACAAAATAATATTTTGTATTAAATTTTATAAATTAGAACATGTTTATTAGGACTTCAATAAACCACATTTTAACTGTTTTAATTGTATCAGAAAATAAATTGTAAAATATATAGACACGTACATAATACAAGTATTTTAAAGTAATTTTGAAGAAAAATTTTATCTTTACATCGTTTCAATATATGCTTGCATTTTTGTTTTTTACGTGAAACCGAATGTAACCGTATCATACGTATATTTCCCGTACGTTGCAGACTTTTCGTTATCTCTACGAAAAATTTTCTTCGATGTATGCATTCTGAAACTTATCGTAATTGCTTGGGAATTCCTGTATTCTCAGTCGTTTTATTCGCACTCGCTCACACATGCACAAATCGAAGATCATCCATTTATATAATACACATAGTAATAAATACAATTGAAAATCGAATTTAATTTACACATGACCGATGAATCTCACTTCCATTGCTTCGAACTCGATTGACGTATTTTCTCTTCTGTCTCTTTCACTTAGCAAAAGCAGTACGTAAAAATAAAAAAGCCTTTTCATTCTATAAATGACTAATGTTTAGATACAAACAGCACCAAATGTCTATTTATCTGTTATAGAACTATTTCATTTGCGTCTAAACCAAAGAGTTCCAAATCTCATTTGTCTAATGGTATAGTAATTAATTTACAGTTAAGTCCATACGTATTCTAAGTCCCTAAATAGCGAATCGACTTAAAGCTGAAAGCTTGGACAACTATTAACAAGTTTTCCAACAAAACGTCATCTATAATTCATATACAATAGTATATGCAACAGTTTTATTTGTAATTTATTTATTTTTTTAATTTTTTTTCGCTTTCAGTCATACCATGTGCCCCGAGTCACGCATAGATCAAAGCGTCGACACGAAACTACGATGGCTCTACTTTAATCAACGTAATTGGTGTTCTTCCTTGTATAATCAACAGTTCCGCTGTTGACCATTGAAAACGATTCTATCTACATAAAGCTAGTTAACGGGTATATCTACCATATACCTAAATCATCTCAAAGAAAAAGTTTCCTTCCCTAATTTCACTTTCTGTACACGTTACATATACGTAGATGCAAACGGAGACGAATGAAAAAACGATAAATAAATAATACGCACGATCCCTAAGTGTAATTTTTTTTAACTAATACCTCTGGGGTTTTATGAGTTTTTCTTTCTTCATTAGCGTCATGCTAAGCAATAATTAAAGCGATCACGCGTCCACGAGCGACGTCATTCAAAACGCTCCCTCTCTTTGTTTTTCATAAGACGGCTCATTTTTACAGATGTGAGTGCACTACAGCACTCGCGCTAACGCTCACTACTTTTTGTTTGCATTACTCCTATGTATTTATATAAGATTGACATTGATCATTTTTTCGGCGCTTCGATCACCTTTGTCATTCTCAACATTCTCTTCTATTATCACAACACAGGAAGTTCGATTTTTTTTGATTGTAAAGAATGCTTCGCTATTATAACAAACGCTTTTTGTTTCTACTACTCAAGTGTGTACAAGGTATACAAATCACTAAACACCTCACGGAGGCTGCTTAATCTCATTTTTTGTTTTGTTTTTTTTTGCTTTTTTTGTTACTCTCTTTATACAACGAGTCGAGATTCGCATTCTAACATGCAAACACCCTTTCACTGGTCGCGCGAATGCGAATCGCAACGGGAAAAGCATCAATGACGGTCAAATCATCGCTAACGAATCGAGGAATAAACGTGTACACAACTAGTGCGAGAGCCGGGGATTCGACGCGCAAGCAGTGAAAGGGTTGAGCGTCGCCTAGTTCTGGGGCTGGGGCTTCTTGCCGCCGCGCGGCTTTATGCTCTCGGAGATCTGCCACATCGCCTCCTCGCACAGGAAGTCGCCGAAGTTGTTGAAGAACGTGATTATGCGCTCGTTCTTCTTGAAACTGTATGTTCTGCAAAAGAGGCATATGCACGTTAATCGATAAATACATTCATTTTGTTTTTACCGCGTAAAGAATAAAATTAACTGCTTACCCTTTTTTGAACCTCTTCATATTCTCTACGATATTGAATTGTTGCCATCTTTTGGAGAAGTTAATGCTACCGTCAGGCAACAGGTCACTGTTTCCAATGTGTACGAAAGTCAAATCTTGAAGAACTAGACCACTGCAAATATATTGAATAAATTTATCATTCTGCTTTATCATACAACAAATTTTACATGTAGGTAGTTGGTGCCTAAACCGAGATATAAAGTTTCCAATTTGCGTTCTTTATATTAAAATAAAATCTGTTCTTACAATTAAAAAAGAAAATGTAAGTGATTAATAACGTTATTACGAATATATTACAAGCAGGTCTTTATGTCCTCTTTCTAAGATACAGGTATTTAAAGATGTTCTTGTAATTAGAGCTACCTATTCTGCAGGTGCTTTTATGGACCCCATTATTTTTAATCGGTTTTCGGTTCGCAAACTAAAATAAAAAGACGAATGAAAATCTCATTCTTGAAGAAATTATCACTGAAAATTAAGATTTACGACCAACTTAAAAACGTTAAAGATTATTTACATTTTTCGTACTCGCGCTTTTACGTAAATTTTCTTTAAATGATATAATATTTAAGATGAATTTAAGTTTCTTATGAGCACGTTTTTCTAACATTTCCTTGATCAAAACTAACTTAAGTGTTCAAATTAGCAAAGTAAAATAGGTATTTTTCGTAATCCAGCAGAAAAACTCGTTTTTTAAGCCAATGGCCAAATACGCAACTTTACAGAGTCATAATTATTGATATTATCATCAATATGTTTCGATTTTCTAATTTTTCCCTTTTCATATCCATGCAAGAACTACTTGGACGTAGTGCTCTAATTTTGCCAGTACATCTTTATTGCAGTACAGTTTACTCAACAATTATCTATAAAGTTCTCTGTACAAAAATTATCACGTTGATTACTACAATTTTAATTTTCTTCGTTCTAGAGCAAGTAATTAAGTTACAAACAAAGTTCTTTAACCCAATTCAATATTTGAAACTGAATTTAGAATACCAACTACCTTAAAACAAGCATTAAAACAAAAGAATGATTCGCACATGTACGGAATGCAGGGCGGCTGCGTCTCTGCCAGGGCCTGGCGATACGCCCTGAAACTACTGGAGCTGTCAATCAGCGCGCAGTACTCCTTCAATCCCTCCGTAATGTGCTTCTGCCACTCGAGCCTCCTGATCGGCGCGCTGTCCAGCGCCGACAGCAGGGCCAGATAACTGTTGAAGTTGTTGATCTTCCTCAGGTGCTTCATGATCTTGATGAACTTGACGACGTACTTCTCCCTGTCCTTCGCCTCGTTCTCCATCCTGTGCTCGAGGATCCTCGATCTCGCCCAGTAGGACATCTTGTTGAAGTGCTCGGTGAACCTGGTGAGATTCGGACTGCGCTCCTCGTTCTGCTCCTGCGCCCAGACCAGCACCTCCGGTATCTCGATCTTCATGAAGAGCTCGGCGTCGAGGAGGGTCATCTGCTCGGCTATCTGCTCGCTCTTGAAGTCGAGGAGCGAGGCCTGCTTCGTGCTCACGCTCAGGGAGGAGAGAATGGGCTGGACCGTCTGCTGCTGCTTGCAGGCGTGCTTCTCGAGGATCTTGACGCGCAGGGCCTTGGCCATCGTGAGGTCGCCGCTGCAGACCAGCTGCTGGACGAACTCCATCAGAGTTTGCAGGAGCGTGTCGTCGAGATCGGAAATCCTGGAATAAGGTTCATTGGTTGGGATCGCTGGAGTTTGTTGCCTCTGAGAGATAGATGGTATGTTTTGTTAAGAGGAAACCGTATCTACTGTCCTTTTCTAATCACATTTTTGCAAATTACTCAAATAGTAGTTCATTAATTGAAAAACTAAAAGTCGTCCCCAATTCATCTTAAAATAAGGAATATTTTAAGACCTAAAAGAGTATCTAACATTATTTTCTTTCCGAGAATAGTTTGAAATGCAAAACCTAACCTTATTTTTCGTGTTTCGAACTATTCTCGGAAAGAAAATAATGTTAGATACTCTTTTAGGTCTCAAAATATTCCTTATTTTAAGAAGAATTGGGGACGACTTTTAGTTTTTCAATTAACAAACTACTATTTGAGTAAATGTTAAAAATGTGATTAGACAAGGATAGTAGATACGGCCTCCTCTTAGGAGTGTGTGATAGTTTATAGAGAAAAATCTGTACAACTACATTTTTCTAAATAATTATATAATGAGAGTATTGAAAGAAAGTATTATTAATTGCTTCTTTTAATTAAGCATGACACGGTAAAAATTTAAAATTATATACAGATAAAAATCAGAAAAGTTAAATTTACTTTATAATATTTTAGCTTTAACATTATTAAGTTATTATAATAAATAGTTGTTTTTACTAAAAACATTCGTCCAATATTACAATAGTATTTAGATACTGTATATAGTAACCATTGCCCACACAGCATTAATTTGTTTATTTTGTGTATACATTTTTCTTAAATGACTCAACTTTGCTGACATAAAACGATGACAGATGTCACTCTAATGAATAAAAAGATATTTGATAAAGGTAGTTTTCTTTATTAAAGTGTGTGTGTTTCCTCTTCTTTTTCGTAAGCTTATTAGGTAGCATGGATATTTTTTATTAGAGAAGTATTTCAAAAGTTTCAGAAATAGACTTTAAGTATGCTGAAATAGTTTATAATGTTCAAGAAAAGAATTTAACACTCAAAATTCGAAATTAATTTCTAGGTATGTCTATATATAATTAGTGGATTTTAAAAAATTTAATATTATTGTGCAATGAAAAACTATTATTCAGTAAATATATATATTTATGAAACATACATATATATGTAAAACATTTTAGAGGCAGTAAGATTTTGATTAAAAAAAATCAGAACAAAAAGCATAATTTACTGAAAATGTAATTGTTACTATTAATATTTATGCAAAAACGAGTTACACAATCGTTATGTAATTTTTTAAAATCATTAAAATTCTACTTGTACAGATCTTAATCGGTATGACTTACATTATAATGATACCGTTCGGAGCACTACTCGACAACAACTTTTTTTCCCCCAAGTTTAATACCGGTTCGTTATTTTAAGAAATACTCACGTTAAATCGCTAACAACTCTGACCAGCAGAGAAAACGCCTCCCTGGCGGCTCGCTGCTTCACTACGTCCGGCGAGCAAGAGAATCGCTGATGCCGCCTGTGCAATTTTTTGATCAACTCCAGCGGCGACATGAAAGTTCTGTACGTGGTCAGAAATGCTTCCTGATACAGGAAATCTGAAAGTTTGGTAATAATTTGATGAGCATGACACGACGACCATTTGCGCGAGACAAGCATAAAATGCGACATTTGAGCTACTCTATATACTATTCAACTAACCTGATTCTTTCTCATCTAATGCAGGTTTGAAAGAAAAAATGAAATGATGTTAGAAAATTGACTATGACCTTCTATAATCTAATTATGAATTATGATGAACTTATTATTGGGAGTTTGAATGAATTTTTCTTGCTTCACCTTGGCTGATAAATGTGTATAAATTAGGTACTATCGCAGCAAACATTTATTCAAATCTAATAATAAATATTTTCACTGCGTAAAAAATTAGTTCTTCTAACAAAAGCTTTCTTTTTAACCCTTAATAATCACAATTCCGAAAATACAATAATTACCACATAGGATCAAAATGACCCCAACTTTAAAAAATCATCACGTTTTAAATTTTGAATTTTTGTCTTAAAATGTATGTGGATACGTTAGAGGTAACACACTTTACAAAAAAGAATAGAGCTGCAGTCCGCGTTCAAAGAAAAAGAAACAAAAAATTTAGTTGAATTAAATTGAGAATGAAAACATTAAAAAGAAAAACATCTATTTTCACTGAAAAAAATCATAACTTTATAGTTATCAAATATATTCTGTCAAAAATTGAGGTATATAATATGAAGTATATTTTACGATAAAAACTTATATTGCATTGTACAGGACTCATTTACACCCAAATTAAAAGAAACTCTGCGTAGATTCCCCGTGCCCAGTGATCATTAAGGGTCAACAAAACGAAAGCGTAAACCGTTTACAAAACACAATTAAAAAAAAAATTCATGCAACATCCCAATGATCGATAAGTCGAGCTTTGCGCAACGAGGCGTCATACCGTGCTTGTTTGCCTTCGTGGCGTGAATCAACAGTGCGTCCGGATGTCCGCCCCGTATGTCCGGCCCGTCCTCCTCGGGCTTCTTCAGGACCAAGTACTTGTTTATCTCCAGCTCGTCCAGCATGCTCTCGTCCTGGTCGACGTCCCGCAGCTCCAGCGAGTTCTCGTCGATCGATATGCTGGACGGCGCCTTGCTGGCCGGCCGCGGCGAAGTCTCGAGATTCAGATTGTTGTTCTGCGAAGGACAAACGGGCGAGCGGTGAGTATTGTATGTGAGTAAGTAAATAAGTGAGTGTGATTTTACTCGCTGAAATGTTTTGTGCGGATTTGAATTTCGTGATTGTTTAAATTGACAGTTATATTGTAGAAGTAGTTGGTAGTATGTTTTATGGTATAAAGATGTAAAGTTATTTATTTATTTTTAAGAAGATTGTTGCGATCGTTTGTAAGGTTTTCAAAAGTAAATTGTATTAGTCTACATTTGAAGGTTCAGAATGATAACATTGATACAGGTAACGTGAACACATGACGCTTAACTTGGAATATATTATCTCTTGCGTCACTAGTTTTTTATAACAATCATGAATAAAATATATCACAGTAGAGCTACGACGCAATACTGTAACGATTTAAAATTCTTCATTTTTTGTGAATGAACAACAAAGGATAACCTTTCCATAAACTATAGTATAAGCCTTATAATATCTTATACGTATAACTATTAAAAGTTATTATTTTTCTGAGAACTTTGTATAGCTTATATATATATTTTTGTGTACAAAACATATATGAAGTTGAGCCATGCGTGTTTACTACAAGTTCTTAATAATGACCATAACTTTTAAAATTCTTTACATCTCTAACAATAATATAACAATAACAATAAAAATAGAAATATTTTTGAAATTAGAATTAGGACAAATAAGAATTAGACGTTTAAATAAATATAAATTATGCTGTAAACTAACAAGTTCAATGCTACATGGTATACTCCATACCTCTCTGGTATACCTTTACAGGTACCATAAATATAAAAAAATGCAAAATTATCCAAACCGTTCCTGCTGATGAATTTCTTTATTTATCTTATATTACCCAAATAATAAATAAATGATAAATTTCGTTATAATAATGCAAAAGTATGCTAAATATTAACGTTATAATATTCCAAATAAACTTTTAGATAAACAAAGATTTCTTTACCTTGTTAGCACTCAACCTATTAAAACAACACTAACAAATCCATTCACCATCATGATTTTGAAGGTACCGACCAGTTTGCAACAGCCGATCAATCTTAATAATTTTCTATTGGCTGAATAATTAAAAATAAACACTGAAAGTTCCTAAAAACTATAAGTTATGGATGAGCATTAATATTCTTTGTTAACTATATAAACAACATTATTTCTTCAATAAGAAAGACATATAATCATTAGAAAAGAATACCGATGTTCAATTAACAGTACATACTTATAAATCATACTATACTTAAAAAAAGTTACTAAATAAAAACCCAAGCTCACTTTCTGTAATATTTAAAAATGAATATCCTGGAAGATCACACAGCCAAAGTCACCACAACATCCACCCCCAAACCATCCAATCCATACATACCAACGTGACATTATTCGCGTTCGCGATCTCCTTCTTGTCCATAATAACCGGCGCGTTCACCGTCGACTCGTTGTTCTGCTCGGGCATCGCTTTGACGGGCGTCGAGGTGACGATCACGGGATCGTGATGACCCACGTGCACGCTCTGCACACTAATCGGCTGGTGCTGGTGCTGCTGCTGCTGCGGGGTCGTCGCTATCGTCGTCGTCGTCATCGTCGGCTTCGGTGATATCGGCGGCGGCGTGGCGTTCGGCTTGACCGAGCGCGATCTCTTGGGCGGCAGCGCCGGCGGCAGACTGGAATCGTTGCTGCCGATCTCCCGTATCGTCGGGGCCATCGCGAACGTGTGACTGCAACGGGCGAATATTACGATGGGGACGAGAGCTTTTGGAAAAGTGCGAGATTTTGGAAATTTAGGAGGCGGAGGGAGTGAGAGAGTGGGAGAGTGGGAGAGTGGGAGAAGTGCGATGGGATAGTGGAGTTTGGGGTTGTGATGTAGTGTGTTGATGTGCGTTATTTGGGTTTACTGGAGTGTGTGGAGTAAACGTCATATTTTTGAGATTTATTTTTGCACTTTCCATGATAGTAAACGAGTTTTTCTTATAGGTATTTTGCACATGTAGCCTTGAATAAGTTGCTGTGTACGTAACCGTGAATAAATGAGTGTTGTAGACGATTTGGATGGAAAGCACTGAGCCGATTTCGAAGGGTCTATGATCAATTTAGTCGTAATTAGATTTGTTATGGCGTGACCAATAATCAAAAGGTTTGGTCGATCCGATCATTTTTATTCAGCTCTTTTCACAAGAATGAATACAATTTCGGTAAAACTTGTATAAACACTTAGACTTGTCCTTTTTTCATCGTTACTTACGTTATACATAGTAACTTATCTAAGACTACATTGACTACCAATGAAATACCTAAAAACGGTTTCATAAATAGTCCGGTTTGCCAGAAGAATATGTACTTATAAGATATGAATTATCATAATATAAATTTGAAATTTATGTCTGACCAGCATCATCTGATTCTACTCCAAGTTGTATGCATATGGTATAGATTTTACGGGACCAATTGCTAAAGAAAAAGGACCTATATCCTTCCTGAGAGATGTTTTTAAATATTTCAATTTAAATGCTACTTTTTCAGTAAAATATCAATGTAAACCCCCGTTCTCCAATACATTATTTAAAGAGACATACTTGCTTGCAAGTATACTAATAACACTTTCAGGTAAGATACAAACTACCAAGCTAATATTCTTACATTTCTTCTATAAATTGTACAAAAATCCTATTTCCCTGTGATTACAGAATAAACCTTCCAACCAAACCCATCAATTTCCATCCGCCTCTATTGAATCACAAAAAAAACACCACACCGCGTTATTCATCACGCTAAGCAGCCAAACACTCAGCTCGATCAAAAGCAAACAAAAAGAAAATCCACGCAGAATCCCACTCACCTGGAGCTATCGTGAAGGCTCGTGAGCGTGTGGGTCATGAAGGAGCAGGACTGCGTCGTGGTGAGTGCCATCTCGTGCTGCTGCCACTCGGCCTGCATGGTATTGTAAGCGGCGACCGAGTGCCTCGTGCCCAGTCCCGAGATGAAGTCGTTGTTGCTGTGCGAGCAGTTGCCGAACATCTCCATGTACGCCATTACTAGAAGACAAAGAGAGAGGACGGGTTGTCGTTGGGATCTTTGGTACACGGCGCTCTACGCAATATGAAAGACTACGGTTGTTTTTGTTTTTTTGTTTTCTTTTGCTCGCCGACTCCCCTCCTCGACTGGCTGATTTTGCGATTATGTACGTAGCGTAAAATAAACAATGGTGAGATTCAACAAGCAAGCTAAAAATAAATAACTAAATGCTAAGAATATATATATGTATATAGTTGTATCGATCGAATACGATGAAGTGGTTCGGTGAATAATTTGATAACTTTTTTGGAGAGTATAAGATTGGATAAGAGATGCGTGTACGTTTTTGCGTTCGTGACTCCTGAGGGTTTGAGAAAACCGATTAGATATGCGAGTCTTGATTAATCAAATGCGCGTTTTATAAGAAGTTCAAGTAAGCAATCGATCATATTCTTTTAGGCTTTTAAAGTGATATTAATAATACCTGCAAATATTTTTATTGAGAATTCTTGACACGATAAGATAACTTTTTAATACAATAGCTAATCGGCTTTGTTCGTATTATAAACAAAATTATAAATAAAGTATATAACACTGTGAAATACAAATTGTGTGATGTACTTGGTGAATGTAATAATAGTACCAGCGGTTCTAAAGAAATATTGGCGATTCTTTATATGCGAAACATTGAATGCGTGTGTTTGCTGACAGATGCAGGTACAAGGATTTTCATTTGTATCGTGTGTAACAATGAGACGTAGGGTGACACTGAGGAACTCAAAATAGGCGTGAAAATTAATTAGCAAGCGCAAACGTAATTGTAAGATAAGTGTCTCTATTATCAGCTGCGTTTAAAATTGAACTTTATCTATAAAAGTTTCTTTACAATTATTTATTATGAAATAATAACTTATAAGGCTTGAGTTGAATTTCTATTTTTGTTTATACAATAAACATGCTGAAAATTTAATACCTGATGGTTCGCTATAAAATCAAGATTTTTATCAATTTATGATAATTTTTAATTTTTATAAGCAAAATCTTCATTATTCTAGAAAAAAAATTTCCACGCACATTCATCCTTGTCTTATGGCAAAGTTATGAAAAGAATTTTCCTAAGTCTTAAGACTAACATACACAATTTTTATAAATTTCGATTGATTTACTGTTTTGGGTAAGATATCGATTTTAGACTATTTTTTACTCACAAAAAAATGCTCGTGTTTCTTTATAAAACAATATTTTACTCAACACCTTCTTCTTCACCCTACATATCGAATAACACAACGGATAAACACTTTTCCTCAACGCGTCACTCCAATTACCTCCTCAAAATCACAAACCTCACCGCACGATCCCCCGAACTCAAAAAGCACCAACGCAGCCGACGTCAATCCCGGAACTCGCACCACCACCACCTCTCAAAAACAATCGCCCAGCAGCCAAAACCGCGCCAAAAGAATCTACCCAAAGTAAAGAAACGCAACCGTGCGTCCACACTCACTGGAATGCGCGTGCAGCCTGAGGAACAGCATGATCATCCGCGCGCTCGCGCGTTACGCAAGGACGAAAAAAAACGTACGCTACACCGCCATCGCTATACATCGACAAAAAGAAAAAGAGGAATTCGCGCGCGAGCGATGCGCGTTACGCCGGAGTATCTTCGAAACTGCGCGCGGTGTTTGCAGCTCGATCGCGGGGATGGAAGAAGGTGTGTGTGCGTGCGTGTTAGAGAGAGAGAGAGAGAGAGAGAGAGAGAGAGAGGTGACAATTAGCGCAGGCTGCACGTAAGACGGAATAGAAAGGTCAATTCGATGATGGGATAATTACGCGCGCACGCACGCATAGCGGCGAGAATCGCGCAGATGTCGATGCGCGGTGCTTTGTCCGAGGCTTTTCGCGCGCGACGCGCAACGAGTGAGTCACCGAGGTATTTGTTTGTTTTTCATTTTCTTCTTTTTTTTAATTTGTGCTTGGATGTGATGTCGAGTTGAAGAATAATGTGGATTGTTCAAATTTGACATTTATGTATTGAGTGAAGTAGACGTTTTTTGTTATGGGATCGCTTTTTCGGTGAGAAAATCAATTACTTTTTTCAATGGCGTTATTCATAATGACATTGGAATTCCGTCTCGCGGTTTATGATCTGAATACTCAATTACTGATTATTTTATGAAACAAATTGAAGTCTTTAATTTATTATTGGAAACATTTCATTCGTAAATGAAGAAGCAGTAATAATCTAGTAATAATGTATATTTTAAGTTTACAAGTATTTAGTAAAATTTGTTTGAATAGTATAAATAATAATTGATCAGGAACCAATACATGGTAAATGATAAATGTTTATTATATTATATGTTTCGATTTTTTAAATTTATGCCCAGGCATTGTTATTCCAATATTTTAATATGGATTGCGATAAAAGAACCTTAATTAAACCTTTAAAAAATCTGAAGGGAAAAATCTAAAAAACTATGATAGATTTTTTTGAAAGTTGCAGCAAGCGTAATTAAAATTCTAATAAGTATGTGTCAAATTTGAATTAAATTTATCATAATATGGTTTTTGGGATATACACATTTAAAATATGCATTATTCTGAATATATATCATGACGCTTATGCCAAGTGAGGTATCAAAATTAATGCATATCTTAATGGCCAATTATAATGTATAATAAGGATTGAAGCTGTAATGAGATCAAAATTACAGCAGTATATCATGTACCGAAATATATGCTGCGATTTCAGTGTTATCTACCATACTATACAATGTGTGATTAATTAAAAATTTAGCCTATTTTATCATTGATTTTTCTGTAACTTTAACTTTACATCTCATCGTTCTTTAATTTGTATGAAACGATAATGTTTAAAAACCTTGTTTTTAATTTTATAAACAATATTTCATCGTTTATTGAACTTTGTTTTCAAAGACTAACTTTGACCAGCACAGTTGGAACACAACAAATTAAGAATACTTCATATTTAAAAAAGCATTAACATTGTATTATACAATAATAGTATAGATGTTTGTAAACTACCTATTATGTAGCTGAAATAAAATGTGCACACTAAATCATGTTTAAAAAAGCAAAATATGTATAGCTCCGTAGTCCATAACACATTGTTTTAAAAGCTCGCAAAAGCCGTAATTCATCAGTACACAAAAAGAGATATAATGCATCTCGCTAAAAAAACAAAAATCGTCACGTTCAACGACTCGTGTACAAAGCAATGAGATAACAGCTGTGTGATGTGAGTGTTAATTGAAAAGTCAAGCTCAATGCCATATATATATTTATGAATGTTGTGAGGGTGAAATTCCAAAAATATCGTGATAATCAACAGCAAACATGCCATAATATAAGCTTGAGTAATGTAAACAAAAAAATTTATAAAAAAAAAATAATTAGAACATATGTATATTGATCGTCGGAATGCAACTTAGCGTGTGGGTATTTGCCGAGGATTGTAGAGTTTGTGTGGGCGAAAAATCCCACTTACCGGAATATGCCACAGATTGGAACACTGGAGGACAACAAAACATTGCATCAGTTTCAACATCATATCGCAGACAGAATAGGGAAAATAGTTATTAGTTTTAGTTTAATCGCTTTGTACGATCTCTTTGAGCCGTTATCAGGCGTTATTTGATTTGTATATTTGAAAGCGATACCCGAAAAAATTGTTTTATTCAAATTTCAATTTACGTATGTCACTTTTGCTCGGTCATTGACATCGTGAAGTTTTGTTATTGATTTTAAAAAATGTCACTTTTAACTTTAACGATTAATTATCTATCATTATACGAAAATTTCATGATTTCTTATAGTAAACGATAAAGTTATACTTTAGAATTATATCAATTTAAATCGATGTAAATCAATGTGCTTATTGGAAAAGTAATTATATTATTAATCAGCAAACTGCTTTTATTTCAAAGGACCAAAAATTACCTACATCTGAGAGAAATTTTATAGAAAAAATTACTATTTTTGATTGTACATTGCGTAAAACTTCAAATTTCTATACATTTTATCATTTTCATCAATATTAACAATAAACATAGCGATATTCGGGGTATTCAAAACCATAATGAAATAAGTTTATTTTAGAAATTGCAATATTAGTGACATAAAATAGTAAAGTTTGACGAATTTTCTTACTTTGATTGATACTTGAATATGCTATATATCAATTTTACAGTTCAAATCAGATAAATAATGACATAACTTACATACATTTTCAAAATTCTGATGGACATTAACTAAATTTAAAAAATGAACATTATAGATCTTAACCCTTCATTTATAAAGAATCGAGTACACCCCCAATATACAACCAGCCACACTAAATTTTACTACACAATCTCTCTCAGTGCACATATCCAACAAGATAATAAAGCTACTCAGTAACTCCCGAAATTTTATAAGAGTACACCGTCATTAATAAACCGGCCTTTTTCATCATTGCAGAAAATCGTTATACAACAGAGCCAATATATATATATATCACCGATAGACATTTACAAGCGAGATATATAGTTTTCGCTGGAGCACGCTTACGATAAAACATCGCGAGGATTGAGGCGCCTCTCGCTGGACTTACTGTGTCGCTTCTTGATCGGCAGAGGGGGCGGCCTGCTGTTGTCGACCGGACTGTTGCCGTTGCTCGCCGTGTGCAGGCTGCACGAGGACAGATGCTCGTTCTCCGGCACGTTGTCGTACTGCGAGGGCAGACGTTCCTTGCGACGCTTCGAGCGCTTTTCCGGGAGAGCCGGCGGCATGCCGTTGGCGTCCGAGTTGGCCAGTGCCTCGATTTCCTGTAACATAAATGGTGTGTTGTGGCTGAGTTAGATTGTCGGGAGGGATTGGCGAGGTGGAATGTGTTGAAAATTTAGTTTGGGTAATGCAAGTTTATTACGTGCTGTTTTTTTAAAAATGGTGTAAGGTAGTTGAGTAAAGTAGGTAAACGTTTTGAAAAATTTCATTGAATGTAAATACATTCTGTTTAACACGTTAAAGGCGATACGACCGAGATATGGATCGTGAAATAACGAAAATATTATTGCTTTTTTATTAACAAACAAGCCAAAGTTTCTAGAAAATTTTAGCGAGTAATTTTCTTATTGGTTATATTCTTAGAAAAAATATAATTATGAAAAAAAAATGTTTTCAATTTTTCTATTTTAAGGAATACTAAAAATGTGTTAATTAAAATGTTCCAGTTAGTTGAATTTAAGATGAGAATGATTTACACGATAAACGCTTAAAGAGTCAAATAATTCACAAAGAATTCTTATAAAAATCCAATTAACCCTTTCCGTGCTACCGTTCAAAAATTGTTATTCTTTCTAAACGCTTTTGTACTAAAGAAAAATAGTTTCTCTTTAATATTACAGAAAAGGTTTGTTAGAAAAGGCATATATGGTACGTGAAGCACTGAAAGGGTTATCAAAACAATTTTAACAGTAGCACTTTGAATTGAAAAACAAAAATCACGAATATCATGCTTTAACGTTCAATGCTGAATATTATTAATACCATAACACTTCAACTAATTTGAAAATACTCAATAACTAGAGAATATTTTTCTTTATTTTGAAACGAACTTAAAGTCTAGGTGTAGAAAGAGTATAATTACGAGATCCATTAGAGAATAAAGAAATTCGGATCTCGGATAATAATATTACGGCTAATAAGACCACGAATATACATACCTCGGCAGAACTATTTTTCGATCAACTTCAATTTTATAAAAACAAACTTAAACAGCGTGTGTCTTACCAATCTCGCCTTATTCTACTGGCCAATACTCACCGACAACCTAAACTAATAAATTCTCTACTTTACGAGAGAAAAGGACTATTAATGTGTTAATACACATTTGTGTACACAAATATTTGTACCATAAACGATTTGTCTACATTTCAGCTTTAGATTCTAAATATTTACTGTAAAGGAGAATATTTCTAAATATATATTTAAAAAAATATGAATTACCAAGATTATTTTCTATTAAATTTTGTTGAACTATGTAATTAATTCTAATGATCGTAGATACTACAAGGAAATTATAAATACATATTTAATAATTTCCATTGACTATATTTACTTAAAAGCCAACGTTTCCGAAATTTGATATATATATATTTTTTAACTGGTATAAAAACTCACGTCAAAGTATAAAACACTGTAAAATATGTAAATCAAATACTTCTATCTGCACTGTTACTATATTTTTTAAGTCAGTCTATGTAAAAATTAGAAAAAAATGAAAGATATTAATTATTATTAACCACGCTAAAATAATAGTTTAATTTACGATAGTATTTACGATTTAACATATATGTTCTTGATATATCATGTATTTTTTGAAACGTGTATTTTTAGTCTGTTAAATGTCGTGCATTACTGTCATTGTTTTTATTTTTATTTCGCAGTATTTTCCTTGCCAAAGATCCTCAGGCAAAACCTCTTAAGGGCCTACGATCGCCATCGCTGTAGTCAACTCATATATATAGTAAATGGGGAAAAGTTTCCTCCGTACTTACATCGCGAAAAATTAATGAAATCAAAATGCGAGAGGTGCGATCGCTTCCTTTTTACCTCTTGTATAGAATAATCTTGTTTGGTAATAATCCGTAGTTTTTAGAATGTGCCAGAAGAATAATTAAATTTCATAGCGGCGAAATTTTTGCAGGTTGCGGACTTTGGAAACAAAGCTATTCCATTTGATGACAACTGCATAGAGCTTCAGCCGCTTTGAACAAGAAGATTGATGATCAACGAATGCCGAAGAAATAAACACTTTTTATTGATAATTATAGTTTTATTTTAGAAATTAGAATTATGCTAATGTTTATAGATCAGTAGACTATTATTACTTTTTTGTAAGAATATGCTTTTATAAGTGGAGGAAAAAGTTCTAAACTTTCCCTCCCTTATAACCTGGAAAAGAAAGTTGTCATATGAAGTAAATGCACGCGCGCGCTCCGCCGTTCCTTGTGTTTTTTTCAAAGTCTGCGACCTGCCAAAATTCGCCACCGTGAAATTTATTTGTCTGCTGGCACAATGTAGAAGTTATGGATTATTATCAAATAAGATCATTCCATGGAAGAGGTAAAAAGGAAACGATCTTTTTCCCGTTTACTATATGTATTAGTTGACTATAGCTATAGGGATCGTAAGCCCTTAAATGATCGAAATGTTATGTTATCAGTACAATAGTTTACTTTGATGGCGAAGAAGATCTAAATCATGTTATTTTGGCAGTGTGACCTATACGTTGCGAATAGGGAAAAGCTTCTTGATAAATTAAGGAAACTTAAAATTTGTTTTCCTTAAAACATATCTATCTTCATATATGAACCGAACATTGCAGTATGTTTGTATATTTGTTCCTTCTTCAAAGAAATAAGTCTCAGTGTATAAAAATGAAAATCTTTATTGTAAACCGCTAAGAGGTATATGGAAATGTTCTAAAATGTAAATATTTTATATGTATTGCATGTATTGCTCACACTATGTTGTAGCTAAAATAAACCTCATATGAGGTTTCTATAGCTTAAATAAATAAAAAAAAATTAAAAAAAAAGTTTACTTTGATCATGTTACTATTTTGGTTTCAACTTAATTTAACCCTCCTGTGCACTGATTTATTTTTGCGCGTTTGAATTTAAACGAATGTAAGTCGGCAATTATATTATTTTCTGAAAAGTTCTATAATACATAAACGAAAGCCGTACTACTCAACTTCAATTTGAGAGGTTGTGAATTTAATCTTTATGCAATGTAAATATTCAATCTTGCAATGCTAAATGTACACAAAACCCAAATTTCTTTATCAGGGTTAAAACCATCAAATCTCGTAACTATGGCCCTAGCTCTTGACACGAAAAATACTTTCACGATCTACACTTCACTTGCCCTTCCAATATTTATCACAACACCCCTCAAATCATTCTCAAAAAAAAGAACACCAGCCAAATATGCAATTACTCCATTAAAACTAATATAAAATACAACGTAAAAGCATGCAACACCCACATATACCAGTTTCTCCATGAACGAGGGATCGGCTCCCATGTTGCTGCCACTGTGGACGCTCCTCGAGCTCGTCATCGTCGTGCTCTTGTGATGATGATGATGATGATGGTGGCTGCTGCTCATGAGCGAGCCGTTGCTGGTCGTCGAGGTGAGCGTCTCGCCAGCGGAGAGCCTCTGCTGGGAGAAGGACTGCTGGACGCTCTGGGAGTTGTAGCTGACGCTGCTCTGCTGGGAGGAGCGCTTGCAGGAGGAGGAGGAGGAGACGAGATTCGCGGCGGCCGCCGCGGACGTGTAGCTCTGCGAGGAGGAGCGCTGGGAGTGCATCGACACGAAGCCGGACTCTTGGGTCTGAGTGGAGAGTCGCTCCATCTTCGCTTCGATGCCTGTGGGGAGTGAGAAGAGAAGTTGAGTCGAGGGTTGATTGAGTTGATCGTTGGGAGAAATGGAGGAGTGGTGGGGTGCGATGCGGGTGGTTGGATTTGTTGGTTGTGTGTGTGGGTGTTCTATTGTGATTGGTGGGGTTGTGATGAGGAGTGTTGGCGTCAGAGGTGGTATTGAGAAAGTGTTTAAAATTTTGAGCGTTAAAGGGACTTTCTGTTATTAATAACCGACTTTTATAGAGAGTTAAATCAGCTAAAAATGTATACGTTATGGGCTTCTTTTTTTCATTTATAAATAGAATACCAAAGTTTCAAAATCATTAGGATAAAGGGTAACATTCACCGGAGCTTTCTCTTACAAATATTGAAAATTTAATTAATTTGAAGAAGAACACATGTTTATTTATAAAGATACATAATCAAATAAATAAGTAAATAAATCCCGTTGTGTCTGAAGTACTTATACAATATCTGTTTGGAAAATTTAAATACAATTCTCGAATGACTTTGCACTTACCGAAAGTATTACTTAAGTATTTTTCTTTTTCAATATTAGATTTTTCATTGTACGTTTATACACTGAGAAAACAATATCGTGAAATATTACAATATTAATATTGTAAAAAATTGCTAATACGTCATTTTTAAAAATAATTTTATTATCAAATTTCTATGATATCAATATCGTAATATTGTGCGATATGGGATTTCAAAGTACTTGAACAAAAATTCTTTTTACATTATAATTCAATTTTCTTGAATACGCAGTTGTAAAGGCAGTACAGAATAATTTAAAACGAAGATTATCAGAAAATCAATAATTCTATGTAATTTAAGAAATGTTTAATAATTTTTTTTAGTATAAATCCGAGTACGCATTAGAATAGAAAACTGTATTTTCTTATGATTTTCTTAAATGCGCAGTTGTAAAGGCATTACAGATTAATTTAAAACGAAGATGATCGGAAAATCAATAATTTTATGTAAGCATTGACACGCTTAAGTAATTGTATCTGCGTACTATTCAAATCTAAAAATGTAGAATCAGAGCGCTTGTTCTCTCGCGCATGAGAAGTCCTTAAAATATTAAAATTAATGCATGGTAAAAGAGATTATGGTTGTCACTCATCAATCTTTCTGTAGACATTTAAAAATGTTTGCAATATTATAAGCATGAAAACTTATGAACTTCGTTCACAGTTAATATTATCTACGTTAAAGTTTGTGTATTTAAATGTAAGAAAATTCATTTAATTTACATTTATCCATTAAAACGTAAATTATTATTTTGAATAATATTTTTAATTTATGAAATATTACGATTTTATGATTACAAATTCCTGTTAAAATTCACAAATTTAAAACATTAATTTTACTCTTAAAAGTAAGTATCACGATCATAATACAAAATGCACGAATCGTTATAACAGACAATGCAATCTAAGACTTCTGTTAATACATTATTACCATGCCGTCCCGCTTGAATCTAGAGCACGTCCCCGTGACTTTAGGCAAATTAAAGCTCGAAATTGTGATAAAGGAAGCCAAGAATTAGTAAAGATAACAATTTATGAATCAAAATTCAACTCTGTATAAGTATATAGGAGTCGCAAAAAAATTCAAATACATTCTTTCGATCACTTTATTTCTTTCCTTCTCCCTCTAAAAAATAATCTGCTCCGTGAGATAGAAATTAAATTTTCAATCATAAATTTAAAATTTACCGAGCTATAAACGCTAAACATTCTACAACAATTTAATGAATAAATTTATATTTACATTTTTAAGAATTTACTTATCACGATAATTTGTTCAAACTCCAATAATATAAAAAGGGTCGAAAAATACCCAATCACTAAAAAGAATAACCAAGGAACAAAACCAATATGCCTCACAGATCCAAGCCTTGATGCTCTCCCATGGCGACAGCGACTTCTTCTTACTCATCTCGCTACGCGCTCACTCACTCAAAGTCCATACACCCAAAACCGCAGGAAAAAGCCACCACTCAACCGCTCTCCGCGCACTCGATGCGTATCTCTCGAGAAATCTCCGCTGCAGCGACTCTACACCGTCCGCGTCTCTCATTCACGCGTACACACTGGCTCGACGCCCACGCGGCCTCCGCGCGAAAAACTGCCGCCGCCGCTGTATTTATAAGTATACACGCGCCGAGTTGTGCAATGGCCCTACAACGAGAGAGAAGTGATCTCGTGGAGAGCGCATCGCAACAGCTGGACGGGATAAAAAGGCGTCGGAAGAGCGCGGTGGGTATGGGATTTCCGTGCGGGATGAGGCTTTTTTGTGCCGGGACGAGAGTGCGGGGACTGTCGCGACGAGTTGACGAGCGAAAGGGGGGAGGGGGGGTATTTAAATATAGCGCTGTGAAAATACAGCGCATCGATGTTTGTAGTGGATTGATCGGAGGCGATGATGGAGTGGAAGTGTGTGCGGTTGCGGTTGAGGTTTTGATTTTGATTTTGATTTTGGGATGGATTGAGGTTTTGGTTTGGGAGGTTGGGGTTTGGAGGATGGGTTT
Organism: Gastracanthus pulcherrimus; assembly: GCA_949152435.1. Taxonomy (NCBI): domain Eukaryota; kingdom Metazoa; phylum Arthropoda; class Insecta; order Hymenoptera; family Pteromalidae; genus Gastracanthus; species Gastracanthus pulcherrimus. Next base: position 164,668,824 of record OX424575.1, on the reverse strand, counting down.
TGGTTTTAGTTTGGAAGGTGGGTTTCGTAGTTGAGGAGTGGCGGAAGAAAACCGGATTGCTCTACTTTTCTTTAGTTCCGAGAAAATTAAGAAAAACAGAAATTCAAAGAAAATATATAAATTAATATAGAATAAATCATGTACAATCAATTTATATCAAAAATAAAATTATCCAGTTTTGTTTCTCCACTTATCATTTAAAAAAAATCATCGTTACTTCCATATTCTTGTTTGCAGTTTTTAATTAAGTAATTTTTGTTTTATGGTTTTGCATTTGCATAAACATGCTAAAATGGAGACAGTGCGATTTCACTCTTTTCGAAAAAAAATATACTACCAAACTTTTTCTAGTGGATTCCTCACTATGTACGAATGAATAATCACTAAATTTTATGTGAATTTTTACGTTAACAAGAAGTGAAATTGTACCAATATAATAGAAAAATTTACTCGGAATTTAGTGTTTAGTATTCACTTTAATAGAGAGAAATTCACTCGAAACAGATGGTTGAATATTCTCTTACAAATAGTGAAAATTTTACTAACTCAAATTTAGAGTGAAGAGAATACTTGAAAATTCAAAAGCTTTTCATAGATTATCAAGGTACATTTTGTACAATTTGTAGTACAGTAGACTTTCTGATAATAAAAAATAGTGAGTACGTAAGTATAAAAGTTTTTCATTCAAAATCAATAATCATTAAGATTGACAAAATATTTTGTACAATAAATTATTATCGATTTTAAGTAACAAACTAATTTCTGACCTTAGGCTTATATAATACTTTAAAATAATAAATTTAATCAATAAATCTGTTAATTAAAAAAGTAATGAGCTAGGAAAATTTCATAAAGTAGAGAAATCTAAATCGTTCTTGATCCAACATCAATAACTTTTGAATAAAGTAAAACTGCATACAAAACAAACAGGAACACATAAATCAAATATGATTTCAAAAAATGTAGTCTAGTCTTATCGTGATATTCCTTGTTTTATATTCATATTTTATACAACTATAGAGCACTTTCACTTTCAGGTGTTCGAATTTTTTAAACAACTCTAAAGCTGAAGTTTATATTAGTACGTTTCACAATGATTTACAATAAGAAACTGCACACTTCTTTAACTCCTATTAAACTTAAATAAAGGAAACAGTAATTACAAAAATTATTTAAATCTTCATTAGAATTGGCTAATAAAACTGTATTTATTTATTTGGACACTTTTGCTGCGGCATGAAAAATTGATTATTTTTCAAGCTCTTTACATTATGTATAAGTAATAAAAGAAATTATGAATGTCTAAAAAGCTTAAAAAGCATATTTCACTTTTTTATAATTCGTATAATAGTTAAAGAATCACCTAAAAATAATTATGTTTAACTCTTTTTTAAAAGTAATTAAATTTAAAAAATAAATGTCTAATGATGGGATGAGTCATCGAAGACTCATTACACAGCGAATATGTTAATACATAACAATATATTAATAGATTTTAATATAATTTATCAATTTCTTATTAGTCTATAAACTACTATACAACAACTACATTGTTACTTTCATTTGCGGTACCCCTACCATCCCTACACAGTACAAATGCATCTCAAAGAATAACCACCCGAGCACTGCCAACTATTTTTTCATCTCCCACCGGTCAACGATCTAAATAATAACTAAACAAAGTGACCGAGCCACATCGTTGCCAAGATGTTTCCTCCCGACCGAGGCGGGGTCAACGCTCGGCTCTATTTTTCGAGTGCGCCAAGAAATCGTAATGCACTATATTATTACTTATGAGCTTGTGCAAGGCGACTCGCAAGCCGATACTCACCGGTAAACTGACCGAGCATTTCCTGTGAGGTCTGCTGACCCAGCAGCATCGTGCTGGGCAGGCTCGTTTCCGATCCGTCCCAGCAGCCACAGTGCGAGCTCCCGTTCACTTGCATACCTGCACAGAGACAAAGGACAGAGCATAGAATACGGCGTTTTGATGGATCGGGAAAGCTTTTTTGTAGTTTTTTTCTTTTTTTTTTAATAAGTTCAATCAATGTTTGACGCGGTGCAAAGGTAAATTGAAATATTTTTGTTTTTATTTATTTAGCATTAAGCAATATTTTTGTATTTTTACTTGTTTATCTATTTGCAGCATATTTTGAAATATAAATAGCGAAGAATATATCAACATTGAACAATAATAATAAATAATATTTGAATATGCATATGGATATAAAAATCATCTAAATAGAGTTCAGGCTGCAGATTTATTTTATGTGAAGTTTTTACGTATGTAATTATTAGAAAAATGATTACTTTTTAATAGTATTATAAAGATATGTAATGGTTATTATAATATTCCATTTATTCTAATGTTATTACAAATAAGCTAAAGTGAATATTTTTTAATATGTATCTTCAAAGAAATAATAAATTCAAATTATAAGGTATAATAACATACAAAGTATCTGTCGCGTAACCTACATAAATAAATCAGTTCTGCTTGATTGAACTTCACGCGTGGCGTCTCGCATAAAAACAAAGAAACTTGAATAAAATGAAATTACAAAGCTTAAATTCTGGCAAAACAAACTAAAAATACGTACGCTCGTTAAGATTAAAGTAAAAAGGCCTCGTTATCTCAGAGAACCAAAATCGTGAATTCTCGTCATCCATCTCTCTCCTGTCTCTTTCTCTCTCTCGCACGTGGGTTCTCTCTTTTCTCTCTCAACCCAAATAAACCGTCTCCTCTGTGTACGATATATCACAATGTGGCATTTATAGTCGATTTACAACCAAAAGTATAAACAAAACAAATAGCCAAAAAACTCTTACAGAAACAAGTAATAAAGAAAAAACCAATGAATTGCGGAATCAGCGGTATACAGTACAGCGGCAACGCACAAAACAAAAACAAATTGGTGTACCACAACCAACTATTTATAACAAAAATAAAAAAAAAAGGAACACGTCGGAGAGCTGCCCAGTAACCGGCTCGAAGCGCAAATGCGTCTCGACTGGCAGCTGAGGATCGAAGCCTTCGAGCGCAGGCTCTCACTCGCTCTCCGTGAATATTAGACCACAGTTGTAAGCGGGGGAATAATGTATAAGTGTGTATATGTATATAAGCCAAGCTGCAAGAACGGCGGCGGCGGCGGCGGCTGCTGCTGCAGTGGTGGCATGTGTGTACAGTGCACAGCTGGGCGGCTAAGCAGCGGCGGCGGCGGCGGCGCAGCGCTGACTTAAGCGCTTGTCTCTCGTGCTGAATCAAACGCGCACTCACACGCACGCGCACACATGTGGGGGATGGGTTTTTGCGCAATCTCAAAGGGGGGGGGGGGAGAGGCCCCGCGCCGCGAGAAATCGCCATATAGACGCGCGAACGGGCGATGTCGTTATAGCTTTGGGACAAAGTGCGCGAGAATCCGGTTTAGACTGGCGGAGCATGGCTTCTCTTTTTGCAGACGGGCTTTTTTGCTCGACCGCGTTCGTACTTTTACTTTTGGTCTTTGACTTTGATTGCTGAGTTTTTAGAGATTGTATGGGCGCTTCGGGGGGGAGAGTGGTATATTTTTTGAGAATTTGGGATTTATAGCGATGAAAGGGGGTATTGATGATTGTAGTGGAAGAGGAGGCTCGATGTCTAGATTTGCGCGAAGTAGTGGCTTGAGTTTTATTGTGAAACTCGAGGTAAAACTTTATTTTTGTGAAATGAGGGAGAATATTTAAGATTATCTTCCAAGATCGCAAAATGAATAGTTTTCCCACGGATTATTGCAATACGTGTTATAAAAGTGAGCTACTGAATTTGTCAAATCGACCTTATAAAAGTGATAAACAAAACAGATTTAACAACATTATAATAGATTTAAAATATATGTCAAAGAAAATTACTAATGTAATATTTTGCTATGGTACTGACCAAAACTACCAAAACTTTTTCGTATTGCTTTTAAAAGATATATTACAATAAAACTCAAGCGTTAGCTACAATTTATTTCTGTGGGTTCCCGGAAAAACGACCTAAGTTCACTTTTTATGTTTTTGAGATATTAAGGTTTAAAGATTTTAATTTCCATTTAAACTACTGTTTCAAAAACTCATAAATAGTAGATATGGTCACTAATTTTTACACTTTTTTGATTTTTTTCACTTTTATCTAAAAATAAATTTTTAAAAAATGGCCTTAAGTCGTTTTTACGGGAACCCACAGATTTTATGTTAAGCAAAACCGAATTCAATTATTATTATAAGAATATTAATATGACTTTTTCTATCTTTTTACACTTTTCCCCATGTAGAAGAGGGTCGTTTTGTCAGAAAGACTTGTATCTTGAATTTTTATAAAAGAAAAGTAAAATGTAGCTTCTTCAAGTGTATAGATATCATGAAACCAATATTTCCGAATATCAATGAGTATTCAATATACATTGTTAACAAAAAGATTGAAATTTCCACCTATCGAATATACATAATACTTTTGAAACAAATATATAGTGAATATCATTACAAAAAAAAAGAAAATAGTAACAGAGATAAAAGTCTCATATCGTTATTATTTTTTAATTAAATACTTAATATGTATCTAAGAATTACGTAAAGTAAAAACCTATTATATACTTCTTTACAAAATAAAAATTCTTTAAAATAAATTTATAAGTTTCAGCTAATTTCTAAGCTACTTTTACCTAGTTTTACTTTCTTTTAAAATAACAAAGAGATCTATAATTAATTAAACTGAATTTAAACTAATATAGTATACTGCTAATGTAAATGAATCAGTTACTGTGCACTTTGATCTTTTCATTTATGTTAATGCTAAACTCACTCGTCACTGACAATTGCGAAGGCCCACGTTATACACTAAATTTTCAATTTTAAATAAACATTTCGCTGGAACTTGGTTCTTCCAATAAAAAGTAACAACTTTCCAGAGAGTTCTTCTCTCCAAATGGAACAGTAAATAAAAAAGTGCTTCCCCGTATTTACATTTCCTAAAAAAATTATTAAATCATATAGTAACTCGATGAAATAACAGTTTTTAATATAAATTACTTTTGCATTGAGTTACCATACGCTTTTATCACATCGGCTACTATAGCTCTCCACATTTCTATTTCAAGAATGATAAATTTATCCACAGTAACGCAATAAAATACCAGTTTTTAATATAAATAAGATATTATCAAGTTTATATAAATGTAAAGCTTTTTAAATAATAACATCGATGCTCGACATATCTGACTCACTCGCCCCACTAATATCCATTATCCATTATTTGCACCATAATTTAACTCAACTACCTTCTCTCTGACAAAACCTCACCCTCTCACACCCCTCCCCCCATCCCTCTGCCCCTTCCAAGAATTTACCCTGAATGGTAGCCATGAGACTGAGGTCCATGCTGTCGCTGAAGGACTCGTCGTTGGGCCCCATGATCGCCCTGATCTCGTCCTCGTCGCGCGAGTGATTGAGCGCCGAGTCCAGGCTCCCGGCGGAGGCGCTGAGCAGCGAGGACGTGTCCTCGGGCGAGCGACTGCGCAGCGACACCCTGTCGAGGCTCGCGTCCCCCGCGTGGCCCCCCATGGCCGTGCCGCTGCTGATGGTGATGCCGCCGCAGCCGTCGCGATCGTCGAGGTGCTGGAGCTGGTGCTGGACGAGGCCGCGAGGACGACGCTTAGGGGGCAGAGGGGGCGGCGTGCCCGACGTGCTGTTGTTGTCCTCCGAGCGGCAGAGCGTCCTGCGGGTGGTAGAATGTAGAGAGTGAGCGAGGTGTGGGTTTTCCCTTTTTTGTGGGGTAAGGAGAATTGTTTTGTGAGTTTGGATGAGGTATGGGGGAAGCTGCGAGTGGGGGACTCGTGCGTTTCGCGGGCGTATACGTTTTTGAAGTGTAGATTCTTTTGCAAAATAAGACGAATACGGGTTATTTTTGTCTAGCCATGATGAGGGGTAGGCTGTTTTAAATGCATTTACACTGAATCAATGATAGTATTTGTAGCATAACAAACGACCCGAGATACTAAATCCCTAAATCATAAAATAGATAAGAAACAAAAATGAGTTTAGCAATGAATACAAATTATTATTGTCCCCACACCATGGAGAAAAGAAAAGGAAACAAGTCTAGAGAAAATTAATTTTGACCAAGTATTTTCTGTGAGTAATGCGCGCACACACGCGCACACACAACATACAGATTTTTAGTAGAATTTTATCATCTTTTGTGCATTTAAGTATTTGTTAAAAGAAATTTTTTCAAAAAAACCAACCGAATTTGAAAAAATATCTAAAAAGAATAAAATAATAATCGATATAAACTGTTTCGAAGTCAACGCCGAATTTCACCGAGTTGCATTATAAGTATATGTGTTTAGACCCAATCCAGTATAAGTTCTAAATCATATCCATAAGAAAGATACTATAAGTCAGTTTGATATTCGGCGCCGACTTCGAAACAGTTTATATGGATTATTATTTTATTCTTTTTATTATTTTATTCTTTTTGGAGAATTTTTCGAAGACGGTTCATTTTTAAAATTTTTTTTTATGTTATACTTTTTACTTGCACCGAACAAATTTCAATTCTTTTATCCAAATCCAGAAGTTCGTCCAAATCGGTTCAGTAGTTTTGGAATAATCGGCGGACTAACATAACAAAACGCCAGTACTGACCTAGTACTGGCTCGATACTGGCCTAGTAATGTATAATGGGACCACCATGGGATCATCCTCTTTCATTAAAAAAAATAAGTTTATCCAAATCGGTTCAGTATTTTCGAAATAATCGGCGTACAAACATAAAGAAAATAAAAATAAATATATATATATATACAGGTAAAATTGAGAACCTCCTTCTTTTTCGAAGTCGTTTAAAAAATCTAAACCACCAGAGCCGTTTGGGCACTTTGTGGATAATGAAAAATAATATCTAAATTTAGAATGACTTTCATAATAACCAGACGCTAATGAACCAATAGAAAATGTATGGAGCATCTGAAAGCATAAGCTTTATCGAAAACATATATTTGAAGCAATTATGCTGTCCAATTAAACAGACATGTAAGAAGTGCCTACTCAGAGAATCTGACCAAAGTTATGCCCAGACGTTGTAAATGATACTTGAAAATAAAGTTGGCCAATTGCATCGCATAATATTTATGATAGATGTCATTACAACGCTAACTATCTAAAGAATATTACCTGCATTACTGCTAGCATTCGCTAATACAGGATAGTATTAAACTAACCATAATTATTTTATTTAACTATATCTAAAATAGTTTAAAAAAAAATCATCACGGATAGAAAAAGTTAGTAATGATTATTATACTAAATTAGGAATTCGGAGACGAAGAGTTAAAAGGGGTGACAGTACTACGCAGGTTAGGACTCAGTACTAACCTGTATAGGAATGAATAAAATTTCACGTAACCTCCAATCCTCCCGATTTTTATGTTTTTATATTAACAAAATGCGTATATACATAGACTTCATGATTATTATTTAAATACTAAGACAGTTTTCTTCAAGAATACATATATAATATAAAATAAGCCGAATATTAATTTTATCGGTTCAGATTTACCCACCTTGCACTGTAATCAGTCCTAACCCCATTTAGTAGCAATTACTATATTTTTCTCTCCGTGTAGTAATAATGAGACATCTATTAGGGGTTACAAAGAATCAGTATCTTAATATGAATATTGGAATAATACAAATATAAAAATAACACACTGATTTTTTCGCATATTAACGAAAGAATAGTGAAAAATATATTTTTTTTAAATTTAACTATTGCCCTCTTCAATATATTGTTTTTTTATCAGTTTGAACAATCCTACACAAATTTAATACAACTTTTCTATTGCATTCTCAGTTAGCTCATTATACTTTATTTGAGACGATGTTTTGTATTATAACTTTGCGATAGGTTTACTTAACCAAATTTTATAAAAAAAAAAAAGCAAAATGAAGTTAGGAAAGTGGTTTAGAACAATAGCCGGACCGATTCTCGTGTAAATTGGTAATTTTCTCGGTAAGCAATTTACAGTAATTTATACAACTATTTCATTATACCTCAGTTACTTCTGTATATTTTGTAATTTTGTAACCTGATCTTTATACCTATTTTTTTGTATGTATTTATATATTCGTAGATTTCAAAAGCTTTTGTTTGCTTATCTAGAATTATTTTTAATAATAAAATTATTAAATCTAACGGTAAATTATGAAAGGTAAGATATAAAAGCTTGAAGGTTCAAGAACATAAAGGAATCTAGCGTCACACTGCAATTTACAAGAATTGTACAGAAGATAAATACACGTATCGCTCAGTAGAAAAAGACGAATGTAGTGCGCCACTTTCGTCCATTCATTTCCTTTCTTTTCCACTATCGAATAACGAAATATCATACTATTAAAATGCACACTTTTGTTGCATTACGTACAGTAAAATACTTCATTATTTCTAGTACCTCTATCTAAATCCACCCCAATAATACGTCAAAGTGCTCCTGGCCTCAAACTCCATCCCATTCAATTACACAAACATCAAACCCCAACTTCTCGAACCTGCAAACTTACAACTCCCGATCCAAGGGCAACACCTCCCACTCCCAACCCTCCACATACACCCTGTCACACCGCTCACATCCATACGCCAAGTGCAACACTACAAAAAGAAAATCTTATTTTAAGATTGACCGATCTTAAATTTGTTGCATCTTAAAATTTCAAATGCTTGAAAAACATAAAGATAATATTAATATTAAAATAAAAATAATTAATAATTAATATTAAAATAAGTAATATTATTTTTATGTTTTTCAAGCATTTGAAATTGTAAGATGCAACAAATTTAAGATCGGTCAATCTTAAAATAAGATTTTCTTTTCGTAGTGAACAAGGCTGCCAGGACGTCGGGCGACAGTGCAGCGGGTATTATTATTATTATTGCACATCTCTCACCTGTCGGGTATAAGCGGCGGCTTGGGCGGCGGACTCGAGTCCCTGAGGATGGACTCGGAGCTGTGGGAGCCGCGCACGAGGGCGCTCGAGGCCGCCGTCTGCTCGAGGATCTGGCGCTCGCGCGGCGTCAGCGGTATGTCGGGCAGGGAGTTGCGCTGGGGCGTCAGCTCCGAGCTGTAGCCCGATGTTCTGCGAACAGAGAGAGAGAGATATAGGGTGAAGGAGGTGTTAGGTGTGAGTTTCAAATTGTTGGGAACGAAGCGTCGAGTTGTGCGCTGGAGGTCTGCGCGCAGGTGGCGAAATGTAGTAGAGTATGTAGTAAATGTAGTACATGCATCGTACTAAGAAAATATTTACTTAAATAAAGTAAATATTTCTTAAATTTAGTAAATATTTATTCAATTGATGAATACCAGTCTAAACGTAATTAAATATTTACTATTATCAAATCAATCTTTTCTTAGTGCGATTAAAGGAAACGTTTACTTAGATTTAACACATTTTTTTTTCAGTGTATACTTGAGGTTTTTTAAGTTGTAGGGCTATTGTTTGGTGGAACATAAATGTTAGGTTTTTATTTTTATTTTTATTTTTAAGAATATTAAGGGTAGATCGGAGTCTTATACCTTATACCCAGTTAACGACATTATCGATTTTTGATTTTACGTAGTCAATTTTTACTTTAATAAAATTTTACAAACGTACGCACATTCTTAGTGATAAATAGATTGTGCGTGCGTTTGCGAAAATTAAAAATCTCATTTATTCATTGAATAAAACGAAAAATTGAAATGTCGGTATCCGGCATCCCCTTAAGAGTTGCAATGTAGTTAATAACAGTAATAGTTGACAATTTATATACACTGCAATTAGAAAATACCCTTAATATATAAGTATAATATTATTTTTTTCATTAGACGTATAATAGATATAATTAATTTGGCTTATCTAATAAACTTAATATCTTATTCATAATAACATAAAAATATAATAGTGAGTAGAAATAGAGACGTGAGTATAAATTGAGACATTTACCTGATATTGTTATTTAGATTATTAAAAAAGACGTTTAATTTTTAAACCAGAAAGTTAATGAAATTAATTAAATATTAAATCTTATTCATTCGTATTATTACTATTATGTCTATTTATTTAGCAAGTATGGACGAAATATTATCAGTCTTAGAATAAATTTCCTTTTAGTAAAAGGGTCAATTTTGTTACGCTCCAAATGATGATGTAGGTTTCATACTTTCACCTTTAAAGCTATAAAATTCTTGCTTTTTTCTAAAGTATAATCTCAATATACCTCATTTTTTACGCGCTAAATAAATAAAAATGTCTTTTTATATATTTTTCTCAACCTATACTGTAATATCTTATCTGCTTATCATTTTCCACAATCAAACAATCAACACCAACGAAACTTCATCTCTTTCGTTCGATTTACCAACCTATTGCTAGCAGTCTGCAGGGCGGGCTTCTGCTTGTTGGAGATCTTCTCCTGGGCGAGCTCGACGAGGTTCTTCACGGCGTCCTCGACCAGGCCGATCACGTGGGTGACGTTGGCCGTGTCGAGGGCCGAGGATTGGTCGCCGTGCAGGAGCACGTCGTCGCAGAGCTTGAGCAGCTGGGCCAACGCCTGGTACACCTGATTCGTGGCCGAGCCGAGGGTCGAGCTGCAATGATTCGGGATTGAATTCGGTGCAACTCGTACGCTGCCTAGGCTTTCGATAAAGTTATTTTCGAAAGTGTGTTTCGTAGGGGAAATTGTCGCAAATAGCAATTTTTGTGATGTTATTATTTTATTTGATATGATAACTTAATTATCTATGAAGTGCTTTACTTCGATAATGATAAACAGAATTTAGATTTTAATTATGAATGCGTTAATCACGTTATATATTCACCTCCTCACTGATGAAACTGTATTATCAATATGTACACTTTTTGAATAGAAATACTATTTATAATATTTAATAATAAAAGAGTTTTTCGTAATTTAAATATAATATTATTAAAAAATAATTGTGCAATATATAGCTGTTTATTTTGTTAAAGTAAATGTTTGTTACAATGAATTGAAACAAAAGAAATTAAGTTCATTCAAGTGTTAATTCGCATACATGAAAGTAAAATTTATCTTTCGCTGCGATGAATTCAGCAACACGGAAGGAAGCCTTGTAATATATTAGACCCCATAAAAAATGCATAAATTACTTTTACAAGCATAAGTTCAATTTTATGTAAGGACGTTGAAAAATTCTAAAAATAGGTGGTGTAACATAGTTAACTTCATCTTGAGCGAGAAACATTTATCATTCAAAACGATTGTAATTTATCTAAAGTATCAAATGTAATACGAGTATCTAGAATGGCATTGTGCCATATTTCAGTTTTATATGAAAAAATGACTAAACAAGACAATAAAAACTTCATAGAGAATTACATCAATGATAAAATGCTGGGAAAGAATCTTTAAAAATACTTTTATATTAACTTTTCATCCTAACAATTGATCGAATATTTTCTTTTATGTAAAGCGATTTTTATTCTAATTGAAATAACTTTATGAACCACAATCTGATAGTATTCGACTCGATATATTTGAATTTATATGGAAATCTACACCGAGAAATCTATATCGTAGCGTATACGATATATATCGTAACTCACACAACATCGTAAAAATTTACGGGTCGATATTCTAATTATTCAGCGTCAAACGCACTATGATATCATAAAATTAGTAATCTGAAATCTTAATTTTATACATTCAAAATACATTCTTATAGCTGAATTTCTTTTAGAAGGCGAAATATTTTGTGCTGATCCCGCATGCTCATGATTTTACAACATTGGAATCGGAAAATTTACGATATACGAATCGAAAAATTTACGATATCATAATTTTACGATATGACATTTACGATATCGTTTTCTCAGTGTACATCGATTTATATTGTAAGAATATCTCCGAGTAGCAGGTAACTCTGTACATTTTCATCTTAAAGTCGAAATTGTCTGAAGCACTCTTAAATAAGCAAAAATAAATATTTTGCATGACACTTAAGCTATTTGAGAGAAAGTTATTTCTACTAGAAAAAAGTTTTTTCCCAATCAAGAGGTAGAATCTTGATAAAACCATTTAAATATTAGAATTACTTTATCATTGAGTAATATTTTAAGTTCAGTAAAGTCGTTTTCATCCATATATGAGGAAAAGTCCCTCTACAGGGATTTTATTTTCACTCTAACTCATATTCGCCTGGGTTAAGATGATACTAGCGTCAAAGGCAATATTAATGTCCCATAAGATAATGATAGTACATTGCATTGAATAGATAAAATTACAATATTATTACACAATATCACGAGATACTTCTAATAGCAAAATAGTATATTGTGTACCTAGGGCGCAAAGTGGGCTTTTTTAGACCGAGTGTGGAGATTGCAGTACTCGTCTTCGGCTCGTGCTAGCTCACCTTCGACTCGTACTGCAATCTCCACACTCGGTCTAAAAAAGCCCACTTTGCCCTTGGTGCACACCATATTTTTTGTAACGCATGTATTGATTTTTGCATATTTCTAGCATATTAAGCGGAGCTATAATATATATATGTACACATATATAATAGCAATTTTCCGAAAATTTTTAGCGAGCGCAAAAGTTACTTTTGCGCTCGCTTATTACTTTTGCGCTCGCTTATTTACTTTTGCGCCCACCGGTCTAAAAAATTGTCCTTTAGGCCCGCTTAATAGGTACAGAAAAACGCGAAAATCGTGCTTGTGTTACAAGAAATTATTTGTATAATACTTCAATGGTTACGGAAGAGTTTCTAAAATTAATATTTGGGCTAAGTATCTTTAAAAATCAGGAATAGGGGTAAAATTGTAATTGTTGCTAGTGTTGCAATGCACAGTATCATCAATATTGTAGTTCCAACTTTCAGAAAATTAAACATTGCGAATTATTTATTGTTTATCCGAGGTCGAAGTTATGAATATGATTCTAAAGTATTCACTTAACTAAAAGAACTTAAAAAATAGTTTAAAAAATCATTCTAAAGACACAGGGAAAACTTTCTAATAAAAATTACCGTAAAAATGAGAAAATTTAAATTGTTGACCGATAAAAATTACTCTGATTCAATTCACTGTATTCAATTGCGAAAATTACACTGAATAGCGCTAATAATTATATAATACCGTTACATCATCAGGGCAATTTTCCCCTGAAGACAGAGCACGCCCCACGCCCCACGTTCACAATCACTCTACTTACATCCCAATCCTCCTCAAAAAATCCTCTCTACTCTCTAAATGTGAAATAGTGAAATTGTCACTATTTCGGTTCGTGAACCCATTTCTCACTTATAAAATAGTAAAAATATCACTAATTCAGAATTTGAAAATTTTTCACTATTAAAATAGTGAATAAACCACTAATTGAATTAGTAAACCGAAACCCTATTTCATCTAGTGAAAAATTTCACGATTAAAATAGTGAGAAAAATCCCGCGCATTCCTACGAGAGAAAATCCGCGAATAGTGAATCCCGCCAAAAGTCCCGAAGCCTGCCCACCGTTGAGAGTGAGAATTGGGAGCTACATAATATAATACAAAAAACACAGCATTGAATTTAATTAATACTGGTAAGTAATCATATAAATATATATAATTATGAGGTGTAGTGGTTATGTATAATTTTTGCATCTATTCGAAAATTTTACATAACCTCAACCACACCCCGTGGAAGAGGTTAGAAGAATTTTAATGCCTCCAGCTAGATTTTTTCAAATTCTATAATATTTTATTATTTAATTATTTTATTTGTTACAGATTCTATAATCTTAAGATTTTCAATTAATTTAAATCTTTCATGGGACAATCATTTTCCTACTTTAAATATTGAAGTTTCACAAATTTAAACAGTAAAAACTTACTAATTTAAATAGTGAATTTTCATTATTTTTATTAATATCTATCCACTAATTTAAATAGTAAGGTTTCACTCATTTAAATAGTGAACTTTCATTATTTTTATTAATATCGATTCACTAATTTAAGTAGTGAATAACCACTGAAGTAAGTAGTTCATTTACACTAATTCAAATAGTGAAGGTTTTTCACTATTTCATCTAGTGACTACTCACTATTTTCTAGTTGCATACTTTGTACTAATTCTGTTAGTGAATATGCATTAGAAATTAGTGAATTTTCACTATTTCACATTTAGAGAGCATCCACAAAAAAAACCCCTCCACCCCTCCAGCCCTCACCTGTTCTCATACAGCAGATACGACTTGAGCAGCGTGTGTATCGTCGTGACGGTGTCCAGCACGACGGTCCCGTTCCCCGGCAGCATCTCCAGCTTGTTCTTCGAGACGACGTCCCGGAAGTGCAGCAGGGCCAGCTGCACCTGTCTCACGTGCACGTGCAGATCGCGCAGCGGATTCTTGCTGTCGTTCGCCGTCGTCGTCGCCGTCGTCGTCGTCCCCGAGGAGGAGGAGTCCATCCCGGTCGGGGTCGTCGAGTCGCGGGGTCCCCGGGGGGACGAGGGCGAGGCGGCTCTGGTGCCCGCGGCGCTGCCTCCCCCGCCGCCGCTGGTGCCGCCCGGCGAGCGCATCTGCGAGAGCTTCTCCAGGAAGTCCTCCTTGAAGGAGCGCGCCCGACGCGCTAGCTTGCCGCCGCGCGCCTTGCCCGCGGGTCGCTCCTCGACCTCTGCGAACAGGAGAAGAGAAGACGGTGCTGAGTATGCTTAGAGATTGGTGGGTATTGCGCGGGTGAGTGTGGATGTGAGTTTGGGGGGAAGTGGTGAGTGTTAAATATCATAATGTACCGTGTAAAAAAATTAGTCTGGCAATAGTCTGGCTCAATAAGTCTGGCGAAAGTCTTGCAGAAGTCCGGCAGAAGTATGGCTTTGGCCACTATGCCAGACTTTAGATAAAATGTGCAAAACAAAAGCATCGCGTCATGTCAAATTGTCAGTAACCTAAATTTTTGTCTCTTTTTTACAAATATTCATATTTTAAACAAGATTGCAATATGTAAAAAAAATGTTCTCCTATTTTATCGACAAGTACGTATTTTCACTATTCTAGTCGACACTAATAATTAATGTACTACTCTAATTATTTACTTGTGAAAAATGAGTTTTCTTGACATAATTCCAAAAGAAGTCTGGCATAGTGGCCTAAGCCAGACTTCTGCCAGACTTGTTAAGCCAGATTAATCCCAGACAAGTGCCAGACTAATTTTTTTACACGGGGTACTTGTATGTTTCTTGCTGTAAGTTACCAGCCGCTTTCTAGCAGCCAATTTGTAAAAGAAACTATTTTAATGGAACAATAATGAATGTTCATGCATTAACAGTGGATGCTTTTAGATTTTATTTGAGTAAGTAGTTGCTGCAATGAGTTTTTGTAAACTGACTGCTGCTGAGCGGCTGGTAACTTTTGTCTCATAATATAGCAATTATACGAAAATTGTTGTATCGGTTACTAGACGTTTTAGTAAAGGGGGGTCAGAATTGCATTCGAGCAAAATTTACTATCCCAAACACTAAATAAGAAATAATTCTTTGTATAAACTCTTTTCGAGCTCATTAAGAAGTGTGTTGCATATTAAATGCACATTTTAGAAAAACATTTGTATCACAATATTAGTGAAGATCTGATAAGTATAAGTGACATGTACATTAAAAAAGAGTACATATGAAGTGATAAAAAGAAAAAACGAAAATTATTATTTTTTAATGGTAGACATTGTAAAGTCCGACAAACTTTTTTGTTCTCCTTTCGATTTCAATGTTTAAATGCTCATTGTATTCACTTAGCATTTATCCATACATTGACCTAAGAAAAATTGTGAAATAATTAATATTTGCAGAGTAAAGGTAATTACTTATCTGTAAATAAGCGAAGAACTTATAAACAAATGAGGTTTAAACTGTACACATTAATTTGCTCAAAATTTTTCCTAGGTCAATATAAAAATAAATATTTAACGAGCAAAATGCGTATTAAAACATTGAAATCAAAAGAAGAATAAGAAAAATTGTCAGATTTTACAGATTTTGTTTTCAATAAACAATACAATCTATATGGAACATCATAATTTTTATTCGAAATTTGTTATCAGTTTGTAAAGTACACCCTTGTATTACTTACAGTATAACATCTTCCCTAAGTGAGATATAATTTTTTTTTATAAAACGATTGTACAGTACACAAGACTTTCCTTAAGAATTCATTATGAATAAAAGTTAAAAGATTTTACGAGTACATAAAGAATTTTAATATCAGTGACATTCCTAAACTCTTTACGAACTCTGAAAGAATGTTTTGTGAATTCCAAAAAATTATATTTACAAGAGCTATAAGCAACTAAAGTATTTTTCAACTACGTCACCATAATAAAACATTAAAAGATGACGACATATTATCGTGACGTTACAGGAACTTTAGAGCAACACGATAACCCTTTTAAATTTCAAGATATCAAAGAATAAAAATATAAGTTTATATGAAAGTCCGATAGATTAAAACCTCCTTTTTACCCAATTAATATTTAACGAAATAAAAAAATGTGTGTATATTATTTTATTTGTTGTATCATATCTATAATAGTAAATAGAGACAATCCTGAACAATACATAATATAAGTAATAAAGTAAGATTAATATTGTTATAAAATTAAAGAACGATTTTAAAAAATAGTATCTACGAAGTGAGAAAGATAATAGATATAGTGAAGTATATGTATATAGCGAAATTCAATTTCGGCTAACGACTTTTAGCGAGCAGACGCTACCGGTGAAAAATTGAACCCCTGAAAGTGGAGTGTCGCTTTACGCTCGGATTTGACGGGTTGCCCAATCCAGGCGTCGCAGCTGTTTTTGCCTGACACTTTAAGTGCTGAACCCACTTCGTTTTATATTGCCCTCTACCTATACAATATATTCTTTAATTAGCCGTAATCGAAAAATGTGAAAAGCAGATGTTACTGCGTAAAATAAAAATTGAGAAAGAAATATTATTCTTGTTAAAAAATGTTGTATATGTCATCTAGAAATACATATTATTATTTTGTATTTAGTTTACTCGCCTGTAGTATAGAGATTTGTATTTTTAACTTGTTTTTATGACAAAATAATATGTTCTTTATAAATAAAGGAGCATGTAAAATATATTTATTAAGATATTTCAGTGCATAAATAATCTCTAATTAATGATTCCCGTTAAAATTAAGCTTTAATTTCGAAGCAACTGTACATAATTATCCGGTAAAATATCAATTTGTTTCCAGTCCCATAACTTTCTCCATCCAAACCACATTTTCCTCCCCAAATTCACAAAATTTAATTAACCAACCAAAAACTGCACCAGCCAAAAACCCCTGCAAACCCTCCGACTAATTAACAAAAGCAATTATACACGTAAAACGCGCGTTCCGCGCTCTCGCTCTCCAAAATACGAGTCACACGCGACTTCGCTACCCCAAAAATTCGCTCCGCTAATTCGCGCGATTATCGCGAATCTCGTTAACGCGTCGCGTCGCGTCGATGTCGTCGCGTATAATCCGAGTGACGAAACTCGCGGTATATGTATACTTGCCGCGCGCGTTTTAAATTACCGAATCTTTTTCATTACACACGCGAGTGCAGCAGCCCCTGCAAACTTGACTGAGTGTCTGCGTATACTTACGCCGCGGTATGGGGGACGAGGAAGCGAAATCCAATACCGCGCGCCAGTCGACGAGCTCACTTGAAAAGTGCGCTAAGTGATGTGTACATAGGACGTATCGGTGCGTGGTATAGGGGTAATCAGAGATGGATCAATTACGCGGGAGGAACTTTAGTATTGTGGATTTTAATTTTTTTTAGAGGGAGGAAGTGGGGTAGGGGTGGGGGAGGGATGTACAGGTGATTTAGTTTGGGTTTCAAAACATCGATGCATGCCATCGTTGGATGAATCGTTCGTCTTTGTATTGGTGATCATTGGAATAATGGATATATTTATTAATAACTCACGTGTATAATAATAATGAGGATAATTTTTTAGTATATATATTAGTAACTTAATGCGATAATCAAATCAAATGTTTAATATTGAAGAATTTAACTATCGTAATGGTTTTAATTTGGTAGAACTTGTTTTATCTAAAGAAGAAATGATCAGGACGATACTCATCGATTTGATTGGTTAGGAATTTGAGCGGAAGTTTAATTTAGGTAGTAATTGTACCGGTTCTACTACGATATTAACGATATAGTCACAACAGACTCTTACTCCCGAAGGAAGTAACCATGAGCAAGTTGGTTGCTTATACCCGAAAAGGGTAACCGTAAGCGAATATAAACCGTGCATTACAGCCAATTATTTTTTCCAATGCTGTTTTATTCAAAAAGCACAGTTTCATATTTTAGTAAACCAAATATTAACTGTTACTTTATGCCAGTCTGACACTATCAGCATACATCACAAAAAATCGATAAAGTCAAGTTAGCTGCCACAAGGATACTACATTCATATCCTTCTCATAGGCCTCACGCGTATATTTCTAAAGCTTTAATAGAGCGAAAGAGCTAAGCATAAGAAAAAGTATTTTGAATAGCAAAAGTCACCGATATAAAGTTCTTAAATACACGAACTTGTGCAAAAATTCTAATCTGAGACAATATCAATGTCGAACCGTCAATACAAAGCCGGCAGTTAATATCACGATTGACTTCGATTGTCTTTTTTCCGTATAGAGATACCGTCGCGGCATTGTTCGCGGCACACAATGCAGATCGCACGACGCAGCAGAAAAAAGGTCACCGTTCCTCTATTGCTTCTGCACGTACGGTTCTATAGTAGGATATTGAAAAATGAGTCTTTTTACAAGTCGTTTGCTGGGAACAGATTGTGCAAGATCGTATCGAGAAATATATCGAGTTCGTTTGAAAGCAATTAATTGCTTTGAAATAACACCGTTTATGCGGAATCATAAGCGTCATAGATTGCATTAAAGAATTTCAGTCAAATTAAAGGATATAACATTGCAATCATTATAACATGTTTTATAGTGACATAAAAAAAATGTGTTTTTTGAAAAATAATATGCAATAGTTTTCGTAAACAGATTTAGAACATTATATAATAACAAGTGAAATTGAAAATATAGAAAATATATCCAGTACCAATAAAAAGAAGAATTTTATTAGACATCGACGTAAATAAAATTGGTATTGCAAGGTTTTACGCTATATCTATTTGAAAAAGTATGCGCAACGTATATAATTTTAATTTTTCTAACACATTAAATGGACATAAGTTAGATTAGGTTACGAAACAAATAAATATGCAATTGCTATTCTAATCTAACTTTATTAGTTAGACTGAATTTATTTTCATTATATGAACACAATTAGTACGGATTCTATCAGTCACTTTGATTTATTTAAACAAAAAAAGGGACAGTAATAATACCCATCTGGATAGGTGAAGAAGAAATGATAATATATTCATTGAATCATTACCTAACCAGTAAGGTACCCAGTACCTGAATTTGATTGACCATAATTCTTAAGGATAAGCTGAATGTTGAAATTCTTTTTCAGTATATCTAACTAACCAGCTGATGATTCCAAACATATTTTATCATCTCCACCATACCTATCCGGTCAGATGACCATTCCTAACCCTTTTATTTCCTTATAACAAATCATCCATACACAAAAAACTGAAAAGAGCCTACAGATTCCTACAAATTCCCCTTTCCACCAATTCCCACCGCATCATCAACAAACATACAAAATCAACGCCATAGCCTCGATTCACCTCCAGTTTCCACAAACGCTCTGCACTCATACATAAATTCACCCCCCCCTCTCTCTCTCTCTCTCTCGCATCAGATTGCATCGTTCACAGTGCGATAGGATACACCACGCATCCTCACCATCGCAATATGCAGCTGCAGTAGTCCCTGGCAATTCGCTATCAGTCCCGATAGGGGATGTCTCGACATACCCAGAATTCGCACTGCATTGCTCAAATGAATGCAACGCACTTCGCACGGGGGAACCTGCCGCTTCCAATAATACACACACACACACCATCACAGTAGCTCCAACTCCAGCCCCGCGTCTAAATGAAAAGGACACCCTCGACCGTACGAGTATACAGTGTACACCTATATACCACGAGCACCGGTGCGGCACTCGAAGGGAAATGGAAATCAAGTCCCATTCAGGACGGACACGGGGATTGAAAGCCAATGTGCGGCTGCGGCGGGGCGAGACACTGTGTGCGTTAATTTTCGACCAAAGGAAAGGTACTGGTGGCAGCGGGGAACCTCTGGCCTCGGACAGATAATAGACGCGAATGGGCTGCGGCGAGCCCTCCTGCGAATCGCTGATATATAACTGTGGCGTATACGCACGGGGTTTGCAGGGAAATGCGTTGGAGGGAATAGGAGATGGTGGTTTTGTTTGGAGAGGGCGCGGTGGAAAAGAGAATTGGACTATTTAATTATTTGCCCTCTGTCTATCGGGAAAGTGGGAGGAGGGTTCAATGCTCTCGAGCGTTCGAGTTCGAGCTCGCTTTTTCTCTGGTTACTATGGAGAGGTTGTGGAGGGTGAGAGGGACGAGGGAGAGAGAAAATTTGCTGCTCTTTATGCAGGGAGGGTTTGAGGGGGAGATTGAGACGTGTGTTGGTAGGTTTTGGGGAAGGACAGTGGTGATGAATGTTAAGGAATATCATGAGATTTGGAAGGAATTCTTTCGAATGATAAATTTAGTCGAATTTGATTTTTAACTGAACTGAGTTTAACGTGTCTTTTACCAGCAATATAGTTTCATAGATAATAGCCTACTGTATACTTGTAAACATTTTGAATGTTCGAAACATCTCAATAGTTAAAGAAGGTATATATAGTGCACGTAAAAGCTTGTAAACTTGTACACCGTAGCTGTAACATTATTTAAAGTTGTCTATGGTCTAATATCATGAAGGAAGCTTGAGCAAGTTGTATTAATCAAAAGTGAATAATGAATAATAAACTATAACTTTCTCAAATATGATTCTTTTTTATATTTAAAATTAATGTAAAGCATAGCTAATAAAAATAAAAATTAATTGAACCTCCATTTAATGTTATTGAGTAGACGCTGTTATCTTATATTTGCTATATTATACATTATGTGGAACTGTTATTCGCTATGTGCAAAACTTTGGCGCCCGCGTATTTTACATGATTACGTGACGGATTTCTGAACTATTGGGCAGCTCAAATACATTGGCTTATATGATGGAAGGTTATCGAAAAAGATTGTTTTATAGCTATTATTTCCCACATAAAGCAAACTTTTTTGTGCGGTGATCATAATTATATCAGACGCAAGAAAAAACAATTCCAACGTTTTAAACAGCTATTAACTTAAAATGTATACATATTTTTTTTGATAATCTGCCATATAAGCTAATTCATTTCTCGGGCTCAATAGTTCAGAAATCCGCCACGTAATTGTGTAAAATACGCGGGGCACCAAAGTTCTGCACATAGCCAATACGTTAAAAATTAATTCATTCTTTGAAATCAAAAAACAATTTACATACATATACTAATGTAATTTTATAATGCGCACTTCGTTACCAACTGCCTATTTCGATAATGTAAAATACTTAGCTCTACAATGTTTTGAACGATCAGCTACGGGTAAATACAAAAATATTCTCCCCAGTATCGAAGCTACACTTATGAACAATAACGAAAAATCTGCATGATTCAATCAATAGACACTAAGCAGAAATAACACTACAAAACTACAGACCAAAGCCATACTATCAACGAGACTCTAAACAAGCAATTGCAAGATAGCAATCACCGTCAAACTCGCGAATTGAACTCTCTCTCTCTCGAGAAGCCACAGGCTAGAAGCTCGCTATATCGGGGCGCCTGTGCAGAAAGAGACCGGCGAAACAAACGACATGTAAATTGACGTGATTGACTGGCTTCGCGCGCTGCGTTTAATTCCCACGCTGGGGTATATACACTGCCAGCCGGCTCTGGTCTGGCTCGAGATCATAATGCCGCGTAATGATACTGCAGCGATAGACAAGCTCGGCGCTCTCGATATATATAACTACGCGCTCGCCCCGATAGAAATCGGAGAGAAATTCAATAGAGCCGCCTTGTCGGAGAACAATGCGAATTCATCGACAGGGCCGATGGTGCGCAGTTATGAGCATAACCGGGGGATGATAATTAAATGGTATAGGGATATAAATTAGACAGTGGAGGCGGTAATGAGGTTGGTGAGAGTTGATTAAGCTATGAATGTATATTGTGGAGAGTGTAATGGTTTATTTGGTTTTCATTGTTTTTTCGTTGGCAGGATTGTTTAGGAACATTGTGTTTGTGAATAATTCTCCAGATTTTAGGATAACAAGTTAAAGTTTAAAAATCAATGGATATACAATTTTAAAAGAATTCTTTAGTCAGGGTACGTAAGCACAGATTATCGCGTTAAATGTTTTATTTGGTAGCGTGATAAATTAGGAGGAAGCTTCTAAAAAGAAGGAAAAACCCTTGGCCTCAGATGCGAAAGTAACTAAAACTTTTTATCTCGACTAAGATTCAGGACTTAAAAGAGAAATAGCGCGGAAAAAGTACAACCAAGAAAGATAAACGCAATTTCCAGACAAATACAGATGCTTTCCTGCTTCATCTTCTTTTTTTGGATAAACATTTTAGAAGAGAAGCCATAAGATAAACATCAAATTTCACGAAGATCATTATTAATCTAGGGTGGATATCTTGACTATTGATCCTGTTCCTACAATCTAACTTTCATGTCTGACTTTATATTTTAAATATTTATGTGCTCTAATATCAAACTATTTCAATTTATAACATTATTTATATTAAGAAACTTATAGTAAAAAACATA
The DNA here is from genome assembly GCA_949152435.1 of Gastracanthus pulcherrimus. NCBI lineage: Eukaryota > Metazoa > Arthropoda > Insecta > Hymenoptera > Pteromalidae > Gastracanthus > Gastracanthus pulcherrimus. Next base: position 164,645,923 of record OX424575.1, on the reverse strand, counting down.
CTAAGAAATATTAGAATTTCAGCTGTAAAGAATTTTATTCAGTAAATGGAAGGTGCATAGAAATGGCACAAAAAATACTGTATGCTTTATGCAAAAAATTAGTTAAATATAAATAAAATATCTATCTACAATATTTAAAGTATCAATACTTGGAACATCTGCTGTACTATGAAAAGACAAAAGATAAACATTGTAAAACGTAATTCCAAAGCGCAAATCTCATTTGTTTCAAATTACAACCGACAACAAAGCTTTCTGCAAGCGTTCGTTACTATAACCATCATCGTCAAAACACTGACAACCCGTTAACAAATCACGCAATCTCAACCCACAACCACATCAAACAACTGCGTCAACCCAGCCTGATTATTCCAAAGCAAACACCTAATTGATTCCCTCCGCGCGTCACTCGCATAACGAACCAACAAAGCCATGGCTCTTCCACACACACACACACGAGCATTACATCCGGCCCTCGATGCCCCCTGCACTCGCGTAATCCGCCGCGCGCAAAATCATTCTCCCCCCCCCCCCCCGCGCGCAAACATCGAATCCCGAATATTCACCGAAATATCAACAAAATCCTGTACCCCCCAAAAAAAAGAAGAAAGAAAAACAAAACGCACCGGCGGCAAATAGAGATAAGCGGAGCTGGAGCACAGTGCTCGAAAAGTGGTATTACAGCGCTGGAGCGGGGCTTGATTGTTTTATGGAAATGCCGGCGCGCGTGGATGGATTTGCATAGGGCAGCGTTGGGTTTTAGGGCTCGTTAGGGCGTGCGCGAGGTAATGCCGGCCGGCGATTTCGCATTTCGCGATGGTGAACGGCGAGGGTATGGATGCGGAGTGAGTAGATGGGTCTGAGGGAAGAATTGGGAGAGACGTGTATGGTTTGGGTGAAGTGGATGGAGGAGGGAAGAGTGGGAGAGTGGGTGGGAAGTTTTTTGGGGATGTGCAGAAGAGGGTAGTAGCAGTTGTTTGTACGCTTTTGTTGTTTTTATTTGAAGATGGATGGTACTATGTGAAACTCATGTTATGAAGATTTGCAAGTCGAAAATATGTACGAATATACACATTTTAAACTAAATGGTGATTTATTATTATTTACTCATAGAGACGTACAGGAGTAGAGATCCTTGACGTGATACTATGCACGAAGTAGTAATAGCATGGTTTAGTCAGGCATATGCATTTTTTTAAGGGTGGGTATTTTATTATTTTCATTATTTTCTTTATTTTTAAGTAAACAAAATCTCCTTCTCTCAAATTCCTATACGGTTAAAAATGAATTGTAGTATGTTATTTTGTTTGTTTGTTAATTTGAATATATATATTTAATTATTTGTTTATTTATTTATTTACTAAAGTAGTAAAGTCTAATGATACCCAATAAAATTTGTTTCTTTCTACTTTTGTATTTGTATGTGTAAATAAAATCAATAAACCTTAATTAATTCGAAAAATTTAAGTATATTTTCTTTATTAATAGTAACAATTTTGTTATTCATATTTAACAAACAATGTATTTTCATTTTTTAACCGTGTAAGGTTTAAGATTTTATTATTTTCTAAAACATGTGTTTCAGTGATTTAAATTTCCCTAAATATTATCCTTAAGAAGTTTATTTTATTAAAAAGTTGATATACTATAAACATTACTCTATATAGTACTAAACTTTAGTTTTATACTTTTTATTGAACTGAACTTTCTAAAACTTGCGTATAACAACAATAGTAAATGAAGATTCTTCTTAGCTTATTAAAAGAGTTAAGATCAGCGAGTACACAGCGTTACTTTGTTGAAAATCGGCCGTCTGCTTGTTTGATGCATCTAGCTATCAGGCGTACCTCTAATTAACGTTCTTGCTTCAAGTTTCTTTACAGATTTGTTCACTTGCGCGGGATTCAAGTACGTGAGATGCTTCTCCGATGCCTCGTTACTCTTATACTGCTTCTACTTCTAGTGAAGTTTGTTGATAATAGACTGTTGTTTTTTATTGACGATATGATTATATTACATGAAAGTAGCAGTTTTCTTTTTTCTCATGGAATAATAGTATTTTTGTTTTTTTACAAAACATGTTTAATAATCAAAGTTCGTTCTTAAAGTGTTCACATTGAAACTTAAGTATTCACTAATCTTAACTTAATTTTGGCTCATTGGGAAAGCGAAAATCTTTATCACGATCATGAATAGAGCATGAAAAGAAAATTTGACCTCTTTACACCAAGTGCTATTCAAGCATTGCGTGTATTGGGGTATGACTCAAGTATTTTATTATACGAGTGCGTATAATCCTATGCATTTCATGACTTTTAATCTAGATGTTAGAGGGTCGAAATTGTTAATTAAAATGCCTCTTTATTATATATTATGTTATATTTTATACAAATTAATAAATTGTACATAGTAAAATGATGCAATAATATAATAGAATATAATAATAATATATAAAAACATTTATCTAGATTAAAGTTATATTAATGCAAACGATGAAAATGTATTGTTTAAACAATAGAAACGCAGGGACAATCCATTATCCTACAGGAGTAAACTTAATGCTTTCATACTCTGTTCATTATCACGTCTAATCCTAATTTATTGTTAAATGTAATTATGGATATATTTATGAGTATGAATGGTTCATTTGGATGTGCTGCATGAACGAGTATACTATTACACGTTTAATATTACTAATAACGACCTGCAATGCAAACCATAGCTTTAACTTCAATAACGATGTGATTTTACGTTCCACACTATATAATATATCTGTATTTTATTACTATGTACTCCTCTACTGTGTCTTTATATCGAAAAAATAAATGTTACATCCATCTATCTAAAAGAAAACCAACACGATGTTTACAGCCCCATATTATACATATTCAAATCCCTTGGAAATAAAAGACACAACCTTCCTCAAATCCCTTAATGCACTTCAAAGAAAAAAATTCCCCCAAGAAACTTAAAAAAAAAATTCCGCGCGTGTACCCGGCCCACCGAGACTTTTAATAAAATCCTCATTGTTAACCGGTTGGCGCCACGCGCCGGTAATACATTATCATGCCGAGAGTCGAGCCTCGCGCCGCGCCGCGCTATATCTCTAATCCAAAATCCATTATTCGCCGTCTCTGTCGGTGCTAACGAAGCCGCGTGGGTAATCAATTTTGACGGCAGGTAATTATCGGCTTTGCTCCCTGGAACCCACTCATCTCTCTCTCTCTCCACTCGTATATATACGTATAGTATGTACACAGAATCCTGCAGCAAAGCATCGAGCGGAGCGAATGATAGGGACGGCAGAAGAAAACGGCCTATTATATAACTCTCTCTGCCTCGGAGAGAATTATTCGCTCTCGCGAATCGCGTATAATGCCGGAGCGGCGCGCGGCGAGCACGGAATTACTTTTATCCGCGTAATTACCGGTGGGTATTACTCGAGAGCTTTAGCGCGGCGAGACGGTCTCTTTTTTTTTTCTCTCTTTTTCAGCTGACGGGGGGGGGTTCTTCTTCCCGCGCCTCGGTGGAATCGAATTTACGCGGTGTCGGCGCGAGCGGATCTTCTTTATTGCTTCGCTTGTAGTTTGTCGCGCGCGCGCGCGGCTCGCGGGGATTTACGGGGCGCTGGGCTGGTTTGATGAAGGCTCCCCTGTCTGCGTTACTTTTCGTCGGGGCGAGGAGTGAGGACGCCTCGACGGTGCAACGAAGTTACACCGCGATGTTGTTTGAATTTTTAATTTTTTAGGTACTATTTTTATACGTGTATTGTGTAATGCATTTTTATAAGGAAGCATGAATTGTTTTTATGAAGAAGTTTATTATAATTCATCTATTTGATTCATCATAAGATCGAGAAAATTTTATATTTGAGTTGTTAATACTTTATTGCCGGAATTGGGTTAAAAAGCATTTTTTGTAAACTTTTCGATTTTTATCCATATCTTGAAACTTAAAAGAGATATAACACTCCAAAGTTTTTAGCGAAATTTTAAATGCATTATACATCGGCTTACAGTTTCTACTAAATACATTCATGCCGACAGAAAACAAAAATTTTTTTGCGTTGTTGCGAAAAATAGTATACGCTCTACGGGAAGAAAGATGGACACTCCAATTTATACGTACTCTGGACTGGCCAACTGTTTTTCTCCCTAGGTGCGTAATATACTATTTCGCAACCTAATTGCATTGCTCTCACTTCGTTTGTTTCACAATTGTGTTTATATTGAAATTATCAGGAAAGGTGAAATTTTATAAGGGATAATATTATTTCAAGAATATTAAAATTTTTTTAAAACTTATTAAAATTTTATATCTTTAATATAACAATGACAACCCTTTCATTTACATAAGTATAAAGTGCGAAAAATTCATATTGCTTTCTCGTAGGAGAATATTTTTATTTTATGTGTATATGATATAAAATTAAATTATTTGATTTATTTAGTTTACATTTAATTTCTATAAAAGCTAACAAAAATCTTCAAATATACCCTTTTTGATATAAACCATATAGGGACGAACATGTAGCAACAGCGTAATAATCGCTATTTTATTTTCTAGAATTTTCATACGATAAACTTAAAACAATATAAGTATGCAGATAAATTCAAATCAATCGTATTTACGTCCCCTTGGTCATTCTAAATTATCGTATACGATAATTATCGGACGATAGATTATTCTTGGCTGTTTTATGATGTTCCCCTTCTCCGCTTCATTTTTTGTATAAATGAAAAAAGTTTATCGGCACCATGTAAACCCTGCTGCGCAGAAGTTTATTTTCGTGTATATGGATTAGATCAATTATAAGTCTGCAACAATATTTTCTGCAAATTTCTAAGATCTTCTAAATTAAAGCTATACTATTTAACTTCAATTTAAAAGGTTGCAGATGTGTTAACGAAGTAAAGCTTTAAATTTGTGATGCAAAATGTATACAAAAATGCTGTGCATTTTGAACGAGTATACTCGGCTTTCTGCGCAGGGGGTTAAGGATGTCAAATCCTTTATAATATAATAACATCTGCATACATGTTATCTTCTCTTAAATCACATACCCTTCTTTTTTCTTCATACAAATACTCGACGAACCGTATCTCATCTCATCACTACAAAAAAAAACCCTAAAAACCACAATCACTCGATAACAATCGCACAAGAAAATACAGCCCATACCAAAAGAGTCCCGAAAAATAATGAAAACGAAGACGAAGAACGCAGAGTCGCTCCTAAATTTTCCCCGTGGCATTTTCTCCTTCGCTGACTCACGTAATAGTCTTCCTTTCTCCGTCTCCCTCTTTCTCTCTCCTTGTTCTCGTGTACGTATAGCTGGGTAAAGCCCGCTTTGTTCTCGCTCATTTTTCGGCCCAGGTAACAAACGCGACGCTGTCGTCTACGAAATTGCGTTTCTCAATTCACGTCGTCGTCGTCGTCGTCGTTTCTTATGCGAGCCGCGACAGTATGAAAAATCGACTGCACCGTTGTCGCTGCTGCTGCTGCTCAATAATGTATACCCAGTGCGTGTGCAATGTGCATATCCGTGGGTTTTTTCCTTTTTCCTCGGTGTACGCTGTGTTTCATTCTGTGCTGGCGCGAGTGAGTGACATTCGCGCGCGATGTAATGCAGAGTGAGGATCTAGCCGAGTCATAAAGTTGGAGAGGGAGTGTTATTTGGTTTGCTTTTATTACAACAACAAATATAAGGAAAATTTTTCGCAGAGAGAAATTTGAAATAAAAACTATTATATACAATGATAAATGTGAGACGTACATTCTTACTTTTCAAGACTTTTTATTACTGATATTTACAATAAATTTTACCGTATTGTACGGAACAATTTGTCTAATAAGAAAAATTTCAATTCATGTGCCTAAACTCTATGATTAAAATTGGCTCGACCACAAGTTATTTTTAAATATCCAGAAATAATTGGGTAAAAAAAAATATTCTATCGTCATGATTTCGACGGGCAGAAATCGAAAATCGATTTTATCATATATACCGATTCTATAATTTATTACAAAAGCTATAGCTTATAAAGTTTCTTTATGATACCACTATCAGAATGACTTCAAGTGTGACACCGTATAATCGCTATGACATCACAAAAGAAACTTAAGACTCAATTTTCAAGATATCGATAAGATTCCAAAGTCTGCAAAGAAAGTACATACTACGATCCATTCAAATACGTTATTATATAAAATTACTTTCCACCCAATCAAGTCTACCCACATCCCACAATAATCCACTCTCCGCAACACCGTCTCCCAAACGTCACACCTCGCCCCTTACAACCCCCACCACCACCTCGGTCCTCAAACAACAACCGCGCATCGTTTGTCTCTCTACACTTCCGACGCGTGGCCGTATCGAATTTAAATGTAAAATTCACCCTTCTCCCATCCGCGTCGTCGCCACGCGCGAATAAAGTGTCGTGTGTCGTCGTCGTCGTCGTCGTCGCTTGCCTCTCTTATATTCCGGTGCCGGAGCTGTGCGCCGGAGCTCGTGTCACCGCGACGTTGTTGCTTATTCGCGTCAGGCCGCGCGAGAGGCAGCCAGCGAGAAAGTAATCAAGTTGTAGTTAAGGTGCAAGGAAGAACACTTTCCGCGCGCCGCGTCTCGTTGGTATTTTTAGACCCTGCGCGAACGAGCGAACGGAAAGGACGAGGATGGGCCAGAAAGAGAGAGAGAGAGAGAGAGAGAGGGACGCTTTATTTTGCGCGAGAGAGGGGTTATTGTTTTGGGGCTGGCTGTGAGGGATTTAGCTTCTCGAAATTTGAATTTCATGCGAATAAAATTGCGTAGCTCTGGAAATTGATGTAAAACAGGTTTATGCTTTTATTGCGACGTTGATAAGTCATTTGGATTTATACGCGATTGTTTTATGAGAATCGTATTATAAATATGGTTGAATTTGGTTGTAAAGTTTGGCATAACTTTCTCTTGTTATACGAGGGGCATAATAAAATACCGTATAACAGAATAATGTAATGCAAAGCTATATACGTAAATTCGACTTTATTTATACAATAAATTATCATATAACATAATCGCATACGAAAATCCAAATGATTTATTAATTATACGATGAAAAATTTATTCACGTTTATTTCGCTACAATCTCATTTTAATAACATTCATTAGCTCTTACAAGCTTATCAAATCTTAAGTAAATTTATACTTCTACCAGAATGGAAAGAAAAGTTATAAAACGCTTAGATTTTCGCTCGATGTAACAGCTAGGGAATATTGCATTAAAACAGGCAGTAAACTGTATTATCACCTGTTAACAATGAGAATTTCATTAAAACTCGATACTAGGCGGCTGGTGGATGGCGAAGGTGATGGTGGGTGACCGCCGCCGCCGCCTGTCTCGGCGCCCAAGCGCAACGAAAAGGTTTTGCGGTTTTTCAGGGCGAGAGCGCTACCCCAACTTTAGACAAGGAAGTAAATTAAAAAGTTATTCCTTTTCGTTAGCGAGATGTCTGTATGGTCCGGGATTGCTTTTGTGTCGGAGCGAGAGGGAAAAGATAAGTGAATTAATAGTAACTTTTCGTGCGACTAATTTTGTTTCTTTTTACAGTAATATTACAGATGACAAATAGAAAAATAGATGAAAATCAAAGATTACAATTAGTTTTTAATTCACTATTAAACAATAATTATCACCTTATACAAAATACAAATGCAATTACGGATGATTAATAGTTTTTATTTCCGAATTAAGTAATACTTAATACCGTATTCAAAATAATTGCAAAAAAAAGTTAGTATCCAACCTGAGCAACATTTTAATATATAATAGAATATTTTAGAAATTTTAGAAATTTTCAAATTTTTTAAATATATCTTTGAAATTAAGGCGGTTCTTGTCGGAATCTGAAGTCAATTGAGTATATATAAAAAATGTTACGAAAATATTGTTTAATATGTGTAAATAATGTTTATCAAATTTATTTATGAATTAGAAGATAGTTTAAAATTTTAATAATACAAAAATTATGTATTTCTTTCGTTATATGAATCATATTTTGACGCAGTCAAGCTTTGATGTGATAAACGTATGCATTTTTGGCGTTTTCGTACTGTTCACTGTCACGGACGAGCGTATGGCTCTCCGTAGTAGTTCCTCATCGCAGAGCAGATGCGAGCAAGACGCGCACTCATGCTCTGCCCGACACTACTTCAGCGTTCTCACGCGCAAAAGTGCAGTGAAAGTGCTTGCACCTTTTGCGCGCGGGACTCAGCGGATACCCGGCGACATTCACGGTGAGAGGTGCTCGGAACGAATAAAGCTGCACTGTACTAAAAGCCCTGTTTCCTTGATTCCTGCGCGCCTCTCTGGCGGCACAGGAGAGTCACGCGAACCATCCGTCACATCGCAATAAATATTTTTTTAATAAGATCTGCGTGGGTCATAAGAAAGTGCAACATTTATCCTATTATATCTTGGGTTCTTAATATCATCAGACGCGTTTCTGTTGAGAAATATTAATATTACTGCTCAGAATTATGCGATTCGGCCCATGTTAAAATGTCAATTTTCAAGCAATTTTTTCACAAAGATTAATTCGTCTATTTGGGCACAGAAAAATCTGGATACATTCTGCAGTAAAGTCTAATGAACAAAAAAAAATTGTTTTTACAATTTTCTGAAGCGCTTGCATATCGACAAGAAGGAGGATATTGGGATCAAAACTGGTTATGATATTTGAAGCCGCGAGAGAAGGCACTAAGTAGGCCTTTGATGACAACAGCGCTAAGAATTGTCCTTGGTAACGATATTCGAAGCCGTGAGCGACTGCTGTTTCAGAGTAGTTCCGATCCTAATAGCGCTTCAAAGTTGTTGTGAAGTTTTACGATTATAACGCTAGCATCCCTTAAAGGTACGCTGACGTCTACAAAAGAACTTTGACATCCTATTTTGTGTAAGTATTATTTTTGGAAACTCGAATTAATCTATTAATCGACTTAGGTTCTCTACCAGTTATACAGATGCTAATCAAAGTCAACATTTTGTTTTTACCTGTAATTAGCAGCGATTAGGCAAACTCCTATTTATACAATGCTTGATTTCTGCCATGTTTTTAGTCATAACAGTTTCTATACCCAGGTCTATTTACTTCCTATTTTCTGGGTATTTATTAATGTTTAGTAAAACATATTCCTAATATTCATTCTTCTATTCATAAAGTAGTTTAGTGAGGATTTTAAGTGCTTAGATTTCTACGAGGAATATGTCAATTCATTCCAGGTCTGACTTCACCCCTATAAATAATTAAATCATCCTCAAATATTTCTAAAACCCAACGAATATTCTTCAAAACATTCCCAAGCATTCCTCAAACATAACGATCATCACTAATAACCAAATTAACCAAATGCGACATAACCACACTTCCGTTCCATCCTAACTCCCCCCCTCCCCTTAATAACCCAAACCAACTCAACCACTACCCACACCACCCCTGCACAAATCAAACATCTCTCCCTCAATACATCCCTAATTCTCCTCTTCACATCCACCACACAATACAGCGCAACCATAAAGTGCCCTCGCACTCGCACACACATACGCCAAATTCCCCGCGCATTATCTCGCCGCGCATAATACGCCAAATCCCGCACGCGCGCGCCCTCAAAATCGCCATTCAATTAGGCATCCGCATCCCGCATCCACTCTCGCCGCTGGGCAAACCTGAAAACGGGCTAATGCGCGAGGCAGATATGCAACGAGAAAAAGAGGAGGGGGGGGGAGAAGAGCACACACGTGCTCGCGTCTGCATTCCGTGACACGCGCGCGGCTATAATACTGAAATAACCACGAGCGAGGTTGTTGCCACCGGCCGTGTATAACGCGACTATGGAGGAGAGAACGAGGGAGAATGGGCGAGAGAGAGAGAGTGGCCAAGATTTTCCTTTACTTGTACCCAAAAGCTCGGTACGGTACGTGAGAGGTTCGCAAGGGAGAATGGCTTTGTAGTAGCGTGTTGGTTGCGCTTGGCGCCATGACTTTCCACTTAGAGAGCCGGAATTTATTGCAGTAATTTGTAGACGTTGTGCAGCGGTTATTTCTCGTATACAGATGTTTGCTAAATGAGAGGGTAATTTTTTTAAAGATTTACCTAGTCTTTTAATATATTTTTGACATACGTGTTCTAGATGTTGTAATAGATTCTAAAAAGGGGACTTTAAGAAAAATCAAACGTTATTATATAGGTCAAAGCATAATATAGTTCAAGAATACATCGTGCACTTATAGAACCCAACAACGAAACAGTATGTCTATAGTTCATACAGCCAACATGAAAATAGTTATGAGTTTCGTCGAGAATTCATTAAATTTTCGATTATATACACAAAGATTTTGAATATAAAATTGAATAGAAAAGCGACACTGTCCAATAACAGAATTTCATCAATTATTTCCATCAAAGACAAATGAAAAAAGACAACCGCCAAATATCAGAGCACTTTCATTCAACCCACAATTCGCCATCAAACTCAAGCGCGACAATGGAAATTCATCAACGTTCGCTTATACACAGCAACGAACGCGCCACGGCCACAAAAGCTCCCGGGCACATCAGAGGACACCGAAGGCACGCGCTCCGCCGAGCTTGCGAGCGACAAGAGGGGATCCTTAACGGGGAAAAGAGCCACGGCTGGATCTCTCAGGCGACGTCGAAGAACCAACGAGATCGGCTCGCCTCCGTAGTCTTGCATTCCAAGCACTTTCGTAACGCTCGGAATACCGAAAAGCAGATTATTCCAGGATTCCGGGCCGCGGGATGACGAGAGCTAAATTTAGGAGGAAGAGCGAGCGAACGGACACAGCGGCAGTGGCAACAGCAGCATCCGATGTATTAAGAAACTCTCTCGACTATACGAGCGACAAATGCCGGGCGCGAGAAGCTGCAGCTGCAGCCGCGGTGCGAAAGCTCGGTGAAAGCTCTCGCGGCTCGCTTGGTTCTTCGACTGATCGGGGATTATCTTCGAATGCTGTTGTAGGGACGGAGGGTTTGGAAGAGGGTGCTAAGTGTTTAATAAGAAATTATGGGATTGCTTGATGATGACTGTAGGGTGATGCTTTTTAAAGGTAAATACAGTAATCGGAAAACGTTTTGTTGTTTAATAGACATTTCTGCAACGACGATCACTTTAAAACTGGGTTCATTTTGGTAAACTAGCAAAGTTTTAAAATATCTTAATACCGGATTGTCGTCGTTAAATCAAATTTTGCACGGATACATTGTGCACACAAAAGGTCGTTAAGAAGAGAGTTCAAGAGATTGCATGTCAGTATTTATCATTGTAATAGTGATAGTTACATAATAAGATATAACAAATGCTAATCATCAATTTTGCAGCTCTCACAAGTAATTTTTTCTAAGTTTTAGAGACTCCAGACTTTATGTAAGTTTTTAAGATGAAAAGAAGAACTACTTTGAAACAAATCCGAATTCTTGAAAATAGTACGCTTCATTTAAGCACCGTGTCAAATATTAGCAAAATGGAGTTAAAATTAATAACGGATCATCTGTTTCAGAGTGATTCAAATTATGCATGCACACGTATATGAGAATTATACTAAATTCATGATAGAAACGTGGAGTAGCCACTTTGCGTCTGAATTAGACTTGCGGCAACTGAGGTGTCCAGCGATTGACATAAAACACGCTAGCGTGCACCAGAGATGCATTAAAAAAAACTCAAGGTACCCTGGTAGAAATCTTATCGTGGCGGCCACATTCGCTATAACGACCTTTATAGGCAAACTAGATAGTACTAGACTATACAAAACTCGATATATCCACACAGATCTACATAGTTTTCTCAATAATAATATGTACATATAAAATCTGTGAGGTTATATTATTTATTGTACAGAACTTTTATTGTAAAAATTAATGTTAAAAAAAGTTTAACATGCAAGTTTTCAATTATAATAATAAGATCTACAGTTCTATTCATACTATTTACATATAAAAGTAGTCAGAAAGCATATCTAACCTAAAAAAAGAAAATTTAGAAATAATGTTCTTTGCATATGAAAAACAATGATCACAAAATAATGTTATCGATTGATTTAGTTGTATCTTGAAAAGTAATAAATAAATAATAATAATATCATATGTACAAACATGTACTTTATGACATGCTTTATTTAAAAACTAAAATGTTAATTTCAGAGCTGCAAATAATTTTGTATCCATATGCGAGTTCTTACAATGTATAAACTTCTCATCCGTGAAAATACTTTCAAATACATGTCTTTACAAACACGTTAGTCGAACACATTTAGACAATAATTTTCTTTATAAGTAACAAATTATTATGTTTTAGCTGACCATATCAATCTTGATATAAATTAATTATAAAATTGGAAATACAAAAATAGAACATATATAATAAATCGTCTAAATAAATCTAACTCATATACATTATGTCTTTTTAAAAATAGAAAATTAAGGGGGCACACCACCTTTAAAATGTGAAACAAAAAAAATGATTAGGAATTTTTATTTTGATATTTATTTTAATAAGGGTTTTTCCCCTGAAAGTATACATAAAAACCTACCCATTTGTATATTTTTACCTTGGTTGGACCTTCTATGCTTTCATGTCAAACCAGACTGTCTTCGAAGACTTTAAGCACTGTCCGTAAGATTCCAAGTCTACGCATGGATGGATTGGGCTCAAAATTTATGGAGATACTCATTATAGTAGTACTTTTCATATGAGCGTAGGGATTTTGATTTGAACGAGTAGAAAATTTTTTACATCTATAAAAGTGATAAAATTATTAAAAAATAAGTGTTATATTGACAATGTTCATATAAAAAAATACTTCTACTCGTTCAAATCAAAATCCCTACGCTCATATGAAAAGTACTACTATAATGAGTATCTCCATAAATTTTTAGCCCAATCCATCCATGCGTAGACTTGGAATCTTACGGACAGTGCTTAAAGTCTTCGAAAACAGTCTGGTTTGTCATGGAGACATAGAAGGTCCAACGAAGGTAAAAAATATACAAATTGGTAGGTTTTTATGTATACATTCAGGGAAAAAACCCTTATTAAAATAAATATCAAAATAAAAATTCCTAATCAATTTTTTTGTTTCACATTTTAAAGGTGGTGTGCCCCCTTAATCAGTTGATAATAAATATGTGTGAAAATATTTTTTCTTACATAAACCATACAGGTTTTGAAGCCAAGCCTGTATTTAGGATGGAACATAATTAAATGTAAGGAAACTAATTTTACATAAACAAAATAAATATATGCATTAATACTTCATATAGTTATTTGGATATTCAGCTTATTTTGATTATTTAATATATATGTGCAACACAATATTGTTATTGAGTTCTTAAATAAAAAAACTCGATGCATCTAAAACTTGATAACCTTACACTTTAGAGGTTATGTATATTTAATTAAATTGGTAGTAGATGAACAATAACATGTAAATACCTTCAAATCAAAATAATACATAATAAGCATAATAGATTATGCTTCTGTTTCTTAAAATATAAACTTTAAGTGGTTGTTATTGTCATAATTTTGCTTATCTAGTTTTAGCGGGGCAAATAGTATGGGAAACTAGAAGAGACGACCATTACACATCTCTATAGTAACTATCTAGTTTGCCCACATAGATCTACACAGTGCGAGATTATTCTACATAGATATGTAAAGTGGACGGGATAAATTTCTACCAGGGTAGTTATCAAAGTTACGGCAGAACTGTGGCAGTTAAGTACAGATGCGTGTGTAATTGAATTGCAGCAGAATTGCGAGAAACTTGCAATCATTGCAATATATGAATATTTGCTTCACTTTAACTACTGCCATTCTATCGCAATTATGTTGCATTTGTGATTCTACAAATTAACTGCTGCAATTTTACTGGATGCCAACATAAAATATATCCATTTAAAAAAAGGATTGCAATCTGCATAATGAACTATACATAGTAAAATACAAAAGCAGACAACCACGCATGCTCTCTCTCTCTCTCTCTCTCTCTCTCTCTCTCTCTCTCTCTCTCTCTCTCTCTCTCTCTCTCTCTCTCTCTCTCTCTCTCATTTTCAACAAATCCATTAGTCAATTACACTCATGATAATAATGCTATCAATCTGCATTAAGGGGGTGTCTAAGACAATTTTTATCCTTTCTACCTTACAAACCCGAGAATTATAAAATATTGGCTTTAATTAAAAGAATAAGTATAATTATGAAAAACTAAGAGGTCATTGCCCTTCGTAATACAATTATCTATCACTGGGCGAAGTTTCAAACAAAAACTTCAAAACCTCTACGAATGGCTTTCGAACGAAATTTGAAGGTTCGAGTCTAGACTAATAGACTAATATAAATTTCGTTCGAATGGCATTCGTAGAGGTTTTGAAGTTTTTGTTTGAAACTTTGCACAGCGGTAGATAATTGTATTATGGAGGGCAATGATGTCTTGGTTTTTCATAATTTAGTTTATTTATTAATTGTAATCAATTGTTAAAGAATTTGAGGTTCGGAATTTCGGCGGGAAATTTGAATGGTTTGACACCCCCTTAACAACATCTCTGACATTACACCATCGTAGAAGTCCATTGCATAACAACCGCAGAACTCGATCGCAACCCCGCATCCAAAGCTCTTACTCTCCAACTCAGTGGTTCACTGAAAGCTCTTGGCTCGCCAACGGTGCACTCCCCAAAACGCAACCAAAATAAAACCAAAACCTTCTCTCGTTCTCTTCACTCTGCTGCACTCGCCGTATCCCAATTACACCGCTCGCGAGCCAAAGCGGAAGCTCCCGAGATCCCAACAGCAGCGGCCGGCATAAACCAGCGGACACTTGGCAGCGCACTGCACCGCAGCAATTATATCCCGATACTCGCCGAGATGCGCGTATATACATCCAAGGGAATGCCACGATCGCACGCGGCGCGGAATGCCCGATCGAACCGCGAGTCTGCACGAGCTATGCATACACACACACACACACGCACGGTCGTCGCGAATTAAGTGCTGCAGAGGGGTTATATCGGTCGATAGTTTCGGCGCGAATTCCCCGCGTACCTTCTGTATATATAAAGCATCACCCGCGAGCGAGCGCTCGATATTGCATTTCTCGTCAAATTGCTTCTCTGGCTGCAGCTGGCTCTGTTGCAGTCGTAGCGGTGCGCGCTTATATCTATCCAGGGCGGTGTTCCTTCGCTACAAAAAATTTTACTTAAAGTTGTTGCATCTGAAAAGTTGATGTTACTTAAAGTAAGCAATGCGAAATTTGCGTTTTACTTATTATAAGAAAACCATTACTGGATATGAGTAAACCTCTACTGATTATAAGCAAACCATTACTGATTATAAGTAATCCATGGCCGACTATAAGAAACTATCTTCTTAATTTCAGTACTAGTGTTTCTTATAAAGAAAATTGTAGAAAAGAGTGTTCTTAAAATAAGAACAACAGTTTCTTAATTTAAAAAATGCATTTCTTAAAAAATAAGTAAGAAATAGTCGTACTGATAGAAATTAGTATACTGTAATTAAGAAACAAATTTACTTAAAATAAGAACAACCGTTGCTTCATTTGAGCAGTCGACAACACGTGACTTTCGGAAACCTCAACCTAACCTTTTTACCGCGATTAGAAGATTTTAGACGCCGCATATAAGAGGAGCGAATTTTACGATATTTTTGACGAAAAATTATATATTATCAATTGTAAATTCGACGACAGCTTCATAGCTATATAGCGTAAATAATACCATTAACATTATCTGCTAAATTTGAGGATACGTACTGGAGTTGATACAATTGAACCTAAAATATCGAAAAAATATGACCATTTCACTAATTATAGTTTCTTTGAATTTGCTAAATTTCTTTATATGACAATATTATGTACAATGTTATTTAACAATTTTTATTAATTTTTGTATAGAAACATATCAAACGAGACTTTATCACTTTATCATAATGCTCTTAAATTAAAAAAAAATAATATAATTAAAGTAAGAAAGCTCTTTACTTAAATAAAGAAAGAAAATTTACTGATTTTAAGAAAAAAATGTTACTTTGTGGACACAAAACAAAAATTACTTAAATTGAGAACAAATACGTCCTGAATTTAAGAAAATATAAATTACTCATTTTCAGAATGAATATTTACTTAATTTAAGAACAAATATGTTCTAAATTTAAGAAAATATTAATTACTTATTTTCAGAATGAAATATAACTTACATTAAGAATAAATATGTTCTGAAATTAAGAAAAGAAATTTTACTTATTTTCAGAAAGGAAATTTACTTAAATTCAGTAAAAAAAGCTTCTTGATTTAAGAAACTTTTGAGGTTACTTAATTTCAGAACCTAGCGTTACTTAAATTTGTTGCATCGCTTTTTCAGTATGGAATCTTTCTGAAAGTAAGTAAAATTTTTTGTCGTGTTCGTCGCTGTGCGCTCTTCGTTTTCTGCACGAGCCGGCGCGGATCGACTTTTCTCTTTATCGCGGAGCGCAAAAGTGCGCCTTCCTGAGGGAATGTATTATGGAGGGGAGGAGGTGTGGAGACGCTTGGGCGTCGGTCGAGGACATGGCTCGCTTTCAGGTCTGTATCGGTGAGGTGGGACGAGTGCGTTTTAGAGGCGGGATATATGGTTTATCGGTATTGTTTCGTATCGGTGATATTGAAAGAGGCAAGAGGCGTTTTTCGTTCTGTACGTACTTATAATTTTCTCTGGAATGGGTGTAATTTTATTAATATTATTATTTACTTCGAAGATGTAGGGTTTTAAAATGGGATTTAAATATTGGGCTAGTTTCTACTGTCGCGACCTTTTTTTCAATATTTGAAGAAAAGTTTAATTTGAATTCGAATAACGAACTCGTCTATTATGCGTCATGGAGGTCATACGTCTTTCTTTCTTCATTTTTCTAATTGACTACGTGATGAACTCGAGATTCTGCAAACTAAATGTACGGGCCAGATCAAAATGGACTATTTTTTATTTCATAATGAGGGAAAAGATCATTTTTGATCGCATAATTGAAGCCGAGAAGAATCGAATAGTGGAAAAAATGTATTGAAAAAATCCCTTAATTAATTACTAAAACTTGAAATAAAAGAGATCTTTGTGATATTCGAAATTAGCATTGGGTGCACATGAAAGCTTGGAACAAAACTATAGTCACAACTTGATTATAATCCTCAAAAAGCATTAGTTTTTATAAATGATTTTTTATTGCCGTCATGAATATATATATATATATATATATATATATATATATATATATATATATATATATATATATATATATATATATATATATATATATATATATATATATATATATATATATATATATATATATATATTAGATTATTTAAAGCTCACTTTTAGACGAATTTTTGGTAATATAAACATTTACGGTATTTTACATTTATACCTACCAGAATGCTTTGAGTATTCTAGAATGCTTTCAGGCTTGGAAAATCGCAATGTTCATATTACTAAAATTTCATCTGCATTGCTATAGAATACTTCCTAGATTGAAACAATAAGTTTGTTTTAAAAATTTATATACAATATTGAGCTTTGAATATAAAGTTTTTATTTAATTTACAGATGCTACAATCTTTTATCAGAAAATTTGTATCTACATAATATTCATAAACACTGACATTCAACATATTTAAGTAATTTCAAGTATCATTTTATTATGTTATTGTATAATAGATTCTATTACAAAATTTCTCACTGCAGGTAGCTATAAACTAGCAGCATCCACCTCTAACCCATAAATACTAAAATACCCATTACACCTTCCCCAAAACAAATTTCCACAACAATGTATACATAAAATCCACGTACAAACTGCAATTCGTCGGTAAACGATGAATCAAAAAGTTCGCGTAAACCGCCTGGCCATCGCGGCCCAAAGCCACCGAGCATTTGCAACGACTTAAAAATTCGAATTACCCGGCTCTAATTTACGGCGCGCGGGGCAACGCGAGCGCGCTCACGAGCTTTTCGAGGTGCAGCGAGGTTCAATTTGTGGAATAAAATTTATACGTAGGAGGGAGGAGAGAAACGGAGGCTATTGCAGTACAGCCGGCAAGTGTAACGAGCGGCAATAACCCGCCTCGAATTATCGTACTATTCATTTGGTGCCCTGCTCCCCCCATCTGCCGCCGTATAGCCGGAGCACGTGTGCGGTGTAAGCGGCGGTTCTATATACCGCGAGATTGCTGATTTAAACTATGAGCGAGAATGGTGGAGAATTATTTTAGCTAATTGTACGTGAGTACGGAGGTGGAGGGTTTTTCTTTGCGAGGGTTGAGGTTCGGTGTAAATAGCGCAAGGGCTTTTGTAGAAGGAAATTTTGTGGAAATGGAGAGTATGGATGAAAGTTGGGTGAGGATAGTTTGGAAGGGCTGTTGAGTTTGTTTAAACACTGACTCGGCAGTTTGGAACTAATTTCCAGCGCGAAACGGAACTTTGTATGAAAAAAAAAATTCTGAAAGAGCTGCAGATTGGAAACTTTTGTGTGCTTTAAAAATACATTTCGCATGCTTTTTTCTACCTACGCAATGTGCAGTTTGAATTTTTTGAAGGAGTAAACGTAAGGTTTCGGCGAAAATGTTTATTTTAGGATTAATTTAATGAGTTACAGTTGTTAAGAACAATTTGTTTGCTATGCTCTCTGTTTCTGAATATTCATATGTACAGATGTCATGAATCCTCATAATATAAAAAAATAATTAACAAGTGTTCGAACCGTAAATATTACAAGAATTGATTGACAAGATATTGTAACAAACAAATTATAAATCCATGTTCTTTCGGTTATTTTCATTTACATAAAAATATTAAATAAAATATAATGCGTATAATAATTTGATTTGCAACTTACTAAATTACATTTATTAGAATTTCAATTAAAAAATACGTAAGTACTTTGTATTATAATAAAGTGAAAAATAATAAATTAAATTAATTTATTATTTAATTAGATTATAAATTATACATTCTCTTTTTTATCAGTTCATTGTTATAATTGAATAAAACATGAAAATAACTAAGTGAAATGGTGAACTGATATAGACTTGTACAACTCTTTCGAAGTTTTTAATATCCATGTATAAAGTATAGAGAAAAGCCAATTCTCGTTGGAAAAACGCGAACGATTGAATTTTACGAGTGGGATCAATCGAAATAAGCTTTATGCGCTTGTTGAACTAAGAAAGAACGAAGCTATTACAGACCCCAAGAGTGTATTCGTTGGAGGAACGAGTTTGAACTCAAGGGGTCGTAATAAAAAGAAAGAGAGAAAGGACGAGGAGCTATGGACGAGGAGAAGAAAAGCGCCTGAGTAAATGTACAGGAAAAGAAAAATCACAAACCCATTAAAGATTTTCTTTTTCGCCGACTATCTTTATATATTTTACGCTATAAATTTATTTTTTTTTTCTTAGCAAGAAATTCTGCAAAAAATATTGTTACATAGTCTAGTAAAGAATTATTTTAGGTTAAAAATGATAAGTATAAATATACAAATAAATAAAATAACATATAAAAAATAAAATATCTTACGATAAAAGCTCAATAAGATTACGTAATAGTCCAGAAAACGAATGTATTTGTCAAAATTAGAATCAATAAAAAAGCGACAAGATCGAATAAAAAAATAATAAAGATCGAAATGAAATCGAATAAAGGAAGGAGAAATAAAAAGAGCGCAAGCACACAAGCGAAGACGATCATGAGAGCTAGGCTACAAAGGCGAGTCTGAAAGAAAACAGAAGGCAAGTTCGACGCCCGTCGTTGAGCAAACAAAGGATCCATTAGATCAACGAAACGAAATTACGAGAGCGCACTGTGTACGCTTAATTGATAAAAATGCGGGTGGAGAGGAGTAGAAGAGAAAATCGAAGAAGGCGCTACGCGAGAGAAGCCGCTTATTACGAGTTATAACCGTTAAGATAAACTTTGGACCATCTTCAGTATTTTATGTACTGATAACAAAGTGTTCGCTTATTTATGTGTAGTTAAAAAGTACTAATGGTGGTAATTAATTATGGTTTAAAAGATAACGATGGCAATTGAAACATGTATTTAAGTGTCGTTAAAACTCCTTTTACTATGGAAATATTTGTAAAACCGTTATAAAATGTTTTATATAATTTACGTATAAAAAGGATAAAATTTGTTCTCATTGTATTATGTGTAAGAAACTAAATAGTTTTCGATAACAAATTTTCACTAAATATGCGGAGGTTATTTTGTAAATATTAAAATGCTGATTATAAAAAAGTCAATTAATTTTTGTTTTTATTTAAAAACAATCAACGTTACCGTTCGTTCAGCATATGGAAATAATGAGTTCATTTTTATGATCCTTTCGCTTACCTGAAACAGAAATAATACATTGATTAAAATTTTATATTTTCAATATATATATGATATAAGCATAATCCTCTATATTTTATAAAACATTATTGGACATAAAATTTTCATGAAAATGTCACTTAAATTTGTATATAAAATTTAAATACACATAAATCAACATAAATAATCATTATGAATTAAGTTGCATTAAAAATCGTAAGTATTTATCATAAATTTATATTTGAATAATATGCATTTCAAAATTCGACGCGTCGATATTTATCTGATACTATATCTGACGATTTATTCCATAAAAATTCCCGAAACGTATATCGTTTACATTATTCATTCAAATGTCACTCTCCCGAACTTTTCAAATCGCCTCCCAAAAAGCGTCAAAAGCCCCGTTCAAAAAATTTCCTCCTTCACACGCACGCTCGTTCCAAAATTTTCCAAACCCAACTCACCGAGCGCGAAATCCAATATACATCCCGCGCGCCACGTTCGACGAAATTTCCACCGCAGCACGCGCGCCTCGATCCGCCAGAAATCAAATTTTCGCCCGCGGAAATTCGACACGTTCGCGCGACCAAAAAAAAAAAGAATGAAAAAATATCCCGCCAGTGATTTCCGGGCTCAAAAGCGGTGTCTTCGTCGGCGCACGTAGGGGAACGTGGGGTGGTATGGGTAGCAGGGTAATATGGGTATCTTTAATATTAGGTATAAAGAATACGCACTGAATAACTGCAATTTTTTAAATAATCTATAAAAGAATAATAAACGTAATTATAACAAAAAAAAGTGATTTTACAAGTTAAATCAAATTCTAGAAAATATGGATTGTTATAGGTCTAACAAAGTCAATTTTGAACGAACTTTGATCGACTAAAAAGATAGTTTTTCAAATATTTGGGCAACTTTTAATGGTTTCATTCAACTAATTGACTCTTTCTCTTTAATTTGCATACTTGTTTTATTTTACTTTCCTTTTATAATTAAATTAATATAGCGTTTTAAAAAATATAGCTTGTGGGGCGGTATGGGCAAAATGACGGGGGCGCTATGGGAATGTGAGGCAAAGTAACAAAAGCAGACGGCAGGTTCTTGCGATGTAAGTGTACAGCAATAAACTTTTTTTAGTATAAGTTAGATGTTGCAATGAAAAGTTATTTAATGTTCCTAATAAATAAGAAAACTACCTATGTGAAAAGACTCATAAATTTAAGTGATCTGATAAATATCGAATATGTATGTTAAAAAATCATTTTTAAATTTTATATTTTAAATAAATGTTGCAAAAGTATTTTCTATGCGTTTAATTAACCTTTGCATGAAATAAAATTAAAAATAAATTATCATCGTTAACCATTTTTAATAATAATAGTATTTACCCACGTACCCTCGTGCAAAACCCATATCACCCCACGCGTGGGGCGGTATGGGTATTTTGAGGTACCATCGTATCATATATTTTTACAAAAAAATGGATTATTTTTTCTGACAAGACCTTAGCGCATTTTGTTCTTGGGTTAATGCTAAACAAAATGAGCTAATATAGAACTGCCAATGCATCATAAATAAAAAAATATATCTAGCTGAAAAATTTGATGCCCATACCACCCCACGTTCCCCTACATATACATATATATAGACCTCATGACCGCGAACTACGCCAGCAAGTCGAGTTATTGATTTTCAAAAAGGGCGGGCTGATGCAAGGATGAGCACACGAGTGCACGCTCGTCGCCTTGCTTCTTCGTTCTTTGTTTTCTTACGGCGATGATGGTGCTCTTGAAAATGCAAACAGACGCGGGCTATCAAGGGCTGGGGAAATAATAGCTTTTTTTTATACTGACGAGGGGAGGCTGTATTCTGCTTTTGATATGTTGTAATAGGGGCGACGGAGGGTAGTAATAGAAGGAGATTTGTGTAATTTGATTTTTTAGGGGGTGTTGTTCTTATTGAAATGAGGTACGTGATTTTTGCAGCTTCGGATGGATGTATTTTTCGTGAAATATAATGTGTTGTAGGTGGTAAGAGCTTTGTAATCAATTTTCCATTAATATTCAAATTTTTATATTGCGAGTGTGGTTGATGCATTATCAGAATTGATTGCTCAAATATTGGCTTGAAATTGTGTTTTTCGGAAAAATGAAATTTCGGAATTAATACATTGTACGCATATTTAATTTATAAAGCATATTTATAAAGCACATATTAATTAAATTAAAGGGAATCGGTAGTAAATATTCTCTTCCAATAACGTTCATTTAATTTCAGACCTCGAGTTATAAAATTATTACTATATTCTACTACGAGTATTTCATTCTAATTTTAACCTTGTACATTGAATAGGCGCCTACGTTTTCTCCCTTATTAATTTTAACCCTTCCTTTTATGAAAAATAACTTCTCACTACAATGTAAAACTTATTGCCGAGAAAGTCTAATATACCCCACGCACAATGCAACACTGAAAAATAAAGTTTCTTCAATTATTCTTTTTTCTTTTATTGCCGACGATATAAACTACTGCAATTCGTTACGTGCAATCTTTTCATGCTTTTACGACCCGCGCCGCCCCCATAAAGCGAGAGTTCCATTAAGTTCCAGTTAAAATTATTCGTAAGAATGATCTCGAGTACATTTTCCCTTCGCGAGAGGGGGGGGGGGTGAGAAAGAACGTCGGGCGCGATAAGGGAGAACGAGAGTGCACAAAGTATATAAGGAGGAGGGCGCGCGAGCGTTAAATAGAAATAGGCGCCCGCGCGTTTCGCCATTATATTATTCGCCTGATATCGCCCTCTCTCTCTCTGCGATTTTATCGCGCGGGCGCGACTGGTTTGATCGTCGCGCTAATGACTCTTACCTTTTACCGCATTATTTACAGCGTTCGGTTATCTCTTGCGGAGAGATATAAAAGTGAATTATTTCTCGCTGCGAGTCATTTGATTGCGGTATTTTTGCGCTACATTTGGCAGAAATGTTTCATGACTCGCTGAAACTGTTTTTAAGGCGATGAAAGATTTGAAAAGTTTCTCTAGATACAATCATAGTACTAACATGCTTGGGAAAATGAATTTACGAAAGAAATGGTTTTTAAATTAAGGTAGAAAATAACTAATGCTCGAACAGGAATCGAAGCTCGGGCAAGAAAAGTTTTTAGATACTTAATATTTTTTGTACTTGATAGATACTGGTATTATAATACAAAACATTTCAGTACTATATTTTAGTATGTTAGACACTGCGTAATATTGTACGCGATTCAATATTCATACACTGAAAAAAAAATTTGTTAAATCTAAGTAAACGTTTCCTTGAATCGTACTAAGAAAAGATTTATTTGATAATAGTAAATATTTAATTATGTTTCGACTGGTATTCATCAATTCAATAAATATTTACTAAATTTAAGAAATATTTACTTTATTTAAGTAAATCTTTTCTTAGTACGATTCAAGGAAACGTTTACTTAGATTTAACAAATTTTTTTTTCAGTGTATATGCTATATTTTGGAAAATTTAAGTACACTATTCAACCCCTTTATAAGCCTTTATAGATTTATGATGCATGTGTTTATTTTGGGAAAGTTTTAGGCACTCGAAAATGGTTTCAAAAAGTAGTAAAACTTATAAAATAATGATAAACTTAATTGTAATACCCTTTTTATTTAAGAAGAAATAGAAGATAAATTAGAATCCTATCCATTTTAAAGAAACAATACCTTTCATATAAATTTGTATTACGAAAGAGAAGTCAATTTTTTGCAACAGAATTACGTATTTATTAATCTACTCTAAAAAATCGACTTCGTTTCCTTATATAAATATATTTAAGGATCGATTGAAAATGTGATATTGCAATAATTGTTAGAAAACATTTTTTACAAGAAAAACAAAGAAATCAATATTATTGTCTCACTAACTTTGCTGATATAGTCACTTTTTCCTAAAAATCTTACCGACGAATGAGAGATACATCAAGTACAATAATTCCTAAAGTCTTTTAAAAAAGTATGATAAATGTATCTTAGCTTCTCATACTTTCCAAAAAAGAAAAACTCGAAAAACAACCTGCATCGATTCAAAAGCCCCACCCAGCACTCGCTCAAAAAGGAAAACAAGAACAACCAGACACAGAACACGGCCTCTCTTTCGAAAAAAAAAAAAGAAGCTAACGCCCACTCGGCAAAACCTCTGCAACGCGCGCGCATCCCTGCGCCAGCTGTGCGGCATATCGCGCGACACTGCACATCAGCCCCGGCACCCGGAAAAACGCCGCGGCCGTGCACAAAGCAACGGTGTCAAGTTTGACGCCTAACGAGCCGGAGCTCGCTCGCTCGGGCCATTAGGAGCAGCGAGCCCGGCAAAAGTGCTGCACTAGCGCGCGTCTTTTTTTTTTCTTCCCTTTTATTATAAACGCGCGATGCACCGGCCAAATGGAAAGAAAGCACGCGGAGGAGGGGGAAACGAGGACGATGCGGAGAGTGTCGCGAAGGTGGAGAAAAGCGACGACGTTTTGTCGTTGCGCTTCTATCGCTTTGGGCGATGATGACGCTGGCGCGGGCTCGAGATTGTAATTGAAGCGTTTATCGCGTCTGGGTGGTATGTAGGTGTATCGGGGGGTGGGTGTATTGCTCGTTATTTTGTAGTGTTTGCAGGTAGTTGTCGTTTTTCTTTTTTCGAAGTTTGTAATTGGTTTTGCGAGCAATGAGTTTGGCATTTTTAGGGAAACGAGAGCAGGAAGTTTGGAAAATTTTTAGTTTAGTTAAAGAAATATGGCGTGTAATGAATTTTGGCTACTACTCGGTGAATTTTAATAACTATTAAAGTTGCCTTTATCGACCTCTCCGAATGACTTTTTAGATAAGAAGAAAATACTTGAATAATAGGACTTTGCTTTGAGGTTTGCAAAGGAATTACATTCTTTTTTTATTCAAAATTATTTTGTCTTCATTATTCTTATTTCAAAATGAGTTAAAATTCACGACTTAACGAAATCAATAAAGGTTTTATTTACTAATGTAACAATTTTATATAGAATCAATAAATTTCATAAAAGCTTCAAAATTAATTAAATAACAGAATAATCAATCAATATCTATATATAAATACATGATTATTAAGTTGGAGGAAAAAAGTGTCATGTTAGTTTGAAGTACTATATATTATGATAGTTGAATCATCAGTATTTAAAATTATAATCTTATTAGATAAAACAGGTAATTACGGAAAGTTTGCATAAATTAATTGGATACGTAATTTGTATACACTCAATATATGCTTCGATTACCATATAAAAATAATATACTGTTTTTAATATATTCATGTTATACAAACAACTATTTTGAATATATTTGTTTTGATTAAATATGACCTTAGGACTAGTAGTGTCATAATTAAATGTATAAATGAAGAGTTTCTTTATAAAGAAACAGTGATGGAATGTCAATGTCAATGTCAAATTATGAATTCAATGTTTAAATGCAAAGTTATGAGCACGTTTTCTAGTGTATAAGCATTATGTCACTCACTGCCTGCCTGTGTAACTGTGAACTATAATTATAAATACATCCCTAATATAATTTCAATATATTTGTATGAGAAATATATATTTATTAAAATTAAGTATTAACTATTATCAGTTAAAATTCTCTAAAACAAATTATCAAACTAGTTATATTGCATGCCTGTGATTGCTTTTAATTATAATTTATTAGAATTCTAGTAAAGTTAGAAGTAACTTTTAGGTTGTAATTAGCTTCAATTTATAAATACAAAAATAATTTATTTTTTAAATTATCCAACAATAAATTACTTTTACTTTTCAAACGTACGGCAGCGGTTACATTATTTACGCATACGCTCGCCTGCTGCCCGTAAATCACAAAGTTATATATTGTAAAACGGCATACAAAAAATACAACTTCGCGTAATAACTTTAAGCCGGTTGTAACATGAATCTTGATTTTGACCTCGATGTTGAATTCACGGCGTTTGGCGTTTAAGTGGAGCCAACTACTCATCGGATAATGGGGACAAGGTTAGACCGGGCGAGTTCTCGGGCAACTGTGTATATGCACGAAATATTCAATGACCAGACACATTGTCGGAGCTTGTAAAAAGTTATTGAGGAAAGAAGACAAGAGCTCGGGGATATTTCGAGACAATTTATGGCCTTATACACAGAAGGGAGGACATAGTTTGAAGTTGTTTTTACATTCTTTCGCGCTGCACCGAACTTCTCTCAGCAGCCATTAAGTTTTTGAAGTTTTCTTATATAAGTAGAAAGATTGCATATTTTACAGCTAAAATTTTATAGGTACTTTGTTTGAATATAAAAAGAAAATAAATGAATGCGCAATGAATATACTTACATTATGCAACATTTACTTAAAAAATATATAAATAAATTTATAAATAACAAAATAGAAGGAAGTATAAGATATTGATAACTATTGTGAATATAAAAGAAGTAATTTACTTCAAAGACATCGTTCTATATTATCACTTGACAGACTCCACTTGACGAAAAGTATTTAGTTCTAGCTGTGTTCCTTCTACTCTGACACTTTATCGATAAGTGACATTGACATTTTCCAGTGTATCGTATCAGGAACAAATACGTTTTTTCTTTTTAGAAAAGACTCTTTTTTTAGAACACTTCAGTGAGCATTTAAAATGAAAGAAGATATCTTATCTCTTTCAAAATATCTAAATATGTATAGATAAGACCTGACTTATCGTTATTGGTGAGACTTTTTATAATATCGAAAATAATATTATA
The DNA here is from genome assembly GCA_949152435.1 of Gastracanthus pulcherrimus. NCBI lineage: Eukaryota > Metazoa > Arthropoda > Insecta > Hymenoptera > Pteromalidae > Gastracanthus > Gastracanthus pulcherrimus. The sequence continues at coordinate 164,618,719 of OX424575.1, read as the reverse complement.
TAGTATGAAAAATATTCACCTGGGACTTGCACTAATATACAAATTAAAGATATTCTTTTACATTCAGACTGTTTTGTTGTTTTAGATAGGTAAGCTATTACAATTAAATAATAATTCATTTGGATCATTCAAAATAATACTGGAACAAGTTTATATATGAACATTTTTGCAAACTCTAATAATCACTTTAACATTCATAATATATTAAATACTAATTTAAATAATTTTAATGGATTGTAAATAAATTAATTTTATAGCAAATTTATATCCATGACAATAATTAATTTAATCTAATTATTATGCGATGTCCTTAAATCAGAAATAATCACGATTGTTTGCAAAATTTGTTCAATTATATAGCTCTGAGCGGTCTATTTATAATGAAAAACGCATCACCGAGCAATCCCATAAAACCAATTTCAATATCATGCAAATCAACAAGAAAAAAAACCAACCACACAACAGCGAAATACCGAGCGAAATCCGCAACATCCCTGGCACTTTCCCTCTCCGCCTCTCGCATTTTCCTCGCACACATGTTAACGATTGACAAAAACGCGCGCGCTTCGAAACATGTGCGCCTCGTGCAGTGCAACATGCGCATCTCGGGTCGCGTGTCTCGGCTGACGGACCCTCGAAAAGTGCACAGCAGCGCGCAGTGCGTGGCGTACAACTCGAAAACGGCAGAAACAAGGCACTTTCTCTCTCTCTCTCTATCTCGCGCCACCAAAAAGCGGCTCCCTCGCTTTACTTCTTTCCGTAAATAAAATTCTATTTCCGTGAACTATGCGCGTGTATATCACCTTATTCCGCTAGACATGCCTACATGCGGACGAATCATTAGGCGTGACGTTTCTCCCTCTTTTCCTTTCCTTAACGCCTCTCGTTGTTCGTGTACAATCGAGCGTTGGCATTTTTTGCCCCGTACGTGCACGCGCATATGCGGATGCGTGAGTATGAAGTTGAGTCGCGAGCGATACGGCGGGTTGCCTTTTTTTCTTTTGAAGAGCTAGAGGAGTATATTTGGGCGGCGATAATTTTACTGGGATCTTCGCTTTTCAGCGCGGGGATTCGTTTGTAGGGGGAGACTGTAGTTTTTTATGGAGGTTTTTTAGTGGGTCGTAGTGGAGTTTGAGCGGCGGGCTTGAAAAAATTGTGCAGTCAGAAGTGTGTCAGAAAATATGTGTTAGAAATACATTGCAAGGCATCTTTTGTATTAACGCGGAATTTTATGATAAAAATAAAATAGTAAAAATAAAATAGTTGGAAATTGCCATGTTTGCAAGAAGTATTTTATATTTCTTTTTGTGAATATTTATAAGTTTGACATATTTTTAAAAGACTTTGGTTATTTCAAGATAAATGACGATGACGTGTTTTATTTGCCATATTGAGAAGATACGACGATTATAACTCGCCTTATGCGTCAAACACGTGAAAAAATAAGTTGAGCAAACAAAGTTTAAAGCGCAAAAAAGGTCGTCAGATTGTATCGACGAATTAACGTTAAAAGGAGTTAAAATTTAAATATTCTCGGTAACAAGGCGACAAAAGGGAACAAAAACTAGCGGCTGATAGCGTATATAACTTTGGTTGTACGCGAAAACCTTTTACCCGAGTTAATTAAGCTCTTGCTCAAGCCGGGTACCCTCGAGAAACAAGAAATGTCGGTTTGGCTTTCGCTGCATTTTGCCGTGAAAACCATGTTCAACTTTATTAATTAAAAAAAGAAGGAGAGCATTGTCGGTAATTATACTAACGAGCGCTATTCTCAAATAATAACCAACTTTTGTAATAATGAAATCTTGCAGGAAGAAGTTATAGTGTTTAAAACATTGTGGATAATGTACTGTCATAATATTGACATAATATTGAATTAAATTAAAATTGGATATCAAGGCATCTTTTACTTTAGAAATATATCTGAGACATATTTTCATTTACCTACATTCTTTTACATCAATTTACAAGCATTAATTTAAAAGAGCTTAATCATCTACAGGTTATAAAAAAGCTTTATTATATTTTAGTAAATACTATAATGAAAAATATTAATAGAAAAAAACTTATTGAAACCAAAGTGTTACGATAAAATTTAGAAACCAAAGAAGTTTGGCTTTGAGAAGCTATATACATCAAATTTCTTTTTCACCATACCCTGGCCGAAAGTACCACATTTCTTCCCGGCTCCGAAACTGAAATATGTCGTTTTCGTCCCGAGTATGGTGAAAAATAGTATACGCACCACGGGAGAAAAAATGGCTACCCCATAGCACGTGTTTACCACCCTCGCCTTCGAATCGGGTGGCAATTTACACGTGCTATGGACTAGCCAATACTTTTCCTCTCTAGATGCGTAATATACTATTTTAATTCCCGGATTAGTAACACAAGTTTCTGCATTTTGAACAAAATAAGACTTCATAAATTTAAATTCGATCATCTCTCAAAAACTGAAGTGTATTTTAATGTAACAATAAACCCTTTATCAAATATTATTCAAGGTTCACATAGCCATAAATGTCTATATTTTATCAAATTTAATAAAACCTAAATGTAATGCAAAGGTCATTAGCTTCCCATATAATCAAACAAGTTACCCGCGTACGTCATCACGTGAGATTGAAATATTAATAAAGCCCAGACTTTCTATCCATCCCTCCCGATGATAACATCGAGAACCTCGCAATTCGTAAAAATAGAACGGCCGAGACACGCCACTTCTGGCCGAGTGTAACGCAGAAAATCCATAAATTTCCGGGATAGAAAGAGTGACGCGAGTCACTTAGGGAAAAAAGTCAAACTATTAATCTTCTTTACACAGGCCGCCGCGGGCGCAGCCGAAGCCCATAGCCTTGGGAGCTGGCGCGAATCAACAATGGGATGGAAAAGGCGGAAAGAGCCCGAAGAGAGAGAGAGAGAGAGAAAGTGCCCCCTGATAAGGGACTGCTCGCAACAATTTTATCACGCGTCATTAGATTATCGTTTAGTTCGCCGCTGCTGCGTGTATGGGAAAAGCGGCCTGTGTACGGTCGATTTATACGAAAGAGTCGGGATTGCCGTTCGCCTAATGCGCGGAAGGAACGAAATAATTGAGAGCTTGATGAGGATTACGTTCAGCGAGGTTTTGTATTGATTTCGAGAGCAGTAACGAGTATTGCGTAACCAATAAAAATCATGGTAGGTTTTTTGTACATTTTTCAAATGATGCTAGTTTCTGTATTTTCAACGCACGAAATAAAATATTTCTCTTGATAAGATGAACAGTTAAGAAGTTGTCAGCTCACCATCTCTTTTAACGATTATTATTTATAAATAAAATATTATCGTACTTTACATATAAGGAAGTAAATATGGTGTGATAAATATCATTGCTGAAGTTTGTATATATTATGCGTATTGAAATGTTCAAGAATATAACAGTTTTATAAATAGAATAATAATTTTAGATTAGTTGCATTCTACGAAAAATATAATTATACACTTGACATCGCATGCGGTTAAATCGTTTTTCAACACGCTGAATCACAGCCCATGAATCATGCAATTTGTGATTTTTCAATTCGTTTTGAGCAAAGTGCAAAACTAAAATTATCTTGGTCGAGAAGTCAGATTATTTATTCATGCGTGTGTTCATGAATTTAAGTTCAACTAACATTTTCTGATAAACTTCGAAGTACAGAAACGCGCCACTTGAGAAGTTAGAATATTCCCACGAGTGCTGAGATGCAAGCAATGCAGATCGTGGGAAACTATTAAAGAGTTAAATCTTGAAACTGTGCAGGCTATTCAAAAGGAATTCTTAAAATGCATTTAAAAATTCTGTATGTATGTCCTTTATTTTGAAATTGTTTACATTTTATATCATTTTATTGAAATATATTATACTTCATATTTGCGAGGGTAAATATATTATTAAAATTATTAAGAAAAATGATTTAGATGTAGCCAGGAATTAAAATAATAGATTTAGTACATTTAAATTAAATGATATTTTAACTAACGAATAGAAGGATTAATTTTGTTTCCTCTTAAAAAGTATGTTGACCTTATATCCGTCATTTTGTAATATTCTCCTTTAAATATTATAACTACTATTCAAATATTGAAATTCTAAATAAAAGTCAAATATAAGTGAAGAAAGTACAGTAGTAAGAGTCTACATTTTATATTAGTCATAAAATTATATTTTTATACAAAAAATAAATGTATAATATTTTTAAGTCAGAAACGAAGTTTCAAGAAAATCATAAAACTAGCATTTAACATACATAAAGTAATATAATTATTATTAATACTAAAAATGTACCTAAAAAGAAAAACAAGTTATAAACTATTTAGAAGCACGAATTAAAATTACCAGTGCGAAACTGTCTTAAAAAGAATAAAAACAATTGACCTTAGCCCAAATAAGTAATCCATATCACTCGTTCTTCAAAACCAAACATCCTTTTCAAAACCGTACCAAGAAATCCGCATAAAAACCTCAACCTACATAAAAATTTCCCCAGAAGGAAATCCCTCTCCGAACCCTCATAACCACCTCTCCTCAGTAGTTCAAGTTCGCATTCGCATCCTACATCCGCGACATAATCCAACGACACGTCCTATCCGCAGCATGTCTCTCGACTCTCCGTCGCGAATGACGCATCGACTATCCCGTCATACCAGGCATATTTGCATTACACCCACAACCCGCGCACGTACTCGAGGAAAGAAAAAGAAGAAGAAGAAGAAGAAGAAGAAGAAGAAGAAGAAGCCCAGCGGAGCACGTACGAGCGTCGCCGTGACGCCAATGGGTCCTCGCTTTTCTCCTCCTCCTCCTCCTCCTCCCTTCGCACATCGAGCTCGGACCTAATTGACTCTCCGCTCCAGCAGCAGCGTATGGTAATGCAGCAGCGGCAGCAGCAGCGACTTATTAGTATGAAGCGCGTTTTACGCCGGGCGCGAGCTGACTGCCGATTCGCCTTGTCTTATGCGCGCGGGCATAACAACGGACGTCTTTTATAACTGCGTATATAGAGGATTTTAACGGCCCGTGCTGTGTGCAGCGCTATATAAGCCGGCGGCAATATGTAGGCTATGAAAAATCGAGCTGTTGCCGCCGCGCTGCCGGTTCCCTCGCGTCTGTTATAAACTGGCGCCCGAACAGGGACGCTATAAAATTGCTTTGCGCGCGCGGGGATATATTGAATATGACTTTGTTGCAGCGGACGGCGATTTTTATGGCGACGGATAGAGAGCGCTGGCGCTGTACGCTTCTTTTGCGCTTTATTAATTTTGTTTTATGGTATGATGGTGTCATAGTTAGTATGGGGGAGGGGAGAGAGTCTCCTCGAGACTTGAGGTCAGAGTTTAAAATTGAGAAGTTTCAGAACTTGCGTTTTATTGCTACTTTCAACGAGAATTGTTATGGATAATTTATTTCATTTTAGTATCTCTACATAATTAACTAAAATATTACAAAACAGTATTATATTTGTTCATTTTAAATATCAATATTGTACTGTACTAAATGAGATTAATACAGAAATGGAAATTCGTGCATTAATTTGAATGCTCATTTAGAGATTAATTATAATGTTTTGTTTAATTAAGAATATTGAATAACTTTGATGTGAGGCTTTTGTGCATTTATTGAAGGTAATGTAAAATTTAACGTATTATTTTACGTATTGTTACGCCATTATATCAATAGCATAAATTTACCATTGAGTTTATTTATTATATAAAATGTGAATTGCATTATACACTGATAGTAAAAGCATATTACAGGAATAAACGTTTAATTTAATTTGCCATTATTAGTACAGTATTGTTAACTTATAGCATTGGAATAGAACAGAAAATTTTTATGAAAATGTGGCTAGAAGGTTCATATCTCATGTTATTGCTTGTAAAGAAAATTGTTATGGATGTTTTCATAGGTGTTTGACATTATAGTTAGTTCAAACGTTGAATAATTATAGTGTAAATTTACAAAATGGTTAACATTATCAGAATATTAAAAAGTGTCATTACTCTTCATTATGACGTTACTGTTTAGTATATTTTAAATATATCCGTGACAAAAGAGGCAAACAATACTATGCTAATTGTGCTAGTCAATACCTAACAACTTTTGAACAATTATATATTATCTTTAGCAAGATATCTTGAATACAAGGCTATTAATAATGTTTGGTGATGCCTTTTCTACACCAGAGTATTGTCATAGTCTCTGATTAATTTTTAACATGAAATAATTTTAATATCGATGATTTTATCGGAAAATAACCTGTACTATTAAATAAAGAATATTTTTCTACATTTTTTCATATCAAATATATTATTTTTATATCTTTTGGATAAATGTTATTCGCTTTTGAAAGTTAATCAGAGCCGATGGCAATTTTTAAATATATAAAAGAATTAACGTTCATGTTTTTTCATTTCTAGATGTTCATAACTAGATTAGGAGCTGTTCTATTGAAGTTAATGGAGTTTCACCAACACCAAATAAATGTTCCATTCATAGATTAGAAGTAAAAACGGTTATGAAATGACTTACTTCTTAGTTGAGATAAATGATCTTATTTTCTGGAGCAAACCAGATACTAAATTAGACAACAAACATGTTATTTTCAAACATATTCAAGCACTCGTCTATGAGAACTGCGTTATTTGTATACAGTGAACAAAGCAATGCTCATCTATTATAGATCTATAACAAACTAATCAAAGAAACAATATTTAAGTAATAACTATGCAGAAAACATGTAAACATACATAAATTAATAAATAAATAAATAATGAATAACAGATATGAACAACATTTAAAACATAGAATTATGAAATTAATTAAATTCTTAAAAATTGATTACAAACAGTTATCAAACCGACAGAATCTTTTTTTAAAATATTGATATAAATCAGATCAATTAAATATAGCTTGATTAAAAACAGCATCTTAACTTATGGAAGAGCCCATTAATAGCATAATAATTACAAAGAATGAATCAATTAGCTATCTAATCCAGTATCATCAAACAGCCCTCAAACACACAAACACACACAATCTCACTAATTCTCTCGCAAATTAGGTGCTCGATCAAACCACTCATCCCACACTCCAAAGTTCACGCACGTGCCTCCATACTCGATACGAACCCATAATCCCACCAACGACTAGACAACGCACTCGAAAAAAACTTCTTTTTTTAATCTTATTGGCGCCTAATATACGCGATCTCGCGCGTCCTTCGGACCGGTTTCTTCTCTCTCTCTCTCTCTCTCTCTCTCTCTCTCTCGATTGCCGGTCCGAGCGCGCGAGCCCACTTCACTTGCACTTGCCGCGCGGAGTCTGATCTCATCCGGGAATTCCTTTCGCGGTCAGGTCATCGCTTTACAATACATACGGCGAATATATATGTTTTTTAATACTTTTTCGAGCGGTTCGAGGACTTTCTATTTTTAGACCGGAGCGGTGTGCTGCAACAACGTATAGGTGAGCGGATTGTGGATGATTCTTGTTTGCAAACGGGAATTTGCATTTTCATTTATTTGTTTGGTGATAAAAGTGCGGCGTGTGCTTCTCGTGCGTTTTTATGGACGAGACCGGGAGACGTTTGAGAGTGAAAAATTAATGGAAGCTGTGGTATTGTAATGTTTATTTATAGGGTTGAATCATGCTTTTTTGAATTAAAGGCAAGAAGCAAGAAGGTATTTATAAATGATAATAGTAAATTGTATGACTCAAAGTGATAATATTATTTTTACAAATAGAAAATCTGAAACTCTATTAATAAGAATAAATTTAAATTAGCTACAATAATGATTCATACGGAGTGACTACCGTACACGAAAACTTGAACCCTGGCTATTTTAAGACTTTTGGGAATGCAATTTATAAAGATTAAGCTTAATCCTGTAAATGAGACCAAAATACTATGGGTTATAATTTAAGGGAGTACTACCGTTAGGTAGCTAGTCAAAATAAGTTCACTTTTTATTTCTTGTATATACGCGAGATATACTTAAGGAGGTTCATCTGGTTAAGGAATTAATGAATAGATTTTAATGAAATGTGGTATACCGATAGATATAGTTCTCAAAATGATTCAGTTAAATTTGCGGAAGAATACCTAAGAAGCGAGATATTAATATTTTTATTTTGAAACATTTAGCGTGGAGTCTTATGAGAAACTGCATTTTTGATATTTTCATTTACATATTTCAAAAAACTAGACGAAGAATTTTTCTTGAAAATTTTTGTGTTATAAGATAAATATTAGAAAAACATTTATTGAGCTTAAAAATATGTATTTATACAAAAGCTTAAATGAAATATACTTCGCAAACAAAAAAATTAAAAATAGCACATTTATTTTGACTAGCTATGTACCAGATGAACCTCCTTAATAACAGAAGTTGCATTAATCTTACGCCAAATAATGATTATACATTCTCATTAAGCAATTCTATTTATCGTAATTATCAATAAAAAGTTTCACATTGAAGCTGATTTGATTCATTTTTCGAGGTTAATTCTACCTTTTTTTATTACTACGCTCATATGCTCCAAATCCTTATTTACAAGCACTCAAATTATGCTTTAGTTCTTTAACAAATAAACTGCCGAATTTGAGCGAATTCTAAACCGTGAGTATTATACAATCAAGAGTTAAAGAGAAAGATGTACTATTTATGAGAATTGAAATATAATACTTATAACTTTTTTCTTACGCTCCAAAAGTTCACCAAAATTTAACTCAGTCATTTTTTAACTAAAATCTACTCGTACGCTAAATTTCAGATTTTTCTGAATCGTCAATCTCCTACCTTAAGAAAGAATGATTTAAAAACTATTATAATATAAGTAATATTCACAAATTATGATATTTCTTTACTTATTTAAAAAGTTAAAATTACATAGTGTCCTTACTTCTTATAAAGCAATCCATACATAATTAACTGATTCAAACTTCTTTTATGCTTTAATCTTAAAAATTTATGCATTTTTTAAAATATTTTTAGCGAAGAAATTACTTTGAGAACATTAAAATAAAATTAATTATGCAGTTGCAAATTACACAATTTATTACCTATTATTTATTATTTAGAAGTATTAATATTATAACTTAAATATATATCAAATGATAATGAGTATTCCAAGAATATTCAGAAAATATGGCTCGAGCGCTGTCTACCTTAAATGTCAGAAATGTCTCTTACAGCAACCTTTGTTCAACGATACATAAAAGGAAAAAATATATTACTCGTCTACAAAGGTGGTGTTGGAGACATTTCTGACATAAATAAATCTCATCAAAACTTAATGTAAAAAAAATACAGTACTCGCAAAAAAGAATCAGTCCTGCCCATGTACGCGCAAAAGAAAAGCAACGCTGACGTATTTCAACAAGAATTTCCGAAATTATCTCTCAAGCAATACACCAACGTTCAAACGAATCAGTCACGCTTTTAAACCATTTTATCTCTCTCTCTTTCGCACACATGTAATACGTGCATTGTGCGAATGTCACAGGCGCGCTATCGCGCCGCTGCTTTTGATGCGCGATAAGGTTATTGATTTACACGAGCCGCCTACAAGTCGCGACGAAATGTTAAATGTAAATGAATATCGTTCATCCGCAGTTTCTTGCTCCCCGCGTATTATCGAAGTTCTGGGAAGTGCAGCAGCAGCACCACCAGCAGCGAGGGCGTAATTTCGCGTACTTGCGCTTCGTGATGCGATTCTTAGCCCGTTACGCGGTTGCATAGCGTACGTGTATATATGTATGTACTTCGTTAGCGCTATATTGTACGTAGGAAGTAGACGGGAGATCCAGTTTTCCAGCTGTTTTCACGGTCGACACTTCGATGCGATTTATTATCTTTTTTGTTTGTCATTGTTAGACTGATTGCGAGTATTACGTCGCGAGGTGATTGTATAATAAAGTGTGATTGGGTGATTGAGAGATTACGGAGTTTCTTGAAGTTTTTATTTTCATCGCAGTACCGAAGCGTAGAAGTTTATTTAAAATTATTATATTTTAGGTTAGGTTTATGAGTGAATTCAAAGATTTTTCTTTAAATGTATATATTTTATGACTAATACACTTACACATGAGAGAAAGTTAAATTAATTATATTATACATTTAATATATTATTATTATTATTTGTCAAGTATTTCCTTGAATAATTTGAAGTTTGTTGTAAGCTGTGTTGGATATTAACATCAACTGGTTTTGGCCAAATGCTGCTGACTCTATAAACTTCTTTATCGTTTTACAATTCGTTACTGGCTATTTATAAACTTGCCGATGATGATTAATATAACAGAAAGTTCTTTATGTATAAAATAATTTATAATATGGTAAAAAGATTCAAATTTTTTACGGTTTCAGAAATAAATTTTGAAATAATTAAATATTTAGAATAATATTCATACATCTATAAAAATGTAATTATCAGTGATTGATTTTAACACTTTGGAACCAATTAAGGATCACTGGAGTATCTAACTTTCAGCAACGATGACAACTGTAAAGATTGACATTAAACCCTGCATTCTATATAGCTTGAAAAAATTAGTGTTCATAAGCGACACGATTCAATTCAAACCATATGACGATTCTTTTTTCTTTACGCCCCAGCACTGCCCCGACACCTAAACTGCAGCTGAGTCATCAAATGCTTAAAACGCTTAATCAATGACAGCTATGCAGGTTGAATTAAAGTCGTTAAATCAACGACATCGCACACGCAGGAAGCATCATCATCGCCTCATGCACACACCGATCATGCAAAATAAAAAATTCTCAATTCACCTTTCCGGCAATGTCTAGGCAGTGGCGGCTTCTCCAAATTTACTATTTTCACCAATACTGGTGCAGCAGACCGGTAGAAATTCAAACTCCCGCTCTGTCTCCTCACTTCACTGACATCTCAATCCTCTCAAGATCGAAGTCCACCACCGCACCGGAATTTGTCTCAAATCTCTCTGTCCACACTATATATATACTATCAAACCTTCACCGCAATTCTCTCTCAAAAATCCAATCCTCCTTTACACACTATCCCCTCAAAACTTTAAGTCCGAGCCTTCACCTTCGATTTATCCTCAAATATCCAATCTGTCTCCTCCGCGCACCGTCCCCAGGGGAAAATAAAACGATCGCCTCGAACAACGCTGATATTCTCGAATACACAGCGTGCGCACGAAATCACAAGTGATACAAGCGGCGGAGCAGCGGCGGCAGCAGAAGCGTCCGGTGCGCGTGGTGTTCGCGCATCGACTGCCTAACGAACTTGACGCGGCTCTCCGGCTTCGCACTCCCCCGTGCGCGCTTCCTCCTCCTCAGCGCCGCCTATTCTCGGCGCGCGCGCGCGCGCGCTGCCGCCACCGCTCGGGTGTAGGTATATGTATATTTTGTACGCTTGGCTGTTCTGCGATCGGGTGATACCGTCACGGACCCAGTTCCTGATCAATTGGTTACATTTATTACTATTTTGACTTTAATGTATACAAAATTTGTTTTAAAAAAATAATTGGTAATAGTAAACTATTTCGTAGTAATATAAAAGAACTTTAAAAGTTACTAGTGAAATTACATTTTTAAGATAAAAAATGTTAAAGTTGGACGTTTGTTGGCAACGTCATGATTGACACCATCTTACTGCAGTTGACTACAAGTGAGCATGCAAAGAAATGTACATCATTTCTATAAAATTTTGTAATAGATTGTAGAAAAACTTATGTAATTAAGTTATTCAACAGTTTATTCGTATAAATCACTTAAAACATTCATATAAAATATTATTGATATTTCTAAATACGTGTGATTAGAAATAGGGTCCAAATTCTTATCGTTTGTCCAATTCCTGATCAGTATTAATAACATGTTTTATGTGTGTTTAAAAATCTTAAAATACACAAATATTTGTAATAACAATTCTATAAGTAGTTTTAATCCATGCGTAAATAATTTATCATGCAAAAGTCGCAGAAAACGTGATAATAAATCACAACACTATGTGCATTTTATAGGTTATAATATATGCTCGCACGTGAGTCTATATCGTGCAGTTGCCAGAGTACAAATAACCGAACACTTTTACCTAGCCTAAGTTTCACATTTATAATCACACAACCAAAAAATGTTATATTTTAGCATATCTACTGTATTAGTATTGCTTAATAAGTTTTTGTTTATCATATAAAATACTTATGCGTCAATAATATATGTGATCAGGAATTGCTCCCACTGCTTTTTTTCTTTGAGGCTTTATATTTAACTTAATTTTGATTATTTATGTGTTTTTTCAATTTTATATTAAAGATTAACAGTTATATTTGTTATTAGAAATTTAGTTTTCCATGAATACCTCATCTTTACGCTTTGACACAGCAAATAGCGTAACGACGTGCCTTAACTGATCAGGAACTGGGTCCTTGACGGTATATGTTGTACGCTTGGTTGTTCTGCGCTCGGGTGATATATTCGGGGACACGTATACACGCGAGGTGGTGGTGGTTTTGTTGTACGGTGTGAGTTTTTGTATTTCGTGAATGGGATTGGCTGATTAGGAGAGAGATATGGGGTGGTCCGGGAATTGTGCCTGGATTCAGGTGAATGGATTAGTTGAGCGTAGGTAAGATTGATTGAATGTTGTACCGGGAAGCGATTTTTTCGGGTGGATATTAATATGATTGCTTGTTGGAGAAGCTCTGTTGGTGGTGGAATTAGGAGGTAAATTTTGACAAAAGTTGGGATAGATAAAGTAGAAAATAAAAAAATTAATATATTTCGTATTCGAAAAATGTTTTTTGAGATCATTTTGGGGTGGCTACATCGATACGAAATAGTACATTTCGACACTGTTGGGTACGTTGGCTTTTTAGCGCAGGAGACGTTTTTCGCACGAGCGAAGCGTGTGAGAAAAATCACATGCGCTAAAAAACAACGTACCCAACAGTGTCGAACATTATTTTTTTATACAGTGGGTATGAAATTGCAACTTTAAGAATTTATGAAATGCGTAAAGTGCAATTTTACGCATACTGTGTCGAAAGAATACATTTTAGCAACTTTAGGTCTAAATAAATAGCTGCTAAAATTATATAATACAAAAAACGACAACGGGATTATGATTTTTTCTATATTTCCTACTATGTTTAATTATTACTCAGAAAATTACAAATTTTGGGAACTACGGTAATTTTCACCAGAAAATTCTCTGTATAGTTAAATTTTCAAGAGGTCAAATAATTAGAGAATTGAGTATTTAAAGATTTTATTTATGACATTTCTAATAGTTATTGATATAACTCTCTTAAACTGAAGTAACGTTTCGTTTGCTTGCTTTTAATTCATTCGTTCTAATTTTCTATATAATATTATACAGGGTAGATGCACCACGGGCGTATTCCATTATTATCGCGTGAAACATTTTAGCGTCCCGAAATATCTTTCTGTCTCTTTCCAACACATTGTGCCCCCTATTCGAAATTCACGCGCGCTACAATTGCGAGAATAACGGAATACGCCCCAGTAGTCGACCACTCTCTAGTAGTCGGCCACCTTCGGATTTACATTCAAATAAATAAGTATACATGCTACATAATGAATAAAATGAAGTTCTATATTATTCTTTGATATCTCTATTTTTATATCTTCTGCAAACACCTGCTTGATATCATCTAAAAATAACGTACTTGCATTAAAGAGTAAACCACTCGCGAGTTTGTTTGCACCACCATTTGTTTTCGTCATGAAACTTGCAGGGTTTTTTTATTATTGATTCAAAATAGTATTAACGTATATTAGATACATCAAAGTTTTATTATACATGTATGAAATGTGTAAAAGTATACGCTAATTTTCTTATTTAATAGTGGTCGATAACTAGATCTCGCATTTCGTAAAATCTCTTACAGTTGTCGACCACAAGGTCGAGTACTGAAATTCATAACATTGACCATATATATGAGTCAGTAGTCAACCAGGCCGTAAAACTGCAATATAAGCTTAAACGCAATAAACATTGTTATGTATTATACATACAAAAAGTGGTATAACCAATTTCAAAACTTTAAAAACTAATTCACGATATTAAAAATATATGAATATTTATTCACTATTGTCGTAATAAATGATATTATTTTCATTTTTGTGTATTTGAAATTCTCGCACTAAAATGTGTACATAAAAAAAGGATATTATTTTCAATACATTTTCTTTATTTTTTCCATTATAATTCCCATTACCGTATTTAAATCACGTAATAATTTCATTGTTACAAAAAAAGATCGCGGCTTTACCTCAATACAATATTAACACATGCGAAATCATATTTTCGTAAAATGATCACCTACGTTTGAAAAGTTATGAATAACTTACTATTCTATCAATAATTTGCACATCTTGTACTCATTTATATCATTTTGTATATTATATTGCACTTAAAACATAATTTATTTGGGGGTCGACTACTAGAACTCAAGCGACCGACTATTAGATTTTAGTAGTCGAGTAATAGATATTTTGAATTGTTTTTTTCTAATATTAATTTCTCTTTTATAGTAAGTTATTTATCAAATGAAAAAAAAATATATTTCTCGATGAAAATTAGATATATTTTCCCTTTTCAATTAATTTCCCTTATTAGTTGTACCAGTTGAAAATTCGATTTTCTACCCTATTTAATTTTTTCTCGTACAAACAAAATAAAGAATAAACCCTATCATATAAACTAAAGTTTTTATCAAATTGGTCTTCTACAATTAATACATTTTTCTTCAATAAAATATTAAATAAAGAAACAGTTTAATTTGAACACGTTATTCAATTAGCCAAGAAATTAATGCGCATATAAAGCACGTAACAAAATTCGAAATTTAATACAGCATGGAATTAAACATATTTTTAATTATTTCTACGATAATTAACAATCTGAAAAACATTTATTATTTGAAAAACAATGAATATTGTACACAATAAATTAAAATTTGTACAACCTTCATTATTTTGTTATTTACATGTTTCTTTAAAATTCAATACTGCTTTTATTTTTTTCCAATATCTCGTGTAAAGTTACTAAAAATAGAATGATGTATATTTTTCGATATTTAAAATATATATTTTAATTTAAACATCGAAACGAGATTAATGTAAAAGGAAATTCGTGTAACCAGTATTGTCATGGAGTGATTAATAATGTACTGTTTAATTAACAACATTGAATAACTTTGACGTGACGCTTTTGTGCATTTATCTTCCAGCAATTTCAAATTTAACGTATTTACGCGTATTTCTACTCCATTACGCCAACAGCATATAATTCAGTATTTAGTTTGCTCAAATTTCAATTACATATTGTTTCTGAATACTAAAAGCATATTTTAGAAATAAACATTAAATTCAATATGCCGCTGGTATTATAGAATATATCAACTTATAACAGAATCGGTACACAATAAGAAACAATTTTTTTAATTTTCTACATACTTCTTCAATATACGTAAAGAATTCTGTTCTATAAGAAATCTTATATAGTATAAGTATCGTATATATTTCATGCCATTCCAATTTCTCTGAATGGCGAATCGACGCTTCTTACGACGACTATAACGCGATTCACATTTCAATGCAATTGTCTATTTTTATGTGGAATAAAACTGATATATGAAAATCAAATATATCCAAAAAGGAAAAAATTGAAACATAATACCATTTAAATAAATATATAATAGATCATTGCAGTATTCTAAACTTGTATTCCAATGTAATATTTCTCAAACAAATATCTAAAACAGAATTGCGTTTCAAAAAATTCCCAATCACTCCCCACCCTTTGCAAGATCCGCAAACCCCATCAACGCAGTCCCACTCGCCAACCTAATATAAAATTCAAAAATCCCGCTCTGCACTCTCGCATTGTCCGCCTGGGTCGCGCCTTCTTTCTTTCAATTCCCCGCGCTCTCTCTCTCTCTCTCTCTCTCTGTTTTTGTTTGTGGGAGATCATATTGTTAAGATCTTTAACTCCTCTCTGTCCAGTGGCATTTTTCCGGGGGCTTGGAGGGGAGCTCGGTTGGTGCCTTTGAAGAAGAAACCTGTCCCATCTACGGTGTCAGATTTCCGACCAATTGCCCTGCTGAGTTTCCTTTCTAAGGTCCTTGAAAAAATCGTACACGACCAAATAACCAACTTCTTACGAGAAAATAATACTTTGGACCCGATGCAGACTGGTTTTCGACAGAATCACAGTACACAGACAGCACTACTGAAACTGACGGAGGACATAAGATCAGGCATTGACAACAACAAAAAACTATTGACTATTTTGTTAATGTTTGATTTTAGCAAAGCATTCGACACCATCTCACACACTAAACTGCTGCGTAAGCTGATGCGCATGGGATTCTCCAGGAGTGTTCTCCTGTGGCTTAAGTCATATATCATGGGGAGACGACAGAAAGTCGTCACAATCACAAACGGGGATTCAGGTTGGCTAACCACCAATCTTGGCGTTCCACAGGGCTCAGTCCTGGGACCCCTGCTTTTCAGCCTGTACATAAACGACTTACAAGACGCACTCGACTTAGATGGTGTCGAACACATACTTTACGCTGACGACTTGCAAACCTACACACAAGTGACCCTGAAGGGTCTTCGTGATGGTATCGGTCGCATGTCGGCTGTAGCACAAGCAGTGTCGAACTGGGCAACGTCAGCTGGCCTGCGCCTCAATGTCGGCAAGACAAAGGCGATCATTTTTGGATCTGATCACAACATCAAACAGGTTCAGAGCCTCGACTTGCAAGGCATTGAGATACAGACCGGCGTACACGTTCCCTTTGTCGATACAGTCACCAACCTCGGCGTGGTGATGGACGGAGGGTTGACATGGAAGCCGCAACTGAATGCGGTCAGTAGAAAGGTAAATAGGGCTCTGTATAGCTTAAAACTTTTCCGTTCAAGCACCACAGAGATACTGAGGAAGCAGCTGGCATGTGCACTGGTACTACCTCACTTAGATTATTGCTCAGTGGTTCTTCTTGATGTGTCAGGGGAGCTCCAGACACGACTACAACGTCTGCAGAATGCATGTGTGAGATACATATGTGGTGTTAGGCGGGATGAGCATATCACCGCCTACAGGAAAAAACTGGACTGGTTAGAATTGAAGGTGAGGAGGGAGTATTTTATGGGGCTGCTGCTTTACAAAGCGGTTGTCATGCGGCAGCCACCGTATCTTACTGCCCTCTTTGAAAAAAACCAGGCCAGGACTTCAAGTAGGGGTGGTATGAAAGAGCTCTCGGTTCCGGGGTCGCGCACCGATAAGGGCCTTTTTTCATTCAGAGTTCAAGGTGCGCACCTCTGGAATTCGCTCCCGAGCAGTGTGAGGTGCCTGCCATCTTTTTGTAAATTTAAAACGGCGTTTAGCAGGCACCTTAAACAATTACATGGTGAGGAGTAGGTTTAGAGATAAGAATGAGTCGATTATATATTTAGGCTTTTTATTTATTTAAATTATTTATTTATTTAATTTATTTATTTATTAAAACTTATTTATTTAATTTATTTATTTATTAAAATTTATTTATTTATTTATTTAACTTATTTATTTATTTAAATTTATTTATTTATTTATTTAAATTTATTTATTTATTTATTTAATTTAATTATTTATCTTGTTTATTTATGTATTCGACGCATTTATTTATTATTTTATTTATTTATTTATTAAATATTTTCAGTGTTAATTAAGTGTGAATGTATTTAATTATTAATTTGACAAAACAATTTTAAAAAAGTATGCATGTATTTATTAGTATGAATGGAAACGATTGTTAATGTATGTATATAATTTTATTCAAGCGACTGATAGGTATAATAAGTACGATTTAGAAAAAACAAATTTTATAACTGACAACAAAGCGCAATACTTTATATACCTGACTTCACATATGTGCAATTAATTTTAGTTAAGTAACGACATGATATGTAATTTTAAGAAACTGACAACGTGTGACATTAAAAAATGTAAAAAATGTAAATTATATGTAAACTTTTTGTAAATATTTACAAATAAATATTATATCTATCTATCTATCTATCTCTCTTAATTCATCTTCTTCGTCTGCTACATCTCTCTTCTCTTCTCTTCATTCTTCGTCCGTCTGCCACCCACGCGTGCAGTCGGGGCCGGCTCGGCTTCAATGAATCTCTCTCTCCCCCGCCCCCCCTGGCGCACGCTCGCGCGCTCTCGACGCACGGCTTATACACACGCCGTACATAAGTATTATGTCTTTCGCTGCGCACACTGGGCTCGACTCGACTCGTAGAGACGCGTTTTGTATTTCCCAGGCGAGGCACGTGTTTCTTTTTTATACTTTTTCCTACAGAGTTGCTGGTGTACGTACTGGTACTGCCTGGGGCGCGAGGCTTCTTCTTGGGTTCTCGAGGGTGTGATGGTTCTTTAGGGGTCATTTGGGTTGGGTTGGAGCTTGGTGAATGGAGCTTTGGTTTGGCTGAGTTTTTGAAGCTTTGTCAATTTTTGTTGTAGCGAGAAAATTATGTGAGAGAGGTAGGGTAGATAAAGTTGATTTTCATTTTTATTGGTCGAAAGGTAAGCAACGTAGGCATTGAAGAAAATTAAAGAATTATAGGTAAGAAGTCAATTTTAAAGGATATAAAGTCACTGTTTTTACTTGATTTACTTGATGAAGATCAAGAACAATAGTGTTATAGTATTTTAAAGTCAGTAAATAATATAAAACCTCCATAATAACTGGAAATTTTATTTCAAAAACTTTGTATATTTCAAAACCTTTTTCCATGAAACTCTCTCTATAGCGAAAAGAGAGCCTTTTCTCTTAATTTTCGACTTAGGAAGAATTTACTGTGTTATGTAGTAAAAAGAAATTTCAGTGAACGATTAATTACTGACGTTGCAAAATGTCAAAATGAAATCCTACTTGAATACATGTTCGATAAACTTAACTATTTTTAATCTCGGTAATAATGAATGCAGATGTAAGTTTTTCGTTATCACAATGTTGGAGATTATTAATAATTCGCAATATGTATTTCAATATGAAAAATATAAATTTTTATTTTTATCTCTTTATATTTCAGTTAATATTAAATAAATTAAGAGTTTATAGCAAATACGGCATTGGTTGTAACAATGCTTATAGATATAAGCAAAAAGGTAATAAACTACTTATACTTAATAATATTGTACAATAACATTGTTTATTTAATAAAAAAAATTATTTTGACATATTAGCATTAACATATTAAAATAATAAATTAATGTGTACCTACAATTATTTTATTAGTCAAATTTATCCAGTGCTGTTGAATTTAAAGCAGAATTTGAAATTTTGCTCAGCACTAGTAATTTATTATTAAATTCCATGATCCGTGATTGAATTAACAATATAAAATAAATAGCATTAATAATTTATAATTCTACGAGCGATTATTGGAATATGAAAATACCTTCTAACTGAAATAATACGCTATAACTACACTGAACTTCGAATTTGTTCTTGTGTCAAGAATGATAGAATTAATATTTATTTATACATTGAATTTAATGGATGAATTCTCTTTAAAAAATTAAATCCTTAAACATTTTTATTAAAAATTAAAATAAAGATAATCTACGCAGTACTTTATAGTATAGGATACTGAAATGTTACAAAATTGTATTATGTTTACTTAAATTGTACACCATACCATCCGAACCATATTAATTAAAAGATTCTTCACGTACGAAAGTTCAATTATCTGCGTAAGCCCACGCAAACAACAACAATTCCAAAACCAAACAAATTGCACCAATTCTCATCCTACCCACAACGTAACAACAAAATTTCCAAAAAGCAACACCCACTCCGAAATATTTCAATAACCAAGCCATCAACCCACCTCATTACATCAAAACTCCGAGCCGACTCTTCGTGTCAAAAGCTCCGCGCGTCGCTCTCCTAATGAAAGCACGCGCGCGTTCCAGACTCATTATACGCGCGAGCCCCACGCGCTCTAAGGGACACATAAACCTATTTTATGCGGCCGAGGTGTGGGAGGACCCGCCCCCCCGTACGTATTCGCAATTTACAGGTTAGACGGTGGGTATACCCCGAGGCCGGTGTAATACGTATAATGTATATATCCGCGCGCGTGCCTTCGCACACACACACATGGAGAGGAGAGTTAAGTTCCGTTATCGCGGCTCCGGGATGATTTACATTTGCATCGCGCGAGCGTGGGCTTGTCGTCGCGCGAGGTTGCACGGCTTATATTTCGGTTTCGTCAGTTTTGCTCGGTGTCGACTCTCCGTAGGAGGGTGTAGGTATAAGTGGATGAAGGTTGAGCGCGGAGGCGTTTAGTCGCGTTTGTGCACAAGCTTGTAATTAAGCTGAGGGCGGCGATTTGTAGGGAGGGGGTTGTACGTGCGATTTGGGCAGTGTTTGTATGAGGATGAACGGTTTTTATTTTACACTGAGAGAATGGTTCGGTTAGGCTTGCCGAGGTCGCATTGCTAAGTTTGCGGAGGCCATAGTTTGTCATTCTTACTGAGGAGTTCGGTAAAAACTGCGGAACAGTTCGGCTGTTTTGCCGGATGTGTATTAAAAGTGACGTGTGGTGTTGAACTTTATTGTAGCCTCATTATCACGTTTGTGATAAGATTAAACAGAAGTAAGGTTAAAGTAGAACATCGAAAATGTAACTTAGACTAACTAATCATATATAAAAAGGTTACAGTAACAAAATAATAAGAAATTCATTAAAATATTCACTAAGAGAAATTCAAATGAGTGGAACAGATTTAAAAAGAAATTTAAAATATTTTATATTGTTATCATCTTTTTAATTTTTTAAATAATAAATTATCAAAATCTCGAGGTACGTGAATTTCGGATAAAGAACATGCTTTACAATTTATGAATGTATCACCACTCTTTATGCCGATAAATTAATGAGTTTTACATACCTCAAATTTATTCCAATTGTATCTTATTTAGGTAAGAAAAAATCAAAATTTGTAATATATCTTTTAAAAAACTGGTCATAGTTTTATTGTTATTTTATTAGGAATAAAAAATGACTCGTCCCCTTAATGTCGATTACTAATTATTTTATTTGTTTTACTGTAAAATGATCCGTAACATTCAATACAGTACATACAAAATGACTCTCGCGCTTCGAATTTCATCGCTCATGGTCTCGGATCATAAATATAATAAGTTCGTCGATAGAATTAATTGGCAGTGAACAGAGGTTTTTATTTAAGACGGTTGCATCGTAGAATGCAAGTTAAGGAGACGTCGGATACCGACAGTAGATTCCTACTATCATACACACGTATTTCGTTATTTATTTACAAAGTTAATTGTTTAATGACAAAATAATAGCTGTCCCCAATTTGTTTTACAGTAACCTACTTATATGTCCAAGCTGGTTTCATATGATTATTTTGTTTTCGAGAAAACTTTGACAAACTTAGTATGTAAAGGTTAATCTCCACGTAGTTGGCCCTTTTAGTGTGTCAAAGTTTTCTCGAAAACAAAACAATCATATGAACCCAGCTTGGACATATATGTAGATTACTATAAAACGAAGCGGGGACAACTATTATTTAAAGAAAAATATGATTTCTCTTAAAATTATGAATGAAAACTCAATTAGACAAGGACAGAGATATCCGGCGTCCCCTTAAATAAGCAGATTATCATCATTATAACTGTGTCGACTTCACTTTTAATTAATAAAGTAAGATTCAAAAATAAAACAAACAAAATACGCTTTGCAATATGTACACTGGTAGATTTATTTTATTATTTTTTTTAATATTAATAGTTATTAATTGACATCAACACAATTGTAAGGGGCCTACATTGGCTCAGTCGGTAGAGTGACGGATTTCCACGCCGGTGACCCGGGTTCGATTCCTATACTCTGCCGATTGGTACAAGCACCTCTGTAAAAATTGCGTGTGCTTTGTTTACAAAACACACCAAAGACCCTCGTCATTGATTAGCACCATATGGGAGCACAAATATGGCGACGTTAAAAAAAATAAACACACACACATACACACAATTGTAATTGTTGATGTTAATATATTGATAAATAAGGAATGACCATGTACAATAAATATAAATTTACAATTCTAGTAAAAATATCTGACTTTTAAGATAAAATAATAAAAAATAATATTTTTCAAACCTTTTAAATTTATTACATTTTATTTTTTTTTATATATATTTTAAGGCCAGTAACATACCCAAAAGTTTTGTATACTAATCGTTATATAAGACCTATAATCTGTAATAAATTCAATCAATTCGGCTTAACTTAGTCTTATGTACCCTTCATCAGCACGAACCACCTCAACGGTAAAAAAAGCAAAAGTACATTCAAACAAGTGTCTAAAACAAAGCTCTACCTTCAATTAAAATTAAGCCGTAAAATAAAAAATAATACAGTAAAAAAGCCCTTTCCCCGCTATGAATTTCAATTACCCCCGATACCGCGGCAAAAAAGTTGAACTCTCTTACCTTCTCGTTCGCCTGTCCCTATCAATTTCCCCCCCCCCCAATTTGAATACGAAACCAGCAGCAGTGTACAGCGCAGCATTCAGCCTTTCGAGCCGCTCTCATTGTCGCGCGTTATATTGCGTCGGCAAAGTTTTTCCGGCCGCGCTCCTCTGTTTACTTAATCCACGCTGCTGCGCCGAGGGATACGCTAATGAAGAATCATTCGCCGTCAGCTGCTGCACGAAATTTCGCGCGCGCCTTCAAGTTTTAATCGAAAAACTTGGTATTGCAATGCACTTTTTGACAATGAGATTCTATTCGTCGCGAAAAAGTAGGGCGGCGCGGCCCTTTATACTTCGGCGTTGAAGGAAGTTTATATTTTGAATGCACCGTTGCTGCTTGCGTGTGTAAGTGTATTTTAGTGCCATCGTCGTCTTCCGGCCGTTTTGTATGTGTGCGCGTATATACCCTTCCAACTTAATTTTCTAACTCAATTAGCCCAAGGCGAAGTTGGACTTTTTAATTGAATCTCCGTTATAATCCCTACGATGTTAATCAATCTTCTTCTTCCTTGGTCTTCATGGTAATGGCATCAAAATAATATGATCCGAGAGAGATTCGGACGTGAAATTGACTCGACGGTTAATTGGGATTCCTTGAAAAATTTTATATAACTTCTTTTAATGGTATAAATGAGTAAATGCTAATTTAGATAAACGATGATGCTGAAGTAATTAATCTTACTTTCGTATTAATCGTTACTTTTTTCTATATTGTTGGACAATTCTTATAATTCTATATTACATTTGTTTACAAAGAAAATATTAGATAGGTTTTCTAAAGACTAAGATGAACTCGAATTCATTAAAGAAAATGTATATGCCGGGGTTGTATATTTCTATATATATTCTTTAAGAGTGAAAAATGTCTAAAAATATAAACATATTTGAAATATAATAAATCTAGAATACGTACCTGTATAATATGCATGAATATACGGGACATAATACATTTAATAATAATTTGAATTCCGCACAAAGCAATAAAAAATGTTCTGAATTGTATTCTCGTATACTTAAGTTATTATACCTGTTAAAAAAGGTTTAAAATGATATTCTTATTGAAGAACAAAAAACAATCGTTCGTATCTCTCTGTGCCCGTATATTTCGGCTCTTCATGCAAGAGCATAAAATTTCAAACAAAATATTGCGTACATGAGAGATTTTAATAAAATTCGAATTTCTGGTTTTTAATTACGATTGCTGCAACTGAAATAAATCCAGATAGAATGTACATTTTTTACATAGCGAAATGAATACAATATGAAAATAAAATATCGCGTTTTATTCAAACAATAACTTTAAAAGTTCTTGACATATAAAACCATGAGCAATTCAAAGCTTGATACTTAAAAATAAATTGTTGTATTAATATTCACCAGCATCGTCAAAATGTTAT
Source organism: Gastracanthus pulcherrimus (assembly GCA_949152435.1). Classification (NCBI taxonomy): domain Eukaryota; kingdom Metazoa; phylum Arthropoda; class Insecta; order Hymenoptera; family Pteromalidae; genus Gastracanthus; species Gastracanthus pulcherrimus. The sequence goes on along the minus strand of OX424575.1, from coordinate 164,594,722 downwards.
TTTAAATAAAGAAAGCCACATATCGAATGGAAAAACCTCTGTCTCTATAAATTCTTTTACGGATTGTTCAACAAGAATCATCTACCCGATCCAAAAATCCATCTCATTTCCCATCTCAATTTACTTCATCCGAAAGAACCATCAATACCTCTCGCAAACTTCAAAGCTAATCCACGCTCACCTGACTTCGCACTCTCTTCTTGAATTTCACCTCGCTCCGAGTCCGAAACGCTTCAAAGCTCTCCAAAGAAAAGACATCCGAAACGCGTTAGACACCTCCAGCTGCCGTGCACCGAGACTATATGAGAAACGCGATAACTTCTCCCGTCTCTCGAACTACTATGTACCCCCACCACCACCACCCCCGTCCCTTCCCCATAAACGATCGTCGTCGTCGCGTCGGGGCTGTGCTCTCAATATTCCATGAGCCATCCATTTCGAAACTTTGATGCATCAATTATGCATTCGCCAGTTTCGTCGCGCTCTCTGTCTTAATACGCGTAGACCCCTTTTTGCGCGAGTATAAGCTGCAGGCAACAGCGGTAGTATAGCAGTTCTGGGTTTAGTTTGCAAATGGAAGTTCTCTGCTGGAAGCAGCTTTTGTTGAGTACAGGGCCGGTGTACACGCAGCGCGCGACTGCAGTTGTTGTTGTTGCTGATGCTTGTTTTAATTATACAAAGTTAGGGTTGGAGGAGGTTATTACGGGAATGACGTCTCAGTTTAATTGGAGTTGTTGATTTTTGTATGGGGTGGCGCAGGACTGATAGGATGATTTTGTAAGTTTGCAGGCTATTTTGTTGATCGGATATAAGGAAATTTTAAATCTTTTAGACGTGATTTTTATTCTATTGGAGGTGTACAATGGTGATGTGTTGTATAATGAAAGTGGATTTGTAAGTAGTTGTGAAAACTAGAAATTCGGTACGTATTACAGTTCAAATTGAAATGATCACTTATATGGTGTATGAAACAAACTATACATACTACGGGTTCTTAATGTATATTCTTATAACTTTTTATATATAATATATGCACGGTATGAATTACTATAATAAATATGTAGTTTCGATAAAAACATTATGAAATCAATCATTAATTTTTTTCGAACGGTTATAGGTTTGAAAAAAGCTAAACATTGTCTTACAGCTTTATGAAGTACTGATGGCTTATAGTATATAAATATTTTATTACCATTTATAACCTTATTTTGTCAAACTATCATAGTTAGTTCGCTTTACAGAAATAGAATTCATGTTGTTATATGAGGAAATTTAAAGTTTTATTGATCCGCAGGTGGGGACTGTAACTAAAAGGAACTTGATGTTCGAAAGGTAGAATTTCATTTAAATAGTATATTTTTTAGTTTAAAAACTAAAAATCGTATTACCGTGTCCATTGTGCATGTAGTCACTTATAAAGAAAATGTCCTTTAACTCACCTGAAACAAAAAATATTAAATAATTGATTAGTAATTTTAATAACAAAATCTTCAACTATTATTAAATTTGAATACAATATAATAAAAAGAACAATGAACTCATGTGCACTGGGCAAAATCCGTTAATCAATAGTTACTAAACAATCTAATACAATATAATGAGTTGCCAGGAATTTTAATTAAATTCACTATTTTAATGTATAGTTAAATAAATGTACGAATTAAGTACTAGAAACTATAGTACTTTTTTAATCACACAATGTTCCACTTGTCTCAGTGTATGATCACATCTAAATATGAATAAAGTCACAGACAATGTACGAGAAGTTTCCTTATCTTTCTTTATCATCCGTCTAATTTTGTCTAATGCAATATTAACTTTGCCGACAACAGAAATAAATTTCAATCCCAACAAACAACAAACCCAATTTGTTCTAGCAAAACTTTTACAAAGCATTACAATACGCGCTTCAGGAAGTAATTCAAATTCCGATTCTAACTTTAGCTCTCAGCATTTCCCTCTGCCTACGTTCCCAGGTAGAACAGAAAATGAAACAGCAGGGCTGCGATTTCTCACCGACTGCGCGCAGAAATGAAATCGCGCGCGCCGTTTGACTTGGCACCAAAAGGCTTTTGAAGAATCTGCCGCAGCCGCGTCATTCCCATTGTACGAGAGCTTTGTTTCGGGAGACGATTCATTCTGTGCCTTTTCACCGGTCCCTTTTTCTCAACGTAATCGCTTCCATTGCGCAATTTTTTTCCATGCTCGTTGGACCGTTAATAAATCGCTGCTCCGCACGAGGGTGGAGGAGCTTTTTGCTGCAGCGGTTCGCGTGAGATGCAGCAAAGAGTGGGCGTGCGCTTGCAGAGAAATTGCGAGGAAAAATGTTGATTTTACGTGATTAACGCTGATTTGTAGGGGGATGATAAATGCTGAGCTCGCCGAGGTAATGGGTAAAAATGAGTAATGAGGTAAATGCAGTTCTTGTAGTTTCATTGTAGACTCTCACGATCAAGTTTTCAAATAAATTTGTTAGATGAGGCGATAAGAAGCTAAGGGGTGTATAATAAGTGCATTTTTTCTATTTCGAGAAAACCCGTGTAAAGTTTGGAAAATCTTAAAAGTTTCATATAAAACAGGGCAGATTTAATTGAATAATTTGGTTTAATTTAGTGTAATCATTTTTATCACTTTGCTATAATATTTGTCACTGTTTTATGTAACCAAACACTGTTCATAACACAATTTCTTTTAAATGGTACACTCATTGACTTCTAAGCGTTTCAATAAATTTCAATTCATAAAGCATTTCAATTAATCAGTGTCAATACGGATAGACCAGATTTTTATCACAGTTTTTTATATGGAATATTTTATCAAAATAAACAGAAACGCATTGGTTTGCATTTTAACATAATTTATAAGTAACTTTTTTTTACAATACAAATGTATAAAAAAAGTAAATTTTGTACGAATGTGTTACAATATTTGCTATTTGATATTAATGTTGTATCATTAAAGACTACATTTTTGTTTTTACATTTTTTGGTAATGCATAAGATCGCAATTCCATTTATAAGCTTGAAATATTATTTTAATATCCATAAGAAACTCTAATAGCCTAAAATGTATGGCTATGAATGGTAATGAGCGAGATTTAATTCAGAAATAAGTCTAAAATGTACGTGAAAAAGCTTAACGAGCGTGGAAAGTATCAGCAGGCAAAAATATGAAGATAAGAAGCCGGGAACTTTTGCAGTCACTAAGAGGATATTTCAAATGAAAAATGTCCTCGTAAAAGTAGGACTATAAGTCTTTGGAATAAAAGTACCGGAAAATAATAAAGAAATCCATGCCGGATTTTCACTGCTTCTTTTTTCTACTAACTTTTCAACTGAAAGTCTGTATTAATATAAGAATCGACATTAAGCTTCCTTTTTATCACTGAACAATAATATAATCCTTTCATACTTTCACATTTAAATGCATTGTTCTACAAGAGCCATGAAGTTGTTAATTTGTTAGTATATAGCTAACTTCACCTGTTTCTATATTCTTTTAGAAACTAAACCTCAAAATGGAAAATTATAGTTATTTAACCACAAAAACTTACCCGCATAATAATGCGGGTTTTTAAGAATAACTTTTCGAATGAATAAATATACAAAGAACAAATATTTTAAATATAGTATTAAATAAATAGAAAATTATATAAGTGTACAATAAGAATATAATTATTTAATAACATTGAAAGAAGAGGATAAATAAAATGGGTCAAAAAGTTTCAACTTCTGAAGACACTGGTGTTGTCGCAACTAAAAAAGATACACAAGATTCGACAATAAAAACGAAGAAATCAACGCACTCATCCAAAGAAAAATTATTACATCTAGAACAAAACCTCAAAAGTAGTAAGGTTTTAAAGCATAACACGTAAATAATCATATTTTCATAAAGAATAATTATAAAGGTGAAATAATCATCAGGTATAGAATATTTCGTATGTCTCAAAACAAAATTTTAATGCCAGAATATTGTTATTACCTGTTTAATGTTTGTTGAAATTAAAATCAAACCCATTATAAACAAATGTTTTATCAACAAAAAATAAGTAAATAAAAAAACTTCCTAAAATGTGTACTCTAAAATATACAAAAATCCTGTTCTTCTTTGTCAAACAACTTTGAAATTCATCCTACATAGTTCCAATCGAACTCAGTTACGTGCAATCATCCACTACTACCCCAACACTCCACAACGCACACCCTACCTCCAAAATTAATTCTAAAAAAGCTCCCTTAAAAAACTACAATAAAAAGTCCCAAATCCCGAGAAACCTAAAACTACGCGCACTCGAGCCTCAGATTTCGCTGACGCGGAGCAGCGACTGGAATCGGGCGACGCGCCATCGCCCGGGCAAAAAGAAGCCCGAGCCAGCGACGAGGGGGACAATGCCGATGCCGGTCGAGCGGAGGAGAAAAACCACGAAGAGTCGAATGCTGCTGCTGCTGGATGCCAGTCGTCGGAAGGCAGCGTAGCGGCGCTCGCCACCGGGAGTCCGAACATCGCCGAGCTCGGCCAGCTCACCGCGCTCAGGATGATGCGGAATTTCGAGGACTTTCATGCGCGCGTCGACGATATGGTGGGTATATTTCGTTTGCTTTTGGGGGGCGTTGCGCGGTTTTCTTGAAAATGGGGAGTGACATTTGAATACGCTGATAAACAATTTAACAGATCTGAGTGAATATATATATACACATATTTGTATAGTAATAGTTGTAAAAGAATTAATTATTCGAATATATATTAAATTAAAACTAGCCTTTACTCTTATATTGAATAAATATTTACTATTATTGAATATATGTATTTTACTGCTATTGAAAAAAATATTTACTTAGTACCTCTAAAATATATGGAACGAATCCTCTCGGGTGGATAATCATATTATAGTTGAGACAATAGTTACACAGTGACGCGTGAATTATTCGTTAAAAATATTATGTTAATGTCATTCGGTATTTTCAGTGTAAAATGTACGACTGACTGCGTGATATTTGAGTAAACTATTGTATGAATATTTACTCCGAGAAAGCCGGTTGGTACCATTTTCCATTTAGAAGGTAATAAAATTTAACTCAACGTTGCTTGTGTGTATAGTATTTTCTAGTTTATTACTTTTATTAAAATTTGGAAAATGTAGTTTTATATAATTTTGTTTAACCCGTTATTGCCGTATACGCCCTGAAGGATACACCGATTCTTTTTCATATTTATAATATTTTCACCTAATGAACTCGAAATGATGTAAACTGAATATATGGTTAGATCAAAGTGGACCATTTCGGATCTTATATCCGGGGCCTAAGTGATTTTTGGTTGCATAAAGCAACGGCAAGACTAAATAAATTTAAATAATTGTTACATAAATGCTTTAGTAAGGGCTGCCCAAGGTTTCTTTCTATTTTCTTGGAGGGACTCGGCCTTAACGGATTAAAAAGATCATCTGTTAAAAGTATTATTATTATTATTATTATTATTATTATTGTACTATAGTTTTATTTTGTATTAACAGTTATATAATGTATAGTAAGTTATAATGCCATTTATTGATTCTAACAATTAATAAGTGATAATATAATTGCAGTTACGAAACGAAGTTAACGAAATGGATGATAAATTAATGGACGATAATTTGAGCGAGAAAGACTTTCGTACAATCAGTTACGAAAGCTTGCCCGCGGTGCAACTCGTTGAAAACATAGGAACTTTGAAACGTGATTCCTCGACGTTCACGAACGAAACTAAAGAATTCGCATTAAGCGATTTCGAAAGTGTAAACTCCGATGAAGAAAAGCAATCGTGTAAGGTACTGAGTGATTACACTATTAAAAATCGAATCATACCCTATCATACAATTTGATAATAAATTGATTAATCGAATTAATCCATTTAAATACTTAAGCAAACTTTTAATTAATGCTTCAAAAAATGAAAATTTACGAATTTCAATTAAATTACTAAAAATGAATCTAATTAATAATATTAGAGTATACATGGTAATACATAAATTACATTTTAGTTGATTTGAATAATCAGACTAAGAGCTAGAAACATTTTCTTGGAAAATGCATCTTCTGACATATTCTTATACTTTTCATCTCATCAATATCGGACATTATTTTTTAATCCATTAGTAGTACCTTATGCCTAAGTTAAATTAAATCCAGAAACGTTTTTAAGAAGATAAAATATCACTGAATTTCTATTTTGCAAGACCACGCATTCAATTATAATTATTACACTATTTTTATAAAATATTTTTTTATAAAATTTAGCTTTAAAAATTAAATTCTGGAACAGAGTTTTACCAATGAAAAGGGCTTCCAACAAAGCAATAATTTTAATTAAATAGCGCATTTAACGTACATCAAAAGTGCCAATCAATATCCCACATACCCCCAAATCCCATCGCGCTCTCCCTCCCCATCCCTACCCATCCAATCACCAATTTCCAATCTCGATCGGTAAACACACTTCCTCCATCCCATCCCTCCTCTGTCACCATAAGAGCCTTTAATCCTGCCAATCCCATTCCGCGCACGAGAAAGAGAAAAATCAAAGCAAAGCGCACGTAATATATAAAAATCCATTCGCCTCCCACCAGGAAAACGGAGCTGGAAGTGCAGGCGGAAACGGAAGTGGAAGCGCGAGCCCGGCGGCGGAAACGTCGACGTCCGACGACGCAGCTACCGCCCTCAAAGCCGAGGAGGACGGGGACGAGCTGGCGCGTCTGAGGGAGCAAATGGATAGGCTGGAGTGCGAGCGCGACGAGGCGCGGCTCCTGCTGAGTTTCGCGGAGGACAGATGCGAGGCGTACGAGGTGGAGTCCCAATGCCTGGAGGCCAGTCTCGGCGGTCTCGAGGAGAAGCTGAGGTAAATCGACGAGGAATACATCGGTTTGAGTTGTTGCTGCTTTTTTTCTTTTTGGAAGGGAGAGAGGTGTACGGTTTGAAGGTGGCGACGGTGTGTGTATATTGGGTTGGGTTCGTGGGGATATTAGGTCCTCGGGGCTTGAATGCGGTGGAGTGGATTTTTGCCGCGGGGTTGAACGGGATTTTATTTGGGAGGAAGTTGTCGATGGCTACTGGGTTGTAGACAAACATTTCGGGGCTAATGGCTTTTTTGGGTTGTATTATGTGGAGGTTAAAATGAGAATTGTTTTCGTATTATGAAATGGTTACAAGTATTGGAAAAATCGTCTATTAAATCAAGAAGAATTATTCTTATTGGTTAAAAGGGAATCTGGTTTATTCAAATAAAGGAATTAACCCTTTATTCAATTTTGGGAGTTACGTTTTTGTTCATACTCTCTAATTGTGATACAGTGAAAAATATGTCACTGCCACTGAATCACTGAATGCTCACATACTCACTGTTATATATAGTGGACTTTTTTACTAATTTTGTATTGAAATAAAAAGCGAATAATATTCTCTACAGAATAAGTGGATTGGACATATATTCGCTGTTATTTTTTAGGTAGTAGGATCATTCATATGAGTGAATATTATAATTATAATCATTGTTTTATTTATTGTTGTAAACAGCTAACAATTTATTTTCATTTGCTTTGCTTTTGTCTGTGAATTAGAATTGCATGCAAGATAGCGATTAGTCTAAAGGAAACATTTTATTTCCAATGTGAAATATTGCATAACTCCTGAATTGAATTTGCACTACCTTACGCCATACTTGGTTTATGCGAAAAAGAAGCTCAGGTATATATATATACACAGAAGCTGTGCCAGCGAAAGCTTTTAAGCTGTGTGTAATAATGCGAAGAGGCTTTTAAATTACGCTTCGCGGCAGTGGCTCTTTACTTTTTTATCCTCTTTTTTTCTTAGGGAGTTTTTTGCTTGATTGCTTCCTATGTGTCTCGAGCTATGATATTAACCAAATACTTCTTAATTTTCTGCTATCAAAGAAATACGCTTCAAATTTTAATTTGATTAATAAATGAATAGCGCAGAAAAACTTTATATTGGAAAGGAAAAGTTTTTAAGATTATAAATATTAGCTTTTAATATTACGTTAATGTCAAAGAGATTATTTATTTTTATTTGCAATACCTACAAAATTATATACAATGTTACTTATTTACAAATAATATAATTTATAGATTTCAATTATTTGTAAATTAAAAGAAGTTTTTTTGTATATGAAGAAATCTCTGGAACTTAAACTTTAACCTTTAGAAAACATCTCTGAAAAGGCTGCTTTTCAAATTTTTGATTAGGTGCCTCATTGCATCAAGGTTTAAATTATATAGTTTAACCTGTAACTATGTATGCTTGAACATTAATAAAATTTTTAATTTTTATAATCTACATTTTGCAATAAATCTTGAAAATTTAGAAACTAATAAGATTTTAAAAGTTGCAAGCAATCAGTATAACATTCAATAAGGGCTTAAATGATTGTTTTCAATAAAAAGAATACACTATAAAATTTCGGCGAAGATTGAACAAACGCTACTTTTTGTAAAGAGGCCTTAAAAATCAAAAGCTTTTTCAGAGAAGATAATTTTCTAAAAGTTCCAGAATTTATTTATAATATCAACGCTACTTACGAAGATCACATTCCTTTTACTCCGAAAAACTGACCGTATTTATCAGAGAACCTGAGAATAGCTAGTTTTTGTGGGAAGCTTCTCGAAAACACTAGTGTTTTTCAAAAAAATCCGTAAGCAGCTCCTTTGTCACACCCGCACATCCAATGAAAAATTCCACACCACTGGCCCGCAAATCATCATCGACAAGCAACAATCAAACTCCCCACCGACTAAATCCACGAATTCCCCGTCCTCTCATTACAGAGTCATCATGGCGGAATTGGGCGAGGAGGTGGAGAAGAGCCGCGAGCTCGAGCGCCAGCTATCCATCGCGATCTTCCCGCAATCCCGCGACACCACGTCCACCTCCAGCCCCGACCTCGTCGAATCCCTGGAAAGCACCACCACCACCACCACCAGCATCGACTAAAACAAGAAGAAGCCACCACGCGCAAAGGGGAGGGGGGGGGGGGGGAGAGACGTTTTCCGATCCAGCGAGCTGGCGCCGAGGCCGAAGCTGACATTCTTGCATGGCGAGGCGAAAAACCACCTCTCTCTCTCTCTCGCCGGAGCGTCTGCGAGCACTCCTCATGAATGTTTCAGTGCGCCACCGCGACTTCGTGACTCCTTGCGAGGAGAGTCGTGACGCCGGGATGCAGCCGCAGCGCTCGATTAGATCGCCGAGCGGCGCGATGTAAATGCAATTTCGATGTAAATTCGACGACGATCGGCGAGAGGTGCGCCAGTGGGATTCGGCGTTTTGTTAGGGGGGGGGGATAGACGGTTTCTTTTAGGGGGGATTTACGAGGTGGAATATTTTAATCGGTGAGGAGGCAAGGATGAGATTGCGTGCTTTTTTGATGACTTTGTGGAAATAAATGGTTTATATGACTTTTTACACGGATTTTGGAGTTTATAATTATTTGTAAGGAAGTACACTACAAAAAATGTTACTGAAAATTGTTGCATCTGAAAAATCACCTTTACTTAAAGACAGCAATTAAAAAATCTCATTTTACTTATTATAAGTAACGCATTACTGATTATAAGTAAATCATTACTGATTATAAGAAATTATCTTCTTATTTTCAGTACTAGTGTTTCTTAAAAAGTAAAAAGCAAAAAAGAAGGTTATAAAGATAACAACCGAAATTTCTGAATTTACGAAAGGTATCTGTTAATTGAGAAGTAAGAAACGGTCCTACTGAAAATAAGAATCAAGCGTACTTACTGCATTGCAAGAAACCAATTTATTTAAAATAAGAAACAGCATTGCTTCAACTTTAGGAACATCTTCGGAACCGTAAGTTTTAGGTTATGAATGTTTACTTACATTTCTAAAGGAAATAAGTACTTAATAACTAATTTCTATAAGATATTGTTATTATATAATGTAATTGAAATGTATCATCTCAATGATTCTTTTAAATTCAATAATGTAGATAGCACACACAACACAACACAAATCACATATAACACCTACATATTTAATGCAAGCAAAGTTGATGCAACATATAAAAACTTACATCAACTTAGTCTATATAATCGATAATGACCCCTTAATAACTGTTCGGAAAAGACTAATCTCCCAGTAGAAACGGTAAAATATTGTAACATAAAAATAAAAATAAAATAAATTTAATTTTGTACGTGCAAACTATGCTGGAGATAAGCAAAACTTGCACTTTAAACCAGTAAATTAATTCTAAAATGACCAGTTCTTCAAAATCATTAAATATACAATTTTCTATAACTTAAGTAAAGAATTTCCTTTTTTTTTAATTTACCTGGGACATCAAATTGTACGATATGCTCAGAATCACCCGCATACATATCCAAAGAATTCTTACTTTAACTTTCGAATACTCGAGAGATTCAACTTCCATTACCCGTTTGTATTTAATTTGTTTATGCGAATGGATAATTTTATTGAATGATTTTGTATCTTGTACTTGAAGAGAAACATACATTCGAATCCTACATGAGCCACCGGTAGCTTTACGTATTTGTATATTCTTAACTTATTTATTTTTTGATAATAATCAGTAAATCTTTTGAGAAACTGATTTCTTTTTAATACTTATTAATATTCTACGCAATTACATACCGTCACGGATCCAGTTTCTAATCAATACCCAATTTCTAATCAGTTTTTTACATATATTACGATATAAAATTTAATTCATCCTGAAATTATTTGAAAAAAGAATAACATTTAATAGCTAACTATCTCACAAGCACGTTTGAAAACTTCACATGCTATTAATGTCATACATTTTTAAGAAAAAAAATATTTTAGTTCAGTGTTGTCAAATACATCACGTTTTCGCCATTTCACTTCTGCCGACTGCAAGCGAGCACGCTAAGATTTTCAGATCGTTTCTTTATTATTATTGAATGTATCGTAGCAAAGTTTTTATATCTGCGTTACTTAATACCTTTTTGTATAAAACAATCAAAATATTAATAATAAATCTTACGCTTAAAAAAAAGGTGATTAGAATTTAGGTGATCAGAAATTACTCCCTGTTACTTTTTTCTTTAAAGCTTTATAATTAATCAATTTCTGATTCTTTGTGTATTTTTCAAATTTCATATGAAAGATTAAGAGTTATATTTATCATTAGAAATGTTTCTTTTGAATAAACAGTTAAATTTCAAATTGCAATGCATCAAGTATCCCGATATAGCGCCTTAGCTGAATAGAAACTGGGTCCGTGACAGTATTAAGGAAATACCTGCTTTGTTTATTAGTACAAATTGAGGTTATAACCTCAAATTTGTCATAAAATCATTATAAGAATGAACGTTACTGAAATTAGGAAAGATAATGTACCAAAATTAAGAAAACAAGATTACTTCATACAAGAAACAATATTTCCTTAAATTAAGAACAAATGTGTTCTGAATTTCAGAAAACAAAATCTACATATTTTTCAGTAAGAAAATTTACTTAAATTCAGGAAAAAAACCTTCTTGTTTTAAGTATTTTTTAAGTACGGATTCTTTCTGAACGTGAGTAAATTTTTTTGTAGTGTGCGTAGGTTTATACGAAACATCAGATAGTATAAGGGGAAGAAATAGGTAATCGATTTTTATGAGACATTTGAATAAAAAAACGTTTTTTTTTTCAGAAAGAATAAAAGTCATTTTTTATTCATGTGGGCTACAAAAATCGATTATTCCTTTTTCTAATACTAGACAAATGGCCGACTTGATATTGATTCTATTATATTACACTAGCTTTATTACCAATTCATGCCATGTAAAATAATGAATAATATTGAAATAATGCTTTTATTATAAAATGTTGTAATTGAAAAGCGCATGATTGCTTCCCATCGAGCATTAATATTAATTTTCAGTGGAAACATTTGGAGTATCGATGTTGTTTATGGTAATTCTGAATAAGGCACGCTAAATACCTACTGTACAACATTTGTTGTACCGCAATATTATCCTTTTTGGAAATGAAATCTATAATTCCGAAGTACAACAAAAAGCTAAAATAAACCCCTTGATAATATACAAACTCAAATTAAAGCTCCTCACGCAGTCAATATTTCAATATTTCAAACAAAGTATCTCCTAACTTTTATCAAACGAGTCGATAACGTCCAAACAACCATCGGAGCCTTAATGAATCTGTCTGCGAGCGAGGCAGTCGGCAACTACAACTCTCTCCACCCGCAAAGATCTTACCAATTAATTTATTATCATTGAAGCGCACCGTCAATATACACGGTCTCGTCCATGCTGCGCTCGAGTTCTATACACCGCACAGCGCGCGAATTCCGCGCCATTTCTCTTACTTTCCGTGCACCCGCACTCTTCTATCTCAATCTTGCTCTATTGAACTCGATCTCAATTCGCACTCTCGTCTCTTTCGCGCGCGCGCGCGTGCGCCCCCCGTCGAGTCCTTCCCACTCGTCTTTCTCTCTCTCCTCTCCTCAGTTCATTTCGCTATGCGCTTCTCCCCTTTTATTGCCATATCCCTTTGTCTTCCTCCGTTATTTTCTCTCGCTCTATTTTATTTCGGGCCGAGTGCGCGCACGTGGACAGCCGCATTTCGGGTTTTGTTCGCTTGTCGAGTATTGCGCTTTTGTTTGGCCGATATAGAAAGCTTGTTTTTCACGAAGTTTGTATATGAATGATTGATACTGCGATCTATAAATTGGACGAAGGTTAATGATCAGAAGTTAACTGATTTCTGTGTATAATATTAAAGAGGTTGAAAGTATTTAACTGAATCTACGTAGGATTTGTAAGAAAAACACAGAAAGAAGTAAATTAATAATTTCTTACAAATTGGGTAAAAAGAAGAAGTATTATAAAAAAAACATTATGAAACTATTTACTTTGGTTAAAAATGTATAGCGCGTTGACTGAGATTTATGTTTAAAAGTATGTTTCTTTTTAAAAAAACTAAATTTGAATTTATTTAAAATATTAGAAAACCCACAACATCATAAGAAGAAAAATCCGTTGCTAACTGCCTTAGCAGAATGCTTTCTCAAAGAGAGGTCCTGATTAATCGATTTAATTAAGGAATCTTCTAATGAAAATTAGCAATTAATAAATTATTGCTATAATTAATTCATTAGATACAAGCGTTTAGGTATTGTTAGTAAAAAAATTTAAAGTAAAACGTAGTATATATTCTTGACAAGTTCAACGTATAAATTGACAAACATTTTTTTTCGCTTTTTACAATTTCTTAAACTAATATTTTGTTCTTATTTTACGAAAATAAGTTTAAAGTCATTATAAGATATATCAATCGAAAGGAAGTTACGTCAACTTCATGAAAACGTACATGTTTTGACTAGTTCAACGGATAAAATAAAAATAAATTCTTTTTCAATTTTTACAATTTTTGAAACTAATATTTTATTATTATTTCACGAAAATAAGTTTGAAGTTATTATAAGATATATCAATCGAAAGGAAGTTACGTCAACTTTATGAAAACGTACATGTTTTGACAAGTTCAACGGATAAATTAAAAAAAAATTCTTTTTCAATTTTTACAATTTTTATAACTAATATTTTGTTATTATTTCACGAAAATAAGTAAGTTATTATAAGATATATCAATCGAAAGGAAATTATGTCAACTTTATGAAAATGTACATATTTTTAACAAGTTCAACGTATAAAAAAACAAAAATTTTTTTTTCAATCTTTACAAATTTTTAAAAATTAATATATTTCCTAAAAAATGAGTTTAATATTATCCATTTAGCTCCAAAATTTAATCAGTTCTGAGTTCAAACATATGTAATATGCCTGTAAAATTACAGCGCGTGATATACTTCCCTTGAACAGTTATGGTGGACACAAATTTTGATTTCATTACACACACGCACGCACGCACGCATGCACGCACGCACGCACGCACGCACGCACGCACGCACGCACGCACGCACGCACGCACGCACGCACGCACGCACGCACGCACGCACGCACGCACGCACGCACGCACGCACGCACGCACGCACGCACGCACGCACGCACGCACGCACGCACGCACGCACGCACGCACGCACGCACGCACGCACGCACGCACGCACGCACGCACGCACGCACGCACGCACGCACGCACGCACGCACGCACGCACGCACGCACGCACGCACGCACGCACGCACGCACGCACGCACGCACGCACGCACGCACGCACACACACACACACACACACACACACACACACACACACACACACATTTTTATGACTCAGAAGCCTCGAACCATTCGAAAAGGATTCAAATTGGCGATTCTTGTCAGAGAACTACAAAATACAATTAATTAGTCGACAAACAAATGCTGAAAAATAAAACCCCTTATTTTAATTAACGAATGATTCGTAATTTATCAATTATTTCTTTGATAGAAACAAAAACATTCGAATCGAGCAACTTACAGCTATAGTAGTTACAAATGACCAACGAAAGAAAAAATTGCCTCCATGCCAAATCTCTTCAGCCGTGATTACAACGCCTGGCTTCTTTCCTACTCGATCAGCCGTGCTTCTATCCCCTCAATTTACGGTCTGCTGGCCCTCTTCTCTCTATTTCTCTCTTTCGGCTCGGGCAATCAATTTGCAAAATAAATGAGCGACACGCAGAGAGAGACAGAGAGAGAGAGAGTGGTCGATGCATCGGCAAACGGGACCGAACGAATTTCAATGATCGAGCGAGTGAGTCATGCAACTTGCACGAAGCTCCCAGCGCGATCCCCCCTAAGGGACGATGGACTTCATAAACTAATCAAAGTTCAGAAATATTTCCATTTGAATGCAGATTTTTCAAGTTCGGAGTGTAAAAGTTCGATTGACTAATGCATGTAAAAAGTCGTAAATTAGCGATTTATGGCTAAGAAATTTATATTCTGAAGTGTATTATACATTTAATCTTGATAAAAGTATTATTACTGTACTCGTCTAATATAAATTTAAAATAGAAGATTATAAAACGCTATTTTTGCAAAAACATTTAATAGACTTATTAATAGATTCACCTAATTTGTTAAAAATAGACGCGATGTCAAATTGATTTCGCAGCCTCTCAAATCTGCACACTTATTTACATTTTCTGAGACATAAGTACCTATCAGGCACTAAATGGATTGGAAAATTTATTCATTGGAAATTCTACGTCATGAATTTCAAAACACGCACATACACCGCCACACAAACAAATTAAAAAACTTTCGCATATATCATATCCAGGCAGTACTGAATTTTGAACATTCCAACGTATGCGACGGCAGTGGCACTTTTAGTTCGTAATCCCCGCAGTGAGCTGCAGTTCATCTGTGGAAACGGGAAAAGTTTTATTGAAAGGAAATCCCGTGGCATGGTGCATTTGAACGCGGGACGAATGAGTGTATACACACGCGTATGACTGTACTATACCGTGTGCGCCGAGTGTCGAGCTTATTCGAGTAATGAATGGAAGCCAAGCGCGTATCAAACTAAATTCTAAAGGAAAATAAGTTGGCTGCGAGTCGACTGATGCGAGTTGTTTGGAGGGACGTAAAGAAATATTCCTTCACGCTGAGAGACAAGTTGGAATTCTTTTTGCTTGTTCGAGCTGAAAACTTAACTTGTATTCAAGTTTATTTGGAGCTCTACAAAGAACTGTATGAAAATATTAAAGGAAGCTACGAAACCTTTATTCGTAATATGTGTATAGTAGAAAATAATTTTTTTATCATTTAATGTAATTATAGAAGAAAATATACCTCTAGTTTTTAAAAATTTACTGTTCAAACAATTTTAATTGACATTGAAATCTGAAGATAAAAAATATAATTCGTTAATCTTGCTAACAAGCAAGAATGAAAAGGCATAAAATAAAGAAGAATGTTAAAGAACTGTAATCTTCATTATTCATTTGTATTTTTGAACTACATGAAATTAAATTTTACAGTTTTCCTTCTATGTATCCAGGAAAAATTAAAATAAAATTAAGGAGTAAATTAAGTAGCGGAAATGTTCACATCAACAGTTTTTAGTGCTTAAATAGCAATTTCATGCAGATTTTTATATTGTAAAAGCCGAGATAAAAGCGTGGTTAAAAAAGGTTGCTCATAAAATTAAAAATGTTTCTCATAATCTGCATGACACAGTATACAAGACGTGGTTTTACCAAGTAAATATAATGAGAAATTTCGATATACATACTTTACCTTTGTAGAGCAAAATCTCGCAATTTTTTAAGATACTACTTTCCTAATAATAAATATATTTTCACCACACTGCGCGTAAAGTGCTGACTGTACGCCCTCTCAGCAGGCCGTACAGTACCGCATGGACTGCCTAGGGAATAAAGTGACTTGCGCATGCGCGATGCGCCTTTTTCCGCTCTCGACTGCGTCTCGAGCGGTAAAACAGCGCGTCGCGCGTACACAAGTCACTTTACTTCTAGGCAGAGCATGGGGTACTGTACGGCCTGCTGAGATGCGTACAGTCATTTCTTTACGGGGGTGTGGTGAAAAGTAGTATACGCATCTCTGGAGTACAGTAGGCAAGCATGCACTGTGTGAAATGCCGACCTCGCTTCGCTCGGTCGGCAACGTCACACAGTGCGTACATTGCCCACTTTACTCCCTTGATGCATAATGTACTATTATACAACATACATAATAATCAAAAATTTTACACCGATTTCTCAAATTTTTCTCTATCTATAAGCACCGTACAATGTGAAATTTCCAATAAAATTCTTTCTGTATCATTCACGCGAAAAATCTCACCTAAAGAGAAGAAACAAAGGCAGCAGCACGCCGTGTAATAAATAATTTAAGGAATTTTCACTCCTCCGCTTAACGAAAATTTACGTCGCGTATAAAATTCGAGAAGTCCGATATTATTCCGCGCGTAGCCGGGCCGCGCACGTCGATATTTCACATGCGGCTGCTGCCGCTGCTCGTATAGCGTACATACGCCGCGCGAAGGAGAAAAGGCCGGCGAATATATACCCTCGATAGTAGTCCTCTCCTATATCCTCGCCCTCGACTCTCGAGCTCTCGAGTGCAAAAGCCGCGTGTATACCTATGTATATATCCCGTACACGAGCGGGCATACAAGAGGGGCAAAAAATATTACTCGAAAGATAAGGCATTGTTCTTACCGTATAAAATGAGATGCTGGCTATGGTAAAGTCGATCGAGGAAAAGCGGTTTTACGCGAGAGAGATCGGATGAAGAGAGAGAGAGAGAGAGAGAGCGGATGGAGAGATGGAAAAATGAGGTTCGAGGTTGGTTTTCTTGGGCGAAAAACGTATCTTTGTGGCTGATAACAATTCGAAAATTAGATAACGGATTTTCGATTAACAATTTAGATAAGAGAATGGTTAGGCTTTTTTTGAATAAATAAAGGCATTTACCAATATTTTGAATTTGTAAAGAATGGGATCAAAGACAAATAAAATGTATCGCAACGTATTTCTGAAATTGGTACGGCAAATGAATGTCCTAGAATGAAGGAGCTGAATGTATAGCATTTTCCAGATAAAATCGATTGTTTTTGTGCTATGCGGAGCTTTGATGCCAGTGCGTACATCCCGCATGATAAAACACGAATTTCGGATAAATTCGGACAGCGAGAAGCTAAAAGTGTAGTAAACAATGGTTGCGAAAAAGAAGAAAAAGTTTGCTAAAGCTTTTTTTTTCAAAAAAAGCTTTTCTTTTTAACAAAGCTTGACTTACACGTACTTCCTTGCCAAAAAGTGATAGCGCTATACGTATATGGGTAAAATAAATACAAGCTCCTACACATACTTTTGATGATTTATTTAACAATAGGAAATTATTTTATTTTGCATTGAGCAAGAGAGGGCATTAAATGTTATACCACACGCATAATTTACTCACACAAGAATCATCAAAAATAGCTGTCTGTTAAATATACTATTACACTGGTACTTGTTGTGAGTTGAAATACGGCGGATATGTGATGTGCATAGTTATAACTTTTTTTCATCATACTTCACAATATTTTGTACTTTAATTGATTTAATTGTATTTTATTGATTACTATACATAATTTTTTGTAATGTATAATATCAGGAGAACTGCGAAGTAAGTAAAATTTTTTACAATAACCTATAACTTATTTATATTTATTTTCTAAATTCTGTTACGCTTATTTTCAAGGAAATAATTTTCTGGAGATTTTCAAGTATTATGGGCCAACACAAATAATAAATAATCCTTTTAACTCTTAAAATAATACCTCTAAAATATACCGTTTTAAGTAAAAAAAATGTTGACAATGTATGTTAAAACGGGAAAAACAGGTTAAGCGTAAATATTTATATTCTTTTTCGAGATCTTAAACCGAGCTAGTCCTCTTATATTATAAGGTAAGTTTTGTATGATACTTTTTCAAATATACGCCAGATGGCAGTATCTGTACCAACTTTACTTTTTATTCTGTTTGTCATTTCTTCGTCATACTAAAAATTGTCAAATAAAAAAATTTACATCTAAACCCATTTCCATCCAAAGAAGCCACATAAAGAATTTGAATACATATTCGAGGAACAGAAGCAATCCAATACTTATCAAACTTCACATCCAAATCATTCCACCAACCAAAATCTCACTTAATCTCAAAAAATCCACAAGCAATCAAGACCCCCCCCCCAAAAAAAAAGAACAACCAACCTTCAATGAAAAGCCATCCCGAGCAAGCCTCTCTCCTTGCGAAACAAAGGCCGCGGAGCGATTCCGCAACGATAAATCCTACACTGCCCATCCTCGCGCTGCAGCCGCGGCCGCTCCGAACTCCTACACCGCGGCTGGACACTACAGCGACGTCGAGCTGTACGAGAATTATCTCCCCCGTGGTCGTTTTTCAAACGGGCCGGCCAACGTTTCACTCTCTGGCCCGGCTATCGAGCCGCGCTTACAAAGGCATCGCCGAGAAACTCTCGCGGCTTTGTATATCTCTCGCCCGGGGTAACAAACTGCCCAGATACAGCTGCAAAGGCGCGGCCGCGCGCGGACCTGCAAGACAATATAAAACCGGCTGCTGCGGCGCGAGCGAGTGAGTTTCCGGGTGGAAAATATTGTGGAGACTGTAGGGGTGGAGGTGCAGCGCTGGTGCGTGCGTTATTAGCGGGGAATTTTTCGCGTTTTGTTTTACGATGGTGGGAGTGCTATAGTGGTGGCGTATTGCAGTGTAATGGACATTGGTTGTACATGGTGAGATGGCGCTGTGTGTGTGTAGGGTGGGTTTTATCGACTGAGGTGCGGTCGAGTTGGGAAGAGTAGGTTTTTAAGGTTGGGAAGGGATTTGATCAGTTTTATTACCAGGAAGTGTTGGTCGAAAGTATTATTCTACATTTTGGAGAGTGTAGGTAATGTAAGATTATATATCTGAAGTGTTAGGTCACGTTGCTTTCAATTAACCAGTAAAGCATGAGAGTTTTATTCTTCAATGCAATCGGTTAAATACAAGTTACAAAGGTTTTGGGGCTCGATGATAACAAATTTGCTAGCAGAATTTGCTAGCAGAAAATAACAAATTTTGATGTTTCTTAAATGAATGTATTTAATTTTAATGTTTGAATTTTCATACTTTGCAAATAAATGACTTAAAGATTACAATTCTAATAATTGATTCATAATCGAAAGCAGCAAAAATTCTTAAAAAGAGAACATTTAGTTAAAATAGTTAATAACTTTGCTAATAAGTTTTTAAGTCACATTAAATATGAAACTTAAAATTATGAAAGTAGTAACAGATTGTTAATAGTAATACCAAAATTTCCTAAAATAGTAATTGCTTTTGAGTTTACGTCACTTTTTCTCAAATCCGCCTCGATCCACATGTTCCGTACATGATTAGCAACTTCACGCACTAAACAAAAGTATTTACTTTTCAAGAAATTAAACTTCAGTTACCTATGTTCTTTTATATAACTTTCAAAACAGCATTTTCTCGGGTGAAGTATAAAGGTAGCAAATAAATGTATTTTCTATGTATTTTCAGAACTTTCGACCGAATATTGTACGAAAATGAATCAAAAACCCTTGAAATATAGCAATTTATATAAATCAAATTTTATTAAAAGTTTATATTAAAAAGATTTATAATATTTAAACATTTCCATTTTAAAGCGAAACAAAAGTTTATAATAGATTAGTGGGCAGTGCACAAAACGGATTAACAATTTTTAAACTCCTATATTTATTATCCTCTTTCAAACATTCAACGGTATTATTAAATTCTCATTATCGAAACTCGTTTTTTCTGTTATTAAAAGTTGTTCTCTCGTGTTTCGCGGCACGTAGATCAGAAAATATTGAAACAATGAGTATCGACCGACCCACGCGCACTAGTGAACGAACGAGCTTGTTCTGCTTTTCCCTTTTTCCTCTGAAACTTGATTACGAGAAGTGCGTATAACTACACGTATGTGTATATATATACGAGCGAATTTACTGGATTCTGCCATTGAGTCATTGAGAGCTTTGCAAACGACGATGACTCTTAGTTATCGCAGTCTGCGGAGCGTTATAATAATAGTTATTGTTATTCATGTTCATAAAGTTATTGTTTTGCGTGATAATTAAGAATTTTTTAACAATAACATTACTCATAGACTTGTGTAAATGTTACAATGTGATGACGAATATTTTAGTATTTATTATGATAAAAAAAATAGTTTATTGTGGAATATGTCTTTAATAATCTTGATAAAGGTTTGGAAGACTTAGTTCGGAAATAAATGAGGAAACATGATTGAAAGAACTTTTTTACATAAAAGGCGTCTTTCAGTCGCTACTTTGAATGTAAATACACGAACGAATATTATTGAGACTTTTTAATGAGACGACCTGCATAACTAGACGCTGCTTCATGCAACGTATATTTATTTCAATACTTGCGCAATGTGCAGCTTTGATTTACATAAATCTTATATTCTGAGTACAATATTATATCAATATATACTATACGAGAATTTAACACAAATAAATATTTCTTTATTAAAGATTAAATAAATGTTTACTTAATTATTTACTGACACTGTTACTCAAAAGTAAAAACTAACAAACCGTTTATTCCAATTAGATTGGATGAGTACATCTCCCACTCGTTACAAATAAAAAATAACGAAAAGCAAACTGAGAAAACCGTAAAGCCACCTCGTTGAAAACCGAGAAGTACAGACAAATCGCCTCGTACTGCTTCGAGCGAATTAATTGGATTTCTCTTAATTATATATTGACGTACCTCCGTCCGAGGTAACCTAATTAGAAAGAGAGAAAAAACGGAGCAGTCCGTAAAACTTACTCTCTGCAGGAAAAGAATGTGGAAAATAAATAAGAAATTGTGATATTTTCTCTTGCACAACTGAAAAGTACCTAATAATTAAAATAGATTATGATTTACTCTCAGAGCGTTAAGAATAAAGTGGCATAAGTTTATGGATTTAATACTATGATATAACATTCTGCATTTTTTTAACAAATATAAAGCACAACAGGTTTTATAAAAATAAGAAGCTTATAAAAAATTAATGTTAATTAAAAAGTTCTTATAAGACCAAGTAATATTAAACAAAAGAAAGCTGATTACTTTAAGTAAGAAAGATTACTTTAGTGCTAGATTGCACTGCTAGATCTTGTTCTCGAAAAGCTTACTTTCTTAATTATCGATTAAATTTTATGATGATTTCAGGAAATTCTATTTTAAGGCTACCAAAAACGCACAAAATAATTTAGGCTAAGTATAATAAATACAAGTTTTAAATTTCAGTGTGCTCTCTTTAAAAGGAATAATTTAAAAAAATTACATTATTTTAATGTCAAATTTCATAAAGTAGATAGATAGATATACATTTTATTTGCACAAAGTCAAAAATATAGTAAATAAAAATATACATTGCAATGTTGTATGTCAGGTGCAAGGTAATCAGTGATTAAAACTAGTATCGCTTATCACAGTTAGTCATACGAGTACATATTATACACATATCGAGTCGATTTGTAAAGACACGCATTCATATCGATTTAACACAAAAGATCATACACGTTTATAATAACATTCATACAGTGTACACTAAGTAGGATCAATTAGCCCTAATAGATAGGTAACTAAGCAATTAAATCAAAACAAAGTAAAACTATGTCAATTATTATATTATCCCTTAAATTTCTGTCTGTAATAGACTGCCATTACACATAATTACAAAAAAAAGAATATTCTACAAATACCGAAAATCAATCTGAAAAGAAAGATAAATACAAAAGAGCATTTTCATTGATAGTATCTGCATTTGAGAGATCCACAATAAAGCGTACAAATTCACACCAGCCCGCAACAAAACTCAACCCAATAAAACTCAAAACAAAACTTCAGCGGCAAATCAACACTCCGCACACTCTGCACACAATCACCACCACGCATAAAATCCAACCTCTCACGAAGTGAGAAATCGCAGTAACTCCTCCACCCCCATCCACCGACTCTTCTCTCCTCTCGCTAAAAGTCTCGCGATCGCGATCGCGCATCTCTGCTCCCCCCCCGCGACCTCGAAACTCGCTGCTGTCGCCGGTCCGCGGGAAAAGTCGCGAGTTTCCACGCGAGCGCAAGAGGAGTTGCTAAATTCGGGGCGACGCGAAGTTGGGCCGCGGGATGAATCGAGACCGACTGCCGCCGCCGTTGCAGCAGAGGTGAGAAGAAGATCCGAGGAGTGAAGTTTGCCGGGGGAGTTCGAGCTGGCGCGCGGAGAAAATGGATGGCGGTCGCGCTCGGCTCTCCGCCTGCTTCTTCGGGGATTTCGCGCTAAGCAGCCGGATTTGCATTCGGAATGGTAATTCTGCTCTGGCGCGGGATTAAAGAGAATGACTTTGCCGGGTGTTTTGAGAAAGATTTTAGGGCATTTTGTAGGGGGTAGTTTTGAGGAGGGATAAAAGCACTTTCGTAGGAATTCTGGTTTGACGTTTGATGTGCGGAGTTGTGAAAGGAATATTTTAAACGGTAATTTGGAAGCTCGTGGTATTAATTATATATTGCTGTTTGAAAGAGTTGTGAAGAGGTTTAGATACATGTAGGTTGAAAACAATTTTGACGATTTATTCGTCCTTTGACTAGAGTTTTATTTACGTATAACGTAAGCATTCAATTCATACGTATTATATCTACATCTTTTATACGGATGAATATGCATCGTAAGCATGCAATTCGTACATATACCCACAGTATTTTGTAGATATAAATATTTCTATTCTAATACTGCGTATAAATATGTGACATAAAAATATTGACATGTATCAATAAAGTGAATATATATTATTCAATTTGAAACTGTGAGGATAACTTTAATAAAATAGCAATCAAATGTCGCGGGCGCGCTATGAGGTAAGTATAGTTTTCGCATGGCATAGCGACCGCGCGTTTATACAATGAGTTTCAACTTTTAAATACGAAATGTAACTTTTACACTGCAATTTTTGTTGAACAAAATTACACTCGAACGAATACTAATAAGATTACAATTAAGCTGCAGACAAAAGTGCACTTCAACAGCAGAAAGCGCAAAAGCAATACGTTTCATAAAAAGAGCTTTCAAACATCCTCATGTCGCGCCGCACAACTTTCTCTCTCATAGTCCTAAGCAAACTTTGTATTTACGACGAATTCTTTTAAGAGCGTATATACGCCGCAAGGGGGGGGGGGAGAGACGAACGGACATCTCCGAGCTTTTCTCATTTATTTTTCACTCTGCGTTTTTCCCTCGCCTCGGTCTAACGTCTTCCTTAAGCGTTTCCCTTTTATCTTTTATTGCGATGTCAAGATGGCGGTAAACGAATAGGCAAAGCGAAGCGCAGAAAGTTCTTTAAATGTTTAATTCATCTTTGCGAAAGAATTTATTTAGTCTATAAAATATTTAGAAGACCGTAATACTAATATATAACTATATTATAACCTGAATACCCCCAAGAGTATAATGAAATATAATAATCTCAACAAATTAAATTAAACATTTGGTTTTGAAGAATATACCTTTAGTTTTTATAAAAGTTGCATTTAGACTTTACATATTTTTACATGAATATATACTCGTGCTTCCGTCAATATACTATATATATATATATATATATATACCGAATACTATATATATATATATATATATATATATATATATACCGAACTTTGGCATATTTCATAAAAATTATTTTGATTCTACCGTACTTTTACGATTGTAAATCGCTGTTAAAAATACGAATCATGCATAAATTGTCGTAAGTATTACAGTCAAACGACCGTGCAACATATAATCTACTCATTCAATTTTGATGCACATGATTCAGATCGCTGATTGCAAATTGCTTGAATATATAACATGTACCTACTTATAAAATATTAAACTCTATTTGGTAAATCCGATGCATCGCTTTTCGGATACGTACGAATTACGAATGTTAAACGGAATAAATTTATCGTAGTGACCGATAAAATTGCTTTCTACATTCACATATGATCAAAAATCACGAAATGTTCAAAAGAGAATAAGCCGCATTTCATTTCTAAAAATCGTACGTATAAACCATTCATCTTCCAACCCGACCCATCATCAATAAATCATCCACAACAGAACCTCTGAAAACCCTGCAAAACCAGCCACAAGCCACAAATAATCGATAAAAATCCGCGCCAGCGTTACACCTCCCCCTGCAAGAAACCCCCCTCGAAGAACTCCTAAAACTCTTCACTCCCCCAAAGAAGAAGCATCGGCACACTCGGAGAAAAGCACCTGTCCATCGCGCCATCCGTGAAAGCCATCCCTTGCACGGCTGCACTCGTGCATACACCCGCGTCTCCTGCGGATCCTCTCCAGATCTCCTGTAGGTACACGCGCGCCTGCAAAAGCTCTCCTCGCTTCCTCCCGCCAGGGGAATTTATCGTCGCGAGCGCCCTCGCGACCTTAAGCTCCTCACGTCCGCAGCGCGCCGGTGTACTTCTCAAAAGGGCATTCGGGTATATTCAATATTTGCATAATGTTTCTTCCCTTTGACGGAATCCAATAAGGAGAGCTGCCAGAGCGCGGGGGGGAAGCTTCTCCGTCTTCTTCCTGTTCGCTGCTTCTTCCGCGCCCCCCGGGGGACGTTTCCGGCGGGGAGGAGGCCAAAAGAGAAGAAAAAATAGGGAGAGGAGGACCGTTGGATGTTTGACGACCGTCTGAAATTACCTTTGCTGCTATAGCTGTTTTATTCTGCGGGAGATGCTCCTTTCTTTGCTTGTTGTTGGCGTGCGTCGTCGCGGAGAGGTCTGATGTGCTTTTGCGGGTTTTATTGTGAATCGAGTCGGTAAGAACGACGATTCTTGATTTCGACAGGTTTTTTTTTTCTTTATCTGGAGACGCTGAGGGCGAGTGTTGAAGATGCTTTGCGGAATAAAGCGGCGTGTAAATTATATAGCAGATGGTGGCGTGGTGAAATGTAATTCGGTGAAGACAAAATTGTAGAATTAAGTCCACCATATAATAAGATTAGATTAAAAACGGTTTTTATTGCATATTCTTTTTATAAAAAATCACATTTTGCTTTTTTACAACGACCAAATATTTAGAAAATAAAAACTGCGGTAAAGCAGCAATACAATTTAGTTTGGAATATTAATTTGTAGAGACTATATATACATCGAGTAATTTAAAAATCAGAATTGGAAAAACAATAATATTATTGGTGTCTTTTTAACCCTTTAACGTGAACAACGCCCGAAACCGTATCGTTGTGACCTACGTTGGGGTTAGTAAATCATGATTTCTACTTAATTTTCTTAAATGCTAAATTAAAATGTCATGTATACTCAGTAACGTATGATCAATTATTTAAGTGCCTTTTCAGCTTAGAAAGTAAAAAATTAGGCGGGTAATCGAACAAAATAGCTTTTATGACTTTACTATTAATGCACGATTCGCGTTAATGGGTTAAGCTGATGAGAACCGTGAATTTGAGCAAACTGACAAAAAATTAATTTAGATTATCCATAAAGAAAGTACTACAGGGCGAGAATTGCGGGAAGTATTAGATTAGATAATTACATGATTATGAAGTAGAATAATTGCATACGTCACCCAAAACCATCAAAGTAATTATTGCGCAAGTGATGGGAAGGTTATGTAGCTAGAACGAGAACCAAGAGACTTGTACATTGAGGGCTTTAGTACGTAAAACATAAAGTAAAACAACTATGAAACTAAATTATACTAAAACGGATTAAGGTACGAAGAAACACTGCGAACAGAATTAGTACAAAATAACAGCAAAATGGTATTCTTTTGTTGATGATTTGATGGACTTTCGAGATCCAAGTACCTATACAATGAAAATAAAAGAGACATATATAGCTCATACGTTTTATAATTTTAAAATTTCTTTTATCTTGACAAAATAAAATTCCTACATATAAAATTTCAGAAAAAGGATCTTGAAATTGTGCAATACTTCCATATGCCTTCTGTATATACGAATTCATGAATTTTTATCAAATTGAAGTCTGAAGCAACGATGTGACAAGAAAGCAAAATAGAAAAAGTTTAAAATCTTGAATTATTCTGGTAGCTACATTATTATGTATCGTTCAATATTCGTTTGCAGTACATTCACAAACAAGCGCGGTACGTAAATTCTGCATCAAACAGAAGGCGACAGTGTGTAGTCTGGTTCTGGTTATCTGCATATAGACATACGTAGTTCTCGTCTGCCTCTCTGGTGCACTTAGGAAAGGAAATTCCGAAATGTCGCGTGTGTTATGGAAATCCGAGACAACAAGCCGTTCATCCTACGGTTGGCAAAATCAGCCCAGGGACATCCAACCATTATCTGTGTCTCCGTCTCGCTCTGGCTCTCCTTCTTGTTCTCGTATTCCACTGCTGTATTTTCTTTCGCTTACACAGCATTTTTTTCTCTCCGTTCTTGTTTATGTGTATCTTCTTCAATTTAGGAATTATTTAAAAAATTGTACTATTAATTTTTAAATGAATAACTAAACAAACTAATAACTGAATTTGCAAAGCAAACTTAATAGATATCATTTATTAATATATGATACACTTGCATAATAATAATTATTAAAATTTTATGTTATTTTGAGTTAAGCAAACTTTGATTTACTAATATAGGGAAACAGTTTCAAGTGCTTTCCTGGTTGAAGGGTTAATTAGCTTCTGCTATACTGCAAAATTCTATCAAGTTCTAAGTTGTCAAAGGCAGGTAAGAAATTGGTTGAACTCCTGCATCAAAATAATTAAAAATTCAAATTAAATTTTAAATATAAAGTGAGAAGCAAGGAAACCGCGTAAAATTGGATTTTTCAACATAATTATGCCAGATTAATAGTCTACTCCTCTAATTTGAGTATTACACATATTATTGCTTAAGGAAATTTAAGCAAAAACTAAGCGTATATTCTAACGATAGTCAAAAATTCAAATTCTCTTTGTAACTTATACTACATTGAAAGTTTGAAGAAGTTATTTGAAACTTATCCATCTAACGTTTTAAGCGAAAATGCTTCGCTTTCATCATATTCCAGGACTTTCATACTTTTCAGTCTCTCTGTACATCATAAAAGCACGCCATTATTTAAAATTATTTAAGCTAGCCAGTATCTAAACAATATACACCCCTTACACAATACCGCCCTCTATCCTCAAGCCAGCCAACCAATCTTTTCCCCGCACTCCTGGACCCTGGTCTCATAATCACGATCATGCACAAGACCAACCCTCTCCACGCCTCTGTTTTTCCACACGCGTATACATATATATCCGGCGTGTTTACGAGCTCGACCGCCCGCCACCTCACCCTCTCTCGCGTTGTTAGTCCTTCCGGGTTCGCCGGGAACAAGTGTAACCGGAGGGCCCTTCTCTTCTCTCCTCTCTCCGTCCGGACGGAGGACTCTTGTGTTGCGCCTTGATTAAGCGCCGGTCTACACCCCTCGACGGCCAAAAGCGCCGCGCGACGACGGATATGCTGATGTACGCAGGCCGATATTATACGCACACACACGCGGCCACATTCCACGGCGAAATCCTCTGATGCTCCGGTACAGGGTCTGTGTGTGTGTTGTTGCAAGGGATGCAGTGTACATTATGTATATATACGTACGTTCCGAGGCACGCAGAAGGAGATTAACCCTCCCGGAATCTCTCATTCTCTCGACACATTCTCCGGAGAGCAAGAGCCCGACTGCAGGAGTAGGAGAAGCAGCAGCAGCAGCAGCTCTCGTCTCGCTGTAATCTGCAGCAGAGAGTGTATATTCCTCGGGTAGTTTCCGCTCTGCTAGGTGTAGTCGTGCGGCTTCGGGGCTTTTGATCTTATCATTCGCGAGTGCTAAAGGGGTCAGTTCTCCGCGAGCCGACTTTGTTCGGATTCCGTGTTTATGCGGATCAAGGTTTGGGAAGAGAAAAATATTCTACTTAGGATTTAAGTTGGAGTTTGTTCAGATGGATTTGAATATGTGGTGTTTCTACATACACGCATATTGGGTAGTTTGAATTTAAATAAACTGACTTTGTGTGATCAATGTAATAGGCTGTTTAATCACGCTTTAATAATAGTACTGAAAGTTGAAATGGTGGATAGCATGAAATTCGTCTACTGTGCATGAAAGAGCCTGACTATTCTTTTGGTTTTGGAAATTTCAAGGTAAAGGCTGCGTGATTGTTGACGCACTCCATTTGATCTTGTTCTTTTTTTATTTATTAGAAGAACTTCTTAATTTTATTATTCCCCGTTTTCAAAGTGGGAAGAGCATACATATAAAATCGTCGTAATTGAATCCGTATCTTCCTGGTCTTTAGCTTGATAAAATATTATGCTTATATACTCATATAGATTAATGTTCTTGAAAGCGTAACAACTAGTTTATTTATTATGTTCGTAATAGATATGAGTCTTAATTTGATTCTAAAGAAATTAAAAATTGAAGGCAATGACTATTTATGTAGATGAATAATATTCCAATAATTCTGAGAGACGAAACTCAATAATAGTATATTAGTATATTGTTATATTTTCCAAAGCATACAGTGATATTGCAGCTACAGATCTCGTTCCAAATGTAGAAACGGTATTTTTATGGAAGTTAAATGCTCTAATTACTTGTCAGTGAATAATACAATTATTAAGAGATTAGCGAAGAAAAATCGTATGTATCCTTTTATGATTTTTCCATATGTTTCACTATATTATATAAAGATTGGAATTTTTCCATGTAAATACAAAATTTGAGTCCAAATCGTCCTTTTTGCGGTGATTATACTTTTATCTTTTTAAAGAACTACTTCATCACCAGATGGTGCATTATTATAGTTCCTGTTTACAAAAAGCGTCCATCTCCTTGCCGAGTTGCACTTTTTATGATTCTCTGACGAGTCTTATATGTATCTCATTTTATTTTTGTATAAAAAGATGTTTTTGGACGCGGAAAAATCACTTTATGTATTTTATTTTACTAGGGGTAGTTTCCGGAGCAAGAAAAAAATTAGATAACACCCTTGGCACTTGTAGAGTCGTTAAAAATCCAAACCGCCAAAAAAAATTTGCTTTTGGATAAAAAGGGATGTTTGGGGGGGGGGATGTTTTCGTGGGTTCCTTATATCATTTTGTGTCATTTTGGACTCATTCAATTTGAAGAAATCACAATATTACCCGATTTGCGCGCTCGAAACTTCAAACTCAGTAATGAATTATATTTCATAATTAAAATTTTAAGAAAGCAGGATTTTTAAATTTGTTACATCATTGAATTATAAATCTTTGTTGGCCATTTAATTGCTATTTAAGAACTTGGTAACTAAACAGTAATGTGGATAAATGACTAATTATAAAATTAAAAGTTCAATTATATCTTGTATATTATACTGAATGTTAAACTTTTACATTTACTTCGATATTTCCAATACTACGTGAAGGAAATTACTCGAATGAACAAACTGAATTCTTTTGCTAACACAACAGCAGCAATTCATCCATGATCAGGATTCCGTTGAGTCAATAAAACAAACTTTGTTCGAGCTAACAGATGTAGCTTATGTTACTGAACGGTAACGGTTTAGTTCAAATCCCTCTGCAAGCAAGAGTTTAACTCTTGTAGTAAAACACGTAGTAAAACTATGTTCTTGACGTTCATTAAATCTAATCATCGAAAAAATAACTTTACACTTATTTCATTTTTAAATAGTTTATTAATTTTTTTCTTGATAAAATGAAACATGAAGTTTTTCTTCTGCGTAAATGTAGAGTTTATTGTTTAGCAAGTAAAACTTTACATTCTGTTGGTTTACATACTGCTCCACTAACCTGAAATATTTGCACGTCTTCACTACGTGTGTTTACCAAGTCATTTGAAAAGGGGTTGAGGAAGAGTTATGGTAGATGCATGATATTAATGCTAATTAGTTTCACCATGTACAAAGTCTAGTTTACGAATGCAGAATGGTAGGTAAATAAACATACCCGTATAAACTCTTTAGGAGATGAAATTGTGAAAATATTATAATTATAAGCATAACTACATTCAAAATTAAATCAAGCTTATGAAACTTTTTTTAGTTTTGTTAATTTCTAAACTAAACTCGACGTTTTGATAAATCTTTGAAGTCAAATATATTATGATTTTCAGAACATCGATTTTTTAGCATGTAAAACATTATATGTCAATTTTTTCAGAAGGTGACTATATATAACGCTTTGTTAAATTGGTGTTTAAATAAATAATTCAAACTATAATAAGCTATGTTTTAGTATTCATCAAAATTTCCATTTCAAAAAATAAATTGTAGCTTAGTTAACACTCTTTTCGAAACTAACTTTTGTTTAACATTCATAAAAATAACTTCTTGTACTCTATAAAATGCGTACACACCAGCTAGTCGCTTGTTCATCCAAAACAACATTATCAACACACCATACTCATCGATAGGAAAAGTCACAACTGAAAAGGGTTAATATCAAAATATCAAATATCTTTGAAACTGTATATCATCATAATTCAACAGCTGCCTACGTACTTCAGGACCTCCCTGACAAATAAAAAGCTCACGCTCCAGCTACATCACACATCACATTTACCCCGTGTAACTACGGCATTCACACATCATCATACACCACCCTACGCAACGTCTTCATCAACAATGCCAAATCTCCCGGCACCTCGGTCCTAACTAACTATTGTGCACCCTACGTCAACCCCGCTAACTGCACGCGTATAATCCATACCTCTGCATCGCGCTGCACTGCACCGCGCACACGTCGCACAATTCCCCAGTTATGGTGCCCCCTTATTTATTATACATCCCTCCTCCCCCCGTGCAATGGGGAAACCAGCCCGACGTTATTGCCTATACACGAAAGCTGGAAAGCTCGCGGTGTGCGTGCGCGTGTCTGCGCGTGATCGATCCTCCGCATGGGCGCGCCGAGCGAGCGAGGAGTTGTATAAGAGAGATTGGTATCGAGGGCGAGGGGGAGGGGGGCACGAGTCGCTCGATCGAGGGCTCATCAATCTTCGCCCGCGTCGTCGTCTAGTCGTCTTCTCGAAGATGGTCGATTTTTTTGGGTGTGGGTGGGTATGTGTGTATGAGCGGGGATTTTGGGGTCGTTATTGGGATGGACAGGAGGCGAGATCGATGCGAGTGTATTTGCGTACTCTGAGAGATCGAGAGGGGGTTGAAAATCTAGTGCGAATTTGTAATAGGTCAGTGTTATGTTACTGTAATGTTGTAAAAATATGTAAGTACGGTCAGACCTCTCGCACTGTTACGGTTCAATACCTGCGCACTATTATAGTATAATTCCATGTCCAAGAATGTATCAAGCTCACGGGGGCCCTTAAAACATTTTTCTTTATTTTAACATTATACATTACATAGAGCTCGTTTTCATTGTAGAATATGAAAATTTTTATTATTTATGTTACTGAATTGAGGAAAGTTATTGAAGTTCTACTGTTGTAGATATATGATTTGTAAATTTTAGAATGATGAACCTGCATACAATTTTCTATTTATTCAATAATAATTTATATGTTAAGATCAATATTGTAAAGTCTGTGATACCTCTAATTTATA
Source organism: Gastracanthus pulcherrimus (assembly GCA_949152435.1). Classification (NCBI taxonomy): domain Eukaryota; kingdom Metazoa; phylum Arthropoda; class Insecta; order Hymenoptera; family Pteromalidae; genus Gastracanthus; species Gastracanthus pulcherrimus. The sequence goes on along the minus strand of OX424575.1, from coordinate 164,562,576 downwards.
TAATTTATACTTACAGAATTATTAATTATAGAATAACCTAATATTGTAATAAAAAACATAAGTTAATTTTTTCTAACGTTGCATAGATTTTGTAATTTATTTGATATACCTAACCTCAAAATATAATTTATTTGTATTAAAAATATTCAAAATTCGTAAAAATATAATTATTTTTTAATTTTATAAAGATTTGAATTACTAAATCTAATTTTCTAAGAAACTTTAAGCACCCTACTTTTTTGTAATTTTGTTATATGTACGACACAGGCCATTCAATATGATTGGCTAACGCAGCAGTAACAGTGCCCAGGTACGTCGGTCCCGACTTGAAACAGTGCGCGAGGTTTGATTGTATTTCGTTATTTTTTCTCGTTATTTTATTACTTTCTTTTAATAACATCATCTTTGTACCTTTTTCAGTGATATAAAATTTTCTAAAAACATGGTTTAGTCTTGTTCATAAAGATTGGCGGAAGTCTAGCATTGACCATTACACTAGTGACTAGATTCTTGTTGAATGTATGTCACAAAATCTGTATTTAAAAATGTATCATAAGCATAGGATTGGCAATACATACTATATTTTTTATTAGATAATAAAAGAAATATTTTATGATTTGTTATCTTAAGCAAATATTACATTTCCGTTAAATAGAAGACAAAAACTTCGATAAATATAGAGCGGATAGATACTTTTATATTTCACAATTTATGATAAACGACTGGCATTATAGTGACATGACAACCAAATCCAGACTTTCGTCAGCCTTCCACGAGACTTTCCTTATTAGACGTTACATATAATAAATAATTTTTAAAAATTATGATTTTTGGGACTCAAATTAGTTGTTACATCTGAAACAACGTTATATTGACTCAAAATTATTAGATAATTGTGATAAATATTTTAATAATATATAACTTTCTTTTTACCCATAATCTTAACATGTTTTAAATATAATTCCATAATCCTTTCATATATAGCAATCTCTCACGTGCACTCTGTTAATAATCGATACATATATTATTTAAATTATTTTTCTTAGAATCTCAAATGTGCTTTGTATTGCTCTTCAAAGAGAAATTATTGTTTTGATAAAAACTTGTTTCGTTTTCGAAGCGAAAAGTTTTTTTTCAAATGATTTCATAATTATTTGTTGAAAAACACAAATGCAACATGTTTAAATAAAATAAACAATTTTACAATCTTATACTATTTTTGGACTCAGATTAGTTTTTAATGATTTTTATAATTCAAATAATATATTTTATTATGATAGACATAGCGAAGATTAAAAAACGTAATGAGTCCATTAAAAACCTTTGAAAAAACGCAGTGCACCAATGCAATTCGTAACATTCCTTTTTCATTGAAATGGATGCCAAATCTATTACACGAATTATCCCAAATCAACTGCAATCCCTCAAATCAAAATTTCCAACCCTCCCGGATAAAAGTACAACCTCTATCTACACCATCACCAAAAGTCAGCCCCAAAATCCCACTGACCCAGTGCTCTTACAATGATCACCTCCACAAAGACCTAAAAAAACTCCCTACAACCGTCAACCGCGACCTTCCTCATCCCTCTCAATCTCGGCAATCCACTCGCCGCTTCCTCGCGTCCATCCACTTTGCTCCCCATCGTCCACACCCACCGAGCTACAACCCGCGCACTCGAAAACAGCGACTACGTTTTACGCAAAGCCCCGATGGCCACGCGCGCATAAAAGCAAAGTGGATCGAGCGTTGCACACACGGCGAGAGACGCGCGACAAAGAAGCCTTTTCCTCCTGTGCCTCTGTAAGCGGCGGAGAGGTAATACGCGATGGTATAAGCGGCAGCCTTGTGTGTCCAAAAATCGATCCCTCGCAAGCTCCTCGCGTCCTTTGATATAGGTGTATGTGTGTAAGGGGTGGGAGCAGCTTGCGCGCATTGGATTTTTAGAGCCCTGGGAAAGCTATTTTCTGATACGGGAGAGCTGTTACGCTTGAGCGTTTAAGATGATTGTAGTAGAATTCGACTTTCTTGGGAATTGTCGCAAATTGTAATATATGGGGAAATCTCCCAAACCTTTAACCTATGTGACTCGAGGTTTCAATCAGTTTTTTCTTATATTTTAACTGTATTAAACTGTTTCACATAGGCTTATAAAGCTTCAGCTTATTATTAATTATATTTTTATGTTTACTTTCTATCATAAATTAATTAAATTTATCAATCAAATGTCTAAACTGTCGCATTCCTCGTATGTCGTATTCCCGATTTCAATTATAGTTTCTCTAATAGTGTTTAAAATTGATCTGATAAAAATATAAAAAAAATTATTTCTTACTAAGATATAATCAAAGAATAAGATAATATTGATAATATTTTCACTTTATTCATAAAATTGGAGTTAAATACATTTGATAATTATTGTAGGGTTTTGGTGTCGCATCTACAATACGAAGAATAACTCAATAAATAGTAATTTAATTACCCTAAAAAGTATTTAATATGGGGGAAATACATCAACAGTATTATGTTGTATTATAATCCCTTTTTATTATTTTAGTAAACATAATGCCCAAAATTTAAATAACACTTAAGTGAGCCGATTAAAAAACGAACAAAAAAATGTCGTATCCACAACGCACGTTTGTGCTATAAATATTAATTAAAATCGATGAAATAAATGACCAAAATATAGTATTTGATAAACTATTGAGAAATAGCTTTGCATTATACCTAAAAACTAATATGTATTAATAAAATAGCAAATTTACATCGATTTGTCGCATCCACAACGCGCCGTCCGCAAGGCGCGTTTGTTTAAACATCATAACCTCTTATTGCAACTAGCAAAACTGAATAATAGAAATATGAGAAGAAGTTTCTTTGCATTTTACAATCATGAGACCTGTTTTCAGTGAAGTAAAAGTGAGAAAGAAGAAAGAGTACTTAATGCACAATCGAATTGAAGAGTTAAAAGAACGGAAAAAAGGAGTGAACAGAGAAAGAAATATAATGAAAAAAAGTGTTTTCGTCGTCTAAGAGGTAAAATTAGTCAATTTAAACGTTTAAATTGTTAATTTCAATAAGCCAAATTTATAATTTAAATTTAATCAATGCATAAAAAGTTGAATTTGTATTAAAATAATATTACACTTCCGATCTTTTTATTCTATAAACGAACTATAATAAAATCAATTAAAGCATACAATTATTGTTGTCCTTTAAGGGAATGTAATTCTTTGACCTTATTTGAATCCTCATCCTCCTCAAAGGATCTCTTGGAATCAGAAGTGAGTAGTCACACATCCTTGTCTTTCGTTGTACCTTCTACCGAACCATTACCAATCACTTTAAGTGAATCATTAAGATCAAAGTAATTTGTAAAATAACATTAACGCAATACAAATGTTTTATTTAAGTATCAAAAATAAAAATGAAAGTAGCTGCACAAATATTTTAGAACTGTTTTCAAGAAAAAATTTATACATGGAAATTCTAACTTGCCGTATTTGATAAATCAGTTTAGATTCGGTAGGCACTTGTTTCGGGCTTGTTCATGCGCAAATATTAATTGTTTAAAGTCTCGAGAAGTTGTGTGAAAAAAACTAAAGTTGTGCGCCTAAGTTAAGTTGACCTCATTTTCAACACTTGAAAGTTAAAAGTCCTGGAGATTTCCCCATATATATAACGGTTGAAATTTAATAGGGCTGTTATACCATTGCGCGAAAGCTGAAACAGTGAAAAATATGCAGCTGTTTCAATTAGCAGAAATTGCGAATTGGTGAATATTCTGTATTTAAAACAGTGATTATTCACTAATGTGTAAGTGAAAATTTCAATTATTGAAATACAATTATTGTATACGCTTCGCTATTTTAACTTTAGCCAGCTCGCCAAGCTGACCTGAGATACACGTATATTTGATGTTTCAATATTTAACATGTAAGCGCTATACCAAAGCGTGTTAAGGGGATCTGGAAGTCATATTACCTGAATTATTGACTGAACCTCACATTATTAACTTTATAAACAAAAGTACTTACATTGAAACAAAACCCAAACTCACTTGCATGGCATTGCGAGTAGTAATGGATTTATGTACGAAGCTACAGACATCAAAATCAACAGCACCCTATAAAGTTATTGGACTGAAATTTCGTCAACATTTAATTTCAATAACTGTTAGAGTACCGCTAGTTTTGACGTCTGAAACTTCGTACAGTGTTCCATTACCACTAAATGGAGTGTGCAGGTATATATTAGGGCTCGTTCTCAAAATCATTGCGGGAGCGAGGCCATATCTAGACGCGACTGGACTTGACACAATTGTGACTTATATATAGTAAATTCTACTCGACACTGATCGTCTATTTCTGGTCGTTACTAGTCGTGTCTGGATGTAATAGTGCATAAACATTAATTTGTTATTGAATTAGAAACTAAAACTAAGAATTCTGGTACTAAATAAGGATGTGGCATTTCATAAATATACAAATATACATCAGGGCATATAGAGTATAACTTATTTGTGTTTACTGAAGTTAGAAGATTTACTTTTAAATGGACACTTATAAGAAAAAAATTGTTTTTACGGAAAAGATTATGTTGAATCCCAAATTAAGGAATAGTAATTATGTAACTGAAAATTCAAATACAAATCATAGAAATTGCCAATAAAAGACTATGGCAACTCAAAATTCTATGTTTTTGAAAAACCAAGATAGTAACGTTAAATTAGTCAATTTTATTATTTTATCATAATTTCTCAATCTTTTTAAACCAATTTTCGAAGTGCATAAAGGGCTTTTATTATTGTATAAATTATTTTGTGTACAAAAATCAAGTTAAAACGATTTTTAGTGTTACAGTCTTGTTATGTGTGCGACTTTTTTATAAAAATGAAATTGATCAAAAACTTTGTTCATGATGCTATGTACCTATATAGCGGTGCAATTCAATTAAAAAGTTTGCATCGTGATTCGATTTAAGCATCTTATTCTTAAGATCATCGCACTATTTCTATGCTCCATGCTAAATAATATAGAATAATTTATAAATGTTATACGGTGATTGAAAATAAAAATTAACTTTTGAACTGGTTTGTATAGTTACAACCACCTCCATACTATGTCTCCCTCTTTCTCTAGGGAGAGCGAGAGAGGGAGAGAGAGAAAGCGAGAGCGCGTGGGCGGACGCCTTATCGAATGTGTCCCAGAGGCTCGTGTCCGCCTCGAGCTGCCCGAGCTTTTATACTCCCGCGCCGTCGATGTTTTCCTTCCTCCTCTCTCTTTCTCTCTCTCTCTCTCTATTTCTATCTCTCTCTCGTTCTGCAGTGTGTACATGAGGGAAATAATGTGTAGTCTGCTCGTAGTCTACTACCAGCGGTGCTTTTGTCTCGCGGAGTCTGGCTCTTTTTTTTTCGTGTGATACTTCTTTTTTGGAAAGTTGCATAATGGAAACGCTGTTCCGCGAGATTCGCGTAATTTGTGTGCGGGGGTGAGATTGCGATATTGAAAGCGCTGTGTACTCCCGAGGTAATGGGCTTTAGTTGGGATATGAGGGTTTTTGCGTGTACTATAATGGTCGTGGTTTAGCGATACAGCGCGTTTAGTTTGTTGTTGCTGAGCGTATGTGTTATAGTTATTTTATTGCGGGAATTATAATATTACGCAGGGTTGTAACTAATTTTAATAAAAGCTCTATTTAGTACTACTGCATGAATTAAATATAATGTTCTTTTAATATTAATGTAATATTAATGTAACCACTAATGAAGACCAATTTTTAAAATGTTTCAGTTTTAATGAATTCATAATATAATTTGCATTTTGTGGTTTCTGTTAAGTTAAGTTATTACAGCTTAAGTCAAAAACTGTAAACAATAATGTATTGATAGTTGTAATAAATGAGTATTTGCATATTCAAGAAAAATAACTAGAGTCTAAACAAATTATAATTAAGGGGTAACACCACTGTAGAAAATTCAAAAAATAGATTTTATTTTATTGGCTTAAAACATGCTTTGAACCTTCTAGAATATGGTACAAAAGGTCCCGTCCCAAAAAAACATGATTCTTTAAATGATTTCCTCATTTTTTTACGTTCGAAACAGATTTTGAAACTTTAAGTTGATTTTTCTCGAAACGAGTTTTTCTCAACGGACACGCAGCATAACTTGAACAGTTTTCATCCGATCCATTTGAAACTTTAACCATATCTTAATTATTATATTTCGAAATGAATCGCGTAGGGGATTTTTAATAAATTGATTTAAACAATTTTTATAAATAAAAACGTGCCTTTTTTCATGAAAATTTTAAATTTATATTTTCAATTCACTGTCGAATTTGCAAAAATTAATATTTTTAAAATCGCCTACGTAATTCACTAGCTATTAACATCAAGAATAAGCTGATTTTTTTTTGTTCCAGGTTGAAATGTGCGATTGGTACACTGCGTGCCGCGGAGCGCTTCCGATGCAAGAGGCCTCAAGAGATCGGCTGTAAATCAGCCATTTTGTATTTTTTTACTCAATTTTTTTTTAAATATACTATAATATTAGACTAACAATATATCCAAATATCATTTCATTATAACCTTTCTTTCCATTAAAAAAAAATACCCATAAACACGCTTTTTTTTCGCTATTACAGTGGTGTTACCCCTTAAATTGATATCTCGTTTTCAAAAAGTATCTATAGTGACTGTGCTATGAACAGTATTTTTTGTATGCGGAATAAAAAAGGTCTAATGATGAACAAATTAAAATAATTTACAGCAGAACTTTGGAGCGATTGATAGGTAAACCTCGTTAATGTAATGCCATTCAACCCTGATTATCTTAAACTAATCAGCTAAGAGCTAAATACGGTAATTACTGCCTGTCCACAAACTCAAACCCGTATTAGCATAAGATCAGTAAGCCAAAGCCACATATAATTATATATATATATATATATATATATATATATATATGTATATATATATATATATATATATATATATATATATATATATATATATATATATATATATATATATATATATATATATATATATATATATTTAAAAATAAATAACTATGGCTATTCATGGAAAATAGCTCACTAAAAGTAATATCGGTAGAATACAAAGCTTGAATATTTAAGATAAATTAGCTATATTTTTTTAGCTTTAAATTTATCTATTGCGCGAACAAATTTTTTAGCTAAAACAGCAATTTTAACACCAGCTGCTTATTCAGCTTACTGCTATAGAAATATTTTTTTGCTAATCGATCTAACAAGGAGAACGCTCAACACTCGGGTATTGAAGTTTGAAGAGACTTACAAGGTTCTTTTTTGGTACCTAACACTGAAGCCTAGCATGAGCCCTTGATTTCAAAATATAAGCCATTATTCCCAAATTTTCATTAATTAATAAAAAATGGCATATCTACTATTGTACGCAGCAATACGCAGCAATATTTATGCTGGAAAGCTGACCATAATAAAACCATAATTGGATGGAAAGAGCTTTAATTAGAGCTTTGATTCGAATGAGAACATAAATATAGATTACAAGATTATGTATAACCGAACGTATTATTTGCTACTAAACCGCCGCGAATTTCGAGTATAACAGCTTATATATCGGTAACAAAAGTCCATTGACACAAAGTACGAGTACAGGGATTCAATTGTAAGCATCAGAACATATCTCCCAAGGTCCTCTCATAAAAAAAGGTTATCAACAACTCTCCTTGAACCTACGTATAATTCTAATAATCCAAACTCATCCCAAATTCATTTCAACAAACACAACCTACAATAATTAAACTAAACTTAATCCTCGACACCTCAACCATCCATCCCCCAATACCACCGACCAGCGACAAAGCCTCGCTTTGCCTCGCGCCAGCTAGACACGGCAACACCAGGACAGTTACGCCTCACCTGTTTATCTCGTTACGGCCATTACCGCCAAATCCCCGGGCGTTTCCCGCGGGAATCCCAGACACACACACACACACACATACAATTCGCACATATATAGATCATACAAGCACCTCGCGTAATTTCCCTTTGGGCCTTCGCGCGCGCGCTCTGGCGCGTTTTTATTTTGGGAGAGAGAGGGTGCAGGCTAGCGCGAAATTGCGAGGGCTAGTATTTTGTTTGCGTTTATATCGCGGAAGGTCGAGGGGATTCGCGAGAGGGGGAGGCTTTGGCAGAGGTGATTCGCCGAGAGTCTCGATTCGGACGATAAAGCGCGGTGCTTGGAGTTAAGGGCGTATAACGGCTGGTGCGTTATGTTGTTTTGACGGGGCTTTATGATGGACCCTTTATCGCGGGCGAATGATGCCTTTTCTTCCGGTTCTTTGTCTGGATTCTTTGTTGTAGGTTTCAGGCTTCGTTAGTTTTTGATTGGCGTCGTTTATCAGTGCTGATGGAATGTCTTATTATGACTGGAAAGGTATATATGTTTTGATCTCTAAATATTTCATTTTTAATGATTATCTGGATTTTACGTCTTAAAAATGAGTATTTTATGATTTGTATTAACTTTTCTTGAAAGTTAATGTAACATGGTATATTTTGTATAAAAGCACATTTTTGCACTGTTTTATTAATAAATAAAAACCATTGATGGTGTCATTTTAAAGAGGTCCAATCCCAATAGTATATTGTAATACTGCAATACGTTGTAACACGAGAATGTAACATTAATAATGATGATGGTGAGTTATTTCAGTTTACATTGAAATATCTAGTTCATGATCGTTTGTACATCCTTCATTTAATAATTATGTTGCATTAGTACATAATGAAGCCCTTTTAATCAAGTATAATGCGAAACCTTTCACTTAAATACACAATCATTAGAGCTTGCTCATTACTCCATCCGTAAATATAGGAAATCAATCGAACTATTTGTACATTTTGTTTACCAATCCATCAAATCCTTTTTCATTTCCTTACAGAGAGGCTTCTCTAATGAAAATTACCGTAAAAATCATAGTAGACGTTGAAATATAAAAATTATCCTGACATTCGGTAAAAGTGGCACCGACTCACGATAAAATCGTTATGAAAAACGTTAATTTATACCTTGCAGTATTGTACATGATTTTTCATTTTCACGGTAATTTTTTTCTGAAAATTAAATGTGTGAGCTCTTTATACTAATTTAATTGATTGCTTGAATAATTGATACATCTATTTATTTCGCTTCTAGAATCCTGTCAACAATTCATACAGAAGCTGTACATAAAAAAATATCCCATCCTGTGTAACAAAAATAGTCTGGCAATAGTCTGGCTCAATAAGTCTGGCGAAAGTCTTGCACAAGTCCGGTAGAAGTATGGCTTTGTCCACTATGCCAGACTTTAGATAAAATGTGCAACACAAAAGCATCGCGTCATGTCAAATTGCCAGTAACCTAAATTTTTGTCTCTTTTTTACAAATATTCATATTTTAAACAAGATTGCAATATGTAAAAAAACTTTTCTCCTATTTTATCGAAAAGTACGTATTTTCACTATTCTAGTCGATACTAATAATTAATGTACTACTCTATTTATTTACTTGTGAAAAATGAGTTTCCAGACTTCTACCAGACTTTGCAAGACTTTCGCCAGACTTGTTAAGCCAGATTAATCCCTGACTAGTGCCAGACTAATTCTTTTACACGGGATCTTTAGACACGTCAAAACCCCTACAATCAATCTTTAAAAAGTCCAAGCACATATCGCCAACCAATAAACCCCGCTATAATTTCCCTTCTACCCTCAATACGCACATCCCCCACCCCATCAAGTTTAATTACACCTACTTAACTCTAAACTCCAATGCCCACAAAGCTCGCAAAAATCATGCACACAGCACAGCCGATCCCGGTCGCATCTGAACCATCCCACCACGCGGTAAATTCATATCATCCCAAAACGCGCATTAATTAATGAATTCTCTCCGCGCGTTGTTTCACCTCCCACCGGTAAAGCCATCGCTCGCTGCGCGAATATGATTGACACTGCGGCGCTCGCTCTACGTAATTATTAGCGCGCAGCAGCAGCGGGAGCCAACGCTGCGCAGCTGATGCAGGGTGGCGGCAAGTGCGCAGCGACTAGAGCAGCCGATGCGCACGTAATTAACGATTTTCTGTTTATCTCTCGGCCGTACTGCTGATGCACGGTCCGCGTGTGCGAAATGGTGTTATACGGCGTATAGTATGCGGACACGCGTGATACGTCGTTTAGAGCGGGACTGCGGGGTGTTGATCGAGTTCGTGGAAAACGCGTGGTTTAGCGTGCGCGGCGTTTGCTTTCGACAGGTGTTTTGTTTGTTTGCTGATTCGTCAAATTTGGGTGGTAAAAAAATGTTTATCGATCGGAAATGTACCCTCTTAATTTGAAATAGTGAAAATTCACTGTTTCGCAGTGAAAACTCAGCCACTACATGAATTAGTTGCTGAGTTCTCGCTGCGAAACAGTGAGATTTCACTGCTTTACAGTGAAATTTCCGAGGTTTCACTATTTCAAATTAAGAGAGTATTGAAAGGTTTATGATTATTAAAGTTAAAAATGTAGTCTTTAAATCTGAAAGGTTAATTCTCTTCATGATTTAAATATAGTGATTGACTAAATTACTTGATTTAGACTGACTTTTTCTGAATACTTCACACGAAAAAAGCAAAGAAACAGAATGAGTGGCACTAATGAAATCGCTATTCGCCTTGTTAAGACCTCCCCTAAGAGCAATGTATTTCTCCCAGGATAGCTACTTTACATGTATATGCGCAGCGCCACTGTGCTTTTAACAAGGCGAATCTAAAGAGACAAAGTTGCTAAAGCTGCTGTGGAAATTTCCATTATATGAATTTGCAATAAATAACCTGTGTTAATTAATGGGTGATTTTAAAAAATGTTGCGTTTTTGTGTCCTACTCATGCTTTACCATTAAAATCGTTTCCATTCCTTTGAAACACTCTGTATGATCCATATTTGATTTCAATAATTTTACAATGAGAATGTTTGTACACATCGACGTCTCTTACGAAAACTAGCACATTTCAGATTTCTCAAAAAAAACTCGTTCTTGTCAGGAATGTCCTAATACAAAAATTAGCAATTTTAAAAATTTTAGACTAACACTATAATTTTCTTAGAGGATCTAAGAAAGTATTAGTATTAAGAGGAGTCCGTATCTTCTGTCCTTGTCTAATCTCGTTTTTGCTATTTATTCAAATTGTAGTTTGTTAATTGAAAAACTAAAAGTTGGCCCCAATTGGTATTAAAGTAAGGAATATTTTGAGACCTTAAAAAGTATCTAACATTATTTCTTTTTCGAGAAAACTTCGGAACGGAAAAGCTAACCTCAATTTTCGCGTTCCAAAATTTTCTAGAAAATGAAATAATGTTAGATACTTTTTAAGGTCTCAAAATATTCCTTATTTTAATACCAATTGGGGCCAACTTTTAGTTTTTCAATTATTAACAAACTACAATTTGAATAAACAGCAAAACCGTGATTAGACAAGGACAGTAGATACGGACTCCTCTGAATCAGAAAATCTAAAAAGTGCTAGTATTTTATTAGAGGCCGCTGGAAAGAACTAGGTGTTTTGGAGAAATCTGAAATGTGCCGATATTCGTAAGGGACGTCGACATTGTATTATAAAGTATTCAAAAATTAATAATAAACAATATTTTATCATATGGAAATATGATTTTATCAAACATACCGTTTCCCATTTTGTAGTCAGTATTCTTTTTATATATTAAAATTAATTTAACGTTTCTACTTGTAGATTACAAAAATCAAACACATTTTCCTGGATTAATCTACATAATTACTATACAAACGAATACAAATATTTTTGTTCTACAAAGGTTTATAAAAATAGCTCTAGAATTAATATTCATACACATTGAGGCTTCAATAGAACTATATATGAAGCGCATCGTCTGCCTGTCTGTCTGTTTGTGTGTATGCCTGTCTGTCTGTCTGTCTGTCTGTCTGCTTGTTTGTTCGAGCTAATTTCAGAAACGACTAAACCAATTTTGATTGGGTTTTGTTCAGCGTGTAGGGCATGTATTCCGGATGGTTTTAGACGGTCATCTATCCTTATATATAATATAAAATATATTAAAATATTTAATAACATACTCTGTGTCTTTAATCTATATAAATATTTTGAAAGGTTGTAAGCTATAATTGGGATGTTAAATGAAACATATACCATCGTGAAGTCACACGACTTTTCAATCTGCTGCATCTTGGTTAATAATTATAATCGTCCAATTGAAATAAGAAAAATCACATGTATGGAATGCTTTTCCGACATTCTCTCGGACGGACCTAATGATTTCAAAACGTTTCATTCAAATTCTTTCCGGATACTAACCGCCACTTTTTAATATACCTCGCGAACAGCTGCCTCTAACGTTTTATACAATCATTCTTCCTATATAAATCATAATAAAAATTCTAAAAAAAAAACTAAATGCCAGCGATTCTCACTGTACAACACAAAAACATTCCATCAAACCCAGAACGCACATTCCACAACTGTCAACCCCAGGCAATAAAAATCCACAACGCGACAACAACAGCGACAAAAAATCCCCCGAACAATGTACATCCTCGACTTCCTCGCCGCGACTCACTCTGCTGCATCGTCACCCCGCCTCTGCACAGAAGACTCGGCCTCTCTCGGCGCCTCCGTCTGCGCACGAAGTAGAAAAGTACGCCCTCCAGCTGCTGCACGAGCGAGCGAAAATTCGTGTAAGTATATACGCGCAGTCACGTCGCGCGCACTTTTCAGTCGCTCTCTCTCTTTCTCTAGACACGTCGCGCGCGCTCATTTTCCAGGAGAGGCACGCAGCAGAGCGAAGCGCTTCATTTGCTTGCTCGCGGGGGATGAGCAGGTAATTGAGCGAGGCTTTTTATTGCGCTTATACTTTGGGTTGCAGGGTTGGGTCGTTTAGTTGGGGGTATGGGGAGTTGTTGGGTTATTGTAGTTTTATCTGGGGTTGTGGAGCGACTGGGAGTTTGGGGATAAGAGAGTTGAGATCAAGTCGGAGAAATGTGTTTGGTAGTGATGGAATTTAGTGAGGTTTAGCGCTTCGTCGTGGATTTTTATAGAATAGAGCTAGGTTTGACTGTAGGTTTGTTTAGAACAAGTGCCCGGGGTAAAGATTATTCAGTTTTAGGTAAGTTTTCATATCACTAAGGAAGGAGATATAACTAGGCAGTTTTCTACCCGAATACATTAACAAAATTGATGGTTTCGCAACTTTTTCCATGTATACACTAAGGTTTTCGAAACTTTAATAAAGAAAAAATGAAATCGGCACTGAAGGTAAACAAAGTTTTTAATATAATTTAAATCCGAAGAAATATGTGGGGTGTGGGTTGGTTAAAATTAATAAAAATTAAACGATAATTAATAAGGCATGTAAAAATTGTAGAAAATTTGTGATAAGTAAATGTGCATTATATAAATTGAAATACTTTTTCTATCTTCATTTTTTTTAATATAGTGTCTCTTCCTTTTCTTTCTTAGCCTTTTTTGTATTACAAGTTACTTTTTGTTTGCGGAATTAATACTCGTTACGAGATATCTTTTAGCACGCGAGAGACTCAATTTAAATTTAATTAAGTTGCGCAACCCACACACTTTTACGAGACCACATTTAATTAACCAAGGTCCATTTGAAGAACAAAACGTACTTAAAAATAAATTTTTGTAGTGCGAATTGAATTGAATATACTTGTTAAATGCCTCACTCCCAAAAGTATTTATTGAAGAACGTGTTTATGAAATAAACTATTATTCTTATAAAAGATATAAAGTGCATATATTGTATTGAAGACATCTTTTGTACGTATAGTAACAAAAAAATCTGACCTTTTTAACGTATAAAATTTTATAACTTTCGATCCACTACAATGTCCAGAGATTGCATTCAACTTACCTGTAACAAAAATAAAAAAAATACATTGAATTAAACATAAATATATAAACAAAAAATATAATAAACGGACAAGATTATTATAATGTGTTGTATTATTATGATAACGGGTTAAAAGAAAATCAGTAATAAATGACAATATTTCCAAAATATCTGTTTCTACTTAATTAATAAGAAACACTTATCATATACAAGAAGAGCGTCAACAATGAGAGTCATGAAACCTTGAAAATTTTTTGAATATGTTTCATTATCAGCAAATATATAACATAAGTCTCAGCATTTCAATTTACCTCTATTCCTTAAATATCAGCTGTTCTATTCTACCCTTTTTTTGAATGAAATATTATACCTTAACTTAAGATCATATCTCTTCAAGTTTCTATGCCAGAAATATTATACAAAGAGAGATTTAAATTAAGCTTTATTTCGTATAAAAATATTAATTTATTTAAAGTTTAGGAACAATTAGAACGATAATGAAAACTGCATGATAAATTCACCATGATTATTTTTGTTTATTAAGAGAGATGAGAATTCTAAAATTTTCATGCATTTTTCATTACTAATTTTAATTTTTCATAATTTTAAAATAAATTAAATTCTTTGTGCCAAACAAAATTAAAATTAAAGCTGTTTCCGTTTACTTTATATTACTTTTTAATTATTTAATAAAATAATAACAAATATTTGTAGTAAAACTGCTCACACATATATATATAACCTTATACAAGTTAAACGCAATGCCTGCAGTTTGATTCCTTAATTCTTTATTTTCGATATATATATATAAGGTTTCACATAACACATCCCAAAGCTTAATCAATATCGGTTTTTCTGAGCAAAATTCACTCTCCAATTCTCGTTAAGTGGATGTCGGAGCTATTCTGATTAGTAGAAGTTAGACCTAACCTCCAAATCTTGCATCACAAACATAAAAATTTGTAGGCATTTGTAGTACAAAAATGTCGTTGCCCACTATGCTTTACATAATAGTAAATGATTATCAAGGTCACTATGTACGATTTTTTATGAAATCTCGACGTATAACGAAAAATACGACGCGAGGTGAAGCCGTCGATGAAATTAAGAAAAGGTAAGATGACCGACATTTGGTCACCGTTTTCTATTGGTCAATTATAATATTTCGTAATAAAAAACTTTTGAAGCTATTAATAAACAAAAACGCTATTATCCACTGTTCTTTACATAATAACAAATCATTATCACCCTCAATTTTGATGTTACTATGTAAATTTTAGACGTATAACAAAAAATACGGCGCGAAGTAGAGGTTACAATGGTAAAGTCCGCTCCGACCTCTCCTTAAGTCCAGTTAAACATGGGCATTATCTACTTAAAATATGCTTCTACATAAAAAATTAATTAGCATCAATATTATTCTATAATCATCTTGGACACATCATTTTGGTATCTGACGTGAGCCACTGTATAATAGCTGTGGTCGGTGGTTAATTATGTCATACTCAACTAATTGCAGTTATGATACGGTGCACATGACGGCACACATCGCACGTCGCAAATGGTAGTGCCTCCTGATGTACGATTCAAATATTACTATTACAACAGCGTATCGTGCTTTCTATAATTCTTCGTAGCGACGAAGATAGTACGAATTGTGTTGGTGTGAGGGGAGGGGGGAGTAATTTAACAGTCCTTAATTTGGAAAATCTAATATTTTAAAAATTAATAAAATGGTGTAAAAAAAGAAAAATTTTTAAAATAAAAAGCGAATTTGTAAATTTTCAATATCTCCTACGTTTTATAGCGACTTTGACATCTGCATTTTCGAAATCTCTTTGACATTCGAGCTCTTGACAACATAACACTTACCAGTAATCCAAATGAATTTAATAATCTTTTGTCTATGTTACAACACTTCCAATAAAGTGTCCTAACAACTTCAAAGAGACACTACAGATATATTACATACAGTTTCTTCGCACCAGTTTATACAAAGAATCTATACACCAGACTCTACATACTATCACAATGCTATCTGCTTTCCCCCCATGAAGGGGGGGTATTGTTAATTAAGTTAAAAAAAGAGACTTATTCAATAATTTTTTTAAAAGATACAGTTAATGTATTTTAAATTAGCTAATTACAGTATTGTAGTATATCATTTAAAAAACATTTTGTAAAATTTCCAGTGAAAAATATCGAAAACTAAGCCGTTGGCAGCCAATTTCCGGAGACGTCTAAAAAAAAGATATTTTGCGGTGATGGTCATTTCTCGGCACTCGATCATCTAAAATGAAAAAATCAAATTGTTTTTGTTATTTTATGAGTTTCCCCAGGTAATCCTGTCGAGTTTTTTTAAATTTGTTGTTATTTTTTATTTTACAATAACAATTTGACCGATTTTTTAAGCGAAAATTGCGTTTTTCGCTTTCTAGTGTTACCAAAACTTGAAAAATCAGTAAACAAAAGAAAAAACTCGACAGGGTTACCTGGGGAAACTCATAAAATAACAAAAACAATTTGATTTTTTGATTTGAGATGATCGAGTGCCGAGAAATGACCATCACCGCAAAATATCTTTTTTTCGAGACGTCTCCGGAAATTGGCTGCCAACGTCTTAGTTTTCGATATTTTTCACTGAAAATTTAACAAAATGTTTTTGAAATGATATACTACAATACTGTAATTAGCTAATTTAAAATACATTACCTGTATCTTTTAAAAAAATGATTGAAAAAGGCTCTTTTTTTTAACTTAATTAACAATACCCCCCCTTAAAGAGCACATCTCCACTCAACAACCCGCCTGAGAGCGCATTTACATTGTATACCTTGCAGGTTGCATATGGAGGCGGAGGCCTTGAGGCGCCGGGTCGGACTGGTGACGGCGAGCAGCAGCGGCGAGGCCGTCAGCTGGAACGACGACCTGGACTTGCGCACCGTCTGCTTCTGGACGCAGTAGCTGCGCGCCCGGCGCCGGAAGAACGGCGAGTCCAGGAAGGACTCGTCGTACTGGGGCATCCTGGGTCGCTTTCTTTTCTTGGTTTGATGTACGCGCACCTGTCTGGGATCTAACCCTTTTGGATGGCACTGTTTTGATGAGCACGAAGGCCCGTTGTCGCTTTATTTAGATTTTTCATTTTGCTTTTGTTTTTCTGAGCACACTTTTTATTATTGTTTTTGTGACTTTTTTATCACATTTTGCGAAGGGTGTATAATTTATGATGAATAGTTAATAGTTTATGATCAGGTTCTGTATAGATACAATGTTCTAAACCTTTGTGAAAAATATTTAGGTAAATTAATAAATTATAATGCAATCAAAGCATATATTTGTATATTTTCGTGACCAGTAACTCGCTAAATGAATATGGAATAAGATATTAAAAAATGAGAATAAGTAAACGCATGTTTCTATCTCTGATTGGGATAATTATAATTGTTTATATATATATATATATATATATATATATATATATATATATATATATATATATATATATATATATATATATACACACACACGTAACCTATACGTGATAAACATCAAAGTAAATATTTATTAAAATATGTCTTTTATATATATATATATATATATATATATATATATATATATATAATATATAAACAATTATAATTATTTATGGTTAGATATTTAAAGAGGGTTTTACACGTTGGTTTATACCGTACTCGGAACAATAATAATTTACTGGTTACCGTACCCTACAGAATTAAGGAAGAATAGAAAGATATAAAAAGTAGTAGGCTCTTATTGTCATATCTTATTCTTTATTCTTATACCATGTAGCGGACCTATAGGTATCTGCACTAATTTTGATACAAGCGATAAGTTACAAGATACAAAGCTTTCAACCACATAAGAGATGAGCTAACAAGAGGAACAACACGTTCTCCTTTCAATCTTAAACTCTGATTAGTTGAAGACGTATTTCGTAAGTTGTCACTTGTATCAAAGCTCATACGGAATCCTCATTATAAATTCTAAATTTTAAGGTAATAATATTATTTCGTGTATTCTTTTTAGAAAATCAAATTTGTATATCAGGCAACAATTCTCGTATAAATAATCTAAAAATATCCGAATGAAGAGAAAATGTTCTATGCTAATAAAAAGTGTCAACAATATAGCAAGCAAATTCCCCAAGCTATTTGACATCCCAGCACAACAGTTTTACAACAGATTTAACTTCTGCTGACCTCCGCTCACGGAACTCGCGCATTTTGCGCGATAAAACCATTCCCCGGTACACGATTCGCAACCTTTTTTTTTTTTCAACGGACGCGCGCGTTGTTTACTCTGAAAAGTGTCTGGCGAACCGACGACAGAGGGAATACGAATGGTTTACACGCTCGATGTTGGTTGACAATATATACCTTTTTTTCTCTCTCTCTCTCTCTCTTCACCTTGGCTATCTGCGCGACTCAGACTGCTTGTACATCAGATAAGTGCAAGGTGATTTACTCCGTTTGCACAACGCGCCGCGCGGGAACGGATTCGCGCCGCGCTCTTGTTTCCTCGTGGATCGGGGGGGACTTTGGTTTCGTGGTTTGTTTTTTTCGATTTGCCGTCGAATGTAGCGTCAGGAATCGTAAGATAAATGGCCCGAGGGCGAAATCTGCTGTATTTATTTATATTAAGTTCTGCTTTGAGTAATTTAATTACATTGGGAGTGTCATGTTGAATTTCATAAATTATTTAAATATTTTGTGAATTATATTAACTTGTATTGACTTTAATAAAATAAGATAAATTGAATGAAGAAAAATGTAAATTTGATTACACCGAAACATATCAGATACTTAGTAAGATGTAATAAGTAGAAAGAGACGAGTATGGTAAGGAGTGTGCAATATACATCGATTTTCTTTTTATTATGCGAGAACCTGCATAGTAATATGTGCATATACGACCTTTCTTAGAAGATTGCTTTTGTCTCTTGTTAATTTTAAATGAACTAATATCAACTAATATCACAAAATTACAACTTCCAGCAACTCATTTTTCTCTTTGAAAGAATAAACTGTTAATTTTATACTTTATAAAAGTAGAATATAATATTATAACTTTTTAAAACAGTAATTTAATTAAACTAAGAAGTTTGACTATATAAAAGCAAAAATTTATATTTTATTTATTTATATTAATTATAACAGCATTTTACATTTTCGTAAACCACAGTTTACCAAAGAACGCTTTTACAACTCTTTAAAGCAAACAAACTGCAAAGTTTCCACCTCCTCGCGTCAAATTTTCCTCTCTTAAACCACAGAATGTAAGTACAATTACAGCAACCAACAAAAACTACTCCAAGACCCCACGAAACCCAACGCAATATTAAACCCCCAAGCCACAAAATAAACTCCCTCCCACCAATCTCCGCAAAAAGAAAACCCTCGCTCAAAAAAAAAGTAAAAAATTCCGCTCCAACCACTCATTACCCCTATACCCTATAGAAAAATACCGAAAAACCGCAGCGAGCCCGCATATCCACGCGGCGCCACGCGCGCAACGCAAGGGGGAAAAAAATCCAACGGCGGCGCGGCGTCTGCGGTTTATCGCTCCACATACACGCGTGTAGGTACACGCGCGCGTACAACACGGCCGCCGGTTTTTCGCGGGTGCTTGATTTCTACGAGGAGCGAAACCGAGAAGGCGAAGCCGCCGCCGCGCGAGTAACCGAATCCCGGGGCGCGCTCGGTTACTCGCAAGAGTGCGAACGAGAAATGCGAGAGGTTTATAGGTGTATAGAGTGCATGCGCGTAGTTATGCACAGTGGAGGGATATGAATATGAACGTTGTAAAAGTTTAAAGGAGGGAGTTGTAGGTTACGAGGGTGTGCAATGCTTCGGCTAGACCTACGCTTTAACAGAGTATCTATTTAACTTTGAAAGTGCAATAAAAGTGATACGAGCACAGTTAGATGCAGTTGGAAAAGTCCAATGGATACAGAATAATTTTCTGTATTTTTACATACTGTACAATATTTATTTACAGAAATAGGCTCGATGTTGTTCAATGTTCAAAGTTAAATAGAGACTCTGTTAAAGCGTAGGTCTAGCCGAGGCATAAGAGTGGTTTGGAGAAGATGTTTTTTGGATGGTGCAGCGCTTGAGATGAGGTGTTGGGGTGGAATTTTGGGATATATATATATATATATATATATAGGAGAGTCGGGAGGAATGTGCAGGGTTTTGGTTGTATTTTAGTATGGTGAATTGAAGCGGGAATTGAAAAATGTACGACTGATGGCTTGATTGTGAATCTTACAAAGAGTGATTGTATATTAGTCAGGAATTCTGAAATGTGAAAAATGAGCGTGAGAGTACTTGTACAGCGTGTGATAACATTTTGTTTGAAAGAATGATAATTTATAGCGGTTTCTGGGCTTCAATTAGACCAAAATAAATAAATAAATAATACGATGGGATGTTTTAAGAACGTGATCAACTGTTATTGTTTCTTACTGGCGTGCGGCGTTCTCTTTTTTATTTTTATGACATTATTAGTAAAGTATTTATCATCATTTTAGTTATTTAAATGACACTAAAAGTCCTTATTTCACTTATATAATCTACTCATCTACATTTGATTTTCGAGCTCCAATTTTACAGATAATTAAATAATGTTTAACTTGCTGGTAAGATTGTGTAAGCTCTCGTACGGATAAAACATTTGAAAAATTCTTGATTCACTCAGTTTTAAAATTGTTAAACACTAACCATCTAGAATTATAAAGATTTTCAGTTACTATTTCTCGTTAATTACAATTTTTAAAAACTTTTAAATAAACAAAACAAATGATTGCGCTACTCTTTGAACATCGTCACTACCGTTCACCAGTACACAATTTTTCAAACAAACTGATCCATCAAAAAGCCGAATAACTTCGTCCAGTCCCCTCATCCCGTATCTTCACTTCACTCCCGTTTACAAAAAAATCAATCAAACAAACGCTTTCAATCTCCACAACAATACAATCACCCCCCAAAAATAACCCCTCCCATATCCCCCAAACCATAA
Organism: Gastracanthus pulcherrimus; assembly: GCA_949152435.1. Taxonomy (NCBI): domain Eukaryota; kingdom Metazoa; phylum Arthropoda; class Insecta; order Hymenoptera; family Pteromalidae; genus Gastracanthus; species Gastracanthus pulcherrimus. Next base: position 164,541,600 of record OX424575.1, on the reverse strand, counting down.
CAAAACAACCAACAAAGACATCCACCCGCTTAGACAAACGTCTCGATTTGTTCGCACAGTGCCTAATACACACCACCTTTGCAGCTCCTACTCCGCGAAGCACGTTCAATTCCGTCCCGATCGCGAGCCCGACTGATTCCGAAAGTCTCCGCGCTCCACGCGGCCAGCGGCCACAGCATCGGCTACACAGATCGGCCGTGAGCGTTGACACGGCGCCTAAATATAAAAGCTTCATAGGTGCGCGCGACTGTATACACCGCGTCGTCGACGTGTCGATGATGCGCGAGACAGAGAGAGCTTTTTCGTACTTTCTTCCACGCGCGTACACACATAGGGGGGCCCTGACGTCAGCCGGGCCACCTTGTCGTGCCGGAGTATCGTGTCTTATACTTGCGCGAGAGGAGAGTCATCCGCAAAGAGCGGCCTCGATAATCGGCTTTATTTATACACACGCGAACACAGCGAGGCGCGCGGGGTGTAGGGAAATATTGGGTATCCGAAAATGACGGAGGTGCAAGGTTGGGCGAAAGACGGTGGGTGTAGCGCTTGATTTGAGATCGGGGTGTAATGGGGAATAGAATTGGTAGCGTTTGTTTCAAGGACTCGTGAGAAAGTATTTTGCTGGATTGTTTGATAGGTGTGGGGAAAAAGTAATTCGTGTTATATTTTATTGATGCATGCTGAATTTTGATAATACACTGTGAAGTTATTACTGTAATAGCATCGTGATATTAATAGATTGTAAATATAAGTATGTAGGTCACTTTATTTTTAATATTAGTGATATTTACATTTTATGTAATTTTACGATGAAAATTTAGAAATGAAAGTAAGTATTATTGACCGATGTAAGTACTATTGTGTAACAGCGTTTACTTTTCAAAATATTTATTAAATTTAAATTTGAACGAAATATTCATGTTGATAAATGTTTAAATGAATATAATTAAAAGAAATCTTTTAAAAAATGATTTTTTAAATTATAATTTGGTTTTACGAACATCAGTTTTAATTGTTCATTTGTTTGTATTTAGTTATTTATTGATTTATTTATTTATTATCGATATATTCCATGTGCAGCTTACACTTTTTACATATTACAGACGAGCCCCTTTTAATTCAAATTAATAAATGAACAATCATTATATATAAGTATTGTACAAGTAATATCAGTACTTATGTGTCATGATAAAAATGTATTATTAATAATAAATGATGGGTTAATTCTCTTATTAAACTTACTCACTATTATAACCTATCTTTTATTTTCATTAGGTAGCTACAAAATGAGACATAACTTTTCACTTAAATGCATTTCCCAACAAACATACATACCATACTTGCGCTACCCGGTCATAACCCCCGACATATCCATATAAATTACACCCATACACTCCTTCAAAGAAAAAAGTCGCAGTAACACAAGCACGCGATAATTCACCACAGCCACCAAAGGAGCCCGAGGAACTCCATGGGTGTCCACTTTCACATCACGAATGTTACCACCGCCATTCAAAAAGCGCTGCCGGGACGGTGTTAATAAGTTTAAGCGCCGGCGTAACGCGAGGCTCTCGCGGCAGGTGCACGCGCGATGCAGCTTTCGTAAAATCGCATAGAGGTCGCGTCTTTGTAGCGCGCCGACGTGTGCGCTTTGGTCCGACTCTTTGCGCGCTCGTGCTTTTGGCATTTTTAACGAGGCAAGCTTGGAAAGTGCGAGCCGCGCGGCGGTGGTAATTGTATATGAAATCGCGACGTAATCGCTTTTTGAGAAGCGAGGGTTGAAGTAGTTTCGCGTTTACGAAGGAATGCGGGTTATTTGAATTTGTGTGAGGGGGAATCTTGGAGTGGTGCGTGTCAAAGGGAAGGGTTTTATGTTTTTAGATGGATTAAAAGGATTTAGGGGATTAATAGGTACTTTTACAAATGCACGATTCAATCTGATTAAATAAATTACGTTTTAAGAAAGAACTTCGTTTAATGGTATTTTATAATCATTAAATGTTATTCTGGTACATTTCTTCAATTATAAACACAGTGTGGGTGTAAAGATAGCAGGTAATAAACTACAAATTATTTGCCCATTCGACAAATGCTAATTGCATTGTAAAGCCCACACGAGTCATTATCGTAAAATGAAGTTTACGTATCTTTTCTATTAACCTTCTAATTATTAATACACAGGATATAACTCTATTTATTACATGAAACATTTTTATTCAAAGTTTAGAACTGAAACAAAACTCAACCTTTGGGTAAAAATATAATCTCATATAACAAAATATATTTTACGATAATTACTCGCGTAGGTTTTATACTGCAATAAGAATGGACAAATAATGTGTATGTTCATTACTTTCTTCATTTATATCCATAACTGTATTTTCCAAAAGAATTAATCTGTTTTCTTATATAATATTGTATAAATCTATAAAAGATCCATTAAAATTTATATCTATATTTTATCAATATTTCTATTAAAATACAGACAATTGATTTTACAAACAAACAAACTTATAGCAGCAAGTATATCACAAGTCAATTACAGCACGTTTCCATTGTTACAAGTTATAATAAATTGTGCAAATTAATAAATAAATAAAAGTTTTATTTGTGAATACAAGAATTCATAAAGGTCATTTATTCGATCAACCTTCAATTTGACTACCCACCAGGAAGCCGTTCACAGATCCAAGAGTAAATCAAAATAAGAAACATTTTCAAAAAATCTATAGAAATCTATAAATTGATTTATTTTATTTCAATAAAAATCTTCTAAAATTGTTTTAAAAAATGGATTCTACATACATAGAATAAGGGAGAACGGGGGTCACCTAAGCAAACGTGCTTGTTATTTCCACTTGCAAATTGTTTTGTATTAACTTTAAATAATTATTCTGTTAGTTCAAACCATTGCCTTTAAATATTTCTTATTGGTTTAATATAAAAATGTAAGTTATCGAAGCTATAAGACGAAATAAAAAAAAAGAATGTTGACTGGATTTATTCCACATCAAAGGGTAATACCGGTCAGCCTCGGTACAATTCCGGCCACTATTAAAAAGTTACTTTTAAAGTGAAAAATTTCTTTAAATCAGTTAGATGAACCTTCATATGATCAGTCGCGTTATTATTCGCACTTACATAGAGAAATATGTTACATATAACCACTGGTCAATCAAAAATACTTAAGCAAAGTTGCCCTACCTGAGAGCGCAGCTACAATAACATTGTGACCGGTATTATCTCAATGCTGCTTAGTAATTTAAATTCAAATCACAAAAAAGCAATAGGTTTATACTCTTTTTTTCACTACTTCGTATTCTTAGATTGTTCAAATTAATAAAGTTGAAAAAAATAACTGTATAAAGTAACAAATAATATGCCTAAAAGCTTATTTTATAGATCAAATTTCTTATAAGAAATGTAGACCTGAACTTTTATTGTGTATAATTCCTTCATAACACTTAATAGAAGGTTGTTTGGACATTAGATTAATTGCATTTTATGTTGCGTTTGTAATACTATTCGAATTATTACCTAAAAATGTTTAGATAATTGAATATAAGGGTGACTGGAATTAGCCAGTGACCGACATTACCCCGTTCTCCCCTACTGGTTCATTCCATACACAAACCCAAAGATCCCACATCCAACAATCTTTCCCCGCACTCTCAACTTCCCGCTCACCCATCAACACTATACCTCGCAAATCAAAACCTCACGAAGAGCACAAAACACACTGAACAACCCACCCGCAATGACCAACTTATAGAAATCGTTAATAAAACGCGGTAAAGACAAGGCACGCGAGCGCTCGCTCCTCCGCGGGGCCAGGCCACCTTGTCCGACAAACGATCGCCGATTACTGGAGCGAAAACTTGACCTCCTCGCGTGCATATCCCAGTGTACTCTCAAGCGCGCGGCGCGATGCCCCGCTATTGCAGATACTACCAGGGCAGTGTAACTATCAACTACTGGCGGATCGCGCCGGAACTTCCGAGAGGTGTTGGCCCCGGTTTGCGGCCTTTATTCGCTGCTCGCCGATGCGCTTATTGAGCACGGCTATCGAGGGCGCGATGGGTGTGCGTTAGGTGGTGCTGGGATGCATGGAAGATGTTGGTTGAACTTGGATAGATATAGGTTTGCGTTTTATGCTTGTTTAAGGAGAAAGAATATTTATAAATTGGCATATAGGCATTTTAGAAGATACTCTCTTAATTTGAAATAGTGAAACCTCGGAAATTTCACTGTAAAACAGTGAAATCTCACGGTTTCGCAGTGAGAACTCAGCAACTAATTCATGTAGTGGCTGAGTTTTCACTGCGAAACAGTGAATTTTCACTATTTCAAATTAAGAGGGTAAGAGTTGGGTCATATAGTCTAGATCTCATAATTGAGACTGTGTATATTTGTATCGTTAAAGTTGACATTTTTTGGTCGACATTACAAATCGTCAATAGTATTAATTCAGTAATTTAGTATATCTGAAATTGCTTTAAGGCAAAGTTAGGGAAATTTTAGAAAATTTGTCGTATCTTCTTTGAGTATGATTTGCCAATTGGTAGTCATGCAGTAGACTTGTGAAAACGATTTTTTTTTTCAACAAATGATTATAGTGGTCTATTTCATACTATTCTTTTATATTAATTGGAACTAACGAGTTTTTGAAACCTATAACGTATACAGAGAATAGACTTGATAAACTTTACCACTGATAAGACAATGAAGATATTAATTGCAGACGAAGAACTGTTTTTTAACAGAAAACTCTCAGTACATTACGTACAAATCGCAAAAATGTTTATAAAATTCTAGCCTTCAATGGTTAGATTAGGTATATTCGGTTGTAATCTTTTTTTTTATAATATAAGTAACCTGTTCCTATAGATTATTCTCAAATTATGAATTCCGTAGATGCTCCAGAAGAATTTTCATTTCACAAAAATTCTCAAAGTACTTTTTGCCTTCTTTAATGCATACATTACTGAACGAAATAACTTAACTTAGCGGGTATCATACATTCTCAGACGCCACTTTGACAAAAGAAATATATGAAAAAGTAATTTTTTCCAACTCCAAAAATGTATAAACCGGCTTTGAAGCAATAAATATTTCTCTATTAGAAATATATCTTAATAGCTTTAGTAAGACGATTTAAAAGTCTATTACATCCTAAAATAAATTATATTGCTGGCATGAAAAACATCATTCCGTTGACAAGATTATACACTCAAAATTTCAAAATTACAACAGAAACTGAGTAAAATGTACGCATTTGCAAAGAATCATTCATGGCAGTTTCGTTTATTTTGAAAGCAGATAAATAAAATTATTATTTCAATCTACTATAATTTTAGTCGCAGCGTGTTGGTTCGCATTCAAACAACAATTGGATGGACGTCTGGGATCAGCAACAGCATCATTATTAATAACTTCATTTTTTAATCATTTCAAAGGTCGTTATTTCATGATATTGCGGTCGACGTTTTGGTACCGCGCAGCAGCAATTCGAGCGTGATGCACAACAGCGGATCCTGGATGATGGTCTGGAAGATCATTCATGCGTGAAAATAATACTGCTAAATTGAAATACTTCGACGTTACAGACACAAAAAGACTTCTTTTATCTCAAATGCAATCTACAAGCATACATCACATATGTACATAATTATACAAGAAGTAAATTGTCCATTGATTGACACTTTGACAAGTCAAATTGAAATTTAAATGAAGTTTAACAGCAACTGCAGATACAGATTTAAAAAAGAAACATATCTTTTGTTTGTCCAGACACGGCTTTAACACAGGCTATGAAAAAACAAATTAAAATTTTTTGAGCTCAATATGCATAATGGAGGTAGATCATTGTAATCCCATATTACAAAATACGAGTAGATTAAAACACGAAACGATTCGTTTCCTCCGAATGATTCGCGAATCGCAGCAATTCCATCGAAATGATCATGAGCGCCACTGTGCATGTGCTAAACCAACTCGGCGTGCAAAACTGAACGAGTGTTAGAGAGAGACGGAGGAAGAGCGCGAATGTGTGCCATGTAGCCGAGTGCGCCATTATCACACGCTAGAGTGAGCATATGAGCCGGACGGCGTATAGGCTCGATGTGCAGTCGAAAACCTTCATCGCGCTTGTACGCTTCTCTTTTTTATTACGTCTGCGCCAAATGCATAATACAAAGCGACACTCGTGCTTGCGGTAAAGTTGTATTGCATTCAGAATATACTTTTTTTAGTAAATTTTTCATTTGTTATTAATTATTTTTAATAAGAGGTGAAAGTAGTACTGTTTTCCTTTTTTTTAATAATTAATTGATTAAAGTACACGCTATACATTGTTTTCAATTTTGTTGTATATTTATGGATTACAAGCTTTTAGATTCAAAATGTTAAGCTCTTAATCCAGACAAGAGGAAAAAGCTGTAGTTCCGAGTTGTTTTGTACAATTAATTAATCAAAATTTCCCTTTCAAGTATTAAGAATTTGTTTTGTAAAATTGCTGTATTTCATTTGGTATTAAATTATACAATAAAGAATAAGAGTGAATTTTTAAATGAAAAAATTACAAGCTTTTAGATTCAAAATGTTAAGTTTTAATCCAGACAAGAGGAAAAGCTGTAGTTCCGAGTTGTTTTGTACAATTAATTAATCAAAATTTCCCTTTCAAGTATTAAGAATTTGTTTTGTAAAATTGCTGCATTTCATTTGGTAATAATTATACAATAAAGAATAAGAGTGAATTTTTAAATGAAAAAATTACAATTTACGTATGAATAGAATTATATAATTATCAGGTTACTTAATTTTGAACTACAAATTTCGAATACTGTATTGACATGAAAATTGTCATTCCATCCTTACATAACTTTGGAAACGCAATATTCCTCTACAATACAGTTCAAAACAGTAGTTTAACGTAACAATTGCCATTCACAATTTAATCCCCACGATTACGCAATGACTCAACAAAAACCCGTTGTCACCCTGCTCAGCCACAATTATCATTATTACATCCGTACACGACCCACCTGTAATTTTCACCCAATACAAACACGCGCACACACAATCCCATCTCGCCGTCAAAGACTCCACCGCATCAATTTGCGAAAATGGGAGCGCTTAAAGGTTTTTCGCTGTTGCCGCTGACAACTCGTGGATTACATAAAATGCCATCCGTCCCCGTCCTCCCGCGTGATCGATAATCTTATGTCGTACTGTAGGGACCACCTACCCGCCGTCGCGCAAGTACATCGCGGATAGAGCCCGAGCGTCAGTGAACTTGCGACCCAGATTTTCGCGCGCCTCGCTTCTCGACGACGACGAGGTGTATGTATACCTATATATACTGAACAGCTGTGGATGTAGCTGTAGCTGCATCTCCCGCGGGCTTTTTCATCGTCTCCGTGTTTTTCTTATCCGTCGTCTTTTGAGAATTTCGATGAATAATATATTATCCCGCCGTTCGTGTAAGGTTGGATTCTATTAAATTATTGTATCGGGTTTTTGAAGGCAGTCAGACGGTGGAAACAAGTTTATATAGGGTATTTGTAGTTATCGGATGAATCTATCATGCGTCGCAATTTTCTGGGTGAGAGATTTTACTTTCAAAGGTGAATTGTGCTTTATTTGCTTAATTTTTAAGAATTTTGTTGACTTTAGGGACTTTGGAGCAGACTCCTTGATGATATTTTATGATTAATAATTTTTTGTTGATTATAAACCATTTTTTCGATCTACGCTACCCGTGTAAAAAAATAAGTCTGGGACAAGTCTGACAAACGTCTGGCTCAGAAACTGTTGCAAATGTCTGGCTACTTAGACGATCCTAGACTGTAAGCCAGACTATATGTCAGAATTATGTTTACATATTAGTAATTTGGACACTATACTTATTGTTAATATCGACAGGAATCGTAAAAAATAATAGTTTTCGATCAAACCGCGTAAAAATATTTTTTGAAATATTGTAATCTTCTATGAAATTTAAATATTTGTAAAAAGACAAAGATTTAGGTTACGGCAGAATTGACGGATCGCTATGCTTTTGTTTTGCATGTTTTTGCTAAAAGTCTGGGATCGTCTTCGTAGCAACACTTTTGCAAGACTAACTGAGCCAGACTTTTGCCAGACTTGTCCCAGACTTATTAATATACCACATTCTAAATAAAAGAATTAAATATTATGCAGTTAATTAAACTTTTCTTTTCAGTCATAAGTATTCTTTGAGGAATTGTCTGCTTGAAGTTCAGAATTCTGCTATAAAATGCGATATTTTCCTTTAAGGTATTTCGAACGGGCAATCACTTTTACTTTTTGTAAATTATAATTTTAAAGTGTATTTACGATAACACTTATTAATAAAAATATATGGTATTTTTACAGAATCCGAAACAAAATTTTGAATATAAATCGGATTTATAGTTTTTACGCAAATGATACATTATAAAGAGATAAAATAAAAAGACTCATTATTGTTCTTATAGCTTTCAAAATATATTAAAATTTTCATAGGACTATTTCATATCTCATTTTTATTAAAAAACGTAGCGCATTATACTAAATAATTTTAAATATACACTTGCTAAAATGTTTATTAATTGCTGCGTAACTTTATATGACGACAAATATCCGATACAACGCTCAGTTTACTCGAATCAAAAGTACATATTTCAAAATTTTACCAATTAGCTACATTAAATATATAATAAAAATGTAATTTGCTCTAGAACTTTCGTTTTAATTAAAGAACAATTCGTTAACCTTTATTTGAAATCTTTGATAGAATTGGATTAACACTAACAAGACATTACTCAATGTGTACTGCTAAATATATTTACAATTAATTAAATCCGTAGCATACGGAATAAATCGATAGACTTTCTATCAGTAATTTAATTAAACGGTGACGGATCGAACTCGTTTTCCGTGTACGTTACACTCATTAAGTCATGTTAAATAATTATTTGTGTACAATATTAAGTATTTCACGAAAGGCTAAAGAGAAAATTAATTAACATTAATAATTATAGAATTGAAAATAAATTAGGTAAATTATTCAACTGTACTTCAATAGTAAAACATTTGCATGAATATGAACTGAATACATGAAAACCAATTATTCATTAGAGGCCGTGTACAAATTACGTAAGGGCTATTTTCCGCACTTTGAACTCCCCTGCTCTCACATAAGGAACCGTAAGTTTTTCATGACCCTCACCCCCTCTCTTACGTACGATTTTCTTGTTCAAAGGGAGGGAGGGAGGGTGTACAAACTTACTATATCAAAACAATTTAATTTTCCCGTGACAAAGCATTTGTTAATGTTATTTTAACCCTGAATTTTATTTTAATTGAATAATATGTACATTAATGGAAGCCTCCTACGTTCAGTGGATAAGACGGTTGCCTACGGAGAACTCGAGTTTTTTCAACTTGATTTCTCTATGGAATTCGTATCCAGGTATCCGGCAAAAAAATTATAAAATGAAAAAAATGGCCAAAAATTCTCAAATGACCATCCTCGATGAGGGTCGATGAGTATCTTCACGTGGATTCATGGATATCATCGTCAGTCCTCGAGAACTGACATAGGTAAGGCATGAACTGAGGTATGGGTGCATCCGAAATTGAACTCTACTGCCGGGTCGTGCTTGATATAGACATATGCACCCACTGCCGAAAGTGTCTGAGACGCTAGTAATCAGAGAAAATGGGTTTCGCTCGACGGCATCGCAAACTGGGGTTAATAAAAGTTGGGTTTATGAACAGGGCATCCACACAGGGGTGGTAGATGTCAACCGTAAAAAAGTGTAAAGACTGTACGGGACCCCGTAAGGGGATAAAGCAAATTGATACACTACAATACAAATACATACATTAATGGATTATCATTTATAAATAAATTAGTAAACCATTAATAATTAAGTCATGAAGAAGTAAGTTAATTGAAAGATTTTTCATAAACTATTTCTATTGCAAGATTTGGTATAAATTTAATTATAATGTATATCGTTTACTTCAAAGTTATCTTAACATTTTCTCGGCGGCTAATGTATAAGACTATTTTGTATTTTTTTTAAGAATGAAGAGAAATAGAAAAGTTCTAGTAAATCTTTGTCATGACTTTGTCTCAATAACATAGTATATAGTGTGGAAGATATATAAGAAAATTATTTAGGAGAATTTTGTTTTTGTATACATATAAAACAACAAAATTTTCATCAAATGACCCGTAATACGATATTTAATAATATATATTGATAATTCTCTAGAAAATCGTGATCAAAAATTTTTTTCTTATTTCTTGGGTAAAAATATTCTTCTTGGTATGTAGAAAGTATGAGAATTTTTTCAGATTTTTTAAGACCGATAGGTTCAAAACCTTTGAATGTCCCTTTCGATTAATTAAACTCATTTTAAACCTGAAAATCCTAAAAAAGTGGGTTTGATCACTCTAACCATTATACCAAAAATCATGAAGATAGCTTTTTTCAGTACAAAAGTGACTGCCACAGTCGCAAAATAGCAGAAGTGCAATATTTATATAAAAGAAATCAACATAACATGAAATATTGTTAAAAAAATTATAAAAATGCACATATTAGCAATAAAGTCATATTTAGCTTCAAACAACTTTAAATACATGGGCTAAATTTTTTTTTTAAATTAACGACTATTTTACATACTAAAAGGAACATTTTTGCCGAAATAGATTTTTCTTGTTTCTCTTTTGTTCTCGATTTCCCAGATAATCATTCATATATATTTATATGAATATATATATATATATATATATATATATATATATATATATATATATATATATATATATATATATATATATATAGTTTGAATTTTCATTTTTCATCCTGAAAAATAGTCGAAAGAGGATTAACTATTCATGTAACGAATTTATTACGAGTCTACAATTTTTGCCCCGCTTCTTTTCATTAGAAAAATCTTCATTGTTAGTATTCTGCCATAGTGTAACGTATTCTGCCTGATTCAATCCATTATTAATAATAAAAACTTTGTTTAGAAAATAATATCGAAATAATTAATAAGAATTACGTTAGCCTTACGTAAGAATTTGTTTAGCCCCCCCCCCCTCCCCCCACATAAGTATTCATAAGGTTTTAGTATACCCCCTCCCCCCCTTGCGATCCTTACGTAATTGGTGCACGGCCCCGTATATTTCACTTCAATATTACTAAAAGGACATCTAAAACAACATACAAAGAAATAAAAGCACGCATAGTTTTTTGAAGACGCGCACAAGGTTTTTTGCTAGGGCCACAATTTACATCCGCATCGTAAATAACGTAACGCCACTTTATAAAGCATTGTTTCACGCGCGCGCATACGGCAGATGAATCGTTTGTGCTTTTTACGAGCGGCAAAAACGCGACTGTACACACAACGAAGAAATCGTCACGGACGCGAAATGCGTCCATCATTTGTACGACTGCGCGCGAGCTCGTAAGTTTTTACTTTTCTCTCTGGGAGCAGGTAATACATAAAAAAAGACAAGATACATAAACCAACGAGAAATGCACGTCAAGTACAACAACGTCGGTGCGCATATAAAGTTTATTGTGTAGTTCAATTTTTATAAATGGAGGGAAGAGCTTGTTAGACGCATTTTATTGTGGCTTTCTCACGTATTAAAATGCAACTATTATGGCCGGGATATTGGCACAGCGATATAAAATATGTGGTGGCTCAGTTGGTATACGGTATTTTTATTTTGATTATATCTTGACGTTCTTGACTTCATTTTATTTGAAGTAGTTGCATGACAAAACTGTTTTCTTTCAGATTTATTATTATTAATTCCATACACCCTTGAAAGCATGATTTCATGCATGAGATTTATTTGTATTTGAATTAGTTATATCTAGGATTTTCTAGTTTAGTTATTGAGAATCATGGGTTAGATTTTATTAAATATCGATTGGCATGAAACAAATTGAAAGAATTTTTATATTTTAGTCTACCATGTTGGATTGCCCATTCTGAATTTTGAAAATCTTATCTCGAATCCGTAATCTTTTATTTTTTGTTCTGACAAATTTTTCTTAACATTATATTTTTTATGTCTTGTTTATTATTGACAATAACTGTAACAATAATATATAAATATTCATTTTTTATACGCATAGATGGCTTAGTAATCTAAAAAAAATTAAATTGGTTTTAAACTAATCGTATAATATAATGTTATAAAACGTCTAAAGAACGGATGGAAATTAAATTCTCTGGGTCATCTACCAGCTGTATCACAAGGGATTAAAAAATATTTTCAAAAAATTATTACAGTTACTGACATTTTTTTAAGTATTAACTTCTTAATTAGTATTCTAAATTCATTTATAAAGTGTGATTTTACCATAATACAAGTTCATCTTCCTCACATTCTTTTCCCAATATAAAATAATCAACATTTTTTTCACAAATAATCATTGTCAAAAAGTGACCACTATATTGACAGCGATAACAGCAAAAACCTCATAACCCCTGTACCACGCCTAAGCTCCAAATAATCGTAATGCACCATCACACTTTACATAACAATGAAACCTGCACAGTGCACAAAGTACACACACAAACCAGCCTATGAATTATTTCACCAAATGAATAAAAAACGTACGACCACCGTCGTATAAAAAAAAGGAGAGCCACCTCCCAAGCGAGCATATATACCTATAAAGCGCAGCATCAAGACGGCGCTCTCTGCCCGTGACGTTATTGTTATACGAATTCTATAAGCTCCTCCGTTACGCCTATGCTCCGTTGCGCGCCATGCTCAAGGGGCCTTATGCTACTGCGTCGTAATGCAACTGCAACCTTCTTCCTTTCTTCAATTCTCGCGGCAGTTGCTATGTTCGAATGCAACGGTTTTTCGAAGTTCCCGGTGGCAACGAGATTTTTATTGAAGCTTTATACACATGGATTTATATGTAGTTTATAGTGTACAGCAGGTGGGATGCTCCGGATTATGTCACGTTTCTGACAATTTTAACGTGGATTTTCGTTCCAGAGTGGATTAGTCGTGAGTTATGGGATCAAAATGTGAAATTTAAATGACGGATCGTTTGGACATTTTAAAATTCGCGCCTTTTCTGTAAATGTGAAGGATTATAGTAGCTTTTCGTATCTCTTTCATGAAAGCATAGAATTAAATATTTCACAAAATACAAGCATAATTTTTTTTAATAAGATTTGTTAATGCCCTGGTAGAAAATAGTCCAACCAAAATGGCCTATTCGCCAACCGTTCACCAATTTTCGTTGGCTAACGCAGTTGGACAACCGTTGGTCAGTGGCTGATCATCTTGCGCATAAGCGAGGTTAGATAGCTGTATGCGCATATCAACCACACGGATAACCTTAAATTCTAATATAAAGTATGCTTATTTTAAATCTTATTTTATGAAGTAAACTATATTATTTTTTTCATATAGCAACTATTTATTGATAATGTAATAAATAATATAATAATAATATTAAATAAGCTATTTGAATAGTAAGATGGTAAAACCACTGGCCAATGCATACAAATTTGGCCAAGCGTTGGTGAACTGTTGGGGAAAGTTTCTACCACGGTGGCATACATTTTATTTACAAATATTTATAACAAATATTTACTGTTTCCATGGTTATTAATTGGGGTTTCTATAAAAATGACCTACAAACAAATTATTAGTAAAATTTTTAATTTTTAAAATAATTCTATGATCCCGAATGAAAAAACAGATATGGAAATTAATTAAACTGATACCGTAGCATTTATTTTAGTATAGATTATCATAAATATATTTTATATACAAAAAAACCTTTTATATTATTAGAATAGAATCACATGCGTATGTACGATTTGTACACAAGAATAAATCAAATACTAATCTGTAGACTTCCCATTAACTTCTTGAAAAATATAATAATAGACTATTTAAAAAAAACGTGCAGTTACCAGAACAGATCAAAATGTATATTTTTATCTCCGATGAGTCTTTATTTCAATAAACAATACTTTATTTTTGTATCGTGAATGTAAAAACGCATGCCAGTTGATAGCTGAACAAGATATGATTTTTAAGTAAACATCGACGCAAAGCAGCTTAAAATAAAGCCATTGCATTGATATCGGAAAAGGATTATATTTGCTTTTAACCATTCTGAAAAAAGTGGTATACACATATATATATATATATATATATATATATATATATATATATATATATATATATATATACATATATACATTTACTTATTTCAATGCTTGCTATGATGAAAATATTACTAAAAAGTTTAAAAATGATATAAAACAGACAAAGCTTATTCGAATTTTCAATATAAAGATAACGTTTTCCTAGAACTCCCCAACAAAACATTCTCAAAACAACAATCGCAAGAATCACAAATACCCAATCCAACGAAGCTAAAAGACAATCGTACAATCCTCCAATTCTCACACTCTATAAATACACCCGAACCATCTCCACGCGCATGCACGACACGCGACAGCCCGCGCGTTACATAAACAGCCAATAAAACTCGGCGAAAAGCGTTCGGCGTTCGACAAATTCCGAGCCTCAAATCAGCGTGTGAACGCAGCCGCGCATAGCGATCATTAGCGCGCGCTGTGGTCGGGCGCATGCGCGAGCAGGAGCACACGTGCTCGACCCGCTAAACTAATTGGGCCTTGATCGTCAATCGGACGATCGCCACCGCAACGAGCACACGAGAGAGGAGACAGAGGGAGAACGAATAAAGTGCCCGTGGAGATCGAAATGGATAAATTGATTTTGCGTTGGTGCGCGACAGTGTAGCGCGCGGTCGAAGATGAAAGACCGAGAGGAGTCTCGATGGGATGGATGCGCTTAGCTATTATCGGCTATTATCCAATAGGATTGGGAGACGCGTGTGGATAGTTTGCGAGGTTTGTTGGCGTCGCGGACCTGATTTTACAATCGATGTTATTGGTTGTCGTTGAGATTGAGAGCTCGCTAAACGATTGTTATAGTGATACTTTTTAACGTGTGATTTTTGGGATGTAAAAAAGTGTTTTTTTTCCTTGATAAAAGACGATGTGGAAATTTTGCAAAGATCTATTTGCGTGAATAACAGGCATATTATAAACTTGTTTATTTTAAACTTTTAAACGAGCGTCAGTTCTATTTTTGTAACACGTATTCGGTGCTTCTGATTAGAGCATCTCTATTTATTAGCGTGGCAACAACGAATTATCGGAGCTTCTAAAAATGAATTGTGTACACATAAAATATTCTTCAAAATTTGTTGTAAATTTAAATTGAGTAACTCTTGTAAAATTACTTATTTTGTTTTATAATTCATCTTTTTGCTTTTATTTCTTAGTTATATTTAAAAATATATATCTTCTTTTGTTTAAAACATAATTTTCGGCTTACTTTTTAATTTTTATCGTAACAGTTATTCAAGGTGATCAGATTTACTATATAACTAAAATACACTGAAAAAATTATAAATTATAAATTACAAAGCGTATGAAAAATGTACTATAATGATTGTACATTAGGAATGGTAGAATTTCTCTAAAAAATTACCATTTGAATATAATAAAACTTGTTATATTCATACCCTATAATTTACTTTACACTTAGAAATTTTTACTATAAATACAGTTATTTCAATCAACACTATGTATTTCTAAATGTACAAACAGAAATAGAAATCATCCGCTATGCAGTTTAATCTCAGCGTAGAAAACACAGTTAGTGCTTTGATCGAAATAAAATATTTACTCCGCCAGAGTAGGCTTTCACCTCAATTTTTCAATGAACCCTAAAAGCAACACTTCCAAAATTCAATTAATCCCAGCGTTAGACCAATTACCCATCCCGCGCTAAAACTTTAAAATCAAATTCCCCCTCACTTCTACAAAAAACCCCCCTCCAATCCAATAAACACCTGAAATCCAGCGTCACCTCCACTCCACTCCCACAGCCCTAAATCGCAAAGCAAACGAAACACCACCGCACGTCCACTAATACACTAACGCCGCTTTATCTCCAAATCACTCTCTCCCGCAATATTACACACACTTCCCGCACTACAATACCGACAGCAGTGCACATCGGCGTACACTAGCGCATTATCCCGTCCGCGCTGGCACTCGCGCGAATCTCACCGGCGAACTGAGCGCTCGCTCGGTGCTCCCGCGTCGGAGCGGGGACTATCCTTGTGTACACTCGGCTGGCCACTGGCTGCCGCTTCTCGCGGTGGGTATAATTTTACCTGGCTACGCGAGCCGTCTATTTTAACGAGGAGATGATGACGCTGGACAGGCGGCAAGAAGAGAGCGAGAGTGCGAGAAGGACAGATAGGGGGGAGTGGGATGCGTTAGGCGAGGCCTCGATTTATTGGAAATTTGGAGTGGGGTTTGTGGTGTTTTTTTGAGGTGGAAGGTTTTGTGTAAGGAACAAAAATTGATTGGGAAAGAGAGGATTGTAGTGCGATACAAAGTTTGGATACTGTATTTGGAGATGCTGATGTGATAGTTTGAATATGTTAGAATACAAATTTAAGCATCAAAGTAAGTTCACACGGCTTTCGCGTCAAGCCTCGCTTCGAGTTTTGAAGAAATCTTGGAAACGTCTTGTTCTTATAAAGGTTGGGATAGCTATGTTCTATCTGGTAATATAACATTCATTACCTTTCGTGAATATTTGTAAATGGGTTTAAAAAATTTGTACTAAACATATAAAGTGTGGAACTAACTGATTTTTGATTATGTATAACATTCGTAAAATTAGTTAAAATCTGTAAATGTGCGTACTTGACGAACAAGAAGAGATGAATGAACTCTACGCAATTTATTAAAAATAGTTTTAAATAATCCTAATATATTATGTGAAGAAAATGTTGACAGCGTAATTTCAAAATGGGAAAAACTCGTTTAACTTTAAATATTTATATTATTTTTCGAGTTGTAACGCAAGCTTGCCTCTTCCTCTATAAAAATCAAGATTCATTAAAAAAAATGTAAAAAGCTATATGTATCACAATTAAAATTTTCGATTATTTTATTTAAAAACTAATCTAAAAAGCATTTCATTTATATTTTTTTAACGTTTATTATTAAATTCATTTAAATTCATTTCAGCTAAATAAGTTCTGCTGTGAATATTCTACAATAATTGCAGTTTTATTTGCTATCGTTTCTATATTCCATGATATTTTATTTCAAAGAAGATTTATTTAACTGTTAATTGAACTTATTTATCTTATTTCCGTCATACAATCTGTCGATAAAAACTATTCTTTCCTTAAAAGAAAAATAATACGAAGTAATAACATTCGACTTAAAATTTTAATCCGATTATCCTTGTAGGAGAGCTGAGAGAGATGTAAATGAATAATACTATCATATTAAGAGAGCTAAATCCTTGACGCGATTACGCCGTATTACATGTGAAGCGAAACTTGTATCTGCGATTTTCTTAAAGCGTGAATTTTAAACTTGCACTTTAAAACATGAAACTTAACTATTTAAACGGATAGAAGTCTTTCACTCTTAAGAAATTTCTCGTCATATGAATAAAATAGTTTAAGTGTCTACTCTTCTTTAGTTTCTGTAAAATATATAATTAACGTTTTGCTCTTACAATTTTCTCCATCCCATTAAAAACTAAATCCCAGCACTTCCAAGTCGACCAAAATTTCTAAAAATTTCCAATCTCATTATCAATCCGTTTTTATCGAATCCGCAATTAAAGCTCAACAAAAGACACGACAAAACCCAGCGAAAATTCGCTTACAAAAAAATAAAACGCGCAGTAGTTTTTTCACCCAACACTTCGAAACACTAGCTGTCCTAGATTCGATTCAGCTACGGCGAAACCCAGCGCAGCGTACCGTAAGTGAAACTTAAATCTCGCTCCCAAAGTTCTTGCCTCTTCGAAAAAAAAAAAGAGAACCTAACCCGATAATGGAGAAAATCCAAAGTATCGAGAAAGCGTCGGACTCTCGCCATTATTTCGAGATTTTGCGATTATATCGAGAAATCGAGAGAAACATGCGATGCAACGTCGGAAGCGATAAAAAAAGGGAGGAGCAATGAGTTTACGATTCATGCAGATGTGCATACACGCGTCGAAGAGCGCACGATGACCATGTCAGAAAAAGATGGCTTACGGCAGCGCGCAGTGAAAGAAGAATAAACTTTTTTATTCTCTTCTTTGCGGTGGCGCCGCTGCTGCTATACGACCATGTCGGGAATTTTCTCCGCTTTTACCGCACGTCCGCGCGACTCTCCTTTTTCTCGAAATGGCGCTCCAACAGCTTGAAGTACTTAGAAACGGCGTTTAATTTTTTTTAAGTAACGCGGTTTTATAATGGCGAAACAGCACGTTGTTATTATTGTTCTGAAAGTTATGATAATTTAATGCAGCGTGGAGAACAATATTTCATTGCTCGTAAATTCGACAAATGAATTGCTTATGAAGTTTTTGATATGTTGTTCTTTCAGAATATACGTATGCATGTATTTATTATTCAGAAGTGCATCCTATCTACCATAATATTGCAAATAGAAAGGCAAAGTAGTGGAAACAATAATGTATGAATTGTTAAAACAAACATTGTAGCAAAAAAGTAACGATCTTGCTTTCTACTACAAGAGAAAGCAAAATATAATGAAAATACACGCATCATAACGAATTCCCAATATTTCATTTTCAATTTACAATTTACCTAGCGTAACGCTGTATTGTGTGTAAATATTGCAAATGTATAGAACTATTCTTCAATCTCACTTGTCCACTTTCATAACGAGGATAATTGCTATTATCGACATTAGCACTATATCCAGCTTAAGGGTATAGCCTAGTCGAGAATCTAACTTTTATACTTTAATTCATAGTTCAGCCGAATTTTGCAGAGTTATGTAATATGTAAAAATAGAATTTAATACAACATTTAAATTTCGAAATAATGATCTAATTTTATTTTATATGATGAAAACAAGTAAAAAATTGGTGAGAACTAGTCTTCTTTGGTGCATGAAATTGATGAAACTTATAAATAAGAAAATAAAAAGAAAGTTATAAATAATGTTATATAAACAAATAAAATTATCAACAGTGTTTGTCTAATACATTAATCTCTTAAGAAGACACTGTCAAAGAAATCACAAAAGCTTTTTGTGATTTTAAATAATTACAAACCAGAAAATTATTAATTAAACAATTTTTATACTTTCACCGATTTTCAATTAATTACAATTTTTGCTCTCATTTGTAAGAAATTCTACCATAGACTTAATTTTCAAAAAATTACATTTAAAGAGGGTTATATTATTCGGATTTCAAATGAATCTCATCGTTTATATAGGTCTTTAATATTTTATTTTGGCCTGCTACTCTAATCTTCCAATTATCATGAGTCGAGTAAAAATATGCTCCAGATTCTCTAAAAAGCTACTAAAACGTGCCCCAGTAAGGGCGTAAAGGTGTATTTTAGGAATACTTAAATCTGAATGCAGAAAAAAGTTTCGCTCGTTCATTACCTAAATTTTATGGCATATTTTTTATACAGAGATCAACAATTTAAGGCCTAACTTAATGGTATGCCACGCTAGACTGACCGGTAATCAAGATTTTATTTTTCATAATTTTCAACGGAACTTGAAAATTATAATCAGATCTCAAACTCTTCCTACTTGTCTATTTAATGTGGTACAACATTTAATAGTTTAAATTCTTGTTTTCAATATCGAAAATATACTTCAAAATTTTAGCAAATAGAAAATGGTATAAACCTACTTCTTTAATTTTTCCTTAGTACATACTTCTTTTGGAGATTTTGGAAAAAATGTTGATTTTATTACCATAATTGGAACATTAGAATGACAGATTCAAATAAATTATTTAAAGCCTCCATAGAATATTGTTTTATCAGGAAGTAGATAATTATTGCTAAGCAAAACACGTTCAAGTTAATCCCACACTTACTTTTTGTAAATCAAAAGCTATATAAGCAAAAACTGTGTATAAAAAAACTGCAGAACCATCATGGCAGTCATGTTAAGTCGAAACCATTAATCCCTTCGTGAATATCATATCGTACAAGAACATTCGCTTACATTCTTCCCATCGCCAATCCAGTAACAAAAAGCCACGCTCTTCCCTCCACACCATCCCAATTCCCGCGTAATCAATATAGCCAGAGCTGTCCAAGCCCCGCGCACGACTCGAATCAATCGACCTTTGCAGCCCAACTACCCTCTCGGAAAACGTGCAAATCGACCTCAAGAGTTCGCCCGAAGCACACACACCCACACACCAACCAACCAAACTCCAAACCAAACCTTGTCGTCTCTCGCCAGCAACACACGTGCCAGCCGCGAATATTCATGAGGCGCGGATCGGCGATTCGCTACTTCCGCGACCGACCGGTGTGTGTGTGTGTACGTGTGCCGTGTGTGCGCTGCTGCGGCTCTTCGAATTCGTGTTTCTGGCACGCCAGAACTACCAGCAGCAGAGATGTAGCCGAGCGTGCGTGTACTCGTTGAAGAGTCGGTTGGCATTCCGGATTCCGCGCTAATACGCGCGTGCGGTGAAAAGCGATCGGTACGTGGAGATAGAAGTTTCAGCGTTTACGGCGAGAGGGAAGAGGTTAGTTGGATGCGAGAACGCGTTATGGGCAAGCTGAAGCGGGGTTATAAACGTCCGGGTTATGTATTTTTAGGTGGTAAAAAGTTGGCTGGTGCTTGCCGATGGGCGGTTAAGAGCGTTTGGGTTTGAAATTGAGATAAGGGAGGTGTTGGCTTGGGTCTTTAAATCGGTAACCTCGATTTCGTTGAATTAAATTTTCTTTTATTTTTTACAGCTTTCATGGGTCAAATTTGTTAAGAATGTAAAAGATTTTAAAAGTAATATTATAATTAAAGGCCGCATTGTGCAACCACTGCAGCTTCAATAGTGTTTATCATTGTAGGATGCATATATAAATAGAACAGCAATGTTTAAAAGCACTTTTGTTATCTACTTAGTCAGCGTATACTTAGGGGTCACGTACTTAGTTGAAATTCTAAAATGTTTAAATTTGTGTTTATTTCTGAAACTTCCTCTTTCAAAAGTATACGAATAACCCTTTTATCAATAAATATAATTATATATTAGATTTTTAGAGAATCAAAAAAAATTTATGAAACTTGAATGAATATTAATAGCCACTTAACTAATGGCTAATGATATAATGAAGTTACCAAACTCTAACGCAACATAAGTATAGGCACAATAGTGATGGACTACTGCATTGGGGTTTCGCTATTACATGCACATTCGATTTTCAAGCTTTTCGTAGCTATGCGCCATTGCAAGCTTGCTTTTGCGCCATTACCTTTCTTTGCCGTGTCCATCATATTACGCTTTGATCTCTTTCGCGTAGTATGTATTCATGTGAATACGTACTCAATGCTGTGGCAAACAATAAGTTGAATATTATTTAGAAGCTCAATAATAAATTGTCTTATATGTATGTTTAAATGGTAAGAGAATCAATAGTAAATTAGAGTATTATTAATATGATAATATCCTTATTGAAGACTGTGATGTGTTTTCTGTTACTTATATAGATTTTAATAGTACACAATGAATCGATTCTATATATATTTACATGCTACTATTACAACTATTTCTATTACTCTTGTTGCATAAAATATAAGGAATAAATGCATTGCGCATAAAATAATTAATTAAAGTCTATTTCATACATGGCAATTAGAAATAATTCAATATATATAAAAATAATTACACTTTTTACTTTCTTATAGACATCTAAATAAGAATTTTACTAACTTTACTTTCAAACAACGTTAACAGGTCAAGTATAAACTGGTCTGCGTATAATTATGTGGATATATTTAAGCAATTTTAATTAATAGTCAAGCACGTGTCATGAATTCTAGAAAAAAGCATTTTAATTTTTTAGGTCACCTCTATTGAAATAAAATAAGAATTAGAATGAAAAATGTTTTTACATTTATAACAATATTCTTAACACTTTCGTCGCCATAACAGCGTACAAAGCTTTATAAAGTGTAAGAAAAAAAAAAAATATTTTAATACCGCAAACAAGAAACGCAAAGAAAGTAGTAAGCAAAGCTCTGAAATATAAAGAAAAACGGGGCAAAGCTTGACAAATAAACGAGAAAAAAGTAGACGCAAGAAAGCTCGAGCCGAGAAAGCGCGACGCATATACAAAATTGAGCTTTACGAAGAAAAGCCGCAGCCAGCTCTCGACTACTTTAGATTTGCATGTATATTGCGAGCGCGGAGTCGGCACAGTTTAGAAACAGAGAAAGAGAGGCTAAGAGAGAGCCGAGGCGAAGCCAAGAGAGTGTACCTGGGGAGACAGAAAGAGAGAAAGCGGAAGTTAACGCGGATTACGAGAGACACGTGTCCCACGACAAAAAAAGGAACTCGCACCGCCATTTACGCAAAACTCTGTCACTGTTTCTCTCTGTTTTGCGGTGCTTATTTTCGATAATCCATCATAATAAGTAAAGTTAATTTTATATATACGCTTATCTTCTAAAGAGGTTGGCAAAAAGTACTTATTTAAATTTAATAATTTTCTGGTAAAAACGCTGACCAATGTCTGGCTGGAATCCCGCTAAATCCCTTTTATCTGATGAATACTTATGGAAAAATTATGTAGAAAGTTTTCAAAAATTTTCCTACATACTTCTCTACAAGGTTTGCGACTGTAAATCTATTTGCAGAGACAGAATATATTTCTGCAGACAGATGTGGAAGCAAAAATTTATACAGAAACGTGTTGAAAAACTTGTGCAAATTTTGAAAATTCTGCTCAGATAATCGTACGAATATTGGACAGGGTTTTAAATATATCGTTAAGACTTTTGGTGCAATAAAATGTTGTGTTAAAGTATTTCTAATTACTTAAAAACTAAATAATTCGATAGTGAACTGAGCAATTTGAGGATAAAGTTTATGACAATAAAAGACATCTAATGTCAATATAGTAGCTTGTACCCAATTTAGTTATGAGCAGTTTTTCTTCAAAAATAACTTTTGTTATTAATCTTGAATCAACACATTGCGGGATATACTTTACAACAACAAAGATTTTATGACCCAAAATCGACTTAAGAACGATAAATGTAATTTTTTTACTGAATTAAAAAAGAAAACATGTGTAGTCATTTCGACCAAAACTGTTGGTTTCTTGTAATCAATAAGAGAATATTTTGATCCTAGAGATATGAATAACATTAATAATTTTAGTATTGTATTATTGTATTATTATATTAATGCTATTAATATTTATGTTATTTTATGTACTTGTACAATAGTATTATATTTGAAATAAAGCTGCTAAAAGTATTTACTCGTAATACATCAAAATAACATTTGTCAATTTAACACCATTATTAACATTACGCTTTTCGATACGTACACTCATTAGCGGCGCCATCCACGCGGTTTGATTGGATTTGAAATTTCAGAATGAATTTTACGCATTGATGACATTAGCTTTTAAAATTGCCATTTATGGTATTGCATTTTGCTTTTACGGCAGGCTCGACCCGGTCGGTCGAAGAATTTCCGAGCTAACGCATAAAGCGATTTAACCTGATAATGATAATCTATTCATTACCGTTGATTTAACAAATTATATATATATTTTTTGAATTATTTTAAAGCTCAATTAAATTGGGTAAAGACAAAAATTATAATATTATTAATTATCGCTAATAGCTTAATTTATAACAAATAAAAAATGTACATTTTTAAAAGTATATTTTACATAACTTAAAGATTTGAATAAGGCTGTTACCTCAGATCGCAGATTGATTGTTTTAAAGATTCGAAGCATCAAAATTCGAAGTTTGCTACAGAAAATACGACTAACATTTTCTAGTCATATGCAATTGACACACTACATAACAAAAATGTATACAAGCTAAAAGAACTGTTATGAATCATCCTTTAACAAGTATAGCATAGAAAAAATAAAGAGAAGGATTACATTTTATCCTAAATAAAGAAGTTTCAATTTCCAACTTCCATTAACCGTACCATATACGCCCTGAATGATAAAATGGCGCGCATCAACATTCATCATTCGTCATTTAGCAAACTCTCCCACCCACATTCATCAAAAACGCATAATTTCCGTTCCAGTTTCCCTCGTCGTATTAACTCCTTTCCATCCCACAAATCCTCTGTGCTAAAATAATCATGCGTTCGTCCTCTCCTCTAATAACCGCGCTCTTTCTTTTGTTCACGTATACGTAATATAGATACGCGTCCCATCATATCCGATCTCGCCATTTTCTCGCAATACCCAGCACGGGCACTACTATTATACCGCAAAATTGAACGCGAGTCCGAAAAGGACTTTTATAATCTCGTATCTGCGGGGAAGCCTCAGAGCTTCTGGCCAGAGTGCAACAGTACAGCATCATCACACGGCGGCCGCGGCCATATCCGCTAAATGGAAACTGAAAACCGAATGAAAATACGCGGTGCGCGAGAGGCTGATAAACCAATGGACGAGGCAGAGGAACAATGACGCAGTACAATGGGCACAATAGTGATGGACTATACTGCATTGGGGTTTCGCTGTTACACGCACATTCGATTTTGAAGCTTTTCATGGGTATATACCCTTGCAAGCTCGTTCCTCTGGCTTTGCCGTTCTTTGTCGTGTCCACCGTAAATGCCTTTTATCTCTTTCCTGTAGTTTGTATTCGTATTAATGGCGCTGCTCTATACCCTTGCTTTTTCTTTATGAGTATTGAAGACAGTGGTTCACAATAGATTGGTTATTAAAAGCTTAATAATTAACTAATTGTATACTAGTCGTATAATTATAATTATAATAATACTTATAATATAATATATACAATGAATTGATTCTATATAAATATTTATATGCAACTATTTCAGACATTCTACTCCTGTAGCTATTTAAAATGTATGAAAGATCTGCTTACAAATTGTTTAACTTCTAATATAGCAATATACTACAGCAAAACATCCAAATCCTTTCATATTAACTCAACGTCGAATACGTATAGTAACGTGTTTCATTCTGCTACGAAGAGTATCATGATTCAGCGTTTGCGGCGAAGACTAATGCGATTCAAAATTAGCCAAATTAATCTCACTTTCTGAACGCGTAACAAAAATTATGAAGCTTGTATGCCCCTAAATATGTGGCATCAACACAGGCTGGTATCCCATGTTTATGGGGTTAAAAGAATTTAAGATCTATTTTAATAATTTGGCTGGTGCTAAAAACTTCATATCAATTTTTTGAGCCACTCTTCGCTTTAAACTTGGATCGCGTTACTCTTCGTATTAGGCGTCGAAATCATGTCATAAGTAATGTATGAATTCCGTGTTTTAATGTTTACTAATCATTTTTGGGAAAAGGTCATAAGTAGATTTAGATCTTTCTTCCATCAACCGCCTCAATTGAGGTACTGTACAAAAGATTTGACTGCAAATTGATTTGACTATCAACTGTGGGAAATCGTACGGAACTTGTAACCTTAAGTTTATAATTGTTTACTTGTATTTGTAAGCAATACAAAGTAAGTAATATTTCGTATAGGTTCATGTTATTAAAGGTAGTTCAGATATATCATCACTTTGATTTATTTTTACTTGCTTTTTGTCGCAAATCAATTTAATTTATGAATTGAATACTAAATAATGTAATTATTTCTGGATCTTACAACCCTGCTTTTGAACATTGTAAATAATATGCGTTACGAACTGAAATAGTTTACTTTCATCGTAAATCGTTATTTAGAAACGAAATAATATGAAACAAATATATATGTATCTGCACTGAAAAAAAATTTGTTAAATCTAAGTAAACGTTTCCTTGAATCGTACTAAGAAAAGATTTATTTGATAATAGTAAATATTTAATTATGTTTCGACTGGTATTCATCAATTCAATAAATATTTACTAAATTTAAGAAATATTTACTTTATTTAAGTAAATCTTTTCTGAGTACGATTCAAGGAAACGTTTACTTAGATTCAACAAATTCTTTTTTCAGTGTGGCATATGTGAATATTCTAGTAAATCAAACATCGATTAGAATGTATTAATTAATTGTATTTTTGACTGACGATAATTACATGAAAAGCGTTTCGAAGCAGTGTTAACTGTTGATAATTAATGCAAATCAGTTTCATTTTAGTCCTCGTAGGGTGAACTCGTCACACGGATATAATCTTGAATTCCTTCGCGGGTATTATAATAAAGTCAGATTAAAAGTGAAATTATTTTAATTTTCTTCTGCCGCGAAGTTTCGTTTTGTATGGAATAATATGCAAATAATGAAATCGTTGAAACGTAACTGATGTACTGTTTTTGTATACATAATTGCATCTCCGAAGAATCTCATTAAAACGTCCAGTTAATCACGAGAGCATGCCTTTCCACGACCATCGCGCAATTCAAGACAAGAAAAATGCAATCATTAATTCACAATAACAAAAGCTCCAGCTCCTTCCGCGTGTATATCTTCCTGCGCCGAACCCCGCCATACCTCCCCCGTGTCTTTGTGTTCCAATCCTCCCATTACCGCGTTTCTTTTCTCCTGCTCGTGCCTGCAGCAAGTAGCATAGTCTCTCGCTTCTCTCCCCTTGAATCCACATCGCGACCTTTCGCCTCTCTCGCTATCTATCTCCCTCTCTAACGATAGAAAGAACGTCGGAAGCCAAAGGCAGTACAGTAGCAGTATAGCAACGACTACGACGACGACGACCCTCCGCGAGCTTCTGTATGTACCTCCATAGAATCGTTTCAATGAACTACGGGCCCGCCTAGTTGGGAATTTAATGAGTTTGCTTTTCAAAGGTCTCTCGCGCTCCGCCACATCGTTCGTGTGTATATAGCTATACGCTGTGTGTGTATAGGAAGGAGCTGGAGGCGGAGAAAAACGATGAGAGAGCCATAGGTATACAGTCGTAGCAGTCGTCCGCCATCGATGTAACCATCGACGATGTTATATCTGTGATCGCAAGGAAAAAAGGTATATAGATATATATTTTTTTTATGGAGTTCAAAGTGCCATAAGAGTTTTTGAGATCCTGGCTTATTTTCTGAAAGTTGCAATTTCCGCAAGTACACTATTTTGCAAAAACTAACTTAGAAAAAAGCTATTGCTCATGCAAAGAAAAAGGATTAATAGTGATTACGTATTCGATTCGATAACGTAGAGCTCATAAAACACTTTGTTAATCATTATTTAACCAGTTAGGTACTCAGTACTTAACTTTATTTAAAATTACATTCTGATGTTTAGTTCCTGAGATTGATACCGAGTATTTGACTGGGTAGGTAATGATTCAAGAAATGTCTTATAGTCTCTGTTTGCCTCTCTGGGTAGGTTACCATTATTAATCATTTTTCAATAATAGTTTGTTTCATGGAAAACTAAAAGTTGTCCCCACTTGGTCTAAGAATAAGGAATATTTTAAACGCTAAAAAGTATCTAACGTAATTTCGTTGTGAGAAAACTTTGTAAAACGAAATAAAAGAGGTTATATTTTGTAATTCAACGTTTCTTCAAAAACCAAGCAACATTAATTTGTTTTTTTAATCGAAGCATGGCAACTCTTACATTTTCAATAAACAAATTGCTTTTTAAATATATATATATATATATATATATATGTATATATATATATATATATATATATATATATATATATATATATATATATATATATATATATATATATATATATATATATATATATATATATATATATATATATATATATATATATATATATATATATATATATATATATATATATATATATATATATATATATATATATATATATATATATATATAGCAAAAAACGCGCTTGATAAAGTAGAAATCTGTAGTTGGTAACCAGAGTTACCACAAATCATTTATAAAATCTAGCATTTTAACTACAATATCTCAGAATCGCTCCCAAGTAACATGTACCCTTTTTCTTCCTTACTCCTACAGATATACGCTGTTCATTGCACAATTATATATAGAGGGACATATTCGGCCATTATGGCGTTTTCTTTCATCGCGAAAATTATTACACGGCAATTCGAGCAATTTTTGCCTCGCTCTTTATATTCCCGATGCTGCTGCTGGGTGAGCGGCTTTTGCTTTTCTCTTCTTCCGTGCCCCCTTCATTTTTGCGCGCGGTTGGACCGCGCAAAATGCGAAACGTTTTACGACCCTGTGCAGCGGCTGCTGCACATACTGCAACAGCAGCAGCAGCAGCCCCGGGGGCGAATGGAAGGGCACTCGCGCATGCGCCACTGACTGCTAACGAGATTTCTTTGATTTATGCCGGTGCGCGTACACGCTGTGCGGAGCGCGACTCGTTTCGTTCCTTCTTTGACGGAGTGGTTGTCGGGAATATAGTGGAGGAGCAAAAAATTGGGGGTGGGTGCGCGCGCGAGAAGACGGAGGGAGCGATGCAGAGAGAGAGAGAGAATTATTATGGAGAGAGGGTGGAAGAGAATGAAATAAAAGAGAGAAATCGACTGATTAATTAGTTTCATTAGTGAGATTATTGGATTCGTGGTAAAAAAGAGATTCACGCGCTGCATATTCATTGATTTATGTTATTGATTTTTTTAAAAGTGACTTGCACTAATGGAGTGTTTGAATAATTTTTAGTGTTAAAAACTATAATTTTGAGTTTGAAACGTCACCCTTTATTAAAATTCTGATGTGACCGTACATTTCACAATATCGATATTTAGCTTCTAGTAATAGCAAAAAAGAAAATTTTGAATAAATGAGAAAAAAATGTTTTGCAAAATGTCTTCTGATACCTAATAAGTAAATTTAATGTATGTAGTTTAACCCTATAGGTCTCAGAACCTTAGATACAACTACGAACATTAATATTGCTAATAAATACAATGTTAAAAAGTATCGTATGCACGAATATAGAGCAATACTAATAATGTTAATTTAACTCTGCGCGATTTATATTTAAATATAAATGTACCAGATAACATTTCCCAACGCCACATCCAAATCTGTGACCCGGAGATGAGATTGATTCTCGTATGCAGAGAAATCATACAGTAAAAATTAATATTTATTTGTACACACTTTAAACATATTCTATTTTCTATAAAAATTCCCAAACAAACAGCAATAATAAATATTGTTATACAATTTGTATTTTATCCATATAATTTATCTCAGTATGTACGCAGTTTAAAGCGTGACAGTCACAATAGCTTTGATAGTAGAAATAACTGCAATAAATAATGCAAACGTTGTGTAAGTGATTTTACAAAAATTATATTAATATCTGAAGGGATACAGTCGCAACGACAACACACAAAATTTGATTTAGATTATAAATTAGTTATTTCAATTCACTAATTTAAATGGCTGTAGAATAGAAACCAAACACATACTGCGATCCGAGAGGAATTCGCGTTTTCAATGCATATCGATTGACGATAGTGTCATATAATCACTGGGTTAAGTTCAAAATGGAATATAATCAGTAGTTGGATATCTCTGATCGAATGTTATCAGATCTAATCAAATATCTATATCACAATACCGCAACTTCTAATGATTTTCATAACAAAAAGAAGTATATAACTTTGTATGTACAAAAAACACCGAAGAAATACAACATTCTTTGAAAATATTCATTAATATTTATATTTACATAACATGCATATATGTATATAATATGCGTATTTTTTAAAGTGAATAAGTAAATCAATAATCGATATTTCAAAATAATAGAACTGCTTTGGTTTGTATTTCAATTTTAATTTTTTTATTTTAATTTTACATTCGTGAAAAAGAACAAGTGTGAACGGTAGGAAGTGAGAAAAAAGAAGTAAAACAGGGCAAGTGAAAACTTTGCGAGGGTGAAAATTTCTTTAACCCGGCTACACGATCTCGGAGAGGCAAGGATTTACGCGGTTAGACGATGTGGGCTAGTGAGTTAATGAATGAAACGAGTGGATGAAAAAATAGGTTTGTGCGGTTTTAAGTAACAAGGTCGTTTTGCTTTAAAGACGGGAAACTAACGACATGCATTCCGGGCTTTAATTAATAACAGAGTATTATTTTAAGCTTCGACTTTTTAATTAATATGAAAAATGATAAAGCATAAGAATGAATACTTGAAAATAATTATGTAATACCTAAATTGTATCAATAATAGATCAAATATTTTATTTTTTACTCATTTAGTACATAATGAATAAAAATAGAATATCATTTGAAAAATATAATTAATAATCTATATAAATAAAATTTCATACCTATATCATTTTATGAGACCGCTAACATCTAAACCACAATCAGTGAAATAAACTATTACGTCAAGCGAAATTCTTTTTAAATATGTGCCAAGATGAAAAGCCGCTTGATTCTAAATGATTCTTGTATGATCAAAAACATTTTATTTGATTCAAAATGATTCCTCTTGAGCCGAAAAAAGTGAATTTCTTTCTTTGATAGGATTCTTTTTCAATCAATTAGACTCTTTTTAAGCACACTAGAATCGTATTGCATCAAGTACATTTTATATTGGCGCATATTTACAAGAAGAATTCCGCTTGACGTAAGAGTTGATTTCTCTAGTGCATGGCTATTTTCAATCCGAAAACGAAAATATGTATAAAGTTAAACTTTATTACGAAGACTACTTTACAACAATCTTACACGCTTTGCAAAACAGATCTCTTTCAGGGAAAACCGTAAAAGCATTCCACCAACATGCAGACTAATTGAAGAGATGTGCATTAAGCTAATTCGCGAGGTCAGCGGTAGAGAAGCTTTATTCGTTTTATACACGCGGCTTCACCGTTGTCGCAGTGTGGCACTGCTGCTGCCGCCGCACAAAGCGCAAAGAACGCATTTGTATCCGTGCACGAGAAGCGATATAGATGCGACGCTGGTTTTTGTCCCATTGGGCACGAGAATCATGATTTTAGCCGCTAACAAATCAACTCGAATTAAACCCAATTATGGTCACGCCAGACGAGGAAGAAGGAGGAAAGTTACAGTAGTCACGCTGCTGCTTCGTTATACGGATTAATTGATCGACTCGATTTTCTAAACTATATACGTTTCAGTTATATTTGCAATTCGGTTTTAATCCATTTTAATTTTGTACAGGCAGATGCTTCGTATGTTATTCTATCCACTGCTGTATAATATTTTTATGTTTATACACTGTATTATTACGCATTATTAGCGTACATGCCTTAGTGAAAATGAAACGATTTATCTCCGTATGTAGTTTCTGGCGAGTATTGTTAAAAATGCTTATATTTGCCGGAAAATAATTTTGAATACTCATGGACCTTATGTAGAATAAAAAATAGTATATTGTGTACCTCATGGGACTCATGTTTTAGAGGGTGGATGATTTCAAGATAAATGAAAATGTAATTGTTATTAAATATTCTTGAATAATGAAAATTAGCATTGTTTTAATCAACAGTATGTATTTAATTACCAAAAGATTATTATTGAATCGCAAAATAACATTTTTAATAAGACTGCCGACAAACTGCCCAGAAAACCCATTTCATTTCTACCAGGTTGGTGCATGTGATAAACATTTTCTAACAGTTACGTTAAATGGAACTCGAGAGTATAAATGATTTGTTTTCATCCAGGAAGTAATTGACAGTGGATAAAACAAATGGAGAGCACGAGAGGATGTACATTACGAAACCTTCGTGGGTCGACTGTTCAAATTAATTCCGGGTTAAAATAGAAAGGTGCATTGTCGAAAAGCGACGGATAGAGAACAATCGATGTGCTCTGGTAAGTATCGCCAGTACCAAGCTTCCTTATATTTTTCGCACTGTTTTTTTCAATGGTTCTCCTTTTCTGCAGAAAGAACTGAATTTGATTGTTCACAATTAAATTCTCACGCTTTTTGATGCTTCTGATGAAGTGTTCATGAATAAAAGAAGGAAAATTGATATAGAATATTCATCAGATGAATTAATTGTGTAAAACAAATTTATTTTTAGATTAATTCAAGTAAAATTTATTAAAATTCAATTTCACTACAAAATAGAAGAATAATAAAACATGTTTTTACTTGTAGAGTTAAAAATATCCTTTTTATTCATAACACTTTAATGTGCTCATTATACCAAAATGATTCAGCTCTTCTAACGTCACATAATTTTGATATATCAATCTTTAGCATCATGACATGATTATATTGTAACGATTAATAAATAAATAGTTTCTCATAAAAAATATACGATTTCGATTGTTTTTTATTTCATAATTTAATAAATAATGTATATAATTTTAATTTCTTTGGATGAAATTTGTTTCTTTACAAAAAAGACTGTAATACCAGTTTAAATCAATTTCTCACAAGTTATAACAAATGATAACTATATTTTTATTTGTATTTTCTATTCAAAGTACAAACCATGTCGGCGAAAGTTATCATGAATGCGAGACATTTTAACATCCTGGTAAAAATTAACTCGATACATAATAAAAGTTGCTCCGCAGTTCATTTCTTTATCCTAATAAATTTAACTGCACGGTAAAAATCTTGCTGAATACTTATAATCGTGGTGTCATTGGCCAGCGGGGTATTTTGGACCACTATTCTAAAATTAACACATATCAGATCTACAATCTGCCATGCACTTTTTCTTCCTCCCTTAACTAATGCGAACGATAATAAATACGCTGTAGCTTGAAAATCGGACCGATATTGCTTTTAGAACAGTGGAACTACGGTAACGTTAACTTCCACCTCGTGCAGGGTAATTCCCCTCGCGAAAGTCAGCACGTCCCACGTTTCCTACGATTCCCACCACAATTTCCACCAGAAAATTCTATCTACATATACACCGCGCCCTATTTACAAAAATGACCAAAAGCCTTTCCCAAGCACATCTCTTTACGCTCCAGCACCACATAAATCACAATTAAAAACCCCTCCAAGCTCCCCAAACAACCAAAACAACCATCATCACCCACCGGCAATAAAACTATATCCTTCTCGCATCTCCCCGTCGAATCTCGCGAGCCATCACCCCCTCACCAATACCTATACACATCCATGTTATTCAGCCGCAGGCTGTGCTCGCGCGTCGACGATGATTTTTCCCGCGCGCGCGCGCGCAACATCCCACAGGTCAAAGCGCCTCCCTACAACACTATGCCGCTCTATCTCTGTCTCGCGGTCGGTCGCATCTTTATTATTACCAGCTCCGGCGGCTGCGTGGGCGCGCCGAGTCAACAGCGAGATATATAGGTATACCCTCGGCGCATGGCGAATTTTCTCTGTGTGTTCCTCTCTCTCTGTCTCGCATTGAGGTCGCGATAGCGCGATAACAACCGGTCTATGCGCGGCGCTCGCACAAAAATAAACTCTCGCACGTGTGTACGCACAGCAGTGCACGACGGAGAGATGCGGTTGTGGACCGTTGGACAGTATGGTGTGTCCCTTTTGCGATAATCATCTCGCTTTCGCACGGGAGCTTTTTTGAGCTTTGTTGGTTTTGGTGCTCGTTTTACTCGAGAGGGGGAATGTGAGTTTTGTACGTTGGATTTTAATGAATCGCATAGGGGTGGTTTGTTTTGGTCGTGTTTCTGTGCAATAACGCAATTTCAGTTGATTGGTACTTCGCTTTTTCGAGTTATTCGGTATTTTAATGAATATTAAATATTGTCAATGGAAAAAAATTTTATTTAAATATAAAAATTAAAAAAAAATGGTTTACTATATATATCGTTATTAATTTTAGGTTGACATTTCATGCAGAGATTACGCTTGGCGATAGAAGTTATATATAAGAAAACTCTTACTATTCCACTAACTTACCACTCTTACTACAAGTGACTAATTTAATAAAATTTATTTACTGTGAATTATGAAGTTTCAAAGTCATTGTAAAATGCTACAGAAGTAAAATATTGTAAAGATATTATTTCTGATGGATAAAAAGCGTTGTTTGCTGTGATTTGAGCTAAATAATTGCGGTAATATTTACACTGAAAAATTAACGATAATAATATAGAGGGCGAAATTAAAAAATATCATTCAAAAAGTTTATTGTTATATAACTTTTAATGAAAACTTGTTTGAATATTTTTTATTATAAACATACATTAAAAACTAAATTAATTTATTTGGCTATTTTTGAGATTTATAATTATAAAAGTATTTAGTAATCGACCATTTCGTAGCCGCGGTTTTGTCGTTCTTTGAAAATACATTCTTATGATAATTAATTTATGAAAAACAGTGAAAATAAACTATTATTTACTCGTTATGTTATATTGCAAATATATGTAAAATATAAAATTCAGCTTCCTACGCAATTTAAAGCGTAAATAAATGATATTAAAATGAGAAGAGTTTTCAATTTGTGTTGAAAATACTAAACAATGCCAAACATTGTAATAATAAACTTCAAAATTCTGTTCATAATTTTAGTTTACAAATTAATAATTTGCATGGAATGTAATTATTCAAAACTTCACCATCAAAAAAGTAGAAAACCTTGAAATTAGGACGGTAGTTAAATATTCGGAAATATAATATTGCATAAAAGTAAAATTTGGAAAGATAAAATTCAGAAAATATTAGTATTGAATATAGAAATATTGAAAGACCAATGTATAGAAAAAATAATCGTAAGGGTGAAAATATGGAAAATAAAAATTCATATAGCCAAAATATTGAAAATCAATAATTTTATAGATTAAAATATTTAAAATAGTTGATTTGCATTCTTTTAATATACGGGTATTACTGCCCATACCATGTTAACGGGTTACATATAAAATTTTCAATATTTTAATCTATATAATTATTCATTTTCAATATTTTGGCTCTATGAATTTTTATTTTCCATATTTTTCACCCTTACGAATTTTTTTTCTGTATTTCGGTCTTTCAATATTTCTATATTCAATACTAATATTTTCCGAATTTCTTCTTTGAAAATTTAACTTATCAGAAGTTGCCATTTTCCATACAATATCTTTCCGAATTTTACTTTTATGCAATTTTATCTTTTCGAATATTTGACAACCCCCGAAATTAGGAGGTAATGAATTACTCAAATAAAAGCAAACAACTACCAAATATTTTTCAATAACACTTCTCTACCTGTTTTATTTCCGCATAAAGTCCAACTCAGCGAGCAATAAAAAATACAAACACGAGCAGCGCGCCAAAAAAAGAAACAAAATCAATCGCTCACAAGTTTCCAAATACGAACAAGTTATTACCCAGAGAGCTATATAGCGAGCGAGCAAGTACACACGTGTACACCGCCCGCCAGAAATAGTTTCGCGCGCTCTCGCTCTCGGTGAATTTGATTTACGTCTCGCGCGCGCGACATGTATAAGGTACATATATATATAATATACACACAAGAGCCTTTTTTCGCGATTCGTCGAAAAATACACACATACATATATATATAAAGGTTAAAAGTTTTTCTGCTCCGTGCAGCAGCAGGAGCAGCGACAGCAGATTATATCGCGAAAGTGGGTCTCCGAAAATGGCAGCGACTCTCGTTGTTTTCTTCTGTCGGCGTCTCCTCGCGCGGTTATACTCGTCTCTTCTGTTTTCGCGGTTGTGTGTGTGTGTGTGTATGGAGAGGAGAGATCGCTCGGCTGAGATGTTTGACGTGACTCATCAACGGAGGCATTATCTCGAGACAAATTTGCGCGAGTTCGGCTTTATTTCATCTTGGTGGTGTGTAGCGGGAGGAAAAACAGGATGATGAACAATTTTCATTCTGGGCTCGGGTTGTCGAGCAAGCTGCACTTTTAGGAAGTTAGTGGAGCGCTATAGTTGGTACGTGAGGAAGTTGAATGATATCGGAATTAAAAAGGAAAGATGGTTATTAATGTTTAATTTTTCTGTCTTAAATGTAATGCGGCCGCAATTATATTTATTATAATTATAATTATCAACTGAATTAAGGAAAATGCGCTTTCAGAATACTAAAATATATTTTGAATATTATTAAATATTATTCGAACAATTAAGATATACTTTCTTAATTAATATACTTTCAGATTCACAAAAGTGTTTAAAATCGTTGATGTTGGATAAGTCAACATTTTGTTTGCTTCAGTTTCTGGTATTTAATATCATCAAAAATGTAGCTGCTAAAAGATTTATATGTCAATTGAAATAAAAAACGTCGTATCATCAAAAATGTACCTGCTAAATGATGTATATGTCAAATCAAATATAAACGGACATTTCAAGGTCTGGTGGAGTGAACGTGCCGTGTCCATTAGATAACTTTGAACGCGTTTCTCGTGACGAGTACACGATGTCTAAACTTCTTCCAACTGTTCTACTTCTTCTTATATATACCTTCAGAAAACATATCCGGTGTCATAATCAAGTCGAAATGCACATTTTTTACATTCTTACAATCATTTAAAGGTCTAAATCAAGCAAAAACTAAAAATTATGGCCGCTATATTGTGAATTTAATTTTTTTTTAATCTACCATCGGTCTTTATTTTTTATTACAGATCGACAGAATAGCTGAAATCGTCTACATCATGAGGATGCTATCAATACCCAAATAAATGTAGAAAGTCTACCTAAATGGCGAATATAATTTTTATTGTAAAAAACAATGTAGTTGTTTGACAAAAAATTGACCCGCCAGACTGAAATACCCCCTTGATACCAATAAATACCAATATAATACGTGCACGAGAAATACAATACTTTACTTTATATCACCCTACCCTTTAAAAAGCTCGTAGCTAAAAAAATGACATCTTGTCTACTGCCTTGACCTTGCCCAATCGTTAAAGCAACAAATTCTCCGAAATCATTACCCGAATATAAGATCCTCCGTTTCCCACCGACATCGCCCCATCTACATATGAAAAAGATCTCCCAGCACGCCGGCTTCCAGACTTCTTCTTCAAACCCCTCCCGAGTCAAACTTAACTCGCAGCATCGAATCCCAACAAAGGAATTTCCATCTCTCTCTCCCCCTCAAAACTCCATATAATCAAACGTCCCAGCTCCGACCTCGCGCACATGACAAACGACCGAAAAGTATATTCCGCATTCGCGCTGACTCGACGCTTTCCTTCTCTCGTCCCGCACCTAGAAAAGTCACCTTTGTAAGGGCGCCAAGGGCTCGGGCCAAAGGGAGCGTACTCACGCACGCCGGTGGCGTACGTGTCGCGACAACCGGCCACGGGCTTACACGCACACACGAAGGTCCGCAATACAAAGTCTCGGCGTATATAAGGGCGCGCCTCGGCCTCTCTGGGCATAATCGATTTCCAGGGACTGGCTAAAGAAGCGTGAACGAACACAGCGGAGCCGCCAGCCGCGTGTGCACAGTTTTCCCTGTGGATGCCGCCCTGTGCACACACGGACGCGCGTGCAGAAATAATATTCTATAAATAACGACGCGCGCGTGTGTGTGTGTTTGTTTGTGGGCTTTGCACGCGGGAGCTCGGAGCTGCACACGGAGAAGCTGGAGGGGCTTCCACCGAAAATTGACCCGATGGAGAGAGGCGAAGGTTTTTACGCCGCTGTGTAGGTGCTGCGGGGACTGGAGGCTGGAGCTTGGGTTGGATGGTGTGGCACGCGCGCGGGTTTATGCTGGATAATAGGAAGAAGGTGGCGAGGACGGTGGTATAATGATTTATGGGGGGGTATTTAAGGAAAATATTGGCGCTGGAGGTTGTAGTTTCTTTGCCGGTGATTGTGGGCTTTTGCTTTGTTCTCTTCGGGGTTTAGGGTGTAATTATTGCGGGCTTTTTGCGGAGGGAAGGTGGCCGTAGGATTTTGGGGTCGGTAACGGAATTGCGGGGAAATTATTTTTCGTATCTTGGGGGAAAGATTACGTTCTCTGCAGGGGGATACTTTTTATAAAAGTTTTGAACACGGAAATTTTGAATATTTATTTATTTAGCGACACTTTCTGTTTTAAATTTTGTCGCGTGTTGTATTTAAAGCATATTCTTTAAGACTGGTTTTCAGAGTTTGACTTCTCAGTCCTAATTTCGTTGAGAGTTACGAGAGTATTTGAAGGTAAAACAGTAATATTTTTGGTTACAGGGCTCTGCATACTGATACTTCATAAGTGTAAATGTTGTTTCTTTGAAATAAAATCGATTGAATGCATCATTAAAAGATGAGAATTTAAGTTTGTATGTATTATAATCATAGTTATTCATTTATAGTATATTATTGGGATGTACTTAAAGTGTCGTGGCCGAAGAAAAGCAGTTTTGACGATTTCTTCATTCCTATAAATAAAGATACACAACGGATAGATTTTAAAACTAATTGTAACTATCAATTGTACTAAACAAAATGGTTACAAAGGTTTTATATGTAATAGTAAAGGAATGAAAACTGACTCTAGTATTTTTAAATCTAACATATTTTCTAATCATTTATTAAACTATTTAAAAGTTGTCATTAAATTATTTTCTTCATGGATTCTGAAACTGTAAAACATATAGAATATTTTTATATAATTATTTTTAAAATTCATCTGTTTTATATGCTTAATAACGAAGAAGAAAGTGTCGTTACTGTTTTGCTGCCGCCGGGCCATGACATTTTACATCCAAATACTTCAATTTTATATTAAAATCTCTTTCTTGTAAAGTTTCCCAAGATTTTAACAATATTTATGAAAAGATTTATTAAGGGTTTTGAGTGCTTGAGTTAACTAATATTTTATAATATTTTGTCAGATACATTTTAAAACATGTTTAAGAATATGTTTGATTCCAAAGTTAAATAAACATCATATATATGCAATATAACATCTTTTAATCAGACGTGTCATAATATAATTAATTTAAACCTCGATTTAAACAAGTTTTACAATACACAGTAAGAGCTTGACATTTGACTACAATCAAAGTTTATGGTAGGGGAACAAGGTTTTATTTAGATGCACCTCCTAGTCGTGTCTTCTACTATGTTAGAGTTATATATATCGCCGAAAGTCAACTCCGTTCCACACAGCTGGACAAAGTTTTGGCTGTCATGACTTATCACACCAAATCAACGTACTGGAAACATGCCTAAAAACTCGGTATGAGTTACAGGGTTAACATAATAACGATTAGCGTTCATATATCGTACATATATCTAAAATATTTATTATTTTAATGGTTCTCATACAGAGATTTCACGTATACAAAACGTGAAGGTTAGCCTATATTATATATGAGATTATAATTTATATACTCACTAGGAGAGTTTTAGAGGTTTGGAAACCGATATTTGCTGAAACTTTGGGAGGTGTTTTCTGACATCTAAAATAAAATGATGTGAGCACCCTTAGTTTATTCCAATGGGCCCTTATTCTTGTGATATCAACCGATTTATCTCAATTGTGCGGTATTTTAGTAAAATATGGTGCCTCTACTTCTGTTCATAGCTGTGCAAATTTTCATGCTAGAAAAAAGAACCCAAATGTAAATAAAAATAGACGAAAAGAGCTTCAATTTCAATTTTGTTTTATACTAAAATACTAATCTAACCCAAAGTTATTAACTTTCAAATATAGTGATGAAAAGCGTATCTCAATTGTTAAAATAACACACAATTGAGATCAATTGTTTGATATCACAAGAATAAGTGTCCATTGGAAAAAACGAAGGGTGTTACACTTCTTGTTTAGGTGTCAGAAAACAGTTCCCAAAGTTTCAGCAAATGGACAGTCAATATATATTATTTTTTTATTATAACTATACTTTAAAATTTTTAAATTAGAGGTATAAGTATAAATAATTTTTAATAGGAATAAAATCATATAAAGCATCGACCAACAATACATAAAATTCAATATCACTTTGACTTCTTCCTTTTACAGATTCAAATTTAGCAGTCGATTTATTTTCCCATCTAAAACTCAAACTCAATTTCATAAAACTAGATTCAGATCAAAATTATTGCACCGACAAATAGAATTCACTCAAACGACAACAAACAAATTTTCCATTCGAAAATCCAACATCGCAGTCTACCCAAAAAGAACACCAACAGTCCAATTCCACCGTCGTGCTCCAAAACCACCTCCCCTTCCACCGAAAAAAAAAGAAGCAAAAAGACACTCCACCGCTCTGCAATATAATCCCCAACCTGCATTCCCCAGTGCATTCACCTCGTCTCTCTCTCTCTCTCTCTCTCTCTTTCACATCCAACCTGCCAAATCCCCAAAAATCCACCAACAATTTCCACAACTCCCACCGAGCGCCATAGCAAAATAAAAAAAACCACCACCACCGTCAAACACCCACGCGGCCAGCACGCGCGCGAGAAGAAGAAAAAAGAGCCGCACCGCACCACCGCGAGCAAGATATATATAAAAAAGCCCCGCCGCGGGGCAGACATATAGGCATCGGCCAGCAGCGCGTTACACATACAGTGTACAGTGTATACACATACGGGATACAGTGTACACGCTGTATAGTGCGGGCTCGCCTTTGACAATCCGCGTCCGGCTATATAGTATATATATATATACGTGCAATAGTGTGCGTGTGCTGTGGTAGTCGGTCGCGCGGGGGAACAACAAAACACACGCCGCGCACGAGCGAACGTGGTGTGCGTGGCCCTTACACCCTAATACATATAGTTACGCTCGTATATAGTTATAGTCTTTCTCCCTTTTACGTTCTTTTCTCTTTCTCTTTCTTGTACAGCCCCCCTGAGCGATCATTTTCGGAGCGGATTATGGCTCGTCTCCACCTGTGTACTTAAGTGGTAGGATCTAGCTTGTATAAGCTTTAACCTTTCTCGGTGCAATGATGTTGATCGTATCTTTGTGTATACAAACAGAACTTACAACAGATTACTGCTGAAAAGTGAAGCAAAAGATACGCACTCTGTTTAATGAAATTTTCCGATAATAGGTAGCCTTATAATATATAATTATTGAACACGAAGAGAAACGGAGTGGAGTATATTTTACAAGTAGTTTTCGAAGTTTTACGACTGCTAAATATTACACGCATGTATAGTCAATTTTACTGAAATCTGTACGGAAATTTACTATAAATTATAAATAATATTTTCATTTTTAGTAGTCGGCGATTAAATTGCTATATCGTCGCGGGCCCAGATTTTGATCGTGCAGACGACAGGACCAAAGATTTGATCAATTTAATTCTGACAAAAAAGTAATAAATAATTCTACACTTTTTATGATTTTGTATCTGAATTTTCAGTTGGACATTTCCTATCATTTTTGGTCGTCATGAATAAACTGAAATGATTCGTGAAAAAGGGATAGAGAAACGGGTTCTGATTACAAGAAATGGGTCCGTAATGGTACGTCCTGATAAAAATTCGAAAACTACTTGTAATACAAAAATACTTGCTCTACAACTCCTCTCCCTGAACGAATCTTTATAAGATAAAAGTATTGCTCGGATACTTAAAAGCCCAATGATCGAACACAACTATGTTCATTGACCATGCGTACCTTTAAATAAAAAATATTCATAACATTAACCGAGAGCATCAATCAATCAATCACGATTCTGTAAGTTCAGGATGATTGCCAATTCTTGTTCCACGTAAATAAGCTAACAAATAATTATTTTTTATTTGGCCCGAATACCAGGACATGTCCAATTATTGGTACGTCTACGGTACACCAATTTCTGATCAGTCAAAACCTATTCTTGATCAGCTGTTGTATCAATAAAAGTAAATTTTGCTTAAATTTGTTCAACTTTATATATACACGACTTAGATATTATTGGAAATGGGTGTTAAATAAATGATGATACACAATGTATATTTCAAATAAAATAACTTTCGTTTATTCAAACTCGCTGTAATGTGCGACTGCTCCAGCTAGATGCTTTAGTACGACTAAAAACACTTGACGAAAGGGCATAAGAGAATATCGGGGCTGACGCATATAGTTCCCCACTCTTTTCTATATCTCGCATTTCAGTTTATGTCTTTGGGACATTTCTTAGTAAGTCGATTCATTTTTGTACAAGCACGTAGTAGTGTATAACTACAGTAAAGCATAGCGATATTCCAACAGATACTCAGTTAATAAATATTTCTTCGGTACTGAGCCATTATATTTTGTCACAACAATGTTCAAATACCGATTTATGGCAAAAAAACTGTATCCTGACACTCAAAGTTACAACCACAGCCTCCGAAAGGTGGAGACCGGACACACATACCCACAACTTCTCCACCACACTCCCCTCTCGCTCCGATCCTTCGCCCTGATCCATATACCTATATACACAGCTGTAACCCCCCCCGCGCGCGGCCATCATCCCATCGCATCGCTCGTCTCGCTCACCACTACACATGCACCATCGCACTGCATGCTCGATAAAAGGCGGCCTACGTTACAGCTGCGTGCGTGTGTAAGATTACGCGCAGCATCGCGTTCGCTCGCGATAAGACTCTCTGCGGTACACGACGATACTATCCTAACTCACTCACGCACACGCACACACTCCGGTATTTAATGCAATCGCGCGACGACGATGACCCGCGGCGTAAACAAAGCGCAGCGAAACGTCACGCACACAGCCAGGAAACACAAAACAAAAACAAAAACACAAACGCGTGTTTATTGTCGTATAAAGTACGCAATTTGCGAATTACGCAGGGCGCGAGCATCGCGCGCTACTTTAAACTCTACTCTACTACCTACTTACACTCCCTCGTTCAACCCTCCTCCTCCCTCGTTCTTAAGGATAGGCACGTAACGTGCATACTTGCGCTACACTCGCGCGAATTAAAAATAAAGAAGGTTGCTGCTGCTGCTGCTGGCTGCAGATAGACACGAGAGAAAGCAAAAGAGGGAAACGAGAGAGTAAGAGCACGTATATACACACATATGCACACACTTACGGCATATATAGCACATCACTTACCCGTGTACTTGTCCGGCTTGGGCGTCGAGGCCATTCTCTCTCCTTCTCTTTTCTCCTCTGCTTCTTATTCCTCTTCTTCTGCTCGGGGGGCGCACACGTATATCTACTGCAGCTTTCTCTCTCTCTCTTTCTTTAAACAATCGCGCTACGCCGCGCCGCGGATCAGGACCAATCTCCTGGTGCGCGACGACGACAACGCTGCTGCAGCTGTTGGCCGCGTACGGTCGCCGGGGAAGAGCACAACGACGATCAGCCGGGAACGAGGACGAGGACGACGGCCGCACGACGACACTCGGCCGGCGCTCGCGGCCCGCGGCTCGCGCATTTTTTACACGCGCGTATATCGATGCGTGTGTATATATATATATATATACGTGCGTGCGTGTATTATGTATACACTCCGTATAGGACAAAGAGTACAGAGCGCGATCCCGTGCTCAGTGGTCCTGCAGCCGGCGCGAGGAGGAGGGAAGGACAACGAGGACGAGCCAGCCGCGACGGCGACGACGACACTTTCGCCTGTCGTCGACCATACTTCCCCCCCAGCACTGGGCTCGTGCTCTACAACTACGAGTTCTCGCTCTCCTGCGGCTCCGAGAGATTTCAATTTTCGCGTGTATACCCAAGGCGCACGCACACGCACACACACACACACACGCGCGCGCGCACGGCACACGGCACGCGAGAGGGGCGCAGCACGACTGGCACTGGGTGCCACTGGGATTCGTCGTCCGTGTGTTTTGTGTTGTGTACAGTGCGTGTGCTGCTGGGGCGGCCCGCGGCGCAGGCAGCAGCGCGCTGCCTGGGACGGATGGGTACTATATACGATGTGCGCGAGCTGAGCGCGAGGTATATACGTCGTGTTGTGGCGCGACGCTGCTGGCATCTGCGGGCTGGAGGGCGAGGCTTGCGCGCGGGGAATGGAGCGAGCTGGATGGTAGGTATGGGATACTTTGCTCGCGGGGTGCGTTAGGGTGTGGATAGGGTGTACGAGATGGTTGAGTGGAATTATAAGGACAGATTCTGGGGAGGATGTGATCTGTTGGAATTTATTTGGATAGATGCGAATGATGAATCTGAGAGATTCTGGTAGAGGTCGATCAAATTCTGATGAAGTGTTGTGTGGGAATTGGACAGATTCGGCAGTGTCCGATGAGTTTGGATTTTCACCTCAACAGATAATTACCTATTATGTCTAACTAAATTGTGCCCATCGCTTACATCAAATATTCCGATCATAGAAATTTTGTCAGAATTCATCCTGATCCTGACTTCCTTCCGTCCTGATTCATCCCGACGTTCATCAGAAATATTATAGTCGCTATGATAATGATTTGTCAATTACTTGCTAGAACGAAAGTTACAATTCATTATTCTGCTAAATTCTTATAAGTACTTTAACGAAAGTTACAATTCATTTTTCTAATAAACTCTGCTAAATTCTGATAAGTACTTTTCATCACCCTAATAAAAAAAAAACTTGTCGAGCTTCTGACTAGGTTCTAGTTAATATGGCGAAATTAATGATTTTTTATCTAGTTTCTAGCCAGAACTAGTTAATTTTCTATCAGGCCATGGTTACTATTAAACTAATGTTCTTTGACCCATTTGTAAGATTAGTCTTTGTGTCCGGAGGTGATCACGGCGACCCTTGCTCGGGGACGTGCCGGTCCAGTACCCCAGCAATGCGCTATATTTGTAAGATAATATAATGGAAAATATCTTATTGGTAGTTGAATTTTCAATGAAAGTCTTGCAAAAACTCTTTTTTACACCAAATGAAAGAGATTTCAGCAGTACGAAATTTTTATTTCTGTACACGTAATTTGTAATAACTATTTAAATGAGTAGCTG
This sequence comes from Gastracanthus pulcherrimus, assembly GCA_949152435.1. Lineage (NCBI taxonomy): Eukaryota > Metazoa > Arthropoda > Insecta > Hymenoptera > Pteromalidae > Gastracanthus > Gastracanthus pulcherrimus. The sequence continues at coordinate 164,496,768 of OX424575.1, read as the reverse complement.
TGCCATTTAACGACAGAGATAATCTGTAAAGCACGAGTTTAAGTATACTATATTTTTGTTCATTCACCCGGGCATTAACATTTCGACAAAAATAATTTATACCCCCTCATTGTAACCAGCCCGTGAATTGCAAGAATATTTCAAAATGTAAAATGATTTATATGCATATTACTATTGTTTAAATAAATTTAAAAATTGAACTCTTGATTAAACACAGTTCCTATCATTCTTTGCATATTGTTTTATCAATCAATTTATATAAAAATTATAACGTATTTTATAAAATTATTAAATAAATACAAATGAACTTAACATAATGTTTGATATCATTAAAGTAGAACGTTCCACTAATGAATATTGATTTTTTTATTTTTATCTAGCTACTAGCCAGACGAGCTAACATTTCAAACTTGGCGCCAAAGATCAGATGATCATCCCTTCCTCGAGCGACATTGTTGACAATAGATAATGGCTGACGTGTTGCTGTCGAGCGCTTGACATTTCTGCCCGATATCTCTCTCCGTAAGTACAAAAAATAGAAAAAGCCTCGTAAAAAATATTTCCAGTGTTCAAAGTGCAAACAGTGACGTTATATTTATTCTGCTCAAGATTCCGAATCTACCATACAACGAAGAGGAGAGACAGTCCAGCGCGTCGATCAGTGGTCGTCGACGTACAGTCAAGCCCAGAATTCACGAATTTTGAGGTTATGACAGGGGCTGGGCAAGAGTTTCGCGCCCTCGATGTTGCCAGCACTGACAGCCTTGTAAACACTGACGGCGGCAAATTCAAATTCAAAAACATTGCATTCTAGTCATTCAAAGGTAACAAACGCTAGGTGAAATCAATCACTCGAACATTAAATCCTAATGTTTTGCAACGAAAAAGCTAACCCATCCTTCGCTAACACAAGGAACAACGGCAGATGACGCAGGCCGCTCCGATAACTCAAAACGCCGAATTCCGTCACTCCACTGTAGAAAAAAAGTAAACTTCGACACACGACAATAACTCGAAAGCAAAGCCCAAAAAATGGGAAACACCGGATTCAAAGAACACTTCGAGGTGGCGAAAAAGACCGGCACGTTGAACCTATCGCGCCGGAAGCTCGACGAGTTTCCGCAGCAGCTCGCGACTCTCGTGTCCTTCCTGCGCACCCTCGATCTCTCGGACAATAAATTCTCGAAGCTACCGCTCGACATCGGGAAATTTACGCTGCTCAAGCAGCTGAATATCAGTGGGAATAGGCTGCACGAGCTGCCCGATGTGCTGGGAGCTCTGGTCAAGCTGGAGACGCTGAACGCGAGCGCCAATCAGATCAGCGTGCTGCCATTCTCCCTGTCGAAGCTCTCCCATCTCAAGCAGGTCAGTGTTTTGTGATTGATTTTCTGTGGTGTATTTTTATTTTATACTTGGCTACGGGTAAAATTGTAGCGCGACTTTTTATCCTTTTTTTCTTTGGGTTGATCGTTACTCGGAGTGTTCAATTATTTCAGCGTCACGTTCACAATTAATCTCTAAGCTATGGTTTAACTATGCGTTTATCTTGATTGCTGAAAAAGTATTTTTTTGTAAACTTAAAATATTGTGCGATGGCTTGGATACCTATAGCTACGGTGAAAAAAACATACATTGAGACTGTGCCTATATATATAGTTTGGAATGTTCAATAATAGCATTATCATAGCATTGTAACAGATAATCAGTGCTTATTTCTCATTAAGTTAACTTGAATTAATTTAATTTTAAAAAGGAAATATCGTTATCAAATTCAGATATCATCCTATCAGTTTCACTAATTAAACCTCCGAAAATTCGACCTCGATGAGTAAATCATTTTTCTAGAATACCTAAATCGTTTTCATCAAAAGAAGAAAAGTGTTGCGCTAAATTTTATTTTTATAGTAAATAAATTAAATCCATACCTATAATTAACAATTATTTAGTTATTGAATTAACCGTTTTTAACGAAACACTGAAAATGTTTAATATTGTCCACTATAACTTGTAAAATATTTTTTTTTAACAGCTATATAGTATTAAAATAGAATTGGCTAAATCTCAATAAAAAACAAATAATAAAATTAAGAGAATTCTAAAGTAGCTCAAGTGCGTAAAACCGGATTTTATAAGCCTTTTTCCTCATCATAGTTTGTTTTAAATGTTTATATTGCTAAGAAAATAATTAAAAAATTGTTATTACCTATAACTTTTGCGTATATTGTTTAATAACTTTTGAAAATTTTGATAATTTATAAATTTCTCAACTTTTCTACATTTCTCATTAATTATTAGATATCAACTTCACTTTTGGTTAGTTTTCACTTTTTAAAAATAAGTAAATAATTTGAAGAACATCTGCAAAGAATCGACTTTCCGTAAGAATATATATTTAAATATCTACAAACAGGTTGCGATATTTTCTTGTTGTTTATGTTCGACGACCTATCGCAAAATTTGCATACAATTAAGTATTTACTTTTTCTTTTTATAAAATCTGAAACCTGTTGAAATTTGTAACATTCCGGGTTTTCAATTAACGTAGAAGCCACCTCAAGATTGAATATAATTTGCCTCTTGAATGAACAGAAATAAAACAAAATTAATTTTTTTCTGGTCGAATCATCTCCATGAATAACACTTTAAAAAGTCGCTAACAAAATGCTAGAAAACTGATCGAAAAACTCTAATAGGGAACAAAAATGAATGTTCAAATATTATTTAAAATAAAGTTAGGGATCAATTATACACAAAAGTTAAAAAACTAGAATTTTTACTGCAATATTTCATGAGCAGGAATTTTATGAAATGTGCTCTTGCTTATCGTGAATTTAAACGAAGACGGAGTCACGTGATCAATATTGTGGCCATGTTGTGTGCTACATATTCAAAATTACTGGAATTTCTACATTTTTAAATAATTAATACTAAAACATAGAGGCATTGAATAATTAAAAAATAAACTTATAATGTATTTTTAAGCTATTTTTTATTAAATTAAATTAAATTATATGTATATATATATATATATATATATATATATATATATATATAATTTTAAAAAATGTAAAATTAACGAAAATCTCAAGATTAAATAAGATAAATCATGATGAGAAACCCTGAATATCATAATTGAATCTTTGATTTTGTTCCATTACTACGTACACTGAGAAAAAGTCGTAAAATATAATTTGAAATTTTTCTGTTTGTACATTGCGTTTATACATAAACACATAATTACTCAATTTTTATTATTTAATTTATATTAAACTATAAATAATAGTAAAATTTAATATTTGTTCAGCATTTACTACAGAAAATTCCGCAAGTCCGCAAGCTATAAAAAAATATAATTGAGGGCGCAAAAACAAAAAGCGCGATTTCGACTTACGTATAGGTACTGTCCGATTTGCTAATTTTGAACATATGTAGCTTGAAGTAATGTTTTTAATAATCGATGTGTGTAAAGAAACGTCATTTCGCAAATTTCTTGTATAACCAGATTTGTAGATTTTCAATTTTATTTTATTTTAATGTTTTGAAGAAAAACAATTCGTGCGATGATCAAGATTTCTCAGCGAGTCGGGCAGTACTTTGTCCGCCGATATCGCGATACGCGCCCCCTTTTCGATTCAGTGCCCTTAATTTATCTCATAATATTAGAATACCATTATGATACCAAGCCTGGGTAAAAATTTGAAAATTAAAGTTTTTAACGAATAGATCGAAACTTTCAGGCAATCTGTATTACATTACCTTCACTAAAAGTACATGAAATGCTATTTTATACATAATATTAGTAACAATCGAATTCCTCTTTCACTTTATTTCGTACATTATTTTAAAATACGTCTCCATCTACTATATAAGGTAATATATAGATGTAATAAAGATTCCTTGAAAGTTTCTGATTGAATCGTTAATCGCCCCATGAAGGATGATGTTAAATAGTACTTTTTCAAGCACATGCATGATTTTCACGTTTTCTCGCCCTCAAAACCGGGCCTAAAGTGACCGTTTTCCTAGGGCGTAAAGTTAATACTTTATACCTTACGCCCACTCGTTCCACCAATAGAAATGAGAAAAAAACCTGCCTAAACTTGGTTTGTGAAAATCAATACACGTGTTACCAAAAATATAGTGTACCACGGGCGAGAGGGCCTTTTTGACCTCGTGTGCTTACATTACTCGGTCAAAAAAGGCCCACTTCTCACCCTTGGTACACAAATACTATATTGCCCCAAGGGCGTAACGTGGAACTTTATACCCCCTGGTGTTGATCGTCACACACGAGGGCATGTAAGTTCGACGCCCAAAGTGCGAACATTGTAATGGTGGGCGTAAACTACGCATTCTAGATTGTTTTTGTTGTTTGTGCGTACGGGAGCACATATGCGCAAACTGGCCACAACGTTGAAAATCTTGTCAGTGATGCTAGATTTTCAACTTTGTACAAAGTGTGCGGAAAAACTTTACGCCCACAAAACACAAACAAAACTGCGTACTTTACGCCTACTGTTACGAAAACTTCTATTTTAGTAATTTAGAGAAGGAAGCAAGAAAAACTGTTCTATATATTATAGCAGTGTAATATTAATCCATAAATTATATTCTCACTTTTTATTATACGAGTAACTAAATGAGTCAATTGTGATTTTTTTCGTGTAATTTTGTTAAAATAACATGAAAGTAACTGTTATTATTACTTATTCGTATTTTACTTATAAAGAAATTCGTGTTTATTTCTCAGTTTTGTTTCGACTCACATAATTAGAGAACAATTACCTTGAATATTAATGTTCATTTAAATTTTCAAGATTTAACCCAGGCTGGGTACTTGCAAATTTTCAACCATCATTCTCAATAAATAAAAAAACGACTCCTCTCTCTCTGTGTCTCACTCCACCAGGTGAACCTCTCCGACAACCGCCTGGCCGAGTTCCCGCTGATGTTCTGCGGCCTGAAGCACCTGGACGTGCTCGATCTCTCCCACAATCGGCTCACCCTCGTCCCGGACGGCGTGGCCGAGCTCCACGTCACCGAGCTCAATCTCAATCAGAACCAGATCGCCGAGATCTCCGTGAAACTGGCCGACTGTCCGCGCCTCAAGACCCTGCGCATGGAGGAGAACTGCCTGCAGGTCAACGCCATTCATCGCCGGATTTTGGAGGACTCGAAGATATCGGTGCTCGCCGTCGAGGGCAATCTCTTCGAGATGAAGCAGTTTCCGGATCTAGATGGCTACGAGAAGTACATGGAGAGATACACGGCCGTCAAGAAGAAGATGTTTTGAGGGGATGAAGGTTGTATGTGGGTGATTCGATATTTTTGGCCTAGAAATTGCGATCCTTACGAAGACCGACATATATGACATTTTTTGAAATATAGGTACAAGTACTTTTTTCAAAAATTTTTGGTATTTATCAAAGAAATCCAAAATATATGCAACTCTTCGTAAGAAGCATCGATATACCGTGTGTTTGTCCGAAATTTGATATTTAATGTAAAAGTACCAGTTCCTGGACGCTTTGTTGCAGTATATGGGTAGTATATATATATTTCGCTGTCTTTATTAAAGATAACATTGATTATTGAATAAGTTTTGAAAAAATTGATTTAAAATATTATTATTTTATAGATATATATAAATCAACATATGAAGCGTTTAAAACCATAAACGAATTAGAAGTCCATTTTGAAAATTATGCTAGTGATCATACTCATTTGAAAGTTTATTATAAGTGATATATTACATAATAATTTAATTCTTTTAATATAGTAATTAATAATTTTATTCTATTGAAATGACTCAAATTACTATTAATATTGATATGTCATAAATGACGATGAAACGATTATAATCGATTCTAAAATTTTCAAAATTGACCTGTTATAGTTCTGAACGGTTCATATCTATGACATGCAGTTTATGTCAGTAGATATTTGCGATATTGCCCGAATACAGAGGCATGTCTGGGTACTGGTACGTTTACGTTATTGAAAGTGCAGATTCTATCACTCACTGCAATAGCATAATAATGAAATTGGAGCAGTAAATATAGTCAATCTCGATTTCACGAGTTTCTATAATTTTATCAGTTAGATGATCGATTGATTAAGCTCTAAACAAATAACAAGTGCAATCCATTTAATTTAAGTTTATTTAATGTTATACAGCAATGAAGCAACACTTTTCTTTTAATGTATTTTCTTTATACTCCTAAAATAACTTTAAAGCTGACCGCTTTACTGAAGCATATAGAATTACATGAGTGAACCGACGACCAATGTGCAAATCTTTTCAACGAACGCACTCGACTACGTGAATTTTCATATATATATATATATATTACATAGAAATAAGATATAGATTTCGATAGACTCGAATGATGATTGAAATTCGCAAATAAAATACCTCAAAACTTTGTTCGATTAAATAATAATAATGTTTAATGCATAAAGTTTCAGTTTTTACAATCGATCTTGAAGGTCAATGATTGTTTTTAAAATAATATGAATGTTTAATCAACATGAAAATTGCAAAAATTGACGCTTCGCAGACAACACGCGTCCAACAACGTATAGATATAATCGACGCGCTTACTTGACAGCTTTTAAATTAAGTCATTAAATCTGTTGTTTATTGCATTACATCGATCAATCGTCTAAAAGAACAGAAATTAAAGATATATATAGTTCGATTAAATTGTCCGTCAATACTGATGATCTAGGTATTTAATTATTACATATAGAATATTTAAAGTACAGAAACTGAATAAGCCATAATCCTTATAAATGTAAAAATATACTTGATATTACCGTAAAATCAATTTACCAAATAAAATAGATTTTCAGTATTTATTTTTTATAGACTAATTCATAATAATATACACGTATTTATTTTTAAAGATTTTTCATTATGATTACTAATATTCTCTTGCATAATAATTAAATGCAATCTTTAATATTTTATCAATTCTTTAAAATTATAAATCAGTGTAGATAGTAACTCCTGAGCGTTCAACTTTATATATTTTCCTTTCTTTCCGAATCTTTATGTTTCAATAGTCATTTTCAAGATAATAAGAGAAACATGAAATATAAAACAATGTATTTTCTTCATTATTTATAGTATGCATTCTTCCTTATAAGACAGATTTTGATAAACTCCAATAATGATTGAAATAAGTGAATGAAATCTTTATAATATTGAGTATAGAGAAAAAGTTAAATAACTTTACGTGAAAATAAATGTGATGACTAAATATCTTATAAAATGTTGAAAGTATATTATACTTGTATTACAAAAGTCAGTGTTTTTGTACATAATATAAGCGTTATACACATTTTTGATGTTGAAACTTACTTTTGAAATTACTTTACAATTTGCTCAATTTTTGCATTGCGTACAACGATTAAACTTTTCTTTAAAAAATTATCTACGATTTTGATGCCTTCGTACCGCTAGTTACGACGACTTTCTTCGGAGCAATAAATTATGTTTTTATTTTTCTTGTGCATAATAAAAACATCACAATTTTTTAAGTGTATATATTTGTTATACTGTATTGTATGTAAATAAGTAAAATACATATTACTCTCTAATCAACGTATTACAATTTTTCCGTATATTATAATTTTATGTAATATAATTGTGAAAATATTTAAATATACACATTAAACTAGAATAACTTTTATTTATTTTGCATTTAGCTACTATTTTACTAGTATTTTTCTGTAACTATATAAATTAAAGTCGTACCATGAACTATACGTGAGTTACGTTATTTTTCGGATTTTCATGCGATCCAGCAAAATAATGTATTGTAACCAATAAAAAGAAAACATTCTTTTTGGAAATCTCGAAACAAACTACATTTTATTGGTTAAACGTATAAAATTTGACACCCTGGAAATTTACATTATAAGTGTATGTGCATACAAATCGTAGTGTGCAAAGTGTATTGCATACAAATGTGCATATAAATCCACACTGCTACTGCAACCTACAAGCTTTTCCCTACAAAACCCTCCCTCATAAAATCCACAAAAGAAAATCCAAAAAATCCACCTACACATCGCATTCATTCCCCCAGCGAAACTAAAGAACATCGCAACATAGAATATACAAGGATATAAGCTCCAGCTCCTGCACTTCGCAAGCCTATATATATATATACACACACCTATACATTCCTCCTCGTCGCGCTTCGCTCTCGATTCCTCGTCCGCAGAAGCGCATCGTCACCGCGCAGCACCATTACTTATATATTTCCTGCATCAGGCTCGCGCGCGGACGTGCATAAAACAATGAGAGTGAAGAGTGTACGCGAGCCGCGGTAATAGCAGCTCGCGCGCGAGCATCCAATATTCAAGGAAATAAAGCCATAAATCCGTCGCCAGCGCGCGTTCGACGAGGCCGCAGCGAGGCGTAATTTACGGGGAGGATGGGAATGATGGGATGGGTCGGCGAATATATTATACGCGATATATATAAATGCATGATGATGGTTGATTTTGCATCTGAGTATTGTACTTTGTGTCTATATACGGTTTATGACATAGGTAAAATAAAATGTATCTTATTTTTGGGTGTATTATTATAAAAGAATCGTGATAAATAAAAAGGAGTAAAAAAGCTCTATGGTATCGTTCTTATTTTATATATGATTGTGCTTCAAACTCGGAGAGCCGGGTAAGAAATGGTCGTAAATATTAAGGTTTAAATATGAATGTATGATTTATTATATTTTAATCGTCTGATATAAAACATTACATTTTTGTATAAGCGGCAATGAAATTTTGTCGCGTATGAGGATGGTCTGTACCGTGGCAGTGTCTTTTTATAAAATATAAATTACTCTTTCGTGCTACTTTATAGGATTATATGAATGTGCTCTAAAGTGAATCAAACTTTATACATCGACGACTTTTGCGAAGAATTTGTTACGAAGACTAGCGCATGTCATAACTTCGCTGCGAAAACTATAAAGCACGATCGGCGATTTTTCCATGAAACTGTCTCACTAAATAGATCATAAATTATTTTATTCACATTAATTTCTAAAACGTGTTAATCATCGTGCCAACTTTGAAACGTGTTAATCTTCGCGTCGAGCGAATAATCGTGTTATAAGTGTCTTCGTATCAAAATGATGTCAAGTTTTAGTCTTCGCAGCGCAGTCGCGAATCGTTCTTATAGTCTTCGTGGAACGAGTTAATCTTTTATCGGAAAACGCAAAAAGCGTGCTACTCTTCGTAAATCGCTGTCTATATATCAACACTCCTTCTACAACGACCAGCATATTTCAGATTCCACAAAAAACACTGACCCTTATCAGAAGCGTCCTACGAAAAGTAGCAATATTTAATAGCAATTTCATAAAGTCCAAAAAGTTTTTGTAAGAGATCTCTGAAAAGAACTAGCTGTTTTTGAGTAATCTGAAATGTAGGTATAAAGTAAATGTCCCAATTTCTGCTCACGTCCCTATTTCTAATCACTCGAAGTTTTTCTGTCATTATAGATATGAAGGTTGTTCTTATATATAGTATATCTAAGCTATCTGTACATTTTTAGTATTACAACTAAAAACTGTAGTGCTGAATTAAAAATATTGTAAATTCTGATTAAAAAACTTGACAATAGTGATAGTTTGAGATTAAACGCAGATGAATTCTGCATGTCCCTATTTCTAATCATGAAAAAATAACGTTTTAGTTGTATTTATACAATCTGTATACTGTTTTCTACTTATGCATCGTGAAAGATTTACGCGTATTAACATACTAATACAATAAAAAGATACAAATCATATGAATGAAGTCTATAAAATCAATGGTGATCAGAAATAGGTACACATCGAAATCACCGCGCTTTGCTGTGAGCAGAAATAGGTGCATTTTGCGTACGATTTTTAATTGACTATTATTAATATTTAAGTCTTTAAAATGGTATTTACGCATTTACATTGTATTGTTCGATTCATAATTAAGATAATAATCATATCTACTTTATAAATTAATGTTAGAATAACTTTTTAAACCTTTTTGTTCGATACAAAATGTTTATCTGAGCAGAAATCGAAACATTCACTTTACAAGCCTTCGTAAGTAGCGTCGATATATGGTATAAAATTGAAAACAAATGTATAAATTCCCAATTCTATGTAATGCGAAAAATACAACAGTTATGTGAAAACCACAGTGCGTATATATACGCGAACCACGCATAGCCAGCCTTCCTCTTCTACCTCCTCTCATGCATGAATACCCACTCGAGAGTCGGTCGAGTCGCATTATATTTTCGGGGGGGCCGCCTATATATTCTCCGAAAGAGATAAAAGAGTGAGCTGCATGCGAGAAAGAGAGAGAGAGAGAGAGAGTGCAGACCCCGGGCAAAGGTAAACACGCGAGGTGCAGACTTCGAGACAGGCGGATTCTCCGCTCGCCGTTATCTTCGAAAGGTGTGCTCCAATCTCTATAAGTATACAGGTAATCCCTTGAAACTCGAAAATTCGAAGCGCCGTTGTGCGACTTTTCTCAAAAAATATGCCGCATACGATGCCTATACACGGTTTTGAAACATTTTGTTTATATGCGCTGCCTTGGCGTACGTGAGCAAGTCTCACGCGTGCATGTGTGCACACACATATATATATATATATATACATAAATCATCGGGAGGACATGACTGAAGTTAGAATCCTGCAGACCCCGGGTCAGCAAAAACTCCTCGCCCCCAAATCCCCCGAGAATTCCATTCAAATCCAAGCGACTCCCATCCTACCACCGAACCCCAAAGATTCCCAAAAAATCCATCCCCACGATCACCGGCTAAAACCCAAACTTCGCCGATGCTCGACTCCGGGCAAGGATCATCCTCTACTACGCGAATGCGCCGTGGCCTACGTGTATACAGGCTCCGTACATATATACACACGCGCGCGCGCGCGCGCGACTGCTCAAGATCGCCGGCAGAGGCCGCCACCAGGATGTTCCCGAGCGGCCGAACGCAGCTCGCGTATATATGCCAGCGACACCGACCGCGCGCCGTGTGCCCATCATTCGGCCACGAGCGGCAACAACACGAATGTATATATCGTGCGCCCGTGTCCGTGTGCGCGGCGTTAAAGCCTCGTCTGAAACGGGGGACTCTCGGCGGTGTAATTCGGAGCTGCGCGCGGATTAACCATTTTTACGCTGCGCTGACTGATGACGATGACGATCGTGGCTATTCCTTTTAAGTTGGGATTTGGGAGTGTTGAGATTCAACAGCTGGTTTGAGTTTTTGGGGCAAATACGGAGCAGATGGTAGATACTGGTTGCATTGGAGAATGTTATTTCTGCGAGTCATCTTTATTATTGTTGGGATGTATTGTTGCGGGTGATCGTTGAAAGAAACTTGTTAAACTTAGTTTTCGTTTGGTAACGGGAAACTGCTGGTAACTTAATTGATCGCTTTATTTTGTTACTGCGTATTATGTTACGCTAATTTTAAAGAATCTTTATAATTACGTATTGTTTTGATTAAAGAGAACGGAATTATTTCCGTACTCAAAAGCAGTATCTTATATTTGCGATACACTATTGCTCGAAGAATTATGTTGACCTTCTTTTTTCATAATATTTATATACGTCATTTTTTAAATTTTAAATATACGTAAGTTTGAGCACATTTTAGTTTCATCATTTCCTACGCCATGTATTGTAACATACTTATGCACATTCTTTTGCAGAAAAGTTTATACAGTTTTTAAGGACATAGGCCGTTTTAAAGGATCCTTGCAAAATGCTTAGTGGCAGTCACATCGGAGCGGTAAAGACAATAGTACATAGTAAAAAGGTTCTGTCGTGACATATTAGACATATTTTAGAAACTCTTTTTTCAATTATAATTGTTTATAGCAATAATTAACAATATACATACCTATGCATACAATATACACAAATAGTACTTTTATTGTTAATAATAAACAACGATAACTTAGTTCTATTATTTTTTTTAGTTTCTGTTCTCTTTTTTGCATCATCTGTACATTTTAATAAAATTTAAAATGATAACGATGTATCTTTTTGGCCTTAATAACAATAAAAAATCAAAATAATTGAATTACCTCTTGCTTCAATTTTATTTTAATTTAAATTTACGTTAAGTCTAGAGAGCCAAGCGTCATCATTCCATTGCAACAATTAAGCATTGTGGCGTCATACTTGTTAAAGCTTTACATCTTTAAGTTGTACGACAATTGAAAAAGTCGGCCAGTATAGCGTGTTTGATTTAATTGAAGGTAAGTTGGTAAGTACAATTGTGTATAAGAATTTTGCAAAATTTATGATAGAACAACCTTAAGAATCAGTTGTATACGAATGATATTTGAAAAAGCCAATCTAAAGCTGTGGATAGAATATATTTTTCCCTTTCTCTTCATAACAAAAACCATATTTTTGTACAATATGATTATTGAAGATTTTGTAATTATAGTTTTAACCATTTCACCCCGTGACCTGAAAAAGTTGAATTAGATGTATTTATCTATCATAACTATTAACTGTTTAGAAGTAATATCGGCAGCGAAACTATTGTGTAACTAGAAAAAAATTACAAAAAATCAGTTGTTCAACATGCAGTTAGAAAAATAAGTCAAAATACTTTATGTAAAACGATTCTTGTTTGCTTTAAAAGAATCCATTTGATTGAAAACAAATCCTCTCAAAACAAAAAATTACTTTTCTTCGGTTTAAGAGGATTAATTTTCAATCAAATGAATTGTTTTCAATCACAGAGGAATTACTTTAGATTACTGTAGATTTTCATCTTGGCGCATATCTAAGAAGTATTCCGCTTGAAGTAAAAACTTATTATTCTGAGTGTGGGTTCTTAGGACTTGCAATTCTGACTTTATACGATTAAAATAATTAGGATAGACCGGGGCGTAATTAAACACTTTTTGTTTAAATTTTAATCAAGTAAATATATACTGGAAAGATACAGAGACTTCCCTTCGATTTCGCAACAACATATTAAAATTTCTAAAAATTGTAACTGCTACTTCTAACGGTTCTTAATTTGGTAGTTCACAGGTTTATTTTTATCTCTATTATAATCAGCGAATTCCAAAAAATTATTGACGTGCTAAAAAACAGTTACTGAAGATTCTTCATACTCGTACCTTTACTTTGTTAAAATCATAAACTCTAAATATGCGTTAACTTAACATAAAAATAGTTACCTAACTCTGTTCAAATTCGCGTTTTCCCCAATATCCCCTATTCGAATCGAGTAATATTTATCTATAGATGTCGTTAATAATTTTGTGTACTATAGGCATAATACTTATGTGCCAATTTCCGAAATAGAAGATAAGGCCCCATTAAATCTTCCAAAAGTTCTTGTAAAATTTACCGCAATTTGATTATAACAAAAAGGATCGTTCCTAAGTGTTTATACGAACTGGCAATTTAATTATTTTATCTAAAACATAATCAATTGTCTATAATCACAATCAACTCCCAACTGAAATTTAAGGTGTGATTACAGAATTGTTCAATATTCTAATTCAGTTAGTAATTCAAAATAATTAGCATACTAAGAGATACAACTTATTGTTACATTACCGCGATAGCTTACAAATTCTACAAAAGTAAATATACACATACATAAGTACCTCCTCCAAATCCACCTACTGCGAAAATTTCGCCCTACAAACAAACTACCGCGCGCATCCCAGCGATCCCTTCAACAAAACGCGCATAGGTTCGCAGAAGTCCCCAAGAATTTTCGCAAAGCGGCCCGCAGCTAAGAAAAACAACTGTGCAACAATTCCCGCGAGCAGCCGTGTCAGAGCGAGCGAGGCGAGCGCAAGAAGCCAGCTGATCGCAGATCTCGCGGCAGGCAGGCAGAACGAAAGAGAGGAACAGAAGAAGAAGGAAAAAAAGAGGCGGAAAAAAGGACAACGAACTACTCTACTGGCCACCACCACCACCACCAACGCGACACACCCACACACGCGCAAGCCTGCCTACACCTATACTTGGGATCTGGATCTTGAACCGAATGCGAATATATACATATATTCCGCGCGGCGGTCCCGCGGCCCGCCATCTTTGCGTCTCTCTCTAGCCTCGGTGTACACAGTCATTCATCCGCTGCCATTGCGGAATCAGCCTAAGCTCACCGACTGCCTGGTGGACGTGTGTACACATACATACACATATATATATATAGAGATATATATATAGATATATATATGAAAGCCGCGCGCGGTGCTATATACCACGGCAGAGTGTAGAGCGGCGCAGCGAGTCTCAGTGCCAGCCGCCAGGCAGTTATAGGCAGCGCGTGTGTGCGTGTGTTTCCCTCGAAGATGGCGGACGTGTTGGCCGCGGTGGCGGCGGCAGCAGCAGCTCGAGGAAATAACGTCTTCCCGGAGATCGCGCTGCAGGGCCCAGTTATACTCTGAGAGAGAGAGAGAGAGAGAGAGAGTGCGCGCTTCCCAGCCAGCGCACACACACACACACACACCGCCGGAAGAGAGGAAGACACCCGTACCCGCGAGAGAGTGGTAGTGGTCGGGGGTACACAGGGGAATATATACCAGGAAGACGCGCCCCCCTTGGGATACCTCAGCGTGCACGAGGAGAGAGAGAGACAGAGAGAATTGTTGTACACAGCGCGAGGACGTCGTCGTCGCCGGGGTGCACGAGGGAAGCTCAAGAGAGAGAGAGAGAGAGAGAGGAAGGAGGTGGAGGAAGAAGAAGAGAGCGCGAGCCCTATAGCGCGAGAGCGCGTGCCCTGTGTGTGTGTGTGCGTGCGTGCTTTATAGTATATTTTGGAGGATAGAGAGAGAGAGAGAGAGTGCGTGCGAGAGACACCCGGGGACGGCGGAGGTGGTTGTGGCGCGCCGACGAGGACGACGCCGAGGAAGGAGGGTTGCACCGCTGCTCTCCGTCTCTCTCTCTCTGCAACCGCTGATTTCGCGGTCTCTTCGTGTTTCTCTCGCTCTTCTCTCTCTCTGCACACTGCTAAATGGCCGACGACGAGCGCTGAGAGACTCTCCCGCACGGACACACGCGTACGTGTACACAGGACACGGACGGGGATAAGAAGCGCGAGCGAGCGCGTCCAGGGGCTATTTGTCAGCTACCTGCAGGCGAAAATTATGAGGCTCCCCGAGGAGAGGCTTTGAGGATTGGCCACTGCTCGCAGAGCTCCAAGGTACGAAGGCAGAGGTGTTTTCACTCCACGGGATGTGGGTGTTTGTTGATGTGTCGGGATGGGAGGAATTTGGATCCAGGGGGTTTGGGGAATGATCGATGGTTTTAAGGAGGATTTAGGGGTTTTCGGCTTGGATGAGGGATTCGGGTGGGTTATTGAGGTTTGGGCCTGGTTTGGCGAGACGAGGACTGATGGGAGAGTATTCGGGGGATGGATCGGTTGCAGCGATGGATTTTTGTGAAGAAAGTATTGGGCAGGAATTATGTTGGTGGTCGGTGTTGTTGAGAGTTTTAGTTGAGCTGTGAGGCAGAATTTAGCAGGGACTTTGTAGCAGTCAGTTTGGAAAATGTCATTACAGCAATGCCTTACTCGAAAAGAATTTTTAAAATAAATACCGTTTGGTTTTTTAATATTTGTAAGAAATACATATGCATTCCTTTTTATTTCGTCAGAATAGTTTGTTTTTTTAACTGGCTGCTGAGAAATGACTGCTATTATTTAGTTCCATGCTAAAGCTTCTGTGAGCATCTCAAAGTAAAAAAAAATACGTAAGTTGAAAATTCAAACTGAAATTCAGTGTGTTATTTAAATTGTACAACATTAAATTTCACTTTATTCAGCTTATCCAAAAAGAGCTAAATGTATATCAAAGTGAAATTTTTTTAAGCTATTTATGTGTAATCAAGTCCAACCAAGTCCAACCAAGTAACTGTAGTTCATTTAGTATTTTTCAAGTTTTAACTGTTTTATCAATGTTGCTGCTACAACTTGAGTTTTTCTTAATACGCAATCTGACTAGGCTCTACTCAGCTGATGTTTATTTTCCCAAGAGTTTAATTTCTTTATTTCTTTATCTTCTTTTTATGCAGCCTAGATCTATCTAAAGGAGGTTTCATTTATTTACTGAATAATTCTTTTTGAAGTTACTTATATGCACAATCAAGGCTAGTTTCATTATTCTTTTTCTATATTTTACTCTTATCAATACTGTTACCACTCACAGTAAAGGAAATTGTAAATCAGCACACACTCGCATACACACAATACTTATTATTTAAACCAGTTTCAATCAAATTAATTTGTCTGTTAAAAAATAATTTTCTTTTTTAATAAAAAAACTTAAAGTTAATAATAGGTGTAATTTTGATAACATTTTTCTTTAAAGAACATAATATTTATGGGATTTTTTGTTGCAGCATTCGTGTATTATACTATATTTTGAATTAATTGTTATCATTGCTTATTGAATCTGTTATGAGGAAATTTATAAAATATAATTGATTAAACTAGTATTAACTGCTGTTTACAACAGGTAGCTAATCAGTAGCATAATAATAAAAAGTGAATAATGTTTAATTAAAAGCTGCTATGTAGTTCTATTGTAATAATAGCTAAAAATGAGAATTTATTTTATTCTTACACTAGTAGAAGATTATCTAATTTTATCGTGGTTCCCAGCTTATTAAGCAGAGAATCTATACAAAATTAGATAATTTTCTATCAGAGTAACTTATTGTTTATTACAGTTTAAATATTTTTATACCATATTGGTTCACTGTATAACAATATTAGTAATACTTTAAAATCTATTGAACTCACAAAGAGAAGGCAACAAAAATGGTACTGTAAGATAGCAGTCACAGGCAGTGCATTTACCCTACCCATTAATATTAATATATTTAAATTTTCATTTGAATGTTTTAACTATTCAGTAGATTTTATCTTAAGAGAATTAAAATGAAATCCTACTATTTCGAGAAATTTGAAAAAGTTTTTGTTGAAATACAATTTTGTCAATAAATTTTATGTTTTAACATTAATAATATAAATGAGCTTTCAACTGTAATAACGTATTTATTATAAAATTTTCTGCCAAAATTTAATAGACTGATATAGTGCATTTTCTTTTATTTTATAATTTATTGTTATAATATACAAACAACCCTGATAAAAGTATTCAGTTTTATCTAGATTTTTTGACTTATTAACAGGTTCCGTCCTACATGGTACTAATATGTATCATTGAATTGTCACAAATGGTTATAAAGTTTGTATCACTGAAAAAGTTGAACTTGATAAATATATTTCTGCAATAAAGCTTTATTTTTTAGCATTTTCAGAAGAGGTAGATATCATTGAATGTTTAAAATTTCAAATAATTTGACAAAATTTGGCTTATGCATTAGCTGAACTAAACCTGTTAAACTAGGAGACCTGATTATAAGCAGGAAATCTAGACAAAACTAGATAATTGTGGATCGAGGAATAGAATCATAAAAGATATACCATTGAAAAAATAAATCAATTACCTAGATTTTTCTTAAATTTGAATAATTTATTGGTTACCTAATTATTCACAGTTTATTGCTTTTATATTTCTTTAATCATTTTATTACTAGGGTTCTCATTCCTTTCATCACTAAGCATAGTTAACCATGTCCCAGAAGAAACTAAGCTTTTTGTTAACCATTTAATTACTTATAATACTGAACAACATTAAAGTGCTATATAAGTGAATAATTTATTACAAAATCCAATGTTTAATATCTTAATTATCTAATAGATACCTTTAGCTCATTTTGGAACTAAAAAGTTTTAATTTTGGTTGTTTTTGTTTAAAAGTCAGGCTATAAAATGGCAGAGTCTGAGGACAGTTCAGCATCTCCAGATAGCACAACGAGGGAGCGCCTTGGATTTGTGCATGGTGAAGATGTTCTTCTTCAGCACAAAGATGGCAAATACTATCTTGGAACGATTGTGGAGGTATGAAAATGTGTCTTATTTCTTTATTACACACTTATCTAATTATTTTCATTTATTAGACAGAAATTGTCTATTTCTTAAAGTTACATTTCTTCGATTAATACATTATCAGATAGATCAGAAAAAAATATTGCTTTATAAGGAGAGGTTATACTAGGATATGAAGCAAATTTGCCGATTCACATTATATTCATTGCATTTTTTATTTTTCAAACTTCTAAAAGCCGTCCTCAATTCTTTGTACTTATATAGAATGGGGGACTGCTTTTAGAAATTTGAAAAATTAAAAATGCAACAAATATAGTGTAAAATGGTGAATTTCGTTTAGTATGCTAGTACGGACTGCTCTTACCTAAAATTTTCTCAAATTATTAATACTATATTCTGTTCCTAATATATTCAAGCTAACTGAAACAATTTTTCAGAAAATTTATATTAATTTTGTACTAATCATAATAACTTTTGATATAATTTGTTACACTTGCTAAATTGCTAAGCTTTCTACTCTAACCATACTTACACTTTTGTATTATATAAACAATAAATTTGTTTTACTAATTATATCAATTCTGAATAACCTTCGTAGGTGGACCTGGCAGGAGAAAAATGTCTTGTCAAGTTCTTGGACAACACATCCTCCTGGTCGTCAGTCAAAGAGCTGACAAAACTAGCATCAGAATCGGATGTCACATGTGTTCTATGTAAAAAGTCTCAGCCCAGAACTGACAATGACATTATTACTTGTGACAAGTGTGGCCGTGGCTATCATCAGTTCTGTCATCAGGTATATAAATTTACTTTTAATTGTTGATGGTCATTATTTACTTTCCAATGTATCCACTATCCATTAATAGAAAGTGAAACTATACTTAGAAATATAGGTCATTAAAATAATTTGAAGCTGTATAGAAAATAAAAGAAATAGATTGAAGTTTCTTTTTCCTCTTCTATAATTAAAATTCCTAATAGGCTTGGTCACTCTATATCTGGGTTAAAAGAAAAAAGATAGTTATCTTGTTAAATTTTTTTATAAACTGATGTTTAATGTAAACTTTTATAAACTTTTTAACTAAGACCTTGATTTCATACCATTAATACTTAACACTCAAGGAAATTCCCTAATGTCAGTAAATTAATAAGATCAGATAATTATTACACATTAATTTTCTTTTAAATGTGCCAATAGAAACTTGGATTTTACGTAGTTATTTGCCTACTCTTCAATAATGTAAACTTTACATTCTTTATTAATTTATAGCCTCAAATTAAAAAAGAGGATACACTTCCTGATGCACATTGGAAGTGTAAAAAATGCTACGACTGTGAGCCAAAGGCTCCAAAGGAGATCAAAAAGTCTATGGTTAAACCAAACATCAGAAAAGTTTGCAGTGGTAGAGATCAACCACTTCCTCCACCAGAAGACACAACAAAGTTACCGTATGATGTAAGTATCAATTCTATTGTGAATAATATACCCTCCTGTGCAG
This sequence comes from Gastracanthus pulcherrimus, assembly GCA_949152435.1. Taxonomy (NCBI): domain Eukaryota; kingdom Metazoa; phylum Arthropoda; class Insecta; order Hymenoptera; family Pteromalidae; genus Gastracanthus; species Gastracanthus pulcherrimus. The sequence continues at coordinate 164,477,304 of OX424575.1, read as the reverse complement.
AAGTTTATTTTCGCGTATATGGATTTCATTGAATGTAAATCTGCAACCATATCTTCTGCAAACTTTCACAATCTCCTAAATTAAAACTGTACTATCGAGCTTCAATTTGAGAGGTTGTAGATGTTCATGCGATGTAAACATTCAAATTTGTGATGCAAAATGTATACAAAAATTAAGTGCACTTTGGACAAGCATACTTGATTTTCTGCACAGGGAGGTTAGTATACAAATCAAATAATGGAAATTAAATATATTAAAACTTTTTATATATCATCGAAGAGTTATTTCTAAAATTTATAATGAATTTATACAGTTCGAAATGTTATTCAATAAAATGCTCTAGTAAAGGATCAAAATTTTTATTATTATAGCCTGAAATGTTGAACTGGGATTCGCATCACAGAGTAAATGCTGAGCAAATTTACTGTTATTGTGGTCTGAATGGTGAATGGTATACACAGATGTTGCAGTGTGCTCGATGTAAACAATGGTTCCATGAAAAATGTATTGGCTGTTTATCTTACCCTCTTTACAGTGGAGACAGGTATATATATATATATATATTTCTAATAGTAACTCAAAATCAAAATCATGTAGATTTAACAAATCGATTTCATAAAATATTAATAATTAATTATATTTGACTTTACAGATTTTATGTATTTGTTTGTTCAATGTGCAATTACAGCAAGGAATTTGTACGGCGATTAGAATTAAAATGGGTAGACCTTGTGCATTTAATGTTGTACAACCTCACAGTTTACAATGCAAAAAAGTACTACGACTTAGATACTGTAATTGTACCTTACGCAAATGACAATTGGAGCACATTACAGTTACCACCGAGAGTAAGTAAAATACAACTAGTACTATACAAGTGTTACCGATAAGTATTGAATAGAAATAACTTTTTAACATAAAAAAAAATCTTTTCTAGATCCGCGACGTAAGTGCACAGGTCCGTAGGGAATCCATACTCGCGATTTTAACAAACAATAGAAATAGGTTTAAGTGCGGTAGAGAAATAAAGAAGCGCACGACGATTTGGGGCTTGAGGGTGAGATTGCCTCCGCCCTGTCCGGTCGTCAATCTTCCCACGACTGGTGTCATCGACGACTCCGTGTTGCGACGTTGCTGGGGTGCTAATAAAAGACTGCAATTCCTTTCTCCGACTGCTGGGTGGGTAAATTATGAGTAGACGAATAAGCAAAGTATTCCAAAAGATCATGTCCTTTTCATTTTGTATTCCTGATTTTAAGAAAAATATCGATTATAAGTTTGAGATTTAAAAAAGAATTATTTGTTTCCTTGTGTATTTTTATCTTTGAGAAAAGTAATCATTACAGAATTAACAGGTTGAGGGCTAAATGTGGCTCATGAATTTCTTTCCTCAGGCATTACATTATCCAAACAACTATCCAACAATTATCCAAAAGTTACATATTTGAAAGTTAATAACATTTTTTCTAATTCTAAATTTCTGGTTCTATATGACCCTAAAAGCAAAAATATTTTGTTAAAATTATACTGTAGCAAATAAAAATATTATTGTAAGAATTAAATAAAAAATAAAAATTTGTTAAATGTGGTAGTAGCACTGTAGACAAAAAATCTCATGTATTGTTAGCGCTGAACCTGTTAAGAAACAATGTTGATGTTGATGTTGTTTTTGGAAATGAGTTCAATAAATTTATAAAAATGAGTGTGTTTGTTTTTAGGCCTTTGTCTTTACCAGAAAGTACAAAGCAATTACATGCATTGAAACAGAGCTTGGCGGAGAGCTTAGAAATACCTGTAAACCCATCGGATGTAGTTATGCGTGGTACAATCTATCAAAATTCAGAGGCTGATCAGAGTTCTGGTCCTAGTCCAACTAATCAGTTATCTCAGACATTAAGAGAAAGGTACATATCGTTGAAAATAATTAACTACTCTAGACTTTCTTTCTGTATTTCTTTATTCTACTATCTTACAGTTGTAGTGTTTATACAATTAATACCAGAAGTCAGTTTTTTATTTATAAATTGTAATAATTATACAAAGTACCTTTTCTATTGTTTTGAACTTTATACATATGAACTTTGAAAATAATAAAGTAAATCATTAAGAGAGTTTCATTATTTTTGATAATATCGTTTTGACAAGTCGCACAAAATTGCAGATTTTTGTTAAATTTAAGACAAAAAGTGAAACTGCCTCAATTTTACTTGTATTTTCAAGTTTCGTATCATTTTGATTATAATTCTCTATAATTTGACTAAAGCAAAAATGAAAAAATCATTTCGCATAATTAATTATACACTTCTCTTTTTAAACGAAAGACTAATTTTTGACGTAGATTGTATAGCCAATACAGCTATAAAAATTTACTGACGGTATTCTGTAATCCAAAAAAAGTTCTCACTTATTAACTTTCTTGAACAATTTCTTCAAAAAGATACGACGCGACTCAATCAATACACAATTATTCTCAAAACACTGTTGTCACTGCTCAATCAATCCACTCGCATACTTTCGATAAAAATACCTTTCTACAGATGTCGCTATAAAGACGTCGCAAACAAACACAATAATTGCCGAAGCGTCATTCATCATTTTACCTGCAATCGCCCGACACTATTATAAAATCCAAGATAAAAGCGCTAAAATCTCTCGATCTCTCCTGTTGTCGGCGCACGTCCACAAGCTCGCAAGCGCTCTCGGAGCGAACAAACGAAATCGCGCACGTAACCGATTCACGACCGGAGAATTGCTTCTAGATACAGCGGTGGCGGCTTCGTCAAGAAATCCTTCCCGTTCCCGAAGCTCAGCCTGCAGAGGCGGCGCCGGCTCATGGCGCTCGGCAGCTCGCGCGAGAGAATGCTGCGCAAGCAGAAGAAGCGAGATAAGACGACGACGACGACGGTGGGATCAGGTGTCGCCGAGGGCGTCCCGACGGTCGTCGTCAAGTCGCAGCAGGGCATCAGGGAGGCCAGGTATCGCAAGGCCAGGAAGCTTCTGAAGAATGCCATCGCCAAGGTGAGGGGGATCATTTTTTTGAAAAAAAAAAAAAGGGTAAAAACTAGTGGGAGGAAGTGTGAAAAAGTGTCAAAATAGTTTGGTGAGAATGTGTATGGAGGTGTCTGAATTTTCATTTACATCATTTTAACCTTTTTGATACTTTTGCTCTTTTTTACACGTATTTACACTTTCTTAAACTTTCTTACACTTTTTTAACATTTTATACAGAAAATATTTCACTGGATTATTATTATGCAAAAAAAGTTTGAAGTGATAATCAATATCTAGCAGAGTTTAAAATAACTTTCGTTCACATTATGTTGGTTACTGAAATGTTTTACTGAACTTTTTTTCAGTGTAAAGAAATGTAAAAAAGTGATAAAGAAAGGAAATAACTGTATCCAACAGTTTTCAAAAATTTGAATCATTATTAACATAATTTTACACTTTTTTACATTTTCTTACACTTTTAAAGATCTTTTTACAGAAATAATTTTCACCAAATTATTAGAATACGAAAACATTTGAGGCAAAAAATTATGATTTTTCCGAGGTTATAATCATTTTTGTTTACATTATGTTGGTTAAAAAGTGTAACACTCTTTTATAAGAACTTCCTGACATTTTTTTTTATTTTTTACACTTTACAGATAATAATTATAATTATTCTAATTTATACCAGGGTTATTATAGTATATTATGCACCTAGGGAATAAAGTGAACCAGTAAATGCCTGCGTGTGGTTTGACGCCCGATCGGAGCAAGGGCGTCATACACGCTGGCAATCGCTGGCTCACTTTATTCACGCGTGCAATATACAATTTTTTAACATATCTACCAGAAAGTTCGTACTCGTTCATCGCCGAAAAGGGAAAATAGTGCTACATATTAACTCGCCTTCGGCTCGGGCACAAACAGCGCGTGGCGCGGCGGGGACTAGAGTGGGGGTAGGGATTTAATGTAGCGCTTTATTCCCGACTCGGCGGGGATAAAGTACGTACTTTATGGCTGGGTGTGTTAAAAAGATAATTTTTTGATTAAGGGTTATTATTTTCAACATAAAAAACAAATGTATGAAGCAAGAAAAAAAATTAGAATTATCCAGTCAAGTGAAAAATATAATGCAAGATAATATATTTTTAATTGATTTTTCTGATACATTTTTTCTATATTAATTTAGACAATACATATTTCAAAATAAATAAAAATTGGTGTCTTGAAAATATTAAAGATATTCCATTGTCAAAACATTTAAATACAAAACAGTATTGTTGTTTAGTTTATTTATTAAAAATTCGTAGCTACATTTTGTTTAAGTCACTTCGGTTTCATTACCATAACCTCAATTTGTGCGCATATACTTACGAATTATATTACAGAAAGTTTAAATAAATTTAAAAATTAAGTTTAAATACAATAAGCATGTATCTCGTATTATAAAAATTCGTTGTATCTAAGTTCGAAAAGGTTAGCTTAAAATCAGTCTAAATTAATAAGCTCGAAGTGTTTCAATATTTTTAAACGATTATCTTGATGAAAATATTGTGCAAAAATGTGACAATGAGTGTGAAAATGTGGTAAAATATTGCAAAACGTAAAAGTGTAAAAAAGTGGTTAAATTCAAACGGTGTCGGAATAGTTTCTTAAATATGTACACTTTTACTTATTTTCTACATATACTATTTTTTGTCACATAAAAAGAAAATATAATATCAGAATAACTAATCTAAGTGTGATATATTTGATAATGTTTCTTTATATTCGTGCACAGTCTAGCACATTTATTCACATTTTCATAATATAATTCAAATTCCAACTGTGTTGGCATATTCTCTTACGCTATTCCCCCCATTTCACTAATTATTTCTTTTAAATTAACGTAAATTTACATTATCCATTGAATCACGACTTTGTATGTCTTCAATTTGGCGCTATTTCACGACACGTTCGTATCAAAGTACTCCACCGCCGAGCACCATTCTTGAAACTCTCCAGACTCCCGACAATACTTTCGTCCAAATGCTCGCACCGCTGAAACGTACCACCCACACAAAAACCGTGAAAGCTTCCCATTCTCAAAAGCAAGAAACCCCAAGCACCAATGAAACCCACACCCCCTTATCATTCCAGAGCAAACCGCGCAGCGCCGAGGCCTCCGACCTGCCGCCGACGCCGCCGACCTCCGTCTCCGGGCCGCCCACGCCGCCGGCCACCACCTCCTCGGGCATGTCCGAGATCTCGGTGCCGAGCTCGCTGGAGCTCCTCCACCCTCTGCCCCTGCCGACGCCCTCGACGCCGGCGGACACGAGCGGCGACGAGACGAGCTCGCGGGGCACCCTCGACTCCTTCATCCCGCCGCCCAAGGACTTCGAGGGCAAGAACAATCCCTTCAGGAATCTCAGCGAGCTCCTCGGCGTCATCATCCCCTCGGCGGCCGCCGCCGCCGCCGCCTCCTCCTCACCAGGTGCCGGCTGCCAGGCCCTGGCCCAGGGTGGCAGCGCGTGCGCCAACGGCTCGAGCTGCGGCGGCCTCGGGAGCGCGATGCCGGTCTACAATCAGTGCCCGATAACGCTGCCGCTGCCCCTCACGCCCGTCATCTCGCAGCCGCCGATCGTGCGGCCCGCGAAGAGACAGCTCTCGGAGAAGGACATCATCATCGACAGGAACGGACAGGTGAAGAGGAGGAGGACGCACAGGCGCGGCAGGCCGCCCATGCAGCAACAGTCACTGGTTAGATGTGATTTTATTTATTGGGGGGGGATTGGGTTTATTTACTGAATTTTGGATTCATTGGTATCTCGAATGGACGGTTGGGTGTAAGAAGAGGTTGTCTCCGAAAACTGTATTTTGGATCTCTGAAAAGGCTTAAACCCTCTAAGACCTAGAGTGTTTGAAAAGCGACAAAGAAGTGTTTTTTTAGCGTTTAGTTCTTTTTAGAACGGTCTCGAACTTAAATTCCAACAGTTTATTAAAGCCAAATTAACAAGTAGAGTATCAGGGCTTTGGGTTACGGATCTCGCTGAAACTTTGGGATATGTTTTCTTGTACCTCAAAATGAAGACTGCATGGTAAAAGCGCCCTACGTTGCCCCGATCATGAGATATATATCTATATACACTAGTATTACCCATATACACAATGTTAAAAAATCACATACATAGATATACTCGCAATGTTAACGTTTCCACGTGTATCTCATGATTGGCAAGGCGTTAGACTTTCTTACCATACAAGGTCTTCATTTTGAGGTACAGGAAAACATTTCATAAAGTTTCAGTTAGATTCGTGACCCAAACCCCTGGTACTCTCCTTGTAAGATTTAAACATGATTTTTAGAGGTGGCCTTTAAAAGCGACTATAAATCCTTCTGGTCTTAAATTAATTATATTTTAATAATTACCATGGCAGATCATTAGTTTGAGAGTTCTTATACTAGTAACCATCCAAAGAAAAACCAAAAAAATGTTTTTTTTTATTTTTATGGAAAAATCGACAACGCCATACGCATTGCTTTGTTGTTATGTCATCGTTGTTGAGTAAGCGAAGGAAATTCGACTGGTTTAGGGCCTTAATTTTGGGTTTTGATCTTTTTTCAACGCGGAAAAGTGAGTGGCCCCCAGGGTCCTTGTGAGTGCTAAAGGGTTAAAAAATTGAGTCATTCTGTTATCGCAAGAAGAAGAGCTATTTTAACTAATAATGTTTTGCTTTTAATTGTTGTTCTGCAACGATAAAAGAAATTGGAATATTCATGTCTTATGATAAAATTAATTTTTCTTTTTGTTGTTGTCACTACAAAATCAGAAACAAAAAATTATTATTATATCCCTTCTTCATTTTTAGCCTCTCTTAACGCTCAATCGTCGAAATGCGCTTAACGGATTCTAGTAAACTGTATTTTTTTATTTTAAAGAATTTAACATTTAACGGAAATATTTTTCTTATATAAAATACTAAGCAATTGATAATTATTCAGAGGCCTACAGCAGTAATGATTAAAACACCAATCTTCTAATTCATTGTAAAGTTTTAAGAAAAAACATAATTTTTACCATTAGGGGAGAACAATGTTAACTTGTACATTTTTGTCATGATTATTAGATTGAACCATACTTTTTCCGCATATTATCAATAAGCTTATGATTATAAATAGTAGTGTAATTCTGTTCATATATCCATTTTTTCAATTACCTAATATCATTTGGTTGAACTATTGGAAATAAATATTTTGTGTTTAATTTAGTTCCCCTTTAAAGCGGGGCTTGAACTTGAAAACACGATAGAAATTGATTCATAACGTTTATGAAATCTTAGAGTAAAATTAACGGCAGAAATTTATAATCCAGTAACATTGTACTATTATAAAAATTTGATACAAATTAATTTCTATTGCATGTATATCACTGTGTATTATAAATGAAATGCTGCAATAATATAAATTTATTTCTAATTTTTTATACAGTCGGCATTTTTAACTGTGTAATAGGTTTTAACATTTTTATAAATCAATACTTTAATAAGGAACAATCAAACCTTTCGTATCTATTAAATAGTTAACATATCTGGTTGAAAAGTTTAAATAAGCATTTGGACTGAAGATATGCACATTTCAAGTTAGCCCATTCTCCCTTCTCTGTTAACAAAACAAAAAGTCCAGTTGGGTTTCCACCTACACTGAAAAAAAAATTTGTTAAATCTAAGTAAACGTTTCCTTGAATCGTACTAAGAAAAGATTTATTTGATAATAGTAAATATTTAATTATGTTTAGACTGGTATTCATCAATTCAATAAATATTTACTAAATTCAAGAAATATTTACTTTATTTAAGTAAATCTTTTCTTAGTACTATTCAAGGAAACGTTTACTTAGATTTATCAAATTTTTTTTTCTGTGTAGCTGAATTTGCCAAGATTACATATAGATCACCATTTTAAGAAAAAAGTGATTTATATATTAAGAAATCCCAACCAAAATCCACCTGCATTATTATCAACAGATCATACTATCCATAAAATCTCACTTACCACAATAAATTTCAATACAGTCGTATAAAAGCAATGTCCTCTCCCCTTCGGCGCAGGGCTACCAGCACACAGCCAGCAAGACCGCAGCGATCCTGCCCGCGCGCAACAGCGAGATCAAGAGCAGCAGCGAGTTCGCCCGCAACCTGCGCAGCTCCTTCAACAACACCTCAACTCCCACTCAGCAGCAGCAGCAGCAGCAGCAGCAGCAGCAGATCGGCAACTACGTGGACTACGCGCTGAACGGTCGTCGATTGCGCCAGCGCGGCCCCAGCACCGACAAGCTCCTGCCGCCCCCGATCCTCCCGGATCCCAGCAGCACCGTCGCCGCCTCCTCCTCGAGCCTGCCCGCGACATCCGCGGCGGCCACGGCCACGGCCAAGAAGCCAGCGAATCCACAGCAGACGAGCCGCGCCTGTGGCAACTGCAGCGGCAGCGTCCCGAGCTCGCCGGCCAAGTGCTCCCCCGTCAAGCAGAACGCCCCCGACATCTCCATGGACGACCTCAAGTCCTCCGTCAACATGTACTTCGGCGCCGCCAACAGGATAGCCTCCGGCGAGAAGTTCATCGTCAGGGCCAAGCGCAACGGGCCCAACGGCAGGGCGCAGTATCTCATCGAGTGGGAGGGCCCGACCACATAACGGCTTTAAGGAGGCGCGACGCGCTGGGGAAATAGTTGCAGCTCGCCGCTGCCGTTGCTCTCGTCGAGTACGTGGCTTCTTCTTCTTGTTTTTTCTTTTTTTTATTCCTTGTTCGTTGTTTTTTTTTCTTTATTATTATGTTTCTCTTTGAAGTGGAGTTTTGGCGTGTTCTGTGAAATGCACGCCGGAACTACGCTTTGATGGAGGTTTTCGCGCTTTCGGGGACGATCTTGTAGGCGGGATTGTTTCGTGGAAAGCCGAGGGGGTGTTCGATGAGCGGGGATCCGGGTTTCTTCTTCTGTTGAATCGCGCTTCTCCTACGATTATCGGACGACGCGCGATTTTGAGGGGCTTGGCGCGCTTGTGAGTGTTTTGCGCGTAGGTTTCGGAGCGTGTTCTTGTGTTTTCTTTTTGTTACTTTGGTCTAATCACGCGGTAGGTTTGTTTATGATTGTGATTATGAAGGTTGACTTTTGATTTTACTTGTGGTTTATATTTTAAAAAGGGATCTTGGCTTTGTATGATATTTAATGCTGTACGAGTCATCCGTAACAAGCTTTTATACATAAATAAATATTGGAAAATATTTAGTTCAAAGCTACTTAGCTTTTGTAGTATAAGATTATAAAAGAACGTTTTTTTATGTTTTAAAAATATTCGTCAATAATCGAGTATTGATTTTGATTCAATTATCCTTTTGATGTTAAATACAAGGACTTTTATAATAAAATCATGGAAATAACAGCACGAAAGGATACGAAGTAACGAAACAACAGAGCACGCGCATTCAAAACGAATTTCGGGCTAACGATTCCGTGGTACACAGCTTGTCTGATGGATTCGTCGCTGGCCGACGAGTTACAAATATTTTGCTCAGCGTTTGACTACACAGAAACAAAAAATTTAACCGACTTCCGGTACGTCGCGTTGTACTTATAGCAGGCGAAATTTCGTATTGTTTTCGTATTTTTAATACACACATACCGTCCACAATCTCGTGACGAAATTTCGGAAACCCGGAATTTTAAAAGACTAAACTGGTTCAAGGAAATCTTTGCGAAAACACTCAGAAGCGTCGCTCGTCAATAAAATAACTTAGTAAAAGATATTTTCTCGCTTTATGCTCGGTAAATATTCTCAATTTAAAAGTGACCTAACGAGAAAGTCGGTACAAGCTATATTACTGGATGTTGTTGCGATTCCAGCGATTCTAACGATGAAAGTCAAATAAAAGGAAAATCAATAAACACAAAATAAGAGACGGTCGTTCCTTTAAAATTAAACAAGTTTATAACTTAGGGAATGTGGGTAGAATCGAAGTAGATCTGTGGAGATTATTTTTCGATACGACTGTAGAGATAGTCTTTGGTATCCATAACCAATTCATTACAGACTACTGCTACGTACATTCAATGCGATTTAAATGTTTTAAATGTTTTAATTCATAAATAATAATAATGCAGAACCAGAACGTAATGTTTACATACATGTACAAAAAGCATAACTACACATACACAAGTTTTAAACCAAGTGACTACCCCCCTGTAAAAAATGGAATTTGTACCTTATACGATTTTTCAATCGCCTGTGTATATTTACAGAATCAAACGAGATAACAAAAGATGAATGTTTTGTGAACTTATACAAATGAGCTTATTAGATAAAGATTTGTGTCGATTTTTTTTTCTTTGTATACGATTTTTTCTTACAAATTTTACACTTTCGTATGTATGTATAGTTTTGCCGACTTCAAACGGATTGACAATTGAACGTAGAAGATTCGTCAACCCGATAAAACTATTTTCAATGATGGTCACCCAAGCTTCCAGAGCAAGTTAAAAGTCTCTTCTAGCAAAACAAACAATAAAAGAATTTAGCGAATCGGACTTTAAACGAACTCTGTCAGTGAACAAAAGCTGCCCTCCCTCCTATGCTCAGTTCTTGACTGCTCAATCTTTCCGCGCGTAAGTCTACTTTAACTGCCGTGTTATACCTCGAGGTACTTGGTTATCCTCTGCGAATCAATCCTTCGCTCAAGTCGAAGATGCGGGGTTATCACAACAAAGAGGAGAAATCACAGTAGCTGCTTCTGCTACGTTTCTTCTCATCTTTTTCTACCGAAAACGAACACCGGAGTTGGAAGCGTTTATATTGTATTCAGCCATGACAAGGCGCGCGTCGTGGATGCAACTCTGTGTTCGTGTGTAAGCAAGCGTAATGTCGTTCTTATTATTTTTTTTGTTTCGTTAAGGAAGCGTAGATTTATATGTGTATATTATTAACATACAAAAATGCTAAACCGACGAAGCTGGGGCACGAGGAGAAAACGATAAAATGGACACTGCCAAACTACAATCTTACGATTACATAATGAGAGCATGAAACCGCTGGATGTACCGAGCAGCATTTTTATTTCTCATTTGATTTTTTTTTCTTTTTTTTTTCTTTACAAGTGTAGATTGTTGTTTATAAGCTTTCTCTCATTGAATTTTTGTAAACTCGGAGGCATAAGCTTAGCACGTTTTTACTTATGGGAGTGACGAACAGAAGGGTGGAAGTAAACCAACTTGAAAGACCTTTGCCAACCTTTCCGCGCCGCTTTTTAATACTGTACGTCGTATACGTATACTGACCAAAGTGAATCTGATCTGATTGAGAGTTAGGGGAGATATTTGTAAGCAAAAAATTTATTAAGCCGTCTGTGTCGACGGCTGAGTAGCGATGGTTCGAAGCTGTCGTGAAGACACTTCGGAAGATCCGCTCGTACATTGATTCCTATAATTAAAGTAAAATATGATGGTTTTAAAAAGCTATAAATTCTAGTGACTTTTGTTTAAAAATAAAAAGAGAAATTCGAAATTTAAAAATGTAAAAATAAGTCCACTGAGAAAAAATTGTTGTTAAGTTCTATACGTATCTAAATAAACTATTCTGATTACGGTTTTTATGAATTGATGATATTTGTTTATTTATTTAAAATAATTGGTTTACTTTGTACAAAAGTGACCAATTATTTATGTAGCGAATGTTTTAACACTTTTTTACAACTACAAATACATGTATCTTTTAACAGTTTAATAATTTCATAGTGATTTTTTAACTAAAAAGATATATAACTTTTCAACAACCTTTTCTCTCAGTGATGCTTTGTGTGGCTATGACATGTTTTTCATGTATGACATGTTTGTGACGAATTATTACTATTAGCCACATACAAATATTATTGAAAAATTATAAATGCAAAGACTTATATTATAAAAGTTTAGGCCTTAATTATTAGGTAGCGTATTAAAAAAAAAAGATGAATCCTAAAGGCTTTCGAGAGCGGTTTACATCGTTAATTTAGCAAATTTATGAGATCGTGTTACAACAAGATATATTGAGCTTCTGCCTCTATTTTGACAAGTAAAGTGTAGGTGTGTCTTTTGTCTTTCAGCGATCTTATACTTTGTTGCAAAAATAGGCGAAGGTACATTTATACACTCGACGACTTATTGTCAAGTCGACCAACTATGTGTAATCCAAGAAGTTCGACCAAATTTTCGTGGAAAATATTTGTAAGACGTTCGAACTTGCTGCGAGAGAAAAAAAGTAAACGAAAATGTGCACGAAAAGTTAGACGAAGAATTACTGCCAGTATCGTATGTAAATATTGATTCTTTTTTATATATAAGGTTAAACAAAAATATGTAGCCAGGTATACATAAGTTATACATACATGCTACCATTTGTATGACGTTTCGAGTTTGTACGAATGCATGTGATAATTGTAATAGTAACGAATGGGTATGTAGCTCGTAAGTTCTGATGTTGGAATTGATTCAGAGAGATGAATGGAAGAATTATCGTTCTTCTTCTTGATTGTTTTAATAGCGTTGAGAGTTCATAAAATTCACGTGAAATTTGAAGATTTTTGTTTAACAGAATTCTACAACAAGTTTTCTCTTAATATGTCTGCGTATGCTAAATAAATGATAAACACGCAAGATGTTTTACTATGATGCTACAAGTAACACTAGTAGATCTATTAATTTATTAGATAACTTATGTACGACTGAACAATAAAAAGAATTTTTTTTAATCAAGACATCAATCGTCGCAAACAAATGTATTTTTCTTTGTTAAAGCTTGTTTTCTTGTGATTTTAAGATATCTTCTTTCCCATCTAGAGGAAGAAAAATAACTTTTTTCGTAAACGTCTTTTCGAATGTTGTTAACGTAAATAAGTGCGCCTGATTGAAGTGTACATGATTGAATGACTAGTGATTAGTTGAGAATTACTGTGAACGATCGTGTCTATAATTAGTTTGCACGATCAAACTTTTGTACATAATCGAAGTAAACATCAATGAGGCAAAATACGAAGCAAAAATAAGTGAATTTTGATTTGTATTAATCATTGAAGATGAAGAAAATCGTCTCGTTTTAAAGTTAAACACAGCGACCTTTTCCACCATTGACGATGCAAAAAGCCGAGTTTTTTTTATCGCGCAAGAGCGAAAAATTCGTAGCGAAAATGCCTTGTGTGATACAATGTGAATAATGTGGGAACTTTTAGCTATTTTAAAAAATTACACATTTGAGTGTGTGTATACTATCGCACCATTTTACATTTAAGTATGTAAAGATTATAAAAAGTGTTTCTTTGTAAGCTAATTTTTCAAAAATATCCGTTCACAAATACAATGACAAAAGATCTATTTTACAGATCTCGCTGAATTCTTAGACGTCTACTTTTATTTCTTTCTGCACTATCTGTGCATTGCTGTGTTTGTAACATCTTATAATTTATTTAAAAATTCTTTGATAAACTCAGATATAAAATGTTTCATTATACTATGTTTTTACGAATGTACAAGATTTATTTAACAATTATAAACAAATTTTCGTTTGTTTTCAAGTTTATTAGCAAACAAACTATAGTACGAAAAAAACAAAATGTGTCACATTTAAAATAACTAAAATTTTTCTTACGAAAAAGGGGAATATATTTTCCTATTATGCGATTGTATATTTTATTTCAATTATTTTATTTTTTAAATTTCTTTTTTATTTTGAGAAACTCGTACTAGTTTGCCCGGACAATGATACTATCGAAATTACAGATAACGATTGTGTATTATGGCGCTTACACATGCGAGTGCTCTCCAGTTTTTTTTGAAGTACCGCAATGTCTTTCTTTCATTGATACGAGTTTATTAAAAGATATCAAATGCTGTAACCGCAAAAGTATTTTTTTTAATTTTGTTCAATTAAATAAAAATGTTTCTTTTAATTAATTTAAAATACTAAAAAAAATTAAGATAGAACAAACTTTTCAAATACAACTTTAACAAAGCACGCAACAAAGCTAGAGTAAAAACAAAATATTTCAGAAGGCATATACAAGATTAAAAAACACTCGAAGCACTGAAACAAAAATTTTGTACAAATCGTCACCATCGACATTCTTACACACAAAGTAATAAACACACACGGTAACAGCATTTTCATTCATATGATTTTTCTTTTCTTAAGTTTTAAGTTTATCATGTAAGTATAGTTATTTCGCGACGGGGTGACTAAATATAAAGAAAACGAGACATCGAGCGATTTACACGTTTGCGAATCGTCGACGACACCCGCCGAGTCACTTCGCATTTATTTGTTGTTCATTTACTCAGTTCGCATAATGAGACTGATCCCCATTTACTTTTATTTTTCACTCTCGCTCTTCAGTAGGAAAAATAAAGCATTTCGTAGATCGTTAATAATGAGCGGTCGAGCGTGAGACGTATGTACGCTAAAAGGCCGGATTAATGCTGCCACTTGTAAAAAAAGTAATTAATAAAACATTTTACGTGTAGACAATGCAACAAAAATTATTTTATTATTTATTTTCCTTGTTTCACATCCTTTTAGCGACTCTTAAACAATTCTTTTTAATCCTCACGTTTGAATAACAACAATACATTTTACACATACTGCAGTCATAAAAATAAATAATTTGAGAACTTAATAAACCTTTGATATTTCGCGTTATTCCAATTTTATGCCGTGAACTTAAAAAAATGTATGTAATATCTTATCTTATGTACCAATGGTGTGCACAAGATGACAATTTCGTTTTAGATCGATAAATCTAATCTATTATTTTTAATGCATAATACTAGCAGACTTGCCACGTAGAGTAAGCTAAAAATAATTGGGTACTATCAAAAAACATTTTTTAAAAGGATTTAAGAAACTATGACAATATCATGCAAATGACTTTCCAATTCGTATATTTATATATAAATTTCTTAACAATATTTTCTTTCAAAACATTTAATATTTATGCGCGATAGTTTGCTTTTAATTTTCGTGTATCTAAAAATGATTGTTCTTCTACTGCAATTACATTGTGCAAACATATTTTTAATTTGATTGATCTCAATTAATCTGATTTCATGACATATTTTATTGTAATAGTTTTTAAAATAACAGTATATATTTATTACAAAGAAATAATTTTTTTCTCTTGTTTGAGAAAAGAAGCTTGGTCGAACAGGTAACATTACGTCTCAGGTGTAAAACGAATACTTTTGTAAACAAACAGAAATAATGAAATAGGCAAAACGTAGCAACGACGAAAACCTCATTTGTACCGCAGGCAGATGTTTGTTGTAAAAAAAAACTAAATTTTTACGATGTTGCACGAGTGTTACATTATGTGAGTTTGTAAGAAAAATGGCTATTTAAACACATTGTGGTGTGCCGCGAATTTTAGTAGACTTATAAACACACACGGTATGCAGCTGCGAAGTTCCCGATAATATAATAAATGATTAAAAGGTAAATTTATGTAACGAAAATTATGAACTTATTAAAAGAAAAGACTGGTGTGATAACTGTGTAGTATACGTACAGTTTTCGAACGATAATAAACACAAATCCTATCATTCCAACAATGTGTCGTTAGCTTTTAATTTATTAACCATTTTCTATAATATATTATTCCCCCATAAAAATACAAGTATAAATAGAAATACAAGTGGAAAATAAATTTAGTTTACATGATCAACCAAATTAAATTGATATCTTGTTTCTTCAGTCGTAGTCTATGATTGGTTATTCTTATGGCACAAAATTGTATAAAAATTGAAAAATTATTTATAATATTATAGTGAAAGTAATGTTTTGCTCATAGAAATAAATTTGTTATTCAACCTTCACTATTTATAATAGTTCCAAATTATAATACTTTAATTTTCCGTATTATTTTTAATTTTCTCCAAAGAACTTTCACAAATGTTAATACTAGTTACACTGTTCTTGTTACTTATGTGCTATTATTCTAATTAGTAATTCTTTATAAAACTACATCGATTTCGAATAATGTCAAATTTTATTTTTCGCGATTTAGCATACAAAAGCTTCACTTCAATTTCAATTAATAATTCGGACTTCGTATCATAGTCGTCCGTAGTATAAATTGCTTCTTCCCATCTTCACACACGTACTATGACATCAGCATTCATACCGCTGAAGTCAATGAAATCTACACGTGAACATTGGAAGCATTGTAAGACATAACTAACTATCAAGTCAAACGGAAAAGAGAGAGAGTAAATGCAGAGGGCGCACAAGTTTGATGTTTATCGCGGCTACGCCGGCCGCCGCCGGTGAATCTGCGTGGATTGCGGCAGTAGTTTTTCATTTGTTTCGCACCCAAGTAGTTCGACAGTCGACGCTGCAGCGTCTGTCAAGTCTGTCTGATAATAACTGAGCGAGTGAAAGTAGACTTTTTGTGATTTGTGTCTATATTAAAATACATACGTAATTAAGCAAGAAGTGAGATATTTTGCACGCACTGGTGAGTACTAATTAATTAATATAAGTGGTTTTAGTGTGATTTTTAAAAACGGTGAATGGCAAAATGGTGATCGCTGGTATAACTCGTTAATTTCAAGGTAGTCTGGGTCTGATATCAGTTTAAAAATAACTTATTTACTTTATATACCTACATATAGCAAATGGACAGTGTAACTTAAGCTGTACAAAAAAGTCTTGATTTTACAATTTTTACATATTTGAATATATGAATTAAAGTTTTGTATTTATATTTTATTTTTTATAATATACAGTACAGCGAGTTTAACGCGATTCATGCAACAAAAATGGCAAAATTTGTCACGAACAACGTGACGGAGATTAGAGTCAAATCAAGTTGGTGCTTTGACTAGCATGGCGTTTGGCCTACTTCAATATGGGTCACGGGAAATCCCCCGGTTATTTATAAAAGCATACAGCATTTTGGTATGTTGTAGGTTTTTAAGCGTTCTGGCTTTTAAAATTCACCGTTTGTCTCAAATAATAAATCACATAAATTGTCGACCCTAATATGTGTTTCAATGAAAAGGATTTATTCTTATATGTATTATTCTGATTATGCTAAACATTCTGAACAAGGCATTTATACAAAAAATTCGTAGATTACTACTATGTATAGCAATTGTTCTAGTATGAACAATTAATAAGAATATTTGTTACTTTGAATAAGATATTTATTCAATATATATTGAATAAATATCAATATTTACTATTGGCAATAATTGTTTTTACATAAAACTGCTCAGAAATATTTTTTTCCAGAATAATAACTGAATAAGTCTTTTTTCTAAATTCAGTAAACGCTTCTAAAGATTTTGAAACTGTTTTGAAAATCACGTAATTATGTATTCGACTTAAACTATGCAATTGGATTTTTGCATGAAAAAATCTATAAAGTCCGTCAGTTAGAGAACAAACAAATAATAAACACGTATTTTCTACTTTTCCATAAACATCAAAACTGTAAAAGTTATAGTCATTTGAAGTTTACAGATTTATGTGTTTCATTTATAGTTCACGCGCTTCAACTTCCTGTGACAGCTTAATTTTTAATTAATTAAAAAAAGAAAAAATACGTGTCCATTATTTTTTTGTTCTCTACCTTCCCAATTAATGAATAGTATATTCTTTTCTGAATTTCATTTCAGTATGATGGGTCTCATGGAAGAACATGAAAAATATCATAGCGACGAAATTTTCAATGAAATTTCGAGCGAATTCGTCACACTAAAACACAATGATATCATATTTAGCAATCGAGTTTTAAAACAAGTAAGTAATTTTAATCTAGTCATACAAATAAAATTATTCCTTAAATTCTTTTTACTAACAAAATTATTTATTGTATTTTTTATTTATTCATATATTTTACAGGTGATTTTAGATAAATTACTCTCTCGCATGAAAGAGCATGATGACAATTTTAGAGAAATTTTTAATGTTGTTAACTATGTGGGAAGTTTTTATAAAAAATTAAAAGTCGATAAACCTGATGAATACGATTTAAATTTAGTTATTCGCTTGCCGATTGATTACAAGTTTTTAAAAGTAACTTTTATTATATTATTTTTTAATTATTTGTAAATGTAATATGTAGTCGAGCAATGTTATTTTAATTCTGTTACATTATTGTGTATTTAAGGTTGAGCCTGATCTTATAAAATACGGCTATGTAAAAATAAGAGTTCTAGACAGATGCTTAAATGGGTAACCAATATTTTTATTATATTTTTAGTTTTTAATATTTAAAGATAGTGATGAATAACGTCAAATATACGTGGAAATGAAAGATTTCGTATTTTTTCGTAATTTTCGTCAGTTCCGTCAATTTTGTTATTTATGACAATTTCTATCACTATCTCAAATGCGTATAACTTTAGATGTAAGTAGTTTAAATTTCTGTTTTAAAAACAAATTTTCGACCAATAGTAACTGAGTTGTTATCGACTCAATAAGAGACTTTATTAAACACAAATGATTTAATAGTAATGTGATTATAGATTTAACTTGTAGTTTAAGGGAACAGATACACCTTAGAATTTTAAATTAATTGATAATACATTTTAAGGTAATAATAAAACACTCCTCATGTATGATATTACCTGTTTCTTTTCGGTAAATTTGAATATCTTATCAAAATCTAACAGGTAATATATCTTGAGTTACTTATTCTTACCTTAAAATGTATTATCAATTAATTTAAGATTTAAATGTGTATCTGCCCCGATCTGCCCCTTAAGCATATAGACCGGTCGAGAACCTTACTTTAGTAGTTTAATTTCTAATTCAGCCAAATTTTGCAGTGTTACGTAATATGTAAAAATAGAATTTAATACAATATTTAAAACTCCAAATGATGATTAACTAGCCTTCTTTGGTGTACTATATATATATCAATCAGCAAAAAAACGTTTGGAGAGAATTCATTGCAAAATTCATCTCCAAATACTCTTTGAAATTTATAAATAATAAAATCAAAAAAATTTATAAATAATTTTGTCTAAACAAATTAGATTATAAAAAGTGATTGACCGATACATTAATCTTTTAAAAAGATACTGTCAAAGAAATTATGAAAGTTTTTTTGTAATTTTAAATAATTACAAACCAGAAAAATTGTTAATTAAACAATGTTTATACTTTCACCGATTTTCGCAAATCTCGACCTAGCTATACCCGATGTGAAAGGATACTTTTCAAAACTCTTTGCTGATTCCACATAATAATCGAATATCTTGACAAATTAACTTATACATAATTTTTTTTTTAACCAAGTGTTTGTAAACAAAGCACATGCAATTTTTACAGAGGTGCTTGTATCAATCAGCATAGACTAGGAATCGAACCGGGTCACTGTGTGGGAATCCGACACCCTAAAGACTGAGCCAGCGTAGGGTCCCTGTAACTAGATAATGTTTATACAAATACAAAGGACATAGTAAGCCGTTTATTCCAAATAACAAATTTTTTATAGGGATCTATATTATCGTCTTCTCTATTTTAAACAATTATTCGAGATTAAAAAAACTTTTTTGAACAAAACGGTTACCTCTCCGAATTGTATAAGCATTGTCTGGTTAAAGTTTCAAATTATTCCGTTATTAAGGGGAGGTCCGGATGAAATTTCAGCCTACTAATCGATAAATGTCCAGGAGTCGAAAACAATTTTTTTAACTTAGTTTTTCACGATCTGCATGCAGCTTCTTACAATTATTTTCTACTCTGACAGTTAGCTGCCAGAAAGAACTCGAGTACCGCTTTTGAAGCCATTTTTTAAGCAAAATCGGCTGCAGATGTGAGCAGTAATATTCAAAAATTATTCGACAAATTGTAACTAACTGTCATAATAAAAAATTAATTGAAAGAAGCAGTATGCAGATCGTAAGTCAAAGGTAAGCGCACAAGCGAGCCCGGTCGGCTATAGCGATTGACCGCCGTGTGCACTAAAACTCAAACTATTCGGCCAGATTCCAGTATTTTGGGCTCAAAATTCTTTTGCAGATTTCTGACATCATTGCCAACAATCATTCGTATGGATTTATCTCAATGTTTTTTAGATTGGTAAATGAAATTTAAAATGCAAAAAATTTGTTCAAAATTCACGCGGGCCAGTATTGAAGTGTTTCCGTGATAAGCAATGCGTATGTAACCCTGTTAAATCTTCTTAAGTTTATTTTCACTATTTTTGCCATTTGTAAAACGCCAAAAGTATTCGGAAAAACTGTGTCTAGTAAGTGTCTGCTAAAAAAATTGTTTTCATTTCTTGTCGAATTTGTTTTTGATTTTCTATAAAAGTGCACATGTACATGTAACATAACATGTTCGTTTCGGTCTCCCAGAAGTAACTACCTATGTGGCACAGATAAGTCTTACAGGGTTAATCAAAGTATCAATCTTAGAAAATATTTTTAGCTTAAGAAAAGTTATGTAGTTGTCGTAATCACTTGAATAGTTTAAAAGTGTCATAAAAAAAAAATTTAGGTACCCTGGTAGAAATCTTATCGTGGCGCCCACATTCGCTATAACGGCCTTTGTAGGAAAACTAGAGTATTAGAGAGTACAAAACTCGGTAAATTCACACAGATCTACATAGTTTTCTCAATAATAATATGTACGTATAAAATCTGTGAGGTTATAATTATTTATTGAACAGAACTTTTATTGTAAAAATTAATGTTAAAAAAAGTTTAACATGCAAGTTTTCAATTATAATAATAAGATCTACAGTTCTATTCATACTATCTACATATAAAAGTAGTCAGAAAGCATATCTAACCTAAGAAATGAAAATTTAGAAACAATGTTCCTTGCATATGAAAAACAGTGATCACAAAATAATGTTATTGATTGATATAGTTGTTTATTGAAAAGTAATGTATAAATAATAATAATATCATATGTACAAATATGTACTTTATGGTATGCTTTAAAAACTAGAATTTTAATTTCAGAATTATAAATAATTTTGTATCCATATGTGAGTTTTTATAATACATAAACTGCTCATCCGTGACAACATTTTCAAAGACAATCACATTAGTCGAACACATGTAGATGATAATTTTCTTTATAAGTAACAAATTACTATGTTTTAACTAGCCATATATGTCAAATGAAAGTGTTTGATTATAAATTAATCACAGTAGGAAATACAAAAATAGAACATATATATATAATAACTCAAATACATTAAGAAAATTAATCAGTTGATAATAAATGTGTGTGAAAATAGTTTTCCTTACATAAACCATACACGTTTTGAAACCAAGCCTGTATTTAGGATGGAACATAATCAAATGTAAGGAAACTAATTTTATATAAACAAAATAAATATATGCACTAGTACTTCATATAGTTATTTGGATATTCAGATTATTTTCTTATTTTGATTGTTTAACCCATTTCTTCCCAAGCGGTCATTTTATAGTCGATTGGTTTTTTGCCTGAAACCGCCATTTTGAAATTTTCCAACGGAAATTTCAAAATTCTGACTTCAGAATCGGAAAGAGCGGACAATTTTACTTCAGAAAAGTGCTATTGGTTATTATTATTTTTTTTTCGACAATTTTTTAGGCAAAAAACCAATCGACTATAAAATGGCCGCTTGGGAACAAATGGGTTAATATATGTGTGTAACATAATATTGTTATTGAGTTCTTAAATACAAAAACTCGATGCATCTAAAATTTGATAACCTTACATTTTAGAGGTTATTTACATTTACTTACATTGGTAATAGGTGAACAATAACAAGTAAATACCTTTAAATCAAAATAATACATAATAAGCATAATAGATTATGCTTCTGTTTCTTAAAACATAACCTTTAAGTGGTTGTTATTGTCATAATTTTGCTTATCTAGTTTTATCGTCAAATAATATGGGAGACTAGAAGGGTCGACCGTTATACGCCTTTATAGTAACTATCTAGTTTGCCTACATAGATCTACACAGTGCGAGATTATTCTACATAGATCTATAAAGTGGACGGGATAAATTTTTACCAGGGTATTAGAACGAAAATAATACAAACATTACTTTTATCACGTGTTAGCCATACTCTGCAATTATCACTAGCTTTATAGTTGTAGATTGTATATTAAAATTGGGGTTAAAGTTATGTAATATGAATTATTTAAGTAATGATCCTGTATAAATTACGTAAGGGTCGATGGGGGAGGGGGGACAGGGTCATGCAAATCTTACAAAGACTTATGTACGAGGAGGGGGCGGGGGGCTGAACAAATTGTTGTATTAAATTTTTAAATAGGTACGCGCTGAGCGATAATGGTGTAACCTGCGCATGTGCAGCGTGAGTAGAGCACGCACTTTTACGCACATTTGAATTTTTGCTAAGAGCAATTTCATGAAAGGTGCAGTTTCGATTGTCGAGCCATCAGCATCGACTCGATCCAATAAGTACTCTACACTGAAAAAAAAATTTGTTAAATCTAAGTAAACGTTTCCTTGAATCGTATTAAGAAAAGATTTACCTAAATAAAGTAAATATTTCTTAAATTTAGTAAATATTTATTGAATTGATGAATACCAGTCTAAACATAATTAAATATTTACTATTATCAAATAAATCTTTTCTTAGTACGATTCAAGGAAACGTTTACTTAGATTTAACAATTTTTTTTACAGTGTAGCAGGAAAACTTAGATACAAGAACCAAAAGTGAATGGCGAGTGTACATAATTAGATTCCGAATAAGAGATAAAAATCTCTTAAATAACACTTCTCGCTATTTCTAAAATATTTTAAAAAAAGCTTAGCTAAAATAAAAAAGGAAGAGTTCATTTTTGAAATTACTCAGTGTTAGACTAATAAAATTCTTGGGACCAAGTGATCAAACATAAAAAAATTATGTTAAAATACTATTATCCAGCGATGAAATTGATTTTAATAGCCAAAAGCTGAAGTGTTAAGGTTAAATAAACATTTATAATTAAGTTTATAAAAAGTCTTTAAATAAAAATAGTTTACCAAAAATGTTTCAATTTACTTACCACTTTGTAAATTAATTATTGATGGGTTATTAATTTATTTATAAATAATAATTAACCAATAAAATTCAGAAATACTTTGTTACGGAAAAATTAAATAATGTTAATATGTTGCTTACTTTGAATAAGATCTTACGTAAGAGGGGGGGAAGGGGGGCGGTCATTAAAATCTTACGGTTCCTTACGTGGGGGTAAAGGGGAATCAAAAGTACGAAAGATAGCCCTTACGTAATTTGCACACGGCCATAACACTAAATTGTTTGTAAACCAATATTATGTTAATAATTAGCAGTAAACTTTTATAAGTAGAGAGCACTATAAGCCATTTTCAAATGGACTTTAGTCATTTTCCGCACGACTATTATTTTGAATAATAAGGTTATATTTCGGGGTTTCCTAATATTTTTATGTAATAGAAGCTAAGTTACACATATAAAATTTTATGTAAATTCAATTTTTAATACTAAAAATGTATTTAATTCATTCTTTCGGGTATTCACAGATATTATTGCAAATAAAGATAGACTTGTCATTACCATTTTTAAATCTTTCACTTGCAAATGCATTTATACTTGACTTTACTTCTTTTTCTTTATTACAGATGTAGAGATATATTTTCCAAACTAATGACTGACCAGTACTTAGATCAAGATAAATTTCGCGATTGGATTCACAGTGTACTTATGAAAGCCTTAGATTCTTTTCCACATCATTCCACTTCAGAAGGTTATAATATTTACATAATTATGAGTCGTAAAAGAACTTACACTGTAACTACAAGTTTAAAATTTTCATTTATTTTTTGACTACTTTTTGTTGGTATTTCCTTGATAATATTTGGTCTTAGGTAACCTACAAACAAAGCAGCCCAGCTTTTACACTTTTCGTAAAAACATCTAAAGATGTAGAAATAGATTTCGATCTTGTACCGTGCTTAATGTTTAATAATAAAGTCTTAGTGGGCTTCAGACGATCAAATGGAAATGTAAGTTGTCAAATATATATGTATATATATATATATATATATATATATATATATATATATATATATATATATATATATATATATATATACACGCATACACATACACATTATTTTCTACAAAACTACACAAATGTTACAAGTATTATTAATTTTTATGAAACTCACAGTGAGCTTGAACAAACTTTAAGGGGACTTAAACCACTTTAAAATTTTAAATAAATTAGTTATATATATTTTAGGCGAGGATATATTATTTATCATATGTTACCTACCTATTTTTTTTCGGTAAATTTGAACATTTTATCAAAATGTAACGGATAATTTTATTTAATATTTTTTTGACGGTTGTTAGTTTAGCAACAATCGTTATTGCATAAGTAAATCGAAAGACGTATGATTTTTCAAGGATTTGGATTGAGAACTAGATAAGAATTTATTCCTTATAAAATAAAAAAATAATTAAATGAAATAATTTAAAATTAACTTGGCTCAGCAAAACCGATTAAAAAATTTCTTAAGGAGTTTAGATAGATCTCCTCGCTACACTCGGGCGCTAATCTCGCGGTGCAATACTGGACTGCTTAGGGCACGGCTAGGCGTGACAGCGGACTTAGGCAAGCAGTGCTATAAAATATTGTACGATACTCGTGTCAAAAATCGTCTTTCATAGCACGGCCCTTAGCTCGGAAGCTAATACACGCCGTGCTGTATAGAACTACTTAGGTCTGATGTATAGTGGTATATCGGCGTCCTTAATCGGACCGACGGCCATTAGTAGAATAGACTAGAGTATGGATGTATGTATATATGTAATCAAGTTTATGCAATAACTCAGCGAGGCTGCGGTGAAACTGGCTGAAATTTATAGAGGTTACTTGACACATTAGAAGAAGTTAACGTATTTATTTTCAACCATATCCGATGAGTATATTTCCATATAGGAGAACTTTTAAAGATATTGAATAATCGAATTTTAGCTGTATCTTGAATAAATTTAATATTTTAATTAAATTTCTCACTGCGAAGTTCTAAATCTCCAAAAAATACAATTTTTTTGTATTCTACATTTTTTACGTAAACGTCATTTAAATAAAGCTTGTCGATAAAACACAAAATAAAGTCTTAAGAAATCGATGTCTAGGCCGCAATTGGTAAAAGTATATTATGTGTAAAGATTTTCAACGGTAAGGTTGTAGATCTCAAAAAGATACAATTTTTTTGTATGCAAGATTTTTTACGTTCACGTTATTTAAATAACGTTCGTCCAGGGAAACGAAAGATAAAGCACAAAAAAGGCATACAAAATCGACTTTTAGTCCACAATAGGATTCTAACACATTATATGCAAAAATTTTCTACGGTATACTTGTAGATTAGGCAAAAAAGGCATACAAATACAACTTTTTTGTATTTAACATTTTTTACGATAACATCATTTAAACAAAGTTTGTCAAGAAGAACGAAAAATAAAACACAAAAAAGGTATAACATCGAATTTTAGCTATATCTTTAACAAATTTCATATTTTTACTAATTATTACACGGCATAGTTACAGATCTAAAAGAAACAAAACTTTTTTCTTTTACTACTTTTCACAATAATGTCACTAAAAACGAGACCAATAGAGAAAACGTAAAATTTTGGCGTTTAAAAATCTTTAAAATTTGTTTGCTGCCTTCTTTAATTATGACAAAACAAGTTAATGAAGTTTTAATGTCTTTGGACAAAGTGGAAAGATGTTTGTTAAATCTGTGGCGGACCAACTTAAACTTCACATTGGTAAAGCATTTCTCACTCGTTTCTTTAAAATTAATCTCTCATTGTTCCAAGTTATTAATAATTTTTAATACTAGTCAAAATAGCAACTTATGGAAAAAAGTTATTTAATAGAGAAGTTTATGACAATGTATCCTGTTAATAAATTAAACATTTAAAAGACTTCAAATATTCATATTTAACCTCTAAGGTGTTTCTCCATTTTGAGTACTTTTTTTGCGTTATTCTATAAATATATCTCTAAAACGCCAGGCAACCCTATTTTTTTATTGTATGGACATAAACTTTGAAACCTAAGATATAATTTGATATTTCAATATTCTACAAAAGTTTCCTACAAATGCATGAATATTTCATTTAAACGCAAAAAATGCGTTTTCTGTATTAAACAGGCTAAACGAGCGAACTTTAGAATTAAATATCTTTTCAAAATGCCAGGCAACCTTATACTGAAAATTTGTCTGTGGACTCAAATAATCTTCATTATCAATTACAAAATAAATTTGGGTCTTAAAGTTTAAAATTAATTTGCGCTCATACCCCCTTAAGGTGATGCTAAATCCACCCGTCACCGATAATTCCAAGGACCCACTTTTTTCATTATATTTTCAATTTTGAGTAAATATCTCTTTGGAACGTTGTTGTCCTAATCAAAAACAATAACTTTCCATAGAGATATTTTTTTCAAAATTGAAAATTACGCGAGAAAAGTAGTTCCCGGTATTTACCGGTAACAAGGGGTTTAACATCACCTTAAATCATAAAGCTTTGTGTAGTTTTGGACTACATGTACAGTTATACTTTGGTAATTTTTGTTATATTTTCGAGAAAAAGGAATATTTATAATGATTAATAAATTATTCAACGTAAATTAACCCAAAATTAAAAAAAGTAGATTTAAGTCCTTTTTCGGAGAATCAACTAAATTATTATTTGAAAACCATACACTATAGTACATAAAAAATCTCGTAAAAAATATTATTTACGTACTAAAATTAATAAAATCACTGATACACGCTCTTATCGATTTACATTAAGATAGACTTAACTCGTATGTCGTGCAAAGATTTTATTAAATGGACTTAAGTCGTTATGTAATGTGCCATTTTCGACTATGATAGTTATGCTACGGTAATTTTTACCACTTTCACGTGAAAGAGGGCTACGTATAATGGTGAAATCTAGTGTAAACTCAAAATTGAAAAAAGTGGACTTAAGTCGTTTTTCCAGTTCACCACAAATATTATGTCTTAGGTATGGCCCTGGTGCTCGATGCTGATTGGCTGATCCCAATTTACAGTGCCGGAGGATAGCTAGTCCCGAATTTCACAGTGTCGGGAGGTTCTACTCTAATAAGATTCTATTCACTTGCACATCACTTATAGAAATAATTTTGGGTTAAAGTTTGTTCAAGCCAACTGTGAGCATCAATTGAAGAGCCGGATGCAATAAGGGGACTAGCACTTTTTTGATGATTTTTATCTCAAAGAATAATTCTCAGATAAATAAATAAATATATTGTGTTGAAGAATATAGTTAGTTTAACAACACAATATTTTTCTTTCTTGAGCATTATTATTTGAGATAAAAATCATCAAAAAAGTGCTAGTCCTCTTATTGCATCCGGCCCTTCAATTCTGATTTTAATTGTCAACTATACAATATTAAGTCACTTTGCGAATAATAATAAAATAGTACATTATGCAACAAGTGGCAAAAGTTGCAGATTTTTCCCGCGGTTGGGTTTACTCCACGAGCGAAAAGATTTGTCCCGAGGGGGCATTTACTGCACGAACGAAGCGAGGGCAGTAATCACCCGAGGGAAAAATCTTCTCTCGAGGGCAGTGATCACCCGAGGGAAAAATTTACTTTCGTCCCGTGTTGCATATAGTATTTTATTCCACTCTCGATCGTTGCTACTTATTGATAGGGCCGACGCATTTTTATTTTTTTTGGAAATAGAAATAGAATACAAATAGAAAATATGTAAATAAAGATTTTGTTTATTTTGTAATTACAATTTCTTTATTTTTTGTAAAAAAAACTACTAGATGTATATCAGTTTATTATAAAACGAATAGTATTGTTAAAAAAAATTCTAAAAGAAAAAATTTCAATTTTACTTTTGCCCCGCAAATTTTACTTTTGTCTCAGAAATGGGTTTACGGGAAATATATGCTAATTTCGCCCCGATTTTCAGGGGGGAAAAGTGGCCGTATCGATCGAGTGTGGAATAAAAGTTTTGAGGTCCTACATAGTTTATAATACTTAATTAAACAATTAATTCGAATTTTTAGATTTTTACAAAAACCTTACGATATATTAACCGGATCATGGATGCTTTCTTTTTCATATTATATCTTATTTTAAAGTTTTAACATTCAAAAAATTTTATACCTATCTCGCAAAATGTATGTTCTTATTTATTATGTTTTCTATTAGAATTGGATTGCTATTGCAAAACCTTTACGAAATGTAGGTGTCACGAATCTTTTATGGAGAGCAGGTTTTTTTGAAGCTGAAAAACGGCTTCTTAAAGGACAAATAAAACCAATCATAAGAATGTTAAAAGTAAGTAGTCTTGATTTAATACAAAAGAATATTTAAAAGAATGTATCGATGTATGGGTATTCAGAATCCATAAGCGGCTGTGAATGTCGATTATAAATTCAAATTCTCCACCTTAAATGCTACTGATCGAACAAGAAATATTTATTTATAGTTAAAGATAAAACCAGGATATCACTGCCTTCTATTTTGTAATAATCTACCATTGCACAAAGTTTCATGTAAATATTTCAATCCGTCGACGAATGCCATTCGAACGAAACCTTCTGGTTACACTCTGGAGACATTGTTCGAATTTAATTTGTCGAGGGATTGAAATATTTACTTGGAACTTTGTATAATGGTTGATCATTACATAATGGCTATAATTAAGGTGGGGAATTTTTAGTATGATATCGTTATTAATTGTCATTTTAATAATGTTACGACTATTCATTGCAACAATCTTTTGTCATTTCTTATATGTAGAAATTCCGAGACGACCAAGAATGGAATAATATTAAAAGTTATTTCATAGAAACATTATTCCTGCACGAAATACAGAATAAAACATTTGCTAATGAATATCAGTCTGTATCTAAAACAAGTGTATTTGTTTACGTACGTACAAATTTACAATTACTTAATAGTATTACGAATTAGAACAGAAGTTACGTAAAGACAATATGTTCTATTTTAAAATAAATATAGATGCTAAGGAGACTTCTGAAAGTACTTCAAACTGGACATCTTTGGAGTTATTGGCATCCGAAACATAATTTATTTGATGTTATAAATCCTGAGTATTTATACAATTTGACTACCCAATTGAAAAAAATTCTCAACAAAATGGATAACAACATCACAGACAAGGTAGAACTAGTTAAGGAACCTTACTTTAGAGAGGTAAATAGTGTGTTTTTTCTCTTATAAAAATATTATCTAGTGACTACATTTATTATATAATAAATTTTACTTGCATAATAAGCAGATGTTGCAGATATAAGAATCTTTCAATCAATAAAACGCCCAAATACAACTTATTGGGTATTATAACTACAAAACATTATACAAAAAAGAAGAAAAATTTATAATTACAAAATTACTAAATGTATTTTAAATTTTACCAGCATATTTTGTAATGCAAAACGTATTAATTCTAAAATAAGCCAATGGTATGTAAATATGTAATTATTTTCACTTGTTTACATCTTTGTACTTTTATACAAAATTGCATTAAATTTTTTAAAATGAAAGATCTTTAATTATATTTTAATGTTTATCCCAATCAGCTTATTATACTGTGCAGCGTACCTATTGATTCGTCTGGATAAATGCTTTACGAGTATACTGATAATCAGTAAAATTAATTGATATAATAAGTGTACAGAAAAATAGTAGCATAGTATTTTGTAGAAAATTAACCGCTGCAGATCTTGAACGTCTGTAAAACCCAAAAATAATTGTTTAATTTAAAACTGAGATAGCGCATTATCATCAGAGTGATGAGATTAGAATTTTTCTAGTCCGTACTCTTTGAAATTCTTGGAGTGAAAATCTGACTCCAGTTGCTGAATTTTCACATTTTTGAAGTGAAACTTTACTCCAAAGATGTGAAAATACAGTCACTGGAGTAAGGTAAAATGCTCACTCTAGAAATTTCAGAGAGTAGAATGCAACTTTTCAGTTAACAAGAAGAAACAATTCAACAAAACTGTTAGAAAAAGTTAATTATTCAAATATGTAAGAGCAGCAATAATATAAGTATAATAATGATATAATAATTGAAACATTTACAATAAATATAGGAAATAAAATTAATAATTATATAGAATTTATTGACAAGTTCAAATAATATGAGAATTTGAATTAGGATAATAGGGAAGAGCGGTGTTGACTGAGTGGTTAGCGTTAACACTGTTCCAGGGGTCGAGGATCGATTCCCGGTGAATGCACTCGGATTCTTTTCTGAGTTGTTTTCAACGGGAAAAGTACCCTGGACACCGGCTGTTTCGAGGCGGGTTCTTCCCCGGAATTTTCCTTCAGTGTAATTCCGGGTTTTCCCTGGCCTCACAAGCGCAAGCCTGGGCGGAATTGCGAAACAGTGTGTAGGGAATCTGGTGTCGGTAAGGTAGAAAAAAGATAGCCAAAAGGGCGAGGAGCTGGTCCCTGAAATATGGGGTTTTCTCCGGGGAGGCTGACCCGATGCCCCCTTGAGGACAGAGAGTGTCGGCTTAACCGGCAAGGTGTGGCCTGAAAAAGGAGCTTCACTGGAGACGCTTCTCAGTGAAGGATATATAGGAAAGGATATAGGAAGCGATATAGAAAAGGGATATAGGGTAGATGTCCCGACTACTGACACCCCCAAAGATCGATTGTTGCATTATTGCATAATTTATACAATTTGCTAAATAAAAATATATATTTTTTCTATTGATTTATCATTATATATTACATGTAGATAATAAAAACGAGGTTGCAATTTCAATAAAGATTATTTTTAATTATAATTTCATGAAATTAATAATAATATTCTCATGAGCTATTACTGACACCCTGAAAATATGCCGGAACCAACTACTGACATCCCGACTATTGGCACCCATTTACTTTCATACCCAAACAATAATATTTAATTTTATATCTTTTAATTAAATAACATTCTTAAAGTATACTTTGGACTTAAGCTTTTACGTATAGGTATCTAAATGATTAGTTTAAATGTATTATCACAAATATTTGAAATTTTTCCCCTGGAAGCGTTAAAGATTGTGCACAATGAACGTCACCGTTGAACCCAAGGAGGCTAGATTGTACTCACTAACTCGCGCGGCAGTGTCAGTAGTTGGGCAAATGCACCGTTTTCTTGCCGAACTACTGACATGTCAGTAATACGCAAATGTCTAAAACGCTTGTACCTAACGCTGTCATCCAATAATTAAATAAAATGCCTTTGATAAGTGTCCTTTTTTATCAAGTAGATATATCTGGTATATAAATATTACCTATTAAACTATTTATTATTGCATATATCGCTCTAATATATAAATAATAGTCTTCTCTATTTCGCAATATTTCCATGTTCACTCTGAACACAGACATAATTTTAAACGTTTTCGTAGCCTGTTTTAATTTAATTTTAATTTTATTATTATTTTTTAAAAGTTTCTGAAATCAAAAGATGTCACGTTTGCTTATTCATTATACTAATAACAGTTACGGATTGCTTATATATTTCTTTAAGATATTATTTGATAGAGTTTATGTTTTATTTATAATGAAATAGATTTGGGTGTCAGTAGTTGGGTGGGGTGTCAGTATTACGGACATCCACCCTAGGATCGGGCACTACTTCCACACAGAGGCGGTGGAAGGCCCCCGCCTACTTGGCCTACTAGGCTGTTCGCGGTAATGAAAGAAAAAAATTAGGATAATAGGGATCACAAGGATAATTTGAACACAATAATATATTACGCTCAATTTCTCGAATATCAGTTTTATTTATTCACAAGTAGGCATAGTTAACTTTGATAAAATCGATGCGTCTTCAAAATTTTGCAATTACTATTAACTTTAAGCTTCGTATTTACAGATAAACAACATATTAATGAAAACGCAACATCACACTTTATTAGAAATTCATTTTACCACAATTAAATTTGTTTCTCGGAGGAAATTATAAAATCGCGGACGTACCGAATTTCAGAAAACGGAACTTTAAATTAGCAATCAATTTTACTCCTCTGTGGATTCAATAAAAGCGGCGGCGTGCCCATTTTCCGGGGATGCGTGTTTCTGGTGCGTCGTAGGAGTCTCCAAGACTCTCGTCCTCGTCAATGCTCGTATCACTTCATGTACTTGTTATTCACCAATGGCTTCGACTTTATAAGTATTTAACGTGAGATTGAGTCCTTTTAAAACGACATGAAGCGACGGCGACGCTGACATTCTACAAGGCCAGTGAGTTTGCGCGACAGGACCCCGAAGCCGTAAGCACGCACCAGCACACCAACGGAAAAAGAGGCTGAGGATCGTTCGCGAGTTCTATTTATAAACACCGCGCTGGAGATCCATCATATTTACATTTCCACGAACTCACTACTCGATTTTGGGATAGGGGTTATTCGCGCGAAATTTAAACGATTTTGAGGACGATTAATTGACGTGTTATGTTTCTTGCACATAAGAATCGTCCACATTTTAAATGTCCACAATTTAACATTGGTTATTATATCTATATATAATTTAACCAATGCTAAATTGTGACAATTAAAATGTGGACGATTCTTATGTGCAAGAACCTCAACACGTCGATTAATTCAGTATGTCACATAATAAAGTAGATAACAATCTCAAATTTATTTGCTGAATAATTGTCGAATAATATGGGAACGGTACGTTATTTTATTATAATCGTTCTATCTTAATTTTCTAAAAATATCCATTCGTAAATACAATGACATTATACAATTCATCTTTTATTTTAATGTACTGCACCGTATGTAGGTTGCTTTATTTATATCATCATTGATTTAAATTATATATCGATGTACCTTACAAAGACTATCACATTTCAACCTGCCACGAAGGTCACTTTTCAAAAAGCTGAATTCAACACTTGCCAAAACGACTAACATTTCTTATAGTTTTCTACGAAGACTAGCATTTTTTATGAATTTCCCACGAAGACTAACACTTTTCATAAATTTACATATGATTTTTTTGTAACATCCCACACGCAGAAAAATATCTTGTAACATGTACATGACAGTAATTTGGGTACGCAACATATTGGTTTCTATTAATCTTACAGGCTCGGTATTTATTGCGCGCGAGGGGAGACCGGGGCGAGATGGGAATAGTACTTAAACTATTCAAGTAGAGGTTTAAGACAAAAGGTGACCGACTTGGCGGCTGCTGATGAGGTCCAGATGCATGTAGATGTACACGTATTGAACGCAGAAGGTGTCTAGGTGGTTATTGTAGCCGATGCAATCATTCCTGATGAGACCCCTCTATAGGGGGGAGATATGAGTCTATCAACATTTTTTGCTTGCACGTATCCTACAGATTCGATCGATGTATGGATTTTGGTCATGCTGGTCTTAAATTGTTCCTCTTGTATAATGTCGTTTTGGACTAAAGCTAGTTAGAAAAATTAATTTTAATTTATTTAAATTTTTTGAGGACCTGAAAGCCAAAATAATTATCATTATTATTAAAATTGTCATTTTTTCATACTTAGACTAGAATACTCACATGTTAGAGATTTCTAAATAGCTTCAGTCCAAAACAGCATTGAAAAAGAACATTTGAAGACCTGGATCATCCAAATCCATGGACCGGTTCAGTCTATAGGTTACGCTCAAGCTCTGAAAACATAGTTATGAGAAAATTGCATTTAAAGTTATACTTCACTAATGTTACAATTTATTCAAACATCTCAGTCCACATTATAACATTCTCATCCACTACATCAGCTGTTCTCAAATACAAAACATGATTTTATCATCTCAATCATACAATGTGTGCAAATTGTAACTTGAAAGAAATTAATTTTACTTCAGTATCAAACAGAAAAATCATACGCTGTTAAGTAAAAGTAGTTTACATACCAGTAATAGATTTGAATATATTTCTAGATGTCATCCTATTAACTCAAACTTATTTTATTCTCATAAGTAGTTGACTAAGATTTTTCTTTTTCCATGGTGAGGTATGCTGATTTACTGAAAAAAAATATCACAAAGTAATACATTAAAAAATTACATAATAAAAAAACAATATGCGTTTTGTAGACTTCTAAAACATTAAAGCTCGTTTGATCAGTCTCTCGCTTTATCATTAGGTGTAGAAACGGTATTAGGGAGCAGAAGTGGGGACTGCAAGAGATTTGAAGATCGCGTGATCAGTCTTTTGCTTTATCATTAGGTGTGGAAAGGACATTAAAATAATGGTTATCGAATCTAATGCAGACATTATGAAATTTCATAAATGCAGCACGATGGTTCTGCAGAATGTTCGAAGATCATAAACTATATTTCTGAGTGAAAAACAACAGGTGCGACGTCTGAATTTTACTACATTTTACCATATTGCTGGACGATTTTATTATCTTTCTTCAATATCATAAAGTCTCCGGTTGCAATAGTAACGATTATATTCATATGAAATACTTCTATTTTGGTTTAAAACTAATCTCACCTATAAACCAAGCGAGAACTGTATACCCCTGTCAGCCATTGTCGTAGTTTACTTGGTGCCCGCTAGTGTCGTATTGAAACTTTAAACACCCAATATGAAATTATTATAGAAGAATAGTATAATACCAATAGAAATTAAATTTTTAAGGTTACTTTCCAAGATATAACCTATTTTAGAAAAAATATTATTTCTCTGTATAACAAAATAACAGCGATATGTAATATAAAAATTCTCGTGATAAAAGATAGCTAATTTTGAGCTCCTTCAAAAATATTTGCACTGAGTTAACTATATAGATTGTCGCCGAATCGGTCGATTGCAGGAGCCAAACATTTTCTAATGACCTCTGCCGCGGTTTGATGGTTCGGATCCCATCTAAAACTGTGGGGTCAGTTGTGATACACTCACGCCACACATTCTAAGAGTGAGTTGAATCAATCAATTCAAGTCACAGTGGAAAAAACGCTGTCAATTCAATGTCACTTATAGTTTCCTCAAATTTAATTAATCATTTTAATAATGTACAGTATAACCTCCCGGCACTGTGACTCGCGGCACTGTGAATGCGGAGCATCTCGGCACTGTGATTTTACTAGGTCCGGCTTTAGGTAAGTGTGAGGCCCCGCGTCCCAACTTTACGGAAAAAGTTTTATGAAACCTTCTCCCAGCCCGAGAGATAGCTAATAGTCCCGAGATTCACAGTGAGGGGAAATTCTACTGTAATTATTTTTTAAAATTATTAATTGTTTATATAAAAGTGGTTCAGATGATTTTCATATTTAATTTCCAAAAAATAACCTACTAAAAATACGTGTATTGATAAAAAAATTCAAGCTCATGATAATAATTTAACTAATCAATTATAATATTATGTTTTAAAATATTATAAATTGAAAAAATCATTTTAATCATGTCACCTCCAATCGTGCGAGGATCAGAGGTCCTTTAATAAATATGGTATTGAAAATAATGATTTATTGTGACATGTAGAATCAAGATTTTTTAGGTTTTACAACGGCAAAATTTAAGATATTATTGTATTTTGGTAGCATAAAAATGTTCAGAATGATTGAACTTTTAAACATCAAAAGTTTTCTGGACTTGGAAAAAAATGTATTTTTTTACTTTAACCCAGGCCTGCCCTCTTAGGGGAACATATACACTTTTAAATTTTATATTAATTAGCAATATTCTAAGATTTCTACGTGATACGTTTGAAATATTGCAAAGAATCTATGGGTCAGATCGAAGTGAACGATTGTAATGGGGGCATAAATTATTTAAAATATATATATAAATATATTTTTATAGATAAAAATATATAAAAATTTCAAGAATATTTACAATGTATAATATGACAATATATATAGCCGTATTTGATTCGTTTAATAGCATTCAGTGACCTTTTTATACATTTTA
Organism: Gastracanthus pulcherrimus; assembly: GCA_949152435.1. NCBI lineage: Eukaryota > Metazoa > Arthropoda > Insecta > Hymenoptera > Pteromalidae > Gastracanthus > Gastracanthus pulcherrimus. The sequence goes on along the minus strand of OX424575.1, from coordinate 164,441,351 downwards.
CATGAAATTACCCGTATAAAGTACCCGTAGACGACTTTTCTCATAAGGCCTATTTCGAATACACTTTATTAGATGGAGTGTATCGGAAACATGTAAATCTTTCTCTCATTAGCAGCTCTTAAAACAATCTTAGCTAGATCTTCTCCGGGAACAGAATTTTTTGAAACAAAAACAATAATTGGTTGGGTATATTTATCTGTCAAGGATTGGTACTGCAATACAAGGCCATGGCTAGCTAAGTCCTCAATATTCGAACTTTGCGGTCCATCATCGCCATAGTCGGTTAATCCTGTATAAGTCAACGTCTTTGAACTAACAGCAACAGACTTTCTCAAATTGATCTCATCAAGAGTCAGGACACCATGACGATTTTCTTTTTTCTTCTTGTGAAATGACTCTTTTAAAAGTTTAAAAAAACTGTCATTAAAATCGCACTTTTTGTCCATTAGAAACATAAAATCTCTAATGGTTTCTTTCTCAAGAATTCATAGTAACTTGGAGATCTGATGTTCATTAACATGCTGAGCATTATAAACTCATCAGAATATCGACAGCCTTTAGGGTTACTTTTTTCGTAGCAGAAATTATTTCTTCAATAACTAACTTTTCATTTTTTGAAACTTTATTTAAATCACTGTTTGTCATACATGCTACTTTTCCCGATAATTTTCAATCGAGTCTCAGTAGATCAAGTTTCTTTTTCATTCGCGCAGCTTTATCCTTTTGGTCTAGTAATTTTTTTCGCATTGCATTCAATTTCATTTGATCCAAAGGATTTAAAGAAGCTGAGACTCGATTAATACTCGGTCTTTTTTTCATTTTCTTAATTTTTTGCGATAAAACGCTATACTACTTTTTACATGAATTACATATTTCACTTTTAATAGAAAGTAATGAACAGTGCATGTGACGCCAATCAGTACCAACACAGCTTTTCAAAGCACTATTTCCAGCAACTAAATCTAAATCAGTAGACGTTGTTCCTTTACAAATGCGCAAATCTTCAAACTTTTTTAGAATTTCCGGTAACGTAGTGATTTTAGATAATAATCGTGGAAGTTTTGCTTGTGTAACATCAACGGGTGTCATGTATATTTCGTAAATTATTTCTCTAGAACTTGTGACTACAACTGATTTTTCAAAAATGTGCTCTTCTTCTCTAGAATCATTAACACTTATAGCGTATGTAAAAAGAATGGCTTCTTTATCTCTAATTTTACAGTTTCCTATATTCCATGGTTTAGGTATTTTTAAAGATGTATTGTTCTTGAAACTCTCGTCCTCTGTTATAAACAAATTACAATATGTATATATTTCATTTTGATCGAATATAAATAATTTGACTTTAAAATGTTTCACTTAATATCAATAGAAAATTATAGCTATTTAAAAATAATTTCAATAAAAATTAAATAGATAATCTCAATATTCAATGTATATCCTTTTTTCCATCAGTTATAATCCATAAATGATAAGTTAGTTGAAGTATCAGAATAATAGATTTTATTAAAAATGTAGACATTTGATACCAAAATAATAAAGCAATGCTATTGTAAAAATTTTTAAGTAAAAATTAATGTAATTATTTAACCTCTTTGGTCACCAATGCTCTTTTAAAGGAAACTAACTCTTTTATCTATGAACCTATTTTAAATTCAATTTTTTAGTTTTAGCTATAATATTTATCTAATATAACGTCAAAATAAGCTATTAAAAGTGTCTATACACACAAATTAGAAGTTTAAAAAATGGAATACTGTCTCGTAATATTAAATTCGTGAAATAAATTTTTTTCTTCAAGTCTAGAAAATTAGCGTCCATTAAATGCTACAGACCAAACCTTGCACGAAAATTCTAGTTCAATATGTACTTTAAACATGTACTTTAAACTTACCGAAAACCTGTATTTTATTTCGTGCATAAAAAACTCGTGACCGAAAGGGTTAAACTGTTCATTTTTAATTAAAATGTTTTATTTATATGATTAACGTACAATTACCATGTATATTAACGAATACTTACGTTTAGCCTTGAAGTTGAAAATGGTAGAATCAAATGTTACAACGGCAAACTGACATTCAGAATTGCTTGTATTAAACATTTTTGAACTGTCTTTTAGTTTGTTAACTTCTAGCTGGTTGGAATCTGACTCAGATTCAAAGATATTATTGATGGAATAATCGATAATACTCATATTTGAATGCACTTAAGGTACCATTTCCAAATTTGCAGAGGCCGATGGTATAGAATAAAATATTATTTCAAATATAAAACAATATAAACTATAAATAGATTTATAGATAAATAAATTATAAATAAATATAACGTAAAATCTTGAATTGGAATTTAAAATTTTTATACTATTACATCAAATTTCATAGATTATTAAACAATAAAGTAAATTTGTTTTATAATTTAGCAGTGTATTCACATTTCAATAAATCATTATTAATATTTTTAAAGTATTTGTATCTGTACAAACCATTTCTTTTACATAATAAATATTGAATTATACGTACAGTTCGATTGAACATTTATATTGGATTCCAAAGGAATATTAAAAAAGGATTCATTATTTTTATGTGAATTTTTATCCTGTTCCATTATTTCATGCTGTGAGGTCTCTATACGTTAATTTTGTTCTCTATCTAATGGTATGGTAGTTCTTGATTTTGAAGTTACCTCTACTTTAACATAAAATTTCATACATCGATCTATATTGTATATTTTAACTAAACAAATCTGTATAGTATGAATGTTCGTACAAAATTATTGAGTTAAATTACGCTCGTTTTCATAAAAAATTGAATTTCAAATAGAAATTAGTTGATACTTACAATATGAAAAAGTGTTGCTATTAGGTATAATAACAGATAAGCAATCGTTATTTTCAACTACGTGTTCTTCATCATTATTCCTAATAAATAATATGATCCTGTTACATTACTTCTTCTAGTGACATTTTTATTTTTTCCTTTATACGTACATCTGATACTTTACAAGTTGTGCTTGTTTTTTGTTCTTCAATTATTGATTTGATATGTATTGCTATTTAAATAAAATTTATTAATCACTTTGAAATTTTATATTTACTTGTAAATAAAAAATTTTCAAATATGTTTCTAAATAGTTTTCAGTTTTATGAAATCCTTAAATATAACATAACAAATTAATTAATATTTGTTTGATCTTAATGGGAATTAAAACAAAAGTTATTTGCCTCTTAAAACTATGACTTTATCAAACCGGCTTTAACAAATGTAATTTTAGCAGGATTTATATATGAAATTGCTCAATGCAGTACAAGGAATATTTTAAAAAGATATTAATTTGTGCATTTGTTAAAGCATTGAAGCTTATGAATTTTAACTTTTTATTTGGTTTATAAAAATTAAAATTTTAAGTATACTTCAATTTTCCAACTTAAACTTAATGTTGAATGTAAAATAATTCTTCCACATCACGATTAATCCTGCAATACATATATTAAATACTATACCCACGATTTAAGAAGACAAAATAAAGTTAATACAAAAATGTCACTTTATTGCTAGAAAAGTTACCCTTGATTCTGTTGGACGAGACTATCGGAAGGACTTTATAGCCGAACTACACAGGTGCGAGCTCTTTCTTAGCGAGAATCAGACCATTCTCAGAAATATTCTGAAATTCCAAAGACGCGTCACTCGGCCCTACGGCACAAGGCGATGGGTGGAGTCAGCTGGGCGTGGCCCGTGAGTCCATTTTCGTGGCGCGAAGGCGGGCTCGATGGTCGCCGCTCGTTGGGATCGATATACCCTTCCTTCCAGGCCGCGGCTGTCTGACTGACCGAGCGAGTGAAAGGTGCGGAACTGAACGCATAGTAGTACACGCAGGTCGAGTGGATATTAAAAATCGGTTTTCATTCTTATTTTGTATAATAATTTACAGATTGTCATGATATCGTTTTTTCTTATTTTCTTAACCCTGTTAACGTCCAAACATAGAAGCCATTAAGTAAAATTTCTAAAAAGTATTTAGAAATGTGTTTCGGTCATTTTTGAATATGTTTTTGCAATATACTTTATTTACAATTTTTTAGTTTTCTCGGTATCTACGCGGTCAAAAATAGCTTAGGCTCCCCTTACGAAATTTTATTTTGCTCGTGAGCAACGCTGGGCATTAGAGGGTTAAGGATGCGCATTTTTTTAACATTATTTTATTATTATTTTTTATATGCCAATCGTAAAATTATTATTAGTTCTAATAAATTCTCTTAAAGAAACAAAACTTGTTCTAATAAAATAAAAAGAATGAAAGGTAAGATCTATTTTTTTTAAATATTCAAGTTTTTGAAATTCATAACTATTAATTGAATTTCATTTTTAAGTTGAACAATATTTTTCTGTATTTTTCAGAAAAAGTTTAAGGGATTTTATTATAGTAAGACGTAAAAGCTACAGTGGGAGCGAAACTTTCCGAGTTCAGAGTTTTTGGTAGGTTCCAGGGGAGGGGAGAATCGACTAGCGAGGCGCTGTATCGCTCGCTCTCGCGGCACACGGCATCAAAGCGACGCTCTCGGCAGTGATAATTCCAATATAGAGTTCGACCTGCTGTAATACAGTGAGAAAGCGATCGGAAACTGAGAGGCAGCTTGTGTCGTGCAAATGGTCCCGACGAGCCTAAGCACGTGACGCGCCAAGCCGAAAACTCCGAGTCTGGGGGACTTGTGCAACGTTAAATAAAAAAGGCCGTAAGCTATTAAGTATATTAATTGTACGTTCCGAGATAAATAGGATATTCACAAACGCGCGGCGAATCACATCGCCATTTTTATTCGACGCGAGAGATATTACGGTTTATTTCTCTGTAAATTTGGACTCCGCGATCGCTATAAAACTTGTACAATAAGCGACGCGTCTGCGTAATAATTTTTCTTGAGTCTACTTGTTTTTGACGAATTCGTTCAGCGAATTATTTGTGACAAAACCTCGAGGTGTTTAGTAATTCTAGACGATTACAATTACTAAACACCTTGAGGTTTTGTCACGAGAATGCGAGTGGTTTTGAATGTATGTGATGTGACTGTGGTGTATTTTGAATGAATTCTACTTTTCTCTGTGTCTCACGCTCCGAAGGTTAATCTTATGATTATATTAAACACCTCTTTAATTTTTTACAAAATATTAAAATATGAATAATATTTAATAATAATATTAGGGAAGTGATCTGAGCTTTGACCTCAGATAAATAATCACAATATATATATATATATATATATATATATATATATATATATATATATATATATATATATATATATATATATATATATATATGTGTGTGTGTGTGTAGTATAAATAGACGATCTTATATTATTAATTATATAAATATGAAAATTAAAGATAAAACATAGAACCATTGTACGTATGAGAATAAGATTTATTTGTATCAATTTATGGAATTTATATTATAGTATAAGAAATATTACTTTTTTAATTAGGTTCATTAGTTTGCCAGGATATGGTTTTAGTATACTATTATTTATAATATTCATTTTTCTTATTTGACGTATATACGTATATAAAATGAGCGTATTTTTAAACAGTAGGTAAAGCAGGATGATTATCAAAAATGAACTACCGGTATAAGGGACATACTTTATCGACTGAGGAAATACACAGAATGTTATTGGTCAATGGTCAGTCATTACACACACAAACGCGCACACGAGGCGTAGCACGTCCGAACCTGCCCATTACATTCGCTTGTCGTTGATTGTATGCCCGGCTTTAGCAGCAGCGCTCCCCTATTTATCTCGCGACGCTTTGCTCGGCCGTTTCGTCGAATACATTAACGAGTTTTCTTTGAAATCTGCTTGGATTTTTTCGTATCAATACTACAGTTGATTAAGGTAATTCATAAGAAAGTAAGTATGACAGATTAATTCTTAGGGAATAAATATTTATATATAATAACGAGTAAATGTCTATTTTTACAATTCTTTTATGTTTTAATAATACGTTAAGTATACGTTGAAGTAATATTTAGTGAAGCTTTCCCATACAAATTGGTATTGATTGAGATTCTAATTGAGTACAAAAAGTCATATCAAAAGTATTTTAAGTCTAAATTACAATGCGTATGTAAAAAAATAGAAAATATATACATAACCTAGAAAAAAATCATATACATAACCACAAAAAAAATTATAGTAAACTTTTACTGTAAAATGTCTGTTTATGCACATACAAACATGCATATATAGAAACTAAAATATGTATAGTATTAAAATAATAAAATTACTTCTATCAATCTTCTCTATTCAATTGTTTGTTAAAAGAAAAGAAATAAATTTTTTATTGCAGTCCCATAATTAATTTGGATGATTGATTCTTATATGTAGGTATGGCGAGAAACAAGACAGTCAAATATAAGTTCCAGATATGTGAATTCACTGGTTGTATGAACGAAGATGGCATATCTGGCATTGATATTGTACCATCATCTTTCGTCTCTTATGATTCTGCTGAAAAAACTTGCATGACTCCGTACCCTCAACCACCATATAGTAAAAAGGATCTTGCGTTAGTTCAATCATTAGTAAAAGTTAAATTATTAGTAAGCTAACTCAAATATAGGTCAAGCTGGTCACTATGACCGATTATTTTAAAAGGAGGCACTAGTGAGTAAATCCATTCAATTGATTTGTTTACAGAATTTATTTAATGATAGTTAATTTTATGTTAATCAATTATTCACATTTAGATATATACAAAAAGGCTGAATAACGGGTCAAAAGATTAAGAAGTGAAGCATACGCATTTACAACTGACAATAACGATGACGATGAAACAAAAGCTGCTGATCAAACACCATTATATAAAATAGAAGCATTAAGTGATATCATGAAGGTGCCAGAGCTAAGCGATGAAGATTCTTCGAATCTGTCACAGGATCTCTCCAGTTTCTGTGACTCGTCATCTGATGAGGTCAAAGTTAGAAAAAATAAAAAGAAACCAGGTATTTAAATATTACATCATTCAGATTTTGTATTTTATCATGAATTTCATATAAATATTTATTATTATACAGCTAAAAGCAAGGCAGTATCTAAAAATAAACTGTCATTTCCTACCAAAATTTTGCCAAATTTAAAAAAAACTATTTCAAACAAAAGTAAGACATTTGCGTAAGTGCTCTCAATTTATTTTTCATAAATTTATAATACACATATTTATTGAGGTTATCCAAAGAAACCAATAAACAAGAAAATAGAACACGAGAAGAATTTTATAACATGACAAATGAAGAATTATTAGGTTGGATAAACCTTAATTTATATGAATGTGAAATACCAATCCAATTCTTACTTTAGCAGCTCTTTTACTTTTAGAATTTTTTAGAATTTTTCTGTACTCATGTAGAGGTTTGATTAATAATTCTAGAAGAAAACTAGTTTGAAAAATATATAATCATAGTTTTAACATTTTTTTATAGTTAATAATAAGAATTCTTGAATATTTTAATTTATAAGTGAAAATGTGGTAAGGGAGAAATCGGATCGGTAGTTCATATGTCCTTAATCTGAAAAAGTATCTTATTTATTTGGAAAAATTTTCTTACAGATTATGCAGATAAAACTGTCGAGAGTATTAATAATAATCATCAAATTTTTCTGCCGACAAAAATAATCATCAAATTCAAGCAGCGAAAGAAATGTACATAAAACAGTAGAGTTTTCTGCAGGTAATTTAAATAATTTAATTTAAAAAAAATTGTTTTACTTTATTAATTTATGTATAACATTTATTTTTTTAGAAACAGCGACTTTATTAACAGCAATCACATCAATCAAACATCCTATGGAGAGCCTTCAAAGAGATGTAAAAGAACTAAAGGAAAAATTATTGGGATCCGAGTTGAATAAATTTGCAGAGGAATTATTTAAATATAAGCTAAAACTTCCAATCCAGAACATGTCTGATTGCAATGACTTTAATAATCATTTAAGTGAGAATCAAAAATTATGCGATTACTTTGTAAGTATAAATTATCAAATAAAAACATTTAAAAATTTATATTCAATTTATTAAAGAAAACTTCTTTTTAGGTTCAGTTGGCTAAATTCTTACTTGATAAAATTGGGAATAAGGTCACAAGAAGGTTAATTCATTACCACCTACCTTTGACAACTGGATAACATTTAGTATCCTTAAATGTTACTTTGCTGGGCATTTTTTTAAGGCCATAAATTGCAGTATATTAGTTATACTTTTCTTCAGTATACTAGTTATACTTTTAAAGGCCATTAAAAGCAAAACTAGTATACTGAAGAAAATTTTTATGAAGGAATTGATACTGCAATATACGGCCTTAAAAAAAGTGCCGAACAAATTCTTACAAATTTATTAATACTAAAATCACATACATAAATATTTACAAATACACCAATTAATTGTAAATTGCGGTATAATAATTACGTGTTTAATACATTAAATATTTATTGAACTTTAAAGAATTCACAATTATGTCTAAATTTTTTCTGGCTCAAATTTTTTCTCACTAGCTGAGTATCTCAAAGCAGCTTACGCAAGTTCACGATTTTCAATTAACTTACAATTTTTTCTACAATATCTCAGGTAGCTGGAGGATCGGCAAATTGCAATGCACTACTTTAACCGCATTATCCAGCAACAAATTCTTCTCTACAGCTTTCTCGAACTTGTACTTGAGCGATTCGGCGAATAGCCGGAACTCCGAGGTTAATACTGTCGATTTGAATACGTTCACCAATTCCTCATTTCTAGTGTACACAGCGATCTTATGAATGTTCTCCGTTAGAATAGTTGACAGACGGACTCTTCCGTAAATCCTCACTCAATATATATATATATATATATATATATATATATATATATATATATATATATATATATATATATATATATATATATATATATGTGATTATTAGTATTAATAAATTTGTAAAAATTTGCCCATTAGCTATCCTCGTATTTTTTATTTCATATCTTTATGCCGATACAATTCTTTGTAAATATAGCACATGATTCTTTTTGAATACCTAACGGTTAATACTGTGCAAGGGTAGGTAAGGGTTTTGGGTATATTGATATACTTTTTATTAGGGTATTACAGTTTTATGTATTTTGACCATTTCTACTAGGGAAAAATAATACATTATGTAACAAAGTGGGTTTACTGCCCGAGCGAAGCTAAAACTTTATTCTCGGGTTATTTGAGACCACTTTATTATTGCCTTATAAAATGGGACCCAAAGAAATAGAAAGAAATAGTTCAATATTAAAAAAAAAACAACAAATTTGCATTTGCGGGAAAAAAAGAAAATTTTACTTCCGTAAAAAAAAGTAATTTTGAGGGAAAAAAGTGTTATTTTTTACTCTCAAATTTAAATTTGAATAAAAAAACTAGACAAGTGGGAATCAAATGCTACATTTGTCCCGCTTTTCCGGTCAATAAAGTGATCATTACGGTTGAGTCGGGAATAGAATATATAGAATAGAAGCGAGGGCAATAAGTATTACCAGAAATTAGTAGAGAGATTGCCAGTGAGCATGGGCGGATTCGGGGCGATTCTTGTCAGTCGTGAGCTAGCGAACCTAGCGGCTGAGCGCCCGAACTATACACATAATTTTATCACAGCGCGGAGGGGGAAGTGTGTGTGCGCGCGCTTGAAGGAGAAGAGGAGAAGTGTGTATAGACCGAAAGCACCGGTTGCCGATTGAAAGCGCACGTTCGCTTAATTCTCTCGCGTGCATATGGGTAAATCTCTAGAACCTTTAACATTTTCACATTAAAAATCAGGTAAAATTAATTTAGGATCACAGTTCTAATTTTTTTACACAATTTCTTAAGACTATAAACTACTAAAATATAATCACGAACAAGCCTAAAACAAGTGCCAAATTTCTAAAATATGTCAGAAATTTATAATCCTTAATCCTTTCTTTTTGTTCGTGTAAATCTTTATTTCGCTTGTGCTGCATATATTCTCTCTTTATCTTCACTTTCAAGTCGCTCGAAATAGATTACATGACTATAAAATACTAACATATCACGTCTAGTATTGTTATTATGAAATTTTATTAGTTATAAATAGAGGTTATGATTTAAATTTGCGGCGTTTAAGAAGGCAGATACACCTTAAAATTTTAAATTAATTGATAATACATTTTACTGTAAAACTAAGGCACTTATCATATATTACCTGATTTTTTCGGTAAATTTGAACATTTTATCAATATAATTATACAAATTTAAAAAAAATTTTTGACGGTCGTTACGTCCATTTGATTGGCTATAATGAAAACCTCTATATTTCTTGGGCTACCGCAAGGTTTAGAGAGCCAATGTGATCGAATTGACGCTTTCAAGGTTTTAATTATGTTCAAAATACGTGTAGTTAGGGTATGGGTGTGAGAATTTGTATATAAAAATTATTGACCAAAGTTATCAATTTAAGCCATATTTTATAATAAAATTTTTAAAAAACGAAGAATTTTCGCTTAAATAGAATATAACTTTAGTCAATAATTTTTAAATACAAATTCCCACACCCATACCCTAACTACACGTATTTTGAACATAATGAAACCTTGAAAGAGTCAATTCGATCACATTACCTTGCGGTAGCCGAAGAAATACAGAGGTTTTTTAAATTTTTTAAAAATTTGAATAGTTATATTTTGATAAAATGTTCAAATTTACCGAAAAAATCAGGTAATATATGATAAGTGCCTTAGTTTTATCGTAAAATGTATTACCAATTAATTTAAAATTTGAAGGTGTATCTGCCCCCTTAAACGCCGCCAGTTTATATCATAACCTCTATTTATAAATAATAAAATTTCATAATAACAATACTAGACGTGATATGTTAGTATTTTATAGTCATGTAATCTATTTCGAGCGACTTGAAAGTGAAGATAAAGAGAGAATATATGCAGCACAAGCGAAATAAAGATTTACACGAACAAAAAGAAAGGATTAAGAAGGATTATAAATTTCTGACATATTTTAGAAATTTGGCACTTGTTTTAGGCTTGTTCGTGATTATATTGTAGTAGTTTATAGTCTTAAGAAATTGTGTAAAAAAATTAGAACTGTGATCCTAAATTAATTTTACCTGATTTTTAATGTGAAAATGTTAAAGGTTCTAGAGATTTACCCATATGCACGCGAGAGAATTAAGCGAACGTGCGCTTTCAACCGGCAACCGGTGCTTTCGGTCTATACACACTTCTCCTCTTCTCCTTCAAGCGCGCGCACACACACTTCCCCCTCCGCGCTGTGATAAAATTATGTGTATAGTTCGGGCGCTCAGCCGCTAGGTTTGCTAGCTCACGACTGACAAGAATCGCCCCGAATCCGCCCATGCTCACTGGCAATCTCTCTACTAATTTCTGGTAATACTTACTGCTCTCGCTTCGCTCGCTCGGGCAGTAAACTCACTCGCGGGAAAAATATTCGACTATTCACATAACGTACTATTTACACTAATTAATATATTTTTGTAATACATGCACGATTTTCATGTTCTTTTACCCTCAAAACTGGGCCTAAAGTGACCGTTTTCCGACGCAGCGGGCGTAAAGTGAGTACTTTACGCCCGTTGCTCATTTTCCTTTTTGCCCGTTCGTCTCGGCAATAGATATGAGAATAAAACTGGCCTAAATTTGGTTTATGAAAATTAATACATACGTTATAAAAAATATGGTGTCTACTACGGGCGAGAGGGCTCTTTTGACCTCGCGTGTTTGAAGTACGAGTCGTAGGCGAGCTAGCACGAACCAAAGGCGCGTGTGTACATCGAGCCGGAGACGATTGCTAACTCACACTACGTCAATAAAGGCCCACTTCTCGCTCTTGGTATACAATATACTTTTATCGTAAATTTTTGACTAGATATTTATCGTTATAAAAGGAAAAAAAAAGAAAAAATCGTCTACACCGAGTCTTGAACCCAGATCCTCTTGTTTAGCAGTCTCTGATTATCTAGAGTTACGGTCCCGCTTGTCGAATACTTTACTTATTTTAAAATGTGTAAAAGAGGTCTCAAATTCTCCTGGGCCCACATAAACACGGGGTACCATCCGAATGATACCACATGTTTGGGACCTATTTTACACATTTTAGTGGTATGAAAAATATTTTTTTCTCGAATTTTCACCACGTTTTTCTCAAACTCTTCCCCGCACATGGAGGGGTTAATTTTTTTTTTAAATGCACGTTTTACTGAGTTCTAAATGATGGCAATGATTTTATACGCTCCCCTTCAACGGCCAAAATATTATAATTTCGTCACTATATAAAACGAGAAATTCGAACTCTTATCCGCGCAAATTCATTCCGTCACTGTCACGGTCACATCCGTCGATTACGGTCATCAATACACTGTGATGACCCAGCTCGTTGGATCCGAAGTGGTATAGCGTGGATTTACGGGCGCGTAATTTGAAAGTATTTTAAAATACAGGTGAATGCTTTCGCGTCTGGGGCAGGACTGCTGCTCTCTTCTGCTGCTTCCAAACTCCGCGCTCTGGTGCCGCTCTCCTCGTCGCCACCCTCGATCTCTAGTCCTGGCCAATCAGCGTAGGTCAAAGGGTAGCGATCGGGCTTTTCCCTCTCTTCGCTTTTGATTTGGGACTGCGGGTAGGTACGTGCTTTCTCTCTCTTTTCGCTCTCCGTTCCTCCGCTTCCCACGACCCTTTTTTTTATGAGCACACGTGTTTCTGCTCGTGTGCTTGTCGTGTAGTTGTTTCGACGGATGAAATGCACTCAGATTTCCGAGCATTTCCTTGGAAGTTTATGAGAGGCCTTTTGTGTGCATCGAGCGAGAAATGCGCTGTTGGTTTTCTCTTACTTATTATTTATGGTCTTGTTTACTTGTGCGAGCCACTTAGAATTGCGTTCTCTTATTTTTGTATTTCCTGTCCGAGCCTTTGCGCTATCCAGTGATTTATTTGAGCAACGAATTTCTAGAGGTCTATCTACTAAATTACGAATGCTATATATTTTGGAGTTACTTTCCAATTTGAATATTTGCGCCTTTCGACGTATGAAATTAGCGAATACGCGATTCGCAAGTATCGTGACGTGTCATTACGTCACAACACATAGCAGAAATCCTGACGCGAGCCAAAAAAGCTCGATGTGTGCAATAATCTCAACTGGCAACAACTCCGCGGCGGGCCGAACCCCGCGCACACACCCAATATCAAGCGAGACATATACATATGCACTCTTAATACACACACATTCTCTCTCTCTCTCTCTACTCTAGTCTCGCCCGTGTCGAACGTCGGACTTTCGACTGCTGCCCCTCGCCGCCGCCGCCGCCGCCGCCGCCGACTCGTCACGATATATCCCGCGTGGTGTGTGGTAGGTATTAGGTATAGTTTTAGGCCGAAAGTCTCAATGGTGGTCGCGCAGCAGTAGTCGACGTCGCGCCAACCGTTCATCAGCCTGCAGCCGCGCGAGGATTGTTTATATTTTTTCATTCCTGCTCTCCTCCCCCGATCGTCTTATAACTCGCCAGAGAAAGAGCGAGACAGAATGGCCGTGGCTACGAGGGCACTGACGAAATTCACAGGTGAGCTTCCTTCCCCGTTTTTTTGCTTCGTTTCTTCCTTTCTCGTCGAGGGAGCTTTTTTTTTCGGGTCTCGAGTGCTGCTTCTTATCGGGGCTCGATGAGGGAGAGCAAGCAGAGACGGGTCGATGATTGGGGTCCGGCTCCCGGGGCTCCGCTTTAGGCGTACGTTGCGACGATTTGTAGAGCGTGCGAGCGGGTTGCTCTCAACTTGGCCGTTAACCTTGTACTTTGTCATTTCGCCTTCAAGTAGGTCAAAGCTTGGCTCATTTTGAATGATGAATTATTATATAAGGAAAACTAGGAGGGTTGTTGCTTGGATTTTGGGGGTTTTATGAGAGGAGGGAGTGTTTTAATTTGGAGAGCGGTGTTTGGAGAAGTTGCTTTGATGATTCTGTAATATTTTGGAGATTTGATTTGCAAAATTATAGCGTTTTTTCGTGCGGTGAATGTCATTAGATACGTTTAATTGATTTGGTGGTAAATGAGCATAACATTGATTAAATTAATTTATGTAGGTAGTATGATATTTGAGGCATTACGCTTGTTTACAGTAGTCATTGATTATATGTCCCTAACCTCGTTGAATGCATTTCAATCAATTAGACCTTGATCTCGAATCTAAGCCAAAAATGTCTTCCCTTTGCAAATGTCATCTCGCGTTTAGCTTATAACTTTTTTTGTGTGTTTTCTATCTCTGTTAATACTAGTTTTCAGCTTTAGCTATTTATAGCTCGCTACATCATACATGGTGGGGATGTTTCAGATGTTTTATGCTAACGAAGGTCACTGTTTTCTGTTGTAGTCGGGAGTCGCGGAGGACTGCTGTCTCAGATTAGATTTAACTACACGGAAACTAGGAAAAATCTGAAAATCAACTCCGAAACCAAAGTTATTTGCCAAGGCTTCACGGGAAAGCAAGGAACCTTTCACTGCCAACAGGCCCTTGACTATGGCACAAAAATCGTGGGAGGCGTCAATCCAAAGAAGGCTGGAACCGAACATCTTGGCAAGCCAGTATTCAAAAATGTTCAAGAGGTAAGCAAGTCCATACATGGTTTCCTGATAAAAAAAAAGAAGACAATTATCTTATCTTGATCTGCTGCTCTTGTTTGTGCATTTTTAAATGATCTTAAAATAAATCATAGTTTTTATGATTCTTGCAAAACTTTTTTTTTATTTATCAATTATAAACATTTTTTTGTATGCATACAATCTTTTTATTGTACTTTTCAAGTTTGATTCAATTATAATTAATGTTAATTATGCAGAATTATAAATAGTCTTTTCTCTTACATTCCAGGTAATGGAATAAAAAAAAAATTTAATTACAGATTTTTAATATCTTTTTTGCAACTGATGAGAAAAAAAAATAATTTTAAATTATAATAAGTTTTTTACTAATTGAAAATTAAATTTTAAAAAGTTTAGAAGTTTTAAGTTGTTTTCAGCATAAATATAATTTTTCAATTAATTAATTAAATTACATACGTCATATTGTAAATTATTAAATTCACATGTATAAATGCAATATAATCGTTTTGTTGATTTATGTCAGCATATTTGTGCTAATACATGAAAGAAACACATTGTACGAATGCTAATCTATTTGACCTCCATGAACTTAAAGTTTGATAAGAAAGTTAAAGTAAGCCGCAACTACAAAAACATAACACTAAATATCATTAATATCTAATTGATTAATTAAAAAAAAACGAAATCAACAATTTCATTTAAAATTTACAAAAACTATGAATTTTATAAGGCAAAACAAGCAACGGGTGCCACTGCATCGGCGATTTATGTGCCACCACCAGCAGCTGCATCAGCAATCATGGAAGCTTTGGATGCTGAAATGCCATTAATTGTTTGTATTACGGAAGGAGTTCCTCAACATGACATGGTGAAAGTAAAGAGGCGGTTATTGGAACAAAACAAATCCCGTCTCATTGGGCCTAATTGCCCTGGTATTATTGCTCCTGAACAGGTAAAGTTCTAGTTCATTTGTAGAAAAAAATTAAAGTATTTAAAAAATTGATTTTTGTATCATTTAAATACAAGTGTAGAGTAGTTTCTATTACATATTTTTCTTTATTTGTTTACAATATATTGATAGTAAAAGCATTAATGATTGTAAATATATCCCTTAGTGCAAAATTGGAATTATGCCAGGACACATTCATCAAAGAGGCAAAATTGGTATTGTTTCAAGGTCTGGAACTTTGACCTATGAGGCTGTGAATCAAACTACTCTTGTAAGAGCGAAAAATATATTTTTTTCTCTTTTAATAAATCGAAATTATTGTTGGTTCTTTAATTCATGAATAATGTTCAGACTGGACTGGGGCAAACGTTGTGCGTTGGTATTGGAGGTGATCCGTTCAATGGTACAGACTTCATTGACTGTTTAGAAATATTTTTGCAAGATCCAGCTTGTAAGGGTATTATCATGATTGGTGAAATTGGTGGCAGTGCAGAAGAATCTGCAGCAGAATACTTGATTGAACATAACACTGTTAGTCCTCAATTATTACTATTAATACTTATTTGGCATCTATCTTTACTTTTCACAAGATATATAATAAAAATTTTATTTTTAAAATTATAGGGATCAAATGCCAAGCCTGTTGTATCATTCATTGCTGGTATCACAGCTCCACCAGGCAGAAGAATGGGTCATGCAGGTGCCATTATTTCCGGAGGAAAGGGCGGGGCTCAAGACAAAATTGATGCACTCGAAAAGGTAAATCTTGCCGTGCTTAACTTTTTTTAATATTGTCACGGATATAAAATAAAAATATTTAATTTATGTTACATACTGGATTTCTTTTACAGGCTGGCGTTATTGTTACCAGGAGTCCTGCGCAAATGGGAAACACACTACTCAAAGAAATGAATCGTCGTGGTCTTTAATTTAAGAATTTTCGATCAGCTTTCTGCTGAAAACAAAAAAAAACCATTGTAGTTTGTCTCAGTGTCCATGTATACTCGTGAAATAAATATTAACGTGTTACCTTCGAAAATGTCATTCAAAACAGTTATGGTAACAAAAGAAAAAAAACTAACGCAAGAGAATAATTATATTACTCTTAGCATTACTATCATAATAAGAGAAGTCATTGTTGTTACTTTATCTTCGCAATCCATTGGCTTCCAAAGTTGAAGTAATTGCAAAGCACTCCATTTCATTTTTACAATTGTACAGTACACGAAAAATTAATAATGAAATGTTTAAAGGTTTGCATCTGTTTTTCATAGAGGTTATCTATGAAATAAGTTAGAGCTTGTGGCACTCCGAGCTTTCAATGAGACTAAACTACAAGGTCTGTTCCACTGCATCTAATGTTGAACATAATATTGCAGAAAAATTGTCTGCATGTGATGTATGTAATTTTACTGTAAATTATGTTAAATAATAATAAAATATATCTATTAAAACAATGATTATTATTATAAATAAATAAAAGTTATTTTAATCCTTTAAAATGAATGTTTTTATTATTAAAAAAGGGAACAAGTATTATTTAAATTAAAGCTCATAATGTTATAAAAAGTATTTTTGTAACTTATGATAATAAATAAATTTTTATTAAAAGATTAAAAAAAATTTTAATTAAAGCTCATAATTTTATAAAACGTATATTTGTAACTTATAATAATAAATAAATTGTTATAATGTATACCATAAAGTAAATTTTAAGTTATTTTACAATTTCATTATTATCAAAAATATATAGGTATGTACATATTGATATGCATAAATGCTACTTATGCATAACTTTTTGAAATAATAAGAATAAAAACTTTGTACCTACATTATCTCTTATAAATTTTACAAGAAAATGCATTGTCTTTTAATAACTATTGAAAAATTATTATAATAATAATTAAAGTAGAGCACTTATTGGAATCCCATTATTTCATCTATTATATATGCAATGTCTTTACTCTTGTCACCTGAGAATGGTTTTAATTTTGATAAATCCATTGATTGAATGAGGTTTCCTAAATTTTTACAATCAGAGTAATATAAATGACCATTTTTGTAAAGCTGCTCAGCAAGTTCTAGCTGATGATTGTCCATGAGAAGATCATTTGTAACAACGATTAAAGGTTTGGCCAATTCCAAAGCTTCCAAACAACTTCCTGCTCCAGCATGGCTAATTATGAGATCTGCAGACTTCATTGTTTCATGCAAGGACGGGCTCAAATGAAAAGCCTCTATATGATTGAAACCACATCTTGGAGTACAATCAGGTTCAATATCTGTTTTTCCAATTTGTAATACTAATTCATTATAGCCTTTATTATTGAGTTCCTATTTTGAAAATTCAATGTATAACAATTACTTAAAAATGTACAGTAAAAGGGTTTAATTTACCTTTAATACTTCATCGGTAGTCAAAGTCTTAATAAGATCATCAAATTTTGTTGTTCCCACAGTTACAAAAATTTTTTTATTCTGCATCTTTACTTCTATAAAGAAAAAAATAAAAAATTATAAATATGTAAGTACAGTTAAATTGAAAAAGCATATACTTGTTTATTATTTAGTATAACAGTAAATATAATAAATGTATTAAATTTAATTTTGAAAATAATTAAATTTTAATTGTTGTATTTAATTAAATGTATATACATTATATTTTTGACCACTTAAAAAATAAGTACCTATAATAGTATGTGATATTTGAGCTATGCCTGTATATATAAAAAGTGCTATTTGTTAAAATATTTTATATTTGAAATACATTTTACAATAGTTTAATTTTTTCTTTAATTTTATTATTGACGTGTCAGGTTATGAATAAACCGATTTGTTATATGATTAAAGTAAGTACTACCATCCAAATAAAACATAAATTCACGCTTACGCCGGTACCAACTTTAGGATACAATATTTTAAGGTAATTAAATAATACAAAAATAAAAAAATTTATTTGAAAAAAATAAACCCACACATTTTTGAGTAGGGACCTGATTCAAAAAAACGTGACGTACGAGTATTGAATTTCATAATCTGTAAAATTAAGTTCTTGAATATTTATCAATTTATAAAAAGAAAACTATTATATATAAAAAATTAAACCAGTAGAAAATTAAAATTATATACTTTTCCCTATCATGATTTTGTGATTGGTTATTCAGTTTAAAATGTCTAAAACAATAATAGGCCATATTGAATTATTAATCACTCTGCCGCGTTTAATTATAAATTCCGTATTAAAAATGTATATTCCAGAAGAAAGAACAATTCTTTTACTCTTTCACCTTTATCCAATAAAAAAAACGAATAAAAATAAGAGACAAATAATCTTTTAATACCTTTGCAATAAAAAACTGAATTTCAAAAGATTCTCCAACACCACACAATTCACCGTATAAGCAATCCATCGATCAGCGACCGTGGTGTAGCTCAGCAGCTGGCAGGATTAACACGTTTAGGCTGGTTCTACAACAGGGTGTTTATTCTCGTGTTTGAGGATGTTCGAGCATGTTCATGCCGGATGGAATATCTAGTAATTTTCTAAAATACTAACTATAGAAAAGAACCAGAGCAGAACGATGAATTTGCTTCTTTTTGGCTCTTTTTCTCTTTCTATAGTCGGTATTTTTGTTGGCACAAACATGCTCGAACATCCTCAAACACGCTGTTTAGTCTAGGCGCCGACCATACATTCCGTGGCCACTTTTAGGTCTCCGCCTGAACCCAAGTTTTCTAGACGTATTTTTGGCTACTGAATCCGAATTTCGAGGGTTCTCGGCCGAAAAAGTGGGACATAAAAATTCACATACACAAATTAATGTTTAAAATGCGATATCTCCGAAGTGAAACATCGCAGCAAGCTGGAACTTGTTTTAAAATGTTTATTTTTACATTTAGAAACTTTTTTTATCTTATGCTTTTTTAGCTATACTTAATCTTTTTCGAGATATCACCGGCGCGTGACGACTGCGCGCGGTGTAGATAGCAAAGGCGCGCCAAAAACCGTTTTTCGGTGATATCTCGAAACATATGAAGTATAGCTAAGAAAGGATAACATAAAACAAGTTTCTAAATGTAAAAATAAACATTTTAAAGCAAGTTCCAACTTTGTGCAATGTTTCACTTCGGAGATATCGCATTTTAAACAATTAATTTATTTATAACTTTTTATGTCCCACTTTTTCGGCCGAGAACCCTCGAAATTCGGATTCAGCAGCCAAAAATACGTTTAGAAAACTTGGGTTCAGGCGGGGACCTAAAAGTGGCCACGGAAAGTACGGTCGGCGCCTAGATTAGTTGTAGAACCAGCCTTATCCATACTCGCAAATTATAATGTCCTGTCAGGAATACCGTTTCCCAACACGTCACAAACCCCCTAGCCTGGTTCTACAACAACGTGTTTACGAGTGTTCGAGGATGTTCGAGCGTGTTTCTGCCAACAAAAATACCAACCACATAAAGAGAAAAAGAGCCAAAAAGAAGCCAATTCATCGTTCTGCTCTGGTCCTGTTTTCTATCTATAGTTATACTATTTTAGAAAACTACTAGACACTCCATCCGGCACAAACACGCTCGAACATCCTCAAACACGAGTACGAACACCCTGTTGTAGAACCAGCCCTACCAAACCCCATCACTCCATATAGCACTGTAGCAGCACACACGCCACATCGCAATATTTTTGCGCACAAAAGTTTGCTCTCCCCCCCACCCCCCGCATCAGTAGGCAGTAGTTACTTAGACCGTAGCGTAGGCTCTCTCCATCTCCGCACCTACGCGAAACCAAAAACGACCACACAACACACCCTCGCGCATATACACATATCCGAAAGAAAGAAAGTAAGAAAGAACGAACCGAGTCTGCACTAGAGAGAGAGAGAGAGAGAGAGAGATAGCGTCCGCGTCCGCGAGAAAGACGCGATACACACACACAGGCGCACATATATATCTCCTTCCAAGCATCAGACTGCCGGGGGGCGAGCGAGTCGCGAGCGCGAAAGAGAGAGAGAGAGAGAGAGAGAGAGAGAGACACGTCCGGGGGACAGACGGACAGTTAGCCGGTCGTCGTCGTTCCACGTAGCAGCAGCGGCAGCTAGCGCTCGTGTGTATATTTCCTCTCGCGGCGCGGTGAGGCTGCACTGGTCGTATTGTTTTTTTTGTTTCTTTTTCGTTTTGTCACTCGCGAGAGGAGGCGAAGAGAGCCGCCAGGATGGTGTCGGTGCGCTACACGCGCAATCTCTTCCTGCGGGGCATGTGCATCATCTACATGTTCGCGTTCTTGAGCTTCTACGTGCAGATACCCGGTGAGTATGCCGTGCCGACGAACTCTATGCCTGTGTGTTTTCTTTTTTGGATTCGGGGTATATTGGGTAGGGAGGTGTAGGGTACTGTTTTTACCGGGCTGTTGGGAATGCTTTTCTCGTTGTGCTGTTTTTTTTTTTGAAGATTATTTTCACCGGGTGTAGAAATGCGTAGACGTACACGTATACATCCAGGTTGTGTGGTTCGAAGGTGAATTCGTCGGATGAGATTTCGACTCGAATTTTTAAGAACGTTGGTTTTTCACTTGAGTATTATTAAATTCTTGCTTACCGCGATGAAAAATTATTTTCGATAGTTGAGTATCTAAAAACGTGTGCTACAAAGTACGAGTATAAAGTTCAGAATCTGTGAGTTTGCGCGACGGCGAGACCCTCTGCTCTTATTTTGTATTATGAAACTACTTGTAGCGACAGCCATGCAACGATGAATGACAAAAAAACAACGATAAGACTCTACAATCTACACGTTTTATTCCGCAGATAGAACATTTTACAGATCACACACACACACACACACACTCACGCACAATACCCACGCTTGTAATTTTGCATTACGCCTTCCTTACAATGTCTGTGCATGCACGAACGCATGCACGGAAGCGCGAGCGTTAGACCCGAATTCCGGACACGCGGTCGGCTTTTTTTTCGCCGAGTCTGCACGTTTCTTTTTTAATATTATACCTACCTGCCTTCCGGCACGACGCGGCTCTTCTTTTTTTGTTTTAGCTCGGTGTACATACATACAAGGTGTGTGCGATCGTTACTCTCGTGGATCCGCACGTTTATTTTGGTTGGGTATATCGCGTGTATATTGGGTTGGTCGGTGAATATAATGCTCGGCAGTGGATTGTAGGTAGATGCTAGATGAAACATATGAGCAAAGTTTGATGGTGTTGTGGCTCGCGGTACTTTGTTGGTAAATATTTCAGTTGGGATGGGATGTAGGGAGTTTTGGTTAACGTTGATTTGTGTGTTTTTGTTGTTGAATGTCGGATGCAATTTGGGGAGATTTGAGTTGTAAATGCGGTTCGGTAATTCTGTGGGATGGGATGCATAATTGGATTTTATTGACTGAAGAGGATTTTTTATTTAAAAATTATTGTATCATTCTGTGATTGAAAGAGAGAAAGAGAGTGTGTGTATTATGTATAAGAAATACAGAATAATAATACCTATGTATTGATTTGAAATATTTAAATATTAAATTGACCTAAATAATCCTTATTGAATAATAATTCATTCGGCTTATCTAATTATGTTCATTCGATTCAATATGAAAATACAAAGAATATATGAATGACCTTAAAACTTAGAGGAAAAAAATTAGCTTAAATTTGTATTTATTTTTAACTCACAATAGTATTGAATTATTGGTGTTAAAAGTGATTTCTTTCTAAAAATACAATATTTTAAAATACATTCTTCGGAATGAATCTCAGGTACATGTTCAATAAAATGTTGAAACAACTAATAATTCAGTAAATTTTATATAGAATATGATACAAACAATGCCTTAAATAAGCATTAAAAAGATAAAAATAAAGCAAAAAAGTAATGCCTTACAAATTTCATGTCATTTCTCATTATACCTTCTTTTTAAACTTACTAATTTGAAAATGTATTCCTCAGCAAAAAACAAAATATTTCTCATTATTACACATTATGAATCAGGTATTCAAATATTATTCCCAAAAAGTTGCTCCAGCTGTTTAAATTAAAAACCCAACCACAACTCCTTTAAAAAAAAGAACTTCCAGAAAACACCAATCACACCGCTACGTACATTTTTGCAATGACGGAATCAATATTATTAGCATGCCATAGCACTATATATACATCCAATCTTCGCTCACACCTCATAATATACATTCTTAAAACAGAATCTCGTATACCTATACCTCCGCGAGAATTAGAAACACACAGAGCAGACTGCGATCTCTCGTCTTGCTCTTCTTCTTCTCCCCACGCGCAATCTCGCGATTCTCTTCCATTAGCAACATAATCAACGCCTCCAATATATATATATATTTCTACATTATCATCAAATGCGTGTTTATCGGCGCGTGTCGCGCCGCGCGCACACATTCGAAAAAGGGAAAATCGACGCACGGCAACACCTCCGTCCGTGTGTATTTTTCAGGCGTAGGTACCTGCGTTTCCGTTTTAGCCGGAGCGATCCTATCGATTCGCGAGTCTATTTAAAAAGGGGGCGAGTGCTCGTAAAATTGTTTAAAAAATCGATGACATATACGCGTGTTGCCATTGAGTTAACTGCAGTACGGCAGTTCTGCACGCTACCTATATACGCGCGGCTTATGGTATTTAGCACGCTCGAGAAAACGCGGGCAGACGCGCGCGAGGCGCAGGAAAACGGGTTTCGGAGGAAATGGCACTTTGACGTCGAGTGCCTCTTCCTCGTCCTCGGTTTGTTCATTCGTCGTTTTGCCGTCGCTCGAAGTATCGGGGAATTTGCTTACGCGGGTGGAAGATGATTTGTACTTGCTGCGATCGATCGGCAATTTTTTATAAAGATACTCATTATTGTAGCGTATTCTTTCAAAAATTTTGATTTTGGATTTTTTGGGTTTATGGTTTCTATCGTTCTCTTCGTTTTTTAAACACTTTTGTGAAATTTAGAAGTGATTTGCGCTATTAAGCAAAGGTTTCTACTTGTCGGATAAAAAATGTTATTAATAAATTGTACGCTGTGCAAGAATGAGCTATTATTTAACTCTGTATTTACCGGATCCTTAAAAAGTTGAAAGAAAACTTTAGAAAGTATTTAGAAATGTGCTTCAGAACTTTTTGGTAATTTTAGCACAATAAATTTTTTTTACAATTCTTTGCGTTTTCTCGGCTTCTATGTTGCCAAAAATGACTTAGGCTCATAAGTATTAAGAAATTGGATATGATCCACTTCGACCCTATGGATGCGTTTATTTTTTAGGATTTTCAGTTTATCACATAGAAATTTCAATTTTAAGGAAGCACGCTTGATAAATAAAGGGTTAATAAAATAATTGTAATCATTTTATCGTATTAAGCAGATGCCGGATACCGACATTGCAGTTTTTCGTTTTATTCAATGAATAAATTAAATTTTCAAATTTCGCGAACGTAGGCACAATCTGTTTATTACTAAGAATGTGCGTACGTTTGTAAAATTTTATTAAAGTAAAAATTGAATGCGTAAAACGAAAAATCGATAATGTTGGTAACTGGGTATAAGGTATAAGCCTCCGCTCTCCTCTTAAGAGGTTTAAGAAACTTTAAGGAATGTTATACACAGAAATAAAAATATATAACGTAATTCTAATATTAGTCTTTTATTATACATATATTGAAGAAGTTTAAGATTTTTTTGTTTTCCTTCTGTGCAAAATGGCGGCGCTACGATGCATTTTACCTAACTCCCTTTTTGAGAAGATACTGCACGGTGGCACCTCTGGAGAGCGCAGTTTTGGTGTTAGAACAAAATATCCAGAGGGATTATTTTCCACAGGATAAAATCTAGGGAAATGCGTAGGATTTTTTTTAAATATTGAATTTTGCAAAAATAGAACGTATTTGGAAATAAAGTGTATTTTTTCGTATAAAATTTCCAACTTCAAACGATTGTAAAACAAAAAATATTTTACGTATCTAAAAAATCCTATGTATTTCCCTAGATAATACATTTCTAAAGATACTGTGAAAATTTCAAAGCAATCGGATAAAAATTGTCGGCGAAAAAGACGCCACGGACTTCCAAAATGTCGTATCGAGAAATACGCATTTAAAGTTGTTTTCGTCGACCTCAGTGCATTGACGCGCTATACTTGACTAACTCAAAACTAAAAAAATATGCGTGGTTTAGCTTTTTTTTGTGTAGCATTTTATTTTTATAGATATATAAAATAATGTTAAAAAGACAAAAAAATATTTTAATTTTTTAAAAGGTGGTGTAACTTCTTAATAATCTATTTTTGAATTAATAATTGTTGTCAAAACAGTTCCGTGTTTTAATAAGAAAAATCTAAAATATATAGTATTTATTAACTCTTTCGTTCTCTTCACTTTCTTTTCTTTTTTGGTGGTCATAAATCGAGGTACGATATGTTATATAAGAAAATGTAAAATAATGTATTCCAGATAATTATAGCCTGAAAAACAAGAATATCACAATGTACGACTGATTAGTAAGAATTCTAATTTTTATCCTGTATACAACTGTTATACTTTATGTAATTATTTTAACAGATTTGTATAATATAGAAAGAGGGCATAATAAATGAAAAATAAATGACAAAACTGCTGAATAATAATAATTTAATAATTATTCTTTGAATAAGTCTTGCAAAGGTGTTATTCAAATTAGTTGCTGTGAGTTGAACGGAATTCAAAATAAAGTGTGTAGTCAGTAGGTTCGTTTGTTTCTATTTTATTGCATTTCAGACCGTATTCCTATGTACCTTTTGCAGTTCAAAATATCCGCAAGGTTTTTGACTTTGATATAAATACATTAGATTATGTCTAAAATTAACTTTACATTAAGTCATTGGGTACTCTTTATAATATAGTACGTACAAACTTTAATATACAATTACAAGAAAACTAAAATGTTGAGACAATTAAAATAATGTAATAATATCTAAAAGTTATTATTATAAAAGCTTTTGCTGTAAATAAAACATACATACACATATATATAACAATTTTTTGTTATTTATACAGGGCTCTATGGTGATAATGGAGTACTACCAGCAAAAACTCAGTTGGATCTTAATGCTCGTACACCATTATTGCAGAAGCTTAAGCAGCAACCAACTCTTCTCTGGTTTGCTCCATACCTTGGCCTAAATGTTGAGTACATGCTGGATATTCTGTCCCTTTTTGGAATAGTTTTGTCTTTTCTGGGGTAAGCATAATTTTTTTTTTATATTTAATTATCATATATAGGCTAATTATAGATTTCATAACTAATTATTTTTCAAACTTTTAGCTTTGTATCTCAAAAGTTTTGCTCAGCACCAGTATTTGCTGCGCTATGGACGCTCTACTATTCCATTTATCAGATCGGTCAGACTTTTATGTGGTTCCAATGGTAAGATATATTGGTTTACATAAAAATAATTATTAGTAAAAATAACTGTATTAAATTTACATGGCTACAAATGTATTTATACACTTATTACATAAGTTGAATTGTAACTTGATAAGGTGAAGTGTGGATACTTAAGAACTTTTCATGATATCAAATTCAAACAGTGTAATGTTGAGTACAGTCTAATGTATGTAACATCTGTTATATAAATACTAAGTAAACACAAATAAGATACATACACAATCATAAATACATGCAGAAATTAATTTATGTAAATGTATCATTCTCAGGGACATTTTACTTTTGGAAGCTGGTTTTCTATGTATAATTGTTGCACCATTCTGGTATTCCAATCACACAAGAAAAAGTACCCCAAGTGATTCTCTAACGTTTTGGACTGTGCGTTGGCTTCTCTTCCGTCTTATGTTTTCCAGTGGAGCAGTGAAACTTATATCTGGTTGCCCAATATGGTGGAATTTGGATGGTAATTATTTGAAAGCAAATTGAATGCTCTTTTCTTATTTTATATGTATACCATTGAAGTAATAACATTAATTTTTGTATTCTTCAGCTCTTAGTGTATATTTTGAATCTCAGTGTATTCCAACACCATTGGCTTGGTATGCTCATCACTTGCCAGCATGGTATCTTCGATTAAATACTGTGTCGGCTAATATTTTTGAACTTGTTATACCATTCCTCTTCTTTTTCCCGATAAGAAAAGTTCGAATTGTGGCCTTTTATGTACAAGTAAGTCTATTATATGAAGATTATTAAATTTTATTCATGTTGTTTATTAAATTATTGAGTAAAACTGCAAATCATGGGATATGATTGAATATTATGCATTTAATATTTGATTCATTAATAAATTTTAACTGAAAAAGGTATTATCAACTAGTTAAAGTTACTTCAAATCAATAAAAATGAAATTTGTATTGATTAAATAGTTTGTAATATACATATCACTCATGCATACAATTTTATATTTTTAATTATTTTGCAGCTCTTCCTACAACTTCATATCATTTCAACAGGAAACTATAACTTCTTCAACTTACTTACGATTTGCTTGAGCATAGCGTTATTAGATGATCACTTCTTTTATAGAAAGAGGTCTAGGAGTGAAAATTCTAAACTTTTGGATCATTTGTCTACTATTGCTTGTATTATAGTATACGCTGGTATCATTTATGGTACCTATGTATATTACAACCTTAAATTCACAAATAATTGGACAATTACTTCCAAAATAGGTAAAATCCTTATTGCATTTAAGTTATAATATTATTAATTGTAAAAATATATTGCTAACTAAAATTAATATACTGTTTAAATAGGATTCACACAGGATCAATTTGATTATGCTCTTTCTCGTATTGTCCCTATCTCTGTTTACATAGCATTAACATCGCTTGGTTTTACTGTAGCTAATGCAGTAACTAATTCAGTTATAAATGTAAAGGGAACTCAGAGAAAGTTAGCAACAACTGTCGTAACTTTGTTGTATACAGCAATTGTTGCCTTCCTTTTTGCTATAAGTGTTGTAAGTAATCTGTCTACTTTGTTACAGACATTATTCAGAAGTTGGATGCAATTTTAAAGTTCATAATTTTTACAGGTTCCATATACAGTTTCTTTATATCCAAAATTGAATGCAACTCTTCCTCCTCAACTGAAACAAATTCATACTAAAGTTGATCATATCCATTTGGTGAATAGCTATGGATTATTCAGACGAATGACAGGAGCTGATGGAAGGCCAGAAGTGATTATTGAAGGCAGTAATAGCATTGAAGGACCATGGAAGGAGTACCACTTCTTATACAAACCTGGAAACGTTAATAACTCTCTACCATTTGTTGGTAAGTTTTTTTTAAATAATATGATTCTTAATATGTAATGTTTAAAACATTTAGATTTTTAAAAATTTAAACACATCATAACTAATTCTATATATTTTTAACTTAAAATTTTGAATTTTGTGACTTATTTTATGGATTACTTACAGTAGGTTTTTTTCTTTCGCAGCTCCGCATCAGCCGCGTCTTGATTGGCAAATGTGGTTCGCATCTTTGGGAACTTACCATCAAAATCCTTGGTTGATGTCATTGGCCTACCGAATGTTACATGGACAACCTGAAGTTTTGGCTCTGTTAAACAATGCTCAAAATCCGTTCCCTAATAACCCACCAAAATACGTCAGAGCAAGTCTTTATCACTATCGTTACACGCCGGCAAGCAAAGAGTAAGTAAAACGTAATTTAAAAATTGAATGAATATGAAACTCATTTATACATTGGTTTAGTATGTTTGTATATAAAGTTTTAATTTGTTGAACATTTATTGAACAAGAATATTATAAAATACAGTTGTATATCTTTTTTATAATTAATCAGTTTGGAAAAATTATCTAGTATTGAAATACTAGATTTGTTTTTCCATTATATTGATGTGTTTCAAATTTTTTATTAAAATACATTTTATTAAATATTGTATTAATGAATTTTTTAATTAAAAAAAAATTTATTTTTTTTACTAGTCGTAAGGTACAAGCTTGGTGGACAAGAGAAAGAGTAAATGACTACTTCCCAATCTTCAGTCGTGATCATCCACCTCTAATAGAGTACTTATCGAAAATGAAAATCATTCAAGATAAAACTTTCCCAAAGGTGACAAACAGTACTTTCAAAGTGGTGTTAGATTTCCTTCGATCTTACTTGAGCAAAGTAGAGGCAACTCTCCTGTCATGGGGTGTCTTCATGGCTGGATGTGCAATAATCATGGCTGGTTAATGAACACACTTTAACCACAGAAGATGATACAAAAGGAATAAACAATGGTTTATATGTAAAAAGAAGTGAAACAAACTTTTTTTTTTACTGAAATGCGAAAATGTTTTGTAATGGAGTGTACGCTATTGTTTTAACTGTATTAATTGCATTGTCCATGAAGTAATTAGGTTTTGTGTTTTGCATTTGAATTTTCTAAAGTTTTTTTATGGTTGTGCACAGCAAAGGTATGTCAGACTGTGTATGAAAAGCATTTGTAAGATGCATTGAAAGACTTGGTTAAAATGTGCGATCGTACATCTTTAGAGTACATACATTTGTAGTATACAATACTATTCATAGTGCTCTCTTTAAATTACACACTATTTTTATAGATTTTTTATTCATCACTAGCTAAACTAAATTTGCAATTAGGAATAGGAAGTTTGAATGATTTTTTATGCTGAACTTTGTAGAATACTAATTCATAAGAAAACATCTAGCTTACAAGAAACATTTCTTTTACATCAGCGTATATATTCATGTTGTATTATAGACAGCAGGATTCATATATAGAGATAAAGTTGAATCTTATCTGAGTCATATTTATTAAATAAAGTCATATTAAAGTACAAACTTGTGACTAAAATGATTCTTGTTCAAAACATTTTTCGACCAAACTGTACTATTTTTAGCTTTATGAAAGTTTTTTTTGTAAAATAATATTTAAGATAAATGTGTATCTTACTGTACTGTAAGTTAATAAAGCAATATGCTGAAAAAAATCGTACATAATGCATTTAGAATGATGTTGATTAAAAAAATAAATTTCTTAATAGTAAACAGTGTATATTTATTGCCTTTGTATAATATTCACAAATCAGACAACAAATATTAAGAAATATACTTAAGGCTTCATCCAAAAAATAGGCTTGTTATAGAAAAATGTAAATGTTTTTATTTTTTTTTAATACTATGATATAAACATTTTTACATCTTAAGAATAAATAACTTAAACTTTACTAAAGCTTCTTTAGTCTTTTGTCAGAAATAAAATAGTCTTGTCTTTTGTAAATAACAAAATGAAAGTTTTAACGGTATAAAATTAACAAATCCATATTTTATAAATCAAACTAAAATTAGTTAAATGTTTTTCTAACCGACTGAACGTTACTCTTTTAAGTATTTAGTATTTACAACTTTGATCACTTTTCTCAAACGCTTATTTTTAAGAGATTTCTTTTTAAGCTTTTCAACCATAGGCAAAAATGCACTTTCATCAACGATATCCGGCGGTATTATTCTAGATAAACCAGTAGGTATGTCAAACAGTTGTTGGTAGCGTCTTTTAAATAAATATAAAGCTTCGCGTCCCTTAGGAGTCAGCCTATAATTTGAATCTTGGAAATCCATTGGATCTGAAGAAAAACTTGCGGAATTGAGTAGAAGCTCTTGATAGGCTTGAAGTGTTGCTCTATTTGGTTCAATTATGGGTAACGAAGGACCTTCCATTATTACCTTTTCTTTAGGTTCATCATCAGTAACCATTTTATTTAGTTCCCAGTTATACTTCAGTTTCTTTTTTAAAGCTGCAGGTCGTCTGTACACATGCTGGAAATAGAAGTCACATAAGTTTTTATTAATGCCGACTTTGTATTGTTTAGTTATCAATTATTTAAAGACTACACTTAAAGAAATTTTGAAAAGAGTGCTTTTTTAGTTTTATAGATTTATAAGATTCATAAGAATTTTTCAAATATTTTATTTTTTTATTTTAATACTCTTTCTAACCCGTATAAGCTGTACAGTAAGCTTTTTTACGGGATATTTCCACCACCTCTG
Source organism: Gastracanthus pulcherrimus (assembly GCA_949152435.1). Classification (NCBI taxonomy): domain Eukaryota; kingdom Metazoa; phylum Arthropoda; class Insecta; order Hymenoptera; family Pteromalidae; genus Gastracanthus; species Gastracanthus pulcherrimus. Next base: position 164,410,738 of record OX424575.1, on the reverse strand, counting down.
TGTGGGAGTATTTGATCCTACACACCCCCTTTCTCCGGCCCCGAGAAGCTTCGGACTACCGCGTTCCAATAGCAGTAAGTTGCTTCCGCGGTATATCCCCAGCAATTCCTTGAAATCCCCCCTCCCCACTGGCCTGGCATTCGCCCAGGCCCTTGTGCCCGTGGCGTAGTCTGAGTTCTTTTTCCGGCAGGAAACAGAGAGAAAAAAAATACTCAATCTGTTCCCACCGGGAATCGAACCCCAGGCCGCTTGAGCGAGCGTTCAAATATTATTTTAAATAGTTTAAAAACCTAGATAGATGAATTTTAATTATACAGTGAAGTACAATATTAAATAAATCGTTCAAAAATGAACTTACATCTTCATTATCCACTTCGGCAACATCATAAAATAAATCAGAACTGGCAAATGGTTTACATTTTAATGAATAAACTTTCTCTGATATTTTTGTTTTATCAGCCATAATTTGTTTCAGTTTTTCAAACTGATTGTCTATATCTTCTCCAAGGTATTCGGTCACATATTTGTTTGGCTCCAAGACCATAATTAATACTATTTTATTCATCTCGTTAGTATTAAGATGGTAATTTATAGTGTTCAAGTTTTTAGTTTTATTTTTCGGAACACGAAAACCAAATGGTAGAGCAGGTATAAATCGCTGCTTATCTGGTACTGGTTCCTGAGGACCAAACATCTGTAGTCTGACTTGTTCGACGTCTTCACTAAAGCCCATTCTTTTCTTATTCATATAATCTTGCAACGATACTTGCAGCTGTTGATTCATTTCGCTTGATTCAATATCATCACAATCAACATACTCTGTTATGTTCAAATTTGCATTAAATTTTAATAAATAGTTATAAAGGTTCTTTGTATCATCTTTTAATTTGTCAGGCTCATATGCTTTTCTTTTTTTCTCTTCCGATTTTCGAAGAATATTGTCCCTTTTGAAAAAATTTACTAGCTGCTCGTCAACTTTTAAATGCTTAACAAATATTTCTTTGTTCTCGCACGACCAAGGTGTATTAGTCGTGTAAGTGACAGTTGTGTGCGTTAACAGTGGATTCTCGACATTCTGATTTCTATTGATATGCTGCAAAGTGATACCTCGCGTTTGATAACGAATAAGAGATGCATGACGTTGTCTAGCTTGAATTCTCGTGACATTGTGCAACTCTGTAACGATTTTCGCCCAATTTGACCCATATTTTTTCTGAAGCTCAATCAATTTCTCGTCTTCCTCTAATGTCCAAATTTTTTTACTTTGAGTGCTTCTAGCTGCTAATGTCTGATAATGTTCTTTTAATTGAATATTTGTCCTGTTCATCATTACAAGAGCAGATATTTTACTGAAATTAAGCCCATATTTTGCTACAGCATCTAAAAGCTGGTTATCTTCCTCTTTTGAAAATCTTCCTTTCTTCAAATGTGGTGCTAAACTGTATGTCCAACGAAAGTATACCTAGAATAAAATAAAGTAATGATTATTTAATGATTTATTTATTTGTTATTAATGAAAAGTTTCTTTTTCTATATGCATGTAATATAATTGGGATAAGAAATCAATTTTTAAAGTCTGTATGAACAATAATTTCTTATGTAAGTACCTGTTGCTTAGTCCAGTTATTCATGCAACTTGCAATGTATCCCCATGGAATATAGTCTCCAACTTTTAGGCGTGTCACAAGATGGTCAAGGGTTTGATCATCAGTAGGTGACCAAGATTGGCCCTTCATAAGATTTTTCCAATTATTTGTATTATATCTAATAAAACATTGATAACCACTGCGATTTGTACCTAACTCTTTGGCAATGGAATCCCAATCTTCAAATTCATGCTCTTCAACCACACGATTTAAATTCTTATCTTCCTTTGGAGTCCATTTTTGTTTATTAATCTTAGGGTGCAAGAAAACGTTCCACATTACTTCACATTCCTCTGCAGTATGATTATTTTCAGGAATATTGTTTGCTATTTTCAACCAGTCAAATTTTATCGAACCTAATGAGCCGATAGCTTTCTTCACATCATTGGGTAACTGACTTGTTTTACGGATTGTATCATCAATATCAATTTCGGTTTCATCTTTCTTTAATACAGTTAATGTCACTTCATGTCTTATAGCTTTTAATAAATTATTCTTATCCATTTGATTCCAACGATGTATTCGTTGAAGCTCAGTTAAGCGTAATTCACCATTTTTTATTTTGTTTTCTGTGTCTTCATTTCTTTTAGCCGTATAATAGTTTTTGTCTTTGAAATAAGGCATACCAGCATTCAAATTAATGATTTTATTATGTTTTGAACTCATATTGCCAATCTGTTCTTTAATTAAATCCTGGTTTTTTGTACAATCATCAAGAAGAGAAAACATTTTATCACGAGCCATTTGTAGCGATTCAATTAATTTTTTATTCATTTCAAACAGATCCTGTAAATCTTTACAATTATAACCGTCATAAGCATCATTCTTGTTCATGAAATTTTCATCTTCATTTGGTTCTCTTTCAAATTTTGCTTCCAATTTTGGCACTTTTGCCTGAGAAACATTACTAGTAGAAGGAAAACTTTGTTTTTGTGATAACACATCTTCCAATGCTTGAATCTCATTAAGTAAATTTTGGTTGTCTTCATCGTCACTCATAATTTATTTTACTGTAACATTAAATTATTATCAATAATATTTTTGTATAATTAAATAATAATTAATTTATGCATAAATTTTTAAAAATTTTTTTTGAAGGAACTAAAATAGCGTAATAATATCAATAATATTGAAACATTTTTGTACATTGAATTCAAACTTGTGATTTTTTAAAGTTTTTTACTCATATTTGATTTAACAAGTTCATTTAATAATTTAATTTTTTATTATTTTTATAACAAAGGGTAAAGTATATATGCATAAAAAGTTTTATTTTATTGCAAATAGGTTTACATTCAATCTTAACTAATGCTATATTATATCTTTGGTTTTTCTTCATTCACAACACTACACAAACGTCAGAGGTTAGGTAACAATAGTGTATTAATTATCATTATAATAACAACTTACACTAATACAGAGTTACCCAAGGCACTGGCGATTCTCAAATTGTTCTTTTGTCAAAACAAAATGCTTCTACATTCGTTGTATAGTTGTTCATAAATAATTTAGAAATGGATTTGACATTATAGTTATTGTTTCCATATATATAAGTAGAAGGTAAAACGTTATCCTTGTCTAACACACTGAGCTAGGGACTAGAAGAGCGACCCATGTGTTTCCGGCAATCGCACGTGACGTCATTTGCCAAAAATTTCTGATTGGCTACTTGACAATGGCGGTAATGTTTAAACCGATTTTCATGGCTAAAGTAAAAATATACCTGTAAGTTTTTAATATTTAATTGTTTCAATAGAATTTATAGAAAACTAAACATGTAATTCATGTCAATTACTACAATAATTTCACACTTGCGTTTTTTAATAAAAAATAAAATTATCTACAATTCTAATGAAAGTATTAGATATATTTATTTATGTACAATAATTTCAACAATATCGATAAATAAAAACAAAAGCAATCTTAATTTTCCTCTCCAAATAGGGCCTGGGTTATGAAAAGCTATGAAAAACTGAAAGAAATAAGGAAAAACTGCGTGAAAAGTTGTGAAGAATTGTAAACAGCTAGGGTAGAGGCATTAGTAGTCGGCCACTTTGGCTATTTTCTTTTAAAAAATAAACCCGTAGACACAATATCGCTAGATTGATAATATTTTAATGATCTATGTCATTTAAACATTTAATTCTGACGTTAAAACAGTTTAAGAACCATTAAATAATAATCTTTTTCGATATATCTTTGTCGATATGTGCTTATAGGTGGCCGACTACTAGAATTTTTTTAATTTTTGACAAATTGTAGTTGTCGGCCGGGCCTGGTCGATAACCCATGTCCAAAGCCACTTTTAATTGTAATGATTATTACGATTAATTAATATTTAATTTAATTTAATTCATTTAATATTTATTCAATCTTCTAAAGCTAAACTTAAATCATAAAACTATTAAAAAGAATAAACAATGTTTTTAAAGCGCGATGTATTGCCTTCAATTGTCTTGGTCGACTACTAGCTATGAAGCGGCCGAGTACTAGATTTCGGTGGTCGACTACTACTAGCGCTTTCGTCATATTTTATTAAAACACATATTATAATAATCCTGTAAATATTTTAAGCAAAAATAAACATTTTATCAAAAACTAGAATACATTTAAAGTGTAATAGAACTGGTAATTTATAAACAAAGATATTTCTGAATTTTTTGCAATAGCTTGAATACAAGTTCTTCCTTAGATGGCCGACTACTAGTGCCTCTACCCTAGAAAAGAACTAGATATTATGAAAAAAGTAGTAAATAATTTGGATATTTTCATAAATGTTTTCTGTGTTTTTTATGCTGATTTCAATGAATTCTTATCGTTAGGTCACTACACATATTTAATTATTAAATATATTCATAAAGTAGAACTTTAGACCATGTAGTTAGAAAATCCTATAAGTTAACGCAAAAATCCCTATGAAATTTTCAATTCTTGAAAACAACACTTTCCACACAATCCTCCCTCCATTTTCCACACCTTCTCCTTGCACTCTCATTGTCTTTCCCATTTTTCGCCACACCACACCATAACTTTCCACTTATTAACTTCTCCCATCTATCCCATCGCTCCTCCTCCCATAGTTCCTTTCCCACCAAATTCAACAACCCAAAGTTGGCACTACTGCCCCCCCCCCAAAAAAAATATGGCCGACCCCCCACATCCTCTCCTTTCACCCCACAAGCGCGCGAATCTGTATTCGGGGGTCCAATTCCCGTCAGAGCACGCTGCAATCACTGCCGAAAGTTATAATAAGTCACGTGATTCGTGGAGGCAAGTTTAAACACGAAGAATAAATTAATTATATTTTGTTACCTAGTCAGTTATAAAGGGTCCCATATGATTTTGGAAGTATTTGAATTGATTGTAATTCCATTTTATCAGCTCAAACTCTTGAACTTTAAAATACTTTTCTACTAATGTTTATTTGGGGTTATGAGACCTCTGTTTTCTTATAACTTTCAGTAGTTCTAAATCCAAGCACCAGGTGGGGGAATTACTTTGCTTGGCCTGAGCCGCCTTCGTATTACCCAGCATATAAATTTGTTCACTCTGCCAACATGTATATATTCCGCAGCTGCTGTCGTCCGCGCGCGCGCGGGGGGGACTGCGATGTGGTAGTGTAAATGTAAACCCAAACCCGCAGCACTCTCGGCTCGTCCAGTAGTAGTTGTGGCCCTGCGTGGTGGCGCAGCTCCGACTCTCCGATACGTGTGCCACTCCGTCGAAAAATGTCGGCTGGCTGAGAGACAGACAGAGAGAGAGAGAGAGAGAGACAGAGAGAACTGCTAAAAATCAGTAGAAAAAACTCCGCGCTCGGTGTGATACAAAATAATATACTCGCCGTGGTAACAAAAAAAAAAAGGGAACAAGTGCGTGTCGTCCGCCTTTTGGTGTATTGCGAGGCTGCGCGCAGAGTCAAAGAAAGATTAATTTTTCGCACTCGGTCTCGTTCTGTTTAAAAGGTTAAAAGGTATTTTCTCTGCTGCTCCAGGTCTGTTCTCTATTTTTCTTGACAATAAAATAAACACAACGACATATCTCTTTCTATCCGATTCCAACCGTTCTTTATACATACACTCTACACAACTCCACGGTATATATCAGTATATAGAGCTTATACAGTGCTGCACCTGCGCGCATCCGTGTGTGCGTGTGTGCGTGCGAGTGTCTGCAGACTGCAGATAGAGCGAGAGAGCAAATATCAGCCTTCTGTATACCTATATGCGTGTGTTATAATCCTATATATTCCGTCTGCGCTGTGTAATTTCCCCGAGATTACAATACCAAAGCCCACCCAACCAACAACAACAACAACAACAGCAGCAGTAGCCTTCGTCGTCGTTACCTCCAATCTTCAACAATACATAATAACAATAATAAAAGAAGGAGAGAGCCGTCGATCGAGGGAGGAGAGAGAAACGAAGACACAAGAGCGAGACAGAGATACCGAGGACAGACGGTCGTAGAGAGAGAGAGAGAGAGAGACAGAGCGCGCGCGAGCCTTATGTCAAGCCTGCAGTCGGCCGCTGCTCGGCTGCTGCTGCACTGCGAGGAGGAGGTGCTGGTGTTGTCGCAGCTCGCGCCGAGGAAGACGAGGACGTGGAGCAGCGGAGCAACGGAGCATCGGGTCGAGGGGAGTAGCCACTAGCCGCCCAGAGGCGGACGTTGCGTGGACACATACGCGCGCGCGCGCATATCCACCCACACGAGTGTACCACGCAGGAGACGGGGTGACAAGATGAAGAAGCTCTTCTCGAAGATCGACAACACCGCGGGCAAGGAGACCAGCAGCTACCTGGGCAAGGTCTTCGTCGTGGGCCGGCACACCGTCACCGTCGAGGAGGTCCTCGCCGAAGGTTAGATTAGACCTTGCGTGTGTGTGCGTGTGTGTGTGTGTGTCTAGAAAGGTTTCGGTCGTCTGCTCTATTTGCGAGGCCGTTTTTCTTTTTTTGCTTCTTCTCTCCTTCGCGGCGCGGCTAATTGTCGGAAAAGTCGCGGTCTGTGTGTGTGTGTATCGCTGTATACCTTTCACTCGGCTGCACAACGAATGTGTATCGAGAGTATAAACGGAAATTATATACGCGCTTACTGGGAGGTGGAGGTGGAGGAGTATGTGTGCGCGAGAGTGTGAGTATTGTTGTTCTCTGTGTGTAGGTGTCGATCGGAGAGCTCTTTTTTTTTTTATTCTTTTTTTGCTCGGTGTATTATGCACAGTTATAACTGTATGCGCATGAGGCAGAGGTGGGAGGGTATTGGATTGTTTTTGCTTGATCGATGGGAGGTGGATGATTAGCTAGAGTAGGGTTCTTTCTTCTTCTTTTTTTTTATCGTTGGACGGAGTGGAATTGCGTGGGTATGAGTTCGATGTTGGGAAGTGTTTAGGAGTAACGAGGGGGTCAGAGATGCGTTATCAGGGTGTCGTAAGAGTGGATTGAAGCGTAGTTGGAATTGGGATGAAGGTGGTGCGGACTGAATTTGGGAGTCTTTTGCGGCATTGAATTTAGATGGGAGTTTATGTTTGAGTGGTGGCGCTTTTTAGGATGGAAGGAGATGTTTTGCATTGAAACTTTTTGACAATTGGTTGAAAGAACGCTAATTCAATTATTTTAACTCTCAGTTCTATGTTTTGGAGCTATTAAGAATAATTTTATTAAGCGTACTTAAAATTTAACTGAGATAGTTTATGATTCTTCATGTTATCATGGGATACTTTATGTGTCATGGGGAAAAACCAAAATCAATGATCAATAACATCAATTCTCTATCATTGTCAATTTTCAAAAATAGTTTTAATATTTAACACATAAATGTTTATTATCTTCTTCAGTCTATTTTTATACTGTAATATACATTTATTAATTTTTTTAGCTGAAATTTGTACCATACTGATATTAAATAACGTGATATTTTTAAGAAAATATTTAGTCAGCACTAATACCTCTAAAATCTTGATAAGCAGCTTGGGTTTTATTAAATTTTCGAAGTATTGAGCCAGTAATCTTATCATGAAAGATAATAATACGAGCTGTATATTCTACCGTTACCATTAAACATGAAAATCACATAACTACTTATACTATAAAAATTTCATAAGCATGCAAAAGTTAAAATATTGAGTATATAATTATACTACACCAATTCTAGTTTGTAAATGAGACAGGCTTTAGAAACAGAATCTAAAATGCAAAGTTTGTAGGGGGTGGAGCCACTTTGTAGATAATAACTTGATACTTTAAATCAAGCTTGAATGATGTAAGCTTAACATACCTGACCAATGCAACAAATAACATAATAAGAAAAGCTATTTAATGATTGATGCAAATTCAAATTGTTTTAATCTACTATTTGTAATGTATTAAACTAATAATTATAGACTAATCAATCTTAAGAGTGCTTAAGACTAACTTTGTATTTATACTCATGAAATATTTTATTGAATAATTTTATAATGCAAATATGGATTTTTTTGATTGTAGGAGGATTTGCCATAGTCTTCCTAGTCAAATCTTCGGGTGGTCGTTATGCACTCAAACGCATGTATGTCAACAACGAACATGATCTCAATGTTTGTAAAAGGGAAATACAAATTGCAGTAAGTATTATGTAATGTATAAAAAACATGACACTGAAATATTTTTATACTTATTGTTGTTATTGCATGGGATTGTATATTTTTATAATATACATAAATGAATTTACAAATCACGACTAGTTTCAGTGTTATAAAAAACTACTCCCATAGTCTGAATATGCGAAGAATTTAGTAAATAATAATAGTAATATGAATGATGCATGGTGTGTAATTGATACAATAATAAATTTCAATTAATTAAATTCTCAGATAAAAATGGCTGATAAAATTAAAAGAAAATATCTAAATAAACACAGATTAAATCTTGATCTAATATCTCTCAATGATTATATAAATTTATTAGAACTAATTTGTTTCTTGATAAGCAACATTATTTTTTGTAAATACATTCAATATTATTAATAAATTAGTAGTTTTAAAATCTTCTTTACATAAAGTTTAATTTAAAAGCTTTGAAATTTAATTAAATTAATTCAGGCTTTGGGAATTTGATTTAACAACTATTAATAAAAAGAATGCTTAACCAAAATTTTTTTAAATGTTCAATTTTAGAGTAACCTGAGTGGACACAAAAATATTATAGGATATGTAGACAGCAGTATTACACACACAGGAGGAGGAGTTCATGAACTCCTCCTCCTGATGCCTTATTGTAAATCACAAGTTCTTCAGATGATGAACACGAGGTATGGATTGAATAGGCTTGAAAAGAAAACGTTTTATATACTTTCATTATATTGATGCAATACTCACTAATATTTTTGCTGAACTGCAGGTTACAGACAGGATTTACAGAGCCAGAAGTGCTTCAAATATTTTGTGACACTTGTGAGGCTGTATCTCGATTGCACCATTGCCAGACTCCTATTACCCATAGGGATTTAAAGGTTTGTTATATTATTAACATTAATTATTGTAAGCATTTTAAATCATAATAGTCCGATCTAAAAATGTAGTAAATTTTTAAATGGTATCAATTATAGACTATTAAAATGTAATAGAAATTAACTTCATCTTATTGGTTCGCAGGTGGAAAATATTTTGTTGTCTGATTCGGGAAATTATGTTTTATGTGATTTTGGGTCAGCAACAGGAAAAGTTCTTAATCCCAGTGTTCACGGAGCATCTGTTGTAGAAGAAGAAATTAAAAAATATACAACACTTAGTTACAGGGCACCTGAAATGGTTGATATGTACTGTGGAAAACCTATTACAACAAAAGCAGATATTTGGGTACTTGCGCAGCAATAGAATTATTTTTTTACAGCATAAAAGTTATATTTAATACATATAGTTTTAATTTTGTTCAGGCTCTGGGCTGTTTACTGTACAAGTTGTGCTTTTTCACTTTGCCTTTTGGAGAAAGCACTCTTGCCATTCAATCTGGAAATTTTAATATACCTGATAACTCAAGGTTAGTTTGTCGTTTGTTATGTGTGTGAGCATGTCAAATGTTTATTGACGAATTCAACATTTCTTTTACAGATACAGCAAATCGTTGCACTGTTTGATTCGTTATATGCTGGAACCGGATCCCGACGTTCGTCCTGACATTTATCAAGTATCGGCGGTCGCCTTTCAGATTATGGGCAAAGAAAATCCCGTTCAAAATTTACACGTAAGAAATTGAAATTTACATTATTTTGGTATATATTCATGAGTTGCTTGCACATACATGTACTATGAATTTCTTTTAAGAAAAATATTAGTATGAAGCAGGGAGTTATTCAAATCTATCCTGCTGATTACTTATTTTTTGCTATATGACTCATAGATCAAGCAAGTGATGAATTATGTTACATCAGCTCTAAAGTATACATAACTCCCATAATACAAATCTTTTAATTTCAAATCTTTGAAAGGAGGCAAACAAATTATTCAGTGCTCTTTCTCTAATTTAAAAATCTCTCATATTTAAAATATATTCGACCCCTTGAGAAAACTTCCTTAACTCGAAAAAAACAATAGAAAATTTCTTTAACTCCAATTCATATTCGTTTAAAGAATTTCCATAAGTCAAACTATACATTGTAAAACCTCTGTAAATCAAATTTCTGTATCACAGACTTGTTACTCACGTTCATGATTACATACCGAGTTAATATTACTTTAAAAAACTGATGAATTATCAAAGAATCTAAGACATTCATCTATTAGCAAAGAATGCCCTTATGACTCGCGACCGTTGCAACTGCCTCTAACAAGTTGACACCCCTCTCAATCTAGAACTCTGCAAAACTTCTCTAAATCGAAACTCTCTACAACTCAAAACCACGATCATTCCCCCTGCATTTCCAGTCCAAGCTACTACACCAACACCAAACTACCACCACCAAACCCACGAAAGCCCACTCTTACGAAAACCCCCTTTCCACCCGCAGAAAGTCTCGACACCGACGATAGAAGGCCTGCCCTGTCCACCGATGGAGTCCGAGTGCATAAAGCGCTCCTCCTCGATCAAGCTCCCGAAGACCACGGCCATCGCCACCGTCGAGGGCACCTCGGTGACCCCTAGACAGCGACCCAAGGGCCAGGGCGTCGTCAGCACCGGGCCCATCAGTCTCGGCGGCCAGATCGTCGGCCAGATATCCGGCCAGGGCAGCAATCCCCTGAGTCCCGCCTCCGCCAACAACTCGGCGGTCTGCGCCTACGTCCAGGTCGCGCCCATCAACGCTCCGCAGGCCTTCCTCCAGCCGCTGACGGGCGCCGCGGCCCAGCAGAGCCTCCAGTCGGCGTTCGTGGGCCAGGTGTCGCCCAGTCAGCCGGTGCCCTTTGGACAGGCGCAGGGACAGCTGTTCGGACAGTCGCAGAGCCCGATGACGAGTCACTCGCCCCTGGCCCAGCAGTCCCCGGTCACGGTCACGGAGAAGGGCTTGTATTACTTTGACGCGAGGCCCCACGATCCGAGGACGCCCGTTGGCACGGGGACGGACGACAATCTGGAGGCGCTGTTCCCGCCGTCTGGTGAGTTGGTGGTTGTCTTTTTTGGCTTGAATGTGGAGTTGGGTGAGTGATTTGAAGGGTGATGAGGAGTGTAGAGGAATGCTTAGGAGGGCGCTAGAAGTTTTCCTTCAAAGGTAGGCGTTAAAGAATTTTTTTTAAACACGGTGTAATATCTGTATAATATTTATATATTAAGTTTAAATTCAAATGTCAGTTGATTGTTACCAAATAAATAGTATAATAATATTATAATTACATAAATTGGAATTTTCATGTATGTTTGTGACTGTTATTTGGGCTATGAATAGTTTGGAATTATTCTTGATTAATTCAAGGCAATATTAATAAAATTTCCTTGAAAGTTTTAGATTGATTTATTAGACATTTGCTCGATTAACGGGAACACTGGAACGGTGGTGTTAGAATATCGATTTTAATATAAAAGAGATGGTGATAACTGACCTTATTAAATGTATAAATACTCATTAGATTTTGTATCTAAAAAAATTGTTACTAGCCTATCAAACATTTTTTGTAAGGCCTTAAACATTTGAAGGTGATTTTCACGAAATTCTCATCTTTCATGTCCACGTACTTTATATACTGTCAAAGCTATAAACTGTATAATATCATTATAATAACTGTATAATAATGATTAGAATATACGTGAATTTCTATCATTTAATCGTTTTCTAAAACTTCAATGAGTAAGGGTAGCATCCGGTACAAAATATTGAAAATTATTAAGAAATACTTGGGAATTTGTAAGAGGACATTCAATAACTCGCTTATTTAAACTTCTAGGTCTTTCTATTTTCTATTTAATTAATGTACATTAAATAATTTTATTATTTCACAAGGACGCATGCGTTCGGAGTGACATGGGCGTAAGTACAGTGCTCCATAGTAAAAATAACAAATTGGCAGCAATTCTTCTAGTTTCTTTTTGTACTTAAACGTTAAAAGGTTTCGTTTATATGCCGCGCGCTAATATCATACCCGATGCGTACAAAATTTGCTGTAATACTCTTTAAATTATGAACTTTTAAATATTGCTTTGCAGACCTATTCTATTCATGGGTTACTAAGTATTGATTTATGCAAAAAAATCCATTTTTTATCTGCTAAACCGGGTGCCTTCTAAAATAAAGTCAATATTTTCATTATTGTAAATTACCCAAAAAATAAAACATTCCAAATGTTACATCCGTGGTACCCTTAATATTTCACGCTGTTATGAGTGGAAAGAATAATAGAAATCATAATAATTAATTTCTGATGTCGATGGGCTTCTAATTTAAGTTTAAGTTCATGTTAAATTGCAATAAATTCTGTTATTTGTTAAAATATCATTTTCACGGAATAATATTTTGAACAAAATACGTTGACTTTTGCACAGATATAAAAGTGAAATATTTTGTTTTAAGTAATCAAAATTGTATTGTATGTCAGATACTAATTATTTTTGGTATAGTTATAGAAGTACACGCGTGTACTTAGCCCTTTCAGATCCGAATAACATCTAGACAGGATATATCACTTTTTTAATTATGTATATAATGATTTCAAGTCTTTATGTATAATTATCTATATATAGTACCTATATACCGATACACATATAATTATATAAATATAGTACTTATAATGTTTTACACAATGAGTAGGATCGATTAAACCGCTATTCCAAACTGTCTATAGGTAGCTCTAAATTTTTACTTTCCTGTTTTCTTTAAATGACTATTCCAATGGACACTGGGCTTGAAAGTGTTACAATACCTAAATCGACATCGTAATACCATTATTACACATTTCTCATTGAAAACCTAAAAATATCGTGAAAATGACCTTCTTTCAAGATCCAAGCTATACACTAAACCATAGTTTGGCAAGTATTCGACCGCAAAATTTTGGCAAATACTTTTCATATCTTGTCTTGCATGAATTGTAAGACAAGTGATCCTCTCATTATATTCGACAATATGTGATAAACATAGACTCTTAATCAAATTGATGCACTGCGACTACAAATACACTTTTATTTATAAAGAACTAATACACACCAACTGAAAATTGTTCTACAGAAAATGTCAAATGTCAAAATTGTTCTGCAGAAAATGTCAGCACAATCCTCTCCATCATCGACGAACCATCGAACTAAAAGCTCATCCTCTTCTTTCAGGTTACCCCGATCCCTTCAAGGACGACGGCCGCTCTCTACCCGGCCCCGTGCCCGGTCCCCCTCCAGTCGTCTCCGCCACCAGCGCCAAGATCCCGCCTCCCGTCGCGCCCAAGCCCTCGAAGCTGCAGCTCTGCACGCCTACGAGCGGCGGCGTCGTCGTCGTCGGGACGCCCCAGTCGGTGGCCGTGCCCTCGGCCAAGTTCCCCGCTGTCTCGCCGGCTGCGGCCCTGGCGGGCGTCCTGGTGGCACCGGTCCTGCCCAAGCCCGTCGGCAAGACGGAGCAGCAACACCTCAGTCAGGGCATAAGCTCGAGCGCCGCCTCGCCGCCGGACAGTCCGAACGGCGCCCTAGGTGGATGCTCCTCGGCCGTCATGGCTGCTTCCAGGCATCGGAGGAACGTCAGCGATACCAGTGCTTTCAACAAGTGAGTTTCTTTCGGGTGGATAGAGAGAGAGAATGAGTGGAGAGGAGGAGAGGATTTTTTCATAGAAATTTGCGTTACCGAGTGATGGAAATTGCCCTGATTTACGGTGAAATTTGGCGTGGTGAACGGTAAGAATTGTAATGAGCAACGTTAATTTTTACCCTTCGTCGGGGTCGTTTCTCGCACGAATTCTGGATGGCCCGGGTTTAGAATGATTTTCACGGTGATTTTTATCAGAAAATTTTCTCTGCGTATCAACGTCTCCTGTACTGTAGACTTCTCTATTTTAAATAATTATTCAAGATTCAATAACATTTTTCGTGATTACATCCACTTCGAATTTGTATAAGCATTGTCTGGTTAATTTTCAAAAGATTCCGTTATTATTTACAACCAGAAAATAGCTTTAAATATTTTCCGCGGGAAACAATGCGCATGAGACCTTTTCATCTACCCTTAGCGGACTGACTTTAGTCACCCTATTTTTTGTACTTTGCTGAAAGGTACATTTTTGAAATTTTATTCCTAAAGGGTGAATAAATCAGAGGTTTTCTTTTTAAGAGTGCTCTTTAAAAGAGCGATATTTTTTTTAATCTCAGTAAGAGCGCTCCCGCAGAGAGCAATTCTCTTGGCTCTCAGTAGGCAGTCACTCTTTAAAAGAATCATTCTTTGAAAGAGCGATATTCATGACTATCTCCGGCACATCGTTCTTGCCGAGAGTTATCATCTCAAGAGTTTTTCTCAATCACTCTTCGCAGAAACGCTCATACAAAGAACGATTCCCTTGGCTCTCAGTAGACAATCGTTTTTTATAAGCATCAGTCTTCGAAAGAGCGATATTCATGACTCCCTCCGTCATATCGTTCTTACCGAGAATTATCCTCTCAAGAGTTTTGCTCAATCACTCTTTGCAAGAACACTCCCATAGAGAGTGATTCCCTTCGTTCTCAGTATACGATCGTTCTTTATAAGATTCTTTCTTTGAAAGAGCGAAATTTATCTCAGAAATGGTTGAAAAACACGTATCTTAATATATATAATATATATGTATGTATCAATGATTATTTGTTATCCAAAAATAGTTTCGCTCTCAGTCGGAGTGATATTTGATCGACCCTAAATGAATCCTGCCCGGCACGATTCTCACCTTGGAGAAATAGCTCTTGCTCCGAACAAGAGTGAATAACGTCAGGCGCAAGAGAATCGTGCCCGGCATGATCCACTGTAATCCAAGAATAGTTTCGCTCTCAGTCGGAGTGACTTTTGATTGACCTTAAAATGAATTCTGCCTGGCACGGTTCTCTTGTCCGAAAAATCGCTCTTACTCCGTGCAAGAGCGATATTCGTCAGCCGCAAGAGAATCGTGTCCGGCACGATTCTCCGTTATCCAAGATCCCTAAAAGAACTCTGAACTACTGGAATAAATATTATAGCGCTAGATTAAAAATTTATCTCTTTTTTTTAGACTTAATTATTGCCATAAAGTAAATCTGAGTAATGAGAGTGTAACATTTCAAAGTGGTCCAAAGTCACTCGGCTTTTTACTGTACCATAAAACGGAGTAACTTTAATCCAGTTCTTTAAAGGGTTATTTTATTTATATTATTATTAATGAAAAGGCTTTGACTTGTACTTTTTACCTATCAAATTCAAATTATGAATAATAATAATCTTCGGTCGGAATAAAATACATATTGAATGATATAATACAAATATCAAATTGACTGCAACACATTTTGACATAATACTTTGTCATGCAAAGTAACATGTTATCTAGTGGGCGGATATGTTGAAAATATTTGTGAAACTAACCATACTTTCTATTTTATTTCGACGCGGGTATGGCGCTCTTAGAATTTCAAACGATTGATTTGAAAAACGCATTCGTTTTCTCTTTCTTCAATCAACTGATGTATATATTAATTTACTAATCCACATAGGTACTTATACAATATTAATAACATTGACTGTTGCATTCTGTCAAAGTAGTTTTTAATTTGAAGTAAAGCTCCTAAAAGCCAAGAGGTATACGTTCATTTTATCTATTTATAAAAAAACGCGTTTAAAATTTAGAGTACTATTATTAGTATAAATATAGAATACACACTATTAACTACCATATTATAATGAAGCAAGTTTAATTATATAATTTAATTTACTATATTCGCTCGTATCGATCTAATACAGTTCTTTCACGGTTTCATTTACCGGTAAATGCCTATACCCTAATTTCTCTCAAAAAAGAATGTCACACGTAATATCCCTTGGCTTCTAAGCGCCTCAATGAATCCCTATAACATGTAAACCTACCATAAGCACATCACCTTTTTTTTGAATTTTTTTTACAATCTTCATTCATGACGTCACGCTTTGACGACAGAAACGTCAATATTTACAGAGTTTTTGCGAACGAGACGTCTCAGTTCCTAGCGCCCTACGAAGCATCCGTGAAGCCGCGCACCGAGGACGTCTCGCCCCCGGAGGTGCCCACGGACATTAAACCGGGAATCGGTGCAAGCGCGTCGCATGTACGTGTTGTAAGTAGATGAGCGCACCATTTTTTGTTTCGTTCTGTTTATTTCGTTTTATTGAATTGGAAATGTGTAGAAATTAAAGTAACTTTGGTAGGGACTATAAAAAGCTCAAGTTAATTAAGAAATTAAATTAGTTATTTTAAAGTAACGAAAAGAACATTTATCTTATAATGAAGTATTGACGTTGGATATAAGTATTTTGGGATAAAATAATATTAAATTATAACGTTAGAACCTTATACTGGCATATAAGTATTTTTGTATGTTGTAGTCAATTGTAAAACAGGGTGTCTACCAGTCTTTCAATTCCTTAAATCATTCAAAATTTTTCTGAATTAGAAATGCTGGCCTTGTTTTTCGTTCTTTTTATACTATTATTAAAAAAAGTGTAATTTCATGCATTTAAACATAGAGACATTACAAATTTTCTTGTAATTAATACAAGTTAACGTACAATTTAATTAAAATTTATTCAAGAGTTGAATAGTATTTTTTGCAAATTGTTATATTCAATTTAAATATTTTTTTTTAAATATTGATATTTTTAAGATACTATTTTCGTAAACGATGTATATAGATTATCTGAAAATTTATTTATATTTATCCGTTATCCTTGAAATCAAAACTCCTTAAATTTTTATTGAACTTTTTAGTAGACACCCTGTAAAAAAAATAAAAAACATTTTTAATAACAGCCACGAACACTAAATCAAAATTTCTCTTAAATTATTTTCTTTTATCATACATATTCTTTTGACTTTTACAATCTTAAGTTACTTACAACCTATGATTTGATCATCCAGTTTAATTTAAACAATTAATTTTCTGCACTGCACCGAGCTTGAATCCTATATTAGTAAAGCCGTCCGTGGACAAAGCGCGCGTCTCGTCATCGCAAGAAAACCAAAGGCCTCAAGCCCACATTTAATTGGCATTCCCGTTGAGCACGAGCGAATACACACACACATACACACGCATACGTGCCGAATCATCTCATTAGCCTACTTTCCAATTCTGCAACGAGAGACGCGCGCTATATACCGTCTACGTTCGGTCGAATCGAATTTTTTGTCGCCCCAATCTATCACCGTTATCGTTGTCATTTCATATACGTAAATCAGGGAGAATTGTCGAGCATATTGGGCTCGGAGGGCAGATCGCTGAGCGCGGACGTGGCCGCTTGGAATCCCTTCGAGGACGTGCAGCCGTTCAGTCAGCTGACGGAGGATCACATTTTCGGCGCTGAATTTGACAAGATTAGGAGGGGCAGCAACAGCAGCATCGGCGGTGTCAAGAGTCGCGAGAGCTTGGTTATGAGTTATACGGAGGTGCCGAAGGATCCGTTTGAGTCGGCTCCTTTCAGTCTGCCGAGTGAGTGTTGGTTTTTAATTTTATGCTTGTTAAATTTTGTTAGGGTGGAAATGATAGGCTTAAGGTAGAATGCGTTTATCAAAATATATTTTTGTTATATTAAATAGTTCAACTTTTTACAAACTTTTTAAATTAAGAATAAAGACTTATAGAACACCAACCCTGTGGAACTAGGATTTCAATGGGACTTTTATAACAGTTCTCTATTATCGAATAATGAAGTAGAATGCAGATATTGGTCTTATTTATCCAAAAATTCATTAGTATACCAAAACATGATAAGAAATATTCATTGATTTAAAACTCTGTCACTTGGGAACACCATATACAAGCCAATGTTTAGAAAGCTCAAATGAAAGTACACATGAAAACTTTTGATTTGTGAGGTTGACAAGTCAAAAGCTTGTTACTTTGAACCTTTTAAAGTGCAGTGTTGATTTAAAGCAACATGTTCTTCATGAATTTTTACAGATTTTTAAGTAACTTTTTTTATAATTCTAAAACAAACGAATAATAGATCAAAGATCATTTGAGAAACCAATCTCCTATTTTATATATTTCAGTATACTGGTAAATGTTTCGAAACATAAGGACCATTAAAATCACATGTGTGGAATTGTGCATTTTACTTTATTATTGACTACTAGAAAACTGCTCCTCAAGTCTCTCTCAAGTCCAATTTCTGCAGGGTTTTGATGTTCACCTATTTAGTTTATAATCTTACAAACTTTACTTAATTAAGTATATTTTTTTATTTCAGCAGGCAAAAAGAGCAAAATTGGAACAAAGGCTGCAGCTATTGCTGGAGGTAATGCATGAGAAATTTCATTTTACTACTATTTTTACAAATTCTTTCCTCTTACCGATATAAACGTTGAGGTCTTTGTCTTTAATGAGTTTTGGAATTCGTTGAGGAGCATTACTATAAACACGAGCATCGTAAGTTAAAGGAAGAAAAGGCTATTTTGTAAGGAAACTCTTTTTTTTGCTGCAAAAATTAAGTCAATCAGCACAAAGGTATATAGAAAGATGATACCTGAATTAACCGGTTAAAATAATATTAGTTTAAAATGAATAGCAACATTAGACAGATGCTGTAGCGCTAATTTTTGTTTCGAGCAATGATCCATTGATTGATCATGGGATGTTTATCATCCAAAGCAAAATTGTTTAATGATAGGTGTGAGTAATAACGTGATTGATTATCGTAAGAAACATGCGACGACTCTTGGCAAAATTTATCATTTCAAAAAATTCTAGTCTGTAGATTGTTAACTATATATTGTTAACTATATGTGTACTATATTATCTGTTTGGTCATTAGGGGCTATTGATAACTTTTTGTCGCGCACTTTTATTTTCAATCCCTGTAACGAGTCGGAGGTAAACCTCTGCTTGTCTTTCAAATACGATTATCGTTATTTAGCATTAAGTGTAATCGATCAAACTTATGCAGTTTTTACAATTTTCAATCCAAAGTTAAATACAGTTACTGTGTTTTTAGTTGATAAGAATCAATTTGTTAGGTTTGAAGGAAAAAAATTACAATTTTTTCATATTTATAATCGGCGCAGGTGCTGAGAGCACACCGTCAAAAGTAGAAAAAATAGAAACAAAGAAAATCTGCTTTTTTGCTTAAGAAAAAAGTCAGTAGGTATATCTACCAACCGAACGTATTAAAAAGTCTGTTTGCAAAAGAAAAGTTCTGTGATTTAATATTCGTTCAGTTACTATTATGCTCAATTTTATACACAAATTAGTTGCAATTGAGTTTCAGTCTTTATCTAATACTTAAATAATAACACTAATATAAGTTTTTTTTTTCGTAATCTACACGAAAAAGATGTAATTATTTTGTAAAATCACGGTTTAAAAATATCGTCAAAGCATAATAAGAAAAAGAAACGTACGTTGACACGTACAAAGAATAATGAAAAATTTATCTGTCGCATAAAAAGTGGATGTTTTTTTATCACTTGGCACAAAACTAACAAAAGTAAACTGAGATTGCTAGAGTCGCTGTAAATAATTTTGCGTCTTATACAGTTCGTAAACGTTGAGAAAGTAATGCTGGAATTGTTCGTAAAGATGTATATGAATAAGTCGTACTTTGACTGCGAAGATGGCCAAAAGAGAAGATTTATTATTACTTGTATGATATATAAATAATTAAGATAAAAAGGACGTTTTCATTAAGTGTAACATGTGAGAGCAATGTTTATTGCATTCTACTCAGGCGTGATCAACAATTATTATAATAATATAGCGTTAACGATTGTATAGTATAAATAGTAGCTACAATCTTGTGAAGAAACGAATAACGTATTTTTCGTGAGAGGGAAACCGAATTCATATAAATGGACAAAAGCAACGTGCACCAGTTAAGCACACAGAAAATGCATCTACACTTAATTTACATATACATATATATACATATATAAATATATAAATAAATACTGATAGTCTCTTATGATATTCTCAAAGAGGAATGAACAAAATGGCAAAGACTATATATACATGATATATAGTTTGACAAAGTTGAAGTTATATACTTTTTGATGCTGTACATTTTTCTTCCATCTCTCTTTGTGTGTTGCGTGCTGGCACGAGTATAAATATACGCTTTCCCCTCTCTTGGCTATATACAAATATATTTTCATTTATTTCGTTCTCTGCTCTAATGCGTCTTATGTGTAAGACTTACAAAGGTATATCGCATATATATATTTTCCACAAATTACAAGATGTAAAAATTGTATCAGACAGACGAATAACTTTCAGTCTAAATGTATAAGAAACTAGAAAGAACAAAAGTTTCAAATGTCTTGTGGAGTCTGCAGCATGTCCGAATTTATAGTAGCACCTCTGAAGATCTTGGGAATAATGGAACGCTTGCTTATTTGTGTGTACTAGTTTGTTCTCCTTTTTTTTATAACGATTGTGTAAATACTGACTGTATACATTTGACGGCACTAAATGGTAACCGGATCACGCATACGTGCGATTCTCTCGTGAGGGATTTTCGAAGCTGAAAAAAATAATTTGAACTTGTGCATACGTCTGTGAGTCAGTCGAATTGGCACTTGCACTTGCTTTTTTTTACGCTATACTGTGTGAACCGGGTGCTTTTGGTAAAGTGTCTTCTCTGTCCACTGTCTGGAACACCCTAATGAGTTCAGGAGGCTTTTAACATTAAATTAATTTACATTCATCCAAACGCGTGTTTTCGTCTTTACTGAAATGAAATAAGTATATGTACAAGTTATATATGAATTATATATAATTACCCTTGAAAAATTATTATATGAAAAATGTATGTTCATTCTTTCCGGGCTGATCAATATATATTAACATAATCATACGTGAATTCCATTAATGTTTACTATAATATATATTTAAATATATACAAACTTTTAACTTATATTCAAATGTATCATTGTCTATGTTTGAATGCAACATATGTAATTATGTATAATTATATGCAATTCGTATATAATTTTTTTTTCTCTTTCGGGCACCCAAGACGTTCCTTTTGCAGATTTCATCCACAAACGCTTGCTAGATTCAGACGTGTTTTTTCTGACTTAATCGTGCTTGTTTCATTCATCTTTCTGCGAGGTAATTTAACAATAAAAGCAAATACGTCGACTGGTTTCCTTCGAAACAGTGGATGCTATAGTGGGAAATGCTCAGTTTCAATTGTAAATGTAAACCGTTTTTGTTTGTACTGTCTAATAATGATTTTGTGAGAAAAAGAAAAGAAGGGAACTAGTATATATAAAAATAACGAAAAAACGTCGTTTCGAGTGTAAAATCGGAGAGCATCGAATAAGCCTGACAAATTTGGGGCATTGCTGTGTATTAAGATACTAATGTTAACAGCAATAAATAATATGTATATTAGCACATCGAGTTCTTTGTTCTTTGAAAATTATTTATTGATAATCGTGCAAAACGCAGCAATGCAAATACCTTCCTTTATTTATAGTTTGTTTTGTTTTATGGTAAAATATTATTTTTTTAGCACTGTATACTTTTTTGTGGTTTTTTAAATTTAAGGAATACCTAGAATCACTTTTTGTTTAAAATAAATTGTATTTTTATTACTTTAATAAGTTATTATTATTTTGAATATATTTTTAGACATAAACGTTTACGTTGTCTGAATTTCAGTAGATAAAATATAGATTCAAGGTAGATTTTAATTTTTTTTATTTCGTACAGAAAAAACGTTTTTGCCTTTTTTAAGTGTTTGTTAAATAATTTGTTTGTTTATTTATATTCAGTTGTATGTCAAAACTAAGTAGTATATTTTAAGAAATTTAGATAAAACCATTTGTATTTTGTAACAGGCATTTCTGCGTTTTCCACGGTCTCATCCCTGACCCCCAGAATCTGATTAGGACTGTTCCAGACGAAATGGTGGCACTACTAACACGTTATGTAGCTTTTTTATTTTTCACGCATTGTCTTTTTCTTTTGATTTTGTAAACAAGAAATAATATATCTTGAGTATCGGCACGCTCGAAAGAGAGAAAGTCGTTAAATGACCTAAGTAGTCGTAGCGTCAAGTCGAGAGTGTAATTTTCTTACTTTTTTTTGCACAACACTGATATATATCTGATATGCACTGTCTGCAGCAGACCTAATCAGACACCTCCTCTCTGACTCTTCTCCTTTAATTCTAAGCTACAATAATAATATACAATAATATAAGGAAGACTGGGGTATAACGGAACATTAGCCATTATACCATTATTTTCATAAAGAGACGAAATTGATCGCACCGTGTCTTAATTTTTTCCAACAGTATTGTGAGTAAATATATCATTAATATTTGACTAGATATAGAATTGATAATAATTTGAGAACAAACCAAATTTTAGAATGAAAAATAGAATGTTATAAATTACGATATTTCGTTTCTTGCCAAATAGGTAGTTAATTTATTGGGAGAACTGAATCCCACTTTTTTGTAGAATATGATTAAGCTATATTTATCTTTTTGTAGAGTTTGTATATAGAAACACATTTTGGAGTTTTATAAGTATGAGAGTCCATTTTCCTTCACTGCTTTTTAAAAATCGCGGTTTTCAAGTCACTTAGATTATGATAATTTACTATGTAGTTATGTAGAGTAATATTATTGCAATTTTGTTTTGTTACGTACGGTTCTTCACAGCAAACTCTAGCGAATATAAAATTTAGTAGGTAACCAGTTATACCCCAATCATCCTTGCAATAATTTTTAATGAGATAATAATTATTAATGCTACTGCGATGAGATTCTACAAATGGGTGATTGTGTTTAGTGAACAAATTTAGCATAGAGATGTACCCATCCAATGCTATTACTTTTTTTGAATTTTTTTTGTAGAAAACGTATGAAATACGTAGTAGGTAAGTACTTGGCTTGGTTTATTTAATCAACTAACAAAAATGAAAATATCAACAATTTGTTATAACTTACGACATCATCGCTACTCTATCAATAACAGTGTGATTATTTTGGATCACCCATATGTGATATACTCAAAATTTTATTTTTATTTTTATTTGAACAAAATTTATGACTTACGTGTTTTCTCAAAATTCAAGTATTACATTTTCTGTTATATTTACCAAAGTACTTTATTTTATTTATGAAATATCAATTTAACGTACCTATTAAAGTGTAAAAATTACAGCAATCATTATAATAAATGTACAAAAACAATAATCTCCACAGATCAGTAGAATTTTAGCCTTATATTTAATGTTACTATTGATTTTTTTTCTTTTTGCGCATAAGTATAAATTAATTAAATTACTCGATAAATGCATGAATCTTAAGAACAACTTAAAAAAATGAAACGAACAGAACAAAAAAATGTTTGCTTAGTTCCAAAAGTTCAAACGAAAAATCTCGAGTGAAAAATCATTATCTTGTTATAATTTTAATTTGGTACTTTTTACGTATGGAGAAATATAATGTCTTATATTCTATAAAGTATAATTTCAATATCGTAAGGTAAAATATATTTTTTAACAGATCCAACTTCATTAGCATTGATTTTTGAAAGTACTTTTCTAAAAAAATGAGTGTCTAATAAACGTTTATTAATTTATTATTTTCGATACATTCTAAACAATTGTATTTAATTTTTTAGCTTTGGTAATAATAAAAACAAATTGTTGTAAACTGGAGCTTTCAATGTTTTGCACAACATCGTTTTCAATGGAATGTTCTAACCAGGGATATGTGCTTTTAATAAAGCCATTTTCAAAAGATACGACACTTTTATAATTTATTTTTCTAGATAAAAAAGATTCTATTTTATTTAATTGTATAAGCAGTTCGTCATTATTAAAGAATTATTTATTGCTTAGGCATTCAGTAAAATGATCTAGTATGATTGCCATTGTTCGATGCATAAAGATTTCAAGTTTTATTAAAATTAAATTTTTATACTTATGCATCAGCCGCTTACAGAATAGGTATATTATTTTTCGAAAGATTGTTTGTAATTAATATATTGAAAAAAATATTAGTCAATTAAAATAAATATTCACTTTAATATTATTCTCTATAGAAACTTAAATACTTGAAACTATTAAAAATGTTGTAGTTTATTAAATTCAAATAAATTTTACTGAAAGACAATAAATATTATTTGTCCAAAAACATCAGTTTCTCATATATTTGAATTTACATATTTTTTCAATGTATAAACAAACTAGTAAAAGTGAATAACCTATAGATACTAATAACATGTGAAAGAAAAAAATCTTTTGAAAGCGGTTCATCAATAACTAATGCTACCTGTTTTGTTTCTATTGCTCTAACATACATGTGTACAATAATATACATCCACATCATACATTCCCATGCCCAAGAAATACTCAGCCAGACTACAGTCGGCAAAATGCGTTCTGTTTCTACTCTGTGCAGGTCCCGCCCCGCTTCCAGCCACCACCAACCCACCTGACCCACAGCCACTGCAGCCACTGCAGCCACTCCAGCCATTGCAGCCACTGCAGCCACTGCAGCCACTCCAGCCCCATCCACAGCCTCAACACCAACACCAACAGCAGCTGCAGCCTAGTCGACCCAAGGTCTACTCTGCGACCCTGCAGTGGTGTCCCGAGAACAACCCCTCCACCGTCGGCAACAACGGCGAGACCACCAGCAACGTCCAGGTCTCCGTCGACGACGAAGCCTCCCTCATCGCCTCGGCAACCAGTCCAGTATCTCCACCCTTCGTCCGCGCCCCCATCGAGGACAGGTCCAAGTACGAGAAGCTGGCCTTCAACGCGGACGAGGTGTCCAGCGACAGCGACAAGGACAAGAAGCTGAACGATCGGGGCGAGGAACGCACGAAGAAGAAGCGAAGACGCGTGAAGGGCGTGCTCAACCGCGCCAGGAAGAAGGTCGTCGAGCAACAGCAGCAGCAACAACAGCACAAGCAGGGGCAGCAACAACATGCTCTTCCCCAGGAGGCGACGAACGGAGTGAAAACCTACGAGTCGGATGATTCCATAGGCTCGGCTTCGGATCTTAAGGCCATGAACGACGAGGATGGACAGGTAGGTGAAGACTACGAAGACGATGGTGACTATGACGATGAATTGGATGAGGATGAGTGTGCCAAGCGAGACGAGACCATATCCGAGAGCGTGCGAACCTGCGGTAGCTCTGCTTACCACGCCGAGTGCGAATCCGTAGCCACCCACGAGGAGCCGGATCATCATCTGAGGCGTAGGTTGAAGAGGCACCATCACAACCAGCAGAATCACCATCACCTGCATCAGAATCAACAGAAGCTGGCGACGATCAATGCTGATCCCGTGGTGGGTCATCAGTACGGCGAGCAGCCTCTTCTCCTGGACGATGAACTGGACCCGGAGTCCAAACCCGAACAGACCCAGGGCGATCCGTTTGTGAAGCATCAGTACAAATTGAAGCCACTGATGATGAACAACGACAGCTCGTCCGACGATGAGCTGGAAAATAAACCGGAGCTTGGAAGTGGGGTACTCAAGAATGGCCTGTGGAAGGTCGAAGAGGATGTGTTCGCCATGGCCCCGTTTCCTAACAGGTCCAACAGCTCGAGGAAGAGCAGCGCCGCGGGAAGTAGAGACAATGACAGAAACAACCGGTCCAGCAGCAGGACCAACACTCCACCATCCTCGGCTAACAACAACAACAACAACAATAACAACCACAACAACAATGATACAGTCTCAACGCCCGTTACATCCAACTCGCCCATCATATCAGGGACGCTCGTCGACATAGGCGACGACGAGGATGACAAACCTGGTCAACCGGTTCAACCTCCACCTATGTATCGATTCGTCGTGCCACCCGCGCCAGTGGACAACGTCGTGGACTTCGTGTCCACGCCACCCAGGAAAACCAGCTTCCAGCTGGACGACTGCTCCAAGGAGAAGGATCTCTTCGGCTCGTCGCCCTTCGACTCCAGCAGCGGCTTCAACAATCCCTTCGACAGCATATCCAGTTACGTGGCTCCGGACATACCCTCCAATCCCCAGGCCGCAACCATCGTCGTTCCAACGGATCATCATCCGAAGACCCAGTACAACTCCCATCAGTCGTACTTCCCGGCGATGTCGCCCACGGTCGCCTCGGCCTCCAAATTCGGCGTGGTCACCGTCAACTCCGGTGTTCCCGTTTCCAACGTGCCAGTCCCGACAGCGGTGACAACGATTCCAACGACGATTCCGACGACGAGGGACGAGGAGCCCAAGGATCTCTTCGGTTCCATACCTTTCGACGAGATAACCTCCTTAGCTCCCAGTAGCCTAGCTCTGCAACAGCAGAGGCCTACGTCCTTGCCCCTGACCCAGTCGCCCGCGTTCGTGGACAAGGCCCTGGGCACGATACTCTCGAGCAGTGCCCAGTCCAGTGCCCACTCGGCCCAGTTGCCACCCATCATCAACCCTAATTACGGCATGATACCCTCCGCGAGGATCACGATTCAGAACGTGGTCACGCGTTTGGAGGCACTGTCGCCCGAGGTGGACGTCGACGCGATCGTGACCTCGCCCATGTCGCCGGAGCCCCTGGTCGCCCAGGACTCGCCGAAGCACAAGAGGCACCATCACCACGCGCACCATCACTCCCACCACGAGAAGGCCACGAAGCACCTGGACAAGTCCAAGTACCAACTGTTCAACGAGAACCGCAGCGACAGTATCAACGTGCTGCCGACGAAGATGGCGCTCGCCTCGTCCAAGAGCAGTGGCAAGAGCAGCTCGTCGGCTAAGAAGACACCCAAGAGCAGTAAGAAGACTTCGGCCGCGGTCACGGCAGGGTTCAGTAACATGAGCTTCGAGGACTTTCCCAGCGATGAGAATAATGAAGAGGGCACGAGGCGCGCGCCGACGACCGCGAGGATGGCGTACGAGGTGATCAGAGAGCCCGAGAAGAGATTCGGCTCGCTGAAGAGGAGGAGCAACCCGTTTACTTGATGAGCGTGGGCCGGTGACTTCGGCGTCGATGTGCAGCTGCTGTGAGCGGAAGCTTGTGGGGAGGCGGAGGAGGTTGTGACGCTTTATGAGGATGAACTGTGCAACAGTGGTAGGGATGAAAGTGAGTAGAAATGAGGGGGTTTGTGTAGGTAGGATGGGGTAGTATTGAGCAAAAGGTTTTTATTTGTACTATTTTTGTAGTATTTTCAAAATTGAGTAAAGGGTTGAAAGTTCGTGTAGATGGAGTAGAATTGCAGGCGTGTGTCGCGTTTCAACGCTCTTTTCAGTTAAGCTGAATGTTGTAGGGTAGCTTCTTAGCACTGTCTAGAAGAACGTTGGGTGTATTCACTAAAATTTGAATGAAAAAAACACAAGTCTGTCGAGGAAAAAGGGAATAAATAATGCAGCTTAGAGTCCAAGTAATTTAAAACTCAAATTTTACTACTTTAATAAGTAATCATTATTGAGTTTGTTCACTTAAAGAGATATTTGCATAGTATTAATGTTGAAAATTATATTCTTATTTTCTATTATCAGTGGATGATAAATAGAAACTTGTTCTGAGTGAATAAATGAGCTATAGATATAGTATATTATGACACTGTTGTGGGAGATGGTTTTCTACCTTGCTCGAGGGTTTTCGCACGAGCGAAGCGAGTGAGAAAATCGAGCAAGGTAGAAAAACACCTCCCACAACAGTCTCATACGATATTTTATAGCACAACAACCTCAAAATCGACAATAAAGTTGGCATTTTGAGGTTAGTGTGCTATAAAAGTTATAACTTTACACTTCTTTTTCACAATTAAGAAGATGAAATTATTTAATCATAAATATATTATAATCAGCTAAGCTAAATATGACAGTTTCTCATTTAAGTTTCATATTTATAAATTATTTTCGTAATACGACAAAAAAGCTTCGGTATATTCACTTTCATCAATTCAATCTTTACTGTTCTAATATTAAGCAAAAAATATTAACAGAAAACGTTTCAGTATATCACGTAAAGCGTCACAACCTTAAAATTACGAAAACCTGCTCATTTACTCTTAGGCAGGTGTATGATATCGAGTGTAAGATACATAGTGAGACAGTATGTTTTTTTCCTTTTGACTTCGGAAATACGAAGTTCGATACCGATTTACGGTTTTGTTTTCTTTAAGTCTGAATGCGACTTTTTTTAAGTTCAGTAAGTCATAAATGGTATAAGAATCGAGTGTCATTACTTATTTATTATGGTAAATATTAATAATAAGTAACAGGTTTTTACAACAAATTTTTGTTTCACGTAACATTTTTGATAGTTTTCTTTTCTTTGCATATCAACCTACACTGGTAAAGAATATTTTTGAATTATTTTTTATCAGTGCAGTTTAGAGAATTTGGTTATCTTAGTATTTAAGAAAGAAATGTTGTGAACTCGGTGATACTTAGATATATTATCTTATTTTAATATTCCGAGCGGTTATTCATATCTGAAAACTCCTTAAAGTGTAATGACACTCGATTTTAGGCGGCAGTTAAAAAATACCGATAGTATTGACTCGATCGTTCCCCATAGAAGCATTTAGTCACTCCTTAACTTCTCTGTATGGTAGTGAAAGCAGGTTGTTTTTTTGTAACTTAGGCAGCTCGATACCAAAAACACAAAAAACTTTAAATAAAACAATGCGAACCTTTCAAGTCCAATATACTATTCAAAAAAGGCAAGCATGTGCATCTATTTTTGCAGCTACGCATTTTCACAACATTTTTACATACTATAATAATGAAGGGCTTGTAAGAGAACTTCCATTGGTTGTATCTTCGATTCATTATAAAAATGAAGAAAAAAAAGAATAGAAGAGAACTCATCTATACTCTACAATACAAATACTCAAATGCATACATGAGTCTCGCAAGCAAATAAAAAAAAAGGGACAAAGACGTTCAGATCTTTTGTGAAAATGATTTTTACCGTTGCTTAAAAAAAGGAATATAAAAAATCAACATACGTAGAATTTTTAGACAATAAACTGACATCTGTAGAGTGACAGAAAAAGATGGTTGTGTAGCTTAAGACACCGCTTTGTCTAAAAATCGCCTTATCACAAAAGACTGAATCACTATAACAATCCTTGCTTATTATCTTAATGTTTAAAAAAATGAAAACCTCCTTGACTCTCGATAAAACGAAGACTGACATCGATATTTTGATTACTTTGGACTTCACTGAATTCACAGATTTTGTACATATAGTCATTTTTGATAATTTATTTCTATCTTTATATTAATGAACACTATAATTTATTTTTGTAGTAACTGTAACATTGATTATCTTCTGTGAGTTATTTTACAAGAGAAATCAAGTGATTGAAATATCGGTTCCAGTCATCGATGACGAATAAATTATCAAAAAGGGCAAGTTTAATTATGTCAAAAGTATTTACTTTTTTGGATTCATGGATTGTGGTTAAAAGTTATCATTAATCTTTTTCAAAGTCTATTTTTTCGGTACTTAAAAATTAAGCGTATTATTTCTATGACATATAATTAAACGTGCCCGAAATTACCGAAAGCGATATAAATGCATTCGCATACGCATTATAAATAATATTCATGTCTGTGTCTCTAATACTGCGTTTTTAAAAATGCGAAAAGTAAAAATCTGCTGACAAAGGTTGCGGTGCTGCAATATATAAGTATATATACGGTAAATATTTTATTTATGGAAAATAAACTTGTTCAGGATGAATTTTTTCGCATTTTGCGCAAATTTAAAAATTACAAAATCGACATTATAATTTATTAATTAATTAGTTAATTAATTGAGTTAATTAATTTCTGTATACAAAATATTTAATTTCGAATACCGATTTGCATTGTTTAAACGACTTTTTGAAACTATATTTATCGTAATAAAAACAAATTTACCGTGTATATACATGGATTTTCTATCGATTAGTACAAAAAGGTGCTAAGCTTCTTCTCATATAATGCTATTATAATCGCGAAGGCGCAAAAACAAACTGTGAAAAGTCAAATGTTTGACAAGAAGCCTTGTTTGCCTCTCGTTTTTCGACAGAAATCTTGTGCGTAGATCGTACAAGCTTTTTTGATAATATATGTACACGCAAAGTGTGTTTCATCTGTAGCGTGTATCTTATTTATTTTTACTTTTTTTTTAATCTTTAACAAAAAGGAAGGGCTCTGGACCAGGAAGATAAAAATATATATATTCCTTTATATAAGCTAAATAGAATTTTTTGATTCTTTAGTAATTTATTTAATTATCGTTGATATATTTTCGATTTTGAGTGTGTAAAAGTGAGACAATATTGTAAGCAAGTCTTATGTAAGAAAATGCGAAGTATAAATTATATATATATATATTTATGTAAAGTGATCATAGATAGTAGACACATATATATATAAAATTATTAAAATTAGGTGCCTTCCTTCATTATATTGAAATTTAAACTTATATTTTGTATTATTTTTTCTTTCCTTGTGTATAGGATTCGGTATTCTACTAATTACGTACAGTTTTTCGCTTATATTTGAGGAAATAAACTCGTGCTATATTACTATACTTAATGAAATTGAAAACTATTCAAAGTCTTGTGCCAACATTGTGTTATTTTAATATATGTTAATAATAATTAATTGAATTGCGAAAACTATTTGAAATAACACAATATTAATACAGAAATTAAAGTGGTATTTTTCTTGAAGTATTTATTTAAACTTCTTATTTTCATCCATGTGTTGGGCATTCGAATTAAAGAGAATTTATCTAATACATAAATTAGTTATTGAAAATTGTCAGCTAAAATTAAAATTAACTATTATAATTTCAATGCTTGTAAAACTAACTTAAATTAAAAGTTTTCAAATAATTAATAAGCATTTTTACAATAATTTTTTTAGTAGACTATAAATCTAAAAATAAGAATACATATTAAAAATTAATAATGACTTACAAGATTAAAAAATATATCAATTGAAAATATAAATGCATATCGTTATTTACTACTATCATGCATTTATCTGATTATGCCCAACCTATTTTCGGCACTTCTATAATTATAACTTATTAATTTATTTTTATTCTATATAAATGATAAATGATTAAACTGTCTCTTAAATTATTTCTTAATATTCATGTATATTATTAGTATTGTTTAAATTAAAAGACTAATTTAAGAGGAGTATTCTTATTCACGAAATAACTACCGAATTCTGTACGTGAAATGCGTACATACTAGATATGTCAATTGTATGTACATACCTCTGCGTGGTATTGTTTAAAACTGTATACTATTTACATGAGCAGTATACATTTAGTTCCTGTGATGATAAGCCAAGGAACCGTCATTAATAAAAATCCTTCTATACTTATATCACTTGTAAAGGAAAGCTTTTAGTTTCATGTATTTATGTATGTATGCTTATATACAAGCCTTTTGACCAAATTTTCTAGAATTTTTTTCGTATCTCGAAAGTGTATTTCTTTTTGTTAATGAATAATGTGATGATGATTTTTTAGAAAGCTTTGGAAAAAAATTAGAAAGTTGCCAAAGATTGTTTTACAATTGTAAATGAAATAAAGATGTTGTTGAGAATTTTATACGCAAAACTTGATATGGAATCAACATTACATTATTTAAAAAATCTTTCATACAGCACCTTACGAATAATTTAATTTTAAATCTAGGCATGTGCGTAAAAACTTACAGTTTTTTTCACGTGGCTCAGACATTCCTTTGTACTATTGAAAATGTATTATTTATCGCTAAGATGTTTTTCGTTAGATAATATTATTTCCTTTGTTTTATATTTCTACTGAATTTATTACGCCAATCATCCTTTAAAATAATATGTTTGTAATGTTTTTTATTATTTCTTTGTTACTTTGTATTTCAATTCATGGAATAATCTAATAAGATGCAAGATAAAAGGTTCTTCAATAAACAAAAAAATTAGATTCAATAGGAAAAAATTGTACACGATTTATGAATTTTCTTTCTTTTTTATGAAATTCTCGATATTTATGCAAACGCAGTATTCTATTAAACTATTAGGCATCACTATTTCTATTTTTATCGAAAAATGAATTATTGTAAAATATAGTTACATTTCTTTCAATTAATAAGCACGAATATATTTTTTATCGTAGAATAATGTGCAAAAATGCAAAGTTTAAATTTAGTAAACTATTAAAATATTTACAGATAAAGTATAAAAAATTGAAACCTATGCTGTATTGTGTAATAGTTTCAATGTTTATACAATATAAGCTACGTTTGTCATCCTGAAACTGAATAAATTTATGGATTATTGAAAAAATTTTTCTAAAAGTCATAAGAAATTGGATACATAAAAGTAGTAAATATGATACAAGTAAGAGTTGCAGAAAAAACGCTCCTTCAATTCTACGATGAAAATATTCACTACTTACCAGTACATATGGACAATTAAAGATATTCGTAATCGATCCATAAAATTATCTGCGTTTGCAGTTTAGCGTGCATTTGTAGAAGCTTTTCGATGGACTCTAGTTACAAAAAGAAAGAAAAAACTTCAGCGAGTGAGATGTTATTATTTTTGAGCTCATGTGCAGGACGATCGCTGTATCCGTTCTATTTTGTTATTGGCAATTTCTTTACGTGTGTATGTGATAGGGAAGAGGCGACCGGGTGGATCGCTAATGCGAGATATTTCGAGTTTATGATTATGTATATGGTTGTATCGTATATGCGATAATGTAAATTGGTAATAGGTTATGATTGCACTATTAATTACAATCACTTCACTTGTATGCATATTACATAAAGAGAAGAATTTATATGAATATATATTATAATGAAGGGAAATAGGAAGGATAAATAAATATAATTCTGTACACATGCAAGATGAAAAAAAATAACGATAAAAGCGTTCAGTCTACAGACTCATATAAGCGTGAAAGTTGATTTTTCGCGAAATTATTTTGTCTAGCTGCTTTTACCGAAGTGCGAGGATACAAATTGAACGAGGATATTTTTCATGATCGAATAGAGGCGTGTGTGTGTATATAAAGTCAAACCTTATTGTATATTCTATGTATAAAGTACAAAGCGCTGAGAAATAAACTGTATTATAATGTGAGAATCTTTTTGTTTCTTCTACCCTTTTTATTGTATTTTTAATTATTGTAATTGTTACTATAATCTGAAAGTAAGTTGACAGAAAAATATAAGTTTTAATATCTTTCAGATTTTGTTTTTAAATAATTTGTTTAAAAATTTCTTATTTGAAATTATTAGTAGCGGTACATTAAGTGGTTACATTAATACATTTGATAGGTTTTCTTTTGTAAAATCAATAAATGTTTTTAATTATATTACACACATAAATACATCTTATCTGCACTATTTTTACAATTAATATGATTTTGTCATAAAATATTATGCACATTTGACTTACATTCAGATTTAAAAATTTCCCTGGTTAAAAAAACTTATAAGACCGAATTGTGAATTAAATCTATATGATCTTATCCGATTTTATTCGGATTTTGAAACCTATTTCATATGGTCATATCCAAATCAATACAAACTTGGTTATTTCCAGATATGTGTGGATAAAACAGGATGAGATCAAAAAGTCAATCCTGTCTTGTTCGGAATTTGAACCTGGTTTTATCTGGTTTTATCCGATATTATAAGTTTTTTTAACCACGGTTGTTACTTTTCTTTCTGAATAAACGTTTTTAGAATTTCCAATGTATATTTATTTGCAAAAAATACGCAGCATGGTATAATATGTATAAAAATGTAATATTAATTGAGGTATAAAAATAAACTACCTCTAATAAATGCATTTTATATAAAAAAGATAAAACACAACTATCATTCACATATATCAAAGTAAATTAATTAAATTAAATTCATGGCATATTTAAAAAAAAGTTAAGTCTAACATGACTCCAGTCTCACAAATTGATAACTATATAAACGCTGCACTAATAAAAATAACAGTTCTGCCCGTATACGAAGTAGCACGAGGAATTGAAGTACATAATCAATTCATCAGTCGCTGAAGTGATTCAAATGAACATCAGCAGCAGCACATCTTTTCGTTCATGCTCTTTAGCCTCTGTCTTGCCATGTTGATGTTCACCAGGAAAATCACCACCCAGGAGAAGAAATTCAACCACGACATGACTATCGCCAACTGCAGGGACAAACCTGTGTTGATAGCGTCTCCTCGACGCCAATTATTGGAGTCCGGCTGGATGTAGTCCATGAAATCTAGGATGGCACCGCATGCAAGTCTGTTGTGGATCGCCTTTGAAAGAAAAATCGTTTGATATTAAATTTTATTTTATAATTTATTCCTATGTATTGTACACATCTTTAAGAGATTAACTGTAGAATAATATTGAATAGATGTGGTAAATAAATGTGGTAATCATTCGTTTTTTCATTTATAAAATATGCTTTATACTAATGTATATAGATGAATTTAAAAAATGATTCGTTTTTGTATTCCGCGCATGTTTAACAATGAGATAGAAAATATTTAATTTTGTATAGGTACACATCTTAAGTATATGGACTTGTATCATTTCATATGTTTGTGTAATATATTTGTGCAAAAAGACATCTTTTCATATATTGCACTATGTTTATAAAATGTACGTTTTCGTCTTTATTACAGCTAGTATGTGTCCCATGCATATCTCCGTTTATCTACATAATATCACCTCCGAATAAAAGCATATCAACTAAAAATTCGCTCGATAAAGGTACCTACTCGGAAGTCACTTGGAAAAGATACCATTTCGAGAGTCAAACATTTTTATCCGAATTTGAAAACAAACAAATTGTATTTAAATAACGAAAAATGAGATGTTATAAAGGAGACTGTAAACGGCGCGAACACTTTCTTAATAAAGACGATATATACTAAGGGGTTTTAGGGTCACTAATTTAAAAAATGTCGACTAAATTTTGAAATTTAAAATGACGGATCCAAAATAGCGGATAAGAACTAGAAAAACTTTTTTAATTTGTTCAAATACTTCCATATTAAGTATTTTTAAGGCAGCTGAATACAAATTTGACAATAAAAAATCAAAATTTAAATTGTCGGATCCAAAATGGCAGATAAAACTTAGAAAAACTATTCTAATTTGCACAAATAATTCCATACCCTTGTAGAAAATTGATCATTTTAATTGGTCATCGTGTTAATCAAATGCAGTCTTTTTTGCTTTAAATCAATATCTAAATATAACTAAAAATAACAAAAACTATTGTTATACATTAAAGTATCAATATTATGAACTATTCACATTGATCTTCATTTTTCAATATAATTCTTAAATAATGCTAGTGTGACATTTCTAATTTTAAATATGATCATTAATTGGTAAAAAATGGTGAACATTTCTACGAGGATATACAGGTTTTTTAAATGCTGATTTCAATATGAAGATAAAAAATCAAATTTCACGCGGATCTAAAATGGCGGATAGAAACTATAAGAACGGTTTTATCACACAAATACTCTCATATAAACGTTTATTAGGACGCTCATTTAGAATATGAAGATAAAACATCAAAATTCAACTTGACGGATTGAAAATGAAGGACTTAAAAGTGCATTACGGTTTAGATTTGGGTGAAAATTTATTTATGAAGTATTTTAGGGTTTTGATCTGAAATCAGTACTTATCAATGTAAACACAATGGTTATAATAATAACAAAATTTAAAACAGTAAATAAAAATAGTTTTGTATAGTATTATTATCTGACCGTTACTAATACTGCTTGCATTTTCTTATAATATTCAACATTAGCCAGGTGAATACTGATTGCTTGTTTTCAGATTGAACCACATGGCTGCTATTTGTATTATTATCGCTAATTCTATTTTGTAAATTTTTTTCTTTATTTTAAAATGTTGTTATTAGTTATCACTCTTGGTAATTAATGATACTGTGAGATTTAATTGTGTACCTTAATGCAATCAACTGCCTTTGCAAATATACAGACATTTAAAAATGAGCTTTTTTCTTAATCCGCCACGCCATTTTGGATCCACGAAATCAGCAACCTCAAAAACTTCTTAGACTATATCTATGGCCCTTACGAGGACTAGCACGTCTGTTGCGTTTCCCACGAAGAGAAACACATTTAGATTTTCACTACGAAGACTATCACTTTTCATGATTTTCCCACGAAGACTGGCGCATTTGGCGATTTTCCACCACCTGACTTTTTCGGGCTACTTTTATTAATTCGGGTAGTCTGATATTCTCGGGTGTACCGATAATTTTTTGAGCACCAAAACAGTCTAACAAAGCACTAACTTCTATATTCTATGCGAAAAGTGCTAGTCTACGTTGGGAATTTATGAGAAGTGTTAGTCTTCGTATGAAACTCGTGAAAAGTCTTCGCGAGGGATTACCAAATGTGTTACTCTTGGTGGTAAACGCTGAAACGTGCTAGTATAGTCTTCGTAAGGTCCGTCGATAAAGTCTATGAAAAATAATCAGCCGTTCATGAGAAAATTCAATTTGCTTATAATTTCTAACCTATACATTTTGCAACAATAAATAATGTCACGGTAGCTAGATTTTACTGAATCCATTTTGTCACGCGTCAAATCCTATTTCTACTGGACTACACATCGTTCAAACTCCAACTTCAACGAGCATATAAACATACAATTTCTTTCCCAAAGCTAAAAACGAAAAAGAGTCAAAAAGATCTCCCGCTATTCACGGAGAGAAAAACTCGGCAACATCTGTTGGAGACCCCGGCACTTACAGCCTTAGTGGATCAAGCAGTAGAATGACAAGATCACCAAGCAGTGTCGGCTGTAGAACAAAGCAGTTATAGCATAGCGATTCAGAAACGGGTTACTGTTAATATACTAACTTTTGCAAATTTCTCCTAGACTCTTACGATGAAAATCAATAATTTGTGTTGGGAATACATTTTTCAAAAATATTAACCATTAATCTTTGCAAAATATAAGTTAATAGGTATGAAATCCGAATATTCGAAAAGCTAACCTCAAATATCTATCATTTCGGCTATTCGCCTTTGGGGGGCAAATCAGGTAAAACTGCTTTGTTTTACAGCAGCGCTGGCGGTGTGATCCTATCGCTAATTCGACCTTACCACTCAACGCTAATACGGCGGAGTTTTTCTCTCCGTGTTCGGCATTCGAGCATGCATCCCCGTGCGCGCGGACTCACCTGCAGCTCCTGACCGGTGGAGCCGAGCAGGCGCACCAGGTTCCTCCGGTACTGGTCGCAGGTCTTGTAGTATCCGTCGGTGAGCACGACCGCGTGCGCCAGCGACAGACAGCAGATGAGCACGGCCAGGAAGGCGGCGGGCATCCACTGCTTGCAGGGCGCCCTCTGCTTGGGCCCGACCACCACCACCTGACCGTCCACGCTGGCTCTGGAAAAGGAGGTTTGCGTGAGTGAGCGTGAATTGGTGGTAAGGGATTTCATTGATCGAAGCGAGTAAGACGTATACTTGTTACGGGTGAAAGGACCAGATTTTCTGAAGAATGAAAATAATCGGCGATGGTGAATTATTTCGGTAGTAGTTACTTACTAGAAGTGTGGTATAGTGTTTACAATATTCTTAGCTAGTCATACAAAGTTGAAATTGAATAGTTATCGATATAAAAATAATTATAAATATACATGGTAGATATAGTTTCTTTACTGAAAGTTTATTTAAAATTGTAATGAAAAAGGAAATATTTGACAATTAATTGTATTTTACTATATAGAATATTTTATAAGTAGGGTCAATAGGTTTCTTATTAGTGGATCTACGATGAATACTTTTATTAAAGTTTTTGTCAGTTGGATTTTCATATTTATTTGTGAATTTGCAAGATCTATAAGTGATCAAGTCGATGGTAGTTGATAAAATATAATTTTTTTCAGATTGAAAGGTATTTACAGGGAAGAGTATACCAACTTTAAAAATTTAAAAAATTTTTTAAACAGCTCTACATGATGGTAAGTATTTAAAACATGTGTTCTTAGGACTCATTCAAATTCCTATTCATGTCATAGCTTATTTTCAAATGGATCAAAAGATGAAAAGTACGTAAGAAAGAAAGTGAGAGATGGGGAACTATCCAACCAAAAGAGGATTATGCCTAGGGTGAACATTAATTTTACATTATACGTTGCAAGCTCAAATGCTAATAGTTAAAGATACATAATTTTAAAATTTGTAAACCGTTTTAAAACAATTTATTTTAAGAAAAATTCTAACATTCGTCATTATTAATTTTTAAAATGCATTTTACTCAAAACTACAAATTTGAAAATTCAAAATAGTTCCTATGCATCAATTTTTAATGAATCGGTCTGAAAATTTTTTACACTTCTGTTTTGACACATTTTGAACAAAACTACAGAGAGATATTTCACTAAAACAAATATATAAGGGTTAATGTATGACATTTCTAACTAAAATATGAGCTAATTTATTGAAAAATTTGTTTAATAAATCTTAAATATCAGTAATAATAAATATAAACTGAAAATAAAAAATTTCTCTCTGTACATTTTTCAATACTGTTATAATAATCAAATGTCATTAGTTTTTTTGCATTTTACGAAAAATTGTTGCGCAGGAAGATTTTTTTAAATTCTTATTTTATCACTGGTTTAATAGCTATAAATGACAGTCAAGGCAGTTAATTATAGTGGGTATGGCTTAAAACATCCTTCTTCTATGTATGTAATCATATAATCATAAAAAAAATTCCTAGATTTAAGAAAATTAGCTTTAAACGTATACTCTTCCCTTAAATAAACATTGTATTGCTAACATATCACAAAGTATTAATAAGTATTAACACCCGTACCATAAGTAGAATATTGTATTAACGAACAATAGATTTTAAGTAAAGTTTTTACGTCTTGACATGCTCGACTGTTTCTACTTACACAGAATCATTCCCTATACGGTAAAAAGTTTTAACAGTTTTTGTCAGTCAATCTGACGGAAAACATGTCAGTGAATGAAGTATTTAAAGGGCGATGTATGCTCTAACTTTAAAATCTGCTTTCATTTTTATGCCGATGTCCGAATTAAATATTATATCTGTACTAATTAAGTTACTCAGATCGAAAAGCATAAATAAACTAATTTTTTATGTGAAAAATATTGTATTGCCTGTAATCGAGAAGCTTCAATTTAGGTTTCGGATCATTTTATAAAAATAAATTAAAAGAGGTGCAAAAAGCATCTATTTCTTTGAAAGCATACCTCCTAATCGCTTGGTTTCAATGATTAGCATATGTGTACTAGTTTATTGATATTTTTTTGTAAAAAGAAACATTTATAAACCAATACAGTTTGAATGACAAAATGTCTGTTAAATTAACGGTCATTTCTCTGTAATTTTCACTGACAAAAAATGTTAAAAGTTTACATGCGTGTTTTTACCGTGTATTAATTGTTATTTCATAGTATAGATATTGTAGATAATATAGATATTGAAAAAGATCCTGTTTGTCTAAATATAGCATAATGGCCTTCTATCAAATATCTCAAGGGATTTTTAATCGATTTCCAAAAAGGAGGAGGTTATCAATTCGTCGTGTATATTCTTCTTTTATATGAAAGTACAGGCTTCTCGATAGATCCATAATTTTTTCAATAGAAAAAAATATACTTTTGTCAATAATTTATCTGCAATTTTTACACAAACTGACTACTAAGGCATGGCTATACCGCTTTTGACACATACACGCACACACATGCACACACACATCCACACACACACGCGCACGCACGCGTATACGCACACACGCGCGCGTATACATACACACGCACACGCACACGCATACGCACATGCACACGCAAACGCACACGCACACGCACATACACACACACATAAACGCATATATATAATTAAGAACACTAAAAAGAGTAAAATAAAAATTACAAAAAGTAGAACCGTCTTAAAAAATAAACGCTCTAAGAAGTTAAAAATAAGTTACTATAATAAAGAGATTGAGAAAATAATACACTTACGATCAAATATTTATCATCTTCATTGAATATAAAGTCAACATTATATTATGGCCATTTAAATTCAAAATACAACTATTTGGAGTCGACGCCAGAATCAATAATTTATTGCGTTCGTCACAATATTTTATGATTGAATATAATTTATCATGGCACGTATTATTAGCATTTATGTATTAAAAATTTTGGCACCGACTCCAAATAGTTGTATTTTGAATTTAAATACTAAAATGTTGACTTTATATTCAATGAAGATAATAAACATTTGATCGAAAGTGTACTATTTTCTCAATCTCCTTATTACAGTAACGTATTTTTAACTTTTTAGAGCGTTTATTTTCGAAGTTGGTTCTATTTTTTTAAATGGTTTTTTATTGCTAAATTTTTTAAAAAGATACTTTAACGCACTATCATGCAAGCTTATACGTAAATAACTAGCTATTATATATAAGAGAAAAGTTTAACCTGAGATATTGAAAATGAATGATAAATAAAAAGATCGAATATTTTTGAGTACCTTTTTTTAGTGAACAATAGCTCGTAATATCATTACTTTTTGTTTAAAAAATTGTTTTCCATAGCGTAAAGTACATTTATTGTACATATATACTGTCGCCCATAATTCACAATCTTAGTAAATTGTAATACTAAAAACTAAATAAAAATGTATTGGTCTCCACGAGCTATAAGAATGTATCGTATTACTGTATGCTTAGTGTATGTACATATACTTACATAACATCTACATACGCACACATTCACTATGTGAGTAAATGGAAGAAATATATTTAAAATTTCTACAAGAGTGACAAAATTAGAGTTCAAAGAGTTTCTTAAGTGATGCCAGTAAAAATATAGACATCCTTTTCTTTACTTCTTAGCTGTACAATACGCTCCTATAATCTTCTTTGCTATGTTAGGCCTATATTTTTAACGTCTGTATGTGTCTAAAGAAAGCATGTCTCTCTCTTTACTGATAAGACCAAGTAGACATTTTCGGACAAAGCATAAATCTAATCCATATGTATTATTTGAAATTTCTTATTAATATTAATTTTTGCTCTATAAATTCGAATTATTTCTTTTTCACTTTAATTTGACACCTTTTATAAAACAGTTTCTTTTAAAGCGGATGCTCATTAATTTGAACATCGCTAACTCGAAGTTTTCTTTTGGACAATAACCTGAATTATTTCTCGGTAAGTCAAAGTACAAAATTAAACCTTTGTATATTATTATTCTCTTCCTATATTTCATTGAATTTTTCTTTTGTTTTCTTTAATCGAATAGACTGAAACCTTTATATAACCTCTCTAAAATTCTCTTAAACTCTAATCTTTCTAAATCTTTCTTAAGCTGTCCTTTTAAGGCTAATATTTCATAAATGGCCCTTTAAGGGCATCTGGGTCATTCGAAGCGAGAGATCAGAACATTGACATGTCCTGAAAATGCGATATAGATTAGCAAAGTGTTAAAAAGAATTGACGATAAAGTCAGTGTTAACTCCTTCAAAGAAATGATACAGCATGTACCCAATACAGACAGCACGCCATCGCTGAATAAATTTGTCTACACAGTGCAGACCGATACCTCAATTCACATATAACATAATTTAAAGCGATCAGTAGTACCCGTAGACAATACTACCCATCTCGATTATCCCCACTCCCCGTCCAAACAATTCCCCCAAACCTCACCTGCTCTGATAATTCCTCGCCATAGCCAGAGCCCTCGGCTCGCTGAGACTCCTAGGTATGCAGCTCCTGTACCCGTGATAGAACCCCAGTCCCAGTCCAGCCACGATCGCCGGTATCAGTCCGAAAGTTCCGTAATGGCACAGTTTCACGTTACCCCCCATGAACGTGCTGAAGGTGTTCACACCGTAGAGTATGCAGCCGCAGTCGACGTTGATGCAGACGTCCAGGGTCCAGGCCCAGTGCTGCCAGGCCACCACGAGCGCAGCCACGGAGATCACCGAGGTGGCCGCCGAGGAGGAGTACAGCACGCCCAGCACACCTTCCGCGCGAGTCGCGTCCATTGGGGAGATGGTGTTGGGTTTTGGACATCAAGGGTGGAGAGGGACGAGGAGGTTGTCGCTGCTGGAGCGAGGGTGAAAATGTGACGGGGATCGGGAGGATGGTGCTGGGCTACATGGTGTTGTGCTGGGGATGGAAGATGCTGGAATGAGAAAGAAAAGTCATGGTTTAGTATTCATTGCGAGTGCTTGAATGTTCAGTTATATTAAATCTTGAAGAATATTCAATTTCTTGAAAATTTTTGTTAATAAATTTCGTTTATCGGGAGATATTGACCATTAGATCAGCCGAATTGTAGAAAAAAGCTCATAAAATTCATACTTGCAATGGTTCAGTCCAGGGCTGATTTTGTCAAATTTCTTATACTATCAAAATGTGTAAAATAGGTCCAAATATGCCTGGGCCCATAAACATGTGGTATCATCCGGATAGTACACGATGTTTAGGGGGCCCTAGCAAAATTTTAGACCACTTTTAGACATTTTAAAATAAGAAAAGTACTACGAAAGTTTCCGACGGATACTTTTTTCGAATACTTCTTTAAATCGCGTATATCGGCTCAATACATCGTGTACAATGCTTAGAAATTGATATTTCGTTGTTATTTCTGGATATTTACAGAAAACAGAAAAGTATCCGAAA
Organism: Gastracanthus pulcherrimus; assembly: GCA_949152435.1. NCBI lineage: Eukaryota > Metazoa > Arthropoda > Insecta > Hymenoptera > Pteromalidae > Gastracanthus > Gastracanthus pulcherrimus. The sequence continues at coordinate 164,367,844 of OX424575.1, read as the reverse complement.
ATATTTTGCAATCGAATACTTGCCAAACTCTGATGTTAGGAAGTAGGTATTAACACTTTAAAATAGTTGCATGGGTCTCTGAGCAGTAACTGGAATGCACTTTATCGGTTTAGCATCAATGAATTCATTGTAATTGAGTAAACTGATTCAAAACAACGAATTAGGAAAGACAATGAGATTTATGAGATTAAAAATCGAAACAGCTTTAAGAATAACGAAGCCAACATGTATTCCACACGTGTAAAATATTTACATATCAAACACGATGCATGGCTTTTACGTATGAGTCAATTAATGCTAGTACAGAGTTTAGTTAAGAATTTAAGAAAGAAAGAGGATACTGAGGATTAATTAATTAGCGTTGTCACAGAAAATTAAGATTTAAATTAGATCGAATTTCACTAACATTATTTTAATAACATTAATAAGAGACTTCATTTAAACAATTTATTTTGCAATTTATGATCCTTGAAAGTGCATTTTCTATAGTGTTCGTTATAAAATGTTTTAAATTATTGGAATCATAATGAATGGAATACATATTTTATTAGAAAAGGATAGCTTTAAAAAAATAAGGATTACCATGTGACAATAAGTTCCCAAAGTAAACGTGTGAGACCTTTATCATTATTATTCAGATCATCCTTCTACTAGACGCGGAAATTGAATATAAGTCTGACGAAATTTCGCACCGCACCGTATACATTTAAGTAGATATAGGGCGAGTCTAATCAGACAGTGTATTAAAATCGATATTTTCAAATCTTTAATTCTTTCAAGTAAAGGGTTGAAACTATCTTCTAAACTAAATGATATATATTTCAGACGTCCACTTCGAATTCTGAATTATATTCTTATACCACAGGCAACCTCCACTTATACCGACAGCATTTATACAATCGACTTATTTCTACATTTTCTTCCTTCTCCAAATAAAGAAAATAGATTTTTCATCAACACTAAATTCAGACCGATAACATCTACAAAACAATCAAAATATCTCCAAATGATTCATAGCGCAGCGTTGAATCACCGCTCGATCAATCAAAAAATAAACTCTCACTATACGTACTCCACACATCCCGTCACTCCAGACTCGCGACATCCACGACCCGCGCGCGTCTACGCCATATCCAACTACATCCACAACACCCCCCGCACTCTCTCTCTCTCTCTCTCGCGCCTCTTCTCCAAACAACATAAAACGGCAAAATTTTGTCAAGGTCGCGCGCGAACCTCGCGGATTCCGGCCGCGTGCGCACGCACGTATTATACACTTCGGTGGATCTGCACTCGCGCGCGCGCGGCTTTATAAATAGGTTTTGTTTGCAAATTGATGGCTAATTCGGCGACCGTTTGAGCATTGGCAGACACGCACTCGCGCGCGCGCGCGATCGACCGGCTTTTTCACGCTGAAGTATAATTATACAGGAGCGAGCGCGGTATGTCCAAGGTGCGGGGTAAATGTTTCTCCGGAATCAAGGACGAGATGACGCACGAGTGTCGAGGTGCATTTCCTGCGATTGATTTGTGTGCTTGAGGTGGGTGGGGTGGGACGAGACGGAGGAGGGTGCGTAAGTGTGTCGTCGAGTGGATCGGACGTGTGATTGACGGTACTTGTTAGGGGTATTTATATACTCGAGTGTCTGTGTTTTTTGTGTGAATTTCGTTAAAATGTTTATATGGCTCGCACTCTGGGAAACGAAATTCGGTCAGACTTTGGGAGGTGTTTTCTGGTACCCGAAAATGAAGACTAGTACCCGTAATTCATTCTAATGGATGCCAGTTCTCGAGATATGAGGTCATTTACTTGAAATGGTCGTTTTTTTAATGGAAAAAGATACATCTTCTAATCATAACTCTACAAGTTTTTATTATGGAAAATTGACCGAAAAGATAATAAAAAGTAGGCAACAAGAGCTTTAATTTAATTAAGCTTTGTTACGCATAAAAATATTAATCTGATCAAAAGTTATTTACTATTGAAAATGGTGACCGAAATTGCATGAATATTCAAAGAAATTTAACTCTTTTAAATTCGTTGATTTTCCATTTATTGTCAGTGACCATCTTCAATTGTTAATAACTTCTGATCAGATTAATATTTTTATACATAACAGATCTTAAGTTAAAGGTCTTTTTGCCTACTTTTTATTTTATTTTGAGTCATTTATCCATAATAATAACTTGTAGAGTTATGCTAGAAGAAGAAATATCTTTTTTCATTAAAATAACGAATATTTCGAGTAAATTACTTTATATCTCGAGATCAAGGGTCCATTAAAATGAATTACGGGTACTAGGCTTAATTTCAGGTACCAGAAAACACCTCCCAAAGTCTGACCGAATTTCGTTTTCCGGAGGGTGTGCACTCTCCTTGGTAGACCAACATAGATACGGTATTAATCCGCAGTAATACACACGCAGTATTTGTTATTTTATCTTTCATTTAAAAGAAGAAAAACATACAATGTATATTCATCGTATAAACGCCGATGTATATATATGTATTTTAAAGTTCACTTCTACCATAGAAATAATGTTGACTACAAAATAATATAGTTAATGGAAAGATTCTTTCCCATTTTGATCCTTTGCGCCCTTGGATTTAACAGACGAAGCAATATTTCGCATTCAATAAATTATAGGATGACATATTTCATGAGTAGTTACCTGGGGATGCGAGCTCAATGTATTATTGTTCTATGTCTAAATATTAAATGAACGGAAGCTATATGTATAGTAAACAAACAACTTTTGAGCTCACTTCCACGGTAATTACATATGTACTCATGGAAACATGTCAATCTATAATTTTTTAAGTACGAAATATTATTTCGTTTATTAAATCCAAATTAAAAAGACTAACCTTTTTTCCCATTTACTATATTTATAACCAATATATGCCTATGCATTACGGTGCAAATATACTGTATATATGATTAATAACACTATATTAATATTTGTATAATATTTATAAAAATCTCGTTTACAAATATGCTATTAACAGCACTCTGAAATATTTTTTTTATAATATTATAAATGTGCCTGAATGGACTCGGCCTGTATCTACTGTACGTACTTTGTTTTTTTTTTTAAATCTAAACGACATATAATGTTTATTATGTTTTCATAAAGAAAAAAAACTTAAAGACAATTTAACTACTGTTAACTAACAAGAAAGCTCAATTTTACGTAGCGTATATATATAAATTATATTATAGATATTTTAGATGTTTATGTGGATCTAAGAAAAAATTTATTGACACGATTATATATGTAATTATACGAATATTATTCAATTAAAAAGTATGTAAAATATAAATTACAGAAACAAAGCAAGATTAAATGATTGCATTATGATTAATTCCATACCTATTATTAATTAGTATAAAATGAAATAGCAATCAGTAAAATATATTATGTTTCTGTTCTAATTAGTTAAAGTTATCAGAAAAATTATTTTTATTTCAATATCATTGTTCTTATTTCATTAATGTTATGATAACGTTATATCGTATCTTGAGAAAACGAACATTAGCGATGACAATTATGTAAAGCCAATGTTTGTCGTCGACTAGACTAAATGATTAATATTTGCGAAATAAATTTGTTTTACGTGCTTATATTTCATTATTTCTCCAATAACTTGCAATTGTTAGGAAACTTTTAAAAATATTATTAGCATGAATGAGATAGTTACAATATAAATTATGATTAATTGCCAATTCTTAAACAATAAATTAAGAAATTTAAAATAACCCCATATAAAAATGTTCTAAAAATGCCAGGCTAATGATTGGAAAAATTCCATCGTGTTTTTCTCAGTGAGGGACACGAGGCTCGCTCGAATCGCACAACTGCACAGGCTATTTGAAACGTCGTCATCCACCTTTTCACACCTTCGATTTGAGAGCCACGTCAGGCACTTCGAACCTTTTAAATTATACTCTGGTGTTTTTCTCACTCTGACATTTTAAATGTCATGTTTTTAATCATATTATCATTTTAACAACAAACATGATTAGATAACAAGATGCAAACGAATATATTATACATGTAAATTAGAATTTACTTTTACTTTAAATAAATGCAAGTTTGTGTTTTTGTTAGTTTTTCATGCATTTCAAACTATTATACATTTTTCGAACTGGAAAATCTTGTCACTCTTGGGATTTAATTAAATTATCTTCAAATCTTAATTTACATAAGAATATCAATCTTTAAGGTGGGACTATTCTCAAAATTATAATTTGTTACTGATACATTTAGCGTTTTGAAAATTTACTAGATGATAACTAACTATGTGTAACTAACATTTTTATGCAGAAACTTGAAACTTCTTCACCAAAAAGCTTATTTCACTTATAAAAAAAATATTTTTCCTTAAGCATTCAGCATTATTACAGTTTCTAATTTATTTTTCTTTTTTCTTTCTACAATAAACAAATTTATATAGATTTACCTTTCTTAATTTTGAATTATTTATTATTTTCGATCTAAAATATCGATTTTTATCCAATTTGTGTAACACAGTCCAACCTTAAACATCATTCACCTTCACTAAATAATCACTTTACTATAACTACAAACCGACGATGCACTTACATCGTCAACGTCGCACTAGCATAAAATATCGCCACACGCACGTCGCGTTCTCGTAGTATGGGAGAGCTATAAGGCGCTCTTGCTCAAATATTTGCTCGTCGTCGCGGCGCGCGCATTTGTAAAAATCCAATTTCCAGCGCACCCTCGCATCTAACGCACGTCAATTCACGCGTACGCACCGTCGAATTGAGAACACTGTGTGCACTGATAGTTCAAGTTTGTACAACACTGCAGTGGGATTCGCCGATATTTCATCAGTGAAATGTTGTATAGCTGCAGTCGCGTATCGCGTAGATCTGCGTGAATGTGTGTGCGCGCGTGCAGAGACACGCTCGAATTATATAGATGACAATAATCGGGAAGAAGTAAAAATTCGTAATCTCTGCGTGCACAAGTGCGCGCTCATATCGAAGACGAGCGTAATGTAAGTGTGTATGTTCAAACTTGACACATGTTGATCGATGCTGACATCGTGCGCTCGAATATTCATCCTTTGTACCGTAGAAAAGCGTATACATACAGTAAGGTTGGGCATGTAGCAGTGTCACCAGTGCACACTTGTTCCTTATCTTTTAGGAGCACGCGCGTGCAATTAACAAAGTGTCTGGGGTTAATAATAAACTTATATTGGGGGAAAATGGTGAATTAAGATAATGGTTTTATAAATCAATTTTAGCGTCTTTACGTCTTATTGAAGTGTCTGAAAGTATATTTAATGAAATGAAGTGTTTAATCGGCTCGTGCATCATAAGATTCGTTATCATAGCTGATTGTAATAATTTTACAGCAACACTTTTCGAATGATTATTAAAATAAAATTTCTTGACAAACTGTTTCAATTAACCATCTTGTCTATAACTTATGTGATACACTCGACGAAAATGAATTTGTTTCGACCGTTTTTGAAATCCTCCAATATGATTGACAGGAAAATAAACGCTACAGTATTATTACAAAAGGTTGGATATTATATTTAGCTGTCGTTGAGTGTACATCAAAATCTTGTATATAATTTGTACGCGATATTTTGACGCAATTCACAAAAGGGTTCTACATGAAACAAATACAAAATGTAGATAAGCTGCAGAATCAGATAAAAAAGATAAAAGCTTATGAATCAACAGTGACTCACACCATACCAAATATCTTCATAAATACTGCATTTTCCTATCACCTATGCCATATTCATCGTCATAAAAATTCAACCAATACAACTGTAAATCTATCTTCCCAATCTAACCAAACAAAAACTGTCACCGCCAATATCATACTCACTCTAACAATCCTCCGAAAACAGCCAACTCCACACCGACAACTCCAATCGTTCTCGATCACCCCTCCACCTCAATCAGACACCTCCAAAGATATCAAACACGCACTTTTACGCGCTTCACTCTCGCGATTCCCGATGCGCGTACGGAGAAACCGAGCACGCGACTGCCGAACGCCACGGTAACAAGTATATACCTGAGCCGCGCCGCTGCAGTGAGACTTTTCGGGCGCAGGCGCCCCCCGACAGAGCTTCTACATCCACATCGGCCACATCCGCGCGACTCGTCCAACTGATAAAAAAAGAAGCGCGAGATAAGATTAGAGAGAGCCGTCGTCGTGCTACATATGCGTGCTCGTGGGAGAGGCAGGTATTGCTCTCTTTAAACGCGGCAGCTTTCTAACGCGCCGCGGTATGCGACGACGGCTGTAGGGAGCGATTGTTTGACTATCGACTGACGCACCTAATATGTGCGAGGGAGCGTTCCTCGAGATACCTCGTATACTTGCACGCTCTTGAAAGAATGTTGAGCGAAATTTGAACTGGTTTTGAGAGTGGAACATTGTTTTCTGACGTATTTTTGACTTTTTGAGTGAATGAATTCGTTTTGAGGTAAAAGCTCAACGCACACGCCTTATGGAAATTGAATTTCGCTGAATTTTTCTGAGACTCTGGGGAAGGTTAGTTCTCGTGATGCTGATCAAACGTCTATATGGGCCCAAAGTCCGAAAATGTCCAGTTTCCAAGATACAGAGTGTCAGAGATAGAATAATTAGCTTTCTCAGACTAGGATTTACATGTGTTTTTGAAGTAATTGTGTGCGTATTTATTCATGTATTTGTCTATGCGCATGTGAGAGATTAATATAAACCGGAAGTGAACCGGACGTTGACCGGAATTTAACTGGATGAGAACCAGAAATTACCATGTGCATACGCATGTATGTGTTTTAGAGCACGTGTATGAGTTTACTGGAAGGTAACCAGATGTGAACCGGAAGCTGACCGGAAGTGATTCGGAGGGCAAATTGCGCATGCGCTTGTGTGTGCTGAAGAGTACACTTTCGCGTGTGAATTAAAAATTAATCGGAAGTAAACTGAAAGTGGACCGGAAGTAAACTGGTTATATACTTTAACTTTAGATTGATTCCCATAATTAACACACGCACACGTACTTAATATACTGTTAACATACTGTTTACACACGAACGCATAGTCACCAACACATACATGCGCAAGCACATTTTGACTTCTGACTCGCTTCCAGTTCTCTTCCGGTTAGCCTCCAGTCAACTTACACACATGCTCTTCAACACTCACATGCGCATGTACATGTTTATTTCTGGATCACCTCCGGTTGTCTTCCAGTTTACTACATCGGATCGCCAACACATACTTATATATTTTTCTTTTATTTAGTCCTAAAAATAATAATTATTATTTCAAATTTAAGGTGTATGTATCCCCTAAAGCAGTTGACAGCGGTTTTCTCCGTAGTAAGTAATGCGTATATGGGATTCTTTCACATCCCCTTAAGAAGGTTCAGGAATTACAAAAGAACCAATTTATTTTTATTAAGTATGTACGCTCAGTGCTCTTCTCACAGATATTGCCTCCTGTCGTGGCTTTTACTGCTTCCTTCAAAGAAAGATGCGAAAGCATGATTTGATGCGAGTTCTTGAGCTGAATCAATAATATTTTCTATATTGCTTCTATATATTGTTATTGTATTACTATTGTTTCTATATATGATTTCCATTAAAGTCATTACGGAGGCTGCGCGTTCGACGCCGAAAAGCTCGCGTTCGAATCTTATCTGAGACAATCTCTGGGAACGCTGAAAATTTATTATTTACAATATTAACATATTTTCTAACTTTTTTCTAAAGTCAACTTCTTCTATCAGCTCTGAAACTGAGTATAATAAAGTTAGTTATTCCTAAATCCTAGCCGTTACGGTATAACTTTTTCTATACTAACAGAGTTTCTTAATTAACTCATTCATACCTGCGTGACAATTATGGCCGTCATTGATATATTGTTTAATTTTTAGATGTAAAATGACGATCATTTGTTTTTGGTCATGTGACCTGATCAGGTGTGATCACGTTATTATTACAAAGATTTGTAGGTGCTTTGTTTAAATTTGACTATCTATTTCATCATACATTATTTGTAACTCATTTAAAATCAATTTATATACAAAATTATTATTAATTAAACAAATTTACTTTACTTAGGAACTAATTTTCATATTCGATGCAAAACAAAGTTTGGCCGACGGCATAAATAGATTTCACAAGAAAATGTACCAAAGTTAAACTAAAATTGTTTATTTATGTTAACTTTTAAACATTAAATTACAGTTTATTTGTTTAGTAATTTCGTTGCTTCTATCACTCGGTAGAATTACAATGTAAATTCAGGAATATATCGATCTCTCCGAGTCAGTTTTGTGACGAAAGGTTTTTAAATAAATGAAGTTTTTTTTATTTAATACCCTTTCACCACAAAACTGACTCGGAGGGGTCGATAGATTCTTGAATTAAATTGAATTATTTATTTATTTATTTATAATTCAACAGGTTTGAAGTCCTATTCAATATAAAAAATACGTTATACGATTATAATTTGTTAGCATTTAAACTTAGAGTGCCATTTTTTATTACTATGAATCAAAGCCATGAAATGAACAAATTAATTAAAGTTAATATTTTTAGTATGCTTTATTTATACAATGAAATTGTTATGGATATACTTTTAATAGATATCTTATTGCATTAACGCTCGGTTTCAAGATTGATAACGTGAATTTTAAAGAACTCGAATAGTAACAGTTTCTCCTCCTTTTATCAAACGATATTTTATTTGCGTTGTCAATCAGTTTTAGTAGTTGATATGAGTAGCAACTGTTAATTGTTTTCTAACCGCACACGTCTCAGGAGATTACTATAATTTTCTAAATGGGCCTTTTTAAAATAGATAAACCTAAAATCTATAACATGGTGTTGTGTTTTTTTCTTTACTATCACGATAGCCTGCTATGTGCGGTAACAGGAATTCAATTATTTTTTTTCTAGAACATCCTGGAAAAATTCATAGTTACGTAGTTTCGTAGAGAAATAGTATAATACACACTAGAAACGAAAACAATGTTACACTCAATCTTTGTCTTATAACCTTTATAAGAAGGTTGATTTAGAGAAAGGTGACGAAAAATTTCTGATTCGGTTACTAACACATCACTAAAAACCAAAACGTTTTTATTCCACCATGACTATGCCCGGGGGCAAATTTGGGTACTACTGCTGACGCCCCGATTAATGCGGTTTTCATAAAAATTAAAATCTAAACTTTAGACAGTATTTCTTTTGCTTGATAATAATTATAATATAATTATTGATGACATAATCAATTCTTTATTACTAAATGATAACTACTTACCAAATTAATTACAAAACTTATTTATTATAAAAATATTATTTTATTATTCAAATATTTGAAACTATATTATACATAAATACTTATTTTTATGAAATATAAGTGATTACAAATGATTGCACAGTAGAATTCTTTTATCCATTCTTTGGACATTTTTTTATATTCAATACAATATTATTGCGAGAACCAGTGAAAAAATTAAGATTATCAAATTTCATAGGTATTAAAGTCTCTTTACAGGGTGAAAACTCGTATTTGGATATTAAATGAAGTATTCCCAGTTTCGTTTGCAGAAGACCAAGCCTCATTCCTAGAAAAGTAATATTCTGTGTATAGATTTGTCAGCAAATTATTGATAGTACCTAATTATAGTTAAAATTAATGTATTGTTAGGAAATGTTTATAAAATTACGCCACGCCTTAAGGGCACTGAACCACCTTGAATTTTTTAAAAGTCGATTTACATTGAAATGCATACAAAATTTTAACTTAAAGTGGTTCTCCTGAAGAATTACGTATTCTTATACCTATCGCAGAATTCCACAAGTCAGTATCAACAAAATTGATTTTAATAATTCGCATTTTACTCAAAAAACACGTTTAAAAAAGAAAAAGTTATTTATTTCTTTCATTTTATGCTGAAAATATTATTTTCTGAATACCCCCCTGTATGAATTCCTTACCTATGCATATACGAGGCCCATCCCCAAATGGAAAATATGTATTAGGTTTGATATGCTTTTTATTCACATCAGAAAATCTTTCTGGATCAAAAATTTGTGGCTTATAAAAATAATTTGCATCCATTTGGATTGCCTGCATCGGGATCACCACTGGTGTTCCTGCTTCTATTGTAAGATTTGACCCTGGAATTTTATAGTCAACTTCTGTTTTACGATCCAAAAAATGTAGAATTGGATACATTCTCAAAGTTTCGGAAACTACCATATCTAAATACGGCAAAGATGACATTATCTGAAATAGTTAACCTATATTGTAGTAGAGCATAAGCATTAGGGTAAAAATATAGTAATGTTTTTATATCATTAAAATTTATTATCACTTCAAATACCATACCATATCATAAGTAACTTTTCCATTATTTTTATCTAAGGTATCTAAAATTTCTTCTCTTAATTTTTCTTGTATTTCCGGATTTCTGGCTAATTCATATAACGCAAATGACATAGTTGACGATGAGGTTTCAAACCCACCTGCAAAAAAAACTGCTGCCTGTGCTACCAACACATCACCTTCCAATTCTGAAATTTAAAGCATGATTTATAAATCAAATACAATGTTATTCATCGCTATCAAGTTTTATTGATTACACACATACTGTGAATATTATTTTGCGAATCACTCTCCTGTTCGTTTTTCAAGTCAATTAATAAATCAATTAAGTCTGCTCTCTTGGTACCAGATTTTATTCTCTCATTAATTGCTTCCCAAAAAATATGTCTGAGAAAGTTTGATGCACCTTTTCCAAATAAATGAAAGCCGCAAATTTGAACTAATGACGGTATGATCCATGCCGATAATATTTCCAAGTAACGTTTGTAACTTGTGCCAAATATGTTTTTTCCAACTTTGCGTATTAAAGCATTAGGGTCAGTTAATGAATTAAATCTCATTCCATAAGCAGTTATTCCAATTAGATCCGTAGTAAACTTGGCGCAAATATCTTTCACTTCCAAATCGCGACTTTGGTCTACAATTTGTTAAGATACGTTAATAATATTTTTGTAAAATTTATTCATTAAATTAAAAAAATTTTTCTAATTTTGGGTATCGTTGTAATGTAAATTCTAATGACACCAAACATACTCTACGCCGACTGACTTTACGCAAATGTTTTTTTCTGCACCAAAAAATTCTACACAAAAATTCCCTACACCTATTTTGATTTAATATTAAGCACTACAAAACTACACTATTGAATCTTAACAATATATATTATTGTAAATAAATATTTTAAGAATATTCAGTTTCTTTGATGACTCGAGCGTCTACTTTATATGCACCTTAAGAATGGACTCTAGCAGCACCTTGGTAGTCGATATATGTATGTATATGTATGTATATATATATATATATATATATATATATATATATATATATATATATATGTATAACTGTGTATATAACTTGATTAGTTACATGACAACGTTTAGGGTGACTCTTACACCCTTCTTCAGGTCAAAGGAATGTATAACTGTGTATATAACTTGATTAGTTACATGACAACGTTTAGGGTGACTCTTACACCCTTCTTCAGGTCAAAGGAAGAATGATTTTATAATAAACTTAAACCTAGTAATTTATCTAGGCTGCTCGCCGTATCTCACACACCACGGTTAAAAATCCCGTTGTATATATTCAGCCATCGAGTGTTGGAGCACGATCATATTGACAAGGAGAGTGTCCCACCTGAGGGAAACGATTTTCGATGAGGCTTTGAGAGGTGTTTTCTAGTGCCTGAAAATGAAGCCCAGTACCCGTAGTTTGTTCCAATGGGTTCTCGAAATATGAGCTTTTTTGTTAAAATTGTTCGAAAGGTAAATAAAAGTAGAGAAAAAGAGCTTTATTTTAAACTTTGCTACGTACAATAATTTGAACCCTATCCGAAGTTATTAACAATTGATTATGGTGACTGAAAAAACATGAAATATTAATGAATTTATAAAAGATATATTTCCTCGAATATTTATACATTTTCAGTCACCATTTTCAATTGTTAATAACTTTGGACTGGATTCAAATTTTTCTTAATAAGCTTAAAATAAAGCTCTTTTCATCTACATTTATTTACTTTTTTAATATTTTTTCCAGAATCAAAACTTGCATAGTAGTAATATGAAGTAGAGGTACCATTTCCCATTAAAATGCCGCATATTCGGAGTAAAATAGCTCGTATATATCTCAAGAACCAGGGCCCATTGGAACAAACTACGGCTGCATATACGGCTTCATTTTTGGGTTCTACAAAGCATCTCCCAAAACCTCATCGAAAATGGTTTCCCACAGGTGGGACACTCTCTTTGTGAGTTTTTTTCCCACACTTTAGTGCTAACACTTATAAAATACACATGCTTTTATATTACACTTATTCACTATCATTTAATAGCATGCAATGATAAGTATTAATTTATTTCTATATTGATTACATCACTACGGTTAATTTGAGTATAAACAGGGAATTAGGTGTTATAAAAAATTATTTATTATACGTATTTTAAGGAATATGGTTTCGGAATGTACTACGATTTTGTTTTCTAAAGGGTTTCTGCGTAGACTTGTACACTTGCACGGAGATGTTGCTCGGTGTTGCGATAAATGCCGACTGGCAGAGAGAAGTCAAAGACCTATATGAAAATGAGAAGAAAATTCGCATTGGCTTGGAGAAATTTGTGAGTGTTAAAAAGAGGGGCGAGAGATCTACAGCTTAAGGGTCTCTTTATTGTGCTGCTGAACTCTTATTACGCGACCGGAATCGAGAGAAACATCTTAAAACAGGCCCGCTTAGGGTAGGGAGCACGTGCTTTCAGTGGAAACTCGAACCTGTGAAATATTGTATTAGGTCTGTGGTAATCTTGACTTTGTTAGAGAATTATTAATATGAGTTGGTTTACTATCAAGACTTCCATAAGTTTGTATTTACTGTTGTTATGCTTTGTTTTAAGCAAGCTAAAATAATATCATTTAAATATCACTTTGCTTTACTATTTATAATTTAAAAAGATATATCACTGTTTTGCTAACAAATAATTTGTATTAAATCATTTTTAACATTTATTTTCAATATTTTAATTTTCAATGTGTAACATAATCAGTTAGCTGTTGCAACGCCGTTACCCTAAGCGGGTCCTGGGCGTAGTCGTCCAGAGCGGACGGGTGGGTGCCTATCACCACTACACAGCGCGTCCTCAGGTTGCGGATAGAGGAACGACCCCTGAGAAAGAGGTTAGCTGCGAATAAAGCGAATAAGCAGTCGCGGACAGCCGATAGGCCCAGGCGTGGGTGTGATGAGCCCGCACTGGCGAACGCATTCATCTAGAAACACTACGCAAGCACCGCAACAACTACAAACACTATACAAAATCTCCTATCTTACTTTCTTCTTCTACCTTAGTCTGTAATCTATCTCTTTTACCACACATTTCAAACAAAAAATGGGCCAAAAATCCTGCTGTCGTGGAGGATGCGGGAGCGATGACAACTGCCCTGAGAGGGGATGTGTAGAATGATTCGCCACCTGGTCTTACATGGCAAATGAAACCGAGTGTGTCTGACGACGAGTTGACTGTGTCCTCGCCAAAGTCAGAAAGCTCTCATACTTAGTTCTAGGGAGGTATGAGGGTTATCACCCCTAGACGGATGGACTCACCTGCGATCGGAACAGGATCCAAAACGCGCGGGTTTAACTTACTATCATGGCTCAAAGAAAACAAAACCAAACCAAAACGAAAAGAAACTTGAGGGTGGGAACCAGGAATGTACGCAGTCTACACAGAGCAGGCGCGTTCCGGGAAATCATAAATGAAACTGAGAGGTACAATTTAGATTTGGTAGCAATACAAGAAACCCGATGGAAAGATAACGCGATGCTAGGATCCGGTAACTTCACCTTTTTATATGGGGGCGCGAGCGGGCATTCTCTAGGCACCGGATTTCTTGTTAACAAAAGCATCATACATTCCGTTAAAAGTTGCAATTTCGTGAATGACCGACTCTCGTATATCATCATCGACGGAGCGTGGTATAATTACGTGGTTATTAACGTCCACTGCCCCACGGAGGACAAAGAGGAACAAGTCAAAAATCTTTATTATGAAACTTTAGAGCAATTAATCGACCAATTCGCGTCTTACGACACCAAAATAGTAGTGGGGGATTTCAATGCTAAAATAGGGAGAGAGGAAATGTTTAGGCCCACCATAGGCAAAGAAAGTCTGCACGAAACCAGCAATGATAACGGTATTATGTTCATAAATTTCGCAGCCGCAAAAGATCTTATAGTCAAGACCACGTGCTTCAAGCACAAGGATATACACAAGGCAACGTGGACATCGCCGGATGGGGCCACGCACAATCAAATCGATCATTTTCTTATTGATAAGAGGCGCCACACGAATGTACTCGACGTAAGGACCTATAGGGGGGCGGATTGCGACTCAGATCATTATCTCGTAGTGGCCAAATTAAGAGCCAGATTAGTAGCCGGTCAAAATAGTAAGCGAGCGAACAAAGTAGAAACCTTTGATATTGGAAAACTACGAAGCGGGATAGAGCGAATCAAGTACCAAGTAGAAGTTAGCAACCGATTTCAGGCGCTCGAGGAAACGGATGAACAGACGGGAGTAGATGACGATCCGAACAGGTTGTGGGGGGCTATCGAAAAAACTATAAAAGGGGCCGCGAACAAAGTACTGGGTAAGAAAAAAAGGCCGAAGAGCAAACCATGGTTTGACGAAGAGTGCGAACTCTGGTTTGAAAGGCGCAAGAAGGCTAAATTAGATAGTGTACACAATGAAAGCGATAGGGCCGTAGAAGAATACCATGAAATAAGAAAGCAAGTACGTGTGATTTACAGAAACAAGAAGCGCGAGTATCAGAAAAATGAAATTAGAAAAATAGAAACTAATAGTAGGGAAAATAACCCGCGCGAGATGTACAAAGGAATAAACGCTATTAGGAAGGGTTTTCAGAGTAGATCGCAGTTAATGAAGGATAAGGACGGGAACCTCGTGACAAGCGAAAATGAACTATTGAAATTATGGAAAGATTATTTCGATAAGTTATTAAACGTGCATGAAAACTCCGAGGAAATGGGAAACGAAATCCACACTGCTGAACTCCATATGGACGAAACGACCTACAAAGAAGTAGAGGCCGCGATCAAAAAGCTAAAAAACAATAAGGCCGCAGGAAACGATTCTATACCAGCTGAACTACTTAAATATGGAGGCACCGCGCTTACATCTAAAATTTTTTATCTAGTATGTGCTATTTGGAGAAATGAAACAATACCAGAAAATTGGAAAGAATCCATCATCATACCGATCTTCAAAACGGGAGATAAAACAGACTGCAATAACTACCGGGGAATCTCACTTTTAGCTACCTGCTACAAAGTTCTGTCAAACGTAATACAGGCCAGACTCACACCATTCGCGGAAGATATAATAGGAGATTATCAGTGTGGATTCCGGCGCAACAGGTCAACGAGCGATCAAATGTTTACCATAAGACAATTATTAGAGAAAAAGTGGGAATATTGCGAAACTATACACCAGCTATTTGTGGACTTTAAGAAAGCGTACGACTCTGTCAAACGAAGCAAAATGTATGAAATCCTAGTGCTCCTTGGCGTACCAAAAAAACTCGTAAAATTAATTCAAATATGTCTGAACGGAAGCACTGGAAAGGTCCGAGTAGGCGGTAATGTATCCGAATCGTTCATGATACGCGACGGTTTGAAGCAAGGTGACGGGCTTTCAACGGTACTCTTTAACCTGACGCTAGAGCATGTTGTTAGAAAAATGCAGGCTAGCGAGCTAGGCGCAACACTCAACGGAACAACGCAAATTTTAGGCTATGCGGATGACTTGGATATACTGGGAGATAATGGTGAAACGGTGGCGAGAAATGCGGAAATCCTTATAAATGCGGCTAAAAACACGGGGCTAGAAGTGAGCGAATCGAAAACGAAATATATGATCATGGAGAAACTGGGCATTCGTGAAGCAGAGGGGGATCTCAGAGTCGGTAATTTCACTTTTGAAAAGGTTAGAGAATTCAGATATTTAGGTACAACTATAAATGATCGAAACGAAATTAAAGCCGAGATTAATAAGAGACTTCATTTGGGTAATGCCTGCTTCTACGCTGTGAACAGATTACTTAAGTCAAAGCTACTGTCGAAAAATGTCAAAATAAGGATATATAGGACTATAATAATGCCGGTAATCTTGTATGGGTGCGAAACCTGGGCGCTCACTAAAGCGGAAGAAAATCGTTTTAGGGTATTTGAAAATAAGGTTCTGCGGAAAATATACGGGCCAAAGAAAGATGAGGAAACTGGGGAGTGGAGGAAACTGCACAATGACGAGCTACATAATTTGTTCGCGTCACCAAATATTAACAGAATAATAAAATCACGGAGACTAAGATGGGCAGGGCACGTGGCAAGAATGGGCGATGATCGTACAGCAGCGCGCATAATGAAAGGAAAACCGAAAGCAACGCGACCTTTTGGTAGACCTAGACTCAGATGAGAGGATAACGTAAAATCAGACATAACTGAAATTGGGCGGGAAGGCGCGAAATGGATGGGGTTGGCACAAAATAGGGAAACGTGGAAGGCTTGCGTAGATGAGGCGATGAACTTTCGAGTTCGAAATGCCATTTAAAAAAAAAAAAAAACATAATCAGTTAGACTTCAACAATTATAACAACATTTCCAGCTTAAAATGTAACAGTGTTTAACTGATACTTATTTTGTGTTAAATCATTTTTCAACACTTTCTTTTATAGAATTTTAGCACTATTTAAAATAACAAATATTATACATTATCATTTACGTATTTCAGACATATCCAAATGAAATCTCACTTTTGTATTATGTACACTATGCGAAATCATAAAACTATTACTCATTATTAAAGACCGACAATAATAATTATAGAAACTACACTAATATAATTTTTAAAAGAACTTTGTATTATATACACTATTCAATATTACACAACTATTAGTAATTATTAAAGACTTATAATAATAATTATTGAAAACTATGATATTATAATTTTAAAAGAACTATATAGAATACTATTTAACTAATATCAGTTTATATTAAAACATTTTTAACATTTAAATTTCACGATTTTGATAACGGTAATGTAACCTTATTAAAGGATTCGAACAATTTTATAATATAATGTTATGAAACTCTGTTTGATGGAACTCCACTATTTAAGAAAAACCGCTGTCAATTAATTGGCACTTATAGCTTCCTCAAACTAAATTCATTGCTCCAATATAAAAATTTTTGTAATAAATTAAATTTAAATTGCTGTATCTTTCCGAAATATAACCTAAAAAAACTAAAATTTACGTATTCATGTATAACAAAAGAAGGGAAAGATCCTATCCAAAATTTACGGTTGTAAAAGATAGGTAAATTTAAGTTCTTTTTAATGCAATTACACTAAGTTGATCATAATATTTCTAACATGCCAAAAATCCCGAAGATCTAAAACTCAAAAATCGAAAAATCTAACAATCTAACAATTTTTATTAAACAAAAACAAGTCGATGAATCTTTTTGAATTTTGAATCTTCATTTTAAAAACGAAAGAAATGAACCCTGATGTTTGGTAAGAATTTACCATTTTAGAGATATAAACGGTCGAAAAAAAATTTCAAAAAACATAACCTAAATATTTCAGAAATTAAAATATCTTATGCTCTGGAAAAACATACAGGTCACGAGGTAGTAAAAAGCTACCTTTTCGTAAAGTTTCTGATAAAATGTTGACGATTTACTTCAGTTATCGTCGGAGAAAGAAAATCGATTTTTTTTACAATTTTTTTTTTCTTTTCAAAAGAAAAAGATTAAGACTCAAAAATTTAACTAAACATTCCTCTTCATATTCATAATTATTTCAAAGTGTTTTAAAATTTTTCCGTCATATGTTTTCGAGATATAATCGTTTAAACAAAAAATGACGTTATCGTGAATAACAAAAGAAGGGAATGGACGTTATCCAAACTTTCAGGTCCGAAAAGTTAGGTAATATTTCACTCTTTCAATCATCGATCCAGCCAAAATCCATTTTTTGCTGGATCGATAATATTATTTCTAAGGTATTAAAAACCCGAAAAACTAAAACACAAAAATTAAAAAACCACTAAAAAAACGAATCGAAAAGAAAATTTATTCTGCCGCCTTTCTTTAAGAAAAACAAAAAGATGAGCCCTGAAATATTAAGTTTTACCGTGTATATGCAGAGTAATGCTGATCCAAATCCATACACACACATGCACGCTCGCACACAGGCACACATACGCATGCACACACGCACACACACGCACACACACGTGCACGCACGCAGGCACGTACGCATATACACATCCATACAGAAATTTTCTAAAAATAAAAACTTCCTCTTTGAGGAAGCAAAAGTATTGAATTTTCTTAATCTTGTAATTGTATGAATGTTTGAAGTCTATCATTTATCAAAACTCGATGTTTAACAAAGTTATACTCATTTGATTAAAACAATTTTCATTATATAACATACAAAATTGAAGCTTTAAACGTGTTATTCTTGCAAATAATTTTATTAACTTTAACAGGTAGCTTGCGCATAAGGTTTTCATGAATCTTTTTGAAACTTTCAGAAAAAAATACTTTAGAATAAGCAGAACATAAACTGTTGATTATATTAAATTTTTTTTTCTGCTTAGGGGAGAACGGGTTAATGCCGGACACTGGCTAATTCCGGTCACCCTTATTTTCAATAATCTAAACATTTTTAGGTAATAATTTGAATAGTATATTAAACACAACATAAAATGCAATTAATCTAATGTCCAAACAACCTTCTTTTCAGTTTTATTACGGAATTATACACAATCAAAGTGTAGGCCTACATTTCTTATAAGAAATCTGGTCTATAAAATAAGCTTTTATGCATATTATTTGTTGCTTTATGCAGTTATTTTTTGCATCTTTATTAATTTGAACAATCTAAGAATACGAAGTAGTGAAGAAAAAAGAGTATAAACCTATTACTTTTTTGTCATTTCAATTTAAATTACTAAGCAGAATGGGGGTAATCCCGGTCGCAATGTTATTTATATGACGCTCCCGAAAGTGAGGCTAAGAAAACGTTTCGCTGTGCTCTCAGGTATGGTAACTTTGCTTAAGTGTTTTTGATTGAACAGTGGTTATGTTATTATATGTTTCACTATGTAAGTGCGAATAATAATGCGACGGATCATGTGAAAGTTCATATAATTGATTTAAAGAAATTTTTCACCTATAAAAGTAACTTTATAATAGTGATCGGAATTGTACCAAGGCTGACCGGTATTACCCTTTGATGTGGAGTAAATTCGGTCAAAATGCTTTTTTTATTATATATTCGACTTATAGCTTCGATATCTTACATTTTTATATTAAACCAATAAGAAATATTTATAGTCAATGGTTTGAACTAACATAATAATTATTTAAAGTTAAAAGAAACAATTTGAAAGTGGAAATAACAAGCACGTTTGCTTAGGTGACCGGCAATACCCCATCCTCCCCTATCTCATACTTAAGCAGTAATCTTTGAAAGTCGCGTGAAATAAATAAACGAGTTTATGGAGATTTTATGTAGAAACTAAGTATTTGTGTAGATTCTTTTGGTGCAAATAATAACATTTGTGTAAACATCTTGTATTTTATATAGGTAGATAAAATTAGAGTGACGGACAATTTATTAATATTTATATTTTACCTTCTAGCTTCAGTGATTGTAGATATATGTCCAAATCCTTATCGATTTCGAGCATCAAATCAAACATTTTCTTCAGTCTGCCTGAAGTAAAAATTGGTGACAACCTTTGTCTGATATATTTCCAATCTGGATTTTTTGCAACTAAAAGGTTCGTCCTTCCGATGACATCCGATTTTTCAGATTGTGAATTCCTATCGGGGAAGTTGTTAAAATCTTTGATTAGCACGTATTTTATTAACTCTGGATCGCGAATCATTAGATGTGGTTTATCGAGTACGTAGAAGCCTATATATGATTCATCTTCACCAGCTTTATATATTTCTTGTAAAAGGTTGATCAACGGTTTTTGAGCAAGAATTGGTGCTCCAAAGTTTCCGAAAAATGCCGTTGGCAGAACCTCTTTAACACCACGTTTTTTCCAATATTTGAAATTTCTTGTAAAGTAGAAATAAATACAAACAAATGCACAAAATAGTATAATTAAGCCATCAAGACCCCAGAACTGCGTTAGTAACGCCATCTTTTTAAATTATTAAAATAAAATAAAACTCAATATTATTCAATATATTTATTGGGAGCTAGAAATCATAAAATAAAATGTATTCTCAGTCTAGTAGTATACACGGAACTAAGAAATAATATGTTGCAAACTTCTAATTACATAGTTACAAAAGATGAAATACAAATTTAAAACTTTAATTGAAGTATTAATTGTGCATGCAAATTGTGTTTTACAACCGATCTATAATAAATGTATTTATAATAAATTCAACCACTAATTTTATATATTATTAAACAATTTTATTTATTATTTAACAAGTCTATATTATACATTATTGTAATTTAAAGTAGTATTATATATTAACACTATTATCAGTAGTATTAATTAATAGTATTTTTAATGGTATTAATGCACTGTAGTGCATGTGAATACTGATCACTTTGAATTTTAACATTATACTAAGTTCTGCATAGGATGGTTCATAATCAACTACAGTACTGCATGATCTATATAAAAAAATCTGCAAAGTAAGCGCTTGGTATTAATGACATGTTCTTACGAGATAGTTACTAAGAGTGTAGTCGAACCTGTTTTCAACGACCCGTCTTCATTGTCGAAGGTATACATTAAATCTCACTAAATCATAGATATATATTGACTATATGTACAGTCAATGGAAAAAAGGTTAGTGTCTTTGCACTTTTGGATTTAATACATGAAGCAATATTCCATATTTTAAGAAAGTATAAAATTACATGTTTCCATAAGTAGTCATTGCGGAAGTGAGTTCATGTGACTTCCACGTGATCCTTAGAAAATAATCATTCAAATACACAATGTTAAATACTCAATATTTCAATTATTATTTTCTAAGGATCACGAAAAAGTCATGCATATAGCTCACTTCCGCAGTATATTGATAAGCCACAACACGTTACTTAAGTGTGAACTATTGCATAGTTTATTAAAATCAAGGTCGCAAAGGGACTAACCTTTTTCCCCATTTACTATCACTGAAACAAATTTATTGCTCGAGTATCCAGATTCTGGTTGTTCGAACTGAACTGCATACTGCTACTGCAACAATACTTTGTTATTGCTCTCACAGCAATATTATTTTGCTATGACAACAATACAGTATCACTGACACCTATAATATAGCTACGACAGCAATATGCGGTTACTCGAGCTATACTTGTATAGTTATATAAATATAAAAATATTGATATAGTCAACTATATATTTATGCTTTCGTGGCGCTTTTAATTGAAGTTTATAGTTCCATGAAATTATGGAATAATAATAATACACGTTAATCGTACGAAAAATTAAGCGAATTTAGTGATGAATTTCTCCTAAGGTTGTACGTAACCAAATAATATTCAAGAAATGGTGGATGTTTATACATTTCTCTTATAGTCCGGGCGCCGGCTGGTTTTTTGTGCACCAGGTGATTCCTACTAAAAAATATCACGTGAGATTATGAAACGATTTCTCACGTGATTTATGATTTATCGCGTGATTTTTCATACAATTCCTATGTTCTCACCTAATCTTTCACCACATTTCTGATTTTTCTGACATTTCTGTCATGAATTCTCACATGGTATTAAAATTATGATGTAATTTCTTACGTGATATATAATTTACCACGTTATTTACGAAGTATCACACGATTTCTTATTTATCTAATTTGTGATGTGATTTGTTACGTGATATCTGATATCTCTCATAATTTCTAAATTCTTTCGCTATTTCATATTTCTCATTTGAAGTGTCCGGCCATTCCTAATTTTTTATGTAATCTCTCATGCGATTTATAAATTCTTACACAATTTTTCATGCAATTTATAATGTTTTATGTCATTTCTTACCTGGTTTTTAATTTGGTACGTAATTTCTCGCGTGATATCTGATATCTCATGTGATCTTTGAATTTTTACACGATTTCTAATTTTATACGTGAAAATCTCCAGCAACAGCTAATTTCTTACCTGATCTCCTGCGATTCCTCAAATTTCACGTAAATTATCATGCGATTCCTCATTTCTCAAGAAAATCTCTAACAAGATTTTTAATTTCTCTCGTGATGTCCCACGCGATTTCTATTTTCTAACATAATTTTTCACACGATTTCTTATTTCTCATAATAAATATTATATGATGCGAGTCTTAATTTATCACGCGATTTCTTAAGTGGTTGTATATTTGTGATGTTATTTCTCATGTTTTTTTTAATTCTTACACGATTTATTATTTCTCACGTGAAATTTGATTGCAATTCCTAATTTTTCACATATCTACTTACATGATTTTTCATTTGGTTCTTTAATTTGTGATGTAATGTCTCGCGTGATATTTAAGTCCTTATGTGATTTCGCAATTCTTATAGGATTTTTTTTCTCAGATAAAATCTTATGCGATTCCTACTTCTTGCGCGTTTTCTAATTTCTTACATAAATTCTAACGGGATTTCTAATTTCTTGCAATTTCTAGGTTATAACGTAATTTCTCACCTGGCTATGAATTTGTGATGTATTTTCTAAATTCTCCCACGATTTATTATTTTTCACGATTTAATTTCATGTGATTCATAGATTCTCACGTGATCTGCGATTCCTCTTCTCTTATAAATTCTAACAAGATTAATTTCTCGCGTAATTTATCACGCGATTTCTAATTTTTTATGTAATTTATCACACGATTTCTAACTTTTACTTTCTGAAAGAGAAGAATATCTAATTTCTCACTTCATTTTTTACTCAATTTATAGTTTTCCACGTAATTCTCGGATAGATAGATAGGTAGATAGATAGAAACTGTATTTTGCATATACAAAAAATTATAAAATATCAAATTTATCGTACAAAGATCGTCGTATAGGTAATTTTATCATACCATGTTCGCAACAAAATATAAATATCACAAAGATACTTTAGGTACTTTTAGGTACTTTTAAAATTGCACTTCTGTGGTTGTAAGAATCTATCACGTTAATATTAAAATTTATATACATTAGTTACATTACTAGACACCTCAGGCGAGCTATGCACGCCACACTTTGAAACATTAGCAATGTCAATAGCAAACTACCGAACAGTTCAGCAAGTCTGATCGATGTATTCTCTCAGTGTAGGGAATGGATTAAGGAGAGTAAAGGATAAAGCTGAAAAGGTTGTTGTAGCTCTAATCGTGTTTCAGTTATGATTTTATTATTGTTTATTTATTTATTTTCTTTTTTTTTTAATTATACTTCTATAATATGGCGACGAACTTAGCACACGGTAGTGTTCAGCAGATATGATTCTTGTGAATACAAATAAAGGGTAGACCAGAGGGAGGAGGGGGCGAGAAGAAGGACCTCTCCTCCTCCCCCTGTTCCCCACTCATTCCTTCATGGGTAGACTAGAGTCAAGTTATATGTCTATATTGTTTTGTATAAAAAATGAAGAGATGAATAGACCGATTTCTATATTTGCGGTATTGACTATATCGCAGATGTTGTCGCCGATTCTAATATTTTCCTTGCGGAGTTTGTCAATATAAGGTTGCCTGGACTGGGCATATAAAAAATAATCGTAGAATAAGTGATCTACAGAGTGTACATCGTTTCTGCACTCGCATATCTCGTCTACGGTGATATTTTTGGAAAATAGGTGAAAACGGGCTTTGGTGTGTCTCTGGATGAAAATTGGTTTCTAATTAAGCTTTTAACACTTTTTTGGGGGTTTGGATCGGAAGTTGTTGAAGAGGAGGAGTTGTTAAGTTTGGCAGAGTCAACAGGATTATTGTTTTCGTTTTTTTTTCCTTTGTTCTTTTTAGGAGGCTTCTTCTGTGGGGTGTTTGTTTGCGGGGTTTTTGGTTTGGGGGTGAGGGTTTTGGGGTCTGGGATAGTAGTGGGGAAGAGAGCGATGGTATGCGAAAGGTTAGAGAGGTCGGGCTGATAGGTAGGTTTGTTGGCTTGGGGGTATCTTGGTTTGGGGGAAGGTTTTTATAGTTTTCGGTTTGATCACGTTTATACTAAATATCGTAATGATACGTAATGTAAGTCGAGCAAAGTACGTCGAGAATATTCTAATTTAGTTTAGCATAAAAATATTAGAATCCATCTGTATCAATCCTTTACATTGGATTATGGCAATGAACTTAAATTAAACATATGTATGTGATTTCCGAATTGGAAATCCAGTTAGACCTTTTTTTCCTTCCTAATTTATTTTTTTCCCCGTCGTGCAAGTTTTGGTCGGGTTTTGGTCGGACTTTTATGATAAATAAGACAAGCATAGACATATACTTAATAGTAGTAAGATGCATCGAGTTCACTTGTCGATCGAAGCAAGCTAAGAATCTAATAATTAAATTGGTCTAAAAAGAAAAAGACGTGCTTGTTGCCTAAATCACGCGTGGTCATTTAATAGCTACAAGGCGCTTTGTCAACTTGTTGGTTATCGGTTATGGTATTTAATGGGGTTATTTTGAGGTTGAGCTTGTAGCATTCGGAAATTTTTCTGTTGGTGTGTTTGCTTATGGTAATGTCCGGATGAGCTGAGTGTCCGCGCCGGGCCGCTTTAGAAGTCTTTATCAAAGTGTTCGGCTTCGTTGTCAGATTTCTTGTCGCTCGCACTAATGTAGTCCGGAGTAATACGGAAGATATAAGGATCTGTGTGGAAGGAAAGTAAAAGCGCGAAGTGCGTCCGAACAGTTCGACAGCTCGAGGTCGAATCATGCTGTAGCGTTACGCGCGCACACCTAAGCATGCGCGCGCAGCGCATAGGATGCGTGCGCAACTCAAGGGATGCGCGCGCATTTCTTCGTAATCGCACAATCATTCTTTTATAGAGGGATTACGCTTCAATCACTCGTCCATACATTGATATAAATACATTCATACATATAAAACATGAAACTTAGCTAAAATAATTAAATAACTTAGGACATTACAATTCAGTCGATATTTACAATAGTTCATTGTTCATCGCAGGTCACATTTGTACAAAATATGTATTTGTATTTGTACAAATAGGTTGCCGTGAGTAATTTTCTGGTAATTTATTTTTCCCTGTATGCTGGGATCATAAACTATCGTTTAAAAATAGTTTCAGCTTGTGGTCATGATATCGCTATTTTTACCCTCAAACCGTAGGTCTATAAGAGTGCGATATCCTCCTGCAGGGCCCCTTCCCATTATCTTTTGAACACTACGTCGTAGTAAACTTGCGCACATTTCTGCACGAGGGTTTTAGCATGACGATTACAATTATACTTTTGTAGAAGGGAATTTTGTCTGCTTAGTATAAGGATGAAAAGTATTCAAATTATTTTTTTTTCAATCACGATATCTTTATGAATTAGAAATATTGTATTCAATGGAATAATTCTGATTAAAATTTTCTTGAAGTTTACGTGAATTAAAAGTTAGATACTTACTATATTCAAGCGTATGCGTAGTAGTATATTTGGTTATGTACAGAATTATAAAAGCACATCGAATTTGGTATACATATGAATGAGTAATAAATACTTATATTTATATTATGTGTAGTTTATAAATTATAAATTTTTCTGCCAAAATCTTATTATGTATATTTATTTACTTGTATAACTAGTCATCATTTTAAAATTAATACTATTGTTATTATTGTATCCTCGTATTAAGTTTCTTTACATTTAATATAATATTTTTACGAGTAGAGGTTAATGCACTTAGATTATCAAATTCAAGAGGAATCGAAGTCTCTTTACAAATTGAAAATTTGTATTTGGATATTAGATGAAGCAGTCCAAGTTTAGTCTGCATAAGTCCAAGCCTCATCCCTAAAATATGTAAAAAAAATATTATATAGAATTATGTAAAACTTGAAAAAATACTATATCTATTTATTAATAAATGATAATATAATAAACACGAATGCTGCTCAAAAGGTAACGCACTATTTTTCATGTATTAAATTTTATTTAATTTCATATTGTCAATTTCTCACCGATGCAAATACGTGGTCCATCTCCGAATGGAAAATATGTATTAGGTTTGATATTCTTTTTGTTTACATCAGAGAATCTTTCTGGATCAAAAATGTGTGGTTTAGGAAAATAATTAGCATCCATGTGAATAGCGTGCATCGGGATAACAATAGGAGTTCCTGCTTTTAGTTTCAATTTTGTTCCAGGAAGTTGAAAATCAACTTCTGTTTTTCTGTCTAAATAAGGAAGAATTGGATACATTCTCAAAGTTTCAGAAACTATCATATCCAAGTATGGTAACGACGTCATGATCTAAAATTGTAAATATTTATTATTTATTTTATTTATCATCTTGCTTATTACACACTTGCAAGGAGAATGTCTTACCTCCGGGAAAATGATTTTGATGATGCTTTGCAAGACAGTTAAGCACTCGTAATTTGAAAAAGTTGAATGCCCGACCCGAACCCGACCGCGTTTTAAGGGGGCACACCACCTTTGAACCCAAAAACAAAACTTATTTGTAGGACTTCATACAAATTTTTCTTATTAAAAGTAATGATTTTGAATTCTTGTTACTATAAATACTTGATAATACCTTCAATTTCACCGTTATAAAACATTTAAATCTTGATTTAGCAGGTCAAATAAAATCACCATAGTTATTAAGCTTCTACTCCACTGTACACGGGATTTCAAGTGAACCGGTCTTCAATAAGAGAACTTTTCAATACAATAGTTATGGTATGAATACAGGAAATTAATTTTTACTACCTAAACATATATATATATATATATATATAATATATATAATTGCCTTTTTAATTAATTATTTAATATTATTAATTGATTGTTAATTTATAACGGTGAAATTCTAGATATTACCAAGTATTTATAGTAACAAAATTCAGACTGATTGCTTTTGAAAGGAAGAATTTTTATAGACTCATACAAATAAGTTTTGTTTTTGGGTTCAAAGGTGGTGTGCCCCCTTAAGGTAAGTTTTTATGCAGGAAAAGTGAGCCAAAAGTGCGTGCGTATGTTTTGACTAACACAATTAGAAAGAGGTAAGTTAAGTTTAAGTTTTGTATCGTATCAAAATATTAATTTGTTCTAAAGTTATTACCTATATCAAAGATAATGGCGAAAATATATGAAATTGTAACTATTTTCAATTTTTTAAAATTATTTATGTGAATTTTCATGTATTTTTCTTTAGTCTTTTATGTACAGGATAAGAAACAAGCATGCTTATCACCAAAAATAGCATATGTTTTCGTATTTCTGTCATTTAAAAGGTAGATAAATCATATTAAAATGCTAGTAATGTTCGTAAAACTTTAAAATTTTGGACCGTTTTGTCTATTTTTATCAAGTCCACGATACAAAAAATCGTTTTGAGAAAAACGGGTTTAAACCTTTGCGTTCTGTATATAGGCATGCAGCTGTAAAACACCAATTTAGATCTACTTAGATATCTAAAATCAATCTGTAACTTTGGAAAAATATTCTCCACATAAATAGCTAATTATTAAGGCAATAACAAAAGTCATTCTTTTTGGAATCGAGAAAGTGGATTTCAAGGTTGTAGATTTTGAATCGGTCAAAAGTCCAAGTTTCAAAAAACAAATGATTTTTACCGTATAACGGTTACCTTGCGACAAAACTGTTTTTTTCGAATTGTTTTGAGAAAAGTTCTTAATTGAAGACACATGCACGCGACGTGCGTACACGTACACTCACACGACATACATGAAAATCCGTTTCCTGGAGCTGAGACAATTTTCTTGTAAATCTAAACCAGCTTCGGTAGTGATTATATACTATGCGCTGTTTCTCCTTGCATGCACTTACATACGTAATCGTAAGACGTATTGCATTTTTAATATAATGACTATTAAAAATATTTAAACAAAGTTCATAAATTTTACTATAAAAATATTTAGATTTTTGAAAATAACTAATTTCATATAAGCAATTTAAAATAACTAGCGTGCATTCGTAAATTTTACGTACCATATCGTAAGTTACTTTTCCATTACTTTTATCTAAAGTATCCAATAGTTCTTCTCTTAATTTTTCTTGCAACTCCGGATTTTTAGCTAATTCGTATAAAGCAAATGACATAGTTGAAGACGAAGTTTCATATCCCCCAGTGAAGAAAACTGCCGCTTGAGCTACTAAAGTATCACCTTCTAACTCTGAAATAAAATACATTCAAGTAAACAATATATTATGTAATTAAATTTGCATACAATAACATACTTAAAGTATTATTTTGAGAATCAGATTCCTGTTCCTTTTTCAAGCCAACCAGTAAATCAACTAAATCAGCCCTTTTATCGCCAGATTTTATTCTTTCATTGATTGCCTCCCAAAAAACAGTTCTGAGAAAATTAGTTGCGCCTTTACCAAATACATAAAAGCCAAACAGATTAACTAATAATGGTATTTGAAGCGCTGATAAAAGTTCTATGTATCGCGAGTAAGTTCTGCTGAATATATCTTTTCCAACTTTGCGTATTAATGCATCAGGATCAGTCAAAGAATTAAATCTCATTCCGTAAGCAGTTAATCCAATAATATCTGTAGTAAATTTAGCGCAGATGTCTTTAACTTCTAGAGCTTTTCCGTCACCTGCAATATTTATAATTACATACAATTATACTTAATACAGTCAATAAGTAATGGTTTTGTCACAAACATAATACTGAGAATTTCAGGCATTGTTACTACAAATAAGAGTAATATCTCTATGATGAGAGATCAGTGTTATATATAGGTGAATAATAATAGCTTAAAATAAATGTCTAAATATTTTGCTTTTACAAAGAAATTTCTAACGATAAAAATGATGACATATGAGATTTTGGTGTGTTTTGATGTTATTGAGGTTACTGAATAAGATAAGAAAGGTTTTTGTATGCATTGAGATATGCAAGAATGTATGTATCCATGCACATACGTACGTATGTATGTATGTATGTATGTATGTATGTATGTATGTATGTATGTATGTACGTATGTACGTATGTACGTATATACGTATGTATGTACGTATGTATTATGTATGTATGTACGTATGTACGTATGTATAACCCTTCTTGTCATACACCTCCCTCGCTTTCCCAAAAACAAAAACAAAAAGCAAAAAAAAGTAATGGAGAGAATAATGAAGTGACATCTCAGTGACGCAACCAGTCATTTATAAACCACTTCGAAATATAACGAAATCGACACTGCTGAACTAAAAAATTGAGAGGACCCACAAATTATTTGTTTATCCCCCCCCCCCCCTCCCCATGTAACGCATTCTCAGATGAAATTCGCTTGGCAATTAAGTTATAAAAATACAGATCTCAGGAGTAGACCAAATTGTGAGTCGAACTATTTGAAGAAGAGAGAGAATGAATCTCCTAATGATATAATTAATAAATTTATTTGTGACATATTCGACCTACAAAGAAGTAGAGGCCGCGATCAAAAAGCTAAAAAACAATAAGGCCGCAGGAAACGATTCTATACCAGCTGAACTACTTAAATATGGAGGCACCGCGCTTACATCTAAAATTTTTTATCTAGTATGTGCTATTTGGAGAAATGAAACAATACCAGAAAATTGGAAAGAATCCATCATCATACCGATCTTCAAAACGGGAGATAAAACAGACTGCAATAACTACCGGGGAATCTCACTTTTAGCTACCTGCTACAAAGTTCTGTCAAACGTAATACAGGCCAGACTCACACCATTCGCGGAAGATATAATAGGAGATTATCAGTGTGGATTCCGGCGCAACAGGTCAACGAGCGATCAAATGTTTACCATAAGACAATTATTAGAGAAAAAGTGGGAATATTGCGAAACTATACACCAGCTATTTGTGGACTTTAAGAAAGCGTACGACTCTGTCAAACGAAGCAAAATGTATGAAATCCTAGTGCTCCTTGGCGTACCAAAAAAACTCGTAAAATTAATTCAAATATGTCTGAACGGAAGCACTGGAAAGGTCCGAGTAGGCGGTAATGTATCCGAATCGTTCATGATACGCGACGGTTTGAAGCAAGGTGACGGGCTTTCAACGGTACTCTTTAACCTGACGCTAGAGCATGTTGTTAGAAAAATGCAGGCTAGCGAGCTAGGCGCAACACTCAACGGAACAACGCAAATTTTAGGCTATGCGGATGACTTGGATATACTGGGAGATAATGGTGAAACGGTGGCGAGAAATGCGGAAATCCTTATAAATGCGGCTAAAAACACGGGGCTAGAAGTGAGCGAATCGAAAACGAAATATATGATCATGGAGAAACTGGGCATTCGTGAAGCAGAGGGGGATCTCAGAGTCGGTAATTTCACTTTTGAAAAGGTTAGAGAATTCAGATATTTAGGTACAACTATAAATGATCGAAACGAAATTAAAGCCGAGATTAATAAGAGACTTCATTTGGGTAATGCCTGCTTCTACGCTGTGAACAGATTACTTAAGTCAAAGCTACTGTCGAAAAATGTCAAAATAAGGATATATAGGACTATAATAATGCCGGTAATCTTGTATGGGTGCGAAACCTGGGCGCTCACTAAAGCGGAAGAAAATCGTTTTAAGGTATTTGAAAATAAGGTTCTGCGGAAAATATACGGGCCAAAGAAAGATGAGGAAACTGGGGAGTGGAGGAAACTGCACAATGACGAGCTACATAATTTGTTCGCGTCACCAAATATTAACAGAATAATAAAATCACGGAGACTAAGATGGGCAGGGCACGTGGCAAGAATGGGCGATGATCGTACAGCAGCGCGCATAATGAAAGGAAAACCGAAAGCAACGCGACCTTTTGGTAGACCTAGACTCAGATGAGAGGATAACGTAAAATCAGACATAACTGAAATTGGGCGGGAAGGCGCGAAATGGATGGGGTTGGCACAAAATAGGGAAACGTGGAAGGCTTGCGTAGATGAGGCGATGAACTTTCGAGTTCGAAATGCCATTTAAAAAAAAAAAAAAAAATTTGTGACATATTTTTATTAGCTATCGTTGTTATTTTGTTATATGGGGAAAGAATATTTGTTTAAAATCGATTATATCTTGGAATTAACTATATATGAAATGTTAAATTGTATTGGTATTATGATACTATTTCTCTAGAATAATTAAGTTTGTGGTTCATATTTATATATTAAAACAAGTCATTTTATATTGAAATGATAAACTAAGTTTGAGGAAGTGAAGTGTAGCCATCATGAATGCCAATTGACAGTCTTCTTTTATTTTATTTTATTTTAATTGATAGATGTACATCCGAGGGACAGTGATTAAATTCAAACACTTTCCAAGAATTACTGTCCGTCGGGTATATACGAATGTAAATAATTTATAATACACAAACTCTGAATTTATTCCTCTTTTAAAAAACATTCTGCTAAAGTACTTACTTGCACTTTTGATTATGCTTAAAAAGGTACATTTTAAATTGATATCAATATACCTTCTAATTTGAGCGATCCCAAATAAACATCTAAATCTTTATCGACTTCGAGCATCATTTCGAACATTTTTTTCAGTCTACCAGAAGTGAAAATTGGTGATAGTTTTTGCCGAATGTATCTCCATTCTGGATTATGCACCACAAACAGGTTCATTCCTCCGACGAGGTCCGATTTTTGAGATACGGCATTTCTATCCGTGAAATTGTTAAAATCCTTTATTAATATGCACTTTATTAATTGAGGATCACGAATCAATAGATAAGGCTTGTCAAGTACATAATAGCCTATGTATGGCTCATCTTCGCCAAATTTGTACATTTCTTGCAAAAGATTGATCAATGGCTTTTGAGCAAGAATGCACGGACCAAAGTTTCCAAAAAATGGTGTAGGTGGAATCTGTTTAACGCCACATTTATTCCAGTATTTAAAATTTCTTGTAAAGTAAAAATAAACACCAATTAATACACTCGATAAAACAATAAGACCATCAAGGCCCCAGAATTGTGTTAGTAACGCCATGTTTTTAAAATATTATATAATTTTCTTTTAAACAAAATTGTTAAAATGAAAAGTATGATCAAAACGGAACTGTGAACTGAACTAAGAATCATTGTAACAAACGCATATTTATGTGTTTCAAAAATTGATGTGTCATTTAACTACAACGTTTTAATGATGCAGTACACAGATGAATTACATAGGTACGAATGTAAAATATTATTTAAGTTTCGCTTCCTCGAAAGGAAAATATTGTGACACTAAAAAATTTCAGTATTAAAAATATTTATTAGGTATTTGGAACAAAATACATATTATTTGTTATCATAAAATAGTATTATTTGTACTCATTTTTTTTTAAATTTTAAATAACTAAATAAATTTATTTGAGTTTTGGTATCTATTGTTCATTCAC
Organism: Gastracanthus pulcherrimus; assembly: GCA_949152435.1. Lineage (NCBI taxonomy): Eukaryota > Metazoa > Arthropoda > Insecta > Hymenoptera > Pteromalidae > Gastracanthus > Gastracanthus pulcherrimus. The sequence goes on along the minus strand of OX424575.1, from coordinate 164,335,151 downwards.
TTGTGCTTTTACATTATATGCCTACATCTCAAAGCTATCGACAACTAGGGTAATGCAGGACCACCGGTAATAATGCAGAATCACTTCCAAAATCTGCCCGGCAAATATATTCTAAGATTGAATATTTTTTAATGACGCATTATTGGAGCGTTTTGTACTTGATATGAATTAAAAATGACGCTCAAGTCAGAATTTTTTCACGTACTCGAAAGGAACTATCGCCAATTTAAATGCTGCGTACCGACATTTGAGTAAAATTAAGGCAAATTTCGTTACGAACCGTTTAATTTTCCGGTAGATCCTTTCGAGTGCTTGAAGAAAATTTATACTTGAAAGTTATTTTTAGTCTATATATCAAGTATAAAACACTCATATGACGCGCCATAAAGATTATATTCAATAATAGAGTTTGACCGATAGTTTTCAGAAGTGCTCCTGTATTATCTCCGATGTTCTCGCATTACCCTGGTTGACGGAACTGTGTTTTTATAGTGCAAGACTAACGAAATAAAAAACATACTTGTAAAATTATCTTTCTGCAGTTACCTTTTTCAAATCTGAAAATCCATTATGAATTTTATCTTCTATAATAACCATCTTTATACTAAGCTTTATATATAAAAAAGTATAATTAGGATGTTGCATGATTTAAGTCCATTAAAAATACGAAAAAACAGATAACAAATTGCAACAAAGCTAATTCTTTTTTTTAGAATCGCAGAACAATCGTCTGAATAAAATGCGTAAAATCCAGTCACCGCAACATTTTTCATTACTGAAAAATAGATTAGAAATTATAAACAAATTGAATTTTATCATCAACTGCTGTTTATTATTTTTCAAATACAATATAGGCTAAGAGAATTTTGGGGTCGCTAATTTATAAAATATAGACCAAATTTTAAAATTCAAAATGGCAAATCCAAAATGGCGGAGGAAAACTAGAAATTTGTTTTTTATTTGTATAAATACTTCCATATAAAGGTTTTTCAGGTAGCTGATTTCAAATTTGACAATAAAAATCAAACTTAAAATGGCGGATCCAAAATGGAAGATAAGAACTAGAAAAACTGATTTAATTTGCACAAATGCTTCCATATAAAGGTTTTTCAAGATGTGTATCAGGATGCTGAATTTGAATATGAAGATAAAGCATCAAAATTCAATTTGGCGATTTGAAAATGACGGGCTTAACGTGCATTACGGTTTAGATTTGGATGACAAATTATTTATAAAGTATTTTAATCTGAAATCTGTACGTATCAACGTAAACATGGTTATAATAATAACAACATTTAAAATAGTAAATAAAAATGTAAATAATCATTATCTGAACGTTACTAATATTGCTTGCATTTTATTATGATATCCAACATTAGCCAGGTAAATTTTGTTTGCTTGTTTTCAGATCGAACCACGTGGCTGCTATTTGTATGATTATCGCTAATCCTATTTATATCATTTTTCTTTTTTTTTTAATTTTGTAATTAGTTATAATTCCTGGTTCTTAAAGATTCCACGAAATTTAATTTTATACCTGAATCCAATCAATCGTCTTTCCAAATATACAAACCTTTAAAAAGTAGCTTGTTGTTAATTTGACATGCCATTTTGCATCCACCATTTTGAATTTTTAACGTCAAATTTTAAATCCGCTACCTCAAAATTTTGTATATGCAAGTATCTGTGCAAATTTAAATAGTTTTTCTAGTTTTTATCCGGTTTTGATCCGTCATTTTTAATTTCAATATTTAGTCTATATTTTCTTAAATCAGCGACCTCAAAATCCCCTTACTTACTTATATTGTCTTATATTACTTATATTACTTATATTACTTATATTACTTATATTACTTATATTACTTATATTACTTATATTACTTATATTACTTATATTACTTATATTACTTATATTACTTATATTACTTATTTTACTTATTTTACTTATATTACTTATATTGTCTATGAAAAATAATCAGCCGTTCATGAGAAAATTCAATTTGTTTATAATTTCTAACCTATTTAGCAATAATAAATAATGTTGCAGTAACTGCCATGGATTTAACTGGATTTTGAGTATGTTAGTTAAGGTATTGCTAAACCCCCGGTCACCGTCAAATACGGGGAACCACTTATTTCAATCAATTTTCAATTTTGAGAAAATATCTCTATGGTAAGTTGTCGTTTTTGATTAGGACAATAACGTTTCATAAAGATATTTGCATAAAATTGAAAATTTAATGAGAAAAGTAGTTCCTCGTATTTGTTGGTGACAGGTGGCTTTAGCATCACCTTAAACGATTTTTCTACGATTATTTAGAAAAGAATTAGCTTTGTTGCAAGTTGTTAAGGGTCAAATCCTATTTTTACAGAACTATTTTCAAAAATTCGCAAAAATTCATAAATAAGTTTGATAATGGTCCATTTTGGATGTAAGATAAGAATTTTTTAGAATTTTTTCCAACTTGAATTTATTGAAAAAAAATCATTATTTATATTTGCGATTTTGAGATGAGGAAATCAAATACACAATAATGTACGTTGGTTCCAAAATCTATTCCGATTCGTTTCCTGGTCGAAAATTATAGAGGATAAGTGCTACATTATTTTGCTTAGAAGTATTTTCTATAAGATATACCAACATTTAATCATTTTGTCGTAATAAATTTCCAAAATTATACCTAACATCGTGACGTAACAAGTCGTATGGCCAATAGGAATCATTATGACATTCAATAACACAAATATAAATAATGTTTTTTTTCAATAAACTCAAGTTGGAAAAATTCTGAAAAATACTTTACTATCAATAATGACCTATTTCGTAACTCAATTATGTATTTTTGGAAATCATGCAACATCCTAATTATTCAATAGCATAACTCATTATTAGCTGCAAGAGTTCTATCAAAGGTGCATATTACTTGTTATAGTAACAATATTGCTCTAAAGATTGTGAATCGTCATGCTAATTAATTTTTTTCCACTTTTATCTTTAAGTTGAAGATATTAACGAATACAATGAATTGGCAATTTTCAAGAACTGAAGATTTTGTAAATTTATCTCAAATTACAAATGGTTCCTTAAGGTGAGGGTACATCTATTTTATTTTTCTACATGAAATCAAAGTTTTTACTTTTAGTCTTCCGTATTATTTTAATGGAATATTTTTTCCTTGAATTTTAACATGACTTTTATTAGTATATACTAACAGACATCTGTAGTTTAGTATTTATGAACATTTTTACGTCTCCTTTTTAAATTTATTAAATATATTTATTTGTATAAATTTAAATGTTCAAATTTAGATTTTTTATTTATTTCCTGTTGTTTGAAGTTTATATATTATTTCGGTTTTTTTTAACTTGGTCATAATTGCGTTTGAACTATCTTATTCTTTATGAAATCTGCAAAAATAAGAAATTAATTTATCAAAGTAAAAAATGTACGTAACAAAATCTACCTTATCTGAAGTGGTTAGTAGAATTTCATTCATCAAGTGCACTAAGCATACTAAATATCGACAGAAGAAAAATACTCCATACAGGCTTCTGATTGAAACTAATAGATGGCAGCTCTGAGCTTAAGACTGTGGAGGAACAAGGAAGTCAAAACAGCTAAAATTATGTCTGATAAGCCAAGGATTTACTAACAGAGATAATACGCTACAAATGTTAAGAATACAGTTTCTCATGAGCCAAAAATAAACTAAACAAAAATGTAATCGTCCTGTTCATTAGCAAGTTGGTGGTCTAATCATTTCATTTTACAAATTAAGCATAAAATATTTAAAGGGAAGAAAATAACTCAAATTTGTGTGAAAAATAAAATGTATGTAAGACATATTGGCGTTGGGTGTATGGTCAAAGTATCAGTATCCAAACCCTTATCAGTTGAACACTTGATAGAAAATAAAATAGAATATGTTTCGTAATAATTACTCTATTTGATAATTCTAATACATTATAAGCAAAATAAAAATATATTCTTTTCATTTTTCATGTATATATTCCATAAATATTTATTCGATCTAAAGTGACGTAGTTCTTTGTTTCGAAAACGCAATGATATAATTGGCGAATTTCTTAATTGTTCATTCACTTGTGTTTTTGCGCTATAATGTTCAAATTATCATGCGGTTGAATAATTATTCTTTAGGGGAGAGTGGAGTAGCCCGGGCCACGTAAGTTTTAATGTGAATGAATAGTTGCATATTGTTTAAAGTAATACTGTAAAAAGTTAAAACCTATGATAGTATGAAGATAAACCTAATTAATTAATAAGAAATTAAAAAGAAAATTGATTTTATGGGTAGAAAAAACAATTTGTTTAAAAAGTCATTTTATAGGTTGTCCAATGAGAAGTGGTGGGTAGCCCGGGTCACCTAATAAACAATAATGTTTTGCAAATGAGCGTATTATATTTTAAGGGGATACAAATTAAGTAATAGTATAAATTGATATAGGTTTCTAGTGCAAGAAATGCCGTTCCCAGTATCTAACGTGGTTTTCAAAATATTAAAATTGATTTGATATCACACAATTGAGAAACATAACTTCATACTTTTACTTATAGTTTAAGATTATTTTACATTAGAAAAATAGAGAATTATTGCTCTAGACAGTACAGGATTCTCAAACTGGTTATGGCCCGGGGTGAAAAAGATGTTTTGATATAATCTTGTAATGCCTTTTCTACAAAAAGCAAATGATTACCTCGAATCGAGTATTATTATTTATTTTAGTACAAATATTCGAGTTCAAAAGTATCCTGGCGCATAAATTGTTTTTATATTAATAATTGAAGCGTTCAGAACGAAACAGGTTCATTTTCTAAATTAAGTAAATGTTCATCTCAATTTTTAAATATTTTATAACTTTCGACATTATATTTCTGATTTAAACTATCTATGTGATTGATAAACTGCACATTCAAGTACTCATTACAGTTATACAACTTATCAAAATTTACTCTTTTATATAACTGAATCACTGTTGAAATGTTTGCGACAATTTGCAAAATTTCTAAAATGGACTTGTTTCGTTATATAGTGATCGAAATTAATAAAATTAATATTATCTGTTTTCTCCATAAATCTTACATTGCTATGTAAAAATTAAAATTTCATTTAAATATAATTCTTTTCCGCAATTATTACTGTTACTATTTAAATATAGATACATTCAAGCAAAACAATTCACTTTTCACCAAATAGAGAGTGCAACAAGCTAAAAAGTTTACCATCATACTCCACCAATTAAAAACTGTAATATTCGTAGACCTGCCTCTTAACAACTTCAAATAAAAATCCACATAATTTCCCATTTCCATCCCACCTACTTTCCTTCTCTCCTGCACCTCTGCACTAAACACACACTCACTCTCCACAGTGAGTATGTAGCTGTATGCAGCAAGAGCGCTATATACAGGTCTAAAAGCCCGAAGTCGGCAGCACTCCTACCGTCCGCCTGCTGTATACACACAAACCAATACACCTTTCCGCGGAAGGCACTTGTCCGTTCGAAAGCACGATTATCGCGTCCAAGACAAGAGCCTCTGCAGCTCCAGCTTCGTGAGAAAGAAAGAGAGAGAGAGAGAGAGAGAGAGATAGACTGTGTGTATATACCAGGTAATAAACTTAACCTGGCAGCTCGAGCTTCGTCTTAGTTGCCGCGCGCCAGTGGTGGCCCCCCCGAACACCCCCTATATCCCTCCTTCGTGTATCCAAGAGAGTGAGAGAGAGGAATTGTTCTACCTCTCGGGTATATATATACCTATATAAGTGCGCACAGGTAGCTCGTTTACCTGCGCGAAGCGCGGGGTGGCCCTGATTTAAGGGGCTAGTGCGGGACCAGTACATGGGAGGGGAAACTGTATACAAGCACTCTCTCTTTCTGTCTTTCTGTCTTTCTTTTTCTTTTTCGTATTCTATCTCTCTCTGTCTTGACAGTGGATGTTGGCACTTCAAACGAGGATCCTTGATGCGCCGCTCAGCGTCGCGGGAAAAAGAAGTGTTTTATAATGCGTGACGATAGTTGGAAACTGATTGCGCGCTTAGTGTGGATTCTTCGATCGACGTGGGAAATGTGAGCGCGTTATCGGGGTTTAATTTCATGCAAGAGGTTTTGATGTTTTTTGTGTGTGTTGGGCTGCCGGGATTCTGTGAAACTCGATTGTTATTGCTTAACTTTAGTCTTTTGAGTGGTATGGAGTGTGCCCGAAATGTAGTTTGGCCCTTATTAAATAGCATTAAAGTTTGCAAGAAATGTTAAGAAATTTAATTTGTCATCATTATCAACACCCTAATAAATCAATTCTGATCAAACTTCAAATTACATTAAAAATATAGCTCATAATTTTTGAATATTAAAATTGAATGTAATTCTATTCTAAATTCTTCATAACATATATAGTCATGTTTTACTGTATAAGTTTGATATTGCTTTTCTTTTAGCTAAATTAAATTCTTCCACCCAAATTCCTAGTTCTAAGAAAATTAAATGGTTCCTCGAAAGCGTTTAAACGACTCGAAGTATAACCCTGTTGAAAGCCCTAACACATTAAAACTTTGAATGAGCTATACTATTCTGTCGACTGATTCTCTAGACATGATAAGTCCATTTAATCCTTGGGATACCGTGAAATCAACGATTTCGTTCAACTGCCATGAAAAAATTAGTTATTCTAAAAACTTTTAATTTTTTTTACAATCATAGTGTATTTGTAGAAATACGTTTTCATGAAAAATTTTTATTAACATTCATATTGCGCATTGAAATTTAACAGTCACTTTAATAAATATTATTATTTCTTCATCATATTAAGCAAAAAACCTAATTTTACATTTATGCATAATGCAAAAAATAATCGGCTAGGAGTTTTATTTATTGTTTCATTTTTTAAGAATATCGTGCCATTTGGACACGGGATAAATTAAATACTCCAATTTTTTAAGTTCATTTATATTCCAAAACGTATGAATGCTAAAAATTAAATGATATTACAACATCGCTTTATAGCATCCGTTTATATACATATTACATTGATCCGTCATTAATGTCACTTCAGAAAGTACTCGTTACATAAAAACAATTATTGATATTTTACACTTAGGTAATGGTAATTTTATAATCTATTTTTAAACGTAAAGGAGCTATTATAGTATAATTCAGTAGTGTTAATTCTATTTAAAATAGCATATTTAATTTTTAAAGTCAAAGATATTCAATTTCTTAGCATAACTATAATATTGAAGATATAACTGTAATGTTTTAAAGTACATTCACTTGATATTTATTTACGTTTAACTTTCAATTCATAACTTTTCATACTTATACCTATAGAGATAAGAACACAGTAAATACTACTTTCCCATTTGGTCCAAAAGTTATCTTATACATAAGCTCCAGACCTCACCGATTTTCAATTATTCAACATTAACGTCACCCCAGGGACCCCCCACCACCGCAATCATTTATCCATCCCGCATTCCACGTCAATATTTCCCCGCGCACCATTCACGAAACCCCTCCCAACAAGTCAACAACCAAAACACTTTGTTTCCCCTCTCGAGCCTCCCGATCTCACGGTCCAGCGCGCGGCTGCCGCTCCGAAACTCATTCTCACCGCGTTACAAACGGCGCGCGCGCGCCTTCATTGACTAGCTGCATATACACCGCCGGAGATTCAGATTCCATCGGCTGTATAGTCGGCTTTACTAGCCGGTCCACCTTGCAGGCACAGCCTCTCTCGTTCTCGAGCCGGGGCGCCGCGCCGCGTGCCGGCTTCACGCGCGCACACACGCCGAGATTCGGTGTCGAGACGGTGGGAGTAAGAGAGAAAGAGAGAGAGAGAGAGAGAGAGTTTTGCGGGGCGCGCGCAGAGAGCCGAGCCACCGGCTCTCCTCTCCGATCTTGCTCTCTTGAGAGAGAGAAGCCCAGCACGCGCAGCCTCAGTTCGCTCGCGGCGCTTGCACCGTGCGCTTCCGGACGAATGCTCGCTTCGATTCTCTCCGCTCTCGCTCTCTCTCTCTTTATTTTCCCTGCGCACGCGTGCACCGGTTTGCGTTTTTAGTTTCGCGGTTCTCCTGGTTTTTAGTGTTGAGTGTCCTTTTTTTTTTAAATTAATTTTTGTACTATTCGGACGTATAAATAGTAATATATCGGTAAAAATCGAAATATCGGTAAATGTCGAAATATCGATAAAATCGGTATAAATGTGCAGCATTACAAGTGTTAAAGATTCAAATTTCCAAATGAAAGATTCGCACACGTTTTTAGTGAACAACCGAGGAGTTGTTAGTGCTGATCGGCAATAACAAGATTTCGGAGCGTGCACCGAGAGGATCGGTCTGCTACCAACAATAAGAAGCCAAATTGCGAGCGAAACCTGTCGAGTCGAATCGATCATACTTATATACCCCGTATATATACACAAGTCGAACGAACGAAGCGCGGCGTGCGATCGACTTTTGGCGCACGTTGCACCGATCATTATACATTATATATACTACATCACCGTGCAGTTTGAATAATGCACGGCGTTGTAACCCACCTTGAACTGTCCCCTTCTCATGCACCGCAGTCCTGCACCACGAATACTCATCAACGATGAGTTGACATCCTGCAAACTCGCCAAAAGTTCTCTGCCCGGCGAACGTCGACCGTCAACGCAGTGTCTCAGATCTCCAACCGATCGTTTGATTTGATGCTCCAAGCAACTCAAACCGATCATCATCATCATCATCCAGGATCGACATGTCCTGCTGTAGCTGCAACTGCATCCAGCGTAGCTCCATAACTCACCCAGTGTACCCCAACAAAGCCGGATAAATCTTCCGTGTTTCGATACATCTAGTTTTGCGCGTGTCTTTTGTTCCTCTCTCAAACAAGTGTCTCTCACTTCGCAAAAAGGAAGCACACCTATAATAATACAGTGAAGTACGTCGTGTACGGTAGTGCGCGCGCGAGGGTGCTTGATCGATGGTGTCTCGCGCGGCTGGATGAATGACTCGTTCTCCTCGCGTCGGAGCCGGCGGCTGCTGCACGACATGGCTGTACCCGGGCTGCCCTTGCGGCGTGCTTGCCTGCTGCTGGTGCTGCTGCTGCTGTTGTCCTGGACGACGAGGGACGCGGGCGCGGCACGTGCCATCAAGCACCAGCTCAAACAAGGTACGTGTGCGCACACTCCGCCAGTTGCGCGTTGTGTATTGTAGGATTTTTCTGGGTGTATGCACGGTGGTGGATTTCGCGTATCTATATGCGTTTGTTGTTCTTGAGAGTTCATTCAGCGCGGAGTTTGAGGGGGGAGCGGAGTGCGGATTGCGATTTATACGGAGTGTGGGGTAGGTATTGCGGTTAGATTGTAGTTTACATTGACGGGCTTTTAGAAAATGAGGCGTGACGGTTTAGAGGATGGTCTGCAGTAGGTGGTATTTTAAAAGCTTTCGGATTCTTTGTTTTTGCCGTTTAAGTTTTTTATGTTGGCTGCTGTTTTTATTTTTATTAAGTGTCACAGTGCTTTTCGGCGGATGTGCACGTATTTGACTTACAGTCAAATTTTAATTTATTAAATATTGTAAAGCTCAAAGTTTTTCAGTAAAGCTCCGTTCTGTTATTTGTAAGGAGGTTCTTCGGCTCATTTAAAACAATGAAGTCGGATTAAACAGTATTATCCGGTGCTAAGCGCAGAAGGATCATTAACAAAGTAATATTTTAAAATCATATCGAACTTCCAGGACAAGGCTGTGACGACTCGAAATTTTTAAACTTGAATGTTGTACATAAAATTGCTTATTCAAAAATAATAGTACTTTGTAATCTCCAAAAATTTGTTTAAAGAGATTGAGGAACTATATTATAATGCAATAATAAAATTTAAGTAAAAAATTTTTACTTCATGACAATTTTACGTTACTAGCTTGATTTTATAAAAGCATAGAATTTTGAGTTGTCATAATATTATTCTGGGAGTGCGATATGTGTTAATGGAATAGCTTTAAATACATACCAGTACAATAATATTTAGGTTTTTTGAAAACAGTAATAAGCTATATTTAGAATTCTTAAACTATTTCAATTAAATGAAACATGACTTTAATGTATTGTGAAGATGAAGAGGGTTAAATGTTTAAGAAATATTGGTAATTAATAGTTGAATTTTATTGATTAATTATTTATTGGTGTTTTTATTATATTGGCATTTTTAAGCGACATTTTAAGTCGATACAAAAATGATTATGTAATCAATGTGTAAAGACACTTTACTTTAATACTTCCAAATTTGGTCTCTTACACCAACGACGTTTCAATAACCGCATTCTTCAATATAATGTGCATTTAAATATTTATTTTCGTTGTTAATGCTGAATTATTTATCGTATTTTCCTATTTTTACGCAATTAAAAAATAATTATAGCGTAATTTGTTATTAGAAATTTTCGATTAAGATTCGAAATTTGAATGTCATTACAAATAAAAAAATTATTCGTTAATGCGTTATTACATTTTACCGGCCCTATACATTCATCACTAAGAACAAATTTCAATAATATACTCCCCAAAAAATAATTAAATTTCAAACCAAACCATTTCGCAACCCCTGTAAATAACACTCTCAACCCCTATAATTACAACACCCAACCGCATCCTACATAATTACCCATTACCATTAAAAAAGAACCCCCTCGCACCCGCAAAAACACCAACAAAACCAACACATCCCCCCTGAAAAACCACCGCGAACCGAAGCAATTCTTCCAGTCTTACCCAATTATCGCCATACGCACCCAATTATCGACGTACATCTCTCCCTACCCCCCCAAAAAAATGTGCCCCGCGGGCGGTGGCAGCGGCGACCATTGGGTGGTCCTCTCTCTCACTTATAAAATTAGGGAAGCCTCGGCCGATGAATGCTTCTCCATCTTCCGCTGCTGCCGTGCGTGTATATGAAATATATACGCGCGCGTCCCAGGGAGAGAGAGAGGAGGCAGAGAGAGAGAGAGAGGACGCGACTTACATACGCGGACTGTCTCGCGCGACGCCGAGCCGGTAGCAGCGGCATACCGTAACGCCCGCTTCTTTGGCTTTATATTTAGCGACGCGAGCGAGCGAGCGAGCGAGCTTCCATGCCCGGCGTCTCCGCTGGTATACGGCGAGAGAGAGTGTGTGTGTGTGTTGGATGTCGAGAGTATGTGCAGTGTCGGGAGGACGCGACCCTTTTTTTTTTTCTCACCCCGTTGTAGAGGGAAACGAGAGGGAACTCGGAGGCTCCGGTCGTGCGGATAAGGGATGGAAGGTGAGGATGACGCCCGAGGTCTGGAGCCTGCGCGAGTTTTTCATACGAGCTTTTCCGAGGGGAGAGCTGGGGTGTGATTTCGAGGATTGCTTTAAAAAAACTATTTTTTAATATTTTTATGACGGAGTTATGTATATATATATAGACGAATGCATCGAAGTTAAAGAGACCAAATAAAGAAAGAAAAAGAATAAGGGAAATGTGCATATAGGCAACCTTTTTTAAAAAAGTATTTGATTTCTGCAAAAAATATTGTATTTTCTCGGATGTTTACAAGTTTTAACCGCCTTCGAAAAAGGAGGAGGTTCTCAATTCGACCTGTATATTTTTTTTTGTTTCTTTTTTCTATGTTTGTTTGCACATTACTCCGAAACTACTGGACCAATTTTATAAGGATCGGTCCAGTATCTGACCAGTAATTTAGTTTTTTGCTAGATATCTTTTCCGTACTTTTCGGCTTTTGCCGACTCTGTCCGCCGATTATTCGGAAACTACTGAACCGATTTGGATAAACTTTTTTTAATGAAAGAGAATGATCCCATGGTGGTTCCATTATATTACTGGGCCAGTATCGCGCCAGTACTAGGTCAGTACTGGCGTTTTCTTATGTTCGTAAATGGCCGGTGCAACTAAAAAGTATAAAATAAAAAATTTAAAAAACCCCACTACGAAATAATGCACTAAAAAGTATTAATAATTAATAAAAAGTGTGAATAATCGATAAAAACCTTTACGAAGTCGGCGCCGAATTTCCAACTGACTTATAGTATCTTTCTTATGAAAATGATTCAGAACTTATACTGGATTGGATCTAAACACATATACTTATAATGCCTCTAAAGTCAGACCACCGTAACTAGGTGAAATTCGGCGCCGACTTTTTATCGATTATTCATACGTTTTATTGATTATTTCATACTTTTTAATGCAATTTTTTCAGAGTCGGTTTTCTTTTTAAATTTTGTATTTTTTGTAAGATGAAATCTTTTTTATAGTTACAACCATAGTCAGTTATATTGTGATCATCACCGCAAATGTGCTTCTGGATCGGCCCTTTATATATATACCATTTCACACTATAAAAAGAAACCTTGTTTTAACAAAAACGAGTTTAAAGCTTTTTTTAAATACGTCCCTTATAAGTAGCACTATACATTTAGATATATATATATATATATATATATATATATATATATATATATATATGTATATTAATTATACTTGAATTAAGTAGACTCGCCTAGCAGGAAATATTTACAAAATTTTAATTTTGTCGACTCTAAAATACATTCTTAGGTTTATTACAATCTACATAGATTCAATCTTTATGAAACACAAATGTTTTTTATTTTGACATTTAAATTTTTCTAAGGGAAATATATGATAACGAACAAAAGTTATAATAATCAATAAAATATTTTCACAAGTTTAAAACAATACATGAACAACATATTTGTATGAGGGTTGAATCAAGCTTAAACATATATAAATGTAAATTCTTTAGTAGCAAATGCTATATATGCTGGAAACAATCTGCATATTCAGATTCTTATTCTAATACACCGTTCAAGTTTTAGATGAATCTGAACGACAACATAAATAGGTGCGAATATTCCATTCTATTTCTTAACGTTATGAATCAGTTTTTGATGACTTAAATTTGCATGTCGTTTTGACAGATCCTTCGTTTATTTTCCTTTATTAGCATAATATTAATCTCGTTTATAGGATGCTAATATACTCAGGAGATCCGAATCTAAATCCAATTTAATACATTGTATAAATATTCGTGACTAACAAACTAACTACAAAAATAATGAAATCGAACACTTATACTGTTCGCACTATAAATACTAAATCTTCATTTTATAATCGGAATTCATGCAGCTAAATCCACAATGGCTTAACGTCGCAACCGCATGACTCTCCAGATAAAGTTGTATCAGATATCCCTCTCTAAGCTCCGATACATTTAAATGAAACAAATCAGCAAAAAGCATTTCTCTCCTCTCTCAACACGCGCGCGCATACATTTAAATAACCTTTCAACATAAATATAAAGTAGCGCTCGCTATCTCGCCAAATACATAACACACACACACACACACACACAACACTCCAACTGTAAAACTCATGTATTACAATACTTCTCGCTCCCCACCCCGAGCAACTATACAAAGCACTTTTTTCATCGAACCTTATAAGTTTTTAGATAAGCCCCCCTTCCGATGCATAAATCGCGAGCGCGCGGAGGAGCCGACAAAATAAAAAGTACTCCATATACCTATACATACCCCATACACAATCTCATTGCGCGAAACACGTTTTTAATCACGTTTTTCATTACCGGTGCATGCGCCCCGCAGATAAGGATAAGCGCACTGCACCGAACGAGTTCCCGCCGATTTCGCCTCTTTCTCTCTCTCTCTCTCTCTCGCTCGCCTCGATAACGATCTCGTCGTCTCTCCTTCGCGTGCGCGCGTTTGCCCACGCGCGGCGGCGGCACGCCGGCTTGTAATCTCGCGAGCCGGCGAGATCGCGAGAATCGATATCTCGAGGGGGGGGGGGGGGGTTGGGCCCCGGTGTAAATGAGCGATCGAGAGGGTATTGGGTGAGAGGGCAGGGGATTGGGTGCATCGATTTGGCGCGCGGAGGGGGATGCACCGTGCCGTCAAGCGCGAGAGATAATGAAATATCTTATTTTTAGATGGTTGGGAATGGTGATATTATGTATGGGATGTAAACAGGTGTGAAGAATTGCGGAATTTGTAGTGTGAGTTGGAGGAAAATATTGATGCGTAATGTGGAGTGATGAAAGTGAACGAGGCCTTGATTTTATCGAATCGGAGCGTGAGAGCTCGTAGAATGAATGATTTTGAGTGGTTTTGAGTGAAAAATGTTCATACTCCTCTGTTCAGTAGAAACTGAATAGAATATCTAGGTATAAATAATATCCCTAGTGGAAATGAGGAGTGTGAGAAAATGTATAGACATGTAAATAAATGTAAGAAAATATGGAAAATATGTAAATGCTTGCTGAATTTACGTATTTTGAACACTTTCTCACGTAAATTTTTACGAAGACTAGCATGTGTCAACTTTTTTAGATTCTCCGAGAAGTAGCTAACACTTTTTCAGAGTAGGTTTCAGAAAAGCGTTATGCTTGGTAAGAGAATTTGAAAACAACTAATGGTTTTTCAGAAACCTGTAAGCCATCGATATTTTTTCATATTTTTACGCGCAACAAATGAATATTATTTACCTTTAAAAGTATGCATTAATTATTTTGCGCACTGAGACATGGATTTGGCTGTGTCAATTATATTTGGTAATACATTTACCAAATAATTTTATATAAAATGTAACACAAATGTAGATATGCATGTGCGTTATCAAATTTGGAATATATGAATAAACCTCCTTTCAGTGTGTTTAAATACATCACATTTGTACAATTATGCCTAAATGTAAATAAAAGCAAAAAAATGCTAATGAAATATACAAAAATGTGACAAGGTGTAGTAAAATATCATAAAAAATGGCAAAATGTAAAGAAACAGTTGAAAAATGTGTGAAAAATAAAACTCAGAGAATCTGACGCAACTTTTCTAAATTGTCTCACACTTAAACTCGCAGTACACGAACTTAATTTTTTTACTAAAATATAGTGTCAATAAACTAAATATCTCTTAACTCAATAAGAAAACACTACAATTAACACTGCTCTAAAAAGCACAACATCACCAACTAACTAAAATTGATGCTACACCTCAATATTAACCTTATGACGTGCAAATTTTCCTCGTACAGAGACTCGCGAGCCGATACATCGGACGTCGGCATGAGCAACTCCGCGAACTACTCTCTCCCTGGAGTCTTAACCCTACTCCCTTGTACGTTCGCGCGCTCGTACACCCGGAGTATACACACCGCAACTTGTTTACGAGGCAATTAACGAGATGGTTAAAGGGCCCCGGCTCGCGCGAGTGCAGACCAAACTCGGACTTAACACCGGGAATTAAAGCGAGTTCTCACTTCTTCGGGTGGATCCCGATCTGTACGCACTATACGCACGCGTATTCTTTATTCCCGGGGTATATTCGCTTCTACCGCATTCGTATACACAAACGATCGGGGATAATACCCCGTGAAGCGAGATATATCTCAGAATTACCCACACGCGCTCGTGACGCGTTCATTATCTCGCGTGCTTGTGCACGTGTGTGTGTGTGTGTGTGTGTGTGTGTGTGTGTGTGTAGTTGTGTCCCAGGTGAGCGCAGCGATTACGCGCGACGACGCGATAATACGAGGATACAGCGGTGAGAATTTACATTTCAGGTGGGATGGGATTCTGGTACGATGATTCGTTTGGTTTTGTTTTCGTGGAGGGTTGGGAAGTGATATGTTAAATTGGAGGCAGACTGGAGTTTTTTTGGTTTGCTGAGCTGCTGGATGCGGCGCTTGATTGGCTTGTCTTTTAGTGGTGTTCTTGCAAAATGATCAATTAAATGGTGAAAATTACTGTGTAAGGATAGTTTGTATACTTTATTACGTCGCAATTTATTTAACTCAAATGTACCTGCGTGGGAGCAAGGATAATGTCCAAAATGGGTACATGTCCAATTTTTAGATGACTTAGATTGCGACTATCGTAGTATTTTCTGAGATCTGCGTAACTTTGCAGAAACTTTTAAATTCTATAAGTATGTTTATTTTTGGTAAAAATGAAGTTTTTATAAATGCAAAAGTTCATTAAGCCCTTCATAAATTATATCATTTAAATTATACCGTGACAAGAAAAATATGATAAAATAAGCCAAAAGTGCCCAAGCATAAAATTCATAATTGGCCCTTAACACTCCTCAAAAGAATCGAAATATAATAATTCTGGCAGTCAGAAATTATACTTATACAAAATTTTACATACAAGATATTTCAACGCACCCGTTTGCCGCTGCCACTTTTGGTCAACTTCTGCCTTCACGCACCGACGCGTCCGTATCACTGAAGTAGTTAATATCACTCAAAAGCGTCATGTGCCCTTTTTCTTACAAGCCCAAATTAAAACTATAAAATTTGTACAATATTTGCAAATTAATAATGAAAATGATATAATTTGAGAATTTTTAATGTTAAGATTAAACAGTTTAGTTGTTCAATTAAATTAAGTAAACATTATTCATTTTACGCAAGAATAAACTATGCTGCTTTATTCATAGAAAATCACAAGTAAGAACTAAAATGCTATAATATACTACTGACAATATTCATTACTGTAAAAGTCTACCAACATAAATTTATTGTTTTTTTAAATAGTAAAATAGTACCTTAAAGATCTCTAACTGATCTACGACAATGGAAAAAATACATAAAGGACTATATGTGCTATTATACATATATGTAGATAAGAACACACCAATTTTACCCTGGCTTTAAAAGTAAAATACTCCAAAATTTGAATGACAAGCCTACTCGGATATAATAGGTATATATTTTTTAAATTTGAAAGCAATTTTGAAATCCAGAAAAATAGGAGTATCACATTACGCTATTTCATCAATCCCATTGCATTGTTTCAAACACGTTCCGGGAAAAATACACCGTAGTCAACTAACACCCCAGCTATTAAAAATCCATTGTAACCGACTCCTATATACTTGTACATCACGATACAACTCCTCCTCTGACGAAACATTTACAAAAGACTAAAAACACCCACAAAACATAAAAAATTACCCAATCAACCGGCATCACACTCCAAAATTTCAATTTCACTGAGATCTCAGCTAGTGCGCGCGCGGGCGAACTTACACGCATATACCCAGACGGGGAGGCTCACGCACAGAGTGCACGCGGCTCTTCCTTCTTCATTTGAATGAAAATTGCCAAGTCATGCGCGCGCGCGCGCGCGGCTATAAACGTCCCGACGCGAAACGAAACACGTGACGAAACGGCGCTTTTAATGGCGCGCCGCCGTCGCAGTGCAGTTGCCGTGCAGTGTGCGCGCGCCCTTTTGCGCGAGAGTGCGCCTCCGTTCATCCTTTTATAATACCCTCTGTCGGCGTTAATTTTTGGAAATTAATGCCCGCGGGAGAATAGGTAGGATGAACTCTGGAGAAGTATTTCTAGGTATAGAGGAGCTGGCTCTATTAATATGCTTAGGGGGGAAATGTTGAACTATGTGCAAATCTACGAATTGTGCTGGAAGTGTGAAATTATAAATGAATTTCTTTTAGTAGGCCATTCGAAGTAAATAGTATTTCGTTTCTTATATGAATTTATCATGTGTAGTATGAATATGTGTATTACTGATACTCAATAAACACACTATATGCTTATCAAAAAAATTTTATGGTTGTTTTTAAATCTACATAACTTGGCGAAAAAGGGTCGTACAAAGGGGTTCAAAAAAAATTTTAATTTTCCTTAGGATATCGTCGAGATATTTCATCCGAAATGTACTTCATTTTTGTATACATTTAGTTTTGATTATTTAGAAGTTTACAAAACGCATGGTTGCAGACTGGTTGCAGACTTGCAACGAAGCGCAGGAGGCTTAATACTGGAAATGTCATATTTCTCATTACTTTAGAAAAAAAAACAGACTTGGAGTACGTATTGAAAAAATATATAACATTAGTTAGCCGACTTAGTCAAGTTTAAATAAATTTTAATAAATCCAAATTAAACGAATTGATATATATAAAATCCTAAAAATATAAATCATTATTGGGTATGATTTTAAAACTATTAGCCCTATATCTTTAAAATGACGTTTGATAAAGTGCGATGCGATTTTTCAGGAAATATTAAGTAAATTGTTAGGAATAATGATACAGCAAGGATAAGTGTCAGAATACTGAAAGATCTAATTACACGTATTATGTCAATTTATTAGATGAAATTGCAAATAAAATGTAATCATTTCCACTCTTTTCCAGTGAAATTATATTTTATAGTTATTATTATTTAGAATTATATTACATTTACTTTTATACTATATAGTTATTGTTATTAGTGTTGTTTGTCAGAATGATTTATAAGTAATTTTCTCTGACCACTTGCATATAATACGAGCAGATTATTGCGATTTTAGTATGTGTAATGGTATACGTAAAGTGGGTATATTGCAAGATGCACGCGCTGCACTTTCAGCTTTCGATGCCGAAAGTGCATCTTATCCCGTTATATCACATTTCATATGCAAATTTATGTTTTCAGAATTCACTTCCAGTTTTCTTTATCGTATCTTTTTCAAATAATCTTCCGCGGTGTAATTGTGACATCAAAAAATATCAGAAATGAATGAAGAATAAAAACACGGTTCTGATTTAAAAAAAAGATTTATACACTGTATCATTGCGTAAAAAGAGGACACGAATCAAAGTTAAATGATAATTTTATTCAAGATCTTACCAATGCCGCAGGTACATATCATTCGGATGAAATATGAAGTCCATATGTTCAACAAGTTGTACTCATTGAAGTGATTTAATTCTATTAGCATAATACAATCTACATCAACTAGTACGTATCAATTAGAGATTGAAACAAATTATCAAGTATAAATAATAATGCAATTTAATGGACATAAATCATGATGGTGATATATGCAGATTGACGACTGTACCTCCAAAATATATATTCATACTGAAAAACAAATTAACCATGACTATCATTATGAAAACAAAATATTACCCACTGAATCATCAAATATGTTTACTATAAAAATATACGCAATAATATCAAGACAGTTGTTAGTTTATTTCAAACCTCATGTTCGAAAACATTTAAACCATCAATTTCACAATACTCTTTTTAGAATGAAGTTTAGTTTAATATTCATAAAGCAAGTCTACATTACACATCATATGTAAATGTATTACGATTATTATTTTACAATTAAAATAAGAAGATTCATAAAAAATTATAATTTGTTTATTTTTATATCAAAACCGAAAAATGGAATTATCCGTTTCTATATACTCTTACACTCCTCAAACACACAAATCTTTATTAAAAACAGTATTTAAATCCACGATATAATTACATCGCAACACGTCCACTTACAACGCATCAAGCCTAAGCAATTCATAATTCACCTGCTCCCACCTTATACCCCTCGCGCGCAAATCGCTCCCGTGGCATCTAATTCACCGGTAATGCTCAGAAATTAAGTTTCTCTCCCGCGCACGAGCCGCAAATATTCCATCAAGGGAGCATAGAGCAAGAGAGAGAGCGAAAACTCGAGTTACTCCGACCCCATGCATTTACCAGGCAGCAGCTCCTTCGAGTCATGGACATCAGGCAGTGCGGTCAGGGTCGTGTTCGGCTGCTGCGATAATTTTAGCCACACTCGCGCGTACCCGTCTGCATGTGTGTGTTTTTTCGCGTACCCAATGCACGCACGCGTGCACTCGCGAATTGTAAAATTACGGCGCAGCGCGGAGATCGATGCCGAGGGAAATATTGTTGAAACAATAATCTTTTGATCTTTAAATACGGAATGTATATGGCGGTGTACCGCGCGTTATATACACACAGACACTGGGCTGATTCATGGGTTCCGAGATCTCGCCGGCGGTTATATTTATTGCAACGCCATTGCGCACAAACGATTCGAATGGTAATTATACCGGTGGGTCCGCGCGCGCGCACACCCGATTTTGCATTTCGATTTCTTTCGGGATCTTCGAGAGTTGAGTGTTCGTTGTTTACGCGTGTTGAGATGTTTGCGGGTAATTTGCATGTGGTGGCTTTTGATTGATCTTTTGCGCGGGTTGATGAACAGGAGTTGCGGAGATCGCTGATTCGTGTGTTTGAGATTGGTTGAAAAGAAGCTGTAAATAATTCTGTAAGCACACGCTTCTATAGGTTGAATGCACCTAGTTATTGCTTATTCGAAAGCCTTGGCGAGGCATGATGTTACTTGATTACTGGGAAAAAGCTCTCGTGGCTCGTAATTTACTCGGTCGCTACTGAGATTATGCGCAGACTTGCCATTAACGATTTTTAACTATGTTATCTCTGCGTAGTCTAAGCTCGTGCGTATTAAAAGATGCTTCGCTAATCGCAGCACTATTACATGGTATTAGACAGGTCTAGTCCTAATATGTAATGCACTTGATTGTTGGAAAAATTGATTATTGTAGATATGAAAAATATTCTTTTAAATATATAGTAAAAGTCACACGATTAAAATAATAATTAAAATAAGTCATTTTGATCGTGCTTTTTAATTCAGTCACCAAATTGTAAATATGTATTGTTGTTTGAGATGACTCCAACATTGTAGATGTTAGAGCCTTTCTCTGAATATTCTTTGAACATTTCTTTGAATATTCATTAACACGTAAGTATTTATTGTTTACTCTAAACATATATCTGCAAAATTTCGCAAGTTTCCAGATATCAACAATTTAAAATAATTATATTTTACATTAACAACTCACAACATTAATCTGGATCATTGATTAATTTTTTTGTGAATCAACCAAATTATCAATTTAAGTCATTCTTTGAGCAAACAACTCAGCTTTAGTGTTATTACAATGATCTGTTGATTATACAAAAATAGTGACATATAGATAAATAAAAATATTGAAATTGACACAGAATTATAAAGAGGACGCCTAGATAAATAGCACTTTCGTACTGTTTTTATCAATGCACTTAAAATACAGTTTAGCATGCATAATTTTCATCATTATTCCGTATTTCTCCAACATGTAATCCAGCACGCAATTATCTTCCAAGGAGTGACAGATTTTCAATGTTTTTTGCGGCATCAAACGCAGAATCCTGGTACAAGTTTCCGATTCGCATCCGAGGCACGTTCTCCTTAAACGCGTTACTTTGCATTTGCAGCGGCGGCGTGTGCGGCATTTAAATAAGAGCAAGGTGTCGTCGTCGAACGCGGGTCCGAGCAATTTGAGAATGAGATTATTTTGAGTGCCGCGAGAGTCGATCGCGCGCGAGTGCGGATCCCTTGCGAACCTATACCCGCGCGATCCGTTAAATGATTGAAATTCACAGCGAGTAGAGCATTTACAAATACGTTAAAATTTGCAAATTTATGCGCCGCAGTTTTTCTTGTTGCGTCGCTAAAATCGACGGATGCGGTTCAAAACAAATGTTTTATTTTTAAGTGCTACTTTTGCACGTAGAATAACAAACTATTATGATTAAATTTTAGCACATTTCGATTTATTTATATTTTTAATTTGCAAATAAACGGAAAAATAGATATATGTAAGAAAATTCTATTTATTATATAGAAGTATATAAGGTGGGTGCAGGTAATGTGGACGTGCAGGTAATGTGGCCACTTATACGAGATCTCGCTGTATGCGTTTTTCTGGGGCGTCGTAACTCCTGCAGTATAGGTCTTGTGACAATAGATGTTGAGAGGCGCAGTGATCCCGCTACTAGCGCCATCTAATTATAAGATAGTGTCATGTTTACGCGCGACAGCATCAAAACTCTAATTTCTTAGCTGTGCATGTATGTAAAGAAACCACTTTTGTCAGGATGATATGACCGTTAGAAAATCATATAGTACATAAAATTGTACCTTGTTTTACGTACTTTAATATGCATGTGCCAGTTTTTACCGTAGACTTTATTTTCGATGCAAAAATTGCATCTATCGCTGATGTTTATCGGGCGGTAAGGTGGTCATACGAATGAATTGCAAGGCAAAACGTAATCGACGGCGATAAAAACAGCGGTTGCTTCTTAAAAATTTCTAGGCCTACTAATCCCAATATATCGACATCAAAGCGTACGCTACGGCACCATGTAGTTGAATAACACATAAAGGAAGTCTCTGCTAGGCTAGTCTTGACTTTTGGAAGCACTTACTATACGACTTTACCGTAAGAGCTAATAACTGGCCACTTCTCCAACACTGTTGGTTAAGTGGCCAATTTTGAACTACTTAGAACTTCTCTAATTAAAATTCAGAGAGTACCTTTTTTTGCAAAAAAACTCATAAAGTATTAGAGTTAAAGGTTCAAATAACATGTCTAAACACTGAGAAAACCATCTCGTAACTTTCATATCGTAAAATTATGATATCGTAAAATTTTCGATTCATATATCGCAGATCAAATTCCTTTCGATCCAATGTTGTAAAATAATGAGCATGGGATCTGCACATAATATTTCGCCAATTAAAAGAAATTAACCTATTTAAAATTGTATTTTTAATGTAAAAATTAAGATTTCAAATTGCTAATTTTACGATATCATATCGCATCTGACGCTGAATAATTACGATATCGATACATAAATGTTTACGATATGATTTTACGTGAGTTACGATATATATCGCGTGAGTTACGATATAGTTTTCTCAGTGAATAGTTTTCGAAGCTCTAAAACCCAATATATATCAACTGGGAATTGAAAGTTTCTTAAGGTGGCTGCTCCCTTCTTATTATAAATTTAATGAAAATTGCTATTCCATACTTTGATCATTAAATTATATTGATAATACTGAAATGAAATATAATTATAGAGTTTAATTTATTAAATTAATATGTGATGACAGTTTACTAATGTTATCTTATTATACAATTTATGTTTTCTCAATTAAGCAAATTAATCATTATACATTTCTTTTGCTTAGTTAAGCTTACAACAATAATAAAATCAAGAAAATACGATATGCTTATAAAGCACGTATTAACTCTCGTATAAATGAAATACTGCCTGAGCCTGTAAGGCTTGTAATGTCCGTGTTTAATGTAATATTGAGGCTCCCGTTTTCGCTTCACTCATTGCTAGTTCGCTACGCCACTCTTATACGTCATTCAATCACCGACACCTAACACTTATTAATCCTTTAATCTCTTTCACTGATCAAATATGATTATTTTTCAAGTGCATATTTCAAAATGCCTTATAGTTACATAAATAAATGAAATGCTTTTTACTCATAATGAACTAGAAAGTTTATTCACACTTTAAAAATGTAATATCAATAAACAAAACAAATCTATCTTAATATTTATGTTTTATACTATATTCTATTAAAATTAGTGATTGGTATGATGGTTATTCTATCAATAAACTTTGTATTTTACAAAATAGTTAGTATTATATGTTTTAGTTTTATACAATGCATTTATTTTGTTATGTAATAGATTTTTTGAAAGTTTAAGCTAGGAAACTTTGATACGTAAAAATGGTTTACCAAAACTTAAGTATAATAGCTAAAAGAAAACGTCGTAACAAAGTAATAAAATTGTTAATTTGTTATATAAAAACAATTATATTGCTGTGTAAGCTACGGATTCAAATCACTATATACTATTGTGGGACAGTATTCTTTATTTGCATGTCTTAATGCTGCATCTAGAACTAAAACACCTACACCGCATACCGCTATAACACAGCATATTTAAAAGTTGTGGTTAAACATATACCAATGCTCGAACAGGATCAGTCTTCAAATAGTTTTCTTGACCCTGATTAAACTCAAGTTTCCAATTACTAGGTCAGCTTAACCACTGATACTTTGTCTAATTCTGTTATATCGTAACAATTTATTTTAATTGTGTTTTGGAAATTGCATAGTTCTAAACTATTAATAAAATTAAAAACTTAAACTTTACACTCGACTACAAAGTTTAAATTGAAATACCAGCAACAAACATATAACATTAGAATTGCTTTAATCTACAACGAGATAATTTTACATACTATTTTACATAGCATTTCAATTTATCAAAAATAGAATTACAATAAATAATAGCAACTTAGGTTCCTCAAACTTAATTTTTCAAATTTATTTTATTTTTTATATTTTATATTTATTACCAAAATTTAAAAAAAAGAAGGATAATTTAGAGATTCTCTGATTTGTTACCATTTTATATACTATTACACAACTTATTTCGTTAACACATTGAAATACACTTATACAATCAAAATTTATATCAAGTCGACGTCGCGCATATCAAAATTTCCTCAAACAACTCCCATCACATCCCTATATAACAAATTCCATCTCGCAGTCACTCGAGCCTCCGAGGAAGGAAAGTCGTAGGAGTATAGCGCGCTGCATGCACCGACTGCAATCTGCATTCTCGGGGATTAAGGGAACAGCCGCGCACCGCCGCCGCCGAGCTTAAAGCGTGTCGGAGCGAGAGAGAAAAGGCGGGGGAGGGCAGCGGCAGCCGCCGCTTCAGACGAGAAAAAGAATAGCGCGATAATGAATCGTTCGGATCGTTTTGCTTCTATTGTTTCTCGTCGCTGCGGCTTATAATACGAGACACAGCGCGCGGCTTGTAGCTGGCGATGGGTATGACACTGTCGGAAGGTGTATATATATGTGTACGATGTTATGAGCATCCGCGGCGGGGATTCTTTAATGGCCCTTTTCTATGCTTGGATAATAGGAGCGCGTGTATACGGTGATGCATATGCGAGGTTTGCGAAACGCGTTCTCCTGTGTCTGTTCGGTTAATTTGGTGAATCATCTCCTAGTGGCTTTTTGTTTAATTAGGCGGGAGAAAAGTCTTTGAGGGGTTTTTCTTTGTGACGTGTAATTATGTAGATGTGATTAGGAATTTTATTTTTCTCGTTAGTAGCAAATTATATAAAACTTTTTTTAATAAATTTTATTATGTAGAACCTATGTATTTTATATTATAATTTTATTGCTTTACTGATAATTTTGTTACTATACGTTTGAAAAATACTATCTACTGATAAACAAAAAGATTCTGCAAAATGTGAGTAAAAGCAAATTGTATTTCACGACAGTATAACTGAAGACTTCATGAAATTCAAACATATGATTCGTTAAACTTAAATAAACAGTCAGTATCAAAGTATGCGCGAACATACATGCACTAAACGTATACATGCGCATTATGATAAGTTTGTTAATTTCTACGCATTTCCCTTCATCCGCAATATATTTCATGCACACATTGTGCATTGGTAATAATAACCCTCATCTGTCCGTGCTGCGTCCAATCAAGAATATTATTTACAACCGTCGTAAACACAAATGTTAACCACCGAGACAGGCGAATAATTACACGGCAATAGACCTCGCTTCCCTAATAACACTCATTAACGAATAAAATAAATCACCTCGAGCAACACACACTCACACACTCACACACACGCGCACGCACACGAGTATACAGACACTAGAGTATATAATATAGTCTATTCTGCCGCCGCGGCCAGACAATCGGTCGATTTGGGCAATTTCGCCACGCAAGTGGAACGCAAGTCTTCTCCGCTCCCACACATTCACAACGCAGCTCCTCGACGCTTACATATACATCTCACATGTGTGCGTGATGCGAAATCGCTCGCGATTTCCTAATACTCTCTCTATCTCCTGCGCTCTTCTTTTTGCTCTTGTATCTCGCCGATGGCGCTGCAGCGGCGCCTTTTGGGTTGTGGCAACATACACGGGTTATAATAATGTCGGGCAATAAAGTCAGCATATTGCCCCGAGGGTCCCAACGAGGCGCGCAGGCTCGGAATAGAAGAGTGCGAGGAGATTTTTAAGAGCGCACGCGTGCGGATGCTCCGAGCGGCGTGTGACATAGGATCGCTCGTGTGAATGAGAGAGGGTATAATAGAGTGAAAGAGTTGTGGAGAAGGAGAGGTGAGAGAGGAGGACGAGGATGAGACGAAAATGTGAAAGAGCGAGAAAAGTTTTGAATGGTGCACGGAAGGTAATGCTAGAGCAAAAAGTGCTTCGGTGTATTCGGACTTTGGAGGTAATATTGGTCTTTTTTGAACGCAATAATCACCTTTAGTTATATAATAATAAATGAAAGAAGCTTTAATTAATTCAAATTAATGATTTTAATGATTATCTTAAAGTTATTAACCGATTTTAAACCAGAAATTCTGCTATAATAAATCGCAAAAGTAATATTTACTGTGATAAATTTTTCATCACGCGTAGAAGTTACGTCTCGAGTTACGTTTATGTTATTACATTTTGTTTTTAAAAAAGGGCAATTTACTCCAATTTTGGAATAAAATTTACTTCCAACATTGGGTATACAGTATTACTTAAGCACTATTTACTTCTAATCATAATAACTGTTTATATTTATTTATTATATAATGACCGAAAATTGGGTCTTTCCAGTAGGACATTTATGTAGCTGTCGATAAACTAGTATGAAAATACAGTCAGAGTATGCCTTGTTCAAATTCGCCCCGGCATTCTCTATACAATTTAATGATTATTTATTATTGGAATCTCGCCTAAACACAATATTTGTACTACATAAGTAATGGGATTATGAATATAAATCATTATGAAATTTTAAATTTATTATTTTAGCAAAATGTAACAAAATATTAAATAATTGATATTTTAAAATGAAGATGATTTCTTAATTCGATAATCTTTTCATTTATTTTTCTGCAACTTACAAAAATATATGTAATATAATACCTTACTATGTGATTGGTAAGGATTTGCGACGTTTTTATAAGTGCGATATAGAAATTTGTTACATAGAAAAGTAATAAATTTATTGATAATTGGCATGAACAAATTTTGATGTCTCACTCGAACATGCATCAGGTCGGAACGATGCAGTCTTCGATCAATTTTCTTTCACTTGATTGATCGAAAGTCACCCAATTACCGCGGACTTTCCCAATTACTGCTACATATTCGATCGTTACGTACAGTGATATATTTCCAAGAAAAATGCATTAAAAGAAAGTTGATGTTTACGTAAAGAATATTGTTTTTGTTTTTGCGATAATTTTGCTGGCAATTAATTTAATGCAAAATTAAAAAATTCACATAAACATTGATTAAATATTACTGTATATATAAATAATTCTGTTTAATTTAAATACCGGTCTTAGACTTAAATTAACAATGACAAATATACTACTAAGATATTACATAAAAAATGCTTTTGCCATGACCATAACAATCTGCGCAAACATTTAACACACTAAGTCAAATTTTCAACTGTGGAAGAATGCGTGATGTATAATACAGAACGCAGCAAAACAAGAGCAAAACAACAAGGAAGAAAGAGGCTGGCAGAAAGGGACAGGAAGAAGACAGCGACGAGCTGACTAAAAAAACGAAGACAACTCAGAGAAAGAAAGAGAAAGAGAGAGAAAGAGAGAGAGAGAGAGAGAGAGAGAGAGAGAGAGAGAGAGAGAGAGCGAGAACGAGCGCTAACTCTCTTAAAATAATGTAATGTTATTTTTACGCCGGATTTTAGAGACCCAAAGCGGACTCTCTCTCTCGCACTCTCGGCCGAGCGCGCGAATTTTTATTGCTTTCGCTTGTTCGGCTCCGTCTTGCGTCGTCGGTCGCCGGCCGACGTCGACGTCCGCCGCGATGCTCTGCGAGGGGGTATTAAAATTCTTTGACGCCGAGCCCGTGACCTGTTAATCTTTCATTGCTTCCTGTTTCGCGACAGGCCGAATTTTCTGAATGATTATAATGACTTATTAAAGGCCCTTCGAAAATAACGCGAGGCGCGCGCCCGGCGAGTGAGTTACGTGGCAAATTTTTAATTGAGATGGATTCTCGAGCCGACGATTGCTGTTATTATTGTAATTTAGTTGTACGAGTGGAGTGAACGATGGTTATTATTGAAATTCAGGGAAGAGTTAATTCTTACGCGTTGATGATCACGAGCGTGTGCACAAGACCGACAAAAGCGTAGAACGTGAAAGTGTAGGTACCGCGTGTGTGACTCACGCATCGGTTTATAAAAAGAGTTTATTTTCTCTGGGAAAACCAGGGATGACAGCTACCTACGCATTATTTTGATTTGCGTCAGGTTTTTCAAATGATGATTTATTAATAAGTCTTTTGGTGATTTTATATGGCATTGCTTTACGCTTGCGTTATAGAAAGGACAATATTATTCACTATCCTAATCATAAATCGTGCTTACCTACGTTAATCAAATATACGAACGATTTTAATGTAAAAGAAAACATAAAGAATCCAACACACGCTGAAATAAAAAATTTTATATATAAATTTTATGTAAAGATTTTAACGCAAAAAAAACATAATTAATGTACACATTATCCTTAAAACGCCGTGTTCAAAATTAGGTATAAAATTTCGAGAGAAATAATTACGCGGCGATGCCGAGCTGGAGCTTTGAAAATTTCGACGTCGCACGCGAGTATATAGATTATTATTATCATTATTCCTTCTCACACGCGAAGGTATTTAGAATCCTGTAAAGCGGCATTTACGGTGTAAACTGCAACGATAAACAGGAGGCGAGAGTGAAAAAAGGGAGGTAGAAAAAGATACTGCTTAGCGTGGAAGCGCGAGTTTAATGCACTCTTTGCCCCTTAAATCTAAATGTTCTTCTGCGGCGGCGAACTGCGCACACCTTTGTTGCTCTTGTGTGTGCCGCGCTATTCACACGCGTCTGGTATATATATACGCATTTGCGCGCGCGAGCTTTCGTAGAGACGTTCATTCATAAAGTATTTTACGTTCTCGCTGTTATCACACCATCTTTGTCCGTCAGTTACATTCTGAATGGCTTTGCGTCGAAGTCTAATTTATATCTAACAATAATAGTTATGTTGTAGTCATTGATTTTTATGCTTGATTCGTGTATTTATACACATTTAATTTATAATGTTAAAATAAAATATCACATGTTTTTCAAAAGCTTTTAACAAGTTGTTCTTGAGAGAACTTTAATTCGATGTAACACATATACCCCAAAGTGTTTTTAATGTTTAGCAGTTCGACCAGTTTTGTTAGAACTGCTGATTTGTTGCAAGAAATAACAATTCTTACCTTGTTCGAAATAAAACTGATATGATAAATGTTCATCAGTAGACGATTCTTTGTAAAATAATTAGTTATTTTGTAGATACAGTACTGAAACTTTATTATGCAGTGGATAATTTAAAAATAAACTCTTTTGAGCAAATATACTTGAGCAATATATATTAGTATAATTTTAATTAACAATACATATCTGTTATTAGCAAAAGGCTATTACCATTTATTACCAAAATAATATTTTGAACAAAAATGCTCAAAAATCGGCCAAGTAAAATCATTTCATTTCTACCCGTGATCTACTACCCTGGTAACGCTTGCTAATTAACATTTGCTTTATAAATTATAAAACATAAATTAAAATACTTTCAGTAAATAATTACCTTTCCGTCCCACAACAAACTAAACAAAATAAGCCCTAGCCAACTCATCCACTTTGAAATGAGATCATTTTTAAATAAATAAGTTGCTCTCGTATGCACACATGCGAACGGAAGCAAAAGAAAAACGAAGACTTCGAGCGCATTTGCAAAGCTATACTCGTTGATTGCGCTACTTTGTTGTGTGCGAATCTCGGAATGATTTACGAGCTCAGAGCAGTCAACAAGCGAACGATGCCTTGATCCCTTCTTATGGCAGTAGGCGTGACGTCTTCTTTTCTCCGTACAAACATTCCGTTGACGCATTCGACTTTAATCCAATACCTCTGATCCGGTAGTGAGATTTTTAATCCACAATGCTCTTAGTTGAGTCATTTTCATAGGTAAATCAAGTCAGTTGTGCTATTAAATATGATGAAATATGTTAGGTCACGTGTTTCAAGATTATACTTACATGTCGGGTGTACTCAACAAACATTTATTATAAGAAGTTATAACATGATTGATGAAGTAAACTCGTTTCTTACGTTTAGTGATTGCGTTATATACTACTGTGATAATCCTTTTTTAAAATAATGGAATCAGAATTTACGTCTTCGATTATACAAACAAAGTGAAATTATAAATTTGCCTGTCAATTAAAATGAAAACATTCAAATAAAATTCAATTTATCCTCTATTTCCTTAGCATAAATTGGTAATCAGACATTATTTTGTTATTAAGGCCTGCGCTTATGATCCACTAACATACCCGCATACTTACGAAAGTAAATAATTATAGTTATTTCATTTGAAAGCGGAAAATAGCCGGCGATTTTCTCGGTATTTGATGACTCAATTATATATTACTCGTGCAAGAAATAAAAAATCAAAAGCGGGATAAGTTTCAAGCATGCGCATGTATATATCCTTGCTATTTCTGCATCCGTGCGCGTTCCGACTTTCCGGACTGCGCTATGCAGAACCGTTTGCCTTAAATTGTTCGTTTTTATGGCATTTGTTACTTGACTCTGGAGTTTGAACTGTACACGTGAAACCGCCTCATCGTTTGCATTCACCTCTACTCGAATATATATATATATATATATATATATATATATATATATATATATATATATATATATATATATATATATATATATATATATATATATATATATATAAGTACAGAAGGTCTTTAAGACATTGAGCGGTATACAATTTTCGCATTCTCCAATTCGTAGCACAAAAGAAACAAATTCTCATGCAATAACGGAGTTTTCTTATTTAAAATATATATGTATGAATTGCACAATTGCATTTAAATATAATTTAATATTATATTACATTAAGAAGAATGCAAATATAATATGGATAGTTATACCTTGTGAAAAGTTATATACTTGATGATAAAAATATATCTTAAAATTCTTAGGCTTTTTGGGTAAGATGTCCTATTAAAAATTTATTGAAGAAATCATATTCTTAAATAAGAATATAAAAAATACAGTGTGTATATTTGCTTATCTTAAATTTACAAGAGTACCGTAAATTTATTATTCATTATACCATTTGAGTATGTTCAACATTATGATAAAAATAATTTTTAAGAATGTTTTAAACAAATTTTAATTGTATTCAATGTTAAGATTAGGTTTTAAAGATTAAGAGGGAACACATTTTCTTATACTTCACAGAATTTACAATAAAAATGCCCTGACAATGCATTTTTTAAAGTTGATAATTTCCGAATTAGAAATTATCTTAACCTTTAAGAAATGCTGAAAGTGATGAAAAATGACTAAATTTGACATATTTAATAGCTTTGGAACAGGACACCTTTAGGGTCTAGAAATTTTAAGACATTTTATTTTTATCGTCAAGAATAACAATTTCTCAGAGCTTCACTTATTTTAAAATTTATATTTGCTTACTTGACGGAAAATAAATCATGCATGTACATTTTCTAATCATTTTACATTCTAAAAATCCAATGTAACAAGATAACATATTTAGAACATAACGAAGAATGTATAAGGGGCACGACTAAAATATTACAACTACGACTATCGCCGATAAATCGGTTAGAGGTCTATTTTAAAACCCAGTCTCATTTTTTTTTCTCGCCAAGCATGGCGCTTCTGATTCTGCTCGTGTCGACACAGAAGAAAAATGAATAGCAAGGAGCTCCAAGTTGGGCGTTGAGAACCCGGAAGTAGGCGAACTTCCAAGTGCTGTGAATAGGCTACGTAGGGACACTGCAATTAGGTGAAGATCGCTTGGTAATTACGGGTAGGGCAGCAGACGAGCTTTGTGTGCTTCATCGTTTCTCCTTCTCGCTCTCATGTCTCTCTGTTTCTCTCGGCTGAAAATTGCTCTATGCTTTTTTGCTGACTCCGCTTCGAGCTGAGGAGTGTGCTGAAAAAAAGTGTATCGACTAGCCGGCTTTTAAATGTTTTTGCAGTGTTTACAATGGTTTAGCCCTTTTTCACGCGATACCTTTTCAGCTAATTATAAGCTGCAGTTCAGCATTATTACTCTGTGTAAAATTTGAACTATTTCATGCATATTGATATTTATTTAACACAAAAATATTTCATATTATGCGAAAATATTTCACAAATTTAAAGACAAATGCAAAACAATTTGTTAAACATTATTTTTTATGTCGTATCAGTTTCTTATACAAAAATACATTTTATACTACGAGCAAATAATTAAAGATTATTTATTCGACAAGCGTTACCTCCATTATAATTTTTAAATTATAAAAAGAGCAAAATTGTATCCTATTACATATCACTTCCCGTGTAATGTCATCATCATGCATCATGGGCATTAAATTATATTGATCATATTATATTTGACAAACTTCTTTTATATTTTGTATATATTATATTATATAATATTATTTAAATGAAAAATAATTAAATATCACATGAAAATACACAAATTTTATTTCTATCAATGCAATCATACGTTGAAATCATAATAAATACAAACTGCAGACTGTTGAATTCACCCGAAATTCTATTGAATCTTACGGGCCGCGCAGAGAAACGCGATCTCGCGCATCTGGTACGTCTGCATTAATGTACTCGCTCCGCACTTCCTGTTTTACGTTATAACTTCTGTGCACAAGCAACTCTATAGAGTTTCAAATCTCCAGTGTTCTCGCCCTTTTCGTCCTTCTCCTTCGCCGCGGTCCTACCTTCCATTTCCGGCCCTGGAACATATATAATAAGCGCGAAACACGAGACTCCCCAACACTTCTGTCAGACCTTCAATTTTGGAGTGTTTCTAAAAATACTACTCGTACTAAATTTGTTTTTAGGTAACACAAATATATACTTAAGGAAAGCAAAAACGTCCTTACTATAATTGCTACTGTACTTTTCAACAGGGGGCCTAAGTATTTCTAGAAGGTATTTTTTCAATGCTACAAGATGTTACAGAAGTCAATGCTACATGCACGGGAATATATGCATTAGTTTATTATAAATATGTTATATATAGCTGTCGTTAATATTAATCAAACATTTAGTGAAAAATAACGTACTACTTGCAGTGACACAAATATAAATTATTGTTTATACTACTAAAAACTTACTAAAGTTTCTAGTGGCAAAACTTGATAACTGAACTCTTTCACTAGGTATTAAGAATTATATACTAGATATATTTCTTATTTTTCTTAGCTAAATATAAAAAGTTAAGAATTAAAATTTACAATGTAAAATAAGAATAGTTAAATTTATTTTAATACATATTTACGTTTATCCTTATTAAATGATCAAATTAGTATAATAAATACTTGCTTTAACTGATAGTATTAAACATTTCAATTAATGAATAAATTTTACTAAATTACCAGGTGATCCAAAATAAATTGTGTTTTACTAGAGCGATTTGTAACTATTGACAATCGGTTTTTCCTTAGTGCGAACTTATTACTTTTATAATTGCATATACGCAAATGATTTTTCAGATAACGCACACTTCACATTCTTATTCAATAAGACCAATAAGTTTGTAATATGTCACTATGGAACAAAAAGTATAGTATAAAAATCCAACTAAATATAGATCTAAAATGACACTTCTTGATTCAATCCATATTTAACTCTAGCAACTAAATCGCTACTGTATAATTTTGCAGCAGTTCAAACGAAAAAATCATACCTTCGAAGGTTTTGATTTATAGATACCTCTAACACCACACATTTGCCCGCATAAATCATTGAAAATCCATACAATTAATAATAGCGTATGTACACAAGCTGTACACATTCCACACTCGATCGTTCGCTACAAAACCCAGTTTACAAAAATCCCTGTCGAAACCGATTATTCCACCTCGATCCAACGCACCGATATTTATCCTCGATCCTCGCATCCCAGTCGGAAAGCACAAACAAACTCGCGCGAGACATTATCACTTAAATAAACACGTGTAAAGGAGAGTCGAGAGAGAGAGAGAGAGAGAGAGAGAGAGAGATCCCAGATCTCCGCCAGGTCCTTAAAACGAGCGAAAGTCGGGAGAAACAAGTCGTACAGCACACATTGACGCCAACGATACCGATCTCGCTCGCCTTCCATCCAGTCGTATTAATTCGAAATTACGCGGCGCCGCGTCGCGAGCCCGTATCTGCGGCATATCTCGGCGATTCTTCGCGCGAGTCGCGTGCAGTATGTACTTCGTTACGCGAATGGAAATGCGCGTTAGTGCATGAGACACACGGCGATGCGAAAATGGAGTTTCTGCTTGGCCGCACACCGGCGGAGGTCCAAGGAGAACGGCGCCTCGGCGACGCGGCGTTTCCTTCGATTCAGCGTACGTATGTGTTGGTATACGCGCGTAGTTTATGTGCTGACGCGTGCAGTGCGATAAATCCGGGTATTGAGTGACAATTTTCGGAAGAGAGTGCACAGGACTTGCTGCTCGTGCAAGTGGAAAGGACTTTAGTTTCGATAATACGTGAGGACGTTCTTGGGTGACTTACTTGATTTGCTTTATCAAGATGGTATAGCTATAGAGTATAAGAAGAGGCAACGTGCTGGTATACCACTTCGTACAATGAATTGTTTAAAAATAAAGTACTAAAATAGTATGATATATGTAGCGTGAACTTCACAGAATATAGTATATTTTAGAAAATTATAAGAACATGCACGATTATGTAATTAATCCATTTTAATAAACAATGAGTTTTTGTAAAATAAACAACCTCTATATTGTGGATCAGACTAAAATTTTCGGGAATTTTTTTTTAATTTAAAATGCAACTCACATTTTAAGATTTGTTATGAAAAGTTAGGAAAATTGCATGTGCCACTTGTAATCAACTTAGACTGTTCTTATAACTTTGTAACCAATCAAGATAAGTTAAATACAATAAAAATTCATTAGACGCATTGTGTATCCTTAATAAACATGTTGACACCTTTAACATGTTGACCTGAACTTAAGCCATATGTACCACTTGGCATGGCTCTCCGAATCAGATGTCATCTCAGGTATGGTATCACTTGGGAAATCAGTGAAGATTCGCAATTCGAAACGGTATTTTTTAACATTCAGTTTAGTGTTTGACACACCTCGGAAGTAAAATCTCTACGTCTATACTGTTTTCTTCATTTTCCTCATCATAAATGTAATTTGGGTCTGTCTCGTGATCAATATGGTATTCTTAGTTGTTAATATTGTCTGTATTATCAATTGCATCACTGTCGTCATCGTCAGCTATATTGTTAGTCAGGCTTAAGCATATTGTCGATCCGTCGCTAAGATTTGCTTTGTCATAGTCGTAGTTGTAGTTGGTGGATAATTTTACGTAGTTGAATCAACCCCATACACGAACGATGCTTCGTGTTTTAAGCAGTCATTGTGCGGTGCGATTAATCCCATCGATATCATGAAATGCTACCATCGTAACTGGTGGCCGTGGAGACTTGTTCAATACAAATGTTGGCTCTCTTAAACATACAGCCATAGACATTTTTAAAATCTTGAATAGAACAACGACCATCGATTGTCATTTTGCGAACAATCTCGTATTCATGAAAGTATAAATCATAACAAACAATTTATTATACAATTAAATTGTAATAGTTTTAAGACTACGAGCACAATGCTTACATTAGATGTAGCCGCTAAGAGATGCGTTTTCTTATGTTCTGCGATGTGCTGTCTACATTTAGCAGCATGCATCTGATTGGTCGATTCCACTCGCAAAAGGCTTTCTCTTATAGAATTAACCAATTAATTGCTTGTTGCTCATATTGTAGAAAGGGCCTTAAATCAGTAGCTGTATTGTATGGTTGAAGGTAAGTTATGCAAGCATCATATATCCAGTAGCAACATGTTGCGTAAAATATAATTTAGAGGACGAACCAATATCTTGATAGATATCAACAATATTTACGTTCTTATTAATAAATTATGATTTAAGTATGTAAGTATGTGAAATGTCCGAGATCCTGTATATAGTGGGCGTATCGTGTACAAAGCATTGGTGAATTTTCCAAATTTATCACACTCTCCTCGGTGTTTTGGTCATCTTGCACAGTGGCAACAGTATATCGCTGGAACTGCTTAAACTGCTCAAACGACCAAATGTATATACATGTTAACGAATAAGTACACTGAAACTTTAGGAAATAGCTTAAAAGCACATTTTTTAAAACATTTTCAAATGAAGTTCACACAAAAATCTTACAAACCGTCATTGGCAAATAAATTAAATTAGCCACAGTAAATCTACCATCGTAGAAAAAATTTAGCATCTTTTTTTCTTAATTAATATGTATTAATAACAATTTATTTAACTTCAATTAAGTTTGCAAGCAGTGACTCGTGACGAGAATAGTAAAACTACTTGTATGTCTACTATAATTTCTAAAGTGGATACTATAAATGCGATCTGGAACTTCTTACCCGTAAATAGTTTAAATAGTTTTCTTCAAAAAGGAAATGCATGAGTAGATGCAGACCAATAATGACAACAATTTTCTTATTTACTTTTAATTGCGAGTGATTATTATTGCACAGTGATACTTTAGACGAAAATCTAAGAAAATGTTTATATTCATTATTTTCTTAAAACGTTGACTAATTCTTCCAATTTTAAAAAACACAGGTGCAAACAGAAAAAGAGTAAACAGAACAACTCTCTGAGTTCGTGTATTGAAAATATAAAAACTGTAACTTTTTTTCTGCAGTACACGAAAGAGAGAAGATTCCCTTGTACACTGATAAATCATCGGTTATTACGTCCAGTTATTCGCGCAGGTATGACGGAAGGTGTTGGCTTTCGCCTCTCTTTTTTCTCACGCGAGGCAATTTACCACTTTGGAATTTCGGTGTACACAAGTCGAACTTTCGGGATGATGTGCACGGATTGCGACGTGGCGGAGCGTTCTTTTTTTGTGTGCATCGAGAGGCTACTTTTGCCGTTTCTTGTGCGCCGCGGAGGTCTATAATTATCGAACGCCACCGCGCCTATAATTGCAGCGGATGGAGAAAAAGTCCCTTGCAATCTTCAGGAAATGACACTTTCGCAGGCGCTTTTATTCCTAATGCGCTTCTTTGCCTGCTGTAATTTTTTACGTTTGGAGTAATTTTTATCATTTAAATCGTTCTTTTTTAATTACTTAATTTTTAAATAAAACTGTAGATGCTGCATGCAATCTAAATTTTGCAGTTTTTATATACATATTATTTATCTGAAGAGTATTTTTTAATTATTATGATGAAACGTGGTTTCCTAACGTATTATTTTCTTATTTTTTGTTATCATTAACTCATAAATTGCATATCCTTCGAACGTTCTATAATCGATAATAAAAAAATGTAGCTCATGAGCATTAACCCTATATTCATAATGACACCATAAAATTGTAGACCATATTTTCTTTTTGCTAGCGTTGTCGATGGTTATGTGGTGCGCATAACGCTCATAATTATGGAACTGCCGACAGTATGATTATGGAAGGCGACAAAATAGATGGCATAGCAATAATGATACTGAAAACCTGTTTCAAAAAGATTCTTATAATATAAATGCCACCATTACATTCTTAAATATCGAATAAATAAAAATATGTCCTCGATTCAATTTTAATTTTTTCAGAAAATAGGTTTGATTATCATTTATATAAATAATTAAAAAATCTTTAGCGCTGAATTAAATCATGAATGAAATGCACTGAGTATAATATATGTATGATATAGCTTGAAGATTGCTATTTGTAGTTCTAAAATTTCAAAGGTATATAGTGCAAATAGTGCATACAATTCACAATGCATTATTCTATACTGATTTTGTAATAAACATTATTACATCTTCAAAATTTATTATACGTTCTTACTTACCTTGACTATTCATAAAACTATAATTTTAGCTATAAACTTCTTTCATAATTTTCGTAATATAAGTATACTAATTTTTAAAAAAATATGTCAACTTTTTACAGATATATATCTGTAAAAAGTTGACGTATCTTTTTTATAATTAGTATATATATATATATATATATATATATATATATATATATATATATATATATATATATATATATATATATATATATATATATATATATAATGTACTTTTGATGTAATATTTAGCAGCACCGAAAGGTCGTTAAATGAATAAATGTGTTGTAAAATGAATTCTCTGTAATTACCGATAATTAATTTTGAAACTTGTACATTTCAAACGAAATTTAATAGCACATCTTTGCTCAACACACGCGCGCATTAATAATTGCAAAAACACAAATACTCACGCAAGGCGATCTGTCACGATTAAACCAAACCAGCGCATTATTGCTGTATAAACAACATTTAACGTTCGTTCCAGAGCTACACCTGAAGCTTCATGCTTTAATGCTCATATGGAGCGCGCACCTCGGAGATACTCTAGAATTTTTTCTCTCCTCTATCCTCTCTTCTCGCTGTAGCCACCACCGAGCACCACAACCACCAGTAGGTGATTAATGACCGCGTCCATACTCAGTGATTTTCTGCACTTCCTCCTTTTTTTCCCCGGCGAACTCGCTATAACGCGCCGACGCGCGAGGGATAATCGTACATAAGGCCGCTCCGATTTTACCAGCACACAAGCCAGGAGCCGGAGCCGAAGCTGGAGCTCGGAGCTCGTTGTGCAATGAGATTGTATCTCGAGAGCACGGCGGCGATTACCACGCGACCGGCTTCGGCTTCGTATAATGCTTTTTAGTCCGCGCACGATTTTCCCCTAGTGCTGTACGAAGGAGTTCGAAATATATCGCGTTTATAAGACACTTTTCCAGCGGCGGCAAACGAATAAAATGCTCACTTCCTTTTGCAGTTGGGTTATCGCGCGCGCGCGCGCGCGCTCGCGCCGAGTGGCTTGAGTAATGCAATCTTAATATACCTTTGGCGCTCGGGCGTGCGAAATAAAGCAAACGACTGGATTGAGGTATGCCGGGGTGTAAAAATTCTTGCAATATGGAGCGGCTTAAATATCTTATTTAACGACCGAATCCTTCGATAAAGATGTATTAGGCACGCGAGTTTATATAGGTATAATACGTATCTGGAGCTTTTATATGATTCATTTTATGATTTTGAAAAGATAAGTTCATATAGAGTAGCGTGTAATGTAACGCAGTACTAACATCATAAACGCATATGTGTATATCTGCGAAGTAGTTATTTTTACATAGCCACGATTTTTACGCACTTCTATATGATACATCATAATATGCTAGGTGACAATTTTGGGTTTCATGCATTTAGATTACATAAAAAGTCAAATATTTATATTTATACGCTTTAAAGTTTGAATTGTTTGAAAATTAACTTCTCTTAGAGTGAATGTCCATACTATCTAAAAATAACTCAATTTTATTAAGCATGTAGTATTAGCATTTGCCAGTACATGTAATTTTTAAAAATGCATAACATAATTTTGTACCAGTTTATTATCGATGCAATGCTTCTTGTACTTATTATACTATAGCTGTAAACTTCTAACTCACTTATTATTAATACAAAAAGGTGTATAATAGTATTAGATAGTGTAAGAAAGTTTAGACGATAAAACGTTATACTTGATAGGGGTTCGTACCGAATTATAGAAACACAAAACACAAATTTTTTTATCAAATTATGTATATTTAATGAATACAAATTCAAACTTAATAATTCGATTTAAGATAATAAATTAAATCACACTGGGTAATTAATCATAAGTAAATCGCTGTCTAAGATATTCATTAGATTCATCAGGGCTCGTAAATCTCTTTTTGCGCAAAGTAGATTTTCAACGGTAACTTAAAATCGCGCTAAAGAATATGCATAGATATAGACTGAACGACACATGATCGTTTAATGAGCAACGAGATCTTATCTTTGAATTATCTAGCCACTTTAATTGATGCTCTATCTGTGCTTTAATTAAATGGAAAAGTTACCGTTAATTTGAATAGCAGGTGCATACAACCGTCAATACGAGCTAGTTTTTATAACATAGAATATAGTAAAATCAACTATTCTGTCAAATTGAAATGTGAATTATGATTAATTAGTAGTGATAAATGTGGAACTATTTTTAATTAAAGAAAATGTTTCAATCATAGCTAATCTCATACACAAATAAGACTACATCGTTATTAATTTTGTATGTTAAACACCTTTAGGCAATTGCATAATTTTCGCAGAAAAATCATATATTATGTAGAAAATATGATTTAAATATTATTTATGATCTGATTATGGTATAAATCGGTAATAAATCTAGAATATGGACTGTTCAGAACCAAAGTAGAATAAGTCCATATTTTGGAAATTTTACCATGCTCGTGATCATTATTAAATTCACGTCGTAATTTGATTAACTTAATGAATATGAAATTAATTCAATCGTCTAATTCGAATAACTTCTCATTTTTCATACCCAAGACCCATCCATATTATACAACGTCCAAACCCCACTTTCTTCGACATCAATTATACACATCATTTCCACGCCAATTATATCCCAGCACAACAAGTTCCCATCTCCCAAAGAAACCACACACACACTCACACATCGGTACACGACGACGATCACTCGCCCGAGCTATACCGAAGCCCCGTCTCATTCACTCCATACCTATACCTACCTACATCCTATATATACACAGGACCGGGTCCCCATCGCCCAAATGATATATGGAGCGCGGGCGAATATTTGATAACGACCGGGCGACCGCCGCGCCGGGCCACACATAAATTAAAAATCAATTGGCCCCTCCAAGATCCGCAGCACCGGCAGCCAAAGCGAGTAAAACTATACACACGATAAAAAAAAGAAAAGACAAGAAGGCAGTCTGAAGAAAAAAGAAGAAAGAAGAAGAAGCAAAGAAGGAAGCTGCTGCTGCAGAAGCAGAAAAGAGAGTGGGTGGACGGGAGCGGACGCACGGCGGCGGGGGCAATTAATGGAGCGCACTCGCGCGATCGTGTGTGTGTGTAGGTATATCGTGTGCCCCTTCTGCGCAAACAAAGACAGAGCAGCTTTAGCTTTAGCTTTAGCTTCTCTTCTCTTCTCTCTCTCGAGGCTTTTTGCAGCAGCAGTTGACCATAGTTGGCATGTGGGCGGAGTAGTGGACGTGGACCTAGGACGCCTTTAAGGATGCTGCTGCTTCGCGGCCTTAGCCTTAACCCGAGCGAGAGAGCTCGCGCGAATGCCGAGAGATGCGTGAATGTGTGTGTGTGTGAAGGAGGGGAGAGCGGGATGGAATGGAACGCGTGGGGTGATTTGAACGGTGGCGATGGGTTTTGAAGGTGATGGGTGTGGGGTGAATGACACCGGTATTGGGGCACTGGTACGATTCTGGCTATGCTTTGGTGAGAACGCGATTTGTGTTCAAGTTGTGAAGTTTAAGAATCTAGGCAATATGTTTAGTTAACTAGTGGTATACACCACTTACGTTACGGCATACAGTTTGGGGGTATGTGAATTCAAATGAAGATGTACAACCTGGTGCAATGGATTCTTTCAAGAATTATTTAAATTTTATTGCTATGAAGTTGTACACATATGAAGTTAGACACATCTCAACTTTTGTCGCGTAACTCGTTAAGCAACATGTATACTTGTATAATTTTATAACGGCAAAATTTTTTTAATTTTAAAAAGAATCTATGAAATTAGGTGGTCTAACAAGTGTTAGGGTATAAGTTTTAAAAACTCTTTTATAAGACTGTTATGGTAGATTAGGGATAACTTACTTTTATATTATGTTGTAGCTTTTGAGCATGTTATTTTTTAAACTTGTATTACAGCTACCTAGTTGTTATAATAGAGATATAAATAAGCCTATGAACTAATTTTGTACTGACAAAGTATTTAGCGGACAATTGCGGACGGATTGCGGACAATTGAAAACCCTGATCATTTATTAACTTATCGAATTAAGCTAATATTGTAGTTAAAATTTTTAAAATATTTTATAAGCAAGTTTCTAGTTTTGATTCCGGGATTTAGTTTTGTTCGAAATTTACATTACATATGTATGTATATACTATACCAATTACCTATATCTACATATTTGTATACTGTTTATGCTACATATTTAAGAAATTTAGATCCTCTAAAAAGCCTCCTATTTATCAAAAAAAAAATTTCCAAAAATTTGACGTTTACACTAACAATACACGTGTGTTCAGTACAACCCTGTACACGAGGTCAAACTTGACGCAAAGTTTGTATCTCATGAAAGGTCACATTACGAAAATGAATAAAGAAATCATATAATTTCAAAAGAATCAAGCATACACCCCACACCTTACTCCTACCAACTAACCACGCCCCAAAAAACAATTCACAATACAATACAAATCAAGTAGCGCACAATTTT
This sequence comes from Gastracanthus pulcherrimus, assembly GCA_949152435.1. Lineage (NCBI taxonomy): Eukaryota > Metazoa > Arthropoda > Insecta > Hymenoptera > Pteromalidae > Gastracanthus > Gastracanthus pulcherrimus. The sequence goes on along the minus strand of OX424575.1, from coordinate 164,292,820 downwards.
GCCCCAGCTTCCTCAATGCACGTGCAGCCGACGACGGCGACGGCGTTACGGGTGGGGGAACAGCGCCGCGGCCTCTGCAAAAACTCGTCGCGTAGTCGTCGTCGAGTACTTACCTGGAAATGCTCTTTGAGCGGAGAGAGAGAGAGGGGAGAGCAAGAGATAGCGCCGCGATCTGTTAATAAGCCCCTGCGCTTTATGACCAGAAATGGTCATCGCGGAGCTTCGCTGCTGCTGCTACTGCGAGTGCATATACGAGTACGTTGCACGGGTGTGTGTGGGTATAAGACGGCGCGGGCTGTTCAGAAGTTCCTGGGAGACGACGTGTTGTGTATGGGAGTTCTTGTGTTTACAAATAGGTGCGGTGGACATGGGACGGGTGATTGGGTATGTAGTTGCTTGAGTGGCCGGTTTGTGGCGATAGGTTTCTTAGGTTTCTAGGAGAGGTGGGGTTGTTATAGGTAATGGAGGGAGATTAATGTTTGTCCGTGATTGGAGATTTGTTATTATTGACTTTGAAGTGCACGTTAGAGTAGCGAATGGAAATATGTACGTAGAATGAAGTAATGAATGAAAGTACTTGTTGAGTATAATTGATAGGAGCGCATACTAGATTTTGAATCGGTGATTTTTGAGTTTTGAGAGAAAACATTAAATAATTATTTTTATCACTTCTTTTTATCATTTTTTGTCACTTTTATAAGCTAAACCAATTCAATATTTTTACTTTGAAAGAAAACTCTATTATCTTGTTAAGGATTTTTTACTACAAATTCATCTCACATAATGATATGAAAGTCAATATATTATGAATTAATGGGTTTTTCTCAAACTAAAACATTTTCTTTGTAGAAATTACGTTATTGTAACATTAGATATTGTCAACTAGAGAAACAGTTGACAAAACAGTGGAGACTGTTAATTTTCATTCAATTAATATTCTGAAGATCTCATGTTATTCCTTGAACAATTTTAGGGGAACTTACCGATACAAATATTGGAAAATTATCAAAGTTAATTATTAAACCAACAAAGTTACATCCAATTGTTTATAAGTTCGTTATACATGTATTTTATAAACAATTGGACGTAACTTGGCAAGTTTTGATAATATTCCAATTTCTATATCGGTAAGTCCCCCTGGAATTGCCGATATACAATATTCAAGGAACAAAATGAGACCTTCAAATTTCAAATTGGATACCAAATTTAATAAAAAATTCTCCACCATTTTCTCGAATCTTTCTTTAGTTGTCGATAACTACTTTTGCAATATGGAAATTTTGTTAAAAAAATTTTTTTTCATCACTTGAAGTGTCCTTATACTATCACATTATATTGTTTCTCATATTATAATATGAGAACAAATCAGTATACACACATTTGTTTATTTAAGGTATATATCTACGCATACAACCTCCTTAAATATAGTTGAAACGTTGAAGTAAATATACAGATATTTTTTATATTTATAAATTAACTTTATAATATATATTTTATAATATATAAATTTTATAATTATATTTTTTTTATATTTATATTTTTAAATTAATAGAGCGTATCTTTTTATTCTTTTTTGTAAATTCCCAAAAATTAATTTAATTTTTCGGTTCTCGACAATATGGAGGCCTTTTACAGGTAGACACTGACGTTTTAGGAAATTAGCTCAAATATTAATTAGGTTCTATATATGGTTCAATTATTTGAAAGTCTTTTAGATTATAGTAATTCAAGCCATTGATTCATCTCTAATAGTATTCCAATTTGCACTTAAATAAGGAAAGTATTATTATCGCGCTTAGTCACGGATTCTCATGAGGTTATCAAATATGTGTTCTAGTTCCGAAAGATGATAATATTCGCTACTTGAAATTTGTATTATTTCCATTCTATTATCTAACATTAACAGTTTTTGATCAAATGAACAAGTATGATAAGCATAGAATAGTAAATGTTACTACTTAACCCGTAAATACGTATGGACGTATAGTCTATTTTTGTACTATAAGATTTAGCGTTCTTTTAAAGATTTCTACGTTATACATTCGAAATTTTACAAATCTAATCTATGGATGATCAGATCGAAGTGAACTGTTTTCGATCTCACAAACGAGATCTAAGTTATTTTTGGTTGCACAGATACCAAGAAATCTAAGAAAAAGTTTAAACAAAAAAGTTAATGTAAATAATCTTCTAGTTAAGCACTGAAACGTATTTTCATAATTTCCCAAAGTATCTTTCTATTTCTTCAGGGACTCATCCCTAGCTTACGCATTGAATCAAGTTGCAATTTTAACATCCCAAATCCTACAACTGCATTACTACCCTCCTCATTCTAACCACATCCACAAAACAACGCAATCAAACCCAAACCCACACTTCATTACAAAAACCCCACATCCCATAATCCCTTCCCACAAAACTGAGCATTCGGCAGTATACCTATACATACACTCTCCGGAGCCCTCGAACCCATGCGCGTTTGCGTCCTCTCCCGCGAGTACACTTACACTCATAAACAGCGGCGCAGGCGGCAGAGGGGTGTCCGGATGAACAGAGCCCCAGCGGAGCGCATAATGCGAATCGACTTTTACGCGCCGCCGCCGCGGAATGCCCCGCCGCACGTGTGCAGGCTGCGCAGCGCGCACAGGGCTAAAAGCCGGTGAATTAAGGCTGTTGTGACTGCGCGCGCGCTAACGCCGTGTGTAAAAAATGAGCCGCGGCGCAGACGCCGTGTGCAATGCGCGCAGACGATCGAGCTTAGATTTTAATCCCGGAGAGCGAAGGTCGGTTGTATTTGTGGTTGCAGTGGGACCTTGGAGTGGCTGGGTGGGGGATTTGTACGAGTGTTGGTTGTAAGAGTGGGATTGTTGGAGAGTTGGTTGGTGTGTACCCAAATAGCACGGTACGTTCCAGGAACGTTGCTTTTGCAACTATACGTTTGTAACAAAAGGCACGTTAATAGAACGTTCTTAACAGGTTGTAGGTACGTTGCTAGAACGTTGCACTAGCAGCGTGCTAAAAATAATTTAAATAATCATTTTAAACAATGATATATGGAAATATGCACATATATAGATTAATGCTTCTAACTTTTTTTTTTTTATTTTGTAACAAACAATTTTAATTAAATTTTGGATTTCTCAAGCTTAGTCCCTGAGTTTTGGTGTTATCATTCAGATGATACTACCAAAATGGTGAACTATATATCTTAAAGTCATCATATTGAATTTTTTAAAATTAATTTTTAATTTATTTTTAGTACGTTGTAGTCACGTTCTAGTAATTTTGCCACGATGTTCTTGTCACCGTTCATAGCAACGTTCTATAGTTTCAAAAGCAACGTTCCTCGAACATTCTCAGAACGTATCGTGCTATTTGGGTAAGGATGCTGTTTAGATATAGGTGAAAAACATCGATAGGTTTGCAATTACATGAAAAATGATGCTTTTTTAAATTAAATTGTACATTATTTGATGATAACATTTCTTTTGACACAGACACTCATGATTATTCATCTGTAGAAAAGAAGAAAATAATTAATTATAAATTTTTTATATTGGTAGAATCTGTCGCTCGAGATGCTTTGGAAAAGATAATTTTATGAAACTAATTTATTATAAAACTATAAGCTTTCTACGAATTTTTGTATTCTTATGTGCGATTATAACAGCGAGCCAATATGAAAACAATGAGTTTCAAACACTTATAAGGTATATAAGAAAATATCCTCGAATTTTCGTAAATAGAAGTGTCAAGATTCTCATGAAGAAAATATTTAAAAAATTTATAATTTATGATTTTTTATTCCATAAATTATTTGCAGTTCTAATGAGATTCTTATTGTTCGTCCAAACTTCAACCAAATAATTATTTAATTATGTGATATTGACTGAGAATGATATCCACTCAGAAACATCAATAAATTCACCATTTTCAAAAGAATAGCATTTATCTTCAATTCCGACTCCCTCATTATTTTCATTATCATCACCAATTCTTTCGTTCTTCCTCAAAACTACATTTAACAAATTCCCCAAATTAGTCACAACCCACAGCGACCAATACCATCCACACTATCAAGCCTATAACTCGATAATTTGTTCCTAGCATTCTAACCACGCGGCAATATAACGAGCAGCGCGATGCGGGACTCGCCATCGACATCCACGACTTTTAACTCGCGCGCGCGCGCGACCATTATATACGAGGGTAGTTCAATAAGTCTTTAGAATAAAGTATAAAAACAATTTTTTTTGGGTAAATTTTTTTTTATTTTTCAACATAATCTCCTTGGAGCTCTATACACTTGGTCAATCGCTTTTTAAGTTTTTTTAATCCTTCAGAAAAGTGCGTTTTCGGAAGTTCCTCAAAATAAGCACTTACAGAGGCAATGACGTCTTCGTTGTCCGTAAATCTCTGTCCACCGAGCCATTTTTTCAAGTTTGGAAATAAGAAAAAGTCACTGGGGGCTAAATCTGGTGAATACGGTGGGTGTTCGACCAATTCGAATTTTAGTTCTTCAATTTTAGTCATTGAAACGAAGCATGTGTGAACTCGGGCGTTGTCGTGATGAAAGAGAATTTTTTTTCTCGCCAAATGTGGTCGTTTTTTTTTAATTTCTTCTTTCAGCTGCTCTAATAATGATGCATAATACTCACCAGTAATTGTTTTACCCTTTTCCAAGTAGTCAATAAGTATAATTCCACGTGCATCCCAAAAAACTGTAGCCATAACCTTACCAGCTGACTTTACGGTCTTTGCCTTCTTTGGAGCTGGTTCGCCTGTGGAAATCCACTGTTTGGATTGTTCCTTTGTCTCAGGAGTGTAGTGGTGTATCCATGTTTCATCCACAGTCACAAATCGACGAAAAAATTCCTCAGGATTCCGACTTATGCGCGCCAAAAGAGCCTCAGAGGCGACCACTCTATTGCGTTTATTCTCAGCTGAGAGCAAACGCGGCACCCATCTTGCCGATAGCTTTTTCATGCCTAATTTTTCATGTAGAATTGAAACAACTGCACCTATAGATATCCTTGTGGCCTCAGCTAACTCACGCACTTTTAATCTTCTATCCTTCAACACCATATCGTGGATTTTATTGATGATTTCGGGAGTAGTTGCTTCTACGGGCCTTCCTGAACGTGGTTCGTCACTTATTGATGTACGACCACGCTTAAATTCATTTACCCAGTTATAAACCGTTGCTAAGGCAGGGGCAGATGTGCCATGAACTGAGTCCAATTCATTTTTTATCTCATATGGAGTTAAACCCTTTAAATGGAAATGTTTAATTACCGCTCTGAACTCGTTTTTTTCCATTTTTCTTAACAAGCAATTTTTTTTTTCAATTGGTTATAAAAACACGTAAACTCAGAAGATGTGGACTGTGACTGCACCATATATCTAGTCGGGAGTGGTGCTGACTGAAAACAGATGATTTGGAGCGATTCGCGCGCCATCTGTTGGTCATTCTAAAGACTTATTGAACTACCCTCGTATATATACCTAACCACTCGTCCATCTCGTTACTACACACACACACATATACCCCGTAAGGCAGCTGTGCAGCTCCCATTCCGATTAATCTGCGCGATGCAATATGCTGGCGGCGGCGCACCCACGAAAAGGGCATCAATTATATATATCGAGTCCTCGCGATGTGTGTGTGTGTGTGTGTGTGTGTGTGAGCCACGCACTGCGCGTTATGTACAAGCGTATGGCTTTACATTTTCGGCTTGCCGCGGCGCCACGGGACGCCTGCAGCGCACTCGAGAGGTTGATTCGTGAGTTTCTCGTCGAGTAGTTTCACATGTGCAGCGCTGGGCTTCGAACAAGCGAAGGCGTTGTCGAAATTTCCTGATCTCTTCATACGATGCGCGGAACGCGTTCCCACATAATTCGATGGCTTCTTACGGTGTCGTGAGATGTACTACTGTAATTGCGGAGCTTGTAGTGCATCACTTACGATGACATTTTTGTAAGTGCTTTATTATGATAAGGACACTTGTGTTTTTACCGGTGAATGCTTGAAGCTTCTTTTGATAGTTGATGAATCTTATGAATGATTATGTTACGAGAAATGAAATTTTTTTATAGGCACAAAGTTTGTTCTAATTAATGCTGAATTTTGTCCAATTTATATTTGAATCGTTTGTGTGTTTTATTACTAATGTAAGATTGTGTGCGTTTTCTTAATCATTTGAAATTAATTTATGCACGTGATGCAGTTCAGTATTTTGTTTGATATGTAGGTTTAATACTTTGATGTTTACTATTTATAAAGTCGTGTCTCGAAGATGCAGCTTAATATAGTAATATCTCATCAGTTCTGATCAAGTGATATACTTATTCGCTAATTTACTTATTTCTTAAATTTGTATTAATATAAGCAGCGCCCTACTCAACTGAATATTAAATTTGGCATTACTTATTTGTTTTGACAGCAAGGTAATAATGTTTAGAACGCTTATCCAAGATACGATTTTATTTACAATTATTACACAATATGGTTTATGTTGCATTGTGTCAAAATTTACTGGTTACTAAATTATTTTACCCTATTCTAACTCGAGTTGGGTAGATTCCAAATTTTAATATTCTATGACTCTAGTCTACATTTTCCATTACATACAGTATATCATAAACATATTTCTTGCTAAAACACAGCCTCATACTATTAGCGTATTAAAATCTCATGAATAATGTTAACAACCCACCCACTCGGCAACATTTAGCCGTTAAAAATCCCCCTATACCTCCCGGTACAATCCATCAAGTATTCTTCCCTCACTCACGCACACAACACCCAGACAATGCATACTTCGGGAATCTCCATCGCTTAATCACCGAGCGCGAGCTCATCGTGCCCAAATTAATTGCGTGCCCGCCTCGCCCAATCGCTCTATCAAGCCCAATTTATCCTAAACCCTCTAAAATACTCCCTCGGCAAGAAGAAGAAAAAACAAACACACAGTCTCCCGATAATGACGAGGCACGGCTGCTGCGCCTCTGTATATATCGACTCGTTATGATCTGGCTCATTGTTTTCTCCGCGCAGCGAGTTGACGTGCACGTGCACGCGCACGGGCCAGGAAACGATCCCGCCCGAGAGAAGACAACAACGCCAACGGTATAAGAATGGACCACACCGGTCATGCATGCAGCGTGTTTAGAGAGAGAGAGAGAGAGAGAGAGAGAGTCGCGCAGTGCGCGTGCACACATGTACGTGCGCCTGATGAACAGTGCGGCAGGGTCTTATCGGCCCTTGCCGGTTCGAGCGCACGAACGACGAGTGCAATATAGGCGTAAGTGGGCCCTTTCTGTACAGGCTGAGGAAGGCTGTCTCGAGATCTGCGCGAGCTGATATGGAGCTTGTGTCGCTACGCGCGAATGCGGTGGAGGTATATGGGTGATTCTGTTTGAAAATGCGTGAACTTTGTGGAATGACCGTGGAAGTTTTGGAATTTTGAGTATCCAATTTTTTATAGTAGGAGCTTTTCTTATACGTACGCATTCCTGTAAGTCGAAGAAAGAGATTTTTTGGTTTTCTTTGTTTTACTGGTTTAAAAGGAAAGTTCTTGGATTAAGATCTAGTTTTTATAGGGAAAAAGAAGCTTGATGTAACATGGCAAAACATTTGATAGCTTGGTTTTCGAGAAAAGAACTTTTTTGAAAGAGTGCATTTGAAGAAAAATGCATTGGCAATTGGTGCCCAATGGTTCAAATATTGTATTTCAACGAGTCTTTTCTAAATTGGCTTGAAAATCTCACATAACATTTTCAAGATAATTATATACTTCAAGAAAGTGTTGTTTTCTAAAACTCTACGATATCCTATAATTGGTTTATAGAGAAATCATGGCTTATTTTTTAGTTTCAGGCATAAACGTTAGTTTCGCTATAAAAACCTGTTTAACTAATAAAGGGGAGAACACGGAGTTCGGGTCTTGGATTATTTTGATGAAACTTTGGGGATCGAGTTTTGAATTTCTAAAAATGAAGCACAAGTATCCAATAGGTTTTTACATCTAAGATACATTAAAACCAAAACATTAGCATTGCTCACATGGGTAATACTAAAAATCAGAGATATATATATATATATATATATATATATATATATACTATCAACGTTAATTAAATACGCCGTATCTACCGTACAAAGGCCCATTGGATAAAACCACGAGTATTGGGCTTCATTTCTAGGTATCAGAAAATGACCCCTAACGTTATATCAAAATCCTTGACCCAAACTCTGTGGCCTCCCTTGTAAGTCCCCTTAAATAGCTAACAATTACTTATAAGACTTATAACGAGATGAAAATTGTTTGGGGAAACCACAAAGTTTACCGTTCGAGAATAAAAGTAAAAATAATTCACTCGCAGCATAAATATTTCGAATTTTCTATTATCGCATAAAGTAAAAAACTCACAAACACTCGAATAAACCTAGCCCACAAAAGAATCCACCACCATACCCAGACCCACAAATCCATCATACCTATCATTCTCGCGTAGAATCAGCCGTGTACACTCGCGCCAACTCCATGGCGCTGCCGCCGCCGCCGCCGCCGCAAACGAGACTTTCTTCGAAGACACACCGCGAACCGAGCGTTCCCCCCAACGCAATTAGAACTAGACGCGTCTTTCCCTGGCAGCGTGTGCGTGCGCGTATACCTATACGCGCCTCGAGGCGACGAGGACGCAGCACTTGATGCGCGTGACGTCGCGTCTCCGAGGTTACTATTTACGGATTTTCTCGACTATATACACCGACTGCGCGTAAGTATACCGAACGCGCGCGAGGAGTCTCGGGGAGATTGGAGTTCGCTGCCGAGGCTATGGGGCGACGAGACGCGCTCGCTTGGCCCCCGGAAGGAAACGAGACGTAGATGAAATGTGTGCTTTTTGGGTGTGTTTGGAGGATGGGATAGGACGGGGGTGCGGGATTGGTGAGTGATGGTTTTGGGTCTGGGTTGTGTTCGGGGGACCTTCTTTTTGTTTTGGGTAGTTTGGGTTGGAGAGTAGTGTGTTTTAGAGGGAAATGTTTGAAAGATTGTTTCTTACGAATTTGTTAATTTAGGTTAATGTTTCGTAAAATAACAATTTTATTGAAAATAATTGTTTTGGTGAAACATTTTTGAGGGGATAATAAGAGTAGAGTAGAAACATCTATATAAGTTGGATTATATAGGCATATGACAAAATATCTGGAGTAAAGTAAAGATAGTGACACATATGAAAACTCGTGTTATTTCATGAAAATTGATAAAAAGTAATAATTTTAAGAAGATAGTAATAATCAATGTAATATTACTATTAAAAGTTCAGGTTGCTCTTCAAATAATTTTATATTTATTTTAAGTACTGTACATTATACCCCAAATAGATATTCCATTATTTCCCAGCTCTTTATGAAAGTATGAGTTTACATGATTAAAGTTAAATACTACTGTACTACTTCTGTATAAAATCGAATTCTAATGATAATGCAGAGTGCAATTCTTTTAGACACTTATAATAAACAGTTATTTTTTGTTTTCAAAATAATGCCTGTTTTCAATTTTCTTAGTACATTTCTTATGTCTTATTACACTTTAGTGTTCCCTACATAAGTTATTAAGATATGACTGCAGTGATATAAAAAAAGAACCAAAATAAGTAGTAACAACTGAATTTATTCAGACACTCGCACAAAAAAGTAGGTAATTCATTATCTCCTTCATTCTTTATTACTTCCAATATCTCTACCACCGCCATTCTATCCAACAATTTCAAACTAAAATCTCCCTAATTCTCCAGCTCAATCATCATTAAAATCCTTAAATTCCTTATTAACGATCGCGCAGCACGTTGTCACGGAGGCCCCCTTCCCACTTGACAAATGGCCGCATCCCCGGACAACAAGAGAGCGCACCACAAGCGTCGTGGTATTTGTAACTTTGACGATTCCCGAGTTGAACCAACAGCTCCCCTGCCATGTATCTTGTACTTTTTACGCCGCGGGTATACACAACGCACATACTATGCGCGTATAACAAGCCGCGCTCTACAGAAGCAGTGGGTGGATACAAATGCGACATCGCTTTCTTAGAAGGACAAGCGCTCGCGGGGGCATTTTAATCCGCTGTGTGTGTGTGTGTGTGGTCCGCTCTTACACGGAATAAATGAATCCGTACATTTGCTCGGCGTCGTTGTCGCGGATATGGGGAACAATAGGAGGTGGTAAGGCTTGTGGTAAGGTGTAACACGTGCATAAAAAGGAACCGTTGCTACATTTTTTATGGATCAATTGGATTTGGATGTAGTCTTGTAAATTTGCGGATATTTCAATTTATATTATTGTTATAACTCATGGCTAAAAATTAATGGTAGAGATTCTAGATAAATATTTATATATGCATACTATATAAGTAAAATAAAGCTGCTTTTACTTACTAAAAGTTGAACAATTATGAGAGATGCAATTTAGATTATAACATTGCCATTGATTAGAATTCAGCTCAGAAACTAATTTAAATCTGATATCCATTGATATTAAAGAAAGGTCAACAACATTTCTAAAGTGATAATTGAATTTTTATTTAGGGTTTTCGATCACAGTCGGTTCCATGTATCTTATGTAACAGAGCTATGCGTTTGGGCAGATCGAGTGATCAGCACGATTAATTTTCGATTTATTGTCATTTGGTATACTTTGTCAATTCATTTTAATTCGATAACCTACTTATACTAGAAAATGATTCATCAATGAATCAGAGAAATTAAATCACGATTCAGAATTACAATTTAAATGAATCATAAAATTGATTTGCAATTCGAAATCTTGACTTTAGCACAAAAGACTTGAGTCGTGATTCATCTTTAAATCGAAAAATAGCATTGCAATTTACCTTAGAAATCGACAATTTTTTCTCAAATTTTCAGAAACTCGATCTACCAATTAATTTATCACACTCCAGGTTTTCAATTTTTATAAAAAAATACCATTGTTGATGTATATTAATTAAAAGAACCTTACTTCTTATTGAAACTCAGGATATTTTAAAAGTGAATCGAGAAAATTCCTTGCTCGTCTCCATCGGCAATCACTCATTCCCAAGAAACAAATCGTCTTCTGCACAGTAGTTAAAATCCTCCACCGATTAGCCTACCGCCTAATCGCAACAAGACCAATCATCCATCAACCTCTTGCAATTGAAACAAACTCAACCCCGCCACAATGCACAATGCTCGTGACACACTAACACTTACCCGCAATGAGTATCACTTCCCCGCGGCAATAATCACCTCACTGTCCTCCAGCAACGAAGCAGCCAGCAGGGGGAATGGAAATAAGACACGAAAACCCTGCACGAGAGGCGCACTAGAGGTGAGGGATCTCTCTAGACACAAGCGCGCATAGTCTCTCGCACGTGGACACGTGCGCGTCAAACAGGATAGACACGGAGGGGGTTATTTCTGTATAGTCATCAGTCACGCTCTCCGCGGTGCATGTATAGGAGACGCGGCGCTGTAATGCAGCCTCCATGAGACCGCAGACACAACACAACACGTGTCCGCACATGCGCACACCTTTGCGTTTGCCACGAAGTTGAATTATCGTTGTCTTCGTAGAATCGCAAGTTCAAGTGTCTTCTGGGCAAGCTTGGGCTTCGTTTGAGGAGTCTTCGGAAGTCGATGGCTGGAAAGAAGTTGGGTGCTTGGCGCTTGATCTGGAGTTATGGTGGTTAGTGATGGGGCGGCTGAGTTGTGGTTCGAGGTGATCTGTATCGATGGTAGATTTGCAAGTGTTGACGGATTCTTATTGTTTGAAGGAGCTCTAATTTTATACACTTTATACAAATTGCACATTGTGAAAATTATTGCTCAATTAGAGTAATGGCTATCAAGTACCGTTGAAAATTGTATTTAGATTCGTTAACTATTGAGAACAAACACTTATGAAACTTATTGTTATTTTAGTTTAAATCGTCTCGTTTCGAAAATGCATAAAGAAATTTTTACAGAAAAGTCTTTCATCGTGTTTAAAAACGACGTTGACTTATATAAAAAGATACTTTAAGTTGCAATTTATTAACCCAAAAAAGTAATATCGTGATATCTAATAATTTTAATGAAGTAATATCTTGAACCTCTAATGATCAGTAAACTTGATGTACAATTCTTATGAACATATCTTACAATCCAATAAAGTTGCATCAGTTAATAAAAATTCAAACGATCATAACATACGTCAAGTGTACCTAATTATGTTCCATTGTATTGAAGTTTAATAAATTCTTTAATTGAGTAGATTCCTTACCTTTATCCTTATTAATTTTTAAATTGCTTATAATTATTAACTTCATATAATAAAATAATAACAAAAGCTATATGACTCATCAATATAATACTTTTGCAGTTAAAATGATAACAACTTATCACGATTTTTACATTATCATAAATCATTCAAAAGCTAACGAGGCCCGTTACATAAACTGTCTACGAATACACACAAAAGATGATTGAAAGCAACAATTTACCTATCCACTAAATTGAAAATTAATAATAATACATCATTTTTTGCACACGTAGGTATAAACCACCTCCAATGCACATTCGTCACTTGTATCCAGATACGCACAACCCTCGCCGCGCATACAGGTTTTCTCCCACAGGCTCTCGAACACCTTAGACTCATTCGATACGGGCAATAACTGTCAAATCAAATATTGACTAATCGCTCGGGGTTCCCGAGCGCTCGCACGTAACATGCGCTGCACATTGCCAAGTTTCGTTCCCGGCGCCCGCAGTTCTCTCGCGGTCAAGTTCTGTCTCGCGTTCGCACGAAAGTATGCGCGCGGTTGTACGGGCGATATCCCGGGCTACAAATCATAGCGCAGCAATAATGGGAGATTTTCGTTCGCGGGATTTTCTGCGATAATTTTACGATTATTTATTTGTAGGCTATATAGGTTGAGAACCGGTCGCGAAGTTGTGGATTATTAATTTAGCGGGAGTGCTTTGCGACAGGGTATCTTTCAAATATTGGAAAATGTAAAAGTGCATCTGTGACATAAGTGTAGGGTAATAAATCAAAATCTGACGCGGTTTTCTGTAAAAAAGGAATTTCTCGTCGTAATTTATATTCTATTTCCGCAATCGTACATTTCTAGTCATTTTTGAAATGATAATGTACACTTTTGTAGCATGATTCGTTTTAAATTTTAACTACGTGTTTTGAAAATTGAATGCGATTTTATCACGTACGTATTTTTTTTTTTTTTAAATGGCATTTCGAACTCGAAAGTTCATCGCCTCATCTACGCAAGCCTTCCATGTTTCCCTATTTTGTGCCAACCCCATCCATTTCGCGCCTTCCCGCCCAATTTCAGTTATGTCTGATTTTACGTTATCCTCCCATCTGCGTCTAGGTCTACCAAGAGGTCGAGTTGCTTTCGGTTTTCCTTTCATTATGCGCGCTGCTGTACGATCATCGCCCATTCTTGCCACGTGCCCTGCCCATCTTAGTCTCCGTGATTTTATTATTCTGTTAATATTTGGTGACGCGTACAAATTATGTAGCTCGTCATTGTGCAGTTTCCTCCACTCCCCAGTTTCCTCATCTTTCTTTGGCCCGTATATTTTCCGCAGAACCTTATTTTCAAATACCCTAAAACGATTTTCTTCCGCTTTAGTGAGCGCCCAGGTTTCGCACCCATACAAGATTACCGGCATTATTATAGTCCTATATATCCTTATTTTGACATTTTTCGACAGTAGCTTTGACTTAAGTAATCTGTTCACAGCGTAGAAGCAGGCATTACCCGAATGAAGTCTCTTATTAATCTCGGCTTTAATTTCGTTTCGATCATTTATAGTTGTACCTAAATATCTGAATTCGCTAACCTTTTCAAAAGTGAAATTTCCGACTCTGAGATCCCCCTCTGCTTCGCGAATGCCCAGTTTCTCCATGATCATATATTTCGTTTTCGATTCGCTCACTTCTAACCCCGTGTTTTTAGCCGCATTTATAAGGATTTCCGCATTTCTCGCCACCGTTTCACCATTATCTCCCACTATATCCAAGTCATCCGCATAGCCTAAAATTTGCGTTGTTCCGTTGAGTGTTGCGCCTAGCTCGCTAGCCTGCATTTTTCTAACAACATGCTCTAGCGTCAGGTTAAAGAGTACCGTTGAAAGCCCGTCACCTTGCTTCAAACCGTCGCGTATCATGAACGATTCGGATACATTACCGCCTACTCGGACCTTTCCAGTGCTTCCGTTCAGACATATTTGAATTAATTTTACGAGTTTTTTTGGTACGCCAAGGAGCACTAGGATTTCATACATTTTGCTTCGTTTGACAGAGTCGTACGCTTTCTTAAAGTCCACAAATAGCTGGTGTATAGTTTCGCAATATTCCCACTTTTTCTCTAATAATTGTCTTATGGTAAACATTTGATCGCTCGTTGACCTGTTGCGCCGGAATCCACACTGATAATCTCCTATTATATCTTCCGCGAATGGTGTGAGTCTGGCCTGTATTACGTTTGACAGAACTTTGTAGCAGGTAGCTAAAAGTGAGATTCCCCGGTAGTTATTGCAGTCTGTTTTATCTCCCGTTTTGAAGATCGGTATGATGATGGATTCTTTCCAATTTTCTGGTATTGTTTCATTTCTCCAAATAGCACATACTAGATAAAAAATTTTAGATGTAAGCGCGGTGCCTCCATATTTAAGTAGTTCAGCTGGTATAGAATCGTTTCCTGCGGCCTTATTGTTTTTTAGCTTTTTGATCGCGGCCTCTACTTCTTTGTAGGTCGTTTCGTCCATATGGAGTTCAGCAGTGTGGATTTCGTCTCCCATTTCCTCGGAGTTTTCATGCACGTTTAATAACTTATCGAAATAATCTTTCCATAATTTCAATAGTTCATTTTCGCTTGTCACGAGGTTCCCGTCCTTATCCTTCATTAACTGCGATCTACTCTGAAAACCCTTCCTAATAGCGTTTATTCCTTTGTACATCTCGCGCGGGTTATTTTCCCTACTATTAGTTTCTATTTTTCTAATTTCATTTTTCTGATACTCGCGCTTCTTGTTTCTGTAAATCACACGTACTTGCTTTCTTATTTCATGGTATTCTTCTACGGCCCTATCGCTTTCATTGTGTACACTATCTAATTTAGCCTTCTTGCGCCTTTCAAACCAGAGTTCGCACTCTTCGTCAAACCATGGTTTGCTCTTCGGCCTTTTTTTCTTACCCAGTACTTTGTTCGCGGCCCCTTTTATAGTTTTTTCGATAGCCCCCCACAACCTGTTCGGATCGTCATCTACTCCCGTCTGTTCATCCGTTTCCTCGAGCGCCTGAAATCGGTTGCTAACTTCTACTTGGATCACGTACGTATAGAAGACTAAATACTTTTGAATTTTGCGTAATGAAATTGTACCAGGTCATTTAAAACCTAACATGTACCGTTTCACGAACTTATAAAAAAGTTGAGATGTGCACAACGTCATTTCACTAAATTCCAAAAATTCTTGCAAAAATCCATTCACTACGGATGCACATACATTTATATTATCATTATTCAATGTTAATATGTTGAAGGTGCTTTATAACTTAAATTACAAAAATAAAATCACGTAATATTATGATTTTTACTATAACTATATTTTTTTTGTCCAACAGTCCATATTAAATATTTTAAATGAATCAATATAATTGCAGAAAGCGTTAAATTACAGCATTCCTATTAATAAAAAAGGTTGCTTTCAACCCTAGAAAATCATAAATAATCATAAAATATCACAATATTTCAGCAATTATTTACGGAAAAAGGGCCTCTATGCATAAAAGTCGCAATAAATATTCTCACACTGAAATACAAATTTTCGCTCCCTTAGTCGTTCCGGTGTGGTATAGAAAGGATCGAGCACGGCTCCGTTGTTGCAACCTGTTTCGCCACCTGACGAACGATTGCACTGGCTCGTGTTGACAGCGTCGAAACGCCGCGATAAATCGTCCAAGTGGATGACTAACGGCGAGCAGGGGAGATTAGAATGAATGAAAGCAATGGGCATCGCGATGAATAAATGCATCTATCACTTTTGTGTAACTTTAATTATATTCTGGTTTGCGATGGGCAAAAATACGTACTATTTATGCGTGGGATGATATTTATCGCAATTTTGTCAATAACAAATAAAATTAATTGTATTATAAGTGTAATCAATAAGGATGTATCAGGCAATACGTTTATTAGAATTATTTATAACTTGCAGATTCATGTTTTATAGACTTTAAATCATTTTGTCTAAAATTGTATAAAACTTGTTCTGCAACTTCTAATCATTTAATATTTTAGTACACATACATTTGTTTTAACATATTGAAATAAGATTTTTACAATATTTTGACATAAATAAATAAATATGAATGAATTGATCATAGCTGAAACAAAAATAGATGAAACAAAAATGCTTCTAGCATAAGAAATTAAAGACTTATTTTAAAGACTTATTACGATACAATAACAATATTTGCGCGTTTTTGTTAAAAGTCTATATTTATTTTATTATTATTCTGAATCTTTTTGAATTTATTTGATATAAAACTTTACAAAAATAGTTTTTTTTTGTCATTTATAAACAATTATTACATATCATGTATTTATATAAAAAATTGGATGCTTCTACGTATTTCTTATTTTAAAACAATGCAATAAAATTATAGTATTCTGGGAATATGCTATTCTTTATTGCTTATTATAAATTGGTTTCACCAATAAACCCCACATAATATAATGTAGTATATAACACTACGTAAAGTCGCTATCATTTATAATTTTCATACCAATCGATTTTATACAATAACGTTGCATGTTTATTCCTCAATCTCTATTTATAAAAAGAAATGTTCTAATCTCCAGACCTAGAAACATAGAATGCAGAGAGCATAGTCCTAAAGATAAAAATCAAATCAAGTACCCAGTCTCGGATATTCTGAAAGACATTATAATGACATTGTCAAAATATCGCAACATAAACCCCTTACTTCGCCACACATTATCCATATCAACCCTAGTGACAATCACTCTTTAATTCTGAGCCAGTAATCGATCATCAACAGTTATACAAATAGTCCTTAATGGCCGTTAACCGGCTCGTAACGAGACCTACCAGGTAAAATACAATACAATAAGCACAAAATAACTCTCTCGTCACTTGCTTCCAGGTTCATACGGCATGAGCAAGAGCCTGAAGAACGGCGGCCTGTTTCCCTCGGTGTTCAACGTCGCGGCCAAGGCGGAGATCCACGTGAACGCGACCTGCGGCGAGGACGGGCCCGAGACCTTCTGCAAGCCGGCGGAGTCGTCGCGCTGCGCCGTCTGCGACTCGCGCAGTCCCGATCCGCGCAAGCGCCACAACATCAACCAGGCCCTGGACTCGGATCCGAGCCGCTGGTGGCAGAGTCCGACTTTGGCGAGCAGCGACGAGTACGAGTACGTCACGATAGTCCTCGATCTGAAGCAGGTGAGTCGTGCGCGATGGTTGTGGAGGTATTGGAGTGGTAGTTGGACGGAGATCGGCGAGTATTATATTTTTGTGATTGTAACTTCAGAAAACTAAAAGAAGTTACGTACATGACGAATAAGTGCAATATTAATATTACCTCTTAAAGAAGAGTTTTTGAAAAGTATTTGACGAATAAGTACTGTTTGTCATGTAAGACAATATAAATGTTTATATAAATAATAGAATAATTTATTTTTTTAAGTTATAAAGCAAAAATAAAAAGGAAATCAAAATCAATTTGAATCATACTTCCCAATCTCTGGTTTAGAATACCAAAGCATTTAATTTTTATTATTGTAATAATGTAAGGCAACGGTGCATTAAAATTTAATGCATTCTTGGTAGTTTTGTCCGACGTGCATTTTTTCATTGCATTTCATGTTAAATATTGTTAAATAAAAAGTAATAATATCTTGCTACTCAGGTACCCTTGACTCACAAAAATTTCACTCAGTAGTCTTTTTAGAAGCTATATATTCTCTTATAACAAATTTCATTTAAATCTGTTTGTCGATCCCTAATCGATAGACCTATACCTTAAGGTTTCAAATTATGGAACATAGGATATAACATTATTTTCTACATTACTGGTAAAAATATTGGTTTTACACCCGAAAAATACAAGAATGCAAATTCATCTGGTTTACAGAAATAAATTACTTTTTTTCTAATTCTTTACTTCTGATGCTTTCATATGAATGCCGAGTAGTTTTTCGCTTAGAAAATTTACAAAATAAATTAAAATATGGTCTCTAGCTATACTTACTGATTTTTATTTTGGAGCATTGAAAGAACAGAATCACATTAAAGAATCTAGGAGACCTGTCAAAAATATAAAAAAATACCTGGCGTATACTTATAATACATTGACCTCTTATTAATATTGCCGACAATATAAGAAGACGCACTCGTAATATCTACTATAATCAGGAAATAAAAAGCCATTTTTCGCTCAAGATATATAAGTCCCTATATCAAAGGTAGAAAGCTACTTTTCTCCAAGTACTTTTCATTGAAAATTTCTGCCGTCTCTTGTTACACTGCCAACAATACCTACACCAAGAGCTCACTGCACCAGCGGTGAAACGAACACTCCAGACCGAAAGTTGTTCCTTTTTTCCTGTCCCTTTTCCATTTTCCCTTTAATCGCCGGCTGCATAAGCCGCACAGTTTCGGTGCGTGCAGTTGATATACGGGCGGTCTTTTTCGAGTGTTGCGTCGAAGCGATCCTCGGAGATTATTTGCGATCGTAAATCTCGACCTGGTCGATGGTGGACCGCCGCCGCTGCTGCTGCTACTGCTGCCGGGGGCAAGTGCGCGGTGCCACCATAGGAAAACAATTTGGCGCGCGCGGAGAGGTTTTTGAAGGATGCACTTTTTCTGGAAATTCCGTGATTTATGAATGGGTATAGCTGTCTTTACCGGAGGGTAGTTTCATCGATATTGGGGGTCTGTTTGGGGTCAATTTTATGGCTATCGGGGAGCTCGGATCAAGATGTACGTTTCCTGTCGACGCATAAGTATACACCTGCGTATAGGTATAGGTATACTCGGTAGATGCTTTTACTTTTGTTATGCTTTGGAATATTTTGGTGGCAAGTTTTTGTGCGCATTCATAATTGTTATTACTTGTATTATTTTTAGAATTGTATGAAATTTAAGGCAAAAATTGCTATATGTTATCTTTAAAATTATAACTTTTCTGACCTGCATCTTTATAGGTACATAACATACGTCAGAACAATTTTGGGTTAATAATTATTCTTGATTTAATTTGCCCTGTAAAATCTCAGTTTTTATAGTCCCTTCATGCGAAAGTTATGTCTTTATGTGGATCACGTAAATGAAACTCAAATCTGATTAATTTTTATGAATCATATTTTCCAAGAAAAGAAAGCAGGACATCAGAGTTATAACAAGAGTTGAGATGAATAAAAATATAATGGATCTTATCATAATTATTCCATCGTTATACGTGGTAATATTAATAATATAGAACACAAATTATCGCTATAAAAAATATACTTTAGTAAATTTATACATTTTTTATTACAATATTTAACCATATTTGAGCTTATCATTTCTGATCAGATGACCAATTTTCTCATTTTTGCCGAAGCAATATTTTATAACTATTCAATACTACTCAATCCAAAAATGGTTTATACTAAATACGTATCCGCACTCATGCATTTTTGCCATTTTAAAGATATGGTCGTAATTTTCGGCTTGTTTGATATTTCTTCGTAGAATCATTATTGCGCCAAAACGCACACGTCCGACACCGTATTATTTATCTCCCAAAAAATTGTTGACAATTCCCACTTCGAATCAACAATGATGCATATACCGCGAAGAAAAAGCGCCACAAAAACTCGATCAAACAAGACCGAAAACTTACGAGCCACCTCTCCAAAAATCGCGAGATAAATCAGCCGCGGCGAGCGGCACTCCAGCAGCAAATTGACTTTCGAAGGCAAGCTGCAGAAATAACGTAAAAAGGAGACACGGCTCCACGCTCGCGACAAAGTGTTCCTCGCGCAACACAATGCGCGCGAGGCGAAGGTCTTTAGTACGCATTTAGAAGTCTCCCTATATACGCCCTATACACAAGTCGGTACACAGCACATAGCACGAAACCTCTAAAAATACCTACAACAGGCTTCTCTCCTCGAGGCTCGCTCTAAAAATCCGCATGATGTACGCGCATATGGTGTACTCGGGTTACCTGGCTGGCGCTGCGCACAAGCGCGAGAGAAAAAAGCGCCGAGGCACTTTGTGCTCGGATTTCTCTCCCTCGCGTCATCGGTGTAGGTATAGGGAGAAAAAGACAGAGAGAGAGTGTGTGTGTATGTGAGTGCGCGCATATTTCTAGTGTGGTAACTTGTAAGAAACTGCGGTTAGCCCTTTCAGCGTATGCGCGCGGACCTTTTCACTTATGGGCGGCGGCGTATGGTAAAAAGCGGCGAAAAAAGCGGAAGGAGAGAGAGAGAGAGAGCGACGTTGGGAATATAAGAATGGAAAAGAATGAGAGATACTGGGGAGGGGGTAAAAACTACTCAGCATGTGTGTACATTTGATAGTTTGGTTTTAGTATGGTGCAACAACAGTTTCTTTGGCTGCTTTTTGTGGATGTTGAAGAGAGAAAAGTGAAGGATAATAAAGAGAAAAAGGATGTTAAGAGGGTTGAACTATATAGCTTGTGTTTATTTACTTAAAGAAAATGTCGTTTCTGTAATTTAAATGAAACATCGTACAGTTTTTTTAAATGGGTATTATTACTATTTAAGATATCGATTTTTAAGCAATACTGACATTTTACGTACATTTGATCTAGATTCAAAATTGTATACTCTATTTTGTTGTAAATAAACGAATATAGTAATAATATTTACCACCATATGCACTTTTGGTAAAAGTAGTCCTAAATTTAGTATATGCGAAACGGCAATATAATATGTTTATAAATTGTTGCCAAATAAAATCGTGTAAAATATTCATAAAAAGTGTTCAAACACTAATACCTACGTAAAAATAAAACGATGTGAAATAAAATTAAATAAAAAACTGACGGTTTGAAAGGAAAGCTTCCAGCTACAAGATGTAGTTTTAATTTATTTTGAATTCTTTGATCCCCTAAGATTTAGTGATGTATAAACACATCGTCTTTTTCTAAAATTCATTTTTCTAAATTTACAGTTGTTAAGAAAATTAATAAAAAATGTAAAAACACGCGCATAAAAAATACATGGACAGACCAATTAAAGATTCATGTAAAGCGTGAAATATCATTCTTTGAAATTAAAAATATTTTTGGAAACATTTCAAAATTTTGATGTAGGTAGGTAGATATATTTTATTACGTAGCTCATCAAGTTACGTTACCCAAATAGCCTACAGATATATTCAAAGTATTGATTTGTACTTCTCAAAGACAGAAAGCAAATGAAGAACAGGAAGACAGACGGCGAAAAGCAGCGAGCAAGGTAGAAATAACAGAATGCGTGAGCCGGAGCGAAAAGGATAGAAAGCTAAAGTAAGAAAAAAAAACGAAGAAGAGAAAGAGAAAGACAGAGACACTTAGTTTTGCTGCAATACCTTTCTCCCGCGGCGAGAGCAAGAGAGAGAGAGAGACAAAAAAAATCGTAAATTTCTCCGGTTTCCTTTCGTTAGGCCAATCCGACGCATTGTGGCCGTGCTTCTTCTTCTCCTCTTCTCCCTTCCGTCCGATTTATGTGTGTCTCTCTCTCCCTCTCTCGTAGTCGCGTCTTGTCCGCGAGCCGACCGACAAAGACTCTCTCGGAGAGTACCAGAAAAAAAATCGACGAGAGAGAAAGAAGAATAGCGGCCCCGCGCACGCGGGAGTGTGATGAAGATGAAGAGAGCCTAAAAATAATTGAGAGAAAAGAAGAGAAAGAGAGAAAGAGAGCGAGATGAAAGAAAAGAAGAGCGTGGGCGCGAGTTATTGGAAAATGCTGTACGTGTATCTACGCATTTTCACGTTGGGTGCAGGTATAGCGGGAGATTTGTAACGCTTGACACGTGGATGTAGATAATCCTTTATCTACTGTGTGAAAAAGTAACTTTGATTGTCGTCTGAAGAGAGGCTTCTTTATCAAAGCTTGCGCGGCCGCTCGTTAATTTTGGAATATCTTATAACAAGACACTTGAGTGTGTTCTGGTACTTGAGTTGAAATCGATATTCAAATGAGACAGTGCACTTTTATGTACGAAATAATGTAAATGCAAACACTGGTGTAACTGTATAAATCTCTGAAATATTAAATTTATCGTCGATAATTCTTATGCTAATTGTAAAGCGAGATAGATTTATGATTATCAAAGTATTTTACAGAGTTTCACGATTAAAGCTTTGTAATAAAACGAATATACAGATTTTGTTCATTATATCTATAGTGAACAAAATTTGTATATTTATTCTATTTTATTATATTAAGATTTTTATTAATATTGTTAAGATGATTTAAACGGTGTGTGTGTGTTTGTGTGAGTGTGTGTGTGTGTGTTTGTGTGTGTGTGTGTGTGTGTTTGTGTGTGTGTGTGTGTGTGTGTGTGTGTGTGTGTGTGTGTGTGTGTGTGTGTATGTGTGTGTGTGTGTGTGTGTGTGTGTCTGTCGGGCGCGCGCGATTGTATGTATGCTTTATGTTCCATATTTAATATATTTCCCATTTGCAGTCTATGCTACTTAATATCTCTTATCATTGGTAATCTAATTTCTTCAACATCTTTAAATAAAAAAGAATTCTCTTAAAACTATTTAAATTAATACAAAAAAATTAGAAACATAATGCGTAGCCTCTATAAACTAAACTGTCCCCACAAGGAAGAAAAAGGAAATTCCAAAACCTCAACTGTGGTAGTCGAGTTTTACGGGACTCCCAATATCATATACAATCAAAGAACAGGAATCGGAAGAAGCTGGACAAGCGATGAAAGCGGATAGACGACCGCACTCCTCTCGTGCAGTCTCCCATCGATTCCGATCGAACTAACAGGAACCACCATCACCAAAAGAAGAAAAAAAAAGCACAACTAACCCGCGACAACCGTACAAGAAGAGGAAGGAGACATACATTTCGTATGGGCCCACGGTGGGCCTGACCGCCTGCACAGAAGACACGCATCTAACAAGTAAAGAGGAAGAAGGAAAAGGAGTCGAATTCCCTTTTCTCCAGCGCGTCTTTCTCGGAATACGGCCGTGCTCGTCGCCGTCGTCGTCGTCGACGCCACACGCGCCGCGGCGATATTATATACCTGAGGGAAGAGCGAGGCTCGAAACGGTTCCCGTACGCTAACAAATTGCGCGCGCGCGCGCGGGCGCTGGGGCCCTATAACCGTTTTAACGAGGAGCAGGGCCCCGGCCGCCGCCGCCGCTTTTTGAGGGTCGCCCGGGTAATGACGGTATAGTTGTCGGCGAGGAGAGAGGGAGAGAGAGAAGAGGCTGACTGACCGTCGTTTGGTTTTGAGTGGGCGCGCCGAATGCCGAAAACACGAGGTGGCTTCTTTACTGCGACTCTTCAACTCTTGTCTGTGTGTGTGTGTGTGTGTGTGTGTGTGTGTGTGTGTGTGTGAGTGTATAAAGGTATGTGTTACGGGTGAGAAAAGCTTTTGGACAGTGGTATAAAAAAAGGTACGCGCTGCATTGGATGTGAAAATCTGTCTTTTGTGTTTCGAGTGTTTAGAGCCGCGGCTTTTCCGTGAATGGACGTTAAAGTGGGGGGCGTGCTTTATTTACCGTGGGCGTTTGATCGTGGAATTTGGTGTTCCTATTATTTTCTCTTTTTCGTCTATTTCGAGTGCTTTATACTTACTTACTTTCTCATTACATGTTTAGTACGATTTATCTCACTGAGAAAAGTATGCGGTAATCTGTTATGTACTGCAAGAGTATTATTATTAGTGTTATTATTAGTAGGAGTATTATTAGGAGTATTATTATTAGTATTATTATTTACTATTTTCTTAACTAAATATGACAAGGTAAAAATTAAAAGTTTAATGTAATAATCATTGATATAACAAAAAGAATTTATTTATTACTAAAATAAAATAATAATTTCTTTTTATTTATTACATTACACCTATACGATCATTTTTACTTTCATTACACGACATTAATACAAATTATAAATTTATAAATCTAGACAATGAATTTTTTGTAACTGAAAAAATCAAACTAATGGGGATGCAGGTCCCGCTTAAATTGTACTAAAAATTCTTTGTAACTCTAAATAAATTAAAATAATTAATTAATAATTGTCAATCAGTTTTTTCAATATTGTAAAAAACGTGGTTTTATATTTAAGTTCACTTGTATTTAATACATTAATTATTACCAAATTCTTAATAGAGGTAAAATGTCTATTATATGGTGATATCTAATAGATCTACTACAATAATATGACAATTTATGTAAAATTTGTACCTGGTCAGCATACTTTAAACGAGTTGTGCTTACCTCCACAAATCATTGATTTAACATTCATTGCCAAAGGACAACATCCAAACAAACTTCATTCAGTTCTGTGCCATGTATTTCGATATAAAGTTGTCCTTAATTTCTGTAAAAATACACAGATTTTAAATGAAATAGGATCATATAGATCCATGTTCTCATCATTTTCGGGTAAATAAGTAGTGTTTGCTCTTATTTGAGGTGGCACATATAACAATGCTTTTTTAAGGTTCGCAAAGAATAGAGTTTATTCAACAACATTTATCAACATTTTCAGATTGAAAGATTCTATTTGGATCCTCTAAGGCAATAAGTTGGAGTTTTGAATGAGATATTGAAAAAATCAATATATTCTTTTAAATCCAAGCCACGCATAATGTATATAGAATTCAAGAAAATAAGTTAAATTGAAAATAAAATGTCTATATTACTGTAGTATTAATACCTCCAACTAATCCACTAACTCATGATTATCAGTGTAATAATAATTGATTTGTTAGCCGCTCGTTCAACATCCCAACATTCACCCGCGTTTCTTCTCCACCATACCGTTTTTGCCCTCTTATACCTCGACGCGATCTCCTTCTCGCAGCTCTGGCCGCGACCTTGCCGTAATTAAATCGTATATCGACCGCTTTAATCGATACCGCATCACCCACGCGCGATCCAGACAAAAAACGCAGCGCCGCCGCTGCATAGAGGTTGTGCAGCATAATTGATGCTGAACACTGATACATCTGCATAACGAACACGTTTCGGGACGCGAAAAGCCACGATCGCGAGTTGCTGTATAATAATTAGAGAATAGTTTGTCACCAGAAAAAACGAGTGTGTTATGGGCAACTACAGATTTCACCTGTATACAGATGTATCTTATAAAAAGCGGAAGGACCGATAAATTTTTGGAAATGTAATCATGTGCTCCACGGGGAGCATATAAAGAGCGAGATTCTAGTTATTTATGTCGTGATTTTCATAGAGTATTGGGACGAATTATTTTTCCGACGTTTATATCGTAAATTTGACAAATTATATAGGAAGTACCGCATGTTTGACCTATGTTAGGCCTGTTTAGGAATCGTGAATTGATTTTGGAATTTTAGGAATATATATCTCGTTATCATAATAAATCTTTTGATTAGAAAGTTTTGAAGCGATAATTTATACATTATTGGTAAATGATAGTTGATAAATGATCATTACTTGAAAAGTATATATTTTCTTAAGCTCTATTTTGTATAAACTAATTATTGAGCCACAATTTATTTGAAACTATTTATAGATATGAAACTTAATAAAGTGTGGGAATTCAGATGAAGCAATAAACACATGGGTTGTTCCCATCGTGCCGTGAAGAGTTAATCTTGTTTTAAAATACGCATAAATAATTTAAACTTCTTCCTGTACACCTTAATTGAATACATCACTGGTCATTACAAACATCTGTATTTGGCTATAGTCTCCCGTTGCGACATCGTAAAAAAGCATTCTGCATTCTCAAAAAAAGTAGCACTTTGAGCAGAAATTAATATCAGCACCCAACTTCATTTAAATGACATTGCAATTAGTAATTGATTTAACAAATAAATTAACGGCGAACGGGCGTAAATAAATATTATTCCTCTCTGTGAAGCACGTTCAAGATCAAACAAAGCATACGCATCGCGCGCTTGGCGTCACTCGTACGCGCGCGCGTATCCGTTCCCTTTTAATGAACACTAAAACGAAAGTAGGAATATCGTAAATTCACATGGCTTTAAACACCACCACTGGCTATTTACATAAGAAATGACTTTAAAACTCCCGGCTGATTTTTACGATCCGCCAGGATATCTCGCGCGCTCCGGTGCGTATACGTGATGTCCACACAGATTTCCGGTGAATCCCCGCTGCAGTAAAATTCTACGCGCTGTGTATACGATTCTGTGAAATAGGGAGAATTGGCTTTTAAGAATGTAGACCGATGTAGACTACTTAAAATTTAGTCGATTCCAGCAATATTATTATCAAATAAAATAAGAGATCTCTTCAGTGCTTTCTCATTATGAGACATTTTAAAATTGAATTGCTCTTGTAATAGTAAAATATATATACCCGTATTATATGTATATTCTCAGAAAACTCTTAAATTTTATGCAATCTCTGAAATTTTAAGTACCTACCTTATTTTTTCATAAATTTTAATAATATAAATTATTTTAGAATTCATATCTAATAGAGAAATATTGTCATCTACGAAATTTACTGCAAAGAGGAGTATGCCAGCAAAATTACCTAATAACCAGAGAAAAATTAAAAAATACTTATAAGACTCTTTATTAGATAAAAATTGCTTAAGATATTCACGGATTTAACAATTTGAGACTAAATTAGGGATAGGTCGCTGGCAATATGAGTTTTCTGTGCTAGACTAGTAGGACCATTGAAGTTTAGATTATAAAAAAGTTATTCAAGAGACACAACAATTTGAATTTTTCTCGAGAATCACCCATGCACTGAAGATTACATTACATTAAAAACATAAACCAAACACAATAATTATTCAGGTAACATGCACCCTGACAAGGGACTGCTTCTTCAAATTACCTTTGTCGTCTCAACAAACAGATGAAAAGAGAAATATTGAGTAGCAAGAGATTTGCGAGTCCTGTGAATCTCAACCGAT
This sequence comes from Gastracanthus pulcherrimus, assembly GCA_949152435.1. Classification (NCBI taxonomy): domain Eukaryota; kingdom Metazoa; phylum Arthropoda; class Insecta; order Hymenoptera; family Pteromalidae; genus Gastracanthus; species Gastracanthus pulcherrimus. The sequence goes on along the minus strand of OX424575.1, from coordinate 164,265,620 downwards.
ACGCAACGATTAAAAGCATCCGAGTGCGCAGTCGCATATTTACGAGCCTCGTTAACCATCATCGCGCTTATTAATTTTACGAGCGCGCCGACAGACATTTCGACCGTGTTGGTACATATCGTTTCGCTCATTGCCGAAAAGGGACGAAAACAAATATGTTCAAGCGTACACGGTGATATGAACTTGCGAAATTTGTTCCTTCGAGAAATCAAAAGGGAATTGCGAAATGTACGCACTTTTGTGTGTTATATAGAGAGTCTCCTGTCGCGCGGTACTTTGAGGTCTGCGCCTTTATTAATGATGCGCTTGGCACTTCGTGCTTCTCTCTGTACTTTTGAGGACAGGCGATACTTCGTTAAGCGTTTTGTATGTATCAACAAGCCAGTCATTGTTGCGTAAGGAGAAAATCCGTATTTTTTCGAGTTCAGTAGGACGAAGACGTGTAAGCCTTTGACCCGATTGATTGCGTGTAATAGGACAATTATGATCGTAATTAATCAACGAGTTTTATGAAGATTGTGTGTTGCTGTAACATAAAATTTTGGGGATTGTTTATGGGAAATTGAAATTTATGTAAAGTTTAAAGTCATAATACCGATGAATGAATTCAGAGTACAAATTGCATTTCCTTTCTCAGCGTGATATATTATTTCAATTAAATTCTTTCTCTTTCTAAAATAACGAACATTTATGTTGGTACTTAAGAGTTAAACTTTCATCACAGAGAAGTCGTATTATCCCAATTTTAATTGTCTTGCATTTCCGTAATAATTACTATTATTAATATGTAGGCCAGCTAAAAATGGTAGCAGCAATAATATCTGCATCATCACTGCTTCAATATAATCACGTTGTAATAAAACATCAAACTATTAAAAAAAAAAGTAGCAGAACAATTATGCTTTTAAAAAAATATTTCGACGTGTTTCAAGATGAAAATTACCACTTCGTAATTAAAGAAACAAATGAAAAATCAACTTGAACATTAAAACAAGCTCTGGATACGATGCACGTTAGTGTAATTCAAAATAAATGTGATATTGTGGTCGGGCTAATTGGACTTTGAGGTATAGTCGCAGCTGCTTCGCCGTCGCGCTAAACATAACCAGCGAAATAGTGCGGTAACTACAAATTATGCGCGAGACTTTCGCTGTTTCGCTCGTCATTTTGCCGTAGACGCATTCGAAAGAAAACGGCTCGCGAAACTATACACAACTCAGCATGTACCATTTTCACAAATGACTCGAATAAAGAAAAAGGGAATTGCACGTATAACGATCTGCACAAAAGGGTTTGAAATATATTTATTCAAGAAAGAGGATGTGCCGTGGGTGTCCAAATTATTAGAAATACTTAATCTATACGACAATTTTAATTGTGATTACATTACTTTAGATCAACAGTAAATTGATAATTTTATTAAGATTTAAATGTCAATTTTTCCATTTGTAGATATCGGTACTAACATTCATTATAGAGGTATCTATAAAATTTCATTAATATTTCGCTTTTATTTCTTTGAATGAATTATTATCCATGGATTTTGTGGATCTATAGATTTTATACTTGTCTAATAATGCTTATTTATTATAAAACTAGTAAGAATCGCTCTCTCGAATTTTGGAAGCAATAAAAATATATTACCGTAATTCTTTAATAATATTTTATTATACAATTTTTTTTTTAAATATTTGATAACTTTTTAATATTTAATAACTGAGATGATTATCTCGCACACGTACGTATGTATGGACGTACGTTAGAGGATCCGAGAGGATGGAAGTTAAATATATAGAATAAGTCCGGAAGGTAATTTTTTTTATTAAAAAAAATATTTTCAGAAATTAAGTATAACATAAAAAGATTATTATAACAGAATTTTGTCTGCACCAGTGGTATTCCGTTAATATAATGTAGATAGATGTAGAAGATAAATGAGATGATTATCTCGCACACGTGCACGTACACGCACTGTAAAGAATCTTCGATGGTAGTAAAAAATATCAATAATAAAGAAAAATCATACGCAACAGCGCACTGAAAAAAAATTTGTTAATTCTAAGTAAACGTTTCCTTGAATCGTACTAAGAAAAGATTTATTTGATAATAGTAAATATTTAATTATGTTTATACTGGTATTCATCAATTCAATAAATATTTACTAAATCTAAGAAATATTTACTTTATTTAAGTAAATCTTTTCTTAGTACGATTCAAGGAAACGTTTACTTAGATTTAACAAATTTTTTTTTCAGTGTGGGTACATCTGAAACGCATCCGAGATGATCATCTTGCACAAGTGTACGTACACCGATAATGAAGAATGTTCGATAGCAGTAAATAGTATCGATAATAAAGAAAAATATCGATAATAGTAAAAAAACATACGCATCATCCGAGATATCTGGACCAAACTCGAGATGATCATCTCGCACACGTGCACGAACACCTACTGTAAAATTATCGATAGCAGTAAAAAGTATCGATAATATTGAAAAATCATACGCAGCCTCCAGGACATCTGGACCACACACGAGATGATCATCTCGCACACGTGTATGGTCATCCACTAAAAAGAGTTATCGATAGTTGAAAAAATATCGATAATAGTGCGAATTGATGTACAGTATCCGGGATATATGGACCATGCCTAAGATGATCATACATGTACGTACACCACTTTAAAAAATAGCGATCATTTTAAAAATCATTTGCGGCATCCAATATATCTGAGTCGTGCCTTGTATGATGTAGAAAGTCTCGTAAGTATCCGTACGTACGTATGTACGTAAGTACGGATACACGTTAGAGGATCCTCCGCTAATATTATGGTGTGTTGATAAATGCAGATGAAACATTTTAAGAGAGGGTGGATAGAAGATGAATGTATAGAGAAAGGTCGGTAGATGTTAAAAATTTTTTTTTCAGAAATTATTACATAAAAATTTTAACAGAAAGTTTGTACAGCGGTGGTATTCCGTTAATACGGTGTAGATACTGCCTTTTTTACATAAAATTTAACAAGAGATTCAAATGTCTTATATTTACTTTTTAAAATAATTTGTTACATAAAAAAGTGAACAATTTAAAGTTTTTAGAAATCTTCAAGAGAAAGTTTCTGCTCTGTTATTGAACAAACGCATTTATTTTCATGCTAATTAGAAAGTAAAAAACATTTATTTTTAAATCTGACAAAGTACTCTTTATTAAGTATTGATTGTTGTAATTATTTATAGTAATCTGGTTGTCCAGTTTATTTATTATATATTTCAATGCAATAAAATGATTTGAAATTACTGATTTTGTAAAAATGAATATAAACACTAAATCATTTAGTAAAATCATCTAATATAATTACCACCAACAAAAATCCATGAAATGATTTATTACTGAGAGAATATGTTTCTACAAGCTGAAACTATTGTAGAAATCATCGCCTCTCGTATCTCTTACATACTTTAACATTCTCTACACGTAAATACTCCTTTTCGAAAAAAAAAGTAATTTTCACGATGACTGGTTGAAGCGCGATTCTCAAGCGCAAAGAGCCCTCGAAGCTACACACCATCGTGCAACTCAGCGCCTATACCCACACACAATTCTCACCAACACCGCAAATAAATCCCCCGCGCAAGATACTTATACGTACGATCCCCGCGCGCGTAAAAAAGATTCGGAATACCGCTCCTCTCGAGGAATGAGGATGTACACTCGAGCAGTGGGGAGGGTTTTAAAGGCTTGTGCAGGCAGGCAGGATTTTTCAAGCGGCGCGTAAAGTCCTCTGTACACAATGGATTTCGAAAATACCTCCCGCGCTCTCTCTCTCTCACACATAAGAAGGCGGCAGCAGCAGAAGAAGAAGAATAAACGAGAAAAAGGGAGAAGAAGACGAGAGAATAATCTGCATTGTCCGCGCGCACGCGCGCGCAGTTCGGGGATTAAGGAGTTGAGTGGCACCTTTCGAGATCCTCGATGATGAAGCCGTAATGCGCCCGAGACTCGTACGAGGCACGCAGCATTTTGGGCCTCTTTTGCGGGGAGAGAGAGAGAAAATAATAGCGCTCGTGGGGAGAAGTCCACGATAAATAACAACGGCAATGAATGACGCGGGGGAACTCGGGCGAGCTGTGGCTTTTCCGGGTTCTCGAAATTATTGTGTGCGTCTGACCCATTTTTCTTCGTTTACCATAGTGGTGTACTGCGACGACTGCCAGGCTTGCGGTGTAATTAATGACCGTATTTGGGGATTCTCTTAGCTAGGAGGCTGGGGTTTCTTTGTTGCGTTGTGTACTGTGACCGCAGAATCAGTTGGAAAGAACGTACTACCAGAACGTTTGAAGAGGTTGTATAAGGGCCGTTTCTTGATTCGATGGAGTCCTAAGTATCTAATTTTAGAACATTGAACAGAATAACGCATACTTTTTTGTATATTATATTATTTATTAATATTGTAGTTTTTTTTTCAAAATCAATTTCTATTTTAATATAATATTTATATATAGTGAGAAGATAATTATAGAATAATGTTATGTCTGTGATTTCGAGGCATAACAACTCAAGTTCGATGTTTTTGAAAATTGAGTTTTTAGTGATTTTGGTATACGTGCACGTATGTTTTCATTTATATGAAAATAAAAATGTTTAAAGTTGTAAAAGTTTATTTATTAATTTCCTTTTTTCATAATATATGCTTTTCTCATACATAGATTCGACTGACAATTTCAAAATTCAAACCTGAATATCTCGACATTTCAAAAATTAACTTAAGTCGTTATGCCCTTTTCATCACAGATATTTATTTATAATTGTTGTATTAAAATGCATGATTAGGTACAAGATAAAGAGTATACGTTTAAAAGAAATTTAATTTTCCTTGTTTTAGTAAAGAATAAATAAATGAAATATTTACAATTAATTTTAAGATATGAACAACTAATATTTTATGTATACATTGAAGCACTACTCTTTTCTATTTATTTTTATTATAGATCAGTAAATTACTAATATATCACAAGCAATTTCTGTTCATAAGTGTTAAAACGTTAATCCGTATGAAAATGAAAAAGCTGTAAACATATAATACTTACCCATGCAAATCGTCTCAATATAGTACACGGTAAGAAATCTTGTTACATCGTACGTACAAGCATTCCAATAGCAACAGTAGCACCACCCATTTAATCGCAAAGCGATTAAACGCAATCAAGGTAACAATAATTAATTTGAAGTGAGCATGCTCGGGCGTAATATACATTTTGTCACGTACACTCGTATTAAAGGGGGTGAGATAACGATCGTTGGTTCGAGGAATTTTCGGAGCGCCAAGACACCGCCAATTAAAGCCGAAATGCGCGCGTCGCGCGCGAGACGGTGTTAGGGGCCCGTTATTAGCACATTTGTCTGCGCATGAGTCGCGCTCCTGCGGAAATCTTGTCTTAGCAAATTTCACCATGACGAGAGAGAGAGAGAGAGACTGCATAAAAATAAAAGAAATACAGTGCGTGTATATATAGTGCAAGCAAATTGCTGAGAAGTGAAAAAATTCGTTCGAGGGTCTTTTTTATTTTTGTACATTTTAATCTGGGTCTCTCCATCAACAGTATAACCGTTTGTAGTGATTGATAAAATCTTTAAGCACGTCCTTTATCAATTATTGAATATCTTAATATTATTTTTATGTAATTATTTTAATTTTTCGGATCCAACCTTTTTCATTATCTTTAGGTGTCAAGAATATTTCTTTTTTTATTTTCCTCGTCAGATCTTATCGATTGAAAAATAAAAAATTGGTTGTAATGAAATATATAAGGTCAAATTATATACAAAACTGTAAGACATAATTGTGTTTCCTGATGTATTTATATATCTGCTATTATACAAAGTTTTAACTAAATATTTCAATGCATAGATTTCGGCCTGAATATTTTATATGGAAGATAGTTGAAGGAGCGCTTAAATATTTCTTTGAATTGTCGTATAAATATTACTATAAATGAATTGGTAATTTAGTCTTGCATTTACAAGATTTGGTCTATATATTTAATTGCAACCAATTATTTACTGTTCGCTCGGAAAAATTATTAATTAATTAACTATTTTATTTCGACATCTTACCTTACCCAGATCTATCAACTATAGTGCCAGTTACATAGTTTATAGTTTAACGAATTACAACAAGATTTTTATGCGCGTTTTATACTTGACATATTCCACAATCTGACAAAAGATTTTTTTTCTTTGTATATCAAGTATCAAATTATACTCATGCAGTATTCTTTCTCATTTTACCAGTCCATTCATTCTAAATCCAAAAAAAAACAATAAACGTACGGTCAATACAATCCATATCTTTATCTAGCCACACTCAGCATTTCCCTACTCTACAAAACGCCTAATAATCATCCGTACACTACTATCCACTGCACGCAGATCTCGGAAAAAAGCACGACAACACGAAATTCATTTCTCACGTCACTGCGAGCCGCGAGAATGATTCTAGACACGCGCATCGGCCGCGACGCACGAGCGTTCAAGCACCGATTAAGTCCCTAAGTCACCGCACGACATTGGCAGTCAAGAGTCGAGTGCCTCTTCTTTCTTTCCCGCCGCGCGCGACGCCATTTGGTTTTTGTCACACAGCGCGTCGCATCGCACGAATTTCAGCCTCGTAATTCAATTCCCACGCTCACCGCCAATAATTACACGGACTCTGGAGTCTGGCGTCTTTTTGCGCCTCTCGCGGGTTCATCTTCGTACCTGTGGATTCTCCTCCATCGTGCACTTGTTCATGCTCGTGCCGCGCGCGCGCGCTCCTTATTGCCTTTTTTTATTGCGGGGCTCGTACGTGCAGCGTTGATATACCTTTATACCTTGTTTAGAGGATTATTACAGGTTGTTGCGGAGACGACGTTTTTTTTTATAGCGATTGTGTCGATGATGTTTCTGCGTGCTGAATAGTTGTGGCTGATATAAGGGTAAATTAGGTCATTCCGATTGTGGTTTGTGGAGGTTTTTGCAAGTTGACATTGAAATAAAAATGGCAAATAAATGATAAATTGCGATATGTTAAGAATTTAAGAAGTATAACAATGCGTGTTATGAGAAATGACTCTAACACCACCTTTATAATGTAAGTGGGTTACTCGATTCACGTTATTCTGAATATTTTTTGAATATTCAAATGCATAAATATTAAAATATGTAGAAACATGCAATATGTATTTTGCAAAATAATTATGTAAAAAATATTAAAGGTAAATATATATATATATATATATATATATATATATATATATATAATTAATGCTTATAAAATAATCAAAGAGTCAAGATGTTCGAATGTCCTTATTAAAATAAATAATAATGCGAAATAATCATGCATTTTTACTGTGAAAAGCTCATCATGTTAAAAAAACATTATTTAAAATAAATATTATTTATTATTTAAATGGCATACATCGGTATAATAAAGTTATTATATTAAATTAGTTATTATAAATGTATCTCATTTACTTTAACTTAATTTTTAGTAGCATTAAATTTTTCAATTTTTAAGTGATTTTTGTATCTTTTTATGGATTGCTGCATTTTTTCTCTTACCTTCATACGCTCTCAAAAACAATTTAATGAATTATTAACTCATTTACGTGGTATTCCCTGTGATCCACGCCGCCGCGCGTCTCGATTCATTATTAAGATATTTCGAAGGTGGCACTTATCCGGTCATCTTGGCGCACTCTTTCAAAACAAGAAAAAGAAAATAATAGCATTTGAGCATTTAGCATATAAGAACCTTTCTAAAAATACATTATCCGCGTTGCAATGACTTTATTATAATTTATAATAATGAACATTTAAAATTTAATAACTCTTTTACTACAAAAATCCATCAGTGAATGAAATATCTTATTATAATCGCTTTAAAATCTAATATTCATTTAATCATTCCACGAAAATATTTTTACAAAAATTGATCGAAACACGAAACACAACTCTAAATTATCTCCGAGCACGCGCGCGAGGAACAAAAAAAAGCGACGGTTACGTGGAAGTAGTATTTTTTGTACAACGGAAGACATCTGCCGCTATTTTTAAGTCAAAGCTCCTCAAAGATAAAAAGAAATTTATTACGCAACCGAATAGTTGTTTCGTCACGAGAGTATTTCTCGCGCGCGGACGAATCTCAAAAAATTTTCGCTCTCCCGGTGCTTTTTCAACTTTTGCGCTGCGCGACGACGACGATTCGGGTCGCGCGAGTTTTTATTAACGCAATTATTTAACGCGACGTGAATCGCGCGCGGCTCGTCGTGTCTCTTTTCTCTCGAGCTTTCTGCCCCCCCTCGATTTTTTTCTCTCGAGCGCTCGGCGCGTCCGCGATGCTTTTAAAAATAGCGCCACCGCGTGTATATGTATACATGTGTGCGCTCGTATTTTCTTTGGAAAGTTAATTGCCGGTAAGGGAGGGATATAGAGTTACGAGGTTTAAAATATAGCGGTATTTATTGCTTGTTGATATCGAGGGCGCGCCGCGGGCCACAACTCAAAAGGGCGCGCGCGCGCCGTGACATCTTCGAATTTGTTATTCCAAACATTTGGGGTTCTGACGGGGGGGTACTTTGAGTTGAAAGTCTCGATGATGAGTTGTCTAAGTGGTGTAGAGAGGCGTCTGCTATATGTTGATTTGTATGTTCCTACATGATCTGTTTAATATTCGTTAAAATTTTTTAATAACTTATGTATGTTAATAGAAAAAATGAAAATGGGGACATCGTTTAATTGTTTTTAGGTATATTTAATTCAATTTAAATTTTAACGAATTAAATAAGATAATTATAATACTCATTTTCATAAATTCTTTTCATGATTATATTGTTAAAATATTTATTTAGCTCTTATTGAAGCATATTAATTTGCTACCTTCACTTGAATGTGTTCCACTCAAAATTAGTGGATGCGATTATTAGATAAAGGATCCCACCCTCCCAGGGATAGCCTATACCGTCCCTAGATAAAACGTTGATAGGAGACATATAAAACTGTTATCGTCATGGAAAAATTATAAAATTTTAAGAACTTAAACAAAAATTTCATTGTTTATAAAGTGAATAATATAAAAATAAACTAACTTTCTTAATTTTTACTACTGATTACCTGATAAAATCTTGATATTTTCACTTATTTTATATAATTTTATCTGATCCTGGAATAAACTATTCGATACAGCCAGAGGGGCATTTTGGAGATATCAGACCGCTTTCTATATGTTTTTTTTAAATCGAATCCAAGGATCTTAGGTACTAAAGCGTTGAAATAAAGTTTCGATTCACACGCATGTATCATATTATAATGTTTATCAAAATAATGTTTACATTGCTTAAGTGTGATGGAATAAGTGAATTTAGCTATTAAATGCATATAACGCATTTGAATATACACAGAATCGCAAAAGATTAACAGCAATACGTGCACATTGTGCATGAAAAGAAGCCCCCCGGGGCGGTCCGAAAGTTGTCGCGACATTGTACCTGCTCGGTGCATTATCTCATGTCTGTGTACATTACCGCGTGTGAGAGTTACTACCTCTCGAGAAAGGAGCGAGAGTTTGCAGCGCAGAAAATTGATGATGCCGCATGTCTTTTGAATTTTAGGTGGTGTTTCTTATTGTATTCGTTCTAGCTATGTGTAGATATAAGAGATACACTTTGGTGATTGATATATACATATATATATATATATATATATATATATATATATATATATATATATATACATATATATATATATAATTGGTATTTTTAATATAGGTCGCAGATAAATGTGCTTTATGTATATTTTTAATTTATATTATATATTTACTTAGTTTGGTTATCAGATTTATAAATGATATATTTCTGTTGGGTATGTCTTTGACAAAAGTACAATTTGTCTGGTTATAGCTAAAAGATTATATATGATCAATCAAAATAACATCATATGAAACATTAATAATAGCAATTCAAAACCATTGTACTTTATGAATAAAAGCTATGATTCATTGTACCGGTGAACAATGGGTATCGTAAGGCTATTTAGATCTAGTGTTACTGAAATTTATATCCAAACGATACTATCATAAAGCAAATATTGAGCTTTAAATAACATAGCTCAATTATTAGCTCATACGATAAATCTTAATTTTCTTACATATTATGTACATTACAACTTTTTATGTACATTACACATTAGGCATTTTCAACTCTGACATCATATTTGTTGTTACCCTTAGTGTCCTCAACATTTCATTGACTGGTGAGAGCTGGCACCCCTAACGTTCTCGCCATCTGATTTTTGTTACTCCAGACGTGAAAATTATGCCTAATTCGCTCCATCGGTAAAATTGAAGAAAGGAAGTTTTATTTTAAATATCAAATAAAGCAATTCAACAAATACTGATACGATCCTATAACAAATATCAAAAATGACTTATGTCCTCATTATGAGATCGGAAGTGATCTACTTCGACCTGATGGATACATTTATGTTTTAGTATGAAATCAGCTTATCACATGAAAATTTTAATTTAAATGTATTAGTTTTGTGTGCCTGAAAGCCCACTTGGTAAAGATAGAGTTAAAACCATAACTCGCCCATCGCAGCCGAACTCAAAAACTCACATTTCTATAAACGACAAACCCATCACTGCACGCCAACATTTCGAAATCCCTCCGCATACCTTTTGCGAATCTCACCCACAGCCTGAAATACCCTAACGAGAAACGCGTCCGCGGTTTAACCCAAATATCCTTACCTCCTTTATCCACGCGCGCACGCATGCACGCACACTTTACTTCGGGGTCGCCGTCTGCGCGTATCGCGGCGCGAAGATCGACGGCTCAAAGACCACCCGTGCACACCCGTGGAGCTCACGCACACTCTCCTCTCCCCTTTTCATCCTCCCCTCCCCGCTCGCGGTAGCAGCGAGCTCCTTTAGCGTGATTTACTCGCGCACTTTCTCGGATAATGAAGGCGATTCTTTGGGGTAACGAGCGCGTACACACCGCAAGGATTGCGCCGCCGCGCTGCACCCACATCGCGATATTCGCCTCGTTGTCGTCGACGCTGCGCGCGGCTGCTGCTGCTCTCTTTAGAGAAGTAAAGTGCACGGCGGAGGACTCGAGAGAGAGCCGCATTTGTAATCAGACGGATCGCGAGAGAGAGAGAGGAGAGAGTGAGTTGGGAGGGAGAGATGGGGATCGTGGGGGGAAATCGTATATGGAGGATTTGAAAGTCAAAGTGGGACGGAGCTGCGAGTATGATTGTGGTGGTGGTGGTGGTAGTTTTGTTTTGGGTTTGAGGCTATTGTTGGGGATTTGTGGAGGGATTATTGAGGGAGATTGTTAGAGGTGAGTTTTCGGCGAGGTGTGGGTTGAATTTCGACACCTGGATCGGCCTGAAATCGGTGTGAGCTTAAATTTGTAAGCAATTATCTCTTGCTTTACGGTGTTGTAGCAAAAGCACATTAAATGTAGAGCAAGGATTAAACAATGCGAGTACCTATTCTCTACATTACTTAGTTTAGTTAGTAAAAAAAAATTATTTTATATAAGAGTAGGATACTTGGAAATGATTTCCATTTATTTAGAACGTTCTTTCTACCTTGCCATTATGACTTCTGCTACTGTTCATTAATATTTATTCTAACATATATGTATTTATATGCATTATAACTGTTATTGATTACATCACGAACTTTCATAATTTATAAAAATATTATTAAGGAATAATGAATATGATTATCCACGGAATTCACATTTGTTGATGCGTAAAATTGAATTTTTATCACACTTGTATTTTTTTGGAACAACTAACCTTTGTAGACAAAATTGCAATGGCACAGTCCTATTGTCATGTCACACCGTAGATTTATTCCGCATTGAGAAATTAAAGCGTAGCCATTTTAAGAATGTCATTTCATGTCATCATGTCATGTTCAAATTCAGAGTATGTAAAACTAAGAAAATTAAGAACAGAAGGTATACCAGATCTCTTACTATTCATCACTAATGCAGAAGTTGATTTACCTTTGATATTTTTTTACAGATCTTAAATCTAAAAGTTGATATAATTTAATTTATTAATGTCTATGAGCAAATCATGCTTTTACATTTTTCTATGCATGCGAGATAAAAATTTTAAAAAGCAAAGTCACAAAAATATAATAAGAAATAACAATTAAAAAAGCAAAAAGTGTTTCGTCTGTTTCTTTAGTGGAAACAGATAATTAATATTTATTAAAATCTGTAGTGTACAAGTTTATCAAAGCAAGAGCTTAACGTCAAGTATTGACCAGATGTAACAATTATAACACGAAATAAATAAGTTTGCGATCCGAAATTATATCAACTATATTCCTTTCAAATGTCTGGAATGAAGATTATAGTAAGATTATATTACTGTTTTAATGATAATTATTTGTTAATCTTCACAACTAAGTTAAGCTCTTCTATTTATACTAAGTTTATTCCACTTTCTCCTATTATAACAGCTTGATTTATTCGTGGTGCCAAATGAAAATGAGAATGTTAATTTAGATATAATTTAATCATTTTTGTTATATTATGCTTCATTATTAATTTCTAAAACACATCTTTATTTTAAAAATTAAAATAAGCACAACAGCTGCCATCACAGCATCTAAACTATAAATCAGCACTTCTTACGCTTACTCCTGTGACGCACACACTCGCACACACACACTCAAACACTCACACACCCACACACACAAACACTCACACACCCACACACACATATACACAAACACTCACACACACACAAACAGTCACACAAACACAAACACATACACACACACACAAATACTCACACACAAACACACACATACACAAACACACACAATCACACACACACACACACACACACACAAATACTCCCACACACACACGGGCACGTACATAAATACTCACAAACACACACATACACAAACTTACACAAACACACACACACACAAACACTCACGCACCCACACACAAACACTAATAAATACTCACACACAGAAACACACACACATACACACACATACACAAACACACAAAACACACGCACAAACACTCATACACACACAAACACACCCAAACACTCACACACACTCGTACACACCCAAACACTCACACACTCACAAACACACACGCAGACGCACACTTGCACTGGAGTACAAAATTTCTCCTTATGGACGTCGTCGACGTCGAGGACGTTTAGCGGGTAAAAAGGGAACGGGAAAAGGTATCCACCGGCGGCGCTTCCTCTCTCGCTTGCCGCAGCCTACCCGCGATTTCGCCTGGTTAACGATCGACCGGAGGCAGAAGAGAGCAGTATACTTGGCGGCGAGACCTGGCACCGGACCAGAAATCGCAGACGGTGTGCCGCTCGTGCTTATACCGCAGCCGATGGATTGTGCCTCGACGCGCCGCCCTCGACCGTCGACCGACTCTACGACGCTGTAACCCTGATCTTACATGCGCGCGTACAGTCGCTTTATAATAGAGAGATACAGATACGTCGTTTGGTGCTTGCGGCACGTCGTCGCTCGAGGCTTATAGGTTTAGGTGGGGAGCTGCATCGTGGATTTATTGTATGCTCGTGCGGGAGCTTGGCGATTTTATATTTTTGGGTGAATGGGTTGTGTAGGTGGGGACTATGGGGTATTTTGTAGAGGTTTTGTGGAAGTATGAATGACTGATCTCGTTATAGTCGCGAATTTAAGGTATTTGGTTTGATACGCGCGTTTGGAGTTTATGTGGTTGAGAAAATGTGGAAGTAAATTTACAGATTGGGAGAAGCAAGGATATAGTGTAATTATTGTTATTGTTAAGTTTTTTTGGTTTACGATGTGTTTTTGTAATTTTATGGCTCTTTTTCTTAAATTAAATGTCAGTTTTATGGCGTTTTAAAAAATGGCACGACTAGACTGTGAAATTGAATCGATAAAGACTTTCAAGAGGTCTTTTCTCGCAACCCTTGGAAAACGTAATTTGATTCAATTCGAGTTTAACCGAGTCAGCTAATTGAGTTAAGGCACTGACGATCGAGAGTCTAATCGTTACGTTTTATTCCAGAGTTTAAAGAATTTTATTGGATTAATCAATTGGACTTTTTTAAATAATAAAATTTTATTGCACGCGATGATGAGTATTTGCCTTAAATTATTTTAATTGTATATCAATTATTACAGCAATAACATTTGATTTTTAAATTTAAAGTACCTAGTTTTGAATTTATAAATAATTTTTTTTAATAAAGTCACTTAAAATAAAAACAATAATTAAATATTAATTTATAAATTAAGCAAAATGAATAACGAATTTAATTAACCCTTATGCTAGATTTATATATTTATTGAAATATTTTTAGAAAAATTTTAAAAATACAAGAAAGGATTAAACATTGTGTTTAGAATTGCTTTTATTAAGATAAATATCGGTTACCATTCTTTTGGTCTGATCATGATTCAGTGTGAGGTTATTTAAAATATTATGCTACCTTCTTCGCACGGAGGCAATGTTATTCATTTCATTAAATCACTGACAGTCATTGTAACGCGGAACGGCATTATCCGATTATATACACAGGCTCGTAATATCCTGCATACGTAGTCATCCTGATTCAAGATCTATTATCCGGTTAATGTACTCCGAATTTGAATCCTACATATTTGTGATCTCATTATACTCCTCTCAGCTTCTCATCACGATCTAATCATTTTTGTTTTACTATATTTAGATCTTTGATATATCCCAACTTTAAATGTACTTTCATATATATTACGTAAAAAATGTCATTTAATTTTAGAATATTTAGTTAATGTTTCTATTCTCATATATGTTTAAGATAATAATACTGCATGCTACTAATAAATATTATTATAAAATATTACATTATTCACCGTTAATTTTTGTTTCCTTCAAAAAAATATAAATACAAACACTATTGTAAAACAAAATAACGCAGAATTACAAAATTAGCCCACCTTATTTTTCGCGCGGATCCATCCGAATAAACAAACACGCACAATGCGCGCGTAAATTGAATAACTTCCCCTTGACGCGTACAACGCGACTCCTCCTCTCCCTCGCGATGCTTCATAAAGATAGCGAAATTGAAAAGATGCATCGAGCCTTAAATCCTTTCAAAAGAATAACTTCGGACTTATCGTCTTCATCGGCCGGCGCGCGACTCCCACCGCCAACTCGCATACGTATGTGTGCGCGCACGTACGTGCAATATCGCCGCGTAAATCGCCAGCGCAGCGTGTATAAAGCCCATCACGGCTCGCGCGCGAGAGAATTTAATCCGGCACCCGAAAAAGAAGGCGCATGCATGCACTCGCGCGTGCTCGGTTGCATTAGTATCGCCAAATCAAGGGTTACGAGCAGAGAGAGAGAGAAAGCTCGAAGATGAAAGGAAGAGAGGTGGGAGAGAGGCGAGAATGCGAGACAAATATAAAGATGAAATGATGCGCGTGTGAAGTTATGAAACGAGTTCAGATGCCTTGGTATAATAGAGATGCATTATATACCTCTTTTTATAGAGGTGTAGTTAATTGTATTGAAACAGTTCGAAATATTTTTCAAAATTATTTAGAGTACTATACTACCACACTACAAAAAGAAAATCTTATTTTAAGATTGACCGATCTTAAATTTGTTGCATCTTAAAATTTCAAATGCTTGAAAAACATAAAGATAATATTAATATTAAAATAAAAATAATTAATAATTAATATTAAAATAATTAATATTATTATTAAAATAATATTAATATTATTTTTATGTTTTTCAAGCATTTGAAGTTTTAAGATGCAACAAATTTAAGATCGGTCAATCTTAAAATAAGATTTTCTTTTTGTAGTGCACTATCGTATCAACTATAATACAGAAGCTCAGATTTATTTGACTGTTTGTGATTCAATCATGCAAATGTCAGAAGAGAATCAATTAGTCCTCTGTAAATGTGAAATAAAATTTGTTCATAATTTATTAAAATAGCAATCATTGCAATACAATGTTGTACGTGTCTGGAGGGTCTGGACTATCCAGACATATGTAACTCACATTTACGTAGATTCGGAAATCTAAATAGGAGGTTTGAGGAATTTAATAAAGATTGGTGTTAAAGATATCAATATTTCCTAAAACTTGAACTCAATTACGACAGTGGTAGTGAGTTCATACGCAAGCAGATGTTTATAATAAAAGAAGTAAGAAACCATAAATCAAATTCCACTTTAAACACTGTAAATAATGAAATCATATTTACTTATAAGTTTATTAAGTATGATTTTATTACTATAAATTTAATTAGTTAAACATCAAGTTTGTTTTCATCTTTTAAACGTTTATAGTGAATGGAAAATTGCTGCACTTATCGTTACTACCATAAAATCACTACTGAACCCAAAATGAAGCCATCAACTCGGTACATCTCAAATTTAATACAACCTACGCCTCCCAAAACTTAATCCGACAATCAAGCTGCTTCGACCATCTCAATGCGCGCGACCGTGTACTCGCGTCACCTCCCAACCGCATCAAAACGTCGTAACCCAAAGAAGCAGCGCACGCGGGGCCCTCCTTTGCACTCGAGCACGCGCCCCGCAGCGGAAAAGAATAAGAGATCAAGAGCAAGACGCGAGCGAGACGTACGCGCTCGAGATCTCAAACTACAAGCAGAACGGAAAAGGAGACTCCCGTGCTGCACACAGCTTGCGAGAAATCGAGATCGAAAGAAAAGGAGAAATATATACATCCCGTGTGCACCCCGCGCGTATCAGAGGCGGATCTGATCTGCCTTCGGCGCGAGCCGAGCTTATCCGCGACGAGGATCTCGAGGACATAGTTTCGTGGGGGTATTTCGGTGCATACCCGTGTATTATATACCTTTGTACCATATCCACGTGCACACGTGTACGCGTGTGCGCGCGTTCGGGATCCTCGACCTCGCTTGCCATTAAGCCGCCTTGACCTTTGGTGTATGTGCAGCCGCGGCGGCCGCGGAGAGCGGTGCAATTTGTAGTGCACATTCGTGCTCGAGTCGGCGGAGGTATTTGTCGCGACTGATAAGGGGTAAAGTGTGCGGCGATGCGGCGTGTGCGCGCGCCGGCGAAGGAGGTATAAAAGCTTCGACTATAAAGTGAGCGCTTTACCGGAGGGATATACTTACAAAGAGAAAGTGCAGATTTAAAGTATGTGTGTGTACTGTTGCAGCGTTTCTGCGTTTATTGAATGGATTCTGTAGAAATAGAAATAAGTTGCATTGGGAGAATTTTTGAAAGTTTTGGTTTAATGAAAATTCTCAGCAGCCAGTTCACACGCGATGTTACAGATAGATTTATGGAAGGATTTTAATGAGTTTTGGAAGGAAGTCCTTTACGATGATGGAACAATTTCTATAATCAATCTTTAGATGGTAATAAAGTATAATCATTTTATCCCACGTAATGATTCTTGAATAGAGATATAGATATAACTATACGAGAAATTGATATTTATTAAAGTCATTTTGAAAGAAGGTAATGATTTATTATGGAAGCTACGAAATATATCTCATTACATATTCATTTTTTAATTTCTATTGTTAATTATTATTGCTATATTATGATCCAAGTTTAGTTCGAATAGCCGTTATAATAATACTACCAGCATGGACTCAGCTTTCGATCACTTTTCGAACATAAATTGTTGCATTTTATTTATGACGACAATGATAATTAAAAAACTGACAATAAATCTATAAAGCAAGAAAACTTTTAATGAGATATTCATTATGAGAATAAAGTTGACCGAAAACTAGGTCCATGATGATTCTTCTTACTTCTCAAGCTGTCTAATTGACTCTAACACTTAACATCGCAGCACATTTTGATCTCCAGCCGGTGACATTACTTTCGCACTATAAAATAAAAGTAAACTACTCACATAAATACACTTCATTATCAACCCTTACAAAAAAATATCGAGCGTTAGAAAATTGATCGCAAAAACGTCTCGCAACCTCGTGAAAGCTCCAAACAATCAATAAACTACATCTAAACGCAGCTCAACTGCCTCACTATCCCTCCTTCGCTCCTTAAAAGGCCCGCATAAAAGCTCGTCTCAGCGTCGACGATCACGATCCAGCCCCGCTCTCCCAGCAAACGTGAAAATCGCCATAATAAAAGGAAAAGGAGTTTCCCGTAAGCGGCCGCGCGAGACGCGCTAAAAAGCATCCCTCCGCAGACTCGTTTCCTCGAACGGACGCGTCCAAGCCACGAGATAAAAGCCTATACAGAAGCGTAGAGACGAAGAAATAAAAAAAAGAAGAAGAAGAAAAAACAAGACCGGCTCCCGCAGGAGACAAAGAGAAAAGTCGTGAGAGAGGAGACGCGAACACCATCGCGGATGCTCCACTTTGTTAAGATTCTCACGAGCGGAGAGAGAGAGAGAGAGAGGAGAGCGAGTTTGCTGGCCCTTTATGGATATGGAGAGCACACGCGCGCGCGCGAAGGAGACGCCGCATATAAGGTTCTCGGGTAGCTTCGATCGGATACTCGGTGGTTGTTGGGGGGTATGGGAGGCCCTTAATAAATTGGCGCCACGCGCGGACTGTCTGCTTGGGGTTTTATAGAGAGTTTTATGGGTTGGTGGGTGAACGATCAGGTGGACAGATTTCATATAAGTAAGCAGGAATTGCTTTGGCTTCGTGGAGAATTTAACCTTACAGTGAATTTTATGAGATTGTGACTTTTTTTAAATTGTTTATTTAGAAGTATCGAAGTTTTTTTTATTTATCAAAATTCTAATAGACTAGAAGAAAAGTTAAAGTTTCTACTCAGAAATAAACTGTTTTATTCGTATATATATTCATATATATATGTATTTATTTTGGCCTTTTTGTCCTATTATAAGAATTCATTACTATACTTTATAGTCCAAAAAAGTGTCGGTTGTGCCATGCCAATCAAGCAGATGTTACAGAGTTATATTTTCAGTTCGAACAACTTGAAGAGAAAATGTTTGAGGATTCGAACCTTGATTACTCAGGTGCTGAATTATCGTTATCACAGACAAGGGCCTTACGTACTATAACAGAATATAAAATTAACCATTTAGCTGTTTCTTTATTAATTCAATTAATAAAATATGCGAAATTTCCTGCAAAATTAGATTAGTGTAGATACATATGAAATTGAAAGTTTGAAAATAATATGATCATGTTGTAGCTAACTAATTCTTAAACGTACATAATTCTATCTCTATAAATGTAGCTATTACTTTCAAGTAACATATCCAGTTTTAAGCCATTATTTAACTTGCATCAACTTGATATGATGTAACAATAGTTTCCTTCTAGATTAAGTTAAACTTGCAATGAACATGTTTCTTAGACAGTTTTTTCTTATTCTACTGACCGGTTCCTAATTGGTAGAAACTATATATTTTGTGTGCAATTAAAAGATAATTTGATGTATACTTGATGGTATACCATAAAACTTTAATGTACATGTACAAATAGTATTTGATAATATTGGATATTCAACGCAACTTAAAATTCAACACACTGCAAATAATACCTTCGCTTATCAATGTAATTTCATTTCAGTCGTATCAAATAGAATACGTGATCGTGAAGGCTGCGAATTCACCGAGACCAGCGGCGTGGATACTGGAAAGGTCAATCGACGGGGAAAATTACCAAGCTTGGCAGTATTATGCGCCTAGCGACGAAGAATGCTGGACACGTTACTCGATGCCGCCCGTATTGGGAAAGCCGACTTACACTCAAGACGATGAAGTTATTTGCACTAGTTTTTATTCGAGACAAACCCCAATGGAAAATGGAGAGGTACGTACAACTTTTTTTTTTCATTATCGTTTTTAATCGGTAATTAATTTTCTTCGTAGAACGTTTAATTATTATTTATTGCATTTTAACATTACAATACTTCATAGTTCATACTATACCGTAGTATGTAGTAAAAAAGCAAGAAATGCACTTTCATAGTTATTAAGGGGGTCCGAAAGTCAATTAAGAATTCAAATTTCCCGCCTTGATTTTTACCGACCGAGTAGTGAATAATTATTTTTAATTATTAAAATACTTATATTTATACAAAACCCAAACTTACTAGACCTTCATTGAACAATAGTGAACCTGTGTGC
Organism: Gastracanthus pulcherrimus; assembly: GCA_949152435.1. Lineage (NCBI taxonomy): Eukaryota > Metazoa > Arthropoda > Insecta > Hymenoptera > Pteromalidae > Gastracanthus > Gastracanthus pulcherrimus. Next base: position 164,245,431 of record OX424575.1, on the reverse strand, counting down.
GAAGTTTCAGACGGTAAAAAGCGCCGTAAAATATCATTGGAATGCAATTTTATAAAATCTTCATTACAATAATTCTTTAAAGTGCCGTTGTTTTTAACATAATTGCTCAATGGAGGGCTAGCGAGTTTGGGTTTTAGCTAAATAAACGTAATTTTGTTTTTAAAGTAAATAATGTATGGTTCAGTCGGTAATTCAGGGAAATGACTTTCGGACCCTCTTAACATTTAATTCTAAAAAATTAGTAAATCACTATCTAAATAATAAACGAATCTTTATATTATTATACATAAATTTGAGCACTGAAATTTGGATAATAATTGCGAAAAACATGTTTTTTTTTTATGTATGGAGTTCTTTTATTGAATTGTCGATGGTATTATACTATTCCTAGACATAATACCGATCATTTTGTAGAGATAATTTTCTGATAAAGATTATATACCGTAAAAATCCATAGCAAATGCGGGACATTCTGTTTTTATAGTAAAGATTACTCTAACGCACGTTAAAAGTTACCCTAATCGAAAGTAGAATCTACCCTACTGGCGGTAAAAGCAGTCCTCATTTACCCTACTGAGCATAATACTGTGTATAAGGGTAATTTTTACAGTGAAGTCAGGACTTAACAATCACTACAATTTTCTGTGTATCCGTGTATGGATGTTATAATAAGACTGAACAAAGATTGTTTCTCAATAAGTAACTTTTTTTTCAACATTTTTTTCAACACTTCTCTAGTTACAACTATCAACAAAAGATAACATTTTTCAGGACATTCTATACAAATCAAACCAATAAAACAAAACAAAATTTAGTCTAAATTATATATAAATAAATAAGTTTCGAATTTCAATGAACTCCCCCTACCTTAAAACACCTACTTAACGCCCATAAAATTCCACGAAGCTCCATCCTCCTCAAAAACCAACCTCGTCCAAACTCTCCCAAGCTTTTTCGAAAATTTTCCTCTTCCCGCAATCCCTGACTCCTTCTCTCTCTCTCTCTCTCTGCACTCATACACTCTTTTTTGCAAACGCCTCTATCTCTCTCTCACTCGTACTTCAGTCGCATAAAACTCTCTCGCACTGCAGCAGCAGCAGCAGCAGCTTCCCTTGGGCAAATATACGCTCGCTTGCGCGCGGGGCCCCCATATAAGGCCCAGTGCGTGTACCGTACATGGCCGGAATGTAGGGATCGCCGTTTTTGTCATTCGATTTCGCTGCGACGCGCGCGCGCGCGCACTTATTTCGCGCATTTGCACGCGCGAGAGAGGGCACCGGAGTTAAACGAGCGCACGCACGTGCTCCGCGGCAACAGCGCCACGCGAGGAACGACCTTTAATTAATCGAGGAGGGCGGGGAGAATTGTTCCGGGAAGTTTTGAGGAGTAAATCGTTGCCCTCTAACTCGCGGTTGAAATGCGGATGATTGGGACTGTCACCTCAGCGCATGAATTTTCTTGCTCGTTTTGGCGTTGAGGAGGTGAGCATGTTTATGGATGTAGTGTGTGTCTTGGATTACGCGTGAGGATATGTCGTTATGTTGTATTGTAATTTTTTTTCATAATGTGGGTTATAAAAGATATTTGTATGTTTTATTTAAATGTGGGTTATAAAAGATATTTGTATGTTTTATTTAAATGTGGGTTTATTCATATAAGGGTAATCGTATAATATCTAAAGGGAATTAGAAATTTTTAAATGTATATTATATATATATATATATATATACCTATAAGAAGAATATAAAATTATAATTTAGCAGCATCAAAATTCAGTATTTAAAGTTTTAATTACAAAAACATTTTAAATGTTTATTTGTTTTTTTATGTGCATGCTTTAAAAATTTATTATAAGATTAAAATTTGTTAATAAACTAGTAAATTAAAACGTTTGTTTGATGCACAGAAACGTGTTTTATGTCTTGCCAGTAGCAACAAAATTCATTATATGTATGGAAACTTTATCTAAAAATAAGTGTTAGTTAACTAATAGTTATAACACTTTAAATCGAATGAAAAGTATTATTTATTTTGATGTTTATGAAAAACATTTTATAACATCCGTAAAAATTTGCAATTCACGTTTTTGCACCTTCAGTTCAAAGTAAACGAGGGTTTTCGATTTTGCTCCATCGATCCATACACGTATCATCCACCGTATTAGGAACCGCGCGATTCAATGGCACTTGCCTTTATTACATTCCCACTTTTGGTTCGGTCATTACCAGTTGCTCTTACAAAAAGTCTTTTTACGTATCTGGTTAATGTATCAACAGATATAATGAAACGTTTTTACATTTTACTTTTGCATACGAGATTTTAAATAAATGCATCTTTTCTCTTGAACCAATTAAGAGTTTAATGATAATCGTAAAACTATCATTAAAATAATAACCGTTGTACGTTATGCTTACATGTATTTATAACAGATTAAAATTTTTTACAACTTGTTTGATTAAGATTATATTATTATTCTTGAAAATAATAAGTCAAAAATTTACTTAAATTAAATTTTAATTCACTGAAAGAATCTATTTATTTATTATAGGTAATATACACTGTAAACTTCAAGTGTGCAAAATTTATTTTTTAAATTGCTTGTCGCCAATTTTTCTAATTGTCTAATTTTTGCACCGAAAACTATATTATACACATAAGAAAAGTACTCGTTAAAAATGTGGAAATTTGATGACCCTCACAAGTGTAAAAGCTTTACATTTTATAGAATAAAAATAAATGAATAAGAAAAAATAAATAAATAAAATAAATCAGTTATTAAATCAAACGTTAAAAAAGACTACAACTTCTTTTTGCAGATTCACACTCAACTCGTGAATGGACGACCGGGCGCTCTGAATCACACACAAATGATTCAGGACTTTACAGAAGCTCGCTTCGTTAGGCTACGCTTTCAGGGCCTTCGAAGAAGAGGCGAAGCCGTCGTCGACAAAAGGAGGGCTTTTTATTCGATCCGAGAGATTAATATTGGCGGGAGATGTCTCTGTTCTGGACACTCCTCTCGGTGCAAATTCAATACGCTACACAAGGTAATGTTATCATGAACATTTACTAACTTACGAATATGAAGAAATGTATATGTAGTTTCTAAGGAAATAGTTTACATAACATTTTTAATTAATGCACCAAAGGAATGGTTGCTTGAACTAGAATAAATTAATTAAATTGCTTGCTGAGATGAAGATTGTTATCAATTTAAACTTATTCTATTGGATCAAAAGGTATCATTTTGATTGAAAAATAATCTTCCAATATTTAACGAAGATTTACTTTAAGACGACTTATACTAAATTATTCCTCTTATACTTATAGAAAAATTTCTAGTATAAAATTATTTTCCTTTAGCATCGTATACAAGATTATTCTTCTTGGTTTAAAAGACCATTTCTTTGATATGCTAATAAACATATTTATTAAAAATGTTATTAAGAAAATATTTAATAAGGTAATAAAAATTCCTTAATAGATATTAAATTTTGATTAAAGTGTTGTTCATCTTCATTAAAGAAAATTTTAAACCTTTTATGATTATTAAAATAATAATTGTTTGCATTCAGGGCTTAAATACTTTGGCTGCACAACGTGAAACTTTGCGAGTCTTTGGTCACTGACCCAAGACGCTAGTTTTCATAAAAATAAAGTTCATAATAATTCTTTTATGATGTTCAATATACGTTTTCATTATTTTATTCACATTAAATGATGCGCTTACAAATTTAAACAACGTTTAAATTAATTTCTAAAGATCGCATATAAAATAAATATAAATGTGTGAATAAACCATAATTAATAAAATAAATAACTAAATATACAAATATATAAACAAAAAATAAATAAACAGAAAAAAGTATCTACCCGAGGAAACAAAAAACACTTGCAATTTGCAATCATTTAAATATCAGAATCAAATCCACAACCTACAATAATCCGAATACAGAATTCACAATCGTTAAAAAGCCCACAAATTCTCTACAATCCACGAGCGCCCAGAAAATCGCGCCGATATACAGTAACCTGCGAGCTATAAAAAACACTAGAGACCGCGTACATTCGAGCTTGTATAATTCCTTATGGAATTCCATCTCTCGTGTTCCTCCGTATACACAACATCCACATGCAGCATGTACACAGCAGTCGCTCGCGCTGCACTCGCACTTTCGGCCGAGATAAGTAGCAAAGGCAGTCGCGCGCATCGGCATTTAATCAGCATTGTCCTCAGCATACTTTCTCTCGGCTGTGGTGTGGTGTAGGTAATACGTACGTAGGTATGTATCTAGCAGCTGCGTCCAGCGCGGACTTTATGGTGCACACTTTACCCTCCGAGAATGGACGCTTATGGTGTGTCCAGTATAATGTTGAGTTGAGAGTCCTTTTATTTATTTATTATACGCGGGTGAGTGGAAGATAAGTCTGATCCGACGATTTCTGTGCTGGAAACCTTACACGAGTTGTTGTACTGTTGGCAGATGGATCGAAGACGTTGCATATATATATATAGTCGGGTGTATCGTACTATGTAGTGCTTGCATGACAGTATTGTAAATAAGTAGATTTTACCGGGTTATTTGGAGAATAGAGTAAAATTTAGACTTTGATGTGTACAATCGGCAATTTACACTATTGCTCATATATTTAAGATTTTCGCTATTATTGTGTTTATTTCTTTAACTCCCAGACATCAAAATAAAAATCAATAATCTTTAAAAAATAGATTTCGAAGATATTTGAAACAATGCGTATGGCACTGTAAAACTGAATAATTTCTGTTTGAGTTATACATATTAAAATTTAAATAATTGAAGAGAAGGGTAAATTATAATTACATATTTAAAGCTTGTTTTGTATTTAATAAACTAGGTATAAGGTTCTAAGTTTGAATCCGTTATCGAAATTCCATTGAAGCCTTGAAGGGAAAAAATAAGTGTATTTGATTAAAAGTATTTTATTTCTGTGCATAAATTGAATATATTATTTCTATCTCGATTTCTATCCTAAAAACTTATATAATGTTATTTAGTGTCGATTAGCCTGTTCGTTTTTACATTTAAGCTTTTAAATGTATTATTATTTTAAAATTAAAAAAAATATTTGTTTAAACTGCGTATTCTATATATAAAAGTCAATAATATGTAATGCATATACTGTATGCACTTATGTAATAACTACGTAATACTCAAAAAATCCGTATAATAAAATAGGACAAGCAAAATTTGTAGCTCCATCAAGTCAGTTAAAATATACTCACCGTGCAACCTCAATAAATGGAATCTGCGACAATGTATAGTCTTCTTACAGTCGAGACGTTGGATGCTTACAGTCATAAAATCAAAGCTGGGACTGAATCTTCTGTAGCTTTCTCTCTCAATAAAGACACGTCGGGCATTTAAAGCCAATTGTGTGCAAGTCACAAAAGTAGTTTTTGATTTAATCATAAAAAGATTTTGAAAAGCAATAAAATAATAATGTCTCTATTCCGGGGATTGCAAATTGTTAATACACGATGAAAATATTTGTTCTATATAAGCATTTGCTGATAAAAAATTACAACTTGATTATTTAAACCTACTTCCGGGAAGTGAAATTTTCATAACCTTTAAAAAGTTACTATTATTAACTACTTTATACAAAGCTTCGTTCTACTTTGAATAAACGTAGGCAATACTTAGCCTATAGAAAAGAACCATGAATTAAGTAATGTAACTTTATTTATTTATTATTTTCTTTAAATTACATATATGCGCATTATTGCCCTTACCTATGTAAACTCATACTTTTAATTTAGTATTCGTTGAAAAGCGGTATAAATTATTAAAATTATTAATAAATAATATAAATTATTAAAGATATTAATATTTAATTTAAATTATTAAAATTATTCTTAATTGTATTATTATTAACAAGTTCAAAGTAATTATTTATATATATATATATATATATATATATATATATATATATATATATATATATATATATATATATATATATATATATATCTATCTAAAAAGTTTAAAATACGGTATTATTATATTTAGTTTACGATCACTTATTTTATTCCTACAATAATTTTTCTTCATTTATTTAGCATATGGCTTAATTTTATAAATATAATTCTTTTCACAAGGTATAATATATGCAGTAGACTGTGTTACTAAAAATAAGTTGTTTTGAGTTCGAACTAAAATTTCTGTTGACCTAACTACGTATTTCACCGAGCATTTAAGTAGAAAATACTAGAACCCGGTCAGACGTGCATATGATAGAATGTATTGCCTACAATATTTTTCCGCATATATTTGTAAAATTGTAGTTCATGCTTGCCATGTAATTTGGTTTATAATTTAATTTTCTTAATTCTATATTTTATGTTCCCATTTTTTCTCTCTCACTGAGAGAAATAGAAAGTATAACATATGTTACTAAAACGTACTGGAGTTAATTTCTAGTGTAAAATCGGTACAATATAATAATTACTGAAAACATTATTTACTATTATATTATCTTAACTATAAAAAGTGAAACTTCTAAAACTAAACGATAAAGAAAAAAATCATAAAACTTCAATTTTGTATTATACTAAAAGCATTTGTTCATCATTTCAATACAATAGTAAATATTACTGGAAAATCGGATAAATCCAAATAAATTAAGTATACTTTACAAGAGTATTAGTAACTATCACCAATCGGATTATTGTTAGTATACTGCGATAGCATCGTTATATAAATATGCGCAAATAAATATACCATAATTACGCACGTTGTTCACCACACAATCAAACCAACTATCTTCTAACAAACCGTTCTTCCAATCAGCAAAATAAGCTCTGCCGTCGCAAAAACCTCATTACACCTCACCCAAGAGACCTCCAAAAACTCACACATCCATCCCGTCAAACTGTAAACTCTCGAAACCCCAATTATGTAATTTCCATTGTCAACACCACAACCGTCCCTTCATTTCTCTCTTTCTCTCTCTCTCTCTCTCTCTCTCTCTCCGCGTATGTTTCACTTTTTCCGCGTCCCGGATTCCCGAAACCATACCTCACCTCACCGCCGCTGCCCACAAAACCCGTGAGATTTCTGCATCGAGCGCCGAACAAAAAAAGGACACGAGATCCTACGTATACGGTAGGGATTGTGCGCGCGCGCGCGCGCGAGCGCTCGTTGCGAAATTCCTCGCCTCGCGCGGCCATTAGTCACCGCGGGCGCCCGTTATACTTGCCGAGAGAGACCTGCGTGCGCGACGACGACGACGAGGCTGCTATAATGCCCCTGACGCATAAGGAAGTATATGATGGGAGAGAGAAAAGTAAAGAGAGGAGAGAATAAGGATGGTTTCGTTGTTGTGTGTATACCCATCGGGGATATGTACACCAAGATCTTGGATTGAAAAGGAGCAAGTGTGATTGGGTACGTGCCTTATGCCTAATAGAAAATGAAATGGTTTTTGCTTGGCAGTTGGTGGATGGTTTTGTGAATAATGGTCTTACTTTGCGGAAAATGATTTTTAATACTCTGGAAAGAGCTTGCGTGAAATTAGAGACGTAGTATAGATGTTACTTTGTATATTTTATTTTTTGTTAATAGTTATATACATAATTGGAACTCATGTGTTAGACTTAGAGGGTGGATTAAAAGAGTATTTTGCTGATAGATTACTTAGAAAAGCCGTTTTATATCTACCAGGAATCTGTCAATAGAAAAACTTGTTGCGCGGTTACTCAGGTGTGCTCTTTATTTTGTTTTAATGGTTTGAGGTTTGAGTAGAGTAATTATGTTGGAGTGAGAAATGTAATTGAAATGTCGATAATTGTTTGTGACGTATTTTTTCTAGCTTCTGAAGAAGTGTGCGTTGATTTATAGATATGAGTTGCATTCACGGGTTTGAAGCACTACAACGCCTGGAAAAGATGTAGGTCACCAGTTTCGTTATATTTTATACACGCAAATTAGCGGAGAATGTTGATTGCCTCTTTATGACTCTGCAGGTATCTAATTCATATTATTTACGCAGAAATGTTACACCGTACCTGCAATTTTAAGATTCTACTTCTTACATTTTTCATGAATTTTTCTTTCGTTGATTTTCTCAGCGTGCGCTACTAATAATAAAATATGTAGAAAACAATATTTGTTAAAATAAATAGGTATATTGTAATTTTACAAGACGTTTATCTGTTAGTTGAACATATTATCTACTACTCCATTCTTTATTTTAGTCCATTTACAGAAGTTTAGTTATCAAAATGGATACATTATTTTATCAAATTTCATCAAAACAATAATATTGAAATATACATTATTTTCCATTTTAATATTTCAAGTTGTCTATAATAGTATATTGTGTACCAAGGACGTAAAGTGGGCGTTTGCAGTACGAGTCGAAGACGAGTGCGTTTTGGGAGCCGAAGACGAGTACTGCAAACACAAGAGGTCAAAAAGCCCACTAGCCCTTGGTACACACCATATTTTTTGTGATACATGTATGGATATTGGCGGACAAGTCTCGAAAAGTACAAATAAGTAAATAAATCAACAGCGGGCAAAAATGTAGTAGTCAGAAAGCAAGCACTTTAAGCTCGCTTTTTATGCCCAAAAAACCGCGAAAATCGTGCTTGTGTTAAACATAAGTTATTATATACATATATCTAATCCTAAGTTTTATCATTAAGCAAAAGGGAATAATGTATTTTTAAACCTCAGGCTATTTCTATACGTGGAAGGGAATAAGGTCCGTACCTTGATCCGGACTAGGGAGGGATGAAACTTTCAGGATCGAATTATGTATCCTATCTTACACCAGTTTTAATTCTTTGGTACTTTAGATACTTATTTAAACAGAAAAATACATGAAAGGGAGTTTAAAGGTGAACTAGATGAACGGCAGGTATTAATTTTTTAGATCCACTTCTAGAAATCATGCTGTAATAAAATATTTGTTTACTCCTCGTGGATCATTTACGGGATAACAAATCGCTTTCCATATTTATTTTCAATCAAAGAAGTATCTAGGAACTTAAAGGATTAATATCTGAACTTTTACTTCCGTTTTCGAAAAGCACTCTTTCAAATTGACCCATTTCTCTTCTATACAAGCACAAGAAAATACATCGTATCCTTGAGCTCTATAGGAAAAATAAACGTCAAAAGTCGAAATATGTGGAATAACTCACGGTTAACTACTTATTTAACCCATGAATGTACCGGGAGCTTCAGAAATCTACGTGTAAGTTCGGTGGGGAGAGTATCTATGTGTATGATACGATGTATGACTGTGTCTTTCCTCGAGATGCTTTGATTGGTTAATAAATGACTGCTCACGTGACTATATTTATGTTTTTGTTATGCCGGCGAGGCAACTGGCTAACACAACAGAGGTTTTAATGAAACTCATCTCTCTTCCATAAAAATGTTGAACGAGTATCTACCACATCTAAAAAATTCCGATACCATCCCTCTTCGCAAACAAATAAAGCCGACGCAAACACCCCCATCCCCAATAAAACTTCAAAGCGAATCCTCTTCCCATACCTCCACACACGTCCCCTCATACCCAAGCCTATCGCATCGGAATGTAAATAATTAGCGCGCGCGCGCGGCATTAAACGGACCTTTCATCAACGCACAAAACGCCCGCGTGTGGTCCTGTCGGCGCGAGCGCGCGGCGAACGCTTATTTATCGCCTCGATAATTAACTGCTGCGTTACGCCCTTGCGCGCCTGCCGAGGCCGCGACTATAATCAGCACGGACTCTCCTCTCCCGCGAAAGTCCGCTGTTTATTAGCGCGCCGCGGCATTATAAACTCGACTTGTGTTTTAAGGATAATAAACTTGGGGATCGGCGCGGTGAGGTATATCACGGGGAACGGGAGCCCGAAAGCTCGAAAATTGAAGTGACTTTTATAGGGCTGTTTACGGCTGCTGGATTCGATGCTGGATGTGCGAGAGGAGGGCTTTTTATTGCTTGTGGATTTTGTACGGAGGATTTGTGGATTTCGCGTGGAATAGGTAGAATTGGCACAGAATAGTGTATATAAATCTTTGTGGATTATAGTATTTACCATTCAAATGATTAATATAGTTAGAATTAATACTGATAGGTACTATGTGAAAAAGCTGATTAGCAACAAAATAAGCGATCGATCTTGATTTGAAGATATTTTAAAACATCATATAGAATTATCTTATTCATATTTTTTTTAATGAACCCTTACAGTTATAAAGAGGGCGGAATTAATCATCTCTTTTTATTTGTTTTTCTTTTTATATATTGTTATTAATCGAGGTCGAGAGATCGATAATAGGATTTCAACAATAATATTTTTTGCTTATAGTGTCTATTTAACCTTTCTACGATTTAATTAAGTTTTATTTACTTGTCTCGAATCGTGAATGATTCATCAACCAGGTGCGATGTGAACTTTCATGACCTTAGAAATAAATGTTTATTAAACGTAAGCTAAAATAAAAAATATTATCCTGAGTAGGATTCTAGCAGATGCGCAGACTCGACGGTTAACAAAAACGAACGTATAAAATGTCATGAATCTCTTATCAAATATTAATTTATAATATTTACTGTTCGCCTTAAATTATACTATTTTGATATGTTCAAATTAAACTTTTAAAGTAAAGTTTATAAATTTATAAGTGAACAAGTAGCATTGGTATAGACTTGGAAAGACATATGAATATATATCTTGTGCAGTCGTTTATAATGTAATTTGTCAGAATACTATATTAGTAGATTTAGCTCAATTTACGTAATATACCCATTAACATTTTTGGAGGACAAATATTTGACAAAACTTTAAAATAATAATTTCATAATCCAAACATTCAATAACTATAACAATTACTTCAATCAATAATTTAATCGATATATAACTTGTGCAGAATAATTTTCAATGTACTCAACAGTGATCATTTAATGAAATATCTTGTTCGTCCACAGCGTCAAGAGTGCGAATGCGAACGACACACGTGCGGCGAAATGTGTGAAAAGTGCTGTCCGATGTACAATCAGGTTCCATGGAAAACCGGCACGTCTGGTAAAGGCTTCCATTGTGAAAAGTGCAATTGCAACGGACACGCGACGTCCTGTCGATACGATAACGAAGTCGCCGAGATGAAGCTCTCGATGGACATCCGAGGAAAGTACAGAGGAGGCGGTGTATGCCTAAATTGTTCGGTAAGATCACTAGAGTTGACTTTGCATACGCTCATTCGGAAAACAATCCAGAAAAGACCCATGAAGATTGGATAGATGATCAGAGGAATTACACTTGCAAAGATCAACATCTGATTGTGAAAGAGAAAATAATTTATTTATAAAAGAGTTCAGGTCTCCACAGATATAATTTTTGTCAAATAGGTACCCGTATAAAGGATCATTTTCTTGGTTCAAAATGATTGTTTTCTAAATGATGCATGTACACATTGTAAATTATTACAATAAATTTATTGTAAATTTTGAGTTATGTGTTAATTAAAAATTGCCTTGCGTAGATATTTAGACACACGTATGTTATACGTAGATTTTTAAACAAAAAGAAAAAGATTTACATAAAACCTTAAAATAATACTCGCAAAATTTTTAGTTATTAAATAAAGGTTGTTTGATTGTAGTTATAATTAAACCTATACATATTATTTATATTTTTTTTCAGGATCATACAAGCGGAATAAATTGTGAAAAATGTGAAGCTGGTTATTACAGACCAAATGGAATTTTACCCAGTGACCCTGAACCCTGTGTACCATGCGATTGCCACATACGTGGGAGTACTGGATTTTGTATACCCGACGATTCATTCATCAGTTTAGGAAAGGTATTGGTAAATAAATGAAACAAACATATAATATTGAATATAAATAAATTCTCAATTTCAAAAGATGTGATGACTAAAGCTATATTTACTTTGTTTTTAATGTAAAATTAAAAATTGATTTCAGCTAAAATATAATTAACTATATTAAACTCATTGATTCCCAGTGTTACGTATAATATTGTTATGTGCTACAATGTTTTAAATTATTACTTTATTGGACAGAGAATTTTCTAATAAAAATTACCATAAGAATCATAATAAACGCTGAAAATATTACTCCGATGGACAATAATAATTGACAGTATTCACAGTAAAGTTTACCTACTATCACGGCAAACATTACGACGTCTAAGATTAATTTCCACCCTCAATCCTTATCCATCGTTCACTACGACATTCGTGACAATGTCCATAAAAAAATAATCTCCGTGCGTTGATATACAAACCACTGAAAATGATAAAATTCCCAATGACCGCAATGTTTCGTCTCCACCAGGTGGCGGGCGCGTGCGAGTGCCGTCTCGGCTACTCCGGGCACAAGTGCGACCAGTGCGCGGCGGGCTACCGGCAGTTCCCCGACTGCGTGCCCTGTCCCTGCGACGCCCGGGGCATCCTGCCCTCCCACGACTGCGAGGGCGACTGCCTCTGCAAGGCCCACGTCGAGGGCGAGTACTGCGACAGGTGCCGGCCCGGACACTTCGCCCTGGCCCGCGACAATCTCGAGGGCTGCCTGGCCTGCTTCTGCTCGGGCCTGTCGGACGACTGCAGCGCCGTGAGGATCGCGCTCAGCATGGTGAGTTGTCGTAGCGGGCTTTTGGGCTTTGGGATTCTGTGAACTTGAAGGTGGAGATGTTGAAGGTGCCCGTGTAAAAAAATTAGCCTGGCACTAGTCTGGGATTAATCTGGCTTAACAAGTCCGGCGAAAGTCTTGCAAAAGTCTGGGAGAAGTCTGGCTTAGGCCACTATGCGAGACTTTTTTTGGAATTATGCCAAGAAAACTCATTTTTCACAAGTAAATAATTAGAGTAGTACATTAATTATTAGTATCGACTAGAAACTTTTCGATAAAATAGGAGAAAAGTTTTTTTACATATTGCAATTTTGTTTAAAATGTGAATATTTGTAAAAAAGAGACAACAATTTAGGTTACTGGCAATTTGACATGACGCGATGCTTTTGTTTTGCACATTTTGTCTATAGTGACCAAAGCCAGACTTCTGCCGGACTTCTGCCGGACTTCTGCAAGACTTTCGCCAGTTTGAGACTTATTGAGCCAGACTATTTTTTTCCACGGGTGGTGTTTGAAATTACTGTAGCAGTGAATGTTTATTGATACGAGTGTGTATGGAGTTGATGTTGAGTTGGTGAGGATTATTAATCGTTATAGATGGTACATAGGGATTGCTCTGAGTTCGTGTAAAGTGTAGTCGTTTGAACTTATGCTTTATTATTTTAGCTTGTTAAATAAATTAACTACGTGAATGTTTAATGTAGCTTAAGAAATCTGTGAGTAGTTATAGAAATTTAAATTTAAAGGTGGTTTGGGGTAAATATTACCCCGTGTGCCGCATATGTAATTCTAGAGCGGTGGACCAATTAAGGATCAGTGATTAGTGAGAAAAATCATCCGTGATTAGGAAATTAATTTATAGCTACAATTGATGGGACAATGTTATAGTTGAGGGGGATGCCTGTCTTTTGAACCCACATTTTTTTTACTGTTTACTCTGAACTTTTCTTGCATTACTTTTGTCGAATCATGTTTAAATTAACAGGGCAAATTCTTTTTCTGTATTATGAAGGAATATGTGTAGCGCAAAGGTGGTGTGTGAAAACTAGATCAAATGAAAAATAATTATTTTTGAAAACTATTTATAAAATTATCTCAATAATCTGCATCAACTTTACTAAAAAAATTAAACATATTGTTGTATTGGCTAAAAACGATTAAAAATATTCAAAAAAATGTTTTTACAAAAATGATAGAATCCCCTTAAACGCAAAATTAAGTTTTATTTAGCAATTAATTACATTGCTTGGTATCCAATTTATGAAAATGTACTTTTTGCGTCCCATTACTAGAGAATTGGACATTTTATTCGATAATATGCATCTTATTGTAAGTTTTAAATGATGAATTGCTAATTTTTATGAATTTTTAAAGATAATATATTCGATACTAATATCATTATATTTAAAAGACATACTAAGATCCATAACTGATAAGCACTTACCCAACGTTTCATCAGCTAGTATGCAAATGTTTCTTCTATCATCACGCGCTGCAAAAATACTTTAATTTACATGTTAAATACTTATCCACGTAATATAAACCATACTAAGTGCTACCATTCATAATTCTAACAAAAATACCAAGATAAATTCTCACCGTTATACAGTTCCATTATTCCACATCTCCTCACCGCCAGCAAGCACCGCACCGGAAAACTAGTATAGATTATAAAATAGATGTAATCCTATTAAAACTTTTACGTAAACGATCGTCCAGACTGCACTCCTTATACATACCTTACACATCCACCTAATCCAACAGCCAGCCAAACAAAACAAAATCTCCTCCATCGTAACATTATACATCGACTCCTCGTAACACGAAGCAGCATCATCCTCTTCCCATCGCACAACACAGCACTCGCTCCCGCATATAAACAGAGTCTAGTGCTGAACCTCGCTCGAATCTCGATCGTATCCTAGACTCTATCCTCGCGCTCTCGCGTATAGCGCGCGAGTAGATTAGAATCCAGCCGTAAACAGGTTGACCGAATGCATATTATATATAGGCGCTCCCGTCTCGGGTTGCTTACTCCTCCTCCCCATATGCGCGTCATTGTCGCGGAGGATATCGCGCGTCCGAGGACTCTGCGGAGGAGATGGAGAGATCCTTATCTTGCGCGGACGACGCTCGCTAATTATCTTGTCGTCTGCAGGTGTTGTGTGTTAGGGCTTCCGCAGCGCGAGTTTTGATCGTTGAGATGGATGGCGGAGTAGTTGGTTGTGGGATAAGGTGGTGTGTAGCGATAGGAATATGTGACGTGCGTGGCGTTATTAATGGAGTTTGAGGAATTTCGAGAGATTAGCGGTCGTTTGCGTTTTTGCGGAGGTGGCGCTTTGCGGGGATGCGTGTAATGGTGTTGAAATTGAGATACGTGATGTAGAATGTGCCAGGTATGTATTGTATAATGTCATGTAGGAAGATTAGAGATTTGATATTAATGTTTATGCAGAAGCCGATGAGATATTATAATTATATATGTGATGGATATTGATTGATTGAATTCGTAAAATAATAGTTAACTTAAATAGGGAAGACCGTTTTAGTTTTTATTGAATTTCAAAACTACTGGAAGTGATTAGAAAAAGTTGATGTTATTTTAAAATGCTGCATGTATAGTGTGTAGTTTATGATTAATAAGAGAACTAGTCCCATGATTAAAATACATTAAAATTTCTAAACAAATTTTATGGTTTAATAAACTACAAGACAAAGAAACCAAGGCTTACAAAACTGAAACTGAACATATTGTATAAAATGTAATTAGAAACTCACTCATATTTTACTATGAGTAATGCGACATAATATTTTATTAAATTTGTGCAAAAAGAATCTTAATATCCTTCTTTTGCAACAGGCGATGTTTTGTGAATGTCGCACTACTGCACCCAGCGGTTCTCCTATTACACACATTTTTTATAATATAATTTAAAATAACATGTATTATGTTGGCTCTACATAGGACCACTGTACTAGTTACATAATGCACAACGATGGATGAACGCTTGTTTAAAAAATGTTCCATTGACTACATTTTAATAATCATAAGATACAATAACTTGATTCCTATATCTTAAAAACTTTAAAAAAGCAACCGTTTAACTCGTTAACAGTTATTGTACACCTTTAATTGAAATGAATGAAGATGTTATGTTATTTTTTCATGAACTTAAATGTTTGTTCACTGTTTGTTTTAGACTTTAATTATTACTTTTATATAACACATTAAAAGAAATAATATTTGCAGAAATTAAATCTTAGAAGTATGATTCTGGTATGTTTTAATACTTTATTTAAATAAAAATAAAAATCTCGCAATATCAATTACTGAAAATCAGATACAGAAAAATCGATATATTATAATAAATTACAAGATAGCTTTGTCAAAACAGTTTACATTACATGTCTCACTCCTACAACACACACCTACTTAGAAAAACCTAAATTTTCTAATTTTCATTTAAACACATCTCTCACCCGTCTACAAAAATGTGCAATTCTTTCAGGTCTCGACGCTGGATGGCTGGCAAGTGAGCGACATAAACGCGTCGCGAGCCGTTTCGCCGAGTCTGCAAGGAGAGCACGGCTGGCCGACGATAGCCGCCTTCGAGGTGGAGTATCGAAGCCCCTACTGGCTCGCGCCCAAAATCTACGCCGGAAATCATCTCTCTTCCTACGGAAGCAATCTCACTTTCCTAGTCAGCTGGATCGTCATGCGCGGCGACACCAGCAGCAGGCCGACCTCCGAGCCGGATGTCGTACTTATCGTAAGCAATTTTGCCCACCTCTCTATCGTCCTTTTTGCAATTCTTCTCCCGCCGGCGATATCGAGTTTCTATATTGCGTTCTCGTGGATTTCAGACTTTTTGATTGGATTCGTTTTCTTCTTTTAGTTTCAATTGAAATGTTTAGAAGTTAATGGGTGTACTTGCAAATGATTTTGATCATTTTTTTATTAATTGTATTAATGTTAGTAAATGTAAGAACGTTTTCCGATTAATTACGTGCTCTACCTTAATAAATTTGTCAATTTATGTAAAATATTATTGCAATAATGTAATTAACGTTTATCACAAGTTTGTTTCAAATTTGTATTGAAATTGTAAAAGATGATAATATTGTTAGATGATACTTTATCTAATGGCTGTACAGATTTTCTAGACACTATAAATTTAGATTTCATGAGAAATTGTTGTAAAATAAGAACATCGTGATATGTATAATGTAATCGTGTCACACAGATCTTCAGAGGAAGATGCGAGATAATTTAAACTTGCTAAAGCTTCTTTCTTAGTAAGAGAAATATAATAATAGAATACATACATGCAACTGTGAAGATCGCATGGGATTTTATAAAGGCTCAAACTTATTTAAAATATCATTCATTTTATCTTAAAGTGAGTGTCCTAATTGCTACTTATGACATGAATATTATAATATAATAATTTCTTCTGACTATTTAAAAAATAAATAGATTATTATCACTTCAACAATGGCTTTAATTATATAAAATAAATGCCAAAAAGTACATGATTTCTGTAACGACAAATAGCAATGTAATGTTATATATTTACCATTATTAATAATTTTTTACATTTTCATTTATAAAACTATAAAATTAAAAAATTATAATTCGCTATTAGTGAAATTGTCTTAATATTCTAAAAAGAATTACCAGAAAAATTAGGCTACACATATACCTAGTATGTATATTTTGCAATATTTTGTACGTTAAATAATTCTCGACATTATAATATTATTCTGAATATACTCAAAGTTCCACTTCTGCCTCATTTGATAAATATAAACATGTTCGATAAAAAATCCTTAAAAACGGGGAAAAAACGCAACAGCTACATAAATCATCAGACATTTACCCTACCACTATCCCTCCCTCCTCCAAATCAACAATTAACCATCTTCCACTGCTTGATCCAAGGGTAAGAACGGAGTGCGAATAGCCTACGGCGAGGACAGCTACACGGGCCAGGAGGCGGAGATCACGGTGACGCTGCAGGAGCAGGGCTGGTTCCACGTGCAGGTGGGCGCCGAGGTCGTCGACGGGGTGACGCGGTTCCGCAGGACGGACTACCGGGGCGATCCCGTGACGCGCCAGCAGTTGCTCGAGGTGCTCGCCGATCTCGAGCACGTGCTCATACGCGCTCAGTATCACACCGAGCAGATCGAGGGAAGGTGAGTAAAAAATGAGAACACGCGCACGCAAACACACGCGCATATGGATGTGCATGCACGGATATGAAGTGTTCAGATACGTAATGGTAATGGAGTAAGCGCAGTTTCGAAATTTGGTAGATGTTCATGAGAATTTTGGAAGTTTTAATAAATCGCGTCATTATTTGTACGATTTTTAAGCTATGCAATTGATAAGCGGCATATTTAAATATTGATTGCAGTGATAAAAGTCATTAAAGTTTTTTGAATTATATCACTAACATTGAAATATTACTTGTGATAGTTTGCAAAATTTCTAAAATGGATTTATTTCATTATTGTTCTGAATGTTTCATATATGTACGCACTCAGACTCAAATGTGTACACTCACGCACATACACACATCATACATACATGCTGTCATGCTTCGAGAAATTCCATGAGAGTTTCATTTACCGGTAGTACTTGGGGCACGCGATTGAGCTTTTTTCAGCACGTCGCTAATTAATTTAATTTTCAATGATTGAACAAAACTTAGCGGCGATCGGATGTAATTAGCTGTGCACAATGGCATGAAAATTGCATGAATGTAAGTTGAAGAATGTCTTGTGAAGAAGTAAGAGCAGATCGGTTTGATATGATGCATTCTTGCAAATTTCCGAGGAATTTTATAAGTTGCCATTGAAGCAATGTTTATATCTTTGTTTTCGACAATACGGATACAACAATTGTAAATGTTAAATTACAATATTAATGATGAATATATATTTTGCATGATGATTGTGCATGAACCAATTTTACTTTTTTATTACTGCTGTGCTATTTCCAAAAATAAATAAAAATTCTAAAATCTTTCTAAACTTATATATATAAAACAGCATTTTTGTAACATATTAGATGGACAGAATTTTACATATTCTCACTTATTTTAAGAAACACTTTAAGGCACTAAGGGGTTAGATAATGAAAAATTGTACTGAGAAGCATAATTTCAAAGCACCATAGTTAATAAACGATTTATTTTATTTGCAGTTTAAAATCAGCTATCTTGCCAGTTGGTGAGGTTTCAATGGTGGATGGAAAGAAGAGCATCGTTGAAATGTGTTCATGTCCAATGGGATACACAGGATTATCGTGCGAAGCTTGTGATTGGGGGTATGTGAAAGTACAGATCAATTCCACTGATCATCAGATTCGTCATAAGTGCGTCAAATGCGATTGCAACGGTCACGCTGGTTCTTGTGATCTCATGATGGGCGAGTGCAGTGTAAGTAAAATTTTAAATAATTTGTTTTTATTAAACACCATAGTATAAATAACAACTGTGACAACCTGTGAAAAACTGTGAAAAAAATGTGAAAAAGTGTAAAAATACACATACTTTTGGAACATCTGTTACAAACAAATATGCACATTCTTTCACAATTTTTGACAGTTTTTCATAGTTTTTCAGTTTCTCACACTTCTAAAAAGCACGTACTTTATCTAATAAAACTTTCACAATTTATCACATTTTTTCACAGTTTTTCACCGTTTTTCACATTTTCTCACTTTTTTTTTGTTGTATTCTCTTACATAAAAAAAATTACAACTGTGAGAAATTGTGAGAAAATGTGAGATACTGTGAAAAACTGTGAAAAACTATTTAAATACTGTGACAAAATTTATGAAATATTCTATAATATTTTTTAAAATCCAGTTCCAAATGTAAGTCTAATTTCATAGTTTTTCACGAAACTTCATGGTTTTACACACTTTTTCATACATTTGTCACCGTTTTTCACAGTTTTTCACAGTTTGAAATTTCCATTAGGGCAGCATGTTTTTATTAATTTTATAGTATAACCTACTATACTTCTTTGTTACATTAAAATATAAAAAATTGTTGGTCTTTACTTAACAGTAGGCTGTAGTCCTATACTTTATACACGCTTACCGACAATTGCAGTTTCGCACTATTTTTGGTCAGTTTTAGAGTTTGCGAAATTTTCTCATTGATCCACCAATATTGGAGTAATAAAGAATAGCGATTCACCAATAAAAATTCGCAAACTCTAAAACTGATCATAAATAGTACTAAATTGAAATGTTAGTGTACGGAATTCTCTTAAAGACAATAAATTGAAGGATTGTAAAATAATCTTTAAAGGAAATATAAATAATGTTTATAAGTTATGACGTAACGATAATCTTTTTAAGATATCTATTATGTATTATAAATAAAATATTTTTAAATCTCATCCAGAAGATTCGTAATACCAGCAGTCGATATAGTAGAGAGTTATGTGACTCTTGCAAGGTACATAACTTATCTTACCCTATGTCGATTTACCTTATGTCGGTATATTGACGATGAAATCCAATAGATGGCGTAATACAAACATTTCGTTTGACTCTCATTTTGCTTCCTCTAAAAAATATATGCACTTAATGCAATTCACAATAATATATATTCACTTGAATAAAATATAATTTATTAATAATAAGTAACTTTTTTCAATTTAATAAATAATACCATTTTTTAAACATTTTATGTTGTTTACGGTTACATACTATTTTTAACTAGTATTAATCGTGAATTTACATTAATAATAAGTAGAAAATGAAATGTTGATTTATAATATATACTGTAAAAACAAATGATATGTCATCCTATTTCTAATTTGTGCAGACTTGTGAGCACCACACCATTGGACCGAAATGCGATCGTTGCGCTATCGGATACTACGGTGACGCTACTAGGGGAACCCCCGGAGACTGTCTCCAGTGTGCCTGTCCGTTGGATATACCGACGAACAATTTTAGCCCAAGTTGTCAAATAGATAATCCGTATGACTCAGAGAGCGATTACGTATGCACGCAATGTCCTCTAGGATACACTGGCGACCATTGTGAAACGTGAGTGAAACATGCATTATGAAATGTCATTCTCTTAGATAATACAAAAAGCTGTAATTAATCTAAATATAATATTACGATTTTAACGTTATCATTGATTATTATAGATTTTTGATTAGTTTGTCTTTATTTTTAGTTATCAAACTTTATAATTGTATATTACTATTAATTTTGTTATAATTTTGTATGCAGCTGTGACATTGGATTTTTTGGGAATCCCCTAATTCCCGGTAAAACGTGCGAGCCTTGCCCGTGCTTCGGCGGTCCCTGCGATCAGGAAACTGGGCGATGTCTTGAGTGTCGAGGAAATACGGAAGGCTGGAAATGCGAAAAATGCAAAGAAGCTCACTATGGCAATCCATCTGAACTCAACTGCTTACGTAAGTATTTATTATATTTCAATACGTGTACAAAATTTCTAACTTCTGTCAAAATTAAAAAATTGTTTCACATATTAAAATCATTTCTTTCGAACTTAATTTCGAAAATGTACTGAGATAAATAGATAGATTTTTAGATATCAAAAGTAATTGCTTTTTATCAAATAATATGTTTCAATTTGATATTTTTGTAATTTATGAATTGTCTGTTCAGAGTCATTGTAGAAAAAGAGCATTTTGAAAATGTTGCAAACGTTGCATAACATCTTATTATGACTTTACTGCTTTAATTATTGTCATTAATAATTTGTTATAAAATAATTTCATTACTGATTCTATTGTGGACAAGTTTTAGTATGGTTCTAAACGGTACATACATCTAGATTATAAAGAATTGATTGTCATTTTTAAAATGAATTCGTGGTTAATATTTTGCATAGAATACTCTACGTATTGAACACTTTATGAAAATAAAGGTGTCATTCGAGTAATTCAATCTGCACAACTTTAGTTTTTAGCGTATGATTAAAAAAATGCTTTAAATGCAAATTATGAACTTCTAAGTGTCTCTAATATATTCTTGCACTAATACGTGAGAATTATTTTTATTATTTGTAAGTAATCAGCTTTTTTCTATTTATTTATTTATGTATTTATTTATTTATTTATTTATTTATTTATTTATGTATTTATTTATTTATTTATTTATTTATTTATTTATTTATTTATTTATTTATTTATTTATTTATTTATTTATTTATTTATTTATTTATTTATTTATTTATTTATTTATTTATTTATTTATTTATTTATTTATTTATTTATTTATTTATTTATTTATTTATTTATTTATTTATTTATTTATTTATTTATTTATTTATTTATTTATTTATTTATTTATTTATTTATTTATTTATTTATTTATTTATTTATTTAATTATTTATTTATTTATTTAATTATTTATTTATTTATTTATTTATTTATAAATTTATTTATTTATTTATTTTAATAAAATATATTCATAGTATTATTTATAACATACTAGCACTCAAAATCTTGCTTCGAGTAATTAAACAAATAAATATTCTTAACAATAACACAAGTTACTATGTTTCATTAATAAAATTGCAACGATAAGAGTATCTAGTAAACGGCAATGAAACATCTGCCCTGCATTTTCCACGCAACAAACGCGTCAAATCTTGACCCCCCTAATCATTCTTCCTCACCACCCTTTACTTGCTCTTACAGCGTGCGCCTGCGATCCCCTGGGCAGCACGTCCTCGCTCTGCGAGCCGCGCATCGGCCAGTGCTCCTGTCGGCCCCTCTTCGACGGCCGCGACTGCTCGCTCTGCATCGAGGGCTACGGCAACGTCACCGCCGGCTGCGTCGAGTGCGACTGCGGCGTCGGCGCCGCGGACGTCCAGTGCCACCCGGTCACCGGATTGTGCGGCTGCAGTCCGGGAGTCGTCGGGCCGCGCTGCGACAGGTGCGAGGTCGATCATTACGGATTGTCCTTCGATGGCTGCTCTGGTGAGTCGTGCTTTTGACTTTTGTTTGTAACTTGTGTCCTTTTCATCATTTTATCTTGTTTGTCTAATTGAGGGGATCTTTTGCTCAACGAGTACAATGAACATTCTGGAATGTACTTGTCACATACCTCATTGGAAATTATACAAAAGTTTCTTTGAATATTTAAATTTAAATTGAATTTAATATACTTGGGACCGTAATTGTTAAAATAAAATGTAATTGTATCGGATTGGTTTAAAGTGAAAAATCTAAATGATTGATTCTTAAGGATCCTTGTAGGAATGGATGGCATTAACATATTTTTGTATCCATTGACTAACGGAAGATACCTTATACAAATTATACAAAAGATTATACAAGAAAATTAATAAAATTTAAATTGTTTATTTGATAAATATGAACTTTTGTATTGCGTAATTACATTTAGTGATGTAAGTGCGAAATATACTCATTTTATGAAATATTAAGTTTATATTTGAACAAACTAATTACATATAATAATTACATTAACTATGAATTCATGAACGTAAGAATTAACGTATGTAAATACACGCTGGACCACCCAATAGAATGTCTAAAATTTATTTTCGGAGAAACGACCCGTACGGAACAATGTTTCTCAAATTTACGCAAACAAGAAAGTAGACCCCTTGATAAAGCTCGTGCTTACAAAAGCGTATAAACGCCGAGCGTGAATGATTCATCTCTGTTTGTTAGAAAAATTTCACTTTAAGGAATTCCGAGTGTATACAAGCGCTAAATATACTACTTGTTTACGGCGCCTTTGTTTGTGGTCAGCTAGAACTGCAATGAGTAATTCATTGTTTACTCCCGCCTAATAACACGCGCGTGAATTCACGGTTCATGTATATGCGCGCTGGTCGCGCCGTACAGTGACCTTTTATTATCTAGGCGCTGTAGTGAGATAAAGCATTTGTTTCCGATGCATTGTACCTGAAAAATACCAGCGTATTAGGATTTTGACCGAAGAAAAATAAGGCAGAATCTTGTGTATAATTTCGTATAAGAAATCCGGTAAGTATATTATAATAATATTCTTTTCTGTCCTTTCGTTTAAAATTGACACATAAGAAATTATTTCTTACTAACTGAGATTATTCGTTCGGGTAAATCCTCTTGCATTAAGGGGAGGCACTATTGAAAACTTGCATTTTAGCGGTTTTTCTTTTCTATTTTTGGATTTACAAAACGTTATTCAAAATCCATGCGAGAAGTTGTTAGATTTATCTCAGAAACATGTACGAAAAGTTTCAACCAAGAGTATTAAGAACTGTAGGAGAAGATAGATTTTTAGCGTATCATCCTTTAAAAATCTATCTTCTCCTACAGTTTTTAATAAATCATAAATTTGAAAATAGTCATTACCCTGCACTGTAAAAAATTCTCTTGTAGATTGACTACTCTGAGAGTTGGAAATAAAAAGTCCCAGTCTAAGTGTAGTGTTTTTACTAGAAAACTATAAATTTATAAGCGACGTTGTAAATATACGTGCGACGGTGTAAGCCGTGATGTTTGAGGATATGATGGCTAGTTTTTTCACACTTTATACTCGAATGAAACGCTTTATTGGTTATACCTTTTTCTTTCAAGTGACTGTATAAATATGTTCCGGATTAAAAAAAAACAACAATATGATGCAATATATACGGGCGTATACCAGACCACGATGACCATGTACACAAACAAAATTGAACGAGCGTATCCATATACTTGCCACCGTGGCGCAACCGCTCCCTTGATAATACAGGAAGAGATAAAATCTAAATCATAATAAGTTTGTGCAAAAGTTCTCTTGTATCTTTATGCATTACATTGTGACTTAATTTTTCACCTACAATGAACTCGAGGTGAACTAAGAATACTGTTTTCATCTAATTATATATTTATAAATGAATTATACATCATGCGATAGTTATATACATTCATAAAAATCAACAACTTAACGGCTACTCCCCACCGAACACTCGTTCACCAACTCAGACTTCAATTAAAATCTCTCCAATTCAAATTTGCCTATCGCGAACAGAACGTAGCGCGCAATCAGCTACACTTATACATACGCACATACGCATACACACACACGCACGCACGTACGCATGCAATCACACTCACACACACACACACACACACAATCACACACACACACACATGCACACAACCCCAACACTGCACAGCAAGTGCTGATTCTTTAAATGCGCGCGAGGGAAACATAGAAACAGCAGAGGCGAAGGAAGAGCGGATTCTCGCCGATCGCTATAGACGAGCTCGTATAAGAGTTTCCCTTATCAGGCTACGATCGTATCGGCTTATCGGCGGGGATCGAGTGTTCACCTGGGATCGACATGGTACGCGCGCGCGCGCGCTGCGGAATTGCTGAGCGCGTTGCATCGCGTTGATACTCGGAAACGCAAAGCAGCACCACCTTCGCCTTTTCTTTTCTGCTGCTGCAATTTAATGAGACTCGAGAATAGAATGCGGCGCTTTATTTTTGTTCTTCTTCTTTTTGGTCTATCCGACAAACCGGAAGACAAGACTATCAAGATTTCGCGAGTGACGCGAGCGTGGAGTGTTTGTTAGGGGATAGATCGTTTTTATATGCAAGGGTTTTCTAGTGTGGATTCTACATAGTGGGTATTTTGAGCATATTAGATGTATGTTGCATAAGAGTTCGGTTTGAATTCCTTCCAGGGATTGGAAATTAGCGCTATTTACTTGATTTCGTAATGAAATTATTCGGAATGCATATTGCGTGTGTATATGGTACTTAAGAACTGTCTGTTAGAACCTTTCGTTCATGAGAAAGAGGATTATCCGAGCTAAAATTGCTTTAGACTAGACTCGAGTACAGGCTTCACACAAGCATAACTCGGAGAGTTCATACATGTATAATGCATCACGTTGAAAAGCGCATATTTATGTCAGCATACACGAAAAATTCTTCTGCTTCTTATCTCCTTTCATCATTACCTATATAGGTATTTCTTTTTTCAAACGTCTTTTTATTTATAGCTTTCTATACAATAATTAACTTTCTGCTAAAAAATATTATTGTTCTACTAAACAAATTATTGACAGACAATAATATATTAACGTTTAATTTTCTTAATGAAGATAAATAATAACACACTTGCAATAACGAAACATCATTGACATTTAGCTTTTGCTTTTAGGCTGTTTCCTAATTCACGATACGACCTATCTTCCACGATTTTACTATTTAAAATCTCTTGAGCATGTACGTGCAGACTCGCAGGCGTTTCCGGAAGTTTCACTTTGAATATCCCACGATTTCTGCTTTAAGATTAAGACTATGTCTGAATACTTTATATTTATAGAACTATTGACTTCGCAAATATCGAAATTACTATGTGTGAAAACTAAAATTCAAAAAGATATTAAATCTTTAATTAAAAGAAGAAAGATTATTATAAATACTTCTTTAATGCACTAAATACTAAATATTTTTAGTTATAAAAACGATTGATTAGTGAAATGAACATATAAGCACTCTCCAAACTTCTTTTTCATCTTACCTTTATTTATGATAGTTTGCTTACGTTTTTTAGCATGTATAACTTTTAAATTCATCTCTACTTTTTGTCCTCAGCACAATAACCTTTCGCATTTGCTTATCCTCCTTTTTAAGCATGTGAGTGGCGCGAGTTGCTTACGTGAGCGCGTGAATAGTTGTACGTACCAGTGTTGCCTAGACTAAAAAGAAACAAAAAGTTGTGACAGTCGTACATTCGCAGAATATTGACTAGCCAAGCGCGAAGTAAAATTAAAACATGTTTTATCATTGGTTTAATAAATACTAATAGTCACGAACATAAATTTTTACAACAATTTTTACACCTAATATTGATCAATATATATTAAGAGTGAATAGCACAAATGAAGTATAAATAAGTTGATGCTAATGAAGATTGTGTAGTCCATGTCAATCTAAGTTCTGATAGCATCTTATAAGTAGTATGGGAAAAGCATGAAACCAAAAAAAATGGTATTGCGATAACGTCATAAACTATAATCATTTTATATTTTAATAACCATACCCGACAGGTTCTAGGTGTAAACGTCAGATTATTAATGGGCTGTTTCGTTTAATTAAATGTAATAGTACATGACTTCCTGCTTTAATCATAAAGCGAAGAATTTATCGATTGCTAGAAACAATAATATTTGATTATAATTTTAAAACAAATTAATAACTATATTTGTTTGTACATTTTTTATCTTCTAAAGTTTCATTTCATATATTGATTACTTCAATATAATTGTCCCAATAGAATCAGCACAAACAGAGAAAAACACAGTAGAAAAACGTGCGAAGGAAATTTAAATGTCTTAAACAGTGTTCAAATGCGAGGAATGAAGATATAAGAAAAAATCGACGGAGATAGAAACTTCGTTGTACACAGACGCCAGTATGTGCTACTTATCTCGATATAAATTCTCCAAGTTGGACTTGTGCAAAGCTGCTCACGAGTCTCGTAAATATACACCGTGAGCAATTTTAATACTCTCGAATGTATACCGGAGTCGGTAATTTTCTATTGAGTCTAATGCAAACAGTATGCCGATCGTGTTTGTATATGATCGTATCTGAGAAAATTTGATCGTATAATATAGCTGAAAGATTGCTGATTTTTAATTGTGATTCAATAAATCATGCGAGTATACGTTTCGACGTAAAAATCAATTTGTATACTGATATGTTTACAAAAGATATTAAAAGATCTAATTCAAATATAGAAGATAACGTTTATTTGATATCATTACATAAAACACTTTATTACTTACTAAACTTCCTTTGTACCCTTAAACTATTTTTCAATATAAATCAAAGCATTGAAAGCTTAAAGTTCATTTGAATACAACAACTCTTGCTCAATAGTTTCCACACATTCGTAATCATAATCCACATTCAATTTAATTTACATATCATAAATACACACCTCTCGACCATTAACATTGTCGTACGTTCCACTTAAACTATTTCGTTTATCTTCGCGAACACGCCACCACTCTCGGTGAACCCTCTTTTTGTCCTTTGTGCGATTACTTTCTTTCAGCTGTTCTTATCCTCGTTTTTCCGTCGCGAACGCGTATACACGTTTAGCCTGGGTGCGCGTGAGTACGTGAATGGATGCGCGTGCGAGTGTTGTGCCAAGAGCGTAAGCTGAAAAAACGATACTGGCCTGCGCTCGCAGAATATAGCCGCGAGAACTATAAAGCCAAGGCATCGGTATGAACGCGGGTTAATGCCGCTCGTAATTCATTTCTCTACCGTGCGCTACACGAGAATATTTAGCTACGCGCCAAAAGGAATAAAAGGGTGGTCTCTCGAAAATGATCGTTTTGTAACACCTTGGGTAAATATATAATCAGTTACTTCAGATGGAGTACTTTGAATGTGGATTTAAAATAGTTTTTGTTATTGTTGATCATTCGGAATACAATTATGTAGCATGCAAATTATATTAGGAGAATACTGAAATTAAATTTTTACATTACATACAAGTACTTTTCGATGAAACATAATTTGACCGATTTTATTTTTCTAATCTCGCGTTGTTATACTAATTCAAGTACATGATACATATTTTATCTGCACCTAATAAACAGCCATTTTAATTACAAGTAAACACTTTCGACATTTTCTTTTTAAATCCTGCATTGCATATTACATATAAAATTATATTTTATAGATCCATCATGTAGATCAGATTAACCTAATTCTTACAAACACGTTCTCTTTGAGCAATTTTTAAAACTTGCTTATCTAAATTTGAATCTCTTGTTTGTATTTATTTATAGTCAGTAGTGACATTAAATTAAACCTTTATGAGCATGATAGTAAGCAGTCTAACTGGGTGGCGTTACTTTTATGCAGGCAAACAAATATGGCTACCAGAAATGTAAAACACGTGTTATTCTAAATAATACGAGAGCATAAGATCATAGAACGAGAAACAAGTTCTTAACGCTTCTGGTTGTTGCTTCTCATTAACGGAGCTCATTTTAAGTCTAAATATGTAATAATAGCACTAGTTCATGGGATTAACATTAATTGACATTAATTAGAACTTACTATTAATATTTAGTACTTTACTATTTTTATGACTCTAAAAGCGCACGCAGTATCAGATTCAGACTTCACGTGAAAATAACTTCTACGCTTTTAGAATTATTTATACCTTTACCTTCTTTGATAAAAATGAATTCAAGCAAATGTGTGCGTGTACTGTTACCTGCTGAAGGCATGCAGATGGCGAGATATTCCATTCACGAGCAGTTTGCGTTGTGTTATGGCACCGTGACGCCTTGCAGGGATTGAAGTGAATGATCGACAATGAAAGTGAGCGAATGATAGAAAAATAATGTGCCATTCAATACGATTATAAAGATCACGTTAATAATTTGCGGTAAATAAATTAACTAAACTTGAATAAGAAAAATATATATTTTTTTTAAATGTTCCATGTTACCGTGTTGTAAAATAATCAGCACTTATCGCAATATAATTTTAATGTAGATATTTATAGCTTCGAGCAATAACGACTAAATAAGAAAGGAGAAAGGATCGAGCGTGTAGCGCACGCTTCATTTTTACTAGTACTCTTAGAATACGATTACAATGACAAAATTAAAAAGATGTTTCGAAATAATTTGGTAATATAGTATTGATACACTGTTATTTATGGAATTAAAAATATTGTTAATCTTATTATATTAGCGGAAATGGGCAGCAAAAGCGTCTAGTCATACTCTTGGTGGTAATATTTGAAGCTGCCAGAGAAGGCTTTCAGAAAATTACAGAAAAAATGTTTCATAGTGTGTCAATACTTAAAACACCCGCCTTCAGTAAAATTAGAAACACTTTCGTAAATTCAATTACAAACCATATTTACACCAACATATTTACAAATAATTTCCTTATCGAAGGAAAGTGTATATACTTCGCTGCGTTGTATTATACAGCGTCTGACAAGTAAGACATTAAAATCACACGCTTCGACGCGAAAAACAAAGCAAAAGAATGGAGTCGCGCGCCTTTCAATCTGCATACATATAAGGACGGGCGAGGATAGCGCGGCGCGAGCTTGAAATTCGAAAGTTGTCGTCATAAGCGCAGGATCGAATGCGCGTCGCGCGGGAGCAGCGCGGCAACGGGTCGTTAAGGGCATAATTTCATTGGCACCTCTCATCTCGCGTATAGGCATTGAGAGCAAAACACGCGCGCGCGCGATTTATCAAACATGTATGCGCATATATATACATAGATAGGCGGCGCTGAAATGCCATTTAACATGGCGCGGCGGACTGGGCTTGCATTGCGATTGGAAATGCTATTCGTATGGGTTCTCACCGTGGTGCGATTCTTTATTTTTGCGAACGCGAGTTTGAGTAAGATTATTGTTATGCGGCTAAGGAAAATGGGAAAATATTCTAGTTGTATCAAAGCATTGATCGATTTGCAATTTCAAAGTGTAAATGTTTTTATGCCCATCTGAACGAAAATGGACACTTTTTTCCCTGAAAAGCGAGACCAAAATTACACTTTTTGCCCGCAAAAATGATTAGCGGGAAACAAGTGACTTCGCTAGAAACTAGTCCAAATTCCTCTATTTCATCAAGTTCTACCAATAACCCTGATTTTCAATTATCTTTTAACAATATTGTCTTTTAACAATATTGTCTTTTAACAATATTGTCTTTTAACAATATTGTCTTTTAACAATATTGTCTTTTAACAATATTGTCTTTTAACAATATTGTCTTTTAACAATATTGTCTTTTAACAGTCCATTAGTCCCGCTTTCCAAGTCAAAAAGTGGCCACAGTTGAGATGGGCATAAATTACTATATGTAACTCGAGAAAAAAGTCGATTTCTGCCTCGGGTGATACTGTACAGTAAACTCATCCGCGGGAAAAATATTCGACATTTTTCCCTTGTTACATAATGTACTATTATCTTCCTCGCGATTTTCTAACGTTAATTTGTTCATTTCGGTCTCCTCATTAAGAATATGTCGGTGCTCAACTCGAAATTTTGGTCATTTCGTTGTTATTAACAATAATTGGTACATATAATTAAAGCGCACATATTTTCATTTGTTTATGCTCTTTTCGTAAAACCAATATTTTAACCATATATGACGAAACAAACTATTCCCCTACATATTTTACCGTTTACAGACTTTGTGTATTAAATATTTATGTTTATTTTTCAGTTTCCTCGTGTTTTTTGTATGCAATTATATACTCTTACAGTATTATTGTACACATATCCAAGTGTTATGTTTCTGGTGTAAATCTAATATTCTTAGTTAAAGTTATGAAAATATTTAATATACAAAGCCTGTAAACGGTAAAATATGCAGGGGAATAGTTTCTTTCATCATTTATGGTTAAAATATTGGTTTACGAAAAAAGCATAAGAATGAAAATATGTGCACCTTAATTAAATGCAAAAATTTGTTAAAATAAATGTTACTCTATTTGCAATATTTGTCGAGATATTTAATAAAATTAATAATTTTAATTATTTATTGCTAATAACAATAAATCTACTAGTGATATTTTCGTAACGCTTTGATATTTGTATAATAATACTGTAAGAGAATAATATGAATGTTACTCATGTGTAGTATTTTTTAAGATATTGCCAAAAAAACACAATTTTGCACTAATTATTGTTAATAACAAAGGAATGATCAAAATTTCGAGTTAAACACTAGATATTCTTAATGAGGAGACTAAAATTAACAAATTAACGTTAAAAAATCACAAGGATGTAAAAATAATGCGAAGACCTCTATGTGGCGTGTGTACTAATACCCATATGCCTGTTACACGCTGGATTCTCTATTATTGCAAGCTAGAAGAAGCTCTCTAAACCTAAAAGAATAAAAATTGACGTTAGGAAGAATAAAAGTAGCATTTCATTCTTTTAGAAAAGTATAAAAGTGTGATTTTATTCTTTAGAGAATTTGACAATGACTTTAAAAGATTAAATTGTACAATTTATTCTTTCGTAAAGAATAAAGTTTAGCTTTTATTCTTTTAAAAGAGTAAATGATGAATTTTTTCTTTACAAAAGAATAAAGTCAAAAAATTATTCTTTATAAACGAATAAAATACCACCCCGCTATTTTAAAAGTATAAACAGAAGATATTATTCTTTATTTACCATCAAATCCTTAGAGATTACTTTTAACCTAAAAAAAATATGACACTCGCTGATCACCTCAGTCGGAGTAATTACACCAAAAAGTCTTATCTAAAAATCTAAAAGACCTAGACACTTAAAATTTAGTGTCATAGTTTGTTAGGCCTAAAGAAGAAGAAGAAAAACACTTCCGAAGTCTTAGATAATCTTTTTTCCATTTTGTAAAAAAAAATCTTATCCACAAAATAACACATAGGTATCTTATATGTGAAACTGTTAAATCTGTTGTAAAACTTTCAGCAGAGTGATTATTTTATTAAATCATATAATATTGTACTTCAAACATATAAAATAAGCCTTATTTATTTAACAGTTCTAATGAAAACTTTAGAATCTTGTCCAATAAAAAAAAATGATGACAGTCATTGATCACCTCAGTCGAAGTATTTCCACCAAAAAATCATATCTAAAAAACTAAAAGACCTAGTCAGTTAAAATTTTATGTCATAGTTTATTAGGCTCAAAAAAGAAGGAGAAAAATATTTCCGAGGTCTTACATAATCTTATTTCAATTTTATCAAAAAAAGTCTTATACACAAAATAGCATATATGTATACCTATATATGTATACCTATATATGTTAAATAGTTTAATCACCTCTAAACTTAAAAGGGAGTGATTAATCAATTGAAACATTTAATTTTTCACTTAGTTTTTATTGTATGTTGAGGTGAAACTAACTTACATACATAATTTGAAGTCTTTAAATCTTATACTTTATGAAAAAGTCATTTTATGGTAATTCTACTTCCACCGACAGTTGGATTTTGAAATTACATGTATACTTTTTTACTCGCTAGAGTAACCAAGGGTCTTGTGTAGTTCCAAGCAAGTTTTTATAATATGTTGAAGTGGAACTGACTTACATACAAAATTTGAAGTCTCAAACTCTGTTGGTGCAAGAGAACTGCTACTTTAAGGAAAATTAGAAGTTTCCGTTACCTCAATTTCAACAGTTCTTCTTTGGGTTAAACAAATTTCTACAGTCTTTATTAAAACTATTGAGTTAATATGGATTATTGAAGTTGATTAAAGTGAACAATTAAATGTTTCAATTGATTAATCACTCTCTTTTAAGTTTAGAGCTGATTGAACCATTTGACATATATAGGTATACATATATGCTATTTTGCGTATAAGACTTTTTTTGATAAAATTGAAATAAGATTATATAAGACCTTGGAAATATTTGTCTCCTTCTTCTTTGAGCCTAATAAATTATGACACACAATTTGGAGTGTCAAGGTCTTTTAGTTTTTCAGATATGAATTTTTGGTGGAATTACTCCGACTGAGGTGATCAACGACTGTCTTCATTTTTTTTTTGGTTGAACAAGTTTCTGCATTTTTCATTAGAGTTGTTAAGTAAATAAGGCTTATTTTATATGTTTGAAGTACAATATTATATGATTTAATGAAATAATCACTCTGATGAAAATTTTACAACAGATTTAACTGTTTCACATATAGATAAGATATTTTTTGATAAAATGGAAAAAAGATTATCTAAGACTTTGGAAGTATTTTTCTTCTTCTTGAGGCCTAATAAACTATGACACTAAATTTTAAGTGTCTAGGTCTTTTAGTTTTTTAGATATGACTTTTTGGTGGAATTACTCCAACTGAGGTGATCAGCGAATGTCATAATTTTTTTTAGATTAGAAGTAATCTCTAAGGATTTGATGGTTAGTACATCAGTAGAACTACAAAATAGGTGTTCCTATATATATATATATATATATATATATATATATATATATATATATATATATATCACCTATTTTGTATATATATATATATATATATATATATATATATATATATATATATATATATATATATATTATATATCTTAAATAAAGAACAATATCTTCTGTTTATTCTTTTCGCAAAGAATAAAATCCGTTATTTATTCTTTTAAAATAGCGGGGTGGTATTTTATTCTTTTATAAAGAATAATTTCTTGACTTTATTCTTTACAAAAGAATAAATTGTACAATTAATCTTTTAAAGTCATTGTCAAATTCTCTAAAGAATAAGATCACACTTTTATACTTTTCTAAATAATGAAATGCTATTTTTATTCTTCCTAACTTCAATTTTTATTCTTATACGTTTAGAGTGCAGATGGAGCGAAATAAACCAAAAAGAAAAGAAGCACAAAAGAAAGGACAAAACAAGAATAACACGAAGTTTCTCTCGCGATGATCGAGCTTTTGACCGAGACCGCGGGGTCAAGGCGCCGCTTATGTATACCATAAAGACGACGAATCGCTCTCTCTCTCTCTCTCTCTCTCTGCTTATATACCTACACTTATACCTATATACCTTATACACACCGGTATACCACGTATAGATCGAGACGCGCGGAATGATGAATTCGCGCACGAGTCGCCGCGGCGGGAAATAAATGGCACGCCGCGCTTGACCTTCATATTATTCATGGGCTACATGGTACCGGCGCATCCCGCATTTCCCATACACACAAAGTGCAAGCGCATGCGCGAGCGAGCGAGCAAGCAAGATTCGGAAAAATGCCGTGTAGTCGCGCGCAGCGTGCTTTTCGAAAATTTGTTCCGCGTTGGGGATATGCGACGCGGTGCTTATGTGCAGCGCCATGCGACAAACCTGAGAGTCGTGCCGCGGTGTTTTCGATGTTATTGGACGATAAGATAGTTTGTTGGAGTTGGAGTAGTCGTGTAGAAGCAGTTGTTTTGACAATAATATTTTGTTAGTTTTATTGATTTTACATGAATCGTAGATTGTTTAAACAGCATAGGTACCCTAGTGGAAATAACGACTGAGAAAAACTATGAAGAAAATTAGAGACAGTGTGAAAAGATGTGAAAATACATACACAGTTTTTTCATAGTTTTTCACAGTCTCTCACACTTATTAAAAAAAAACACGTATTTTATCAAATAAAACTTGCACAATTTTTTACATTTATCACATTTTTCTTCGTTGCATTCTCTTACATAGAGGAGATTACAAAGGTGAGAAATTGTAATAAAATGTGAGAAGCTGTGAAAAACTGTGAAAAACTATTAGAAACTGTGACAAAATTTATGAAATATTTTTCACATTTAAAAATTTCCACTAGGGTACGTGCAAAAAAGTTATTTTTGAGAAGATTAAAGAAGCCTGTGTAGTACAAAAAACAGGTTCTTATACTATTATAGATATTATTCAAATTAATTTTTTTGGCATAGCGCGTTTCTTACACATAAGAATTATACACATAATTATTGTACACAATTTAGCATTGGTCAAATTATATATAGATATATTTGACCAATGCTAAATTGTGCACAATAATTACGTGTAAAACTCTTATGTGTAAGAAACGCACTATGCCATTTTTTTAAGGCAGTCGAATGTAATTTAAAAAATTTTGTAAGGTTTAATTAAATCTGTGTTCTATAATATTACAAAATGAATAAGTAATTTTTACTAGACCATTTCTCTCAATTACTATTGAATTTCTGTCGTTTTTATACAAGCAGCTACAATTATTGTATGAGCTAACGAAATGGTTTATCAGAAAAGTAATTACAAATATAACGCTGGATTTTTTATTCATTTTTTTATTGCAACAGCCATTCAGCGGTTGCTACTCAAAATGATGACACACGAATGGAATACATAATAATAAGAAGAGATGCAGATATATTTAATCCTATATTATATTGCGTTTATTTCAAAATGTGCATTTCGATTTCACAATATATATTCATTATAAAATAGAAAAATGATTGCTTATTATTCCAAATTCTTATTCGAACATACTAAATTAATAGTATATTATGCACCTAGGGACTATAAAAGTGAGCTGTTAAATGCCCGAGTGCGGTTTGCCGCCCGAGCGAAGCGAGGGCGTCACCCACACTGTAAAAAATTTTGCGGAAGATTACATCGTTGAGCGTGGGGAACGCGTGGAGACCTACGCTGAGCGTGGTAAATATCCCACTTAAATGGTAAAGTGACGGTATTGCGGTAAATTTACATGTAAGAACATATTTTCTTTACAAATTACCGTAATGCTGTAACTTTACACGACATGTAGTAAAAATACAGCGATGAGGCGTTTCGAACCGTAATAAAAATAATATTACGCATAATAATCAATATAACAATTTTTTAATGTAAATCAGTGAAGCAGGAAATGAAATGAACAATTTTTATTTTTTAATATTAAAAATATATATATTGTACATATGAATTTTCAAAATTCTTAATGTAAAAAATGATTTGTTGATTTACTATTCTCAGATTTACTCTACTCTTACTGTAATAAATTTACAAAATTGACTTTATTCAATTTGTTTTTTCCAACGGTGATAATAGTAAATCTACAAAAAATTTATACAGCGCATAAAACTAGAACAAACATAGGTAATTAAGTTTCTAAAATTAAGTTATCTAACTGAAGTTATCTAAAACTTATGGAAAAGTATAAAATATAATTTTTTGTATACAAAACAGTATCAAATTATTCATGAAACATTGAAGTATTCTTACAAAAGTACATGCTATTATTAATTGATGTAGTTTTTAACTACATAGATTTTTTCTAAAATAGACTATTCTTGACATTCTTTTTGGCACCATTAAAATAATACAGAACTCTGAAACTAAAACACGTGCTTCCATGGTGCAACGTAACATAGCCTAACTCTTTTTATTCTTTCTATGTCCAGTGAAAACACAGTGTTAGGGGAACTTTACACGTTCAAGTACTTTTACCGGAGACGCTCCAGAATGCGCACGGTAAAATCGCATCGCCCAGCACGAGAAAAATACTGCTGGCAAAAAAGGACCCTCGCTCAGTAGAGTAAAATTACAGTTAATCTGTTCTTTCACACAATCCATGTAACTTTGCATCGTTCAAGAGTGCAATTTTTCCATAAAAATACGGCGATCTTCCGCAAAATTTTTTACAGTGCACGCTGGCATTCGATGGCTCACTTTATTCACGCGTGTAATATACGATTTTCTAACGTACCTACCAAAAAGTTCGTACTCGTTCACCGCAGAAGAGGGAACATAGGGCTACATATTAATTTCCTAACCTCACGCTAGTAAGTAGTCGCCGCCCCGTCGCGACGGGGATTAGACAGGGAGTAGGGATTTAATGTAGCGCTCTTTTCCGGCTCGGCGAGTACGCAGTTTATGGCGGGGTATTAAAAGAAAAATACGGAGCCCTCTATGTGGCGTCTGGATTATTTGTATGGGTTTGCATATAGTGCGCATCCCGATTACGGTAAAGTGTGAACTTATAATTATGACGCAGAGTTGCATTCTGGGAAGCAACTGTTCTTAGCAAAATGTAGTGTACCCATTTTAATCCTGTTACCTAAAGCCGTAGGTCGAGTCAGTCGAAGGTTTGGGCCTGTGCAAATGTGAGGCCAATGCTGGATGTAGAAAGTGGGTCGTCTCAATGTACCTGTAGGAAATTGACTTGGTGTCGCCCAGGTTATTTGCCCGAAGACGGAATTGGGGAAACACTGTCAAGTGGAAAACCCATTAGGTGTCTCCCGGTAGTTTAATGGCAAGAATGATGCCAAGATTACCCGAGCTTATAACGTGAATAACAGGCTCAAACATTTGACTCGGCTTAGGTGTGTAATGTCAAAGGATTATCCTTGCACGCGGAGATAGCTATTAGTACCGGCTCAAAAAATTGACATTACTTCAATCATAAAAGATACATATTATACAGTGCGTCTCATAACTATAGAAACACCAAAAATTTTTACATTTAAATCTGTGTATTATACCTTTTGTTAAAAAACCTGTAACTTTCGAAGCAAAAAACCAAGGATAATTTAAAAAATAGCAAATAACCTGCAATTTTATTCTCTTTAAGACGTTACCAAAATATTGTGTCTACATTAGCTTATGAAAAATTCACGGACGGTTTAAACAAAACTTGAATACTAGATACAAAATTTACATTGATTTAAATGGGTTTAAAAATTTAAAGTGTTTCTATAGTTATGAAACAACGATAACTTCTTTAATGTTGATGCGAAAGAAATATTCTAGTAATGTTTTAAAGAGAATATATTTTCCATTCATTGGCTTTTTGCAAAATTATCCTCGGATTTTTGCTTCCAAAGTTACAGGTTCTTTAAAAAAAGGTATAATATACACATTTAAACGTGAAAATTTGTGGTGTATCTATAGTTATGAGACGAACTGTAGTAATAACATTTTGCACAGTTAAAATAAAACAATGATCTGTAGGCATAATTCTTTCATTTCCTTGGTTCCTATTGTCTATATCAATCTCACTTTTATATATTTAAATAATTATAGTCTAGACGAATTTACAAAGAAACGAATATCTTAGTATTGCTTTCTACAAATAATTAGTTAATGTTGCAGTTTTACTACCGTACGTTTATTATATGTCTTGTCTGTCCAGCGAAAAATTCTTTAACGGGACGTTCAGTTTGAAAAATAAATATTTAAATCGAATTTGTCGTTTAATAGGACAGAGGAATTACTTCTTTCTTAATTTCACATACATTTGGTGCATTTAAATAAATAATCTACTAAAAAGATATGTACGGCACAAATGTCTTGTCCGTCCAATTATTACGTTAAGGGGAGACCCAAGTGAAATTTCAGTCTAGTGATAGTTAATCAGTGCGGGGATAAATGCAATGGTTTTATATGTAGTTTTTCACGAGAAATTCGATAGCGCACTCAAAGAAATAAAAATAAAAATTTCTGCCACTTTGAAAAAAAATTGTTGGTTTCTGATTTCTAATTTTTGATCCATTGCACCGTCGCCTTAATCCATACGTTAAGTTGATGGAAATCATCCCAGGAAACTGTATACAAATTTTCAGCCCGAAAGATGAAAAAGTGTGGGGCCTGATAGATTTTTACTGCGGCCGCATTTGACGCGTCGCGGAGTCGCATACGGCCAGACCCGACGACTCCGGTTGGTATTGACCTGTTATTAGTATGCAACTGATTATTGTTATTAGTTTGAACTGCAAATTCCTAATAACAATAATTAGTTGCATACTAATAACAGGTCAATATCAACCGGAGTCGGCGGGCCTGGCCGTATGCGACTCCGCGACGCGTCAAATGCGGCCGCAGTAAAAATCGATCAGGCCCCACACTTTTTCATCTTTCCGGCTGAAAATTTGTATACAGGATCCTAGGATGACTTTGAACAACTTAATGTATGGATTAAGGCGACGGTGCAATGGATCAAAAATTAAAAATAAGAAACCAACAAATTTTTTTCAAAATGGCGGAAAATATTTTGTTTGTTTTCATTTGAGCGCGTTATTAAATTTTTCGTGAAAAACTACATATAAAACCATTGTATTTATCCCCGCACTGATTAATTATCACTAGGCTGAAATTTCACTTGGGTCTCCCCTTAAATGTACATTAAAACAATCGAAGGCGGTAGCATCGAATACGACAAATAGGGAAGTAAACAACATTTTAATCTATTAAAGCGTAGATCATAATCGTTCATATTCTGTAATAAGCGATGCAATTTTTTATTTGTGCTAAACAAGAGATACTTCATATAAAGTAATATATATTAAACAATATTAAATGAAAGTTATACTCTATAAATTCGTAATTTAAAAGAATTGGTTATAAGAAACTTTCAACGTTGTAATATTGTTTTAACTACATAAAAGTGTTTTTTGATCTCGCGCATTTTAATTTTTTTTATTTATATGATTAATATTATTACATCAGATTTTTTATTTTCGGTTTCAAAGACTTTATCTTTTTTTAAATCGTACTTTTAAAAAGAGCCAACTTTTTGACAATACCATTTCTGTGAAAGAAAGTAATATATAGGTTAAACCGGTACTGGTATAATACATTTATGAATATTAGTTTTTCACAACTAATTATACCACAACTTTTCTAACGCTATAAAAAACTTTTGACGAACCACGTGTATACGTAGTCCCACCACGCCACAATTAATTCAAAAATCTATTCTACGCCACATCTCTACTATATACACTTTACAGTCAACAAAGCACATAATTCGTCCAAATCAGCGTTCGGGCTCGCGCGACTCCACAACTCGTCCATTAGCAATTAGCGCCGCGCAGCAAAGGCTTAAAACTCCATTAGCGGCTTATCCGCGAAGATAGACCCGCAGAGGCAGACCTAGACGACTTATAAATCCCAGCATCCTTCGTTATAAACCTCCGCGCCTCTCGCACGTGCTTATTATACACCCGTGGGTTATATAGGTATAAAATACGCGTGTGCGTGTGCTCGCGAAAGAGTTGCCACTCGGATGCTGCTGCCGTGGTGCGCCAAGACTTTTTAATCGCGAAGCAGTGTGTATGTATAATACGCTGCATCGCATATTAGGCTCGCAGCTCGCGTGACTTTTCGAGTTTATTAGCTGTTTGAATGATTAATTTTCGCGGAGGCAATGCCTTTTTCCGCCGATTCGATATAAGTTGTTACGGCTGTAATTTATGGCTCCCCTGATATTTCTGCGCTTATAGCACAGCGCGCGTGCGATATAATTATGTGCGTGTTAATAAATAGAAATTTTCGAGCGGCCCGACGAGTTGTTTTATTGAACGGGCGATTATGTGATGAGAGCGCTTTTATATTGGTTTATTGAATGAGGTTTGAGACGAGGTTTAATTTCGAATCAGTTATATTTGTGTGTACTGTTAGATTAGAAAATTATTATTTCTTAGCTGGCAAAAAAATTAATAATTTTTTTGCTATATTAAGATTTTTTTTCTGTGCACGTGTATTTTAAGATTATTTTCTTTTACGAATTAAAAATTGTTTATTTGTATTTCTGATTTTGTTGTTAATTGTTATATGTATTTTGAATTTAAGAGAGGTTTATAGGTACTTAAAGGTGGTACAAATGGTAATCAAAAATAAAAAGAAAAAACAAAATTAGACAAATTAGTTATGTTTTATTTGAAAAGTAGAAAAACGTTCCACAGAACTCTGCATATAGAGCAATAATCTTTTCGAGAATTATTATGTGTTATTATTGTTAAGATTCTGGATAAAAACTGTTTAAAATATTGGTAAGAGGCTTAGTTCCATACGTAGCAATACGTATCTATAAAAACATTATAAACAATGAACTACAACGGACGATGGCCCATGTAAAACATTGATAGGAGACCTCTAGAACTGATATAATCATGAAGGATCCATAAAATCTTAAGTATTTAAACAAAAATCTGATTCTATATAAAGTGATAAACAAAAAAGATAATTTTCTTAATTCTTACTACTAAATATCTGATAAAATATTGATTTTTTTTTCACTTTTTTTAGCGGATTTGACCCTCTGTTTTTAGTTTCCCTTCACTTTCTGAATAATTTTTTGTAATATTCATTGTTTAACAAACGCTAAATAATATAATCAATTTTACACGTCCCCCCGCGCCTCCTTACTTACAACGCATCCGTGGACTTCTTTCGAGTGTAACAAAAAAAAAATACCATAATATTATAATTTCAAGAACCATAAAAATCTATAACTAATAAAACTTAAATTGAAATTAATCAGTTAACACATCTTTTAAATATACCGATAATCTACATTTCCTCTTCTTTAAAATCCCTAAATCGAACAAACGCGCAAGCCATTAATCTCATCGACACCCAACAAACACACACACACACGCGCACACACACACGCACACACACACCTCATCCTATTAAGCCGAGCGCGTGTCACCGTCGAACGATCCTCGCAGAGCACGTACGCACCCTTTTTCCACATCTCCTCCACCTTCTTTTTTGCAGCATCGACTACCGGAATCGCAGGATTCTCCCTCGCAGAGAGCGAGAGGCTTTTTTTTAATCCCTCTATCGCCGAGCGTACACCTGTAATGCAAGACGGATTATCCTCGGGGAATTACGTGCTGCCGCGTGAAGCGATGTCGCTGGGTACGGGTATATACATATGTGTCTGTATCTGCAGGCGGGTGTGAGATGCACACGTGATGCCGGAAATGTTTGCTGCCGCGCGCGCGGCTTGCGGGACTAGTTTTCGAATTTAAAAGTTTTTGCGCGGGGAATGTTTGGTTTTTAGTGGCGATCGAGCGAGGCGAGAAAATGAAGTGGGATTTCTTGGTTTTGAAGTTTTTTTTTGAGTTTTTGTAATATGAGCATTTATAGTGGACAGGTGGAATGTTGATGTTATGCATTACAACAATTTTTCCTTTTAAAAAGCGTAGGTGATTATTTTTCTATTTAAACGTTTGTTTTATTAAATACGTTTGTTTTATAAAAGAACACTCGCATCCCTGGTGGAAAATAATCTAGAACTATGTTGATATGTCTAGTTTGCCATGGTAAAAAATCAATAAAACTGGATAATTTTCTACCAGGGATTTTCAACGTAATTACCAACAATAAACTCAATTTCTATAAGAAATCACCAAATTTCAGTTGAGAGTTCGAAATAACACTCAATTTGAGTTTTTTTAGTACGGGTATTAAACACTAAAATTGTAATATCATTCGCATAAAAATAAAAAGACTATTTTTAGATATTATATTACTAACATATTTAGATTTGCATATCGGTGCATGTATTTAGGATGAAAATTTATATCGAAATAGATATCTGCCAAAGTGACAATCTAAGGATATCGAAAAAGCTACTAAAACAGAATGATCGTAAACTTGTATGCT
Source organism: Gastracanthus pulcherrimus (assembly GCA_949152435.1). Lineage (NCBI taxonomy): Eukaryota > Metazoa > Arthropoda > Insecta > Hymenoptera > Pteromalidae > Gastracanthus > Gastracanthus pulcherrimus. Next base: position 164,202,857 of record OX424575.1, on the reverse strand, counting down.
TAACAGCGGTATAAATCACATGATTGAGGCCATGTAGAATAGAAAGGTACTCTTTGATAATCATTCCCTAATAGCACAAAACGTTTTTAAAATGTTTTAAAAACTTTGTAACGTTTTTTAAAGAAGTTATAATTTATATGGAGTTTTATAAACGTTCTTAAAACGTTTATATGGCGTTTTATATAAACGTTTATAAAATGTTTATATGGCGTTTCATAAACGTTTCTAAAACATTTATATGGCGTGTTATGAAAACGTTTATGAAATGTTTTTAAAATAATTGAATAAAAATGAATTAAAATATTTAAACAATACATTCAAGTGTGAAATGGTTGCAAAAGTGGAAGTATCATCCGGATGGTACGACCAATTTTGGCAACCATTTTCCATTTAAGTGTTATTTGAATATATTGTTGAGATATTTTAATCAATTTTTATTCAATTATCTGGAAAAAGTTTTAGGAACGTTTTAAAAACGTGTATAAAACATTATGTAAACGTTTTCCATTTTTCACACAAAAAACTTTCGGACATTTTTCACGTTTCTAAAACGTTTTAAATGCATTTTTATAGTTTTTTAAAAAAACTTTACAAAGTTTTTAAGAGAACGTTTTTGAAACGTTTTTAAAATGTTTTGTGCTCTTGGGGATTTATAGACTATTTATGCTCGAAAATTTTAATTAATATAATAATATGTACAAAATCCTAACATTATTGTCATCTTATCATTTTATTATTATGTAAACAACGTCGCAAAAAAGTTGAAATGTCCGCTTTAGTTGCAAAACAAACGTTATAGAAATGGTGTGGTAACATGCCAACGACATTCTACCACGTTGCTAGAATGTTACTTTTAAAACGTGTTTAGAACTTGACAAGTGTCACTCTTTCACGGTGCAAACACGTCGCTAGAATGTTGCCACAAGACTTGTAATATTTATTAGTAAATATTTATAATAATAGAAATAGCTATGTCAGAATGGCCTATTCGGTTGTACCATCCAGATAGTACTTCGCAATTTGCGACTATCAAATATCTCACCTTCAAGGAGAAAATGAATTATTTTTAATTTTTAATTATTAATTTTCGAACTTTGTTAGTTGTGTAGCAACGTTCTGACAGCGTACCTACAACGTGAAAAATATACTAAGGCAATTTCGGATGTTGTCAGAGTCGTTTCAGAAACGTTTTAAACACGTTTCCATAGTGACGTTCTAGCAACGTTGTAGAACGTCGTACGAACTTTACCACATCGTTTTTACAATATTTCTTTTGCAACCAAAGCGGACATTTCAATTTTTTTGCAAAGTTGCTAACACGATGCTACAACGTTGACGAACAACGTTGCTTGGATGCCAGAGCAACGTCGCGGCAATGTCTCTATAACGTGTCGTGCTATCTGGGTAGTAGTAATAAAAAGACTGTTATAATATATATAACGTGAATATCATTCCCCTTAACCATTCTGCTTGTCCAAATTTAAATTGAGGAAACATTTGAAAGTTTTACTATAATCAGTTCTAGTCTTTAAAATGAAAGCAAAATACTATTTCTAGTATAGTAGGGATCGTGAGGAAAAGTACATATACAAAATAAGCATATTTATTTATTATTATATTATATTAGACTATAAATTTAACCGTGCTCTTGAAATTTGGTTGGTGATTGTAAAATATAGGTATTCAGCGTTTTTAGAAATTAGTTCCTTTGGACATCTTTATATAAAACATTAAGAACCTCCGGTGTCTTAGTGGATCGGGCTAGGCCTTAGAATCAAAAGATTCATCTCGGGTTCAAGACGCGACTGATACCTCTGACCTTTTTTGGAAGAAATTTATTTATGATTTATTCGCGCTTCTAATGATTCTATCGGAACCCGTTTAGAACTGTTCTTCTGTGTAACTACTCAAATAATAATTACTTTTATGCAAACAGAATTATTAGTATTTAATAAAAAATAAGGGACCAATTATTTAAAAGATAAAATAAAGCCAACAGATATTAAAGAGGACTCGTTCACTGATGAACAAATCATAAATCTAGTTTACTCTCCAAGTACCTCAACGTACAAACGAACGAGCGACACACGCCATTGCAAACCCAACGACAACCAGCACCCGTAAAAACGGAAAGAGCAAAAAATTGAAGAAATAGTCGCTCGTCAAGTCCGATGCGCAAGCGAATCGTTCCGAAGTCCCCTCTCTAAACTTGACCGTGTGCACGCGCATGTTCCTTATTAACGCGAAATTGCCCGATCGTCGTAAACGCCCGTGTTTCGCGGTCGTGGTATGTACACGATGGGCCCCGCGAACATATACCGCATGGGTTTAGTTTTATGGGGCGAGCGCAGCGCGCGTAAACGGGGTCTTAACAGGTGCCCCGTATACGATCTTGTGTACCTATCACCCGAGCGGAATACCGTAAATCCCGGGAATTTCGAATTTTCCAGCGGGGAAAATGGTTTCGGCGCGTATTTATAAAACCGCGAGGGGAAATAAGGTTTGATTGCGCGAGCGTAACTTACCAGTATCAAGGCGGTTTTGCTCGGTGCACAATATCTTCCGGGAGTGTAACTCACTGGGTTTTTATTATATTATATTTATTAGTAGGTGCGTGTAAACTTATTTTTCACGGGATTTATTTGAGACAGCGGAAGGAATAGAATAGCGATCGTTTTGTTGGTATTTTTGGTTTACTGCTGAGAGTGCTTAGGTTTCGGTAGTAAAGTTTTGAAAAAAAATTTTAAGTAATATTTATAATTAGACTTCTGTATGTTTTAGCTATAATATCGCTATAATAATAAATAGCGAATATAATAAAATTTGAGATGTAAGGAGATCTCAGGTTAAAATACAAATTACTTAGCTCATAAAACAGTGAGGCAAATGTAAATGTAAATAAGAAGAGTAACGCAAAGAGTAATTAAATTATAATAAAGTGTATTTTGGAAAATTAAGTATAGTAGTTCTAGCGTTAATTCCTTGTAAGGAAGAAATAGTATATTTAAATAAATATTTATTTCAATATTACTCCCTAGAGAATCATTAAAACTAATAAACATTTATTAGTTTGAAAAATCATTTATTTCATTCAAATAAATATTTACTAAAATAGAATATATATTATTGATATCAAAGAAAAGTTTCTCTAAATAAACATTTATTTGAATTTACAAAATATTTTTTTCAGTCTGAGAAGTTAATGAAAAGGTGTAACATTTAATGTAAAAATAATAACCAAGGAATTTTTAAAATTAAAAACTACAACTTTTGAATTATTAATAATTATAACTTTCCAATCCTAAGTATTGGGAAAGCTCCTCGCCAATTTCCAATGTGAGACTACTGTAACCTTATATGCTAAAATCAATCAACTTAAACTTTATTCCTTGCCCAACTCAAATTTCATCCTAATTAACGCAAAAAGAAATTAAAAATCCCAAGCAGCAAAAAAAGCAAAACCGATTGCGATCATTACACGCCTTCGAGACTCCGTGATTACAAGCACGTGTCCTATATATAAGGTATACGCTCTCGGCGCATGCTTCATTAAATTCGCTAAGCGTCCGGATCCGTTACTTCCCACGTCTCACTCGAAGCTTAATTTACGAAGTGGTAATAGCAGCAGTGCAGGCATCGGAAAAAGCGCGATTCCCGCTCGCTACGACTCGGGGCGCCCACTCGCCTCTTTCACTTCTATACTTCGGGCTGGTGTCAAGGGGAGGCCTCACGGCGTTTAGGTATATATTATAATATATACACGCGTGACGACTGACGAGCTCGCGCAACAGGATCGTAACGCGAGCGGTTTGTATATATAATGCTGAACGCAAACCGCAGTGAATGGGTATTTTTTTAACCCTTTAGAGCACGGTGTGACGTACACGTCCTTTCATTTTCTTTTTGATTCATTGATGATTCTGATTCGACGGTTTGAAAACGATTTTAATATTACGAGGGTTATTTTATTCATGAATGCATTTTTCGTGAATGAATTATTTAGGCTTATTTTTTAGCACTTGGGATTTATGGCAATCTCTTGAAAATGCATGATTTTTATAATAACACTTGGCGATTTGAAGAATTAAGAAACGGTTGGATAGAACGCTCTGTTAAGAATCTAAGTTCCATAGCAGCTTATACTTATACGTACCCTGATTTAAAAAACGATTTAAAAACTTGCTAAAACTTCATTGTTCATCCTTTAGCTAGTAGCTGTTACACTGCTGAATTTATTTCTCGGCATTTTGTGTCACTATGTTCTTTATTAATTGTGTGATTTTGTCATCAGAGAAATGAAAGATTTGAAGGAATACTTATACAAAAAGAAAGTTTTGCAAAAAATATAAGGTCAATTATTTGAATCTGAAATCTAATTTTGCATTTTCAGGATAGGTATATTTTTATTGAAAAGCAAGAGCGAGACATTTGAATTGTTATCAGAATCCAAAATTGCAAAAATTAATAACAATAATAATTAAGTGTTTTGCTCTACATTTTTAATAAATAAAAACGATTCTGAGAAAGGAAATTTGATTCTGATGCATATTTCTTGAGAAAAACGAAACCTTTTGACATATTTATCAGCGGGTAAAGAAAGTCTGATGCATCTCTTTAATAAATTGCCTTACAGATTTGGAAGAGATTTTAGTCATTTTTATCAGGCAGTTAGATAATATGTACTATGCGAAGTCTAATATAATAAGTATTCATCATTTCTATAATATAATTTACAAGAACATTTTTTAAGAAAACAAATTTTGTTTCGACATTAATCGTGCACTTTAAACATTAGCACTGATTGTTATTGATTAGAAATTATATGATGTAAAACTGATTAGTTAGATCAGAAGTTTTTCTGCTGAAACATTCTTACATATCTAATGTTATTTTTCATAAAACATTTAAATGAATACACATTTTTATAAAAGCTTATGATGCTTGCAAATAAACAAAACTTTTATGAATAAATATAACATACACATTGATTTTAAGTATAAATAATACTTCAAAAAGAACATTAGAAAGTAAATTTTTTACAGACGATGATTACCAACAAATAGTTAATCAAGTTCTTTTAATAATTGTGGCCTTGAGTCCTCCATGGACTTAAATCTAGGAGTCTCTAGTACTTCCTTGAAGTTTTCAGACAAAAATTTAAGAGCTTCACTCTTCAATCTACTAGATTTATGAATATGAACAAATATGAGAATATCAGCAGCATTTCTATAGCTCAAGTTTTCACAAAGAACATCTTCACATAGAATTTTTAAATCATCAAGTGTATACTCTACAGCAGCTTCGAGAAGAGACTTTGCTATTTCCTTAATATGTCCAACTTTTCCTGTATAAATAAAACTTAGGATTTCTTGCAACAAATCACAATCAATATCAAGATCCAAAACATTATCCTTTTCAAGATATAGCAAAAAATGTTGCAAAATAAGTACACGATTCGCTGAATGTGTCATAAGTGTCGCATCTCCGGTGGTCAAAATTTTAAACTTTGACTTGTTGTTTACGATTCGCGATTGCCGCATTTCCGCCACATTTCAAGCAACAAGTGTCGCGTCCCTGGTGGCCGATGGTCGACGATAAGCTTCGAGATACTTATGGCGGTTCTTTTAAAGCGAGCTAATGCCGCGGGTGTGAAAATAAATGTAAAAACTAAATCTCTATAAGTCATAGCGAATCAGTGCAATACATATATGACTCACCATTTTAAGTATATTATAATAATAGAGAAAATATCTTATGTGCTACTTTTTTAAATCTTACTACGAATATTCTTAATTCATTGAAAATTAATGAGAGGCCATTGCATTTTATTTAGTGTATATCGACGATTCGACACCCGATACGAAGAGTGGCGCATTATCATTTGGCTACGAAAGAGTATCGCCATTCAACGTTTGCGGTTTCAAAATTACCCAAATGAATCCCTGCACTTCCTGAACGCGTAGAAAAATTATTAAATTTCTATTCCCCTAAACATGTGATATCATCCGGATGGTACACCGCGTTTATGGTGTTGAGAATAAATTAAAAATAAAAACTTTGTCGCAAATCCTTGAGCCACGATACTCTTCGTCTCAAATCTGAGAACTGCGATACTCTACGCATCTAAGATTCCCCTATAATCTTATTTGATAAATGGCTGAAGTTATTTATTGCTCACGAGTAAGTAAACTTTTCTAAACCAATCTGAGGTACTCCCCAGCGTTAGTCCTTAGTAAAATAATCTGTCGGCAAATAGATTTTTGACCTATTGGCACGTCGTTTCAACTCCGTTACAATGCTTGCTCGTAATAAGGCTGTATTTTTCAACGAATTAAATTCTAACGATTCGTCAATATTTCCGCATTATGAAACTGGGAAAAAGTGAGTATTTCAATGGCATTATCAACTGTCAAAATGTCAAGAAATGCTACCTCGCACATATTTTTGAGTTGATTAAGTACATATTTATTTGCTATTATTAGCAGATTCTTTTTTATATCTTGAAGATCCTCCACTTTACCTGAATAAGCAAATCGCAACATTTCTTTCAGAATTTGATGAGTAATTTCTGGTATTGATACCAAGTTATCGTTTTTTTCTAGCAACTAATATGGCTTTATGCGCTCTACACTTAACATTATCTTTTCCAATTCGTGCAATGTCCCAATACTTCTACTCTTCAAATATCCATTTATGATCAGCTGATATTTATTGGTTATACTTTGAACTTTTCCAATTCCAAAGCTACTGCATTATCTATTTTATATTTCTTCCTAATATTTACCTCCAATTTAATAATAAGTCTGTTATTTAATAATAACACACTATTATCGTCTCGTAGATCGTCTCGCTTTATGAATTCAGCGACATTCCATATTGATTCGTGTGTTCCAATTATTCATATTATTTCGGAATTTAAATTAACTACCTGTTCTTATTTATTGAGAATACATATTTAAAATTTGACTTCAGCCTTATATTCAACGGTAGACCCGTGAGAATAAATTTACGCTTCTATATAATCATGATGTTTAGAAGGCATATCGTTTGGATATAGTTATATGCAAAACGTAAACACATCTTTTGCCCCTGTTATGAATTATGGTGAAGAAATTGGCTCTGCATGCGGACTCTCGGAATCACCAAATGCGTAGTTGTATATAGTCCAAATGAATTCGCATTGAGCTGCCTTATTCTCAATAAAATCCTTCTTATCAAAACAGCATAGATTTCTTCCGATGTACAAGAAAACGACAAGTGAAACAAAAAAATTATTGCATCCTTGATAACGCATAACGTTTTAAAAAAATTAGAGAATTAAAAAAAAACGTCAGTGTTTAAACCTTCAAACGTTGAAAAGCAAAGTTTTAAATACGTCTGAAAACGTTGCTAAAACGTCTCAATGTCCGCAGATTCGTTCCACATAAGACATTGTAAAGCCGTATTTGAAACGTTTGAAAGAGGTTTGAAAATGGGTTGATAAAATACTAGCATAGAATATATCGAACAAAATCGTTTAAATAATATTTGATGTTACAAATATTCTCAATTTTGGAAGTACCATCTGGATGATGTTTCCAAATATAATAATATTTGTAGCATCAAATTCTATTTAAACAATTTTTTTCGATATATTCTATGCTAGTTTTTTAAACCATTTTCAAACCATTTTCAAACCATTTTCAAACCATTTTCAAACCATATTCAAACCAGTTTCAAACCATATTCAAACCATTTTCAAACCGTTTTCAAACAATTTTCAAACCATTTTCAAACCATTTTCAAACCATTTTCAAACCATTTTCAAACCATTTTCAAACCATTTTCAAACCATTTCTAACGTTTTAATCAGAGCGTTTTAAAAACGTTTTCAGACCGTTTAAATTTTTACCATTCAACAGACCTTAGAGAGTTTTTCAAACGTTCTAAAAACGGTTTTACAACGTATTATGTGGAACGAATCTCTGGACATTGAGATGTTTTACCAACGTTTTTCAGACGTATTTATAACTTTTAATTTTAACGTTTGAAGGTTTTAATTCCAATGTTTAAAAAACGTTCGAGAAACGTTATGTATTATCAGTGATATTATATAAAAGAAAATTAAAAGGCAAAGAATTTGTAAATTATCTTACTTTTTTACGTCGGCAAATAATTTTAATTTATTAATATTTATTAGTTGCTATTTGTAGCAGAATCAAATTAATATTAATTCTTCTAGTGAAACGTTTTATATTATGCAAACATTTTTCAAATTAAACTTAAGGGGAGGTCAGAGCGTACTTTACCATTGTGACCTCTACCACGCGCCGTATTTTTCGTTATACGTCTAAAATTTACATATAGTAACATCAAAGTTGAGGGTGCTATCAGTGCAGGAATTTCAGAGAGCATCCCCGCGATTAGACCCGATCCCGACCCGATTTTCGGACCAACGGAAGTCACCCCGATTCAGACCCGATTTCCCCGTCTTGTCCTCGTATTGGGCGGAACTCAGGGATTCCCTGTCTGAATCCTGTCTGATATTCTGATGTCCGCGCTTTTTTATTTTGAGGTTATGATTCTTACGTAAAACAAATGATTTCCGTACCTGCAGCTTTGTCTGAACCCCTAATTTTAGTAAGCAAGGAAAAGTGGGCGATAACACGTCGGAATCTAACTAGTATTTTCTATCATCTACTAAGTAATATTGACGTAATAAACATTAAAGTATTAAAATCATTCTTGTTGTACATTATTATGTAATACTTTAGCGAATTATCTGCCAATTTCTGAATATATTAAAACATGTAAGTAATGCGTAACAGCTATAATCGATAAAAACAGTAAATTTATACATTTTTATATGCAGAAAAGAAGAACGAAATTTTAAAAGACCGATTGCATGTTTATTAAACAATAATGCTCAGCATCTTGATGCGGATAATATCACGATATAGCGCATGAATGATGTCGGAGCCGATGTTTTATGTATGAGACCGAGTTTGCTCGACTATACTACTCCTCGTTGGACCTTCTCTGCAGCACAGAGTACCCAAACATTTTTGACGTGTTTATTAAAATTCCAGGCGCGAAAACACCTTACATGCGTAAACTAGATATTAATTAAAATGTTACCGCGGTAACGATATAACTGACACGTTTACTTATTATTATACAAAAATTGATTAGTTCATTCCTTATAGATTCTGAAATTAAACCATTTATACATGAATATATTATAGAGATTAAATACATACTATATTGTTCTTTTTTTAATAACTTTAAAATCGTTTAAAGATTAATTTAAAGATTGAAAAATGGTTTAGCTACATGTATATTGTGTATTGGAATGTATTTGCACGAATATTCATTGAATAAATAATATTAATTTGTTAATAACTTACCTGTTGCGTACGAAATTGTTGGTGGTTCTACCAGAGAGGGGCGGAATGTTTGGGGGCTTTGAGGAACTGCAAATCTTATTATGTTATTTCGACATGAATATTAGTTCTGAAAATCGACGAGGGTTTCATTAATGTATTTGTGTAAAAATCAAAGCTTAAAGTTCAATAAACAATAACTTATACTGTTTTATTTTTAACTCTAATTTGTAATCAACACACTGTATACCCTTCCCTGATAAGACAAAACGTTATTAAGACGTCATTAAGACGTCTTAAAAAAGACGACATAACGTTTTTTTTCAATGTCCAAAATAACGTTTAAAGAACGTCTTAAAGGCTTCTATAAAAGATTTTTTGGAAAAATTCCGTGGCCAAAATGACGTTTAAAAGACGTTTTTATAACGTCCTTTTGGACATTGAAAAAAACGTTATGTCGTCTTTTTTAAGACGTCTTAATGACGTCTTAATAACGTTTTGTCTTATCAGGGTTTATTCTTACGCATCTTATACAATTACTTTACTGATAATTTGTTCATAACTTTTAATATCTACGTCCTATTTTTTTTTACAATTTATCTCATTTTCGCAAGGATTTCTGCACGTTACCTAGTTTTTTTAACGATTTCACAATAAAATAGCTTTTTATAAAAACTAGTACATGAACAGCAATGAAAATTACTTAGTACCACAAACCAGCCCTAAATTTCGACAATCGCAAAAGGAAGCTCCTTAAGGTTGTTTACGAATACGAAGCGTGTGGTCACTTTGGACTTGTCTCCCCTCCCAGGCACTTATCGGTGGGAGCCGATCCAAGCCAACCAAGGTGTTATCTTCCCCAAAATGCATCGAGCATCCACCTAGTAAACGTTTATCCCACTGCCCTCGCGATAAAGTCAACTCCTCCTATTCTACTGATTGTCTAAACGCGTGGGTCCACACTGTCACTTTAAAACGGGTGGCCGAAATTACGAGTGACTAATTCGTCTTCAACTGTCGAACTGTGAAATGCTAGCAAGGGAGCTCTATCTCTGTGTGCAATATTTGTAGAGCTCTCTCTCTCTTTCTCTCACTCTCTGTGCGTGTAATAATAACGCCTCGCAACAAGTTTTGGAGTGGTATGCTATAAAATTACCTGATGTTTGACTTTTCGTTGGAGTATCATGGCGAGACAAATGTCCAACTCGGAGAGATTGACGCAGGATTTGGAGGTAAGTTTCTGTCATTATTGACATCTTAATGCATGCTTATTATATATTCTAAATGATACACCCTTCTTCAGGTCAAAGAATAATTAATTTATAAAAAATACCTTTCTAAAAAGTAAAATCTTGGCAAGTATAAGTTTCATTATTACCCACCATATAAATTAAAAGAAATAGAATATTAGTTTATGTTTACTATTTTAATTGTAGCGTATTTCTTTAAATTTATATTGGGGGTAATAACGAAACTTATACTTGCCAAGATTTTACTTTTTAGAAAGTTATGTGTTACTTTCAAATAAATAAATGTTTGTGTATGGGTAACTTGAAAGTTTCATTGACTCCATTTTCTTTTAAACTACTTGAAGTAATCTTTTGCAATTTTACCTAAATCATTACTTAGCCCTATTTGATTATGAAAATCCACTTAAAATAAATTTAAATAAAATTCATTCGAAAAAACCTTACAGTATTCTCATGTTTTATTCAGATATCAAGTCAACTCTGGGTGAAAAGAGTCTTCTTAATATAATTCTATAAACCTGAGCTTACAAACATTTGATTAATTAGTTTTATAATTTCATTACAATGACCCTTTTGAGCCAGTGTTGACTTTATATCTGGATAGAACATGAGTATATTATGTGTTACTTTCAAATAAATAAATATTTGTGTATGGGTAATTTGAAAGTTTGATTGACTCTATTTTCTTTTAAACTACTTGAAGTAATCTTTTGCAAATTTACCTAAACCATTACGTAGCCCTATTTGATTATGACAATTCGCTTAAAATAAATTTTAAAAAATTCCTTCGAAAGAACCTTATAATATTCTCATGTTTTATTCAGATATCAAGTCAACGCTGGGTGAAAAGAGTCTTTTTAATGTAATTATAAACCTGAGCTTGTAAACATTTGATTAATGATAGTTTTATAACTTGAAAGTTTCATTGACACTATTTTCTTTTAAACTACTTGAAGGAATCTTTTGTAAATTTACCTAAACCATTAAGTAGCCCTATTTGATTATGAAAATTCACTTAAAATAAATTTTAAAAAATTCCTTTGAAAGAACCTTATAATATTCTCATGTTTTATTCAGATATCAAGTCAACGCTGGGTGAAAAGAGTCTTTTTAATGTAATTATAAACCTGAGCTTGCAAACATTTGATTAATTTTAGTTTTATAATTTCATTAAAATGACCCTTCTGGGCCAGCGTTGACTTTAGATCTGGATAATACATGAGTATATTATGGGTTACTTTCAAATAAATAAATGTTTGTGTATGGTATCTCGTAATAAAAACAAATCACGTAAATACAACCCGTTTTATTTTACTAATCAGCAGCACAACTGAATTCAGAATAGTAGTTTAAATACTATTTAATATGTCATAATACAATAAAATATGTAAATTTAAATACACGTGTCTAGTAGGCTTCAAAGCGCTAGATCTATATAGTGTAAAATTCATGTCTCCATTTTTGGTTACTTTATGCAATATTGTAAACATTAAAAATTGTTATAATTCGTATTATTTTAACTGCACACGGTACTTCACATGTCTAATAAACTTCAAACCGCTAGATCTTTATAGTTTACAATTAATTTTTGAATTTTCGTCACCATATACATTATTGTAAAAATTAGAAATTGCATTAATTCATATTATTTCAACTTCACACGTTACTGCACATGTCTAGTAAGCTTCAAAGCGCTAGATCAACAGTAATCAGCAGCTCAACTGAATTAAGGTTATTAGTTAAAATACTATAAAATAGGTTAATGTAAAACTCTTTTTGAAATTTTCATATATAGTTTTTTTTTCTTCTTCTAAATTTTTAGATACTATATGCATTAGTGTAAACCCCTTTTTAAAATTTTCCTTTTAAAGAATTGATTGGAATTTTATTTTTAAACAATTATAAATATTAAGGCACATTATTTTAGGTGTTTAAATGAAACATAGCAACAGCAATGTAAACTTATCGATGTCTTGATGCTCCGTACACGAGGCGGACCCTGACTTTTCACTAATATAAAATCTCGAGTTTGTAATAGGACTCCAAGAGCAAAACAAAGGGGATCTTTAAGGAGGTCCGAGCGGCATACTAGTCAAAACAGTAACTTATGAAAAAACGTTATTCAATAGAGAAGTTTATGACAATGTATCATGTTAACAAATTAAATATTTAAAAAACTTTGAATATTCATATTTATATCAAACGCATATTTATCTTATTTCTTTCTGAAAAGATCAATATAGACCTTGATTTGACTCTAACCTCTAAGGTGTTTCTCTGTTTTGAGTACTTTTTTGCGTTATTCTATAAATATCTCTCTAAAACGCCAGGCAACCCTATTTTTGTATCGTATGCACATAAAATTGGAAAGCTAAAGATTAATTTGATACTTTAATAATCTAGAAAAGTTTCCTACAAATGCATGAATTTTTTATTTCAAACGCGAAAAATGCGTTTTCTGCATATTAAACGGGCTAAACGGGCGAACTTTAGAATTAAATATCTTTTCGAAATGCAAGGCAACCTATACTGAAAATTTGTCTCTGGATTCAAATAATCTTTATTAACAATTACAAAATAGATTTAGGTCTTAAAGTTTAAAATTACTTTTCGCTCATACCCCCTTAATCAGCGGTTTCTCGTCCCCACCTTGTATACACACACATACACTCTCACATACACAAATTTCGTCACATCAATACGAATTTTCTTCTCACTCTCAAATCTTAGCTTCTTTCTTAACTAAGCTCTGCCATTCTGTATTTGTAACTGCACCAAGAGAGATCTCACTGACCGTCTACAAGTTAACGCAGAAAACCTTCAGAAAACAATATCTTAGTAGATTCCCAAGCCATATTCCTTAAAATCCGTATACTTAAGAGTTTTTTATAACATCCTATTTTCCTACTTAAACTCAAATTAACAGTAACGACGTAATCAAATATAGAGTTAAACTAACATCATTTCTCAGCATGTAATAGCATGGTTTTAAGCAATAGTGAATAAGTGTAATATAAAAGCATGCTATTTTATAAAGTGTTACTGTCTCATTGTGAGTGGGAAAAAATTAACCTGACCGTGCACCGACACTCGATGGCTGAATACGTCCAACGAAATTTTCAACCGCGTTGTGTGGGATGCAGCGAGCAGTCTAGATGAGTTACCTAGATTTAAGCTTATTATACAATTAATTATTCTTTGACCTGAAGAAGGGTGTAAGAGACACCCGAAACGATGTCCAAATTTTTATACACAGAGAGAATTTTCTAATAAAAATTATAACGAAATTCAGGGTAAAAATTACCGTAAATAACTATAAAGCTGGGACACTCCTACTTTCTGACACTTTTTACTGATATTTTACTATAAAAATTACCTCATTGTCTACAAATTTTACTGCACAGACTATAAATTTTACCGCATTGAATGGTAAAATTTGCCTGATTTGAGAAAAAGAAGACAGCTGATAAAGAAAACAACTGAGCGTGTACACATTTTAGGTTAACTCAAATATAAATATGTATAATGTACTTATTTAAGTATTAATGATACTGCTACAACAATTGGAAGAAAATCCAGATTTTTAAAAAATATTTCGTACAAATTTTACCACAAGTTTTGGTTTTCTCTAAGATTTATACAGAGAACTTTTACTCTACGGCAGGCAAATTTTACCCTTCAGTACGGTAAAATTTATCGTAAATATGAATAAAAACTGCCGGAAAGTTAGAGTGTCCCAGCTTTATAGTCATTTACGGTAATTTTTACTGCGAATTTCGTCATAATTTTTATTAGAAAATTCTCTCCGTGTATAAATGAAAACAATTTCGTCTACAATTTGCTGTTAGAAGCAATCATTTAAAATTTATCAAAGTTAGACGTTAGAGTCATTTTTTAATTAGCGAATGTTCGTATAAAGATCTTACATACATTCCAATAACTTATTATACATGTTTCATTATCCGGGCTTCTTGATTTACTCAGACAAATTATATGCTATAATTTATATATAATTTTTAAATACATGGGCAAATTTAAAATTTTTAAATTTACATTCTAATCATTTACTTGTAAAAAAGAATTTCAAGAACTAATCGCCGTGTAATCAACTAATCATTTATTCTCTCTTCGATAGCTGCTCGCGCAATTCGACGCCAATGCCACGCCGGAGTCCTACTTCCTGCTCGATTTTGACTTTCTAACCGTCAAGAATCCGGAATATGACGCACTCTATGGCATCGACCCGCACCCCGACCTCGAGGGCTGGCTCGACTCCGTTGTGTCTTTCTCCGAGCCCCAAAGTCACCTGGACAAGGAGCAGCCGAAAGTCGAACCAGCAATGAAAATCGCCAAACTGGAGGATTCGAAGTTCGTAGTGCCGAAGCTGTACCAGTGCCGCAGCTGCCCGAGGAGATTCTTCAATAAAAGGACGCACCGAGTGCATAAGATTGTACACGTGTGCAGATGGCTGCGCTGCAAATTCTGCGGATTCAGGTGCTGGGACAACGATACACTGGAGAGGCACACTGGCTATCATCGCATTTATCGGTCACCCAGAATGGAACGTCGTGATTTTTGTGGTTTTTGATCGGGTGGGTGTAGTTTGCGAATAGCTACCATTTGCGTGACTTGTGTAAATAGCAATTCTGTGATTTTTTGTTATTTTTATGAAAATCGTTTAGAAGTGCTCGTATGGAAAAAGTTCTCAAATTTCGTACCCTCAACTAAAATTTGGTGAATTATTAGACTTGTACAATATAAAAATTTAGTCGCGGGTACGAAATAACACTCTACTTGAGAGTTTTTTCCATACGGGTGGCTAAACACTATAGTTTATAAGTAAGTTTTCTACCTTGGCGGATTCGCTAATTGTAAATTTGTTGTATATAAATAAAATATTGTACAAAAGATTTCTTTGTAATATTAATGTAGATTTATTTCAAATATCAATTACAAATATTTATTCATGTCTAATTCAGCGATTACATGAAATTTCGATATTTATATTTTACATTCCTTATTCTATTCCTAGGCTTATTGTAGTTATGACGTGTTTGCAACGTGGAAGAGTGATACTTTGGCAAGTTCTAAACACGTTTAAAGAAATGCATTATCCAATGTATCTCGAGTAGCAATTTTATTGCGGAAATCTAAAACAATCGAGGGGGAATATATAACAAATAATTTAACGGAAAATGACGACTACTGAGGTTAACAAAGTGAAATTAGAATAAGCGTTTCGCCCCTGTTTTTCTGGTGGGCTCATCAGAAAAACGCCAGATAAACCTGTCTTTGACGCGAAAGTGATACGCCGGTTGCTGAGAATATATTACTTTTAAAAGTGTACCTTACTAGCGGGAAAGGAATTCCATCTAGCGGCTTAGATGAACAACTAATAAAAAATTAAAATATTATAACTATATAGACACATTCGTGGTGAAGTGCCAAGTGTTATTTGTAATAAGACTCTAATAATACTCGTTTCATAGGGTATTTGTAGAAAAAAGATTCTATTGACCGCTGCGAGTAAACATTAAAATAAAAAAAGTTATTAATTCCCGAACCTTGAAGGCGAACCGCACTTTTATTGCGGAAATCTAGAACAATCGAGGGGGAATATACAACAAATAATTTAACGGAAAATGATGACTACTGAGGTTAACAAAGTGAAATTAGAATAAGCGTTTCGCCCCGGTTTATCTGGTGGGCTCGTCAGAAAGACGCCAGATAAACCTGTCTTTGACGCGAAAGTGATGCGCCGGTTGCTTTTTCTTTGTTTTAATGTTTACACGCAGCGGTCAATAGAATCTTTCTTCTACAAATACCCTAAAATCGCTGCTTAAATCTTATTTGGTGCTGATAAAAATTAGGAAATTTAACAAAATTATACTACGCAATACACGGAGAGACTGTCGAACTGCAAAAGAGCATGCATCACCGCGCGGTAAAAGACCGTGCTGAAATACACCACATATCGACGTGCGTAAATTATTTTTTTTAAGTCCCCACCGTCATAGTCAATGCATCTTATTACTGCTGTTTTTTTGTTCATTATGCACGGCGATTTGACGTGCAAATATCAACTTTCGTTCGCCTCGTCGTTCGCACTAGCGATGACACTAAAAATACTTTGTAACATATCTTGTCGATTAGTTCTTCAGACAAATTGTAAAAATTTTCTTCATTAATTGATTTAACTACAAATTTTATATTTTCATTAAAAATATATTTATAAAATATAAAAATGAAATTATATGTAAATTACATTGATTTTAATATAATATTTATAAATAGGATTTGAATATTTAAATTGTACTCTCAAAATTGTAATAAATAAATAAACAAACATATATTTACCTTTAAAAAAATACGTCAGATCAGGGAAATTCTACTCATTCAATAAATTTTTTACGAAATCGTCCATTTTACTGCAGCGATTGTACGGAAACTGATCTGGCGTATTATAGCGTCAAACAAAACCACTATAATAGTCGGTGATCGAAGATTGTGTATTTTTGCACGTCAAAACGCCGTGCATAATGAACAAAAAAACAGCGGTCATCAGATGCATAGACTATGACGTGCGCGACTTAAAAAAAAAACAAGTTACGCACGTCGATACGAGTATGTGGTGCATTTCAGCACCGTCTTTTGTCGCGCGGTGATGCACGCTCTTTTGCAGTTTAACAGTTTCTCCGTGTAGTGCTCTCACTTTGATATGTAAGCTATATAGTAATGTCTGATTTCCTCTATATGTTCCCAAATTTATTCGACAAATTTATGAAAAATAAAGCTTAGCACCCGTTATTTGTTCCAATGGGCCCCTTCTATCGAGTTATAAGGTATTTTACTCCAATTATACGTTACTTTAATAAAAATATTTACCTCTTCTTCTGACAATAACTTTGTAAGTTTTTATAATTAAAATTTGACCTAAAAGATAATAAAAGAAGGTGAAAAGAGCCTCAGTTTGAACTCGATTTCATATAAAAATATTTTCGACACAGTATGCGCAAAGTTGCACTTAACCCATTTCATAAATTCTTAAAGTTGCAATTTCACATCTACTGTATCAAAGAATAATGTTCGACACTGCTGGGTGCGTTGTTTTTTAGCGCACGTGACTTTTCTCACTCGCTTCACAACAGTGTCGAAAAGTACTATAATCTGATCAAAAGTTATGTAACAATTTTCACGTCTTTTAAACCTATGTATTCAAAGTTATTCAGCATAATGTGTTATATTTGAATGAAAATGGGCTATATTCAAAATTGCTCTCGCGGAAACAATATTCTCATACACTTCTAAGAAAATCATACCATAATTTTGAAGCTAGAAATAACTAATATTCGTTTTTAATTTCACTTGATTTGACTTATTTATTGTACAGTTTTAAAAAATATACATGATTTTGTTTCAAAATTGCTATATAAATACCGTTATTTTATTAAAAATTGTATTATAAATAAATAAATTAATAAAAAAAAACGAGTGAATCTTTATTAAAAATACCTTAAACAATATATTTTCGAAGATTCAATAATTTTTTTTAATATTTGTATGTACGAGAATCAATTTGTGTCCAAATTCAGGACTTTGATAAGATCATTCATCGAATGGGGCCAATGGCTCCCTAAAAAACTTTTAATTTACAAAAAATGTTGTATGCATGTAACAGTAGAATGAAATAAACTAAATTTTTTCCAATGTTAAACAGATGAAATGGTGAATATTATTAACGGAAAGAAAATTAATAGAAATATTTGTCAAAATTATGAAAAAACACAAGGGAGCTACTTTAAGATAATACAATATTTTCTAATCAGGAATTAATTTCTAATAAATTCTTTTAAACTATATCAGAGTTCAGAAAAAATTATATTTATTTATGTAATTAATATTTATGCAATGCTCATCAGAAATTAATGTGTTTATGGTCATTTTATATATGTAAATAAGAAATAAGGTAACGATGAAGATGTAAATAAGATATTGTACAAAAGATGTTTTTGTAATATTAATGTAGATTACAAGAAATTTCGATGCGTATATTTTACATTCCTGATTCTATTCCTAGGCTTATTGTAGTAGAAGATCTGTTCGTAATTGTTGGAATATGTTCGCGCCCACACATACGTATATGAGTGTGCTTATGTGTAGGGTATACAGTGTGCATACAGATTTTAGATTGTTTTAAGGTTCCCCACTATTACGCACAGAGTTAGTTGGACCAAGCTGCTGTGCGAGTCACTCGTTGTGCATACGACTTAGAGAAACGACGCGCTTATTCTTTCTTGTGAACATATATATCTTAACGAAGTGTATCAATAAATACTTCATATTTCTTAATAAACTATATTACTTATTTTCACCAATATACAACCCACACAATCTTCCGAAAGGTTATGGGCCCAGCACGCTTCCACTGCGCAAGGGTGAAAAATATTAAATACGGCGATGTGCGTGTAACCGCATTTATTTTACGCTGTGCGTGTATTGTTAATAGTGCTCTTCACAATAAACAACGAGTCTGTCGTCAACGAGAAGAAAGAAGGACCGAGACGCAGCGTACGAGAGAAGCCGCTGCAGCGCGTGGGCATGACAGCATCGGCGAGCGAGAACGACAAAGAGATGACGAGATAGACTTCAAAAAGTAACGAAGCCCGTGGTAACTGCGATTGCATATTATAACGATGTGTATCAAGTAACCGATTTTTAATACTTAACGATGATGCGCGAAATCCGCTTTCGCTAGTATTAAAAGTGTTAGGATTACGAAAAATGCAGTGTCGTACTTTTTCTCACTGATTCATTAGGAAGCCCGCGGAAAGTACGACTGCATAACGATATGTTTTAAGTAACTGATTTTTAATAGTTAACGATGAGTCGCGAAATGTTTTCGCTAGTATTAAAAAGGTTATGATTACGGAAATTGCAGTATCGTACTTTTTCCCATTATAAATAATAAATCAGTGTGCAACAAGTGTTTAAAATAAGTTAATTTCTAAATATCATAAATAAACGATGTGCTTATGATTTTGAAAATTAATGATTTATTTTAATATTATTCAAAGAAAGAATAAAAGATTTGAACGATGAGAGACGATGAGTGAATTTAACTCCATATGACGATGTGTTAATTAAATAATGTTTACAAGATATAAACGATGAGAATGGATGAGTAAATTTAATTTCATGTAACGGTGTGTTCATTAAGTAATGAACACACCGTCTATAATGTCTATAACATTTGTAAAAATCAAAAGGAGAAAAATGTCAGACAAATGTAATTCGGGAGAAAATACGTGACTTAAAACAAACTGGGCCTATAGGCAGTAAGAGTGAGTTCAAATCTCAGATAACGATGTGTATAAAAACAACGATGCGTACACTGAGAGACTTTCGGAGTAGCTGCTACTCTTCAAGTTTGGCTGGCGCTCTGAATCGCTGTATAGGTAGTAAGCGGTGCCCTTGTCATCGGAGTAGCAGCTACTTAGATCAAGGAAGCCCAAGTGCCGAGTCGGTAAACCAGCGGTGCCATCTAGCCGGACAACAACAGGCCTTTAAGTTTGAGCAGCCGTTACCCACCAAAATCTGAGCGCGCCAATTTTCACGGACGCCGTTTGTTTGGGCTGCATTCCAAGGCACTCATGCTCCGGCAATCTGAGTAACCATGCACTACTCCGATCAATCGGAGTATCAACGGCGCGCGTTATATGAGTACATGGAGTTCACTTTCGGGGCACTGACTGCGCTGAAAGCACGGCGCTTCCGTCGATACTGTTACGGTATATCAGCCACGCCAAAAGTCTCTCAGTGTATGAACGTCACCTAGAGTGCTATAATGCGCTACGATGCGCACGTGTGCCGGCAATACTAGCCTACTACACTCTTTGCCTGTAAGCTTGCTTGCATATACTTGCTTGCTTACTTTGCCTGCTCTGCTATATAAGCCGTGCGCTTTTGAGTAGAGCGTATAGGCCTGGTGTCATATATCGTATTTTATGAGATTGAAACGAAGTGTAAATTAATGATTTTATATAATCAACGATCGTTAATATAACGAGAAAACAAATAACTCAGCTGTTGCCGATAGTACATTTCGACACGACGGGTATTTTTACTCTTCCTACGCGTCCAAAGGGCTATAAGATTATTCAAGGATAGTAATAGCTTGTCCTATGAAACATAAAAGTGAAACATTATTTTTGTTTTGAAGCATTTATTAGAAGCGCGAGAAATTTATTAAACTCAAGAACATAATGGCATATCTAAACATTTTAATCAAACTACACGTATGAACGATTTGTAGAAGTAGCATCAAACTCGGATTAACTTCTAAAGACATTGAACCCAGCTTATTTATTTGGTGATGTATTTTTCTTTTAATATTAGTATCATATGTTAATAACATGTTCATAGCAAGTAATAGTTTGACTAAATTAAATGATGAGAAAGAATAGTTACTAAACTAAACTAAAAACTATTTAGAAATAACGGTACAAAGAGATAAGCAAAAACAAACTATAATATTAAATGAAGAAACTTATGTAGAACGATTTGATTTTAATGAAGTGTACCAATAACGAATGCCTATGGTAAGGGTGACTCTCCAATAGGTGTCATCGTGCAGTTGGCCGTGTCGCTGTGTCGAGCACACGTGTCGCTGTGTGCATGCGTTGTGGGCACGGGATAGAAGAGAGGGGGACGCTGCCAACTGCAAAATTCACTTTTCGTTGCTCCGAAACGAAGAGTAACATAACCATAATATGTCTCGCTCATACGTCAACCGCATATAAGTTGGCAGCGTCCCCTCTCTTCTTTCCCGTGCACACAACGACATGCACACAGCGACACATCTGCATGACACAGCGACACGGCCAACTGCACGATAACACCTATTGGAGAGTCACCCTTACCATGCAAGCTCAAATAGAGACAGAAAATTAAGAAAAGGTACATTCGATTGTGAATATATAACCTTCGTCATTGGCGATAAAAAATGCTCCGTATACAGAAGCTGTACCATATATTTCATATACTGCAAATGTATTGAGCAGATATCTATTACATATCCTATTGAAGTCGATTGGACGATGGTTAAACGAGTCTTCAGGTATCTTAAAAGAATGAAATATAGTAGTCTGAAATTTTTATCAAAATGATGTGATTTACAAGCTTTTTCTGATGCAAGTTTTGCAAACTGCAAGGGGTCATTAATGACGTAGGGTTTTGTAGTATAATTAATCGGAGATTCTATAGCATGGAGAACGCATAAACAATCGTATGTAGCTTTATCAATTTGCCAGGTTGAATATGTCGCAATGAGTGAAGCATGCCAAGAAATGGTTGCTTTTAATAATTCATTAAAATTGATATTAAATAAATCCTTCTGTTCGATGCTATTATGGTGGGATAATGAAGCAGCAGAAGCAAGTGCCATAACAAACGGTGGAAATAATCTAAGACATATAGCAGAAATACATTATGTTAAAGAATGTGTTCAAAGATACCTAATTAAATGAAGTTGTATACCATCTAATGATTAAATTGTTGATATTTTAACAAAGCCTCTGTCATTTGAACTTCATTAACAAGCAAAAGATTAATTCAAAATAAATTTCGGCAATTCATTTTTAAAATTGTTTATAATTTTGTATATAATTTTATTTTTATGTTTCAATTTGTTACAGCTAATAAATCTATATATAAAAAAATGCAAGTAAAAAATTCTGCGAGCGAAAGATAATCAAATTATAATATTATGAGTTTTTAGTTTTATTGTATAACATTTTATGTATGTAAATGTATAATTCTAAAATGTTGTAAAACCTAATAATAAGTAGCGATGCTAAATATCATATGTATTGTGTGGTCGGGAGGGAGTGTTGGAATATGTGTTGAAGTATACAATGTGCATAGTAATATTCTTAAATTAATTATTGTAAATAGTTGAAGATTATTTAAATATTACATTTGACTTAGGATTTAATTTCTACATTAAATATACTGTTTTATGCATATAGTGAAATATAATTTTATTTATATTGAATAATCTTCTTACACTGTAGAAATGTAATACATTGATTGGTAATAATAAATGAAATTACAACTGCATGTCGCTTATCTAATATCTTGATTATAAATACATTTTTTCCATAAACTTGATGACTTTGTTCTAACCTTGCATTTTATCATGTTATTTAAAAATAATAAAAGCTACTTTTATATGAATCTTACAATGATTTTTTTCGAATACCCTAGTGGAAATGACAACTTTATGAAATATTCTATAATATTTTTTAAAATCCTGTTCCAAATATAAACCTAATTTCACAGTTCTTCATGAAATTTCATGGTTTTACACACTTTTTAAAACATTTGTCACCGTTTTTCACAGTTTGAAATTTCCAGTAGGATATGTTTTAAATTACTGTAAGATATAATTTTTAAATACTGAATGTTTGGAAAAAAGCTAATATATACCAATACACCGTTGCTACTGCAAGTGAATCATCACAATAATTCATATATTTACACAAAGCTGGCCGACATTTCGGACGTGATTGTTTCAAGTCAAAAGCTTTAAAGTCTTCCCTATATATAATAATTAAAATTATCTTATAACAAATTTTGAACTAGCTGAATTTTTTAATAATTTGACATACTAAAAGACAAAAGTTAATAAAAAATGTTAAAAGTTAAAATAAAATATGTAAGAAAATTACATTTTTTATAAATTAAAATAAGCAGTATTTTTATTTTCTCTATAACTCATTTGGCATCTGATGTATACATAATAATCCAGAAATAATTATTTACACTTATATAAATGCTTGCAATATTAAAATTAAGTTCTAAACAATCTATAGTCAGGTATCTAGTATAAGTCCATATAATCTAAAGCATTTGCATAATAAATGCTATAATAACGTTTGCATACGTATGCAAATCTCGCACTAAAGAATCGCTTTCTTGTGGCACTGAATCTGGTGGCGTCTCTTGTTGATGACCGACGAAAAAATCTTTTCGCAGTTGACGCACCTGATGATCTTCGCGTGACGCCGGATGTGCTTTAAGTAAAGTGGCAACTTGAAGAACTTGGTGTCGCAGTAGCTGCAATCGTAGACCTTTGGCTTGGCGAAGTGATGTCCCTCTCCCTCCTGCTCTGGATCCGGTTTATTCATCCAATTGACGAACGTTTCGCTTGGCGGCTTCTGAATCAAATTGGACTTCTCGTGGATCTTGCTCATCTTGCCGTGCTTGTTGATGGACATGAGCGAGACGCCGAGGAAGCGCAGGCAATCCGGTAGTCGTTGAACCTTCAAATTGCTGACCAGGGAGCTGGTGATCTGGCTGATGGTTTCCTTGGACGGCACACCGGATGACAGGGTGCTCTTGACGGAGTCCTTGAGGCTGAACATGAGATTCTTGAATTTGTTGCTGTTCGCAGTCACGGAGTCCGGCTTGCTCAGGTAGAAGCGAATCGCGCCACAGAGGCGCTTTGATTTCTTGAGTAGGAAGCGAATGGCTAATCGGGATTTGGATTCCTCGATGACGAGACTGGGTTGTTTGGAAAGATCTTTAGGCACCGTGATGTATGTATTTGGACATGTGAACACCGACCCGTTTTGGGCGACGTTTTGGTTTGAAGGCTGTGCTGGAATTTGGGGAATAGGAATCGATGCACTATCTTGAGGCATATCAATCGAATGATCCGGAGCAATTTGTTTTGTACAGTGTGGTAGAATGTCAGGGACGGGAATTGACAAGTTCTTAAAAAACGTATTTTGCGGAGAATTTAGAAAATTTGGACCTGGGATCGGTAATATAGGAGATGGAAGTTGAGTAAAATCCTTGTCCGTCGCCAGAGACGAATTATTAGGCTCGTTCATGGTTGATGATTGTTGGTCCTGTAATC
This sequence comes from Gastracanthus pulcherrimus, assembly GCA_949152435.1. NCBI lineage: Eukaryota > Metazoa > Arthropoda > Insecta > Hymenoptera > Pteromalidae > Gastracanthus > Gastracanthus pulcherrimus. Next base: position 164,178,324 of record OX424575.1, on the reverse strand, counting down.
ATAAAATAATATGCGACGTTTAATACAATTATTTTAAATAGAAAATATTAATTTTATGGGAACTTCTTTTCATGCATAATATAGTATCTATGCTTGTACAAATATTAAGTTAAAAGAACTATATTACACAATCTTTATATGAAATGAGATGTTAATGTTAGGAAGCTACGGGGCGAAAACCCGCCGCCGAAACTCAATGTATAAATGCTTGGGTGCTAGCCATGCAGAAACCATACTTTCCTCATGGCGCTCCCGCCATTATTTAATGAATATATTATAATATATCACAGCTAACATATTGATTATGATAGCTGCGATATTTCAGGCACCATTACTGCTATACACTACTAGCTGGCCAATATAATAACAATATTTATAATTTATAAAAAATACGTACCTCATTTGAGCATAGCTCAACTTCATTGACGACAGGAGTAGACATGATTAATATCAATATTCCTTACTTCGGCGTAAATCCCGTATAAAATCCGTAACAGTATCTCTCGAAATTCAATTGGCGAAAGCTTCGGCCAGCTGGATCCTCAGATATCACAAAATCGTACGAACAACGTATTCCACAACTTCATGCACGAGATGTGCTATAGCGAGGGCAACCCCCTTCTATTTATACTCACAATGAGCGAGTGGTATGGAACCATCGTCAATGCGAACTCGTCAACATCCAATCCGGTGCGCGCGTCAGTTCGTCTACGCGTGCCATTGGTCACGCCTCTAATCCTATCAGAAAGCCGCCACTACGTCAGCCCTTGAGATACTATTGCGGTAGACAGGTGAATCTGGACAATCGAAACAACGCACGTGTCTTTCATTTGCTGATTTTCCCCAATTCAATGGCATGGCGATTAACAGGCGGATGTAATGTACAGCGTAAAAGGTTCGATCATCCGCAAGCCTATATGCAAGCCCCCCTCGAGGAGGGACAGTTTCTGGTATAAGGGATTGAGGTGGGAATTCATCAATCCGGAGTAAAGGCAAAATGACTGCTAATTACATTTGACCGTTAAATTAGAGCATGAGCTTTTTGTATATGTACGCAAATAGTACATTATGTAACAAGGGCAAAAATATTTTTCCCGCAGGTGCGTTTACTGATTTAACTCGAGAAAAAAGTCGATCTTTCTTGAGCTCTTTTTTAAAGTATACTAGAAATAGTTGCCGCGGGCTCGCATATTTGTTATATATTATTGCGTTATATTTTTTTATTTAATTGTAGTGAATAGTATACTTAAAATTTGTTTTTATCTATAGTTTAATTTTAGAATCGTGTATGTTTTGTCGAATAATTTTCAATATATTTCTTTAGCCTATACTATAAATTGATTGATTTTATATGCATATTAATTAATTTATTTTTTAATTGAAAAGGAATGGTTTCATAAATTTGAATATCAAAAATGTGAAGTAAATTTTCAATTAGCTGTCCGCTATATCGAATACAATACTTTGAATTTTTTACTTTAGTTTCATAATCAGCGCTCACAAATTTCATAATAACTTTTATTTTATTTATCGAAGCAGGTGATTTTCGAACGAGTGGGAAGTTTGTCGCCCGAGCGCAGCGAGAATATACTATTCTTTTAATCTGTTAAATATAATTAAAAAGTGAATATTAAAAATATTCTAAAAATATTTTTTAGTAAAATTTTTGAAAATTAAAGTATTTCCGATGTACGGTTATTTAATCAATTCTGTATTCTGAAATATTAGGCTGAAATATGGTATACACGCCTTACTGAAAGAGAATGTCTACGTAGACATCAAACGCCTCGACGCGCACAAGCTAGACTTTATTTTCGACGGTGCGCGACACCTGGACCTCATCTCCGAGAGCTCCGGGTGATCTAGGCACTGTACTTAAGTACAATATGCACGTAGACATTAAAAGCCGCAGAGGACTGCACCTAGATATTATTGCCTTTCATGAGCAGAAATTTATCTATACACGCGCGCTTTCGCAATAACCAATCAAACGTCGAATAACAGTCTAACACAATAGCGCGAGCGTTTTTTTTTTATATAGGATAAATACCAATTTAGTGACACGATGTAGGTGTAATGAAATTGTCACTTAAAGCACTAATATATCGAGTGATTATATATTTTCTCTTGTCACTATTACAAAAATAATTGTCATTATAGTATGCACGTAGGGAATGAAGTGAGCCAGTAAATGTCTGCGTATGGTTCGGCGCCGGAGCGGAGCAAGGGCGTCATACAAGCTGGCAATCGCTGGCTCACTTTATTCACGCGTTCAATATACAATTTTTTAACATATCTACCAAAAAGTTCGTACTCGTTCACCGCCGAAGAGGGAAAATAGTGCTACATATTAACTCCCTAGCCTCACTCTAGTTCCCGCCGCGCCACGCGCTATTTGTGCCCGAGCCTTCGGCAAGTTAAAACAAACGTTGTTTTAGTTTAAACAAAACATTATAATTCATAATAAATAATTAATATTTTTAAAAGTGTAAAATTCAAATTTAACATAGCATTTTTAATTATATCAAAAAAATATTTAACAGTTATTTGTGAGACTAACGAACATTTCTATTACGAGAGATGTAAGAAATAAAAGCGTAAAAATATGTTTTTGTGATTGGAAGCTCGCTTTATTCCGCCCCTGTATACTAATACGCTCGCGAGCATTGTTTTTCAAATTCTCTATAACAATTTGACGTGGTGTAATGTGTTTCCTTGAAAATATATTAAAAAATAACTCTTTTCAATGGTACATATAAATTAAATAAAGTTTTACGAACCTAGTTGTTAAATTCGAAATTGTTAAAATCAATTAAATTGTTAAAATCAATTAAATTGTTAAAATCAATTTGCTTAATTCTTATTTCCTTTACGGGCTGTCAAATTTCGTCTATATTGAATGTTTGAGTTTACAAGCAATGCATAGAGAACGCAGAATGCTTTTTGAAAATGTTTAATTTATTTTTTCTCATTTTAGGGAAACAAATTTAAATAATTTACTTTTTCTCATATAAAATTATAAGTTTTACATAAAACTAATATCATTAACGTTAGTAAAATTACTGGAGATCACTAAAAAATGTTCTCAGGAAATCATAATAAAATTGAAAACAATTTTTTTCGCTATATTCTATGTCGTTATTTTTCAAACCTTTTTCAAATGTTTTTCAAACGTTTTACGGTCTGTAAGATTTCGTCTATGTTGAATATCTGGATTTACAAGCAATGCATAGAGAACGCAGAATTTTTTTGGAAAATGTTTAATGTATTTTTTTTTATTTTAAGGAAACAAAATAAATGAATTTTAAGTTTTTTCGATAAACAGAATTAGAAGATTAAATAAACTAAAGAAGGACGTGTAAAATCTGCATATTTTTGCCCCCAGGGAATGTAAAATCTTTATCAGTCATTAGTAATTTTATTTCCAGTACTTTAATTTTACAGTTTTCCTTTTGTACATCCAGGGAAGATGAAAAAATACTTGATTTAATTACATATCTAATAAAAACTTTTACAATGTTAACAGAAATTCATACTGTAAAAGAAGTTGTTAAAATTGTTATTGAATTAATCCAAATATTTTTCCATACTCTGCATGACATATAGTTCAGAAGATGTAATATTTTCAGATGAATATAATAAGAAACTACGATAAACTTGCTTTCTGTGTATGGGGTAAAATCTGGTACCTTTCACACATCCGTCTTTTCCATAAATAAAATAATTGAAAAGAGGCACTGAATAAAAATTAGATATCGATAAAATGTCTTGTATTTTCCTAAATTTTTAATGCGTGCTATTTCTCAATTTTTTATTTAATTTTGATTTGGACAAAGATTACATTTGTACTAATCAAGAAGATTTTTTGTGTTGTTTTGGATCATTATGTTACCCTGAATCACCTAATTCAGAGTTTTTAGAGGAGCAAGTTCGTGCGTCTGTTACACTTATTGTCAAATAAAAAATTACAAAATACTATTATTTGCTTAAGGTTTATTTCATAAACAGTCAAAATTTACAATTGAATCATTAATTCTCTCTATCCAAAAATAACTTTTTAAATATGACAAAAATCATTAATAATTGGCGAATTACTTTCAAACAAGAAGCCCGTTTTGCTTGCTAATGAAGAGATCCAATGATATTTCGCAGCCGGTTCAGCCACGGTTGATATAGTTGCTCGAACTGATTTTGCGATAATATACGCGATCCTATATTCGGTCCACATTTATATTTGCAATGTCATGCATACCCGCGATAAGAAAATTTTCAAACGATAAATAACCGCCGTCCGGTATAGTTATATAGGTACATTGAATAACGTATATTCTTAAATTACATTATAAAATTTCGTAGCAATGCGAAAAATGAAAAATAAATAAATTAGATGTTGATTTGCACTTATTAGAAAGTGTTTATAATATTTAGTTTAAAAAGTTTTTGATTTAATAATGCAAGTAAGTGTACAATCAACGATAAAATGCTTCTTCTATGAGAAATAAGATTTAAAAAATGTTATTAAAAATTCCTTGCTGTATTCTTTGTTTAATATTCAATAAAAAAATGCAATATGCTTTTACTAGTTAATTAGAAGAGCGATGATAATGAGGTATAAGTAATATTAATAAGGTCTTATAAAACCGTAGGCATGTCAGCGTTGATTAGAGAATGGAGATCAGGATCAATTTGTCACGCATCCATCAAAGATCAAAGGACATCACTGCAAATTTACGCGCGTGACCGACTTCTACTCATAACCGGATCTTTTGCCATTCGAACATTTTAGCTATGAAAGTATTAACAAGAATGTATTTGTTATATAATAACGTAAAATACAATTAATTATTGTAAAAGTATTGTAGTGTTAAAAGTACTTCAAACTATACGTATACATAATTGTATGCAATTGTTATTGTCTTTTTAAATATTTTAAGTCTTTTAAAATTAAGTAAAACGTATTCTATAATTATTTTATATTTATTTGAACTTTTATTTCAATTGGAACACTGAACATACTTTTAAATATTATATTCTGAATCATTTTGAAGGAGTTTTTAATTGTATAGTATTAGACCCCATCGAATATATAACTTTATAGTGACTTTGACGAACTAAGAGATTTATTTATTTGGACTATCTTCACGAATATGAAACGAATATTAAATAAATATTACTTATGAAAATTAGCACCCTTCATACAATAAACAGATCTAATTGCAGAAAATATCAGCTGCGTGACATTTTTATACTGCAAAATTTATAGTTTGAGATATTCGCTACGCGCAGAACTTTTAAATGGCGTTTTTTGCGGCCGACATGCAAACTGTATGGTCGATCAAATACATAGGCTCTTATGAACGTGGAGTGAAAATAATTTTCTTCAAATTACTAATCTATTTATGAACACTCACATAATTTTTTCCAAGTCAAAATATTTTTTCGGAAGTCTGGAATAGAGTCTGCATAAGAGCCTTATGTATTTGATCGACCATACAGTTCGCGTGTTGACCGCAAAACAGCACATTTTAAAAGTTCTGCACGTAGCCAATACCTAACTGTATGTAAGATTTAAGTAATTTAAAAATTGTGTTCATCATAATATATGTAAATATAAATATTTTGTACACAATCAGAAATACTAAATATTTAATTTAATGTCTAAAAGATATGACTTAAAATTGTTCCATGCACAAATAGTCAGCTCCGTGACATAGTAAATATCCATGTATGGGAGATCGCGTCGAGATGGTCACACTGGGTTAAAGGGGCACCCCTTATATTTCCGAATATTGTTACTTTTCTTGTGCCTTTTTAAAATATACTATTATTATTCTATATAAATAAGTTATCCAATAACTTGCAAGCACGTTTAAACATTGCAATTTTTCTTTTTTATCCTGCCGATTCTTATCGTCTTTCAAACGAAAAACAATCTAAGTGCATACCTAAAGCATCAAAGTATAATTTTACTTAGCATCTAATAGAAATATCTCGATATATATTTTATTTTTAAATAAGAATTTGTTTTTTAGTTGAAACCAAATAGTTTCTTTTTAAAGTAAAAGAGTCGTTTGATTCATCAAATAGGTAAGCGTAAGGATCGTTTAAGAATATAACTTAATTTTACTAAAAAATAGAATATGTTACTGCATAATTTAAAATTTAATGGTTCAAAATTACTGAAATTTGGTTTATCAATTCGCTTTCAAACTAAAAATATATCAACAACTAAGTCTGGTCATGCAGATAAAAAATTTGTTTTCACCACGAGAGCCACCTTATAATATATTATACATGCATAAACAATATCCGTACTTAAATTTATAAAAACCTTGCGAAATTATATATGCAAATAATCAACAAGGAAATTACAAAAAAAAGAAACAAGTACGCTTTTACAAGCTTAGATTTTCAATAAATGCAGAGTTTGTTAATTATTTAAATAATCAGTATACCTTATTATTGCCGATTGAGCGTCACTCAAATCTGAATCCAAGTTGATGTTCGTCGACAATTTTCTCAAGAATGAGACAGTCACGTTAGTTCGGTACCTTTCAGCCCTTTCGACTGCGGGATAATCCCTTCCTCGTCGCCGCCACCTAGTCGGCACTACTTTTATGGTCCTCCCCACTTTAACTCGAATATCAATTGATTCCATGAGAACTCGACGCCGCAAGGTAATTAAAGTTTAAATACACAATGACAGTGAAACATATGCTTTTATGCTGGAAGTTTAGCAGAATAATGTACTGTCAAAACAAATGCACAACAAATGTAACTTTAATGCAACAAATGAAGTCCTATCCTTTATATTAATATTCAGCGCGAGATATTAAATCTAGAAAGACGTATCGAATTTTTGATTTCTAATTTCTAAATCAAAATCTATAAATAAAAATTGAATGTGTGGGAAAATAACCTCGGCGCACGTCATCATCTTCTCTAGTCCCTTATATTAAAATCCAGCGCAAAATATCGAATCTAGAAAGATGCATCGAATTTTCAATTTATAATTTCAATATTTTGATTTACAAATAAAAATTGAATGTTTGAGAAGATAACGTTGACGCGCTCTGCGCGCCATCATCTTTTGTAGTCACAATATAATACTTAAGGAGGTTCAGGCCGTACAGTCCCAACTAGAAGTTTTTTTGAGGCTACTTTTTTAATTCTTATTTTTATTAGTAATTTTGTGTTTATGAACTTCTATTGTGAAAGTTAAATAGAAAAGTAAATGAAGTAATTAATTAATAAAACTTAATTATTGTTATATGCATATTAAACGGGTGTGAAATTAATTTTCGCAAACTTTTGACTTTTGTGCTCAACTCGAGCAGTGTAAGAAATTGTTTTCAACTTTAAATACCGCGCAAATTAATAACCCTGATAATACGTAACGTTTTTCGAACGTTTTTAAAACGTTAGAATTCGAACCTTCAAATGTTAAAAACAAAAGTTATAAATACATCTGAAAAATGTTGGTAAAACGTCTCAATGTCCGGATATTCGTTCCACATAAAATGTTGTAAAACCGTTTTTAAAACGTTTAAAAAACTGTCCAAGGTCTGTTGAATGGTAAAAATTTAAACGGTCTGAAAACATTTTTAAAACGTTCTGATTAAAACGTTTGAAAATGGTTTGAAAATGATTTGAAAATGAGTTGAAAATGATTTGAAAAATACTAGCATAGCATATATCGAAAATTATTGTTTAAATAGAATTTGACGCTATAAATATTACCAAATTTGGAAGTATCATCCAGATGATACTTCCAAAATTGGTAATATTTGTAGCATCAAATTCGATTTAAACGATTTTTTTCGATATATTCTATGCTAGTATTATTTCAAACCATTTTCAAACATGTTTTAAACGTTTCAAAAACGGTTTTACAACGTCTTATGTGGAACGAATTTTCGGTCATTGAGATGTTTTACCAACATTTTTCAGACGTATTTAAAACTTTGCTTTTCAACGTTTGAAGGTTGAACTCTAACGTTTTTAAAACGTTCGAAAAATGTTATGTGTTATCAGGGAATGAGACTTTAGTAAATTTTCGACATTTTACAAATAATATTGATTATATTGCATATATAATACTTAAAGCTTGTGATAAGTTAAGGTAACATTTGAAAAATATAAGAAATATTAGAAAAACAGCTTACTTACGAAAAAGTTATGTGTTATCAGGGAATGAATGTAATTTTGATATCAAATATCTCCGAAATAATCTTCCTAAATTTCATGAAATTTTAATATGTTATTATTTTAGTAGATATCTGATTTTTAACAAATTCTGTTAGTTTTGAAGTTGAGTTCAAACCTTCATATTATGTTTGAAATGCTCTAAGAATAATGAATTGTTAAATTGAACAGGAGAAGTAAATTTTATAAAATAAAATTTTGTTTGCACCTTCATTTGAATATACATAATGTTTCTTTATTTTGGTATCATATTCTGTTGTATTTTGGTAACATACTATTCAGTTGCATTTTATTCTGCAGTTTGAATATAAATTAAAATATGACTGATATACTGCAGTTGAAAAAATTGAATTACAAGCTCTATTGTAATGAAATATATGGATTAAAAACTGCATTTGTAATAAAAAGATAAAATGTATATTAAATTGATATTTGTATAGAAGGTATGAGAAATTAATATAAAAGAGATATTTGTACTTTTTAACATAAAAAAAGTTTATTAGATATTATTTAGTTCTCACTTTACAGCAAATTCATAATATTGTGTAGATAATTTTTGTTGCAAGTAAAATTAGCAGTACGTCGAAGATTCAAATCGTACGAATACTTATAATATATAATAACAATAATATGCATAACTTAAATATATAAAGAATAATAATGTCTAATGGCGATAAAAAAATATCAATTTGTAGTTTTATAAATTCATTTTGTATTTATACGATTTATTACAAGCTTTATATCTTAATTTTCTATATTTTACTATTTAATACATGTTACATGTTACAATATTCGGAGCTAAAAACAAAATTATATACTGTGGTTTTAACAATTGTAAATCTTAATATGAAAAGTACGCTTGTTTATAAATGCGCATAAATAAAGTCGTATTACTACACTAATGTTTGTACTTAACAAAATGAGAAGTGCCATTTAACAAAAATTAATTTTACAAATCTTTATAATAATACAATGTTTATAATAATATTACTTGAAAATTATAATTTAGTACCATTCAAATACCAAGTTCAAAAAATAATTATAATTTCACTAGAATAGAAGAATCGATCGATATTAATTCGAAAAGCTACAATTTCAAGTATCACAAAGTCAACAAATAAAAAGTCATTCTTAAAAATTATTTATAAAAGAAACGAAAATATCAAATGGATTCTACATTCACACTAAAGTTATTGTCATAAAAGCTAAATGTCTAAGCAATTATTTGAATTTACTAGAACGTAATAAGAATAGATCGGTACTAATTCCAAAAGCTACAATACCAGAGCGAAGAATCTTACAATCGCTTCAAAAAAACGCGACTCTATTCGTCACCCGCAAACGCTACTCCTCAGAGAATCGCTCGCTTGTGGCAAAAAATCTGGTGCGTCCTCTTGTTGACGACGTGGATGAAGCTCTTGTCGCACCTGATGCACCTGATGATCTCCTTGTGACGCTTGATGTGCTTCAAGAACGGTTTCACGTGGAAGAAGTCCATGTTGCAGTAAGCGCACGCGTAGGTCTTCGGACTGACGAACTTGTCGTTGTCCTCCTCCGAGGAGGACGAGTATCCAATATACGGTTCGTCCTCGAAGTCGCGCTTGCGCTTGATGCCGCGGGCGTCGGAGTCCGACGTGCCCAGGCCCAGGTAGCGCAGGCACTCGGGTAGTCCCTGGCCCGTCAGTGTGTTCACCAGGGTGTTGGTCATCTGGCCGAAGGTCTTGGTTTGGGGTATGCTGGTCAGGGTGCTCTTCACCGACTTACGCAGACTGCTCATCATAGTATTGATGCTGCTCCTCTCGCGGCCGAACTTGTCGAAGCGCTTGGTCTTCTTCACGAGGAAGCGCTCGGCCACGCGTTCCTTTACCTCTTGGACGGAGTGGTCGATCGGCGACAGCGGACCAGGTGGCGGCAGTATCGGTGGCTGCGGGTAGAGCCACGGACAAGTCGACAAGTCGTCGAAACAGAAGGAGGAGCTCCTGCTCAGGGCGTTGGACTCCTCGGTCGGGGGTGGCGATGTTAATTCTTGCAGCTGAAAGGACATTTGTATATTTAGTATTTTATGAAATAAAGAATGGTATTGATTGTAGTTTTTGAATTTAATATTTAAAACTGAATGTGTTATGTATGTATAATTCAATACAGAGTTATTTATATTAAAATTGTGAAAAGTATGTCACTGATATTAAATTAATGAAAAAAATTAGTAAATTTTGCAGATAATATTAAGATTTTACTATAATCAGAGAATATTTACTTACCAATGAATACGAATCAACAAATTTTGCATTGATTCGGTTACATTGATATGCTTTTGATTGTTAAATTTTTGCAGAGTGTAACATGCAATGAAATATTAAAATTTACGATATTATAAGTCAAACAATAAAATACAATATTCAAAAGATATTTACCTGTTTCTCGAAGTCCAAACTGTCGAAGGTCAAACTGTCCAAGTCCAAACTGTCGAAGGTCAAACTGTCCAAGTCCAAACTGTCCAAGTCAAAACTCTCAAAATCTGTAGTTGGTGCGTCAGACATGACTGAACGATGCTTAAAAGTTTTCACACAAGTCCTTCTTAACACGGTACCACCACAAATCTCGAAAATCGAGCTAGCGCAACCTTCCGTCTATATACAACGATATAATCCGTAGGCTTTCAAGAGTCAATGGCGAGCACACTAGTTCGAAATGCAAACACCTGATTCTCTAGCTTTGACCTTTGAGAAGTCGAGCTAGATAGTAATGCTGTGGCTGGTCGGCGAGGGTAATTTATAGGTGACCAGAGTGTCAGTGCGCTGTTGTAACAAGGGGTCCTGCTTTTGACGAGCTCCAATCATCGTGCTTTGACTTCTCCCTCGGCCAATCACGTGCGTGCGTACCTGCGAAACCTCTGGGTATAGGTGGACAGTGTTCTATGTCAGTAGTTGGGGTGGCGAGGGTAGTACATGAGAGGGGAGGGGGGAGAGGGTATAGGTTTGGTGCTGGATCGACATTCTAGGGTTATGAGCTTAAAGTGGGTGTGTCGACGGGATATGGGTTTCCCCAGTCCGGCTGTAAAATTCTTGGATGCGGATTGAACTTCGCAATTGACACTGTAATCAGGCTTCGTAATGTAAGAAGTTGACATTTGCGCGACTACTTTGAAGTTGAAGTTGTGTAAAATGAATATATGCACTTATTCATAATATGTATAATATTTTAGGTTTTGATTATAACCAAATAAATAATAAATACATATTTTAAAATATGTATTTCATATAGGCATATATTATTTCATATAGGCATATATTATTTCATATAGGCATATATTATTTCATATAGGCATATATTATTTCATATAGGCATATATTATTTCATATAGGCATATATTATTTCATATAGGCATATATTGTTTCATATAGGCATATATTACTATTATATTCATTTATATTAGTTGAACATACCACTATAGTAAAATTTAAGCCATTATTTTTTAATGCTTTCGCTGCTGAAGCACCGGTGGCTTATGCGCTTTTTAGTTATAGGGTAAAGTCGTACAGTATGACAACACAAAGCTATTTTTTGTATAACTTTTCATTGACGCAGTGAAAATTAATACTTCAAAATAGGATTTGTTACTTGAATAGTCATCTATCACGAAAAAAAATTGGCTGAGGTTAAATTTGTATATAAGGTATGAGAAATTAATATAAAAGAGATATTTGTACTTTTTAACATAAAAAAAGTTTATTAGATATTATTTAGTTCTCACTTTACAGCAAATTCATAATATTGTGTAGATAATTTTTGTTGCAAGTAAAATTAGCAGTACGTCGAAGATTCAAATCGTACGAATACTTATAATATATAATAACAATAATATGCATAACTTAAATATATAAAGAATAATAATGTCTAATGGCGATAAAAAAATATCAATTTGTAGTTTTATAAATTCATTTTGTATTTATACGATTTATTACAAGCTTTAAATCTTAATTTTCTATATTTTACTATTCAATACATGTTACATGTTACAATAATCGGAACTAAAAACAAAATTATATACTGTGGTTTTAACAATTGTAAATCTTAATATGAAAAGTACGCTTGTTTCTAAATGCGCATAAATAAAGTCGTATTACTACACTAATGTTTGTACTTAACAAAATGAGAAGTGACATTTAACAAAAATTAATTTTACAAATCTTTATAATAATACAATGTTTATAATAATATTACTTGAAAATTATAATTTAGTACCATTCAAATATCAAGTTCAAAAAATAATTATAATTTCACTAGAATAGAAGAATCGATCGATATTAATTCGAAAAGCTACAATTCCAAGTATCACAAAGTCAACAAATAAAAAGTCATTCTTAAAAATTATTTATAAAAGAAACGAAAATATCAAATGGATTCTACATTCACACTAAAGTTATTGTCATAAAAGCTAAATGTCTAAGCAATTATTTGAATTTACTAGAACGTAATAAGAATAGATCGGTACTAATTCCAAAAGCTACAATACCAGAGCGAAGAATCTTACAATCGCTTCAAAAAAACGCGACTCTATTCGTCACCCGCAAACGCTACTCCTCAGAGAATCGCTCGCTTGTGGCAAAAAATCTGGTGCGTCCTCTTGTTGACGACGTGGATGAAGCTCTTGTCGCACCTGATGCACCTGATGATCTCCTTGTGACGCTTGATGTGCTTCAAGAACGGTTTCACGTGGAAGAAGTCCATGTTGCAGTAAGCGCACGCGTAGGTCTTCGGACTGACGAACTTGTCGTTGTCCTCCTCCGAGGAGGACGAGTATCCAATATACGGTTCGTCCTCGAAGTCGCGCTTGCGCTTGATGCCGCGGGCGTCGGAGTCCGGCGTGCCCAGGCCCAGGTAGCGCAGGCACTCGGGTAGTCCCTGGCCCGTCAGTGTGTTCACCAGGGTGTTGGTCATCTGGCCGAAGGTCTTGGTTTGGGGTATGCTGGTCAGGGTGCTCTTCACCGACTTACGCAGACTGCTCATCATAGTATTGATGCTGCTCCTCTCGCGGCCGAACTTGTCGAAGCGCTTGGTCTTCTTCACGAGGAAGCGCTCGGCCACGCGTTCCTTTACCTCTTGGACGGAGTGGTCGATCGGCGACAGCGGACCAGGTGGCGGCAGTATCGGTGGCTGCGGGTAGAGCCACGGACAAGTCGACAAGTCGTCGAAACAGAAGGAGGAGCTCCTGCTCAGGGCGTTGGACTCCTCGGTCGGGGGTGGCGATGTTAATTCTTGCAGCTGAAAGGACATTTGTATATTTAGTATTTTATGAAATAAAGAATGGTATTGATTGTAGTTTTTGAATTTAATATTTAAAACTGAATGTGTTATGTATGTATAATTCAATACAGAGTTATTTATATTAAAATTGTGAAAAGTATGTCACTGATATTAAATTAATGAAAAAAATTAGTAAATTTTGCAGATAATATTAAGATTTTACTATAATCAGAGAATATTTACTTACCAATGAATACGAATCAACAAATTTTGCATTGATTCGGTTACATTGATATGCTTTTGATTGTTAAATTTTTGCAGAGTGTAACATGCAATGAAATATTAAAATTTACGATATTATAAGTCAAACAATAAAATACAATATTCAAAAGATATTTACCTGTTTCTCGAAGTCCAAACTGTCGAAGGTCAAACTGTCCAAGTCCAAACTGTCGAAGGTCAAACTGTCCAAGTCCAAACTGTCCAAGTCAAAACTCTCAAAATCTGTAGTTGGTGCGTCAGACATGACTGAACGATGCTTAAAAGTTTTCACACAAGTCCTTCTCAACACGGTACCACCACAAAATCTCGAAAATCGAGCTAGCGCAACCTTCCGTCTATATACAACGATATAATCCGTAGGCTTTCAAGAGTCAATGGCGAGCACACTAGTTCGAAATGCAAACACCTGATTCTCTAGCTTTGACCTTTGAGAAGTCGAGCTAGATAGTAATGCTGTGGCTGGTCGGCGAGGGTAATTTATAGGTGACCAGAGTGTCAGTGCGCTGTTGTAACAAGGGGTCCTGCTTTTGACGAGCTCCAATCATCGTGCTTTGACTTCTCCCTCGGCCAATCACGTGCGTGCGTACCTGCGAAACCTCTGGGTATAGGTGGACAGTGTTCTATGTCAGTAGTTGGGGTGGCGAGGGTAGTACATGAGAGGGGAGGGGGGAGAGGGTATAGGTTTGGTGCTGGATCGACATTCTAGGGTTATGAGCTTAAAGTGGGTGTGTCGACGGGATATGGGTTTCTCCAGTCCGGCTGTAAAATTCTTGGATGCGGATTGAACTTCGCAATTGACACTGTAATCAGGCTTCGTAATGTAAGAAGTTGACATTTGCGCGACTACTTTGAAGTTGAAGTTGTGTAAAATGAATATATGCACTTATTCATAATATGTATAATATTTTAGGTTTTGATTATAACCAAATAAATAATAAATACATATTTTAAAATGTGTATTTCATATAGGCATATATTATTTCATATAGGCATATATTATTTCATATAGGCATATATTATTTCATATAGGCATATATTGTTTCATATAGGCATATATTACTATTATATTCATTTATATTAGTTGAACATACCACTATAGTAAAATTTAAGCCATTATTTTTTAATGCTTTCGCTGCTGAAGCACCGGTGGCTTATGCGCTTTTTAGTTATAGGGTAAAGTCGTACAGTATGACAACACAAAGCTATTTTTTGTATAACTTTTCATTGACGCATTGAAAATTAATACTTCAAAATAGGATTTGTTACTTGAATAGTCATCTATCACGAAAAAAAATTGGCTGAGGTTAAATTTGTATATAAGGTATGAGAAATTAATATAAAAGAGATATTTGCACTTTTTAACATAAAAAAAGTTTATTAGATAATATTTAGTTCTCACTTTACAGCAAATTCATAATATTGTGTAGATAATTTTTGTTGCAAGTAAAATTAGCAGTACGTCGAAGATTCAAATCGTACGAATACTTATAATATATAATAACAATAATATGCATAACTTAAATATATAAAGAATAATAATGTCTAATGGCGATAAAAAAATATCAATTTGTAGTTTTATAAATTCATTTTGTATTTATACGATTTATTACAAGCTTTAAATCTTAATTTTCTATATTTTACTATTCAATACATGTTACATGTTACAATAATCGGAACTAAAAACAAAATTATATACTGTGGTTTTAACAATTGTAAATCTTAATATGAAAAGTACGCTTGTTTCTAAATGCGCATAAATAAAGTCGTATTACTACACTAATGTTTGTACTTAACAAAATGAGAAGTGACATTTAACAAAAATTAATTTTACAAATCTTTATAATAATACAATGTTTATAATAATATTACTTGAAAATTATAATTTAGTACCATTCAAATATCAAGTTCAAAAAATAATTATAATTTCACTAGAATAGAAGAATCGATCGATATTAATTCGAAAAGCTACAATTCCAAGTATCACAAAGTCAACAAATAAAAAGTCATTCTTAAAAATTATTTATAAAAGAAACGAAAATATCAAATGGATTCTACATTCACACTAAAGTTATTGTCATAAAAGCTAAATGTCTAAGCAATTATTTGAATTTACTAGAACGTAATAAGAATAGATCGGTACTAATTCCAAAAGCTACAATACCAGAGCGAAGAATCTTACAATCGCTTCAAAAAAACGCGACTCTATTCGTCACCCGCAAACGCTACTCCTCAGAGAATCGCTCGCTTGTGGCAAAAAATCTGGTGCGTCCTCTTGTTGACGACGTGGATGAAGCTCTTGTCGCACCTGATGCACCTGATGATCTCCTTGTGACGCTTGATGTGCTTCAAGAACGGTTTCACGTGGAAGAAGTCCATGTTGCAGTAAGCGCACGCGTAGGTCTTCGGACTGACGAACTTGTCGTTGTCCTCCTCCGAGGAGGACGAGTATCCAATATACGGTTCGTCCTCGAAGTCGCGCTTGCGCTTGATGCCGCGGGCGTCGGAGTCCGACGTGCCCAGGCCCAGGTAGCGCAGGCACTCGGGTAGTCCCTGGCCCGTCAGTGTGTTCACCAGGGTGTTGGTCATCTGGCCGAAGGTCTTGGTTTGGGGTATGCTGGTCAGGGTGCTCTTCACCGACTTACGCAGACTGCTCATCATAGTATTGATGCTGCTCCTCTCGCGGCCGAACTTGTCGAAGCGCTTGGTCTTCTTCACGAGGAAGCGCTCGGCCACGCGTTCCTTTACCTCTTGGACGGAGTGGTCGATCGGCGACAGCGGACCAGGTGGCGGCAGTATCGGTGGCTGCGGGTAGAGCCACGGACAAGTCGACAAGTCGTCGAAACAGAAGGAGGAGCTCCTGCTCAGGGCGTTGGACTCCTCGGTCGGGGGTGGCGATGTTAATTCTTGCAGCTGAAAGGACATTTGTATATTTAGTATTTTATGAAATAAAGAATGGTATTGATTGTAGTTTTTGAATTTAATATTTAAAACTGAATGTGTTATGTATGTATAATTCAATACAGAGTTATTTATATTAAAATTGTGAAAAGTATGTCACTGATATTAAATTAATGAAAAAAATTAGTAAATTTTGCAGATAATATTAAGATTTTACTATAATCAGAGAATATTTACTTACCAATGAATACGAATCAACAAATTTTGCATTGATTCGGTTACATTGATATGCTTTTGATTGTTAAATTTTTGCAGAGTGTAACATGCAATGAAATATTAAAATTTACGATATTATAAGCCAAACAATAAAATACAATATTCAAAAGATATTTACCTGTTTCTCGAAGTCCAAACTGTCGAAGGTCAAACTGTCCAAGTCCAAACTGTCGAATGTCAAACTGTCCAAGTCCAAACTGTCCAAGTCAAAACTCTCAAAATCTGTAGTTGGTGCGTCAGACATGACTGAACGATGCTTAAAAGTTTTCACACAAGTCCTTCTCAACACGGTACCACCACAAAATCTCGAAAATCGAGCTAGCGCAACCTTCCGTCTATATACAACGATATAATCCGTAGGCTTTCAAGAGTCAATGGCGAGCACACTAGTTCGAAATGCAAACACCTGATTCTCTAGCTTTGACCTTTGAGAAGTCGAGCTAGATAGTAATGCTGTGGCTGGTCGGCGAGGGTAATTTATAGGTGACCAGAGTGTCAGTGCGCTGTTGTAACAAGGGGTCCTGCTTTTGACGAGCTCCAATCATCCTGCTTTGACTTCTCCCTCGGCCAATCACGTGCGTGCGTACCTGCGAAACCTCTGGGTATAGGTGGACAGTGTTCTATGTCAGTAGTTGTGGTGGCGAGGGTAGTACATGAGAGGGGAGGGGGGAGAGGGTATAGGTTTGGTGCTGGATCGACATTCTAGGGTTATGAGCTTAAAGTGGGTGTGTCGACGGGATATGGGTTTCCCCAGTCCGGCTGTAAAATTCTTGGCTGCGGATTGAACTTCGCAATTGACACTGTAATCAGGCTTCGTAATGTAAGAAGTTGACATTTGCGCGACTACTTTGAAGTTGAAGTTGTGTAAAATGAATATATGCACTTATTCATAATATGTATAATATTTTAGGTTTTGATTATAACCAAATAAATAATAAATACATATTTTAAAATATGTATTTCATATAGGCATATATTATTTCATATAGGCATATATTATTTCATATAGGCATATATTATTTCATATAGGCATATATTATTTCATATAGGCATATATTATTTCATATAGGCATATATTGTTTCATATAGGCATATATTACTATTATATTCATTTATATTAGTTGAACATACCACTATAGTAAAATTTAAGCCATTATTTTTTAATGCTTTCGCTGCTGAAGCACCGGTGGCTTATGCGCTTTTTAGTTATAGGGTAAAGTCGTACAGTATGACAACACAAAGCTATTTTTTGTATAACTTTTCATTGACGCAGTGAAAATTAATACTTCAAAATAGGATTTGTTACTTGAATAGTCATCTATCACGAAAAAAAATTGGCTGAGGTTAAATTTGTATATAAGGTATGAGAAATTAATATAAAAGAGATATTTGTACTTTTTAACATAAAAAAAGTTTATTAGATATTATTTAGTTCTCACTTTACAGCAAATTCATAATATTGTGTAGATAATTTTTGTTGCAAGTAAAATTAGCAGTACGTCGAAGATTGAAATCGTACGAATACTTATAATATATAATAACAATAATATGCATAACTTAAATATATAAAGAATAATAATGTCTAATGGCGATAAAAAAATATCAATTTGTAGTTTTATAAATTCATTTTGTATTTATACGATTTATTACAAGCTTTAAATCTTAATTTTCTATATTTTACTATTCAATACATGTTACATGTTACAATAATCGGAACTAAAAACAAAATTATATACTGTGGTTTTAACAATTGTAAATCTTAATATGAAAAGTACGCTTGTTTCTAAATGCGCATAAATAAAGTCGTATTACTACACTAATGTTTGTACTTAACAAAATGAGAAGTGACATTTAACAAAAATTAATTTTACAAATCTTTATAATAATACAATGTTTATAATAATATTACTTGAAAATTATAATTTAGTACCATTCAAATATCAAGTTCAAAAAATAATTATAATTTCACTAGAATAGAAGAATCGATCGATATTAATTCGAAAAGCTACAATTCCAAGTATCACAAAGTCAACAAATAAAAAGTCATTCTTAAAAATTATTTATAAAAGAAACGAAAATATCAAATGGATTCTACATTCACACTAAAGTTATTGTCATAAAAGCTAAATGTCTAAGCAATTATTTGAATTTACTAGAACGTAATAAGAATAGATCGGTACTAATTCCAAAAGCTACAATACCAGAGCGAAGAATCTTACAATCGCTTCAAAAAAACGCGACTCTATTCGTCACCCGCAAACGCTACTCCTCAGAGAATCGCTCGCTTGTGGCAAAAAATCTGGTGCCTCCTCTTGTTGACGACGTGGATGAAGCTCTTGTCGCACCTGATGCACCTGATGATCTCCTTGTGACGCTTGATGTGCTTCAAGAACGGTTTCACGTGGAAGAAGTCCATGTTGCAGTAAGCGCACGCATAGGTCTTCGGACTGACGAACTTGTCGTTGTCCTCCTCCGAGGAGGACGAGTATCCAATATACGGTTCGTCCTCGAAGTCGCGCTTGCGCTTGATGCCGCGGGCGTCGGAGTCCGACGTGCCCAGGCCCAGGTAGCGCAGGCACTCGGGTAGTCCCTGGCCCGTCAGTGTGTTCACCAGGGTGTTGGTCATCTGGCCGAAGGTCTTGGTTTGGGGTATGCTGGTCAGGGTGCTCTTCACCGACTTACGCAGACTGCTCATCATAGTATTGATGCTGCTCCTCTCGCGGCCGAACTTGTCGAAGCGCTTGGTCTTCTTCACGAGGAAGCGCTCGGCCACGCGTTCCTTTACCTCTTGGACGGAGTGGTCGATCGGCGACAGCGGACGAGGTGGCGGCAGTCTCGGTGGCTGCAGGTGGAGCCACGGACAAGTCGACAAGTCGTCGAAACAGAAGGAGGAGCTCCTGCTCAGGGCGTTGGACTCCTCGGTCGGGGGTGGCGATGTTAATTCTTGCAGCTGAAAGGACATTTGTAAATTTAGTATTTTATGAAATAAAGAATGGTATTGATTGTAGTTTTTGAATTTAATATTTAAAACTGAATGTGTTATGTATGTATAATTCAATACAGATTTATTTATATTAAAATTGTGAAAAGTATGTCACTGATATTAAATTAATGAAAAAAATTAGTAAATTTTGCAGATAATATTAAGATTTTACTATAATCAGAGAATATTTACTTACCAATGAATACGAATCAACAAATTTTGCATTGATTCGGTTACATTGATATGCTTTTGATTGTTAAATTTTTGCAGAGTGTAACATGCAATGAAATATTAAAATTTACGATATTATAAGTCAAACAATAAAATACAATATTCAAAAGATATTTACCTGTTTCTCGAAGTCCAAACTGTCCAAGTCCAAACTGTCCAAGTCAAAACTCTCAAAATCTGTAGTTGGTGCGTCAGACATGACTGAACGATGCTTAAAAGTTTTCACGCAAGTCCTTCTCAACACGGTACCACCACAAAATCTCGAAAATCGAGCTAGCGCAACCTTCCGTCTATATACAACGATATAATCCGTAGGCTTTCAAGAGTCAATGGCGAGCACACTAGTTCGAAATGCAAACACCTGATTCTCTAGCTTTGACCTTTGAGAAGTCGAGCTAGATAGTAATGCTGTGGCTGGTCGGCGAGGGTAATTTATAGGTGACCAGAGTGTCAGTGCGCTGTTGTAACAAGGGGTCCTGCTTTTGACGAGCTCCAATCATCCTGCTTTGACTTCTCCCTCGGCCAATCACGTGCGTGCGTACCTGCGAAACCTCTGGGTATAGGTGGACAGTGTTCTATGTCAGTAGTTGGGGTGGCGAGGGTAGTACATGAGAGGGGAGGGGGGAGAGGGTATAGGTTTGGTGCTGGATCGACATTCTAGGGTTATGAGCTTAAAGTGGGTGTGTCGACGGGATATGGGTTTCCCCAGTCCGGCTGTAAAATTCTTGGATGCGGATTGAACTTCGCAATTGACACTGTAATCAGGCTTCGTAATGTAAGAAGTTGACATTTGCGCGACTACTTTGAAGTTGAAGTTGTGTAAAATGAATATATGCACTTATTCATAATATGTATAATATTTTAGGTTTTGATTATAACCAAATAAATAATAAATACATATTTTAAAATATGTATTTCATATAGGCATATATTATTTCATATAGGCATATATTATTTCATATAGGCATATATTATTTCATATAGGCATATATTATTTCATATAGGCATATATTATTTCATATAGGCATATATTATTTCATATAGGCATATATTATTTCATATAGGCATATATTATTTCATATAGGCATATATTATTTCATATAGGCATATATTGTTTCATATAGGCATATATTACTATTATATTCATTTATATTAGTTGAACATACCACTATAGTAAAATTTAAGCCATTATTTTTTAATGCTTTCGCTGCTGAAGCACCGGTGGCTTATGCGCTTTTTAGTTATAGGGTAAAGTCGTACAGTATGACAACACAAAGCTATTTTTTGTATAACTTTTCATTGACGCAGTGAAAATTAATACT
The DNA here is from genome assembly GCA_949152435.1 of Gastracanthus pulcherrimus. Taxonomy (NCBI): domain Eukaryota; kingdom Metazoa; phylum Arthropoda; class Insecta; order Hymenoptera; family Pteromalidae; genus Gastracanthus; species Gastracanthus pulcherrimus. The sequence goes on along the minus strand of OX424575.1, from coordinate 164,156,880 downwards.
TCAAAATAGGATTTGTTACTTGAATAGTCATCTATCACGAAAAAAAATTGGCTGAGGTTAAATTTGAGCAAAGATATTTATTATCAATATAAATGTAAAAGTTACAATTTTGCGATTTGCCTATTGGCCAAAATATAAAAAAAAATTTTATTGAATTTTCTTAATCTTTGTACTTGTGAGAATAATGAAAATATACCAGGCTTCAAAACTCGATGTCAATTAACAAAGTTTTTTCGAAATTAATTTTCCTAACTTTAAAAAGTGTCTTGTGCATAAGGGTTTTATGAATCTTTTTAAAACTTTTAAAGTAAACATAAACAGTTTCCTGAACTAGTGAAAAAAACGCTGCCAATTCATTGGCACTTAGCTTCCTCAAATTAAATTAATTATTCTTATATGAAAATTTTTGTTCTAATAAATTAACTTTAAATTGCTATATCTCTTTTTAATTTGATTTTCAAAAATGCGTGTTGATTTATCATGGATGGTTTAATTCAGAACATTTAATTAAACTAGCTATAGCCATAATCTTATTTTTATTTTATATTTATATTTTAATTTACATTTATACATAAATTAAATCTGTTTTAAGGGCACAGTGCGTTTCTTACACATACGAATTATACACGTAATTATTGTACACAATTTAGCATTGGTCAAATTTTATATAGATATATTTGACCAATGCTAAACTGTGCACAATAATTACGTCTACAATTCTTATGTGTAAGAAACGCACTATGCCGTTTTAAGCAGTTTTCGGTAACATTATTTTTTTAAGTTAATAATTTTCACATTGTATTTGAATTCAACGACATCTAAAATCACATAATTATATCGTTCATACGTATGATTTTTACCTATATTTATAAAATATAAAACAAATAATGTTGATATACATTATTTCATTTATCTTAAAATACTTTTCAATCAATATTTCAAAATATCAATCAACAGAAATCCTCCTGCTCGCTTTACTCGCCAACCCTTAGTATATAAATTAATAAATAAAATATTACTATTTTCTTAACATTTAACGTTTTTAATTTTTTTAACTAAATTTTACAGTTGTAAAAGATAGGTTTTTTATACTTTTTTAAATGCATTTACAATAAATTGATCATAAAATTTCTAACATTCCAAAAAACTCGAAAAACTAAAACTCAATAATCAAAAAATAAAATAATCACTATAAAACAAAAGAAAAAAACAAGTCGAAGAATCTTGAAATTTCTTTGCAATTTTGAATCTTCATTTAAAAGGGGAAAAAATTAACCCTTTTTTATAAAAAATGAACACGCCGTTCTCGAGATATAAGCAATAAAAACAAATTAAAAAAAACATAACCTCAATATCTTAGAAAGTAAAAGATCATGATCTGAAAAAACATACAGGTCATGAGATAGTAAAAAACTACCTTTTTGTAAAGTTACAGATAAAATGCTGTCGATTTACTTAAGTTATCGCGTCAGAAAAAAAAGCGATTTTTTAAACAAAATTATTTTTCCCTCGACAAAAGAAAAACATGAAGCTTCAAAAATTGTACAGGATATTATTGTAAATACTCCTTAACATCTCAATTTTTTTCAAAAATTTTCCATCTTATATTTCACAGATATAACCGTTTAGGATCGGAAAAGATAGGTAATTTTATACTCTTTCAAATGCATCTATATCGGATCGATTATGTTATTTCTAATGTATTAAAAAACCCGAAAAACTAAAACTCAAACATCGAAAAACCGCTAATAAAACAATAAAGTATCAAAAACAAGAAAAAAATGTATTGTGCCGCCTTCCTTTAAAAAAAACAAAAATAATGAGCCCTGAAACATTAAGTTTCACCGAATGTATGCGGAGTTATGTTGGTAAACATCCACACACACACACAGTCACACACACACACACGCGCACACACATACACACACAGTCACACACACACACACGCGCAGTCACACACACACACACACACGCACATACACACATACATACATACACGCGCACACACACACACACATACACGCGCACACACACACATACATATATATACACACACACACACACACACACACACACACACACATACACCTCCCCCCCCCAACCACACACACATCCATACAGATATTTTCTAAAAATAGTGTAATGAAACCAAAAGACATAAATACTAATTTAAAAACTAACTTAAAGAAAACAAACATAAATTGTACGTTGCACTACCTGAATGTTTTTCATGAATTTTTATACAATTCATTTGATATTGGTATATATCTTAAGAAGGTGTATAATATATAATTATATTTATTCAATATAATACACCTTAAGATATATACCAATATCAAATGTAATGTATAAAAATTCATGAAAAACATTCAGGTAGCGCAGTGCACAATTTATGTACACGCATTAATTTATGTACACGGGACGACAAGCAAAAATATCGCGGATTTTTAACGAAACACTATCTACATCTGCATCCCCACAACGCAAACACCTATAAAGAACCCATGCATTAATAACCCGATGACATCCAGAATAAAGATTGAAATAATTGTGTAAACGCTCGATAATTGCACGTGTCGATGCGTACTCGTTCACATCTCATGCGATCAACAGCGACGCTCCTCATCTCGAAGAAAAAGAAGAGCACGCGCGCGGGAAGCGACGCTCCGCACTCGCAGAAACTCATCCGCGTTTTGCGCCTCCAGGCTATGTATACGTATACGCGAGATGCGCCTCGTTCTCAGCAGTATATAAGGCTCATAGTAGAGTATGACGGTCTAGGAATGTTAGGGGCCGCTCCGCGAGATGAATCTTCGCCGCGTGCGGCTGTGTAGCCGGTGTAGATCGTTCGTACCAGGTGGTCCGAACCGAGTCGAGTGTGACGCGAGCCGCGGCGATGACACTTACATGTGTTGTTGTGCAATGTATTGTGATGTTTTGAGCATAACTTTTAGAGAATTTAGAGCCTAGATGTTTAATGAATATTTTATTACATTTTAGCAATCGCGTATCGTTAATTAAATTCACGTATATGAATGATATCAGTGCAAAATATATGGACTTGATAATTGCAAGTTTCAGCTAATGTATTAATTTTAATCATATGTATCAGTTTTACTTGTTGAAATTAATTTATTGAACGTAAATGATATAAAAAGCCTACGGACAAAATAAATTTATATGTTTTCTTGTGCGATAAGTATGATTGGTCACTCACTAATACACATGGAAGAATACATAGGGGAGAGTGTTACAGTTGTTATTAAACATTATCGGAGGTTTTTGTTTTTAAATTACAACTCCAAAGATTCTCGCGAGCATAACAAAAAAGTTGTTAATTTTCGTGTCAAAAATTATTTCCCGAGGGTTAAATATATGCCCAGTATAAAAGCTCATTAAATTCCAATTATCTCATATATGATATGATTTAAACTAAAATAGTTTTTTACACATCCCTAGTTCCTTATGCTTTTAATATTTACGTGCAGGTTAAGGGGAGGTCGGAGCGAACTTTACCATTGTGACCTCCACCTCGCGCCGTATTTTTCATTATGAGTCTAAAATTTACGTAGTAACATCAAAATCGAGGTTGATAATAGTTTGTTATTATGTAAAGAACACCGGACAACAGCAATTTTGTTTATTACTAGCCTCAAAAGTTTTTTATTATGAAATATTGTTACAATTGACGAATGGAAAACGGTAAAAGTGATGGTCATCTTAGCCTTACTGATATCTTCACCTCGCGCCGTATTTTTCATTATTTTACGAAATTGTACGCAATTATGTACGCTTGAAGCTTTATAAACATTTATTATTATGACAAGAACACCGGACAACCGCATTTTTGTACCACAAATTTTTATTTTTATGATATTAATTTTCGAGGTTAGGTAAAATCTGCACCAATCAGGATAGCTCCGACCTCCCCTTAATACCGCGAATTTATTGAATTTCTTAATATAGTTATGATTTCTTGAAATTTATTACACAAGCATATATTTTAAATTCCATCAATTTTCACAAGGTACGAACTAATCAAAATAATTCTTGGTACACATTTTTGATAAATTTATAGCCTTTGCCGCATTCCTCGGAACCTCTCGCGATACCATGCACTTTTTAACCACAGCGTACGTGCGCGCCGCGGTGTAATTGGCCGCTGCAGCGAAATTCGGGTGTTTAGAGAGCAGCGCGGCGCCCATCAGCCGCGACGATAAAGGCGTGAAACGGATTATTTCGTTGCGGATCCCCCTCACTTTTGCACCGGCTCGCGAGAGAACGGAGAGCGTAAATATCGACTCGGTGTAAATCGATCGCGCCCCGTGCCGGGATTTTATCGCGCGGTTGGATTGCTTCATTAACATATGATGTACATATTTTCTACGTTTTCGCTCAAATGTCACTTTTATGATACTTGTATATACAACAAATATTCTATATACAAAGTCAATTTAATCGTTTTCGGTACAAATTAACAAAATCGTTTATTTTGTCATCTATTTTGTTGATAAAAAATTACGATAGCATAATATGGATGAATAGCATCAAAGCCATCAGGATGTAATTACTGTTTTATAGGTATTAATCTACCATATTATACAAAGTTTCAAGCTAGTACTTTAATATTTCGACGAATTGCATTTCACTCGTATGATATATATAATATGAATAATATTAATATTAATGTTTATATCAATAATTGTAAAATCTTAGAAGTTTTTTAGTGTATTTTGAATAATAGTGCATTATTAAAGAATATATATACGTATAATATTATGAATATAATAAATTATACTTTTATAATAATGTATTAAAAGTCATAATTCGAAATATCATTAATATCAAAACCTTTAATTATAAAGCAATAATTAATTACAAATTAAATATTTAACGAAAACATTTCATATACGTATACCTGTTTAAAAAATTAAAAATTTTTGAAGAAAACTAAATGCCTTTATTTTATTAAAAAAATGTGCAATAAATAATGTGGACAATTTACGAATCATAAATTTTACTATAACTAGTACTTTCTTTAGCACTTATGTTGTTTTATCATAATCTGTAGTTTTCGTTTCACCTGCATTTCTCGAAAACAAATTAAGCTCAATATAACCATCACTTATGTTCAACGCGCATACTAACCACATATATTAGTCGCGCACCGACTTCATCCAGCCAACCAAAAAGAAAACCATTTACACATTATAAAACTACAAAAAATCGCCTATCGTCGTGAAAGTCGCGCGCGCGCGTCGCAGCGGAAACACCGTAAACACCGCGTGTATATCAATTCACCCGCGATACAACCGTGCAGAATCTGCATGTATACATCAAACATCGCTAAGTAAATAATTTATCGCTGCGCGCGGAGAACAAGCAATAAAAAGAAACGGACGCCGCGCATGGCCCCTAAAATAAATTATTATCATAATCGAGTTAAAAGCCGAGCGTTGCGCGCGGCCCATTAATCGCTAATTCATGCACGCGCGCGCACGCAAATGCCGCGCACTTAATAACACGAAACCGATCGCGGCTGTGCGCAAGCGTAATTGCCGGCGCATTATCCGTTCTGCTTCTCCTTCTTCCATGCACGTCGCTGTCGACGTTGTCGTGTGGAATGCGCGCGATTTTCCTACCCGCGCGCAAAAGGGAGAATGACGGAGCGGACTTATTAATAATGCGACTTACGCGACACACCGTTTGTCTGTATATATATATATATATATATCTTCTTATCTCTTCCGCTTTTCTCGCTGTTGACTGTTGAGATATGATCATAGCATCGTAGTAAGATTCGGGAGCTGATTTTAAATTCAATTCGAGTGGGATATATAGCGTCGTTTGTTGATTAGATTGAGGAATATTTAATGTTACAAATTTATGATTGAAACGCAGCCCGAAGGGGTGGGGTTAAATTTACCGAAAGATAAATTTGCAGAAGGATAAATTTAATTGCCGAAAAAATCAATATCTATGGATAAATATACCGAAAACAAGAAAATACCGAAAGTTAAAAATGCCGAAAACGAAAATGTGGACAAAAAAGTGCTTTTATTAGAATATGCGCCTGTATTATAATAATGTGTTAATTGTTGCTAAGTCGTTTCTTTTCAATATTACATAATTTTAGTTTTTACCCATTGCCATTCAACATTTCGGCATTTTCATCCGTCGGAACTTTCTTTTTCTGAATTTTTTTTAATCGATTACTTTACTCATTGGCACATTTCACGTTTCGGAAAATTTACCCTTCGTTAAAATAAATTCGGCATTATTATCCATCTGCAAAGTTATCTTTCGGCACATATATCCCTAGCCAACTACAAGGATTAACGAGAGGTGAGGCGCAGAAAGAGACGCAGGTATAGGAAGGGGAGGCAGCGGAGGCAAAGGTTGAAGGTGCGCATGGCAGCGCTCAACGGCGCTGCTTCGGCGAGGGACGCTAGCAGCTCGGCAAGCGTGATCGGCACGAGGTAGGAGAGAATAGGAGATAATAGATTTTCCGAGGGAAGAATAATCAGTGAACGCAAATAGTACCTTTTCGTAATCCTCGTACGAACAAAAAACGTACTGGCGAACAAATGCGCGTTGTGGCGAAGCTGAATCTCCCCGCGAGGCAGGTGATAGATATGCGAATGTAAAATGCTAATAAGTGGAAAGTTCGAGTCGGCCGATGTGACGCCATCCGTCGATCGTCGATGACTGCGCCCTTTGCGCGATGCGCTCCGAACTTTTCCGGAGTCGGTCCTTCTGTGCTGGGGAGGCCTTTCCTAACACTATATGTCCCTAGGAATTTGCGGACAGCGCGGTGGCGAAAAGCCACTGCTTCTTCCGGACAAAGTTTCAGGACGAGGCCTGTGCGCGCGAGGGGCCTACGTGTGCTCGTAGTTTTATGACGGGTCCGTTTAGGCGCGTCTCGAGTTTCCACCTCTTTTGTCTTACTATTTACGGTTGTGCGCGCAGGTAATGCATTGGACCTATGCATATCCGTGCGCGTCCCCGTGCCTTTCGCCTTTCGCAGGGAAAGTCCATGAGTTTTTGGGAAACACTGCACGACGCGAATCTTATTGGCCAAAAAGATATGCCCTTTTAGGTAAAGATTGCTGTGTGCAGGCGTAAAGGTCATATAATATGCGTGAAAAGTGTCCAACACGCAAAGAAGGCAATGTCATTTTTTTTAAAACGCATATCAATTTCTCTCGTGGGAATTTAATATGGGAATTATGGACTAAAAGCGGTCATCATTGCACGGAAAAAAAAGATCACCATGGCAGCGAGAAATATTGCTGTACTAGCGAATATTTTAGGAATCCAGGGACTGCGAAAACTGATCGCTGGGAGAGCGAGCGAAAAGCGCTAATACACTTAGCTGCAGCCATGATTACCACAGCAACGTTTTTTCGCTGCAGCAAGTATTGCTCTTGCCGTAAGAATAAAAATGGCGATGTTCCAACAAAAAGTAAAGCGTATCTATGACGCTAGGAATTTGTCATCATAAAATATAGTAAAATAAATAAGGGCAGTGGGAATTAAAATATTAAGTAATGTACATTATTTAACAAACATACCTTTGTATACAAGTAGTATACATTCGATGAGTGTAGGTTTTAAGAAGTTTCCAAATATTTACCCTCACTCCGTCATTTGCTCAATTTCAATTTCAACTTTTTTTATTAAGAGAAATTGGTAAATGAAAAAAAATACTAACTGATTTTACATAAAAAGAGAATAAAAAAAGGTAATCTATAATTTTTTCTGTAAACCTAATAGTTATTAAGAAACAAATATAAATATACTTGACTTTTTCAATCTTGAGCCATTCTTAATTCAAAAACTATTAGGTTTACAGAAAAAATCAAACATACATTTTTTACTCTCTTTTCATGTGGAAACAGTTAGTATATTTTTCATATCACTATGTCTCTTAACCCATTTCTTCCCAAGCGGCCATTTTATAGTCGATTGGTTTTTTGTCTAAAAAATTGTCGAAAAAAAAAATAATAAAATGGCCGCTTGTGAAAAAATGGGTTAATAAGAAAGTTGAAATTTTGAGCATATGATCAAGTGAGGGAAAATATTTGTAAGTTACTCCAAACCCACATTTATCGAATGTATACACTTGATAATGCATTAAAAAGTTATACTTTCAGTAGATTTAATAATATAACAACTTTTTTTATGTCTATTATAAAAAATTATATTGTTCTAAAATTCTAACCTCAAAAAATTATATATTACTTTATTATACCAGTTTTTTTATCGCTTTCTTTTTGAACAATGTGCTCCGACGAATTCCACTATCTTAACAACGATATAAATACGTTCGCCACACTCATAATGACTGAAAATTCCATGAGATCCGGTGAGAAAATGCGCGTAGGCTCGCGCACGTGCGGACGAAAAGAGCGTCGCGGCTTTTCCCGAATCGCCGCAATGGCGGATGGTGGCAACCCAAACGAAATTGCGCTGCTGCGGCAGCGATATATACATCGTTGGACCAGTGCTTGGCGTTGCTAGCATTACCATGGTTTAGCAAAAGCATGTTTGTTCGTGCAGCGAAAATTTTGATTGCGACAGCGATAATTTTAGCTGGTTCGGCTAAAAAAATAGCAGAGAAGGTTAGATATTTTTGTTCAGTTTTTCCAGCGATGGTGTCTTTATTGTTTCAATCAAAAAAATGTTGCTACAGCGCATGTTTTGATAGATGTAGTTATAATTTTCGCTGAAGCTGCGAAAATAATCGCTAACGCTGCTTAACAACGTAACCATCGCTGGCAGAACCAAATCCTTTTTTTTCTGTGTGATATAACAATTACTTAACTTTTGAGGGTGTAAACAATTTTTTACGCATAGAATATAAATTAGATAAAAAAGACTTTAATTTGAGACGAACCGCGTTTAGAAAGATTAATAATATCAAAAGTTATAAACGATTAAAGGTAGTAAATAATCCCGAAAAATTCGCTAAATTTTATTATTTTTCATTTTTGACCATTTTCCGCGTTTCTTCGTGTTTATTCACTATCTTTGATCACACGTAACTTTTTATATTGTTAATCTTTTTAAATGCGGTACGTCTCCAATTAAAGCTTTTTTTCTCTACTTTATATTCTATTACGTGAAAAAGTGGTTTGAACCCACAAAAGCCAGTTATTGTTATATCAATGATGATCGTTCTTAGTCCATATTTCCCATGATAAATTCCCATAAGAGAAATTGATATACGTTTTAATAAAATGACATCGTCTGTTTTGTGTGTTGGATATTTATCACATATAAAATATGACCTATAGAACGAGAAATAAATGGTTGCAGAGGTGTACCTCAACTTATTTTTTTTATTTTTTTTGAACCGTCTAAGTGCAGATATCTTGTGGAAATCCTCATATACGTAACTGTTTTCGACGAGAGCGAAATGCGTTCATCTCTAAGCGACATTCTCCATACGTCAAAAGTATAATCAACGGGTACTGAGAATACTCAATACTAATCGAAATTATCTTATTAATAAATGTTTAATTGTAACTTCAAAAACAGGATTACCAACATGTATTTTCATATTCAACGTCTAAAAATCGCATTTCCAACTATTTTTTCAAGAGTCATTTTTATAATATTTTCAGATTATTTTTAAGGTATGTACACTCGACGTGGGAAATTTATGATCGAATGCGTTTGAAATTCCCTAGCTTAGCGAAAACGTGCGTTCGATCTAATTAGACCCAATGAAATTTCAGTATTTCAAAAAAATTTAAACGCATTCTACCAGAAATTTACCACGACGAGTGTACATCAACAAAATGGATCAAAAAAGGCCCTTTAACAAAGTGTTAACAAGGTAGTTTAACCTTGGCAAATACAGTTAAATTTTTAAAATCATTGACAAAAAATACCAATCGGCTCAGTTACTGATCAATTCTTCAACCCATTTCTTCCCAAGCGGCCATTTTATAGTCGATTGGTTTTTTGCCTAAAACCGCCATTTTGAAATTTTCCAACGGAAATTTCAAAATTCTGACTTCAGAATCGGAAAGAGCGGGCAATTTTACTTCAGAAAAGTGCTATTGGTTATTATTATTATTTTTCGACAATTTTTTAGGCAAAAAACCAATCTACTATAAAATGGCCGCTTGGGAAGAAATGGGTTAATACTGCTTATAGAATACATTGTAGTAGCCAATCTTTTTATTAACTGAGAACAAAAAATCCTCAAAGTACAATCACCCCGGCTTCCCGCAATATAAGCGCGCGCGCCGCAGCTCGAGTTAGGAGGAACGTAAGGCGATCGGTTAATCTGCGCGAACACGAGCATGTCACCCTGCATTGCGGCGATCTTTCTGCCTCTCGTGCAGTGCAGCTGCACATCAGCCCTCGCGGGAGAAATAGAGTGCGAGAGAAGAGAAGGGCCTTTCTAATTGCGTTCGTCCGAGGTGTATATATACATTATACATATACGTGTGTGTCCGTCGGTCCGCGCTGCTGTGGCAGCGATTTTCTCGTGTGCGCATGTACACGGGCATCGAGAAGCACGACTTATGGGATGTGGATGTGGACGTTGTTTCTTCAATATGCACTCTCTCGATATGAGCTGTGCGCGCATATATGAGGCAGCCGGGCCTCGTTTAGTGGCTCGCGTTGTGCCGTGATTGCGCTGCAGTTACACGAAGGGGCTTAGACACGCTTTTCGTTCTTTGGTATAGTTGAGCGTGCGCGAGTAAGTCGAGCAAGTTTCAAAATGGATTTTAGATTAGCTCGTTTTGGAGGATTATAAGTGCTTATTTGGAGTGCGAAAATAGTGCTGTTTTGAATAAATGTTGATTTCTTTAAGTTTATTAGATCCGGATTATTAATAACGGGAGTTATGAACTTGTTATAAATATTAGATTTATATTAAAGTATAAAAAATTTTGAAACTGTAATTAAATATTTTTTGTATGGTACGTCCATATGGGAAATAAAAATCAGAATATGTGATAGTATATTTAAAATTCGTAGAAAGTTTTAAAATATATTATTTTATAGTGGGACATAAGTTGTTAAATGAGAGTGTACCTAATTTTATAAAAAGCAAGGATCGCCTTTCATATAATAAACGTATGTCGTAGGCATTTTGTAGAATTCGACATTTAGCATAATGCCGGCAAATAGATGAATATATCAGCGAGAATCTTTCTTTTGTCTAAATGCCTCCTGAACTTTAAATAAATAATGTAAGAATAAAATATTTACATCATATCTAACATTAAAATCACAGTAGGTATATATTATATTGAATACAAATTGTTTAAGGTGACTCCAACATTAGATATAGCACTAATAATATAAATATTTTTGTGATAATTTGTTAACATTTTATAGCGCAAAAAACGATGTAATAGGTATCAAAGGACACTTCAAGTAATGATAAACAATTTGTTCAACGAAATTCCGATATTACACAAAAATGATTATCGTGAACTAGAGAAAAATTCAACAAAACACTGCAGACTTTTTTATTTCTTATTCGATTTCAAGTCCCCCTTAAATCATTCAAGGAACAACATTAGACCTTTCAAATTAAAATTAAAATCGAATAAGAAAAAAAGTCTGCAGTGTTTTGTTGAATTTTCCTCTAGCTGACGATAATCACCTTTGCAATATGGAAATTTTTCTGAAAATATTGTTGTCATTTGAAGTGTCTTTCTTTTATATTATATAATTTCTTATATTATAGTATGAGAACGAATTGTTATATAGTTTTTTTTACTTAAGATACATATTGATGCATGGAGTCACCTTAACTAAAAACGCTACTGCAAAAGTTTGGAATTGCGTGCAAAGTGTATGAAACCCTTTATTCCGTATCTTATGATATAAGGGCTTATATAAATATATTGATTACAATTATCTGGTTATATTTGTATATAGGTACATTCAGAATGTATTATACTCTTGACATTTCTAAATATCGAAAAATAAACAATACGGTACAATATGTTGTAGGTATATAATAATACTGTTATATACCTACAACACAAGTATCTATCCAATAGCACATGTAAACGAAAGATTTATATTAATTTCCATTTCTTATTTCCGCCTGAGCTCAGTTCGCGAGCGAGTATATATCTGCTCGATTTCGACAAGCGAAAACCAAATAACAAAATTCAATTCTACTCCCGCAGTCGCTGCGCACGTGCGTATACTAAAACCTACACACGCGCAAAAAAATGAAACCAAATAAAAAATAACAAGTCCGAAAGAAGAGGCAAAGAAACGAGATCAATGCCATTCGGCGCGCCGGCATTTATCTTCGAGCCAAAAATGGCTTCGCGCTCTCTTCTCTCTTCTCTCTACCTTCCATCCTTCCCGTCCGCGCGCGTTACACATCAGCATCGACGCCGAGAGAAAACGAGATAAAGCGCTGACGTCGTACGCGCAAAGTAGAGCGAACCCGACGACACAAGGGATTGCTTTGATCGTATCTGCGCAACACGTGGGAGTGCGAGACGAGTCACTGTCGATCGCGGCGGCGGCCTCTCCGCGACACGTATATGTACATACGTATATAATACGCAGAAGTAGCGGAGAGTTCGATGCCCAGCCGTGTCAGAGATCTGACGCGCGGCTGTCGGTTGACACTTTTTAGAGGGTACTTATATCGTGTTTTGCTGGTATGTGGGCTTGAGTCGGGCTACCGATGGATGCTCTTCAGGAATCTTTTGGCGTGTGGTTTGAGGAAACGGAAATTTAATTTTTTTTATTAGCATTTTAGAATACTGTGGGTTATATTTTATAAGGTACAGTTGGCCTATTATGAAACGGTTTTCGGGCACTTTTTCTTCAAGTCCTAATATGAATTTCAATATACCTTTAATTGTATATTAATATATAACAGTCGATTCCCTGTTTCCTCTAGAATTAATATCCTTTTTTAGATTTTAATAGAGTGCAATATTTTGTTTATTTAATAAACAAAATACTACGCGATGTTCCGCTCCCATTTTTAAACGCTATTTTTTTACTAGAACCTATGTTTCATAATGCATATCTATCCCTATTATGAAACATGATTAAAGTATTCGCAATTTTAAGCTGAAATTATCTATATAAGTAAAAGGTTGAAAAATACAATGATAAAAATCCAAAAATTTTAATCTTAAAAACTCTAAATGATAGAAAAACCGATAATCCAAAGAAGGTACTATATGCTGTATACGCTTCCCTGGTAACGCATAACGTTTTTCGAACGTTTAAAAACGTTAGAGTTTAAATCTTCAAGCGTTGAAAAGCCAAGTTTTAATTACGTCTGAAAAACGTTGGTAAAACGTCTCAATGTCCGCAGATTCACGTTTCAAAATGGTTTCAAAAAATGCTAGCATAGAATATATCGCAAAAAATCGTTTAAATAGAATTTGATGCTACAAATATTACCAATTTTGGAAGTACCATCTGAATGATACTTCTAATTTAGGTAATATTTATAGCATCAAATTCTATTTAAACAATTTTTTTCAATATATTCTATGCTAGTAATTTATAAACTTTTTTCAAACTTGTATCAAACATTTTAAAAACGTTTTATTACAAACGTTTTAAAAACGTTTTTAAACCATTTACATTTTTACCATTCGACAGACCATAGAGAGTTTTTCAAACATTTTAAAAACGATTTTACAACATTTTATGTGAAACGAATCTCTGGACATTCAGACGTTTTACCAACGTTTTTCAGACGTATGTATAACTTTTATTTTAACCTTTGAAGTTTGTAATTCCAACGTTCTAAGAACGTTAGATTTCAAACCATCAAACGTTGAATAGAAAAGTTATGAATACGTCTGCAAAACGTTGGTAAAACGCCTGAATGTCCGGAGATTCGTTCCACATAAAACGTTGTAAAATCGTTTTTAAAACGTTTGAAAAACTCTCTATGGTCTGTTGAATGGTAAAAATGTAAACGGATTAAAAACGTTTTTAAAACGTTTGGAATAAAACGTTTTTAAAATGTTTGATACAAGTTTGAAAAAGTTTAAAAATTACTAGCATAGAATATATTGAAAAAAATTGTTTAAATAGAATTTGATGCTATAAATATTACCAAATTCGGAAGTATCATCCAGATGGTACTTCCAAAATGGGTAGTATTTGTAGCATCAAATTTGATTTAAACGATTTTTTTCGATATATTCTATGCTAGTATTATTTAAACTTTTTTCAAATATGTTTCAAACATTTTAAAAACGGTTTTACAACGTCTTATGTGGAACGAATCTGCGGACATTGAGGTGTTTTACCAACGTTTCTCAGACGTATTTAAAACTTTGCATTTCAACGTTTGATGGTTTGAAATCTAACGTTTACAAAACGTTGGAATTACAAACTTCATACGTTAAAAAGAAAAGTTATAAATACGTCTGCAAAACGTTGGTAAAACGCCTGAATATCTGGCGATTCATTCCACATAAAACGTTGTAAAATCGTTTTTAAAACGCTTGAAAAACTCTCTATGGTCTGTTGAATGGTAAAAATGTAAATGGTTTAAAAGTGTTTTTAAAATGCTTGGAATAAAACGTTTTTAAAATGTTTGATACAAGTTTGAAAGAAGATTAAAAATTACTAGCATAGAATATATTGAAAAAATTGTTTAAATAGAATTTGATGCAATAAATATTACCAAATTCGGAAGTATCATCCAGATGGTACTTCCAAAATGAGTAATATTTGTAGCATCAAATGTTATTTAAATGATTTTTTTCGATATATTCTATGCTAGTACTTTTTAAACTTTTACACAAAATAGCACATAGGTATCTATGTGTGAAACTGTTAAATCTGTTGAAAACCTTAAGCAGAGTGATTATTTGAATAAATCATGTAATATTGTACTTCAAACATAAAATAAGCCTTATTTACTTAACAGCTCTAATGAAATCTGTAGAAACTTGTTCAACCAAAAAAAAAATGATGACAGTCGTTGATCTCCTCAGTCGGAGTAATTCCACCAAAAAGTCATATCTAAAAAACTGAAAGACTTAGACACTTAAAATGTTGTGTCATAGTTTATTAGGCTTAAAGATGAAGGAAAAAAATAGTTCCAAGGTCTTAGATAATCTTACTTCAATTTTATCAAAAAAAAGTCTTATACACAAAACAGCATGTATACATATACCTATATATGTCAAATGGTGCAATCAGCTCTAAACTTAAAAGATAGTGATTAATCAATTGAAACATTTAATTTTTCACTTTGATTGTATTGTATGTTGAGGTGAATCTAGCTTACATACAGAATTTGAAGTCTTTAAACCTTATACTTTATGAAAAAGTCATTTTATGGTAATTCTACTTCCACCGACACTTGGATTTTGAAATTACATGTATACTTTTTTACTCGCTAGAGTAACCAAGGGTCTTGTGTAGTTCCAAGCAAGTTTTTAATATATGTTGAAGTGGAACTAACTTACATACAAAATTTGAAGTCTCAAACTCTGTTGGTTCAAGAAAAATGCTACTTTAAAGAAAATTTTAAGCTTCCGTTACCTCAATTTCAACAATTATTTTTTGGGTTAAACAAATTTCTACAGTCTTCAATAAAACTATTGAGTTAATATGGCTTGTTTAAGTTGATTAAAGTGAAAAATTAAATGTTTGAATTGATTAATCACTATCTTTTAAGTTTAGAGCTGATTGAACCATTTGACATATATATATAGGTATAAATATATAGGTATACATATATGCTATTTTGTGTATAAGACTTTTTTTGATAAAATTAAAATAAGATTATCTAAGGTCTTGGAAATATTTTTCTCCTTCTTCTTTGAGCCTAATAAACTATGACACAACATTTTAAGTGACTAGATCTTTTAGTTTTTAAGATATGACTTTTTGGTGGAATTACTCCGACTGAGGTGATCAACGACTGTCATCATTCTTTTTGGTTGAACAAGTTTCTACAGTTTTAATTAGAGCTGTTAAGTAAATAAGGCTTATTTTATATGTTTGAAGTACAATATTACATGATTTAATGAAATAATCACTGCTGAAAATTTTACAACAGATTTAACAGTTTCACATATATAGATACCTATGTGTTATTTTGTGAATAAGATTTTTTTTTACAAAATGTAAAAAAGATTATCTAAGACTTTGGAAGTATCTTTTTTCTTCTTCTTTAGGCTAATAAAACATTCGAAATATTTATTTTTGTACGTATTATTAAAATTTTTGTCATAAATAATTGTCAATATTATGTATGATAAATCATTGCACTTAATTAATTCTTTCAACTTTTTATTAATTATTTTCTACTCAATTTTAAAGGATGTCCAAAGTTTTAACAGAGAAACTATACGTTTATCACAATGCAATAAAAACTACTTTTAAAATTATATGATAAGAGAATTTTGGACAATACAATACAAATATGTACCATCAAGTTGTAAGTATGTGAAGTTAAACGAATTTTACAGGTCTTAAATTAATCTAGATTGAACCACTTTTAAGTACTACAAGTTTTACAATACGTGCTTATATTTTCAAAGAAGTTGTTAACACTTATACCTTTTAATTACGGCAATAAATACCCTCCGTAATTTACAGAAACCCATGAAAGACCATCAGCAGCATACATTTTACCACGAAACCAGCGTCACCCCATAACGGCACTTTAATCCCCACCAAAAGCCTATAAACCGATCCAAGAAGTTCACAGTCATAACCCCATTAAGCAAGAAACCCCCAATAAAACCGATACGAGCTACTCATCACCTGAAATAAGCACAACGCACCTCGTCAAGTGAATATACATCCGCGTATCCCGCAATAAAGCATAAACAAAAGACCCGCACGTACGTCTACAACAACGTCCATCCTCGATCGTCCTCGCAACAACTGCAGCGCAGCGAGATTAAGATCCGATCGGATTGCAAGTCATTAAGCGGATCATCCGGTTTCAAAACAAGCGATAAAGGCCTTCAGCGCGCGAAGAGAGGTGTGTGTTATGTTATGGGCTCGGTTATACACGTGTACAATGGCCGCGGGCAGGGGCGTTGTCGTCGGCGAGGATCGCCGTGTATAATAGGAGACACCCGCGGGTCTGGCGCGGTTAAAACGGGTCTATTCTCGGATCTCGCGGGGATCTGTGAGTGTATTACTGTGGTGCGGGCACAATTCAGCGGTGGCGGCGAGGTAACAAGAGGGTCTTGAATAGCTCTCGTCACTGCGTAATTGAGTGGAGTTTGCGCGCTGATTATCGCGGACTATCAAACGGATGAGTTGACTGGGATTCGTCTTCCTACTTGTCTCGCGTGCTTCGTGAACCTGATTTATGCGTTATGATGATGGGGCATTTCGTAAATCGTCTTTGTAAATCGGTTGAAACGAACGGGGGATCAAGGAAGTTCGCCACGATAAGGGTGTTTGAAGATCAATGGTATAAAAAGCATCTTTCGTCAAAAAACACCACATGGTATCTTACATGGGACACATGTGAGAATTGTAGGCTTTTGGCATGGAACCCCGTTGGAAACCTATGTACGAAATTATGTAGGATCAATGTGGTATCCCATAATGTGGAAGAATAAAGTCTCAATGTTTGAATTTTAATAAAATTGTTTTAAATGAAGGGGTAAATGAAATATCTTCAACCTAAAATGCTGATTCCAAAGCGTTCACAGAAAAAAATGCTTTGTTAATTTAACAAAGTCAGTTGGTAAAATACGCACTAACTATTTTTGTTATTATACTTGCCAAATAATTTGTTAATTTAACAAATGGGTTAATAAAATTAACAAATCACTTTATAGAAATAACAAATTACTTGGTAAGTATAATAAGAAAAATAGCTACTGTGTATTTTACCAAGTGACTTTGTTAAATTAACAAAGCATTTTTTTCTGGGTTGATTATAGGGATATTAAGGATTTATATAAATTCAAACTTTCTGTTGGAGAGACTAAATTATCGTTGGGGTGCCGTATACGTAAGTAAATTAAAATATTTTTAACATTATTGCAGTATACTTTTTTTAATGAAGTAAATGTTTGAATAGCTTTTTCTTACATTTAATAAGGTAAATACCTCGGCAAAAAGCTGATTAAATTTATAATACTTTTTATATATATTTATCGTCACGGACCCAGTTCTTGATAAACTTTTTAGACTTTGAACAGGAACATCTAAATAGTAGATAGTTATATCTGCAATCTTCAAAAAAGTTTTTGCAGTAACAAGTTTAAAGTAATATTTTATGTAAGAAAATGATCAGGAATTGGGTCCTGATCAGGAACTGGGTCCGTAACGGTATAGGTAAAAAATGAATGGTCTTTAAAAAAATGAGTTAAATTATTAATCTAAATATAACGTGTACATTCATAACTCTTGAGTGCCAAAAATAAAATTATAAAATCATATATCTGTGACGAACCGGAAAAACGACTTAAGCCCACTTTTTTGAATATTGAGTTTTGAGCGATTTTAGTATCCTTAAATAGTATATTTTCAAATAAAACTGCAGAAAATCAAGAAGGTGTAAAAATAAGTGACCCTATCAACTATTTATGAATTTTTTTAACATTAAGTTAATGGAAATTAAAAACTTTAAATCTTAATATCTCAAAAGTATGAAAAGTGGACTGAAGTCATTTTTCCAGGAACCCACAGATATGTTGTGTTGAATCTTCATTATATTGAAATTATTAGCTTCCACCGAAAAAATTATATTAAGAAAAATACACTACAAAAAGAAAATTAAGATTGACTTATTTTAAGATTGACCGATCTTAAATTTGTTGCATCTTAAAATTTCAAATGCTTGAAAAACATAAAAATAATATTAATATTATTTAATAATAATATTAATTATTTTAATATTAATTATTAATTATTTTTATTTTAATATTAATTATTAATTATTTTTATTTTAATATTAATTATTAATTATTTTTATTTTAATATTAATTATTAATTATTTTTATTTTAATATTAATTATTAATTATTTTTATTTTAATATTAATTATTAATTATTTTTATTTTAATATTAATTATTAATTATTTTTATTTTAATATTAATTATTAATTATTTTTATTTTAATATTAATACTATCTGTATGTTTTTCAAGCATTTGAAATTTTAAGATGCAACAAATTTAAGATCGGTCAATCTTAAAATAAGATTTTCTTTTTGTAGTGTATGTATTTTCGTGAAATCTAAAACTTTTGTCTAAGAAATTTTTACCTAAAATTTAAATCTATTAAAGTTACCCTCGAATCAACACTTAAGAGGTAAAGAAATTTTAAATTTATTAAAACAGTTTTCAAAACTTTTTCTGTCTGGATCACTTGATAAAAAATCTCCCATGTAAATGGGATAATTCTCGCAAGGTTCATCTCGCGCGCATTCTTTACCCACGCTCACCCCGCACACGAGACTATTATTACAGTCATCATAGATGTATAGCACCTCACGATGTACATCCCGTACATAGCGGGCTAAGGCGTGATGCGCTCGCGATCGCGCCGTAATTGTGCTATTAGCTCTAGATTAATTGTTTTATTGCAACTTCGTATAATAAAGGATGAGTGGATGTTAGAGGCGAGAGTGTTACTTTATACAGGGAGGTGCGAGGGCTGTCATGTTGGAAGTAATATCCACTTTTAACGTCCTTTTGTCTTTCTTTTTTCCGTGCGGTTGTACGAGTTACGCGGGTAATGCAAAATCTAGCGCAATAAAAACGTTAAATGAGAAGGAGCGAGCGAGAGTGTATCGCGATGTAAGCGAATAATTGAGCTATTAGTTTTTGAGTTAATGTTTTTATTCCAGCCTGAACGAGATAAGCTATCATACGTAAACTCATTATATAGACGGAGAAACGTGATAAGTTGCTTCTTGCGGAAAATTTTGCTCATTTTTTGTTATGAATATTACGAGCTACATGAAGCAAAGTATAATGAAGTGAGATGAATTTGATTGATTAATATTTTCTTCCTTTTGCATTTTGATAATAAACTTGAAAAATGTATTATAGTTATGTATCAGAAAATTTATGGTAATTTTAACTTTATTTTGGATGATCAATATTTATCGTATTATATTTATAGGTACACATAAATAATTTAAATCTAAGAAAGTTAATATAGTTACCAGAGATTTTCTCGTATATCATGTACAAATATTTAGAACCAAAACCTTGCTTGAAGCTGTCAATTAAAGTAAAAACCATTATTAAAGCTTATTGTATGCGCTGTCAGTAAGCGCGCTTGAAAATTGCCGGGCGAAGGAAGCACAGTAAAATCGGGAAAATAACAGAACACTTGAATAAACAATAACAATCACTATGTTTATTCCTAACAGTTGAACAATAACTATAAATAAAATCTGAGTTAAAAACGAATGACTTGTGTCGTAATAATTAAAATGCGTGTGAAAAGGTCGAACGCGTCGCGCGTGCTGGAGAATGCTTGGTGTGATCAACTTTCTTCTCCGGCGGCTCGTGTACTTACATCTAAATACGCAGAAACGCGGTAGAAAGTCGGAGAAAAGCCGCGAACCGCGGAAGAATACATCGCGTGATTTTGGGGGGCGTTAACCGCGGAACACCACAATTAATACGCGCGTTATAACTAGTCCGGCCCGAACACTTATCGTTTCTAAGAATTAATAACTAAAACCTTCTATTTCTAGATAGGTACATTATGATTGCTAAGGAAGCATCGTGTCATTGGAAATTTCATAGAAGTATAAAGTTTCCAATTAAATCATTAGCATTGTCTGTGCGCATTTTCTCTTCCAATTACTTCCTATCCTATTTTCCTCCTTATCCTGGAACAAACATTTTCAACTCTCTCTACAGCCAAGAATCCAAAGTTCCTACAAGCACACTCCATCTCACCCGCCGAATAACCCAATATAAGTTACACAGCCCTTACAAAAATACAAACTCCAACCATGCACACCAGAGTTCATATCTGAAGAATGCAGAGCCATACAGCGACAGCAGCTCTCGCGACTTCGCAGAAGCGGAAGCACGTCGGATATGTGGCGTCTCGTCTGTGCACACAATGGCTCCAACGTCGTCGCCGTTCCCTCCTGTGCACACACAACGAGAAGTGCATATAGGAACGAGCGAGATATATCCCGGGCCGTATTACGAGGTCAGGGCGAGGGTATATGTGTGTATTCGAGTGGGCTCGGGAACAACGTGACCTTCCCAGTCGTCACGTCTTCACGGGTGGTGTGTACAAGACACGGCAGTCGTGGGTATATGTAGAGTGTATGTGGAGAGAGAGGATTGTTACGAGGCGAGCGAAAGCTCTCAATTTCGACGTGGAGACATATCCGTTGGCGATCGGAATGGGAGCTATCATTGGGAATTAGTTTTGCGGGGTGTTATTGGGGTGGAAGGTATTTTTATTGATGGGGGTGCGTTAATTCTGGCTTTGAGTTACTTTGTTGACTTGGTAACAGTTACTTTTTATGTGAGACAGTGTAGTATTGAAATATCAATCTTTTGATAAATTATCAGTTTTATGAATATTTTAGTGGCAGCTTTTATGGATCAAGTAGGATGTGATAATTTTGAATATAAATGCGCAACAATGACAATGTATGACAAATTGCAAAATTCTGAGTTTTTGGAAATCTATAACTAAATAACGAACTCTTTTACGGGCTAAAATACTTTTGCATGAATTTTATTATTGTTACATTTTATATCTTAAAGCAATTTTGTACAGATAGAATTTGTATTCTTTTGAGTTCTTTTTACTTTAGAAACAAGTTAAATTTAATTGAATATTGAAATTAGTTTGATTCCCATTACGCAATTCATCCCGTCAAAAATTATTATTCAATATCATCCACCTCCGTGCTAGCTATATACTCAGAAGCAATCTTGAAATGCTAAAAATCCATTTCTAATTGAAGCTACCACGAAGCTCGCTCACTCTTCGCTAATAAATTAGAATACCGTAATTAATATAACCCTCGTAAGTCCATTCAAACTGATCAACGAGCCTCAATTACCGCATCCCCCGACGCAATCAAGATCCCCTTTAAAAATCTTCACGATCGCGCGAAGAATCCAGCCTCTGTATGCACTCAACCACAGAGACCAAAAAAGCGCAGAAAGTCGGCAATTTGACGAGGACAAAATCAAAGTGCGCTGCACTCACTTACTCTGCCGGCGACGAAATCAGTATTCCGGGGCCATAAAGCCCGAGCAGTTCGCTCTCCGGCCTATTATAACCGGGCATCGGGCCGAGCCACGCCACCCGGAGATAAGCATCGTCACGTGCAGCCGCGAAGAGCGCGTGTGTGTGTGCGGCTCATGCAGTCAACCACCTGTGAACACGGCATACGCAGCGCGACGCTTCTGGAGCAACTATAGGCACGTGTGCGAAGTGAAGGAAGTGCGAGGAATGAATGGCGAAATTATGGTTTTTGCGCGAAAATAAATTTAAATCTGAACTCTATTTGGAATGAAAATTATTTTTCGGTTTTTAATCATGATATTAGTGTTGTTATGTAAAAGTTTATATGCGTATTGACAAATATTACCAGGTTTATTAGAATGGGAGAATTTTTAGAACTTTTAATCTGTCGATTTAGTATTTGTATTAATATTTTCGCGAATTTTAATCTATGTAAAGAGAATGTTAGAGTATTTCTCATCTCTATAACAAACATTTGATAAAATAATACAATTTTTAAAATCTTAATATATATCGATGGTTCTTACGTAGATAAGCACATTCCCACAAAGACTAGCACATTCAGTATTTACCACGAAAAGTAGTACATTTGGAAATCCCTCACGAAGACTAGCACTTTTCGCAAGTTTCCCACGAAGACTAGCATTTTTCATAAATTTTCTACGAAGAGTAGCACTTTCGCATAGCATATATAAATTAGTGGTGTACTGATAAACTTTAGAAGAGTCGGGTTGATTATTTTTTTATCGGGTTCGGGCCGGGTACAAGACTCTTTAGATACTCAAAGAATTATCGGTTTAGCGAAGAAAATCAGGCTACCCGAATAAATAAAAGTAGCTCGAAAAAGTCAGACATTTATCGTGGTACATGATTTAGTAAAAACTGATATAGTTGCTTGCGGTGTAAAAGATTACAATTTGTAAAATTATGGTAATATTTATTTATTTAATTATGATCAACAGGCAAAATTGCCCTTTACAAATAATATAAACAAAAATCATTTGTCCTTTACCGAATAACTCTGTAGAAATGCCTGCAAGAGTGTTTGTAAAACTATCTGCAGATATTTACACGATTTCATGCAGAATTTTCAGAACCTGTAGGCTTTTCTGCAGATTTTTCTACACGTTTCTCTATAAAGTTTAAGTCTGTAGATCTATCTACAGAAACAGAATATATTTCTGCAGATAAATCTGCAGGAAAAAACCTTGCATATAACCGGCAAGTTCTGAAAATTCTGTATAAAATCGTGCAAAAATGTCTGCAGATTTTTCCCATTAAAGATTATTTAAATATTAAGGGGGCTGCAGGTAATATGGCCACCTTAAGAAACTTTCGAGTCCTAGTAGATATATATTGGGTTTTGGGGCTTCGGAAACTATTGAGACATGTTATTTGAACCTTTAACTCTAATACCTCACGAATTTTTTTGCCAAAAAATTTGCTCTCTGAATTTTAATTAAAGAAGTTCTAAGTAGTTCATAATTGGCCACTTTACCAACCTTCCTTTATGTGTTATTTATCTACATGGTGTCGTAGCATACGCCTTGGTGTTGATATTTTGTGATTAGTAGACCTAGGAATTTTGAAGAAGGAATCGCCGTTTTTATCAGCGTCGTTTGCATTTTACCTTGCAATTCATTCGTATGGTCACTTTACCAACCGATAAACGTCAACAAAAGTTGCAATTTTCGCATCGAAAATAAATTCTACAGCAAAAACTGGCACATGCATCTTAAAGTACGTATATAAAACTACCATTTTATGTACCGTATGATTTTTTCTTACACTGACAAAAGTAGTTTCTATACATGCATGCATTGCTAAGAAATCAGAGTTTTGATGCTTTCGCGCGTAAATGTGACCCTAACTTATAATTAGAGGGCGCTAGCAGCGGGGTCATCGCGCCTCTCAACATCTATTGTCACAATACATGTACTGTAGGAGTTACGGCGTCCCAGAATAACACATACAGCGGGATCTTACGTAGGTGGCCACGCTAGCTGCATGGCCACATTACCTACACCCACCTTATATATTTTGTGTGAAATTATACATAAGGATACATCACGATCGATAGTATACAAAAATTTTGCAATTGTGATAGTTTCTTTGAAATAGCGTCAAGTAGCATTCACAGCACAATTTAATAACATAATTATGAGCTCAGTACCAACAACTTAAGTTTACGCTGAACTATATGTCTCATCAGCAAGTCGAATTGCAGTCTTTTAAAAACCGGCATCAGTTAATATTTTACATTTATCAGTTAGAATAATACATTTTCAAAACAGCCAAAGCCATCTTTTTCTTTAAACTCCAGATAATTAACGATTGATAAAGGTTATTAAATCAAACTTTGCGATAAATTCTGATTAAACTAATATTAAATTTCGCGTCTTAATTAGTCGTCACTATAAAGGTGAAATAAATTATTTAATCACGTGCAATGTTGTTAACTTTTTAAGAGAATAGTGCTATAGATTAAAAGAGAAATTATTCAAATAGTTTGTAGACATTCGAATACATTTTCTGTATAAGTACTACTACTACTACTACTTATAATAATAATAATAGTCATATAGATAATAATCAGTAATAATGATGAAGGAAGATAGTTACCAGAAGCGGTGAAAAGAAGTACACAAAACGAGACTGAGTTATTTTAGTCGTTTAGGCCTTGAACTCCATATACAAGAAGCGCATCCTTCTGCATAAGTGAACGAGTTATAAGGCAATTTTATTAATTATATGGCACGCTGAGCTTCTTACAGACAATGTTACGAAAAATCGCGAGGCTAATGCGATTATTACTTCATTTTATTACCAAAGAAAACCTGCTCAGGCGCAGCTAAGTTAAGCTATACATTATTCAACGACCAAGTACAGATAAATGTTTAAAGAAGTAATTTTCCAGTATTTATCTTGCATACAACGTTTATTCAATTACTGAAACATCATTTAAAATTCTATGTTTTTCATTCTTATTTTACACCATAAATATCATAAAGAAGATAGCATCAGAATTACTGAAAATATCTCAATCTAAAAAAGATTTGTCAAAATTCTGTGAAAATTATCAAAAGTACGAATTCTGACTTTTGTTACAATTTTACAATTTTAATCATGATCACCTAATTTTGATAAAATCAAATTCTATTTTGTTGAATTTTTACAAAATTAATGCTATATTTTGATATTACAATTTTATCACATCGATTTTATTTCGTCCGTTCTATTATGTATTTAACATGCTATTGATGCACTACACATTATTTCATCATTACAAAATATGAACTAGCTAAAAATTCAGATCAAAGCTGATCTGTACCTCTCACCTCATTCTATAGGCTGGGTGCACGTAGACTTCAGCGTCTCCGGTAGCGGAAAAACGACAAATTTGGGTGAAAAGTAAACAATCCGTTTTGACCCAAATATTCTCATTTTAATCCAAAAAACGCTGAAAACTCCGATAAATTGTTGTATAAGAAGACAAACGTTATTAATTTATCCGTTTTATATATAAAACCGCAGTTATCTGTTTATTTTTTTCACCCAAATAATTTGTTTCTCTACTACCGGGGGGCGCTGAAGTCAACGTGCAGCCAGGCTATATCCATCTAACCCAATAACCCCTCACATTTCCTCTCAAAATCAATTCCCCACCAAACTCCAAACCCCATCAACCTCCATTACACCCAACAACAACTACCACCCCAATAAATCCTCCAATATAACAACGCTATCTCAAAAATTCAAACCTCAATACATGCAAATCCTAAGAATCCACTTCCATCCCACGCGCGCGCTAGCCGCGGAGTAGGACTCGTAAACTCTCGCGCCCGTCAATAAATCCGCCGTCCCGCGATGCATTGGGAGCAGTATATAGGTATATATGCATACACGGCGCGGAGGGCATGTATAATGAAAGGCCTCGGCGAGATTCACGATTGAATCCCCGGCGCATGCAGCTGCTGTCGATGCGATGTCGAGCTGCCGCGGCTTGATACACCACCTCCTTCTTTTCTTCCAGTATATGCTAACGGGCCCCGCGGCATCGCGGACTCACGACGCGCGACTATATGGGTATGGGTGGATGTAACGGTCCTCGAGGCGGATTGTAGGAGTATTGGGGCGGATTCGAGTATACACGCGCGGAGTGATAATACTCGAGTGGGTATGGATTGAGTTGGGATTTGATGTGTTGTTGCGGCTGGTTGGAAAGAATATTGAGGTTCTGGTAAGTTGTAATTATGAATTGCTTAAGTTTCGTGTAGGTAGGAACAATAGATGAGATAATCTGGTATTCAATTTATGTATTATTTCTGTGGTATCTTGCGAAGGGTAAGGAATTTAAAAATTCACAGTTTGATTATAAATTATTGTGGAATAGATTAAGTATGTAGATATTATTTATAGACATGAAAAATCGATCTATTGAAGAAGCTTTACGTTAGACAATATTTATTTATAATTGTAAGTTATTCAAGTATAATTAATTACGTTGTTATATAACTAACAATAGTAACATGATTCTATTGTCATTTATTTTTAATTTTATCTCCATCTTAATTTGGGATATAACTCGTAGCTAATTGCAATATTTTCTTTGTGTTACAGGTGAGTTAAAGAAATTGTCATTTTACTAATTCCTCTTTCACACGTAAGTTAAAGAATATTTAATTTTATATTTATTTTCATATTTATATTATGGAGAAAATTTATTACTTTCTCAAAGTATGCAGATTTTGCTTACTAGCTGGATGTTTACTATTGCTATAATAAGCTACAATATGTATTATATCAATTTTGACTGAACAAACAAGTATAACAATAACTTGTCGATTTATATACTTATGAGTATACAATCAATTATCTGAGTATTTATAGTCAATTTCAAACATCTGACTATCTAATTTACACCTAATGGTAGCGATTCAAACATTTTGACAATTCAAATCCAGAATTAATGATTGTTCCGAACAATACGCATTATTAAGTTCAGAAACTGTCGTTCTAATCGTTATATTTCAAAGCTGAACAATTTTCCGTTTGGTTATAATGCAAGCACACACACACAATATATACAATATACACACATATACACACACACACACACACACACACACACACACACACACACACACATATACACACACGCACACACACACACACGCACACACACACACACACACACACACTATGAACAATAAGAAGAATCACCATTTCGCGAACCATCGCGCGAACGTACAGTCTCACAGGCCGAAAAACCAGTTATTGCGCGCGAGGAAAGTCTTCTTCTGTGCGCTTCGCTGGCAGTCAACCGGGCGGGCGTGTTGCGCTGCACACCTCCGTACAGGCTCTGGCAGCTGCACACGCGCGTTGCACCCCCGTGCAGCGCGGCCCGTCCCCGCGCCGCGGATATTAACGAGCCTAATAACAATAAAGCCCGGACAAGTTCCGCCGCGCGCTGGGCGCGATCCCTTATCTGGGATCCGCGATCCGCCGCATGGGAGAGTTGGCTCGTGTATCGTGATTGTATGAGAGTGTGGGAGATAGTTATGTGTGTAGGGACAGTCTTGTAATATGGGTAGGAATGAGTTTTAGGATGTCAGGGGTAAATGGCGATATTTTGTAGGTGTACTGAATTTGATGCACGGTGTAATGCCATCGAATATGAGTATTCTGGGTTAGTTTTTTAAATTCAGTGCTCAATAAGTTCTTATAAGAATAACTGTAAGCTAAGATTTTCTGTATAAAATGTTAGTTCTCGAAGAAAGCACATATCCTATCCTCAAGACAACTAAGTCTAATTATTTTACTTGTGTTATGAGTGTAGCCAAATACTTTTCAAAATCTCACTACCTCTCTGCGAAAGGGGAGAAAAGAAATGACCGAAGTACCAAAGGTCGGAATATAAATGCTGATAACAGATTAAGAAAATCTTAATTTTCCTATTTTCATTAATAGTTCATTTAACCCGTTGACTGTTTTGGCCAATATATGGAACAAATCATTTTTAATGATTATTGTACTAACATGGTAAATATGAAACAATGAAATCTTACAAAAATGTAGGTAACAATTCAAATGCCTGAGAAACGTTTTAACATTGGGATCGAGCAAAAAATTTATTTTCCACGACCATAAAAAATGAAAAAGGAAAAAATTAAAAAAAAAAATACAATTAACGGGTTAATTTAGACAATTAAAGTTCACCAACATTAATATATTATTTCAAAACTTCAAAAAAGTCCGTTCTTTCAATCATTTTTGTTTAATTTTGATTATATATCACCCTGAAAATCAAAATCCACAATAAAAATAGCTATATAATATCTATGTACAGTACGACTCTGCCGTAACCCGCGTACCACATAGGTACCGATAAGGCGCGCACAAGGCGGAAATATGTAGACGAAAACGATCTTTTTGTGCGCGTGCCTTGGCGCGTTTCGAGCACGCGTGCGTTGAATGGGGCGCATACGTGACTGCCATTTAGCAGTTAGCTCAATTAACTCGCTCCTGCTGTTTGGCCTTTTGTCGGCAGCTCCGATAAGAGGCTGCTCTGCGCGCGCGGCAGTAGTAAAAGAAAATTATGCTGTTCGGTGTGCGGTCTAAGCTAACAAGTTGCTCGATTGCGTTGACCAGAATTAAGGTAGTCGCTGCGGAATATTATCGCTGCCACTTTTTGAGGTAGTGCCGTTGCCGAGTTATTTGCAGTAGTTAATAATTCATTGATAATTAGAGATAAATGTCGATTTATAATTATATCAACTGTCGATAAATAACAATAATGTTGTAATAAATTTAAATTGAGCTGTATGGAGCCTAATTGGTGTATATGATGCAGATAACAATTATGCTCTTTTAGTGATGTAGACGGCTTTTTAACTTCCAAGAATGACAAAAATATACTTTGATGCAGACGTTCTGCATATGAATTGTACTTAGAAAATAAAATATATACACCTCAAGCAGTATGTTACTATGTAACTATTGTCGCGCAGCGTTTGCTACAAAAAATTTTACTGATAATTGTTGTACTCGATAAAACTGCGTGTTTTAAGGCAAGCTGTAAAAACTCGCAAACATCTTTTTGTATAAGGAAATCACAAAAGATATTGTAACTCCGTTTTTAAAACGTTTACAAACGATTTTAAATCGTTTAAAATTATGACCATTCAAAAGTCCTCGGAGAGTTTTACAAACGTTTTAAGAAATGGGTTTTACAACGTCTTATATGTAACGAATCTGCGGACATTCAGTTTTTCCAACTTTATCTTTGAACGTCTCAAAGTTCGATTTATAACTTAATATCTTCAATTCATAAATTAAAATGTTAAAATATTAAAAGCAACCTAAAAGTTTTGAAATAAGGCATACAAATAAAGTGGGAAAACTAATCTTTTGAATCTATGTTGTAAAAAGCTCTGAAATAACCTCAAATACGACAACAAACATACTGAAAATACTTTCGACAATAGCATAAATAATTGTAGTTAACAGCAGATAAATAATAATAATTGTAATAGCATAATACATATTTTACTACCTTGTGTTATCAATACAAAAACAATATCTTAATACAAATCGCATAAAATTATTGAAACGTAAAAAAATTTCTCTGTCAAATTTTGATCTTCTTTATCAACGCATTTTTCATACAAAAAGTCTTATTATAAGTTGATTAAGTAGGTTATTTCATTCTACATTAAAGGCACACTTAAAAATCTTAATAAATATTGCATGTTATTTATTACAGCAATATTTACATTTCATTCTTACACACTCAGCGTTAGTGCCATCTTTGACGTTATACAGTGCGTCTCATAACTATAGAAACACCACAAATTTTCACGTTTAAATGTGTATATTATACCTTTTTTTAAAGAACCTGTAACTTTGGAAGCAAAAATCCGAGGATAATTTTGCAAAAAGCCAATGAATGGAAAATATATTGTCTTTAAAACATTACTAGAATATTTCTTTCGCATCAACATTAAAGAAGTTATCGTTGTTTCATAACTATAGAAACACTTTAAATTTTTAGACCCATTTAAATCAATGTAAATTTTTTATCTAGTATTCAAGTTTTATTTAAATCGTCCGTGAATTTTTCATAAGTTAATGTAGACACAATATTTTGGTAACGTCTTAAAGAGAATAAAATTGCCTTTTATTTGCTATTTTTAAAATTATCCTTGATTGTTTGCTTCGAAAGTTACAGGTTTTTTAATAAAAAGGTATAATACACAGATTTAAATGTAAAAATTTTTGGTGTTGCTATAGTTATGAGACGCACTGTATATAACTTATTTAGATGATTGCTTCTAACAGTAAATTGTAGACGAAATTTTTAGAGTGTCTCATACACTCTTTAACAAAAAATCTACTATATTTATTTAAATAAAAAATTTCTCTCAAAATTTCGTGTACAATTTGCTGTTAGAAGCAATCATCTAAATTTTATCAAAGATAGACGTTCAAATCATTTTTAAGAAATGAATGTTCGTATTAAAGTCGTAGAAACATTCCAATAGTTATATATAACCATTTCAGTGCTACTTAACTCATTCCTTGAACTAATAACACGGGCGCATTGTCTGTAGGCGTTTGTTCGCTTGGGCCATGGAGTCTCCATGGCTTGGGTCCTTTAAAAACATATCACGCCAACTCGTCCACTTGCTTGCAGGGTCACACGTCAAATGTCAACTTGCACGTTTGCTCGTCAAGTCGCTTACTTGGCCGTTTGCGCGCTCGTGTCGTGACCGGGCTTCCGTAAGAAACAGCACAAAGTCCCTTTACCTATATACGGTAAATATAAAGTCACCCCGCAGCGTCGCGAATTTGCGCTCTCAAGTTACTCGCGCGCAGGAAATTCACGAAATCGACGCCGCGCGGTAGCATTTCTCATTATATTAGGTGAATATGGTCTATCTATAATACATGACCGCGTGTGCACAGCAACAGCCAACCCTATCGACGCTGATTATCGCGGCGATGCGAACTTGTTAAGATAGCGCGGCGCAATCGGAAATGTACGATCGCGTTGTGGGTAAGGTATAGGTATATGTCGCGCGCCACGGAAAACTCGTATCGCTTCGCGCATTTTAATTGAGTCGCGGTAATTGAGCACCTTGTGTACATACCGTTATTACACTCGTTTGATCATTTCTTGCGATTCGAGAGATTTGAGAGGTTTTTTTATATAATATTAGGCTTCTATTGCCGCTCGGGTGGTATATACGTTGTGCAAGGCTTAATCGCGTTGGCTAATTGTGCTTATGTCGGCGAACATTCGAGTTTTCCGTTTCGATGAATACGGAAAAATTCTTAAAGATATTTTGATTACTCTGGTAATGTATTTTGTAATAAGTTATGTTAACTACTTTCAAAATGCAACTACATGTAAAGCTACGTTAACTTTAAACTTTATTTTATTTGAAAACATAATCCTTTAATGGATATTTTATCAAGATCTTGACGAAACTTTAAATTTTGCTTAAAGTGAACCTTGTGGCTTGTTTTCAGCTAATATGCATTGATCAGCCTTATTGAAGCGTTAAAATTATGCTAAAAATCTCATTTCAATATAGGAAATAAGAATATTTGTTGAATATAGTAATTCATTTTTAGTCACTCACGAAACTTAAAATATTTCTAAAATAAATTCGTTATTTTTTTCTGATATTAAAATGAAACTTTTAGCTGTGTTTAATCAAGATCGATCAATTACGCATGGTCGTTTAAAAAAATGCAAAACTTATTCATCGATTGATGACTTATTATCAATTTTAGGGCAGTCGCATTTAACAAATAGGGTATAGTTCTTCATACTAAAAAGAAAATTAAATGAGTCAAAATTTAAGAATTTTGCTTTGAAATTTGATACAATCCTTCAAAACCACACAAAAACGATCTTTTCTACCCATCAAACAAAAACCCTACGATTCAAAGTTCCGATCCCCTCGCAAGTACGCAAAAAAAAGCTCGTAACCAGCCGTTAAGAACACTGTAATCCACCCCACACCATGTACAAAACAATAAAAACTTCATCGCGCTCGAAAAAACAAAACAAACAGCCTCCCGCGGCACTTGTCTCAATGTCCGCGTGCAGCAAGCGACCGCGGCGGCGGTCAATTTCGCCCTTGCCAATAGCGCATAGAAGCATATAAGTACGCGGAATGCCGAGCGATAAGCTTCCTGCACTCTCGCTAGGGATATATCGAGAGCACGGGAGGCGCGCGGAGTAAATCACGTCGGCGGCGCGGAGGAAATAAACAAATTACTTTATTGGCTCTCTCCCTCTATCGCGAGCGCGCTCGTCAAGCATGTATCTGTAACAACGGAGAGAGAGAGAGAGTCGGGGTCTTACCTTGATTATCGCGCAGAGCAGCACCTGCAGCAGCAGTCGTTGACTGATATATGCTACGGTCGGACGAGGGAGGGGGAGAAAGCTGCGCGCGGGGGCTTAGTTAAGGTTGTGCCGGTTATACAATCGACGTCAAAAGTTAATTTTTCAATTAAACATTGAAAGAGTTAACCTTTTAGGGATGTTTACTGGCTTAACATCGTAACCCTATGTATTAACACTTATATATTTGTTGCAAAGCCCGCGTAGTTAAAATGACATTGTTATATAAAATAAGAGTATTTCGTGTGATGGAAAAAAGAAGTTTGTAAACAAAAAATTGAATATTGCAAGCGTAAATATTGCTCATTAATGAAGAGTCACATAAAGTTCTTAAAACTTTTTTATTTTTCAGTCGGTTTTAACGTTTGAGGGCTCATTTTGTTTCTTGCACAATTTCAGCTAAGGTATCTATACGAAAATTTTGGAAATTATGGATTAGTTTAGCGATAAAGTACAATTGTTTATACGAGTTCCTCTATGCAGTTAATGTACGTTATCACCAAACTCATCCATAATTTCCAAAATTTTCCCGTGGATACCGCAGCTGAAATCGTGCAAGGAACAATATGAGCCCTCAAACGTTAATATCGACTGAAAAATAAAAAAGTTTTAACAACTTTATGTGACTTTTCTTTAGTGAGCAATATTTACACCTGCAACATTAAATTTTTTGTTTAAATATTTTTTTTGTTTAAATATATTTTGTTTAAACAAATGTAAATAATTAATTCATTTGCCGATTTTTAAAATTCGTATCGTTCGGATTACAATTTTTCATAAATTTACTAGGGTCAGACTTACAATTATTGATAACCCTATCTCTATTTGCTGATACCCCAATATTTTTCTGCAAAATGTTGACAAATATATTTTATGCGTGGATTAAATGATTAGCTTTAAATGTATACTATCATTAATGATAAGCAAAGGAGTAGAAACATTATTTCCTCTAATTAGTCTTTGCAATTTTCAAGTCAAACATTAACTTTTAACATGGATTGTACAGCCAATACAAGCTTAATTGAATGGGCGAAGGCCGCATGGGCGTTCTATTATTATTTCTGCATGGACGAGCGCGGGGGTCGCACCTGCACAGCACACCGCGGCTCGTGTATTCATATGTCGCGGTGTGGTCGCTGATCCTTTTCGGTTTTTTTGTTCGCTTTCGAGTTACGGCCGTGGACGAGAGCTTTATAGATTACGTAGGAGTATGGGTGGAGGAGAATGAGAGAAAAAAAGAAAGAAAGAAAGAAAGAAAGAAAGAAAGATCGAAAGAGAAACTTTGTACGAGGCTGCGAGGCTGCGAGGCAAAAGGGACATGTAGATTAATGTCCCGAATTGGTATGTTTTTGTTGTGTAAAAAGCTTTATAGATTACTAAGTTTTATAAGGTCGTAGTTCATATTTTATAATATATATTTATGTAATTAACGTTTGCATGTGTTTTCCTGCCAAATAAAAATAGTTTCTTTTTCAAAATTAAGTTTATCATAAAATAATTTACATTATTCTGTAAGTCAATTTATGGTGAATATACGGTTGCCAATATACAACATTTTAACAAATTAATAAGTATTGAACTATGTATTTTGATGTAATGTTTGTATTGATTTTAAATTATTATCTTAGGAAAGAAATATCTTGTACAAAGATTTTGATGCAGACTTCTGATGGAATAATGCCATGTAATTTTTAATAACTTATTTAAGTTGTATATTACATCTTGTACAATATACTATGCCAGTATTATCTATAAAATACTACTATAAATATGAATGCAATCTCTTCATAAATACAGAATTATCTTCTTTTAAATCCTCATACATTTTCATTAGAGTACAAGAAATACGCCATTATATTTTATACTCTGAAATTGTTTCATACAAGTAAGTCATACGGAGTTTAACGAATTTTAAAAAATATGTTAATTTATTTCAATATAATTAGTTAACAATAACAAGTAAAAGTTAAGTAAATCCTACGAGAGGAGGTTGCAGAGGAATGGAGATAAAAACCACTTTCTGAAAGTGTACCACGAACGCCATAAAGCACAATCGACTTTTCTACACCATGCGTCACATAAACTACGGTTAATTAGAGCGCAGGGTCGTGTATTATCATATTCAGCCATGACGATAAGTGCAATTACACAAATAATTGCTAATTACGCGCTGATCTAGAGCCAGTAAGGATAAGTGCACAGTGCTCAGATTAACGAACCTACACCGTCAGCATTCAGCCTCCGTGCGGCGTATATATGTTTTATTTTCCTCTGATTGCTTTAGCAGCTCATTAAAGTCAAAATGCAATTGGTTAATATACTCTCGCTGTACTAAAAGATAATCATTTTGTATACCTAATTTTAAATTGGTAAAACCGATTACTTGCAGTTGGATATTTAGTGCAAGGAATGCCAAAGTTTTAAAAAGCTTAAATATAGTACATAACTTATTTCCATATTTTCTATTATTTGTAACCGACTTAAAAAAATTTCCGGGCACTTCTTACTATGTGCGCCGATTTTAATAAAACTTTTTCTTTATTAATAGAAGATGCGGTTATATTACAATATTATTTTGCAGTGCATTATAATATTTTAAAATACTTCTTAGGTATAATATTTAGACCGTTATTTACACCCCATGTATTGTAACACTTCATCTGCTCCATCTTGCATTACTATAGTGAAAAAATAGGTCAAATGTAATGAAATTCGCCTTAATCGATGGCCTTTTTTGTGCTCTTGAAGACTACGCTGCATAGAACGTTATAAATGCATAAACATTAGAGAATTTTCTTTAGCATATAGCTAAATTTAGCAATTTTTCATGGATTTTACGTCATCAACTTTAAACTGTTAACTTTAGAAACCAAGCTCAAATAAAATTTGCTTACATCGATACTTTTATTTTCTTTTTGGATCATTATTCTACTATAAAAAATCGCTGAATTGGGATCACTGGCAGAGGTACCAATTTTCACTATAATAATACACACTTGGCGTAGAATAAGTATTGCTACCTTAAGAACAAAGGCCTATTAGATTAAACTACTGGTAGTCAATTTTACTTTCGGATACCAGAAAACACTTCCCACAGTCTCATCGAAATCCACAACGAGTTTGGAAACCTTACTTGTGAGAGTACATTAAGGCACGTAGGGGGATGCGTACTTTGAGCCTTAGTATCCAATCTCCTTGTATTCTAGTGAGAACCCTGTTCTCTTTCGCGTACTGAAATGGTGTATGTTTGTAGGGTTAGCCGACTGCAAAGATGCTTCATCCAATACATCATTTCGAATTTATAGAGTATTGATATTTCATAAAATCAATTTGTTCCTTAAGCACTTGCATGGCAAGCATAGACTGGAAAGCAAGCTCTAACTTCATCATCCGGCAAAATCGGGGCAACCCACGACTTATAATGCGATAAAGGGCATTCATTATCGCAGTCTTCAATATTTACAGAAATCAGCTGTTCAGAAGTACCAGTCCATAATACCATCTGTAAAAGATTAAAATTTTTGCATATTTTAAATGCTATTCCGTTTATAAAACCATTGCACGTCAAATAAACGTTATAACAATGATTTCTTTGTATTGTCAAATCGCTAAATATCAATATACATACGTGTAGGTAAATTTGATTGTCTGGTCCTCTTAATTTTTCAATAATCAAGGCACTTCCGTAATCTGGGTTTTCTGGAATGTTGGTGAATTTATGAACATTGCTAAACATAGCAAGATTGATATCGTGAGCACTGTACAAATATATTTTTCTTTTGTTCATTCCCTTTTCGTTGTCATCTATGTTCTTTAAAAATTGCTCCACCATTGGTCCCACAGTGATTCTAGTCATTAGTGGTGTGTGCGTCAAGACTTGATGCTCGATAACCGTCAGATCTCTGAGTTTCGCGTAATCCTCCTTGGAGCACCAATTCGGCAAAGGCAGGCCCATACTCAACTAAACGTTTCAATGATTATCAGTATAGAAAGGTTTTAGCTTCGTAGCTTCGGTACAAAACGTTCATGAATTTTCGTACTTACAGCAGCTCTGATATTATTATGGAGTATGTATACCAATAAAGGCTGCAAATCAGTGACTCCAGTTTTGTTCCTGAGATAAACCATAAAATCATTGTACTTTTCTAACTTCTCTTGGATCTCGGGTGAGTTTCCAGCATCTTCCAACAACTGATTGTATCTGTCGCAAAAGCAAAAATAACAATCTTTGTAAAAAAAGAATAGCTCTTTGAAGTTTTGGAAAAAAAACTTAAGTTAATTTGTTTTTGTGGTTACTGGATATTTAGATTTTAATGTTTGCAATAATGTACTAGATCGAAATATAAGAGGTATAACAAACAACATTGTGTTTGTTGAATAAACTGTTGTGTAATCGGGACATTTCGAATATACGTATTAGGTTGAGTTAATTTTAAAATAAGCATACAAAAGTATTAATTAAATACAGCGCAATAAAAAAAAGCACTTTCACTTATCATGTTTTAGACTCAATGTAAAATCGTGACTAGTTTTCTGGGCCTAGGTTGCGTACAAAAATGAACTTAAATTATTTGGTTGGAAATACCACCATTTTTGGTGCATTATTTTATGTATTAGGATGAATATCTAAGAAACATTAAATTGTTTGTAAGCCAATGTTAACAATCAGCAAATACATTTATATAAATGAAACATAGACCATTATTAGTATTTTTCAAATTGACTATTCACCCTGGTAGAAACATTGACTAACTATTCGCCATATAATGTCTAATTTTATGGTGTGTAGTCAATTTATGGCCTATATTATGGTCAACAACCCAGCTTATGGCCGACGCTTTATGGCCAAAAGGTGGTGTAATTTATAGAATATATATATATATATATATATATATATATATATATATATATATATATATATATACCAATCAATGTTATTCTTATGTTTATGTTTATTGTATATACGATAAATAAGATGAATACAAACTTATTTCTCTTGTATCTGTATATTTCTGATGTATATATATACTAATCAATGTTATTCTTGCGTCTTATGTTCTTATATGCTTTTAGCGAGCAAACCACCTAAGCGCCCGACGCCGTTCACGTGCGCATATACTTATACTATACTATACTAGGCATCATGGGCATATATTTTACGTATACAATCAGAGTTAAAATTTGTAGAATGTATGAATACTGCAACTTCGCTTATATATCTCCTCGTGTCAGTAAACTAAATTTTATATTGTAAATTCGTTTAAATCAAAAAACATTGTGCGAATTTAAACTTTTATACATGTATTTGAGGTTATAGTACATTTATCTTTACTCATATTATGGTCAACTTATGGTGTAAATGTTGGCTACAAATTGACCACGGAAGTTGGTCAATAGATAGTGAACAGGCCATAAATGATGGTCAATT
Organism: Gastracanthus pulcherrimus; assembly: GCA_949152435.1. Lineage (NCBI taxonomy): Eukaryota > Metazoa > Arthropoda > Insecta > Hymenoptera > Pteromalidae > Gastracanthus > Gastracanthus pulcherrimus. Next base: position 164,118,834 of record OX424575.1, on the reverse strand, counting down.
TTCTACCAGGGCAGATTTTTAATAATAGGCATAATTTATATACTGTACTGTTTTCAATCGTAGGCTTATGTTTCGGATTCTCATACTATTTATTATATTAGAAAGGCCTATTCATACATAGAATTTGATGTAAACTAAATTTTAAATATATACATTTTTGCTGACCTTCTACAAGCATCTTTAGCTACGAGAAAATTTGTGTCCCTTGGATCGTAGTACGTCGGAATCGGAATCCAATGGATATTGACGTTCCAGGACGTTTTCGCCGACGGTGGGTATAATCCCGCAAGAGTCAACTGCAGCGACATCTTCGTGCGAGCGTATCCTGTGCTGTACGCATAGACTTTGTCAATTTCGAAATCACCGAGAAAATCGTTGTAGCGTTGTCTCAGCATTTGACCAATTTTGTATTCGCGCTGCATCCCAATCTTATTCGAAAAGATGTGAAAAAGTGTAAAGAATGTTTTAGTTTTCTCTAATACTTATAATATAATTTTTAATACTTCGAAGCCATTCTATATATACATTTTTTGTCTCTGACAAAAAATAAAAGTAAAAATAAATGCAATATCCATCTATCCACTTACATATTCATTAAGAACTCGCATATGTTTCTACAACTTTACTTTTTATCATTATTTTATTTACTTTCAAGTAGAATTGACTAACTTTGTTAAGTATAACCCTTTATATGGGAAAAGTGATTGAACTATATAAAAAAGTAGCGGTTGATACGTTAAAGACTGATCGATGTTTTTTATTTATAAATTGAGTTTTTTAATATTATTATAAAAAACGACACTTTAGGCTTACTTACTTTTGTTAAACGTCCATAGCCATATTCCTTAAATATCTGAGCGTATGGATCTGTTCTGTATATTTCACTTTTTATCGGCGAGCGGTCCCCATGTCTGAATAACTGAACACATTTTTCAATAGTAATTTAAAATATTTTATGTTTCTGAACGATGAAAACCTTGTACTTACTACTTGTACTAATTCAAGCTTGAAATCACTTTGCCGAGCTGACGAGATAAAAAAATGATTGTAAACGACGAACAAAGTAATACTTAAAATACTTTTCATGTTCGTATAATGACGTGTATAAGATTATTGAAACGCGACGACTGACAAAATATTCTGCCAATTGCATTACTTATTATATATGTAATTTCCTTATCAGACTGTGTATGATATATGATGTAGCAACGAATGTTGGAAAAACGAATTCCTGGGTAAAGTTTTAATTGTAAAAAAGACTTTTAAGATAAAGCAATGTAAAATAAAATTTATTTTTGAATTTTTAAATAATATAATTGAGTTGTACAGAAGATCTAACATGTTTGTGATAAGCAGAAAGAATGCAATAAAAACGCATTCTAAAACAAACACACAATGACTTATCAGTAACTGTTATTTATTTTAAAAAATAACTCGTTTTATTTATTAAAATCACCTTGTATTCGCTATGTTAAGCGACAAGTAACGCTCTCCCTGGTGGCCAAAGTTCGAAACTTTTCGAAATTAAGCGCGGAAACTAAAAAATATAAGAAGTGTAAAAATGGTTTCTTTAATTGTCTAATAAATTACAGAATAATAAATTACATTACATATATTCGTCCAAAATACAGAATAAAGATGTAGAAAAATATGTTGAAGAGGAAAATGTTTTTTAAGCCAACTATTTGATGTATAGCTAGGCATTTTTTATTGGCTAACATCTGTGTATGTTGTAATTTTTAATGATTTTGATCATTTATGCAATAAAGTAAAATTAGTTATTTAATCATAATATTTAAACCATAATAAGCAAAACATAATCTAACCTATTCAAATTCATTTAGAAAACCCACAGCTCTTGCCGGATGCTCTTGGCTTGCAAGAATATTTAAAATCAATTTTCTGCGTTTTATTTATACTGACAATGAGTAAACTCGGTTTACTTCACGTGGTGAACCATATAAAATACTTGATTGGATTGTGTGTATGTTTCCCAAACTTTTAAAATTCGTGTTACTACATGATAGTTTCTTATTTTATGATAGTATTCAGTTCTGTAAGGTTTTTTGATCGTGGATTACTGGACCTACGTATGTTATGATATCAGAAAAAGTTGAAATCAAACTAATGCCGCAGATATAAGGACTAGCAAACTTTTAAATCTGTTTAGTGTAATAGACACATGTCTTCTTTTCAAATGATCTAAAAATGAAGCAAAATCTTCGATTTATGATATTTTCAAAAAATCAAACTCAGAAGCTCTTGTCTGCATTCTACATTGAGGCAATGATACGTGGATATAAGACAGTAAACAGTTTATTACACGTAATTAATCCTTTAAGAATCAGACGACATAGTCAATACAAAAGGTTACTAAAATATGTAAATGCTTTGTTTGGATGGAGAGAAATCTAATGATACCAATAGAATAAAGATAAAACTTCAATTGCCTACCTTAAAATTCAAAATGGCGATGGAAACAACATGGCAATGCGCATGGGGAAAAACAATGCGTATAGTGCTACAGATTTTTTCATAAAAATATCTTAAAAAAAACATATTTTTTGGTAAATCTTTTGATGGATTCTTGTATAAGAACACTTAAACTAACGATCAATCAGGACCAAGTCAATAAAACCAGGAGGACTTATTATAGTCATTTTTAAAACTCATCTCTAAAAATCATATTTAGAATTTAATTTTACTTTAATAAACTATTAGAATCTAATTTGAGACCATTCTAAGCATATAAGTATAAGTGCAAAATAATTTTTTTTGTTCTTATGATACTCTGGGACTTAAAGGGTTAAATCAATTGAAAAATGTATTACTAAAAATATTGAATTTTTAAAAATAGATGTGAATCAAACTTCACTCTCCTCTCGGTTAACAAGAATATTACACGTTCTTAACACGCTGTTCGTGCTCTGTTAGTGTGTTATTATATATATAAAGAAGTAAAGCGAACCCGCGACGTGGGTAAATGCATATTCTTTTCGAAATTTTAATTAAATCCCTCAGAGCTCGAGCGACGTTTATTAATCCAGGACAAGAAGACGCGTGAATCATCCTGTCTTTCTTGCCATTTCGTCTGCTTTACCTACACCGCACACACGAAAGAGAGCGACGATGAGAAATAATGGCTGTACTTATATGCGTACGCCCGCGGTATATATATCCTGCCATCGACTTCGAATCTTCCTTGATCAATGAAATATCTTTTGATTGGCTTCGTGTCACCGCGCATGTGGCTGTAGATATAACGATTGTGTGCTTTGAATATAATATTCCATTATTCGCACGCCTATGTGCGAAATTTTTTATGTTGGTTTTGGTGAAAGTAGCTTAGTTTACAATAATGAGGAAGTGATTTGTCAGAGTAAAATTATACTTCCTGTGGGGTATTTTTAACTTGCAGCTTTGTGTGTAGTACTCGCGTGACGTAAAGTAATGTAAGATATATAATATGGGTAATGCATTATACATGGTTTTTATAATAGAATTACGAAGTTATATTACACATGATAAAATTTAATTGTACTTGATTTGAAACTATTTAATAATAAATTATAATTCATTTTATATTTTTAATTATGCAACTTAATAAATCAAATCTTCAATTGTTGCATAGCTTAAAATTACTTTTTAATTCGTTTTATTATCATCATTTGTTTTATAATATATTCACAATCTAAAATATTTATTTGAATTCTTTTAAATGATAAGTGAATAATCAAAGTCAAGACGTTTTTTGGTGTTAACCAAATAAGTCAAAAGAAGTAGCTGAAGTCTTTAAACCTTTTTTTTAACCTTTTGTTCCTTTTTAAGATTATCAGTACACGCGTAACATAATAAGTCCACGGGGTGAATTTTATCTCGGGCGCAGAATTTTCTGCAACAAGCAGCTCAATGGCACAAACACGAACACAAAAGTCAAACAATCTTAGATTACTCGCACACTACACCTCGAAACCTTTTCTCTCTTTTTACAGACAAAGCGCCGCGCGATCTTATCTTCGCCGAAAAAACTCGAGAGTTCGCGAAATTAAATCGGCAAGGCCAGCGCCCTCGTTCCGCTATTTTTTTTTCTTTGCCTCTTCCGCGTCCCAAAATTATAAAGATGAACATCGCGCTCGCGAATTATCATGTCTATACAAAAATGCCGCGTATACTTGTTACGTAAATCATTGATCATAACTTTGCATGAATAATTTATGTAGTGTGTAAGAAAGGAGCGACGCGTTCGGATGTGTATATATAGGCTAACGCGTGGGGGAAAAGATAATTTGAAAGTAACATGACTTCGGTAGTGCGCGTAAGTGGCGTTTGCAGTTGCGCGATAGAATCTGAAGAGTCGGCTGAGGAGATCGTAGAGGGAGCGTATGGAAAATGTTCTTTTGCGTGATAAGTTTAATTAAAAACATACGTGCTGGTGAGGCGTCTTGGTTTATATAGCAAATTTCATTTAGAATTTAGATCGCAAGATAGGTGGTGCCGTGTTGGGGTTAGAAACGGGTTATTCCAAAGATGCTGAAGTGTGGCTATATGACGTAATGCATCAGCTTATTTCGTTGAATAATTTTAATTATAATTTCAATTTTTCATGTAAATAACTGTAGAAATTTATAAATTATTAATAGTATTAGAAAATATTAATATTATTAGTCATCAGTCATCTTAAAAATGCATGACTATATGAAGTCTACAAATGTAGGGTGACTTATTTCCGGCTAATAATATTTAATATTTCGTTTCCTGCAAATTCTTCACATTCTTTTCCAATAAAACTTTTGCGCTTAGAAGATAGAAAAATGTTATAATAGTTCTTTTTCAGAATGTTTTTTCAGTTAAATCACTAACATTTAGAATATAAAGTTACCGAAAACTTAATTTAATTTCAATACATTATACTATAATTTATACGGGCCATTGCAATACAATCTAAATTACAGTAGATCAAGTTCTATATTTGCTGTCATAAGATAATAACGTAGTACAATCAAAATGATAGCAATTGCTTTGAAATTTAACACTCAATACTTACACACCCAGAAACATTACATACCAATAGTTCATTATACCTTACTCATTCCATTCTTATCAAAATACTAAAGAAAATAATACGATACTAGTATACACAGTAGCAAAATATGCATTGTTTGAATGATAACACACAATTTTAATTAAAAAAAAATATATTAGCCGAGAAAAAATTGAATAGTAGCTTAACATTCTTTTAATAAAAAAAATACGACACGAATTAATATACTCCCAATTATTCTCAGAACTTAAACTCGCCAGAATCTAGATTTAGTCATCAGAAGTAGCCAGCTTAATTCAAGCATTGCACTTCTAATCCTTGAATTTTCTTACCATCAGAGAGCCATCGTAAGAACGCCCACTCTATTTTTGGACCATAAGTACTTTTTCGAACGCCAATTTCTTAACGATTAAAATAATTTACTCTACGTATGAAAACTCGTAACAGTTCAACCGATCTTTATAACGTCCTCCGATCGAGTGCCCCTTGATCCGCCATGAAGGTGATGTAAGGTGACTCTCGATTATGTAAATCATGACGCATGTGCATGATCATTTAACATTAAATAACTAAATATTCGGATAAATGTAAAATTTTAATTATTTGCGAAAATTTTCATTTAAGTTCACGTAAATTTTTACTACGGTAAATGCAGGTAATGTGGCCATGTAGGTAATCTAGCCACCTACACGAGATCTCGCTGTATGCGTTATTATTCTGGGGCGCCGTAACTCATACGGTATATGTATTGTGACAGTAGACGTTGAGATGCGCGGCGACCCTCCTGCTAGCGCCCTCTAATTATAAGATAGTGCCACGTTTACGCGCGAAATCATCGAAACTATGATTTCTTAGCAATGCAGGCATGTAAAGAAACCACTTTTGTCAGCGTGATATGAACGGAAAAAAATCATACGGTACATAAAATTGTAGTTTCTTTACGTACTTTAACTGCATGTGCCAGTTTTTGCCGTAGAACTTACTTTCTATGCGAAAACTGCAACTTTCGTTGACGTTTATCGGTTGGTAAAGTGGCCATGCGAATGCATTGCAAGGCAAAAGGCAATCGACGCGTATGAAAACACCGGTTGCTTCTTCAAAATTCCTAGGGTCTACTAATTCCAAAATATCAACACCAAGGCATACGCTACGGCACGATGTGGTTAAATAATACATAAAGGAAGTCTTTAATAGGCTGGTCTTGACTTTCTGAAGCACTTACTATACGACTTTACCATAAGTACTGATAGGTGACCACTTTACCAACACTGTTGGTAAAGTAGCCAATTTTTAACTACTTAGAACTTCTTTAATTAAAATTCATAGAGCAAATTATTTTAGAATAGAGATAAAGGTTCAAATAAAATGTCTGAATAGTGTCCGAAGCTTCAAAACCCGATATATATCTACTGGGAATCGAAAGTTTCTTAAGAGGAGTTCGTATCTACTGTCCTTGTCTAATCACGTTATTGCTATTTATTCAAATTGTAGTTTGTTAATTGAAAAACTAAAAGTTGGCCCCAATTGGTATTAGAATAAGGAATATTTTGAGACCTTAAAAAGTATATAACATTATTCCCTTTTCGAGAAAACTTCGGAACGCGAAAATTGAGGTTAGCTTATCCGTTCCGAAGTTTTCTCGAAAAGGAAATAATGTTAGATACTTTTTAAGGTCACAAAATATTCATTACTTTAATACCAATTGGGGCCAACTTTTAGTTTTTCAATTAACAAATTACAATTTGAATAAATAGAAAAAATGTAATTAGACAAGGACAGAAGATACGGACTCCTCTTAAGGTGGCCTCCTTACTATTCGGTAAAGTCTTATCTTTACTACGTGATATGCAAAATCATGATATACGTGTCTTTGTAAATGAGCATTTTTATGGATGAGTCCTTGTTTTTCAGATGTCAGATGTTCTACTTTAAATATATATATAATTTCATTACAAAATCGTACATCTACTTCTGATCATGATTCTACAAGAATAGAGATCTAAACGATAATTAAAGATACTTAATCAGAATGAGCTTCAATTTCAGCTTTTGTTTTGTATGAGAATACTAGTCTGCCTATATGCCATTGATAATTGTAGAATACTGCACAATTTGTCATAAGTATTAATTCTGAGTGTTATTTTATTTTGACTACTAATTCTAACCAATTCTGACATATTATCGCTAATTCTGGTAAATTTGTCAAATTCGGACAAAATTGCTTAAGGATGAAATATTTTCTCTAAATTTGAACGATTTTGTCAGAATCCGTTAGAATTCGTCAGAATTAGTCGTCAAATTTGAGTAAAAGTCAAAATTCACAATTCTTGCATATTTTGCAAAAAAACGGTACTTAAGTACAAATTTCTAAGTTCTTGTACTTCAAGTACAGTACTTGAAAAAAAATACTTAAGTACAAGAGTACTTAAATATTGTTGGACAAGTACTTATAAAAATATAAGTACTTTTATCTAGTATTTAAAGTACATAAGTACTTTTATCTAGTATTTAAAGTACATAAGTACTTTTATCTAGTATTTAAAGTACATAAGTACTTTTATCTAGTATTTAAAGTACATAAGTACTTTTATCTAGTATTTAAAGTACATAAGTACTTTTATCTAGTATTTAAAGTACATAAGTACTTTTATCTAGTATTTAAAGTACATAAGTACTTTTATCTAGTATTTAAAGTACATAAGTACTTTTTCAAGTACTTTAAGTACTGAAGTACTTTTTCAAGTATTTGAAGTCCTTAATAAATTACTTAAGTACTTTTTAAAAGTACTTAGAAATAGTACTTAAGAACTTTCAGCAAATACTTGAAAAGAGTACTTATGTATTTTCTTTTAAGTACTCGGTACTTGTCTGACGATACTTAAGTACTCTTGTACTTAAACTTTTTTTCAAGTATTATATTCGTATTTTTTTTAACTAATAAGTACCCATTTTCACAACACTGCTAATAGTACATGAATATTAAAAGGAATTTTACTATTTTTAATTCGTCGTTTTTTCTAGTATATAAAAACATACAGAGTTTTGTATAGAAGTAGAGGTGCTATTTTTTTAACGAACAAGGACCCATTCAAAAACTACCGAGATACATCCAAAAGTTTCCGGAGACTTCGGGACCCGCATTCCTGTTCACTATACATTTGATGCACAAAACAAGGCACCCGATTCTTCCAAATTTCACTCCCCAATAAAACCACCTAAAATCTCCGATATCCCACATCCTCAACATCCTAACCAGGCACTCCCTCTCCACAAACTCAACATCCATCAATCCACATCCTCGCGAGAATCCCCCGTTAACCTACCCACGAAACCCCTCATCCTCCTTCTCTCGAGCCCACACCCACGTGCGCACCTCCATACACCGAAGGAAAAGAAAAAAAGCGGATCCCCGAGCTCGCCGGCTCCGGGTAAACACAGCGCGCGCCTCGCTCGCCGCGTAGATCGAGAAAGGGCTATCGCGGAAGCTGCCGATGCAGCTTATACAGCGCGACCCGAGAGCAAAGAGAGACGCACGAGAGAAGCACAAGAGAGCGAGAGCTCCGAGGTGGGGAAAACGGAGCCAATGGCGAGTGTACCGCCGCACGCGGGGACCGCGGCAGTGTCTCGCGAGCCGAGCTCCGCGCCGGTGTGCAGCTTCAGCCAGTCGAGCTACACCCGCGAGAGTCGGTATTGGCGAACGCGCGCCCGTGTACCTGGACGGAGTTATTTTTTTTAGTAGAGAATTTAATACATTTTTATTGCAAGTTGTGCTTTTTATTTTGTGTATTTTTTGTGGATGTGATCGTTTGCAAAGCTTGATGTTTTTTTAATTTGCGAGAAAAATTTTATTATAGTGGTGTTTTTAGTCGTGCATATAAATGTATGAGGTATAAACGAAAAATAAATGTATTTCTAATATTTCGTTTTAAAAATAAATACTATATAGTGTGTTGATATTTAGAGAGTTGTATTATATAAAAATGCAGAAATGATGTTACCACTATGAAGAGGATATACATTTATCTCGGACACCAATACAGTGATCTTTTAATAATAAAATCGGGGATATGCAGTTGATAAGAAAATATATTTATTAATACTTGTTATATTCAGTGTTTAATTAAAAGTGTTGTTCAGTTAAATAAAAATAGTGCAATCAATCAACAAAATTTATACTCAACTAAATAATAAGCAATCTATCAAGACGTAAAACTAACAGTCCCACGCGCCATGATAACACCCCCCTTCAACAACTAAAACCTTCCCCGTACAAATATGCGCCACAGAAGACGAAGAACCTCGTCCAGCTGAGCATGGGGTAAGCCCATGATGTACCCCGGCAGATCAGTCCCGGGCTCTCCCGCCCCCTACATCAAACTCGCATCTCTCCTCCTCCTCTGCTGTCTGGCCTCCTCCACCCTCGTCCCGGACTCATCCCTCGCCGAGCACCGCCGTGTACCTCGTCGCACCAAAGCCGGAGGCATCTTCCCCCGTCGCATCGCCAACCCCTCCTCGAGCGGCAAGCTCCGCCAAAGATCCACGAGCATCAGCGAACCCCGTCTACTCATCGACAAGATCGACAGGAGCGAGGGAAGTCGCGAGCGCCGAGAGGCCCAGCGGAATCGCGACCCCGCGTCCGTGGTCCCGTCCGCCTTCATCCAGATCAGACCGCGCCACCAACCCGCGGGAGATCACCGCGAGGAGCGGCGTCTGGAGCTGGAGCTCAGTCCGCGGAGGAAGTGCACGGTGCGCTGCGTCCTCGTGTACGAGCGGCCGGTGCAGCCCTGTCCGCCGTATCGCACGGGGGGCCGCGCGCCCAAGCCGCCCAAGTACCGCTATCCGCCGTCGCAGCCCTCGGTGCACGACGATAACAGGCATAGGAGGCCGACGATTCGGTGGCCAGGACGCAAGCGCGGTGAGTCATCGGGATTATGCTGATTTTTTTTAGTGGCTGATGGGGGATTTTCAGGAGGGTGTGTTCGAGGAGAGCTGCGCGATGGGTAAAACGAAGAATTTCATTTGGGAGCGGTAGCTGCGGTGTTGTTTAAATTGATGGAGCGTTTTTGCCGATGGCATGATTTTTTTGCAAAAATGTTATGTTTACAGTAGTATTTGAAAGATGCCAGATTGTTGACGGCAAGTGTACGTACTTCGATGAAAGCTGGATCGAACTATATGCATACCTATTCAATCTGATAAATAATTAATTATTTTCGTTGTAAGCTATTGAAACTTCAGTATTTTTTTAACGATGTGGGTGAATATGGCCTTTTTCATGCATGCAAAGAGAATGGGGAAATGGGCATTTCGAGTCGTCCACTAGACCTAAGAAATAAAAAGAAAAAATTTTAAAAGTTCAAAATATTGATAAAAAACAAAATTTTGAAAAAAAAAATCAAAATTTTGGAAAAATTTTGAAATAGTTTTCAGAGCTTTTCAGGAGCGGGAGGTAATTATTATTCCTCCCGCTTCGGCAAAGACGCTCGAAATGCCCAATTTTCACTCGTTCTGTGCAAGCATGGAAAAGGGTCTTTTTCATGCACGTGTTGAGAAAAATTATTTATCTCTAATTAAAATTTTAAATATCTTAATCTTAAGACATTAATTAATATTTAAAAATTCAGTAGTGTTACATGTGAACATTTTATCAAGGAGTTATGTTCATTCTTCAATGTGTTATTAGAATAAAACTTCTTATTTTAGTTTTCTGCTTTACAAGTGAAAACTTGTTTAATTATTTTTCTTTTTTACAAATATTATTATTATTCTTTATGAAATTTATAACAATATACATTGCATCTTATCAGATACAGACAACGACATAAATTTAACCTCCTGTCCCTTTGTATGCTACACCATTTAATTAAATATGAATCGTAAAAATAACAATATTTTGAGAGAATTTTTTACTTTATAGAGAATGTATAAAATAGTTCCAACATTATGTCTGTTACAACCGATTATGCCAAGAGTAGGTACATATACCCGCATTAGCAATTAATATTTCGAATAGGTGATTCTTGTTTCTTTTTCCTTCGGATAAAATAATGATTTGCTTTGCACCTCAAGAAATATAATTAAAAAATAATAGTTGTCACTCTTTATTAAAATAAATTTTATTTCGTGCTTCAGTTAAAATTTTTATATTATTTTTTTGCTGAGCTATACATGTCTGTAGTTGAACTGAATAGAAACTTGATACACATTGAAAATTCTGTCAAGGTCCCTCTTGTTCCCGATGACTTTTGAATACTTCGCAGAAATGTTTAGCAAGCGCCAGACAGAAGAAAAGAGTACGAAGCGATTAATTAAAACGATTTAAAATGTTTCAAATTAAATTTTTAAATGCACAAACTCAACTTACATTTATTGAGAATTATAAGAACAGCTAAACGGGATTAATTTATGATACAGCGTTAAAATTCTATATTTTTAGTATTTTATACATTGCATTAATGACTTAAAATGATTAAATTGAAAAATAGTTAAAAGTTTGCATACCCTGGTAGAAACGTTCCCCATATGTTCGCCAGATTTTACTCTATTTTATAGGGAATGGCCAATTTCTGCTTAAAAGTCTGGCCAGAAACCCCGCTACCTGTCGACGTTTTCTCGTCAGAAACCTGACCAACTTATGGTTAATGAATAAATAAATAAAAAATAACGTTTAACGAATTTTTATAAGTTAATAATGATTATTATGTCATGGATTTAATAGCTTATTGTTAATAGAATGCTAAGATATATTTGGGATAGATTCGAAATAAAAACTAAAAACTTATTTCATTAAAAGTTTTTTTAAGGTTAGAGTTTTATAATTAAATAAGACATAAAAAAAATCAAATAAATAATCGAATAAAAATTTGCATGCTGTTTTAACGCAGAAGTACTATAATGGGATTTACATTTTCAATAATTTTTTAGGGTTATGTAAGCTATTTAGATTTTCTATAAATTTCTGGTCAGATGCTGGTTTATTTCTGGCGAACTATTAGGAAACGGATCTGCCCAATAGATCGTGAACCGACCATCTGATATGCTCAATTTTCTACCAGGGTACTCTTTAATCTAAATAATAGAAGATCTTTAATTGCTTTATTATATATTTTACTTTAAGAAATATGTTTAAAACAATCCAGCTATATTCGACTCATGTTCAATTTCATGTATGTAACTAGTTATACCGGAGGTCTCGCACAAGATATATTCTCACATATTTTACCGTGCTTAATACTTGCAAGAATAAAAATCTACACTTTATCTTTTCCTTATTTTAAGTACTTTATTATCAATCAGGATTGCCAATTGTTACCATTGTTAACAGTGTTATTATTTTATTCTTTTCATTGCTGCAGTTCGGACGTGCATTTTATCCGCGCAACAGATAAACAAAGAATTTTATAACTTGTATCCTAGACGCGCTTTGAAAATCTCTATTTACTGTCACACCAAGAGTTATGGCAAAATTTGTTCTTGCGAGTTTACGGCCGCACTCGCTAGAGCGCACGTAAATTCCTTTGTACTCTCGATCATTCGACAGAAGATTTATGGCTTATGCACGAAAATATACGG